>JAIOJX010000004.1:27927622-29230122 GCA_022376925.1 Tragulus kanchil
ACTCTCCTGATAATAAGTGCAAGTCTCCAAATCTCAGTGATTGACTTAATATGCTGGCCTGAAAAAGCATTACATTTTTTCCTCAATGTTTTCAATAGGTTTTGGAATCATTTGCTTAGGGTGGTACTTGGGATAATTGATTATAGTAAACAAAAATGTCTTGAATTTTGACCAGCAAGCCCCTCAGTGAGACCAGGCTTGGTTTCCAGAAAACCACTATTAATATTAACTTGGAGAAGCAGCTCATCAATGTAAGCTTCTGGTATCATATTTTATAATCTATTAAATTCATTCTTAAGAAATAATACTACCTACCTACTTGGAAAAGGACTCTGCTAGGATCTGCCCTCGGTGGTACATTCAGTATCATTTGCAACCCTAAAAGAATCCATAAGAGTAACTTTCCCAGGCAACAGAAAGCTTTACACCTTTGTTAGAGTATTAGGGTTTCTTTGGGGATTTTATTGTTCTTAGAAAGAAGCGTCCACCCACCTTCACCTTCTCTGAAGCATCCTTGTTCCTAGTGTCTTTGGAAGTCAGATCCAAACTGGGCTGTACAAAGAAAACTTGATTTTGTTAGAACGCAGTTCTGACTTCAAGGTTGCTCGCCCCCAGATCAGATACCATGCCCTCCCAGAATCATGTCCTGGTGCAATCTTCTATCTCGGAAGCTTGGATCTCTCCTTGTTTCTGTTCTTAAGGAAAAATCACCAAGTGTTGGCAATCCATTTCAAATGGGAAGTTGTCAGACTCTGGTGTATCCTATGCTAGCCCACCTGTCCCCTCCCAGAACAAGTAATAGGTGGCAACACTGCAGAGTCAAGGGAGGGAGATTTGTTGGGACAAGACCTAGGATGAAGCCTGTGTTTAGGATTTTTGACAATTTTCCTGACATTGTTAGAGCCAACGGTTGTCCCCTGTTTATCTTTTGCTCATCATCCTAAGCTTTCCGTCTAATCTTTTGGTTAGGTTTTCTGAAGAAGATGGATCTTTGGTATATGGTGGTCAGGGAAACAGGTAGAGGATAATAGGAGTAGCCTGTAGATGTAGGAAGAAGGAGAAAGGCCTATATGGCCTTAGGAACTCTCCTGATAATAAGTGCAAGTCTCCAAATCTCAGTGATTGACTTAATATGCTGGCCTGAAAAAGCATTACATTTTTTCCTCAATGTTTTCAATAGGTTTTGGAATCATTTGCTTAGGGTGGTACTTGGGATAATTGATTATAGTAAACAAAAATGTCTTGAATTTTGACCAGCAAGCCCCTCAGTGAGACCAGGCTTGGTTTCCAGAAAACCACTATTAATATTAACTTGGAGAAGCAGCTCATCAATGTAAGCTTCTGGTATCATATTTTATAATCTATTAAATTCATTCTTAAGAAATAATACTACCTACCTACTTGGAAAAGGACTCTGCTAGGATCTGCCCTCGGTGGTACATTCAGTATCATTTGCAACCCTAAAAGAATCCATAAGAGTAACTTTCCCAGGCAACAGAAAGCTTTATAAACACAAGCTGGTGTTTCCCTAGGTTTTCACTTTCCTCCTAGACCACCTTTATTTTTTTCTTTTTGACTTTGGCTTATGCCTGAAGTTTTAAATGCTATTCTTTTTGCTCGTAAGAGGAACTGTAAAGTTCACAGCTTTTCTGGCCAGGGACCTGACTTAAATGTTTCTATGGAGCTCCTTTTGCTTCACTGGTATTATATAGTGTGTTTTTACTTTATGGTGGATTCATAGAAAACATGAGATTTACAAGGAGGTTCTTATGGTTCTAGGATAGTTGTATCTTCTTTCAACCAGACTAGGATGACATACAAGATGTGACTTTTGTCATCATTAAAAATAGGCCTTTTGGCTACTTTTCACTTTGAAAAAAAATGAAAATAGAAGAGGGAGCAACTTAAAAACCATAGGAAAAAAAAAACATGATACTTTGAGAGATTGCCGTAAATAAGGGCTAAACAGAACCAGTGTTTCTCGATTTCTGATATTATTGAATGAAACCCCACTTTAGGTAGAAATTTTGGGAAAGTCAGCAGACTTACATGAAGGCTGTGTTTTCAGCTACGCATCCTGCAGTGGGTGATGCATGGATTTAATTCCCCATCAGTGGAAAGGAAGTGACATTTCTCACTTTCTTTCCCATTTAAAGAGTTCATAATAATCAGTGTGTACTGAATATGTAAGTGACCAAATCTCTTTAAAAAATAAGATTAACACATTTTCTCTCTCATTTCAAATCCACCTCTATGCAAGAACTGAAATTATTAGCACCATTTTGAAAATATTACACTGAGCTCGTTTTCCTTTTCCGTTTTTGCCAACAGAAAAACACCCTTTAATTCTCAACATAAAACCTTTAAGATGAGTGCATTTTGAGATTTTTTTCCCCTACATTACACGTCTGAGTTTCTTCTTAACATTGTGAGATTTACAACAGGTTTTCTTTAAATATTTCACATTCTCTCACATATAGCCATACAATATTACATATTTCACAAAATATTTTCTTAAAAATGTAAAGAATAACATAGAAATTATATAACCAAAACTAATATATGATGCTTCTAGAGTTTTAATATACCAATCATGAATAGATTAAAAGGTAGAAAGGAAGTTATTAAAGGTATAATATGTACCACATTTTAAAAGGATTTCTCTTTAACATATTTTACTGAATATAAAAACAAAGTCTTCTTTAATCCTAAAATCTGAGTTCCCAAGAGGTTAAATATTTTACTCAAAGGAACCACGTTTGGGGGTCTAATGTATTATTCCAGACACCAAACCACTGATCAAACATTTTTTAACCAGAAAATGGGATTATTCTAGAGAAAACCATGTTTTATTGTAAGGAATATGATGTAATAAGCTGTGACCTAGTAAATTAATTGCATGACTTTCTAAATTATGGATTATTTTGTTTAAACTCCTGCTGTTGTCACACCAAAGTGGAACTAGTATACTTATCATTTTTGTCAACTCTCATTGGATGCAGATTTCCACTTTCAGTCCCCGAATATATCAATGTGTATGAAGGAGATATTTGTAACATGAACTTTGAAAATTATAAAATACTGTTTAAATTTTTAAGTAGCTCATTTGAAACATTCAGATGAAATATCTTTGGATGACTTTGCTTACTAGTACAAAATAGTTACAAAAAGAAGAAAAATGTTTGATAGATACTTATTCGTCATTAAACCTATGCAAAACACGAGAAACAAATAGAAAAGAATTTGGTAAAATCAAATGTTTTAGCAAGATGTTTAATAAATAAAGGAAACTAAGTAAATGAGTCCAATTTAACTGAAAAACTAAGACATAATTATGCACTGTTAAAAGCTTAAGTTAAAATAAAATACCATCATATGCAATATAAATTATAAATAAGTCAAAAGATTATAGTTAAGATCTTTAAATGGATTTGTATGTTTGTGTATGTATGTGTTGTGTTCATGCATATCATATCAGAGTTCTGGAACATGGGTTACAAAAGTAGGGGTCATAAAGAATGGAAGAATATAGGATCATAGTCATACAAAGAATCAAATATCAAGAACATAGGAAAAGTAAATATAGTTGATTCTCCTTATTTGTGGTAGTCATGTTCTATAAAGTTGCTTAAAACATGGAATTAGCAAATGCTGACCCAGTGCTCCTAGGGGGAATAAATGATTAAGTGAATGCAACCCTGTGGTCACAACATTTTTATCACCCAATCAACAGATCAATATGTAACCTTGTTTTATGTGTGTTTCTGTTTAAATATTTTTTTGGCCACTTCTATTGGTCTTTCATTTATCTATTTTCATCCATCTTTTTTCTTTGGCCTGTGTGGGCCTCCCATAACAGTGGCCTCTCTCTCGTCACAGAGCACCAGCTCTGGGCACATGCACTCCAGAGCTCTGGCTCAGTGGTTGGACACATCCATCCAGCTGCTCCACGGCACATGGGATCTCCCCAGACCAGGGATCAAACTGGTACCCCTTGCGCTGCAAGGCGGTGTCCTTACCCACTGGATGACCAGGGAAGTTCTAAATACTTCTTATTTAATGTATATTGTTGATTATTAACAGTGAATTCACAGATGACAACACCATAACTCTCCTCTGAACAAAACGTATCTAATGTACATGTATTTTCTCCATAAGATACTTCACAGCCTTTTTGCACTTTCAGTCACTAGACAGCACTACAGTGCATTGCTTGGGTGGGTCATTTAAAATAGCAGAATCGCCAACAAAATGCACAAAAATATAAACATGTTGCACTAAGGAGACAATGGAAAAGACCTATTTATCTATGAGCAATGATACCACAAAGCAGTTGCCTCATTCCATCTCAGCTGGGATCCAGGGCATCAGATGATCAGTAGTTTTTACTGCTCTGTATCAGGAGTCTTAGATTTTTCAAGCTACAGATATCTTTAGTTCCTCTTTAATATGAAGCCAAATATGGACCTCTGTTCAGTAATTAATGTTTCAGTATTTGGTCTTATTTGGAAATGATCTAGATATTCAATGAATAGTCTTCATTTGCCTTATCTCAGAAGAGATGGTTCCTGACTTACGGTGGTCTAAGATTTTTCAACTTTATGATGGTGCAACAGAAATTCACTTTCAGAAGAAACCACACATTGAATTTTGAATTTCGATCTTTTGTTCAGGCTATCACATGTGGTACTATACTTTCTCATGTTGCTGAACAACAGCAGTGAACCATAGCTCACAGTCAGCCATGCAGTCAGGAGGGTCAGCAAACAATACACTTACAGCCATTCCGTACCCACACAACTCTTCTGTTTTTTGCTTTCAGTTCTATATTCAATAAATTACATGAGATAGTCAAGTCTTTATTATAAAATAAGCTTTGTGTTAGCTGATTTCACCCAATTACAGGCAAGTATTCTCAACATGTTTAAGCTAGGATATTTGGAAAGGATATTAAATGCATATTTGGAAAGGATATTAAATGCATTTTCAGTTTACATTTTTACCTTTCAGTGGGTTTATTAGAGCATAACCCTATCTTAAGACATGAAAATCTGTATAACATTAAAGTTTCAAGTGACTAAAAATATATTGGAAATGTTTTTAGTTAGGCGTACAATTAAGATTGAAATTTAATTGGAAATTAAATTTCAGTGTTGAAAATTTAATTTATAAACTTTACTTGCATCCACTTAATTTGCTTATTCTTAGCAATTATGTTCAGATTGCTAATGAAATTTTATGAGATATTGAACAGCTGACCACCATCTTCTCTTTCTGCTGATTAATTCTGAAACAGAAATAACATGAGCTTATATGAATGTTAAAAGTAGTATGCTTAGTGTTGATAACAGTAAAAACATGCCTGTTTTAATCAAACCAGCAAACTTAAAGTAGCTTTTATTTGCTAAAGATTATCCCCGATCATTAAACTTAGAAAACATTTTGGTTAGTTTTCATGTTTTTCATAGTATTCTTGATTTATATAAATAACAGTTTGTCTTTGAGATATTAAATAGAACCATTTACAAATTAAATTTAGCAGTATCATCTGGAGGTAGAAAAATGTCACACATCTATAACATGCATGCATAGATGTATATAAATTTACAGACAAACTCAGAAGTCTTACAGATTTTGTTTTAACATTTTAGCCATAAAAGAAAGTTGAATCCACAATTTGCTTATCTCAGAAGAGATGGTTCCTGACTTACTCAAGTTTTAAAGATGGTGCAACAGAAATTCACTTTCAGAAGAAACCACACATTGAATTTTGAATTTCGATCTTTTGTTCAGGCTATCACATGTGGTACTATACTTTCTCATGTTGCTGAACAACAGCAGTGAACCATAGCTCACAGTCAGCCATGCAGTCAGGAGGGTCAGCAAACAATACACTTACAGCCATTCCGTACCCACACAACTCTTCTGTTTTTTGCTTTCAGTTCTATATTCAATAAATTACATGAGATAGTCAAGTCTTTATTATAAAATAAGCTTTGTGTTAGCTGATTTCACCCAATTACAGGCAAGTATTCTCAACATGTTTAAGCTAGGATATTTGGAAAGGATATTAAATGCATATTTGGAAAGGATATTAAATGCATTTTCAGTTTACATTTTTACCTTTCAGTGGGTTTATTAGAGCATAACCCTATCTTAAGACATGAAAATCTGTATAACATTAAAGTTTCAAGTGACTAAAAATATATTGGAAATGTTTTTAGTTAGGCGTACAATTAAGATTGAAATTTAATTGGAAATTAAATTTCAGTGTTGAAAATTTAATTTATAAACTTTACTTGCATCCACTTAATTTGCTTATTCTTAGCAATTATGTTCAGATTGCTAATGAAATTTTATGAGATATTGAACAGCTGACCACCATCTTCTCTTTCTGCTGATTAATTCTGAAACAGAAATAACATGAGCTTATATGAATGTTAAAAGTAGTATGCTTAGTGTTGATAACAGTAAAAACATGCCTGTTTTAATCAAACCAGCAAACTTAAAGTAGCTTTTATTTGCTAAAGATTATCCCCGATCATTAAACTTAGAAAACATTTTGGTTAGTTTTCATGTTTTTCATAGTATTCTTGATTTATATAAATAACAGTTTGTCTTTGAGATATTAAATAGAACCATTTACAAATTAAATTTAGCAGTATCATCTGGAGGTAGAAAAATGTCACACATCTATAACATGCATGCATAGATGTATATAAATTTACAGACAAACTCAGAAGTCTTACAGATTTTGTTTTAACATTTTAGCCATGAGACAACTAAAATGATGCAGAACTTACTAGCTTATAAAAGAAAGTTGAATCCACATTATGTTTCTGGCATATAGAATGAACTAAGGTTAACTCCTCAGATGACTAAGACTTTTACTAATATTTGCAAAAAAGATTTTTAAGAATTTTCATTCACCTGATTTCCCAGATAGCTTCTTTGTGTTTTGTTTTGTTTTGTTTTGTTTTTCCTAATAAGAATTATCTTCTTGAAGTTTGCATTTCAGGAAATAGCTCTGGTTCCTAGAGAAAACCAGATAGAGCATTTACATCTCAAATGCATAGGAAAGGATTTAAGTTTCCCAGAAAAGGGATTTTGTTTCCTGAATCCAGATTTTTAGCAGTATCTGTAAGACTTTCAGATGAATGGGAGAGGTTTGGGGATTGGTAAAAAGGATCAGTGGGCTTTGAATTTTTTTTCTGTAGTCACATTTCTATTCTTGTAAAGGCTAGCTTTATACAACAAATAGATTTTTTTAAATTTCACATAGAATTGGATTGTAACTTGAATGATAGTCAGACACTGACCAAGCCATCCATCTACATTATCCTCAGTTTACTTCTTTATATCAGGAAGAAGATGATCCTCAACCATGATGGATATCAAAAGTTTCCTTTGTTCTAGATTTAGAGCTAAGTGTGTTTAGAATGTTTTAGCAGATTCTTCCAGTGGCTTCAGAATGCTTTTCTTCCTCTGTGGGTATATTGTTTCATTTTATCTTTGGGAAGAAGTCCTGAAGGAAAGTTCCTGTAAGGTTCTGAGTATCAACTTTCAATTTGGCCAACTTCCGACCTTAAGTCCACTTATGAAGAAAAAAAAAAAAAAGAATAAGTATTCTGAATATCTTGTCAGGTTTCAGCCAGGACAAACAATAAATATTCTTGTTAGTATCAGCCAACCTCCCAGGTGGCCCTAGTGGTAAAGGACCTATGTGCCAATGCAGGAGACACAAGAGATGCAGGTTCAGTCCCAGGCCCTGGAGAAGGAAATGGCAACACCCTCCAGTACTCTTGCCTGGGAAATCCCATGGACAGGGAAGCCTGTTGATTTGTAGCCCATGGAGCTGTCAAGAGTCAGACATGACTAAGCATGTCCACACACACATGAGCGCAAGAGGAGTCCCCAAAGAGGATGCCAAGATCCAGAAACACAAAAGAAGATAACCGTTAGGAAGAAAAACTCAGAGAGTTCCCCTGAGACCTTGCCACAGACACAGTGAGCTCACATTTCTGTCTGTCCATATGTGGGCACACACCACCCTTCGGTTTGCCAAGTCATGACTAAGGACACAAAATGAAACAAAGAGGCAATAGGTATCTTTGGAAGAGATGGGTTGCATAATCAATTTTTTTTTCTATTAATCTGAAATTGATAAGGAAAGAACTACTTCAAATTTTGCCTTCCGCTCTTGACCAGACACCAAAGATAGAGGTCTGGGAGAGCTGACTTTGGAAAGAATTCCCACCCTTCACCAGCTTCTACCAGCTTCCCCAGGGGCCCCTTTGTGTTCTGGAGTGAGTGTGGTGTTCCAGGAGGTCTCACCCTGGCCAACAGAAACTAAAGGGGAAGGGTTAATTATTCTCCGTCTACTCTGTAGTGATGTCTGTCCAAGATCCCTTTTCCTCTTGGCTACCTCGTAAGTAGATAAGCTTAGTCAAAGTGGTTGAAAGTTCTCCATTGTGGTCAATGTCATTCAAGATTATCTTTGGTAAAATTAACCTACTTGGCCAGCCTTCAAATGTACTGGGGTATGACTGATTAATAATTCTGTGATAGTTTCAGGTGAACAACAAAGGAACTTATCTATACATATAGATATATGCATTTACCCAAACCCCAATACAAAATAAAAAGTTAAAGACAAAATTTTATTCACCTGAAGCCTCACCCTAGACCTGATTCAAATGCTCAAATGAAGCCTTAAAACTCATGTTGCATATACTACAAAGCAACAGTCATCAAGACAGTATGGTACTGGCACAAAAACAGAACTATAGACCAATGGAGCAAGATCGAGAACCCAGAGATAAACCCATGCACCTATGGCTATCTTATTTTTGGCAAAGGAGGCGAAACTTTAAAATGAGACAAATACACTCTCTTGCCAGGCCCTGGAAGGAAATGGCAACACCCTCCTTTTGGGAACCAGGGGAAGCCTGTTGATTTGTAGCCCATGGAGCTGTCAAGAGTCAGACATGACTAAGCATGTCCACACACACATGAGCGCAAGAGGAGTCCCCAAAGAGGATGCCAAGATCCAGAAACACAAAAGAAGATAACCGTTAGGAAGAAAAACTCAGAGAGTTCCCCTGAGACCTTGCCACAGACACAGTGAGCTCACATTTCTGTCTGTCCATATGTGGGCACCCACCACCCTTCATTTTGCCAAGTCATGACTCAGGACACAAAATGAAACAAAGAGGCAATAGGTATCTTTGGAAGAGATGGGTTGCATAATCAATTTTTTTTTCTATTAATCTGAAATTGATAAGGAAAGAACTACTTCAAATTTTGCCTTCCGCTCTTGACCAGACACCAAAGATAGAGGTCTGGGAGAGCTGACTTTGGAAAGAATTCCCACCCTTCACCAGCTTCTACCAGCTTCCCCAGGGGCCCCTTTGTGTTCTGGAGTGAGTGTGGTGTTCCAGGAGGTCTCACCCTGGCCAACAGAAACTAAAGGGGAAGGGTTAATTATTCTCCGTCTACTCTGTAGTGATGTCTGTCCAAGATCCCTTTTCCTCTTGGCTACCTCGTAAGTAGATAAGCTTAGTCAAAGTGGTTGAAAGTTCTCCATTGTGGTCAATGTCATTCAAGATTATCTTTGGTAAAATTAACCTACTTGGCCAGCCTTCAAATGTACTGGGGTATGACTGATTAATAATTCTGTGATAGTTTCAGGTGAACAACAAAGGAACTTATCTATACATATAGATATATGCATTTACCCAAACCCCAATACAAAATAAAAAGTTAAAGACAAAATTTTATTCACCTGAAGCCTCACCCTAGACCTGATTCAAATGCTCAAATGAAGCCTTAAAACTCATGTTGCATATACTACAAAGCAACAGTCATCAAGACAGTATGGTACTGGCACAAAAACAGAACTATAGACCAATGGAGCAAGATCGAGAACCCAGAGATAAACCCATGCACCTATGGCTATCTTATTTTTGGCAAAGGAGGCGAAACTTTAAAATGGGACAAATACAGTCTCTTCAACAAGTGGTGCTGGGAAAATTGGACAGCTACATACACAAAGATCAACTCAAAATGGATTAAAGACCTAAATATAAGACCAGAAACCATCAAACTCTTAGAGGAGAATATAGGCAAAACCCTCAAAGACATAAAGCAAGATCTTCTCTGACCCACCTACTAGAATAGTGGAACTGAAAAGACAAATGAACACGTGGGACCTAATGAAACTTAAAAGCTTTTGTACAGCAAAAGAAATTACAAAAAAGTTCAACAGACACCCCACAGAGTGAGAGAAAATCATAGCAAATGAAATAACAGACAAAGAATTAATCTCCAAAATCTACAAGCAACTCAGACAACTTAGCACCAGAAAAACGAACAACCCAATTAAAAAATGGGAAAAAGATCTAAAGAGACGCCTCTCCAAAGAGGACATACAGATGGCCCAAAAGCACATGAAATGATGCTCAACCTCGCTTATTATCAGAGAAATGCAAATTAAAACCACAATGAGATACCACCTCACACCCATCAGAATGCCCATCATCAGGAAATCAACAGACAATAAATGCTGGAGAGGGTGCGGAGAAAAGGGAACCCTCTTGCATTGCTGGTGGGAATGTAAATTGATACAGCCTCTATGGAAGACAGTCTGGAGATTCCTTAAAAAACTAAAAATAGAAGCACCCTATGACCCAGCAATCCCACTATTAGGCCTATATCCTGATGAAATCAAAAATGAAAGAGGCACCTGTACCCCAATGTTCATTGCAGCTCTCTATACAATAGCCAGAACATGGAAGCAACCTAGATGTCCATCGACAAATGAATGGATACAGAAGCTCTAGTACATATATACAATGGAATACTACTCAGCTGTTAAAAGAAATGCAGAAAACTCAGTCCTAATGAGGTGGCTAGCTCTAGAACCTATCCTAAAAAGTGAAGTAAGTCAAAAAGAGAAAGACAAGTACAGTATACTAACACATATAGGAATCTAGTAAGATGGTCATGATAACACACACAGTAAACTCATGGAACAAAGAATAGACATAATGACATTGTGGGGAACAAACAGTGAGGGGGAGGCATAGAGGAAGTAACATCGAAACCTATACTGTCATGTGTGGGAAAGATAGCTATTGTCATTGTGCTAAGGGAATAGGAGTGCCTACAATCACTTGGGGCGATGGTCTGGAGGGGTGGAAGAGGGGGAACTGGGTCGGGGGGGGGGGGACCAGGGATATGCATATGACTGATCTGGGAACATACATATCGGTGAACAACAAAACTCTGTAAAATCTTTAAAATAAAGAATTAAAAAAATAATTAAAAAAAAACAAACCAAAAAACCTCATATTGCAAAAGCAGGCATAAGAATTCAAAGAAAAGAAAAGGAGGAGGAGGGAGAAGAAGAAGAAGAATAGGGTATTTGAACCCTTCTCTTGTTACATGTCAGTGATTTAACCTTGGGAAGGCTGCTTGATACTGAGTCTTACTTTCTTCATCTGTAAAATGAGATAATATCAACTCCTGGATAGCGTCGTGGTAAAAGTTTTGAAGTGGCTGCAGTGAACATCTAGCATAGTAGTTGGTATGTAACAAGTTTTGAGTGCTCAGAAGAGGACATACAGATGGCCCAAAAGCACATGAAATGATGCTCAACCTCGCTTATTATCAGAGAAATGCAAATTAAAACCACAATGAGATACCACCTCACACCCATCAGAATGCCCATCATCAGGAAATCAACAGACAATAAATGCTGGAGAGGGTGCGGAGAAAAGGGAACCCTCTTGCATTGCTGGTGGGAATGTAAATTGATACAGCCTCTATGGAAGACAGTCTGGAGATTCCTTAAAAAACTAAAAATAGAAGCACCCTATGACCCAGCAATCCCACTATTAGGCCTATATCCTGATGAAATCAAAAATGAAAGAGGCACCTGTACCCCAATGTTCATTGCAGCTCTCTATACAATAGCCAGAACATGGAAGCAACCTAGATGTCCATCGACAAATGAATGGATACAGAAGCTCTAGTACATATATACAATGGAATACTACTCAGCTGTTAAAAGAAATGCAGAAAACTCAGTCCTAATGAGGTGGCTAGCTCTAGAACCTATCCTAAAAAGTGAAGTAAGTCAAAAAGAGAAAGACAAGTACAGTATACTAACACATATAGGAATCTAGTAAGATGGTCATGATAACACACACAGTAAACTCATGGAACAAAGAATAGACATAATGACATTGTGGGGAACAAACAGTGAGGGGGAGGCATAGAGGAAGTAACATCGAAACCTATACTGTCATGTGTGGGAAAGATAGCTATTGTCATTGTGCTAAGGGAATAGGAGTGCCTACAATCACTTGGGGCGATGGTCTGGAGGGGTGGAAGAGGGGGAACTGGGTCGGGGGGGGGGGGACCAGGGATATGCATATGACTGATCTGGGAACATACATATCGGTGAACAACAAAACTCTGTAAAATCTTTAAAATAAAGAATTAAAAAAATAATTAAAAAAAAACAAACCAAAAAAAACCTCATATTGCAAAAGCAGGCATAAGAATTCAAAGAAAAGAAAAGGAGGAGGAGGGAGAAGAAGAAGAAGAATAGGGTATTTGAACCCTTCTCTTGTTACATGTCAGTGATTTAACCTTGGGAAGGCTGCTTGATACTGAGTCTTACTTTCTTCATCTGTAAAATGAGATAATATCAACTCCTGGATAGCGTCGTGGTAAAAGTTTTGAAGTGGCTGCAGTGAACATCTAGCATAGTAGTTGGTATGTAACAGGCCCTCAGTAAGTAGCCTTGTTATTATTCTGCAGTGAGCTTATCAAAACCCCAGCCATTATTCATGGCTCATTCTGTGCCATCCACTCTCTGGCGCTCTCCTTCTGCTTGCAGCCCATGATGATAACTACAATGATAACTCTTTCCTCTGAATTTCATATCACTTCTTTCATTCTTTTGAAGTACTAACTTATACTTCGGATATTATTGAACATTTACGAAAGCAAAAAATGACTTGCAAACTTATTTTTACCACATTTAATGTAGTCTACTCTCTTAAGACACACACACAAAACATTTAGTAAATTCACCTTTCAATTAAAAGAGCTTCTCTGGCGGTCCAGTAGTTGAGATTTCACTTTTTAGTGCAGAGGGTGTGGTTTTATCCTTGGTTAGGGGGCTAAGATCCCATGTGCCTTGTGCCCAACAAAAACAAAACATAAAACAGAGGCAGTATTGTAGTAGCTTCAATGTAGATCTTAAAAAAGGGCCCACATCAGAAAAAGTCTTAAAGGAAAAGAATTCTATAAAATGAAGAAAGTCATGTCAGCACTAAGGTTTCTACTTCCAATCTAAGCAGAGGTAGAAAAATATGATTTAATTGTCACCTCTCAAAGTTTCCTTTTCTTCTGCAGAGTGACATCAAAGCAGCTTGCCTGGGGGTGTTGGGGGGGACGTAATGTAAATGGTGAAGGCAGACAAAACGTCCATCTAAGTTAGAAGTTTGGTCAGTAACTGCCCTTAAACTTGACAGGCCTATGAGCTTGAGCATGATACTAAACTTTTTAGGGCTGTGGGTTTCCATGTATAAAAGTGTTTCCCTTATGGGCTGCTAGGAAGAGTCAGTTAGTTATTGTGTGTGCAACTGGGCAAAGTCAATTCAGTCATGTCCAACTCTTTGTGACCCTATGGAGTGCAGCCTACCAGGCTCCACTGTCCATAGGATTCTCCAAACAAGAGTCCTGGAGTGACTTGCCGTGCCTCCTCCAGGGATCTTCCCTTATTCAGGATAGAACCCACTTCTCTTACATCTCCTGGGTTTTTCCCCTTTATCAACTCCTGGATAGCGTCGTGGTAAAAGTTTTGAAGTGGCTGCAGTGAACATCTAGCATAGTAGTTGGTATGTAACAGGCCCTCAGTAAGTAGCCTTGTTATTATTCTGCAGTGAGCTTATCAAAACCCCAGCCATTATTCATGGCTCATTCTGTGCCATCCACTCTCTGGCGCTCTCCTTCTGCTTGCAGCCCATGATGATAACTACAATGATAACTCTTTCCTCTGAATTTCATATCACTTCTTTCATTCTTTTGAAGTACTAACTTATACTTCGGATATTATTGAACATTTACGAAAGCAAAAAATGACTTGCAAACTTATTTTTACCACATTTAATGTAGTCTACTCTCTTAAGACACACACACAAAACATTTAGTAAATTCACCTTTCAATTAAAAGAGCTTCTCTGGCGGTCCAGTAGTTGAGATTTCACTTTTTAGTGCAGAGGGTGTGGTTTTATCCTTGGTTAGGGGGCTAAGATCCCATGTGCCTTGTGCCCAAAAAAAACAAAACAAAAAACAGAGGCAGTATTGTAGTAGCTTCAATGTAGATCTTAAAAAAGGGCCCACATCAGAAAAAGTCTTAAAGGAAAAGAATTCTATAAAATGAAGAAAGTCATGTCAGCACTAAGGTTTCTACTTCCAATCTAAGCAGAGGTAGAAAAATATGATTTAATTGTCACCTCTCAAAGTTTCCTTTTCTTCTGCAGAGTGACATCAAAGCAGCTTGCCTGGGGGTGTTGGGGGGGACGTAATGTAAATGGTGAAGGCAGACAAAACGTCCATCTAAGTTAGAAGTTTGGTCAGTAACTGCCCTTAAACTTGACAGGCCTATGAGCTTGAGCATGATACTAAACTTTTTAGGGCTGTGGGTTTCCATGTATAAAAGTGTTTCCCTTATGGGCTGCTAGGAAGAGTCAGTTAGTTATTGTGTGTGCAACTGGGCAAAGTCAATTCAGTCATGTCCAACTCTTTGTGACCCTATGGAGTGCAGCCTACCAGGCTCCACTGTCCATAGGATTCTCCAAACAAGAGTCCTGGAGTGACTTGCCGTGCCCTCCTCCAGGGGATCTTCCCTTATTCAGGGATAGAACCCACTTCTCTTACATCTCCTGCATTGGTGTTTCAAACAGGGGTGGGCTTATAGTAAGCACTTTAATTTTTGTTGTTCTTTTTGTTTTAATTATTGTTATTATTATTACTATTGTCAATAGTAGCAACAACATAATTGTTTTTGTTATTATTAGAGCATTATTAACAAAAAAGCAAAATGAGTATCACTGGTGGTATTGAACATTTAAATGATTAATAAAACAGTGAAACGGAAACACAACAATGGGAAGTTATTCCCATTTCAGAGTTCTCTGATGCATCCATTACTTCAGGAAGGGCATCTCAGTTTATATTTATTGCAATTTTGACAATCCCTTAAACTGTTTCTTTTCTTTATTTTAGGAAGAAAAGAAAATAGGTATGTACTAGAGTTTTCATAGCTAACTCTATCTACTTTGAAATTAGGAGTGTTTTAAAAATTGAATTTATTTTTATAGCTGTTTTCTATTCATAAAAAGTAATATTGGGGGGCTTCCCCTGGTGGTCCAGTGGGTAAGGACACCACCTTGCAGTGCAAGGGGCACTGGTTCGATCCCTGGCCTGAGAAGATCCCAGGTGCCACGGAGTGGCTGGACCCATGTGTCCAACTACCGAGCCGGAGCTCTGGAGCGCATGTGCCCAGAGTGGGTGCTCTGTGACAATAGAGGCCACCACAATGGGAGACTCACATGGGCCAAAAGAACAAAGATGGATGAAAATAGACAAATGCTAATAGAAGTGGCCCGTAATGTAAATGGTGAAGGCAGACAAAACGTCCATCTAAGTTAGAAGTTTGGTCAGTAACTGCCCTTAAACTTGACAGGCCTATGAGCTTGAGCATGATACTAAACTTTTTAGGGCTGTGGGTTTCCATGTATAAAAGTGTTTCCCTTATGGGCTGCTAGGAAGAGTCAGTTAGTTATTGTGTGTGCAACTGGGCAAAGTCAATTCAGTCATGTCCAACTCTTTGTGACCCTATGGAGTGCAGCCTACCAGGCTCCACTGTCCATAGGATTCTCCAAACAAGAGTCCTGGAGTGACTTGCCGTGCCCTCCTCCAGGGGATCTTCCCTTATTCAGGGATAGAACCCACTTCTCTTACATCTCCTGCATTGGTGTTTCAAACAGGGGTGGGCTTATAGTAAGCACTTTAATTTTTGTTGTTCTTTTTGTTTTAATTATTGTTATTATTATTACTATTGTCAATAGTAGCAACAACATAATTGTTTTTGTTATTATTAGAGCATTATTAACAAAAAAGCAAAATGAGTATCACTGGTGGTATTGAACATTTAAATGATTAATAAAACAGTGAAACGGAAACACAACAATGGGAAGTTATTCCCATTTCAGAGTTCTCTGATGCATCCATTACTTCAGGAAGGGCATCTCAGTTTATATTTATTGCAATTTTGACAATCCCTTAAACTGTTTCTTTTCTTTATTTTAGGAAGAAAAGAAAATAGGTATGTACTAGAGTTTTCATAGCTAACTCTATCTACTTTGAAATTAGGAGTGTTTTAAAAATTGAATTTATTTTTATAGCTGTTTTCTATTCATAAAAAGTAATATTGGGGGGCTTCCCCTGGTGGTCCAGTGGGTAAGGACACCACCTTGCAGTGCAAGGGGCACTGGTTCGATCCCTGGCCTGAGAAGATCCCAGGTGCCACGGAGTGGCTGGACCCATGTGTCCAACTACCGAGCCGGAGCTCTGGAGCGCATGTGCCCAGAGTGGGTGCTCTGTGACAATAGAGGCCACCACAATGGGAGACTCACATGGGCCAAAAGAACAAAGATGGATGCAAATAGATAAATGAAAGACTAATAGAAGTGGCCCGCCTGCCCCCCTCCCTCCCAGCCAGCATCCCCCCCAAAAATAAAGAAATATTCTAAAAAAAAAAAAGAAAAAGTAATATTGGTTTTATGTTTAAGTCTTATATTATTTACTTTTAAAATGTGTGTTTAAAAAACAAACATACATCAAGATACGTAAAAAAAGGTAAGAAATAATGCCTACGGTATGAGAGGGTAATCATTGAGAAGGTAGTAATGGAAATATGGTTGAGAAATATTACAGTATAAGAAGCTGGCAAGGGACTTCCCTGGTGGTGCAATGGCTAAGGCTCTGTGCTTCCAATGCAGGAGGCTTGGGTTCAATCCCTTGTCAGAGAACTAGATCCCACACACCACAACTAAAGGTTCTCCATGTGGCAACTAAGACCTAGCCAAGTGAACAAATCTTAAAAATTAAAAACGAAGCTGGCAACAAAATAAATGGAATAAGCAAATTCCACAGTGGTACCACTGTGACCAGAATGAAAAGTTTACATAGAGAATTTGTGGAATATAAGATTGAGGAAACCTTTCCTTTTTTCTTACTTCACCATGACATGGCAACATTGGTCTATAGACAATGATTAGTGAACTTCTGTTCTAAACCATAGCATTCAGGTGAGGACTATTGGTAGCCACTTTTTTTGTAGTTTAAATTCAGGAAATCATTTTGGAATAATCAATGTGATTCAGGCTTTTCACCTTAGGAAACTAAATTCTGGCTTCCATATTACTAAATCCTGAAAGCCTAACCAACTGCTTGGGAAGTTATTGGTGCTCAATAAATAAGTTTCTGAATGAATGCGTGAATCCTGTCTAGTGAGCATTCTTCTCTGAGTTTATTTTACATTTGTGTGAGTACATCCACAAGCTTTGATGGGATTGACATAGAGAGAATAAGTGAACAAATTGAAATATAGCATGTATATGAGCATTAGTGAGACCACTGGTCTCACTGTAGAACAGTTTTGGAGCCTTACAACTCTCAGATGTAGAGAAGGAAATGGCTACCCAGTCCAGAATTCTTGTCTAGAAAATCCTATGGACAGAGGAGCATGGTGGGCTGCAGTCCATGGGGTCGCAAAGAGATGGACATGACAGCGTGACTAATAGCACACACATGCACACACACACTGTCAGATGAAACATTGGTACCACAAATTGTGATATTACATTAACTCAAGAGCCCCAAGTGCACACAGATGTCCTTCCTGGAATGAGGATATAACTGTAGGGTCTTCAGGAAAGAAATTTCACTGACCAGTGAGTTTTCTTAAAGGAACCATTCAGGACTTTTTTGGTTTGCCAATTAAATTTTATTGAAGTATAGTTGTGTTACAGTGTCATGCTAGTTTTTACTGTATGATCCAGTAATCTCACTCTATACCCTGAGAAAACTATAATTCAAAAAAGTGCGTGTACCCTAATATTCATAGCAAAAAAAAACCCCCAAAAAAATTAAAATTTACAATGAAATATGGCTCACTCAGCTTCAATTGTCAAGTCTTCATGGATTGGTACCACTGTGACCAGAATGAAAAGTTTACATAGAGAATTTGTGGAATATAAGATTGAGGAAACCTTTCCTTTTTTCTTACTTCACCATGACATGGCAACATTGGTCTATAGACAATGATTAGTGAACTTCTGTTCTAAACCATAGCATTCAGGTGAGGACTATTGGTAGCCACTTTTTTTGTAGTTTAAATTCAGGAAATCATTTTGGAATAATCAATGTGATTCAGGCTTTTCACCTTAGGAAACTAAATTCTGGCTTCCATATTACTAAATCCTGAAAGCCTAACCAACTGCTTGGGAAGTTATTGGTGCTCAATAAATAAGTTTCTGAATGAATGCGTGAATCCTGTCTAGTGAGCATTCTTCTCTGAGTTTATTTTACATTTGTGTGAGTACATCCACAAGCTTTGATGGGATTGACATAGAGAGAATAAGTGAACAAATTGAAATATAGCATGTATATGAGCATTAGTGAGACCACTGGTCTCACTGTAGAACAGTTTTGGAGCCTTACAACTCTCAGATGTAGAGAAGGAAATGGCTACCCAGTCCAGAATTCTTGTCTAGAAAATCCTATGGACAGAGGAGCATGGTGGGCTGCAGTCCATGGGGTCGCAAAGAGTTGGACATGAACGCGTGACTAATAGCACACACATGCACACACACACTGTCAGATGAAACATTGGTACCACAAATTGTGATATTACATTAACTCAAGAGCCCCAAGTGCACACAGATGTCCTTCCTGGAATGAGGATATAACTGTAGGGTCTTCAGGAAAGAAATTTCACTGACCAGTGAGTTTTCTTAAAGGAACCATTCAGGACTTTTTTGGTTTGCCAATTAAATTTTATTGAAGTATAGTTGTGTTACAGTGTCATGCTAGTTTTTACTGTATGATCCAGTAATCTCACTCTATACCCTGAGAAAACTATAATTCAAAAAAGTGCGTGTACCCTAATATTCATAGCAGCACTATTTACAATAGCCAGGACATGAAAGCAACCTAAACATCCATCAACAGAGGAGAGGATGAAGAACTGTGGTACATATATACAATGAAATATGGCTCACTCAGCTTCAATTGTCAAGTCTTCATGGATTGGTAACATTGAGGCAGAAAAGCCTGTTGAAGACCACAGAGATGATGCTTCCACGTAATGACATTGCTGCTTTAACAGAGCATAAAGCAGGATGATCCATGAGACAAATAATTCTCTACTATATTCTGTGTGCACGTGTCTGTGTTTGTGTATGTGTGAAATTGAGGATATCGAGAGCAATGCTTGGAGAAAAATTGCCTTGTCTGTCCCTCTAAAGCTTCCTCCTTACATCAATAGAATATTGAAGGTCATAAGTTTAAATGAGGACATATGAAATTAGTCATTCATAGGAGAATTCTGCTTTTGGTGTGCTTTCTCATTCAGGTATAAGAGATGGTAGTGAGTTTTTGGTGAGGGTATGGGAAGGAAGGTGATAATATTTTGTAATAAGAGACACCATATCATGTTTTCCCAAATTCATTGCAAAACAGTGAATTCTAACTCTTGTCAAACAAACCCCCTCTATCTGTACTGACTAATATTTGAAGATGTATGTATACGATATCCAGGAATTTGCCTCTAATTACCCATAAGCTCTGTCTTGTGAAATTGCTGTAGAGAGCCATTTTAGTTCTTTATGTATATGAAACAGATTGAAAAATTTCCCCAAATGTAGATATATTCTAGACCAAATGTTGAAATACAATAAAACAACAGCAATAATAATAAATTATGGAACTTGATAATAGCTAGCATATGCAGACCACATAATATGATGGGTTGACTCTGCTGTGGACTAAACATACATTATCCCATTTGATTCCCGCAATGCTCCATGGGGTGCTCCAGAGTGGAAACTTCTGTAACTCCCTAAACCTTCTGTGCATCACCCAGCCTTACCTGTGTACTGTTTTTCAGCTTTTCTCTCTGCCTAAGCTGAAAAAGCATTGAAAGAGCAATTTTTTCACAGTATAATTGAAGGCATCTTTGTTTAATATATGAAAAAAGTGCCCAAATTTGTTTGCTCTATCATGTCAATATCAGAATCCAAGTAGATATTGTACATTATGAATGACAGCTTTATGAGTAATACTCACTCAGTGAATGTCTTGATCATGCATTTTAGGGGAAAAAAATGGTATTGTACATGCATTTTTGTTGTACGAGGCTGTTAGTCACAGCTTCTTTAATATGAGGGCCAATGTAAATTATTCACCTGATTCAAATATGATAAAGTTATTTTCAAATGTATCAATTCCAGATCATGAATTCCAAATGGCTCTTTTGAATCGTTGAAAGCCACCTTAAATGATAAAGAAATTCCCCTGACCTTGGAGTGACTCCAAGAGACAATTCAAAGGCAAGACATAGCAGCATTCAAGAAAAGCTCAACATAAATTGGAATGTGCTCTAAAGAGAGGGCAGTTGTCACCATGGTGATTTTATTCTTTCTTAGACTGAGCTCAAAGTGAAAGGGGAGGAGTTTTCAAAGCAAAGATGCTGAAGTAGATGAATCAAAAGATCTGGATATAATTTCTGTCATTAGACAAATGGTGCTTAGTTTGAAGTCTTGAGTCTGTATATGGCATCATATACTCAAGACAATGATTGTAAGGTTAGCTTGAGAGATCACCCTTCTATTGTTAAAATATTTGTATATAATTGCAAAGTTTTCTTTATCATTATCAATATTCTGCTAAAAAGCATTATATTCTCACTAATTTCTCCTCAACTAATAGTATCAAATGTTTGCTGTTCCTGCGTAATGTACTTTACATGGATTATTTCATTTAATCCATGAGAGTGATAGTATAATCATTTCCATTTTAAAGACGCAAACCTAAGGTAAAGGAGACACGGCTTTTAAGTTCTTTTAGACTTTTATTTGGATTTGACTTTAATTTTTTCAGTGACATGATCTTATAAAATATTAGGTTGAAAAACCCCATCCTTGTGTCATGTGCGTGCCAGGGGTTTGCACAGGTCACACAGTAAGTGCCAGCCAGAAGAGTCAAACCCAGGTCCAAATTCAAAAACCCTATTATAAATAACTAGAGTCAGAGTATCAAAGCGTATGCAGATATGATAAGCTTTTGAAAGCATGATTTAAGATTAACCATACCTAAGGTCAAATTGTGGACAATATAGGAAGGAAGACTGTTAATATGAGTCTGGAACATCATGGCTACTTTTAGGCTCCACTATCAGAATTTCAGGAATAAACCACTTAAGTTGTAGCTTTTGTTCTATCCTCTGTTACCCGGAAGCCTCTCTGGACTCCTGGCAATTCAACTATCAACAGCATTTGAAGAATGATTCTCTTCCATTTGGGAAGGGCCTTCTCTTAAATTGAGCATATGAAACAGAGATTTATCAAAATCTACCTGGCTGCCATTGTGGTGACAGATGTCCCAGTGAGAACTCCCTCAGACAATCCTGGAGTGACTCTTTACAATTCTACGTGTGCCAACCGTCCTTTTCAAACACTACATTATTTTTGTTGTTGTTGTTGTTATGACATGTTTGCTTTTCATGTGAACTTTATCAGGTTGATCTTTCCCCCATGCCTGTATTTTCTGACTTTCAAAACTTGGGGAGGGGGAGGGTAGCAGGGGAGCAATTCTGTCCTCTTAGAGAGAGATCACTGGGACCCTGACCAGATGAATACCTTAGTGAATGTTTTATCAGCATTTGGGAGTATTGACCCTCTTCCTCAGAGTCCAGAGGTCCTAGTGTTATTCACCTCCTAGTCCCAAAGCAAATGAATGCTCCTTTGTCTCATTTTCAAACATTTTGGAGAATTCCTAGCCAGTATCTTCATTTCCTGGAGCAAATCCATGAGAGTGATAGTATAATCATTTCCATTTTAAAGACGCAAACCTAAGGTAAAGGAGACACGGCTTTTAAGTTCTTTTAGACTTTTATTTGGATTTGACTTTAATTTTTTCAGTGACATGATCTTATAAAATATTAGGTTGAAAAACCCCATCCTTGTGTCATGTGCGTGCCAGGGGTTTGCACAGGTCACACAGTAAGTGCCAGCCAGAAGAGTCAAACCCAGGTCCAAATTCAAAAACCCTATTATAAATAACTAGAGTCAGAGTATCAAAGCGTATGCAGATATGATAAGCTTTTGAAAGCATGATTTAAGATTAACCATACCTAAGGTCAAATTGTGGACAATATAGGAAGGAAGACTGTTAATATGAGTCTGGAACATCATGGCTACTTTTAGGCTCCACTATCAGAATTTCAGGAATAAACCACTTAAGTTGTAGCTTTTGTTCTATCCTCTGTTACCCGGAAGCCTCTCTGGACTCCTGGCAATTCAACTATCAACAGCATTTGAAGAATGATTCTCTTCCATTTGGGAAGGGCCTTCTCTTAAATTGAGCATATGAAACAGAGATTTATCAAAATCTACCTGGCTGCCATTGTGGTGACAGATGTCCCAGTGAGAACTCCCTCAGACAATCCTGGAGTGACTCTTTACAATTCTACGTGTGCCAACCGTCCTTTTCAAACACTACATTATTTTTGTTGTTGTTGTTGTTATGACATGTTTGCTTTTCATGTGAACTTTATCAGGTTGATCTTTCCCCCATGCCTGTATTTTCTGACTTTCAAAACTTGGGGAGGGGGAGGGTAGCAGGGGAGCAATTCTGTCCTCTTAGAGAGAGATCACTGGGACCCTGACCAGATGAATACCTTAGTGAATGTTTTATCAGCATTTGGGAGTATTGACCCTCTTCCTCAGAGTCCAGAGGTCCTAGTGTTATTCACCTCCTAGTCCCAAAGCAAATGAATGCTCCTTTGTCTCATTTTCAAACATTTTGGAGAATTCCTAGCCAGTATCTTCATTTCCCTGGAGCAAATGCATGAGAGCCAGCTGCTAAGTGCTGGTGTTTGCATGCACCTGTTTGTTTATTTTTTAAAATGTAATTGGGAATATGCCTGGAAGCCTGAGTCTGTTTCTCTAGTGCACCCCATGCAGATTTAGCACACAGAAGACAACCATAGCTTTGTGTCGTGCATCTTGCACAAGGATACAACTATTGCATACACAGGTCTCTACTTACCATTTTGCAAAGATACGATAATCAGGAATGCCTGGAAAACAAACTTTTTATCATATATATAATTATTTTTATTTGACTCTTACAGACTTTTGTTGTTTACAGCTGTACATAAACCTGAATCAGTCATAGGTATGCCCTTGACACCTCCCACCTGAATGTCCCTCCCAGTCCCTCCCCATCCTACCCCTTCAGGTTGTTGCATACCCCCCATATAAGTCTCCTTAGCCTTACAGCATATTCACAATGGTTGTCTCTTCTACATACGGTGGTATAAGTTTCCATGTTACTTTCTCCATTGTTCTCATCCATTCTTCCCTCCCACCAAAGACCATAAGTCTATTCTCTATATCTGTTTCTCCATTGCTGCTCTGCATATGCATTTATCATTACCATCTTTCTAGATTCCATATATATGTGTTAGTATACTATATTTGTCCTTCTCTTTTTGTATAATAGTTTCAAGTATTCATTCACCTCATTAGGACTGATTCAAATGCATTTCCTTTTACGGCTGAGAAATATTCCATTGTATATATGTACCGTAGCTTCTTTATCCATTCATTTGTTGATGGACATCTAATACATAGAACATGGAACACACACTTTTAATGGATGACTGAGAAAGGAGAAATTAACGAAGAACATTCCTGAAAAACATCATGTACTAGTCATAATTCCTTATCATTGATTACAAAGCTATTCCTCGATGGCTTTTAGTGCTGGCTGCATATTAGTATCATTTAGAAAGGTTTAAAACACACATTCACACAGACTCTGGACCACAACTTTACTGATTGTGATTTAATTGACTGGGGTGGGGCTCACATATCCACATTCTGCAAAAAACTAAATAGTACTATGTAATTGAGTCTGAGAACTGTAACACCTACCTTCCTCACCTTACCTACAGATACCTCTCTTAGGTCTTTGGTTTTTCTTTTTCCTTCTATAGAAATTCTCTTTACCTAGATCTCAGTGTAGCCATTTCTGTTGTTTTTTTCCCCTTATTTAAACCTCTGTGCTGGTGTTTGCATCACCTGAAAAAACCTGAGTCTGTTTCTCTAGTGCACCCCATGCAGATTTAGCACACAGAAGACAACCATAGCTTTGTGTCGCATCTTGCACAAGGATACAACTATTGCATACACAGGTCTCTACTTACCATTTTGCAAAGATACGATAATCAGGAATGCCTGGAAAACAAACTTTTTATCATATATATAATTATTTTTATTTGACTCTTACAGACTTTTGTTGTTTACAGCTGTACATAAACCTGAATCAGTCATAGGTATGCCCTTGACACCTCCCACCTGAATGTCCCTCCCAGTCCCTCCCCATCCTACCCCTTCAGGTTGTTGCATACCCCCCATATAAGTCTCCTTAGCCTTACAGCATATTCACAATGGTTGTCTCTTCTACATACGGTGGTATAAGTTTCCATGTTACTTTCTCCATTGTTCTCATCCATTCTTCCCTCCCACCAAAGACCATAAGTCTATTCTCTATATCTGTTTCTCCATTGCTGCTCTGCATATGCATTTATCATTACCATCTTTCTAGATTCCATATATATGTGTTAGTATACTATATTTGTCCTTCTCTTTTTGTATAATAGTTTCAAGTATTCATTCACCTCATTAGGACTGATTCAAATGCATTTCCTTTTACGGCTGAGAAATATTCCATTGTATATATGTACCGTAGCTTCTTTATCCATTCATTTGTTGATGGACATCTAATACATAGAACATGGAACACACACTTTTAATGGATGACTGAGAAAGGAGAAATTAACGAAGAACATTCCTGAAAAACATCATGTACTAGTCATAATTCCTTATCATTGATTACAAAGCTATTCCTCGATGGCTTTTAGTGCTGGCTGCATATTAGTATCATTTAGAAAGGTTTAAAACACACATTCACACAGACTCTGGACCACAACTTTACTGATTGTGATTTAATTGACTGGGGTGGGGCTCACATATCCACATTCTGCAAAAAACTAAATAGTACTATGTAATTGAGTCTGAGAACTGTAACACCTACCTTCCTCACCTTACCTACAGATACCTCTCTTAGGTCTTTGGTTTTTCTTTTTCCTTCTATAGAAATTCTCTTTACCTAGATCTCAGTGTAGCCATTTCTGTTGTGTCATTTAGCTCTTAACTCATAGACCCACTTATTGGAATCTATATAAGCAGCACCTTCAGGGGTTGTGAAGTGCATTTAAAGAAAGGCCATGAACTCCGATGCTGCCTTTTCTAATGATCAGCACTCTCTCCAGTTGCTCTCAAGTTTCTTTTTTCCCTTTCCTAAGTTAGTGACTGAGACCAACATGTTTATTGGTTTATGTTTTTATTTTTTGAATCTCCTGTCACTAAAAGTCAATATCCAAGAGGGTAGGAACTTTCTCTGACTTGTTCAGCTTTGTATTTCTTGTACCTAAAATAATACCTTGCATACAGTAGGTGCCTAATAAGCATTTGTTAAATGCATGTTCTCTGTGTGATACACAAATGGGAAAATCTCTGCTGTAAGGCAGTAATATGAGGTAGTTGAAACTCATCAGGAAGTTTTAATGGTCAAAGTAAGGTTCTGAATACATTCAAATAAAAAGAAGGTGGTCTCTGACAAGATGTTGGGAAGATGATCTTTTGTAAGGCAAGCAGTATCTCTTAAGAGCAAGCTTCCCTGGTGGCTCAGACAGTAAAGAATCTGTCGGTAATGCTGGAGACTTGGGTTCAGTCCCTGGGTCAGGAAGATACCCTGGAGAAGAGGATGGCAGCCCACTGCAGTATTCTTGCTTGGAGAATTTCACGGACAAAGGAGCCCCATGGGTATACTATATATTTGATGGCATTTTAGAACATGGAACACACACTTTTAATGGATGACTGAGAAAGGAGAAATTAACGAAGAACATTCCTGAAAAACATCATGTACTAGTCATAATTCCTTATCATTGATTACAAAGCTATTCCTCGATGGCTTTTAGTGCTGGCTGCATATTAGTATCATTTAGAAAGGTTTAAAACACACATTCACACAGACTCTGGACCACAACTTTACTGATTGTGATTTAATTGACTGGGGTGGGGCTCACATATCCACATTCTGCAAAAAACTAAATAGTACTATGTAATTGAGTCTGAGAACTGTAACACCTACCTTCCTCACCTTACCTACAGATACCTCTCTTAGGTCTTTGGTTTTTCTTTTTCCTTCTATAGAAATTCTCTTTACCTAGATCTCAGTGTAGCCATTTCTGTTGTGTCATTTAGCTCTTAACTCATAGACCCACTTATTGGAATCTATATAAGCAGCACCTTCAGGGGTTGTGAAGTGCATTTAAAGAAAGGCCATGAACTCCGATGCTGCCTTTTCTAATGATCAGCACTCTCTCCAGTTGCTCTCAAGTTTATTTTTTCCCTTTCCTAAGTTAGTGACTGAGACCAACATGTTTATTGGTTTATGTTTTTATTTTTTGAATCTCCTGTCACTAAAAGTCAATATCCAAGAGGGTAGGAACTTTCTCTGACTTGTTCAGCTTTGTATTTCTTGTACCTAAAATAATACCTTGCATACAGTAGGTGCCTAATAAGCATTTGTTAAATGCATGTTCTCTGTGTGATACACAAATGGGAAAATCTCTGCTGTAAGGCAGTAATATGAGGTAGTTGAAACTCATCAGGAAGTTTTAATGGTCAAAGTAAGGTTCTGAATACATTCAAATAAAAAGAAGGTGGTCTCTGACAAGATGTTGGGAAGATGATCTTTTGTAAGGCAAGCAGTATCTCTTAAGAGCAAGCTTCCCTGGTGGCTCAGACAGTAAAGAATCTGTCGGTAATGCTGGAGACTTGGGTTCAGTCCCTGGGTCAGGAAGATACCCTGGAGAAGAGGATGGCAGCCCACTGCAGTATTCTTGCTTGGAGAATTTCACGGACAAAGGAGCCCCATGGGCTATAGATCATGGGGTTGCAAAGAGTTGGACACAATTGAGCAACTAACACTGTCACTTTCAGGTTATGCTCAGAGTAGCACAAGCTGGTTGTCTTGGCTGGGATGAACAAGCTATGACCAAAATTAAGCCCGTCTCATGATATAATGAAATCATCTAAAGTGAAAACAGTAGTTGTGAATAGGTCACAAATGGTATCTAATGCAAATGTTGTGAAATAATATGATCATGACTGTCATGGAGGAAATACAGTATCCCCAACTCCCATAAAAACTCAATTTTGATTAATATTCTCAAAAAGTGAATCAGATAGCAACAGTGACTCCCACTTATGGAGTGCTTCCTTGGTGCCAGACATTAGACCAAATGCTTAGGCTTATTAATACTCATAGCAAACCTATGAGATGATTACTATCCACAGCTTACTATCGATGAAACAGAGACTAGAGGTCAAGCAATCGGCTGAAGTTCCACCCCAAGTAAATGAATGAAATGTGATTTGAGCCCAGAGTTGTGGACCCCAAAGCTACTGCATTCACCCAAAATACTGACATGGGCCCAGTTTCATCAGATATGATCCTGATGATTGTCTTTCATACTAATTACATCTCACCAGATCAGAATTTTCATCAAAAGTACAGAAAGTCTTCAAGTTATGATTTCTTGGGAACTTTTAAGGCCCATCATTTGGAGCTTGAACTATGCCCTCCCAAAGGAAGCATATTATGAATACTGCCCTAGTCCCCAGACCACAGAAGCCAAACATAGTTCTGAACATTTTCTTAGACAAAAAAACAAAGTAATTTTATTTTGCACATTGTTTTGCATCCTAATTTTATTATGGCAAAAGCATGTAACATTTAAAAACAGACAAAATAATTTTCCCATGTCATAATATACTCTACAAATATTTGAGCAAAACAGGTGCCCGAAATGCCCATTCAGCTTTTGGTTTATACTTAAATTGAATCCTGATACTCAGTAATGGCTTAATTAGAGTAGGTGAAAAAGATGTATGGGTGATTTTTACAGATATGAAAGGAGATGAGAGGCCCTTTGAAAGAATTTAGGTGAATCACAATCGTTTTACTATATGTGATTTTACTTCAAGCTGGATTTTTTTTTTTCCTTATGGCAGTATCATGCCTCTTAACGCGTGTTGACTTAAGGAGTAGGGTGAGGGAGAAGTCTGAACGAGTTCTGTAGGTCTAAGGCAGATAAAAGTGCATCTGTGTTAGATGTATTAGTGAGTGTCAGGAATTAAAGACAGAGGATGAGGGGCGGATGGTGAGTGAGTATAGGGAGAAATTGAAAGAAGAAATATTGCTTGGGCTAGGCCCAGTCACCAAGCTGCTCTGAGCTTGAATCACTTTCCTTGTCTAGAGTCTAGAGTTCCGAGATGCCAGAAAGCCTGGAGCTGGGTGACTGGAGGTCTCAGAACTCAGCCCACGAGGCTTCGCTGCAGGGCCTGGGTGTTTCAGGGGAGGGGCTGCTTTCTCTTTAGTTATAGAGGATTGACAGCCTATATAAAAAGGTAATTCCTGTTGAATTCAAAGACCAGTACAAAGAAGGTACCAGTTTCTGATAATCAACCTCAATTGATATTGAGTGCACAGGTGGGCCCATTTTTCTTTTCTCTTTTTTAATGATTTATTACTGTCAGAGAAGAATGGTAATAAACCATTCCACTGTATTTCCTTCAAAAAGTGGAGCTACTGCTGGTTTGTTTTTAAAACAAATAGTTAATTCAAAACTAACAGAATTCTCCTTTTTAAAAAAGCTGGTAGTTGCTTATTTACTTCGTTTCAAAGGTTTTTCTTTTTTTTTTTTTTAAATTCAGTCTCCCTAGCAACAGAGACATCTGTCTCTATTCTCTTAGTCATTAAAGCCAAAGAAAGTAGCTGCTTCAAAAATAATAAAGGCAATTTCTATGAATTGGGTAACTGTTAATTGTTGCCAAGAAATCTTAGTGAGATAATGAGGCATACAGCAATTGACAAAGATCTTTTCATTGATGTATGAGCTTCTAGCTAGCCCATGGTGGTTAGCTAATATATACAGTACCATCGATGAGGTATTGTGGGATTCTCTATGTAACACAAATAGAGAAATGATCTTTACTCTTTCTAATTTCTTTCAGAAGTATGCCTTGCTGTGATTTTTCTGATTGCCTAGTAACTAATCATACCTTGGGATTCCAGGGAATATATTTGCCCATTATATTTCATGAAAGTAGAAAGGTTTTAAGCATTCACAATGGAGATCAATGAGACAAATAGTAGAGTAGTTGTTGGCAGTGTTAAAACACAATATACTTCTTATTTGAGTTGTAGATTCTGCAAAACCATTTGAGTGAAAATACTTAAAATTGCACTCGATTCTAAAATGTATATTGGCATTTGTGCTAAAACTGTTTGCAGGCCGCTTATAATGAAACCCCAATCACCCTCTACAATAGCTTCACTAATAAACACAAAACAGTTTTTCAACGCTTTCCCAGCAGCCAAGGAAGCAAATTGTATTAAGTCAGTATTTTTTATTATCGGCCCTGTGTTTGGCACATGCCTGGCTGTATATGAAACTACTGTTAAATGAGTAATAACAGAAGGAGAAACCAAGCATAGAAAATCAGCGTTTTGTGATTTTTTTTTTTAAATCAGGAAATATGCTTCCAATAACCAGATGTGAAATAGCTCATTGTATTATTGGCCCCATAAGCCTATTTTAGTTTCTTAAAGGGGGTGGGGGGGTGATTACAAAGTATAAAAAATGCTGAATCTAGTTTCAAAATGAGAATGTTTATAAAGTCTACATATGCATGGATAAATATCAAGGCAAATACTTTGATTATTAAATGTATATCAATTTTGGCAGAAATTCGAATAAGAATTTTGCTTTTGTTATGGCTTGATGTAACACACCTATAGTACAGATAAGAAAGAGAGGAACTAAAACATGTTTTGAACTCAAAGTGAGATTTGTTTCATGTTGTACATGTACTAGGTATATGTAGTTTGTACATTCTACAGATAATTAAGATAATGAGGCATACAGCAATTGACAAAGATCTTTTCATTGATGTATGAGCTTCTAGCTAGCCCATGGTGGTTAGCTAATATATACAGTACCATCGATGAGGTATTGTGGGATTCTCTATGTAACACAAATAGAGAAATGATCTTTACTCTTTCTAATTTCTTTCAGAAGTATGCCTTGCTGTGATTTTTCTGATTGCCTAGTAACTAATCATACCTTGGGATTCCAGGGAATATATTTGCCCATTATATTTCATGAAAGTAGAAAGGTTTTAAGCATTCACAATGGAGATCAATGAGACAAATAGTAGAGTAGTTGTTGGCAGTGTTAAAACACAATATACTTCTTATTTGAGTTGTAGATTCTGCAAAACCATTTGAGTGAAAATACTTAAAATTGCACTCGATTCTAAAATGTATATTGGCATTTGTGCTAAAACTGTTTGCAGGCCGCTTATAATGAAACCCCAATCACCCTCTACAATAGCTTCACTAATAAACACAAAACAGTTTTTCAACGCTTTCCCAGCAGCCAAGGAAGCAAATTGTATTAAGTCAGTATTTTTTATTATCGGCCCTGTGTTTGGCACATGCCTGGCTGTATATGAAACTACTGTTAAATGAGTAATAACAGAAGGAGAAACCAAGCATAGAAAATCAGCGTTTTGTGATTTTTTTTTTTAAATCAGGAAATATGCTTCCAATAACCAGATGTGAAATAGCTCATTGTATTATTGGCCCCATAAGCCTATTTTAGTTTCTTAAAGGGGGTGGGGGGGTGATTACAAAGTATAAAAAATGCTGAATCTAGTTTCAAAATGAGAATGTTTATAAAGTCTACATATGCATGGATAAATATCAAGGCAAATACTTTGATTATTAAATGTATATCAATTTTGGCAGAAATTCGAATAAGAATTTTGCTTTTGTTATGGCTTGATGTAACACACCTATAGTACAGATAAGAAAGAGAGGAACTAAAACATGTTTTGAACTCAAAGTGAGATTTGTTTCATGTTGTACATGTACTAGGTATATGTAGTTTGTACATTCTACAGATAATTAAGGTACTTCTGGTTAGAAATTGGATGAGACCTTGGCATAAAAATATAGGCATAGTTAGGCAAACCTTTTTGGTATAGAGATAATTTTTGAAGTATTTTATTTAAAAAAAATCATCTCAGTGCAGATATTTCTAGTAAATGCTTATAAATTTAAATGAATAGAAGACATTATCTTATATACATTATAGCTTTTATCTGCATAATTTTGCACTGTTAAGGTGACAAACTGTTAATTTCCTTTCAAGATGCCCCTAATAGAATTAAAGTCGAAAAAATTTTTCTGACAACCAAGTGGAAATATACTTGAATAGCTGTTGGTGACTTTTTTGTCGAAAGTTTAAAAAATTCAGTGTCAAGAAAATTTTGGCACTTGATGTAGCATTTGTAACATGCTTTAAAGGATCTCAAAGTTACAGGACTGGCTTTGTTGATCGAGTTTTACCATATTGTCTGTCAGCATATCACTTAACAGCAGGTGCAGGCCTTGAAATGAATATTGTCTCAAACAAGGGCCGTGTATAAAATTTGTCTCTTTCTCTAAGAAATAGATTGAGGAACTATGGCCTGTAGATTAAATGCCACTTCCTGTTTTGATATGGTCTGTGACTAAGAATTATTGTTACATTTCTAAATAATGGCAAAATTTAGAAGAAAATACTTTTTAATGTGAAAATTATATAAATTGTCATTATTTAGAAATTAGATTTTACTGGAACTTAGCACACCCATTGATTTACATATCATTCATGCTGAAGTGTCAGAACTGAGAAGTTTATGACAAAGACGGTCTGGCCCAGGAAGCCTGAAATACTCTCTGGCCCTTTCTACAAAAGTTTTCTGACAATCACTCTAGATTTACTTTATAGTGTCAGACAGAATTTTTCAAAATGTGACACATACAATATTTTATAATAATTAATAAATGCAGCTAACATTAAAAAAAAGGAGGGCTTCCCTGGTGGTCCAGTGGAAAAAGAATCTGACTTGCAGTGGAAGGGGCAAGTGGTTAGATCCCTGGTACGGGAAGATCCCACATGCTGTGGAGCAGCTGGACCAGTGTGTCCAATTATGAGCCAGTGCTCTGGAGCACGTGTGCCCAGAGCTGGTGCTCTACAACAAGAGAGACCACTGTGATGGGAGGCCCACACAAACCAAAGAGTTAAGATGGATGAAAATAAATAAATGAAGGACCAATTAAAGAGGCCAAAATTAAAAAAAAAAAAAAAAGGAGAGTTTCCATGTGGAATCATTAAAAAAAAAAAAAAAAAAAAAAACAAGGAGAAGTGATCGACAGAGGGCAAGATGGTTGAATGGTGCCACTGAATCAATGGACATGAGTTTGACCAAGCTCCAAGAGATGGGGAAGGGCAGGAAAATCTTTTGTGCAGCAGTTCATGGAGCCACAGAGTTGAACTTAACTGAGCAACTGAACTGAACTAAACTGAAATGAACATGTAAAAAGAACCTTCTTGAGTCATGGATTTGAGCTAAATATTTTGTATGGCTCACCTCTTTAAATTTCTGTAAAAGCCCTATAGGTTGGATACTAGAATCTTTCCCATTTTATAGATGAGGAAACAAACTAAAGGAAAAGATTTGTCCAAGATCACAAAAATAAGAGTAGTGGAGCTAGGATTTAGAACTGGATTTGTTTGAGGGCAAAACCCCATATTTTAACAACTGCAGTATAATTATTTCTATGAGAACAGGCCCTTCCAAATCAAAGAGAAAAGGGCAAACAGTTCACTAGAAAAACAAATGAAATGAGTAGGTATTTTCTCAGTGAAGAAATCTTACCCCTACTGCTGTTAATTTGGGGATGAATATGAGAGGACTTACTGAAGCCTTTTCTGGTTTTCTTAGAGTATTAGATTTGGATTTCTTTACTCCTCAGACTCTGGTAAATAATTTGGTGGGGTCTCCACAGTTTCAGAAACAAGGCTTTAAGCTCTCTACCCTGGTGTTTCCACTGGCTAGAGCTTAGTCATGCTAGCTAGAAAATATGAGAGAAGTAAATCCCTCTAGTATATGCTTTATGAAAGATAATTCACTGGGAGGGAAAAAGTGGTTATGACAAGGAGAAAGAGTGCTCCAGAAAGGTTTTGACACAATTCTGTGGTGTCAGGAAAGTAATTTAACCTGGATTCATTTTAATAAGCTAAGATTCCATGAACACTAATGTTCATGCTGAGATTCTATGGATCTTATACCACTGCTTTACTTACTCCTTTTCTCTGATTCTGTGTTTTGTGACAGATTGTCTTTGTATGAGCTAGGATTCTAATTTGTAAGCAACCTAAGCAGAGAAGGAACTTACCGGAAGAATGTCAGGTAGCTTGGAGATTCATAAGCAAGTCAGGAAGGTAAGATTGAGGAAAAGAGACAAGAAGAGAAGATTTGACAAGAGCCACAGGACAGACCCAATTGAAAGGTTGGGCTGAAAGAGAAACATTGTTTGTATTGATGCTGCCGAATGCTGCTACCTGGATCAACTTTTGGCCTGTACCTTCACCTTTGTTTCTTTCATGAAAATACACAGTTATTAATAGGAAAAGCCAACTACCCAGATCTTCGACTATGTCCATTAATGAGATGTAGGTAGGAAGAATCCTGTGGACTTCTTAGCTTCCAGAGTGAGAAGGAGAAGGTTTGAATACTGACCAAATATAAGACCAAATATAAGAGAATTTATCACTGCATTTGGTGAAGGACTAGAATGAAATGATGATTTTTATACAATAGTTCTTGACCTTTGATGTCTCAAAGTTCTCAGAGTACTTGGGAAAGCACAGCCTAGGGATTTCTCACTGACCCAGTGGATGATGAGATACTCTTTCTGGTATAGTTCCAAGAGTAGAGCATGGTGACACCTGAGCTGAGGTTCAGAGGATAAAGAAGAATGCGCACATGACAGGGAGAAGGCAGTGCACTGTGGCAGGCTAATGGCATGTCCCAGTAATTACAGAAATCAAAATGCTGCTAAGTTGAGGGCATATTTAAAGTGTTAAGCGTCACCCAAAGTACAGACTTTCTGTTTTATGTACTGCAGTTTTGTGCTTATGGTCTTAGTCACTTCAGTCATATTTGACTCTGTGTGACCCCATGGACTGTAGCCCCCCAGGCTCCTCTGTTTGTGGAATTCTCCAGGCAAGAATACTCCAGTGGGTTGCCATTTCCTTCTCCAAGGGGATCTTCCCAACCCAGGGATTGAACCTGCATCTCTTATGTCTCATGCATTGGCAAGCAGGTTCTTTACTGCTATTGCCACCTGGGAAGCCCAGATTGAGCTATAACTGACATATAAATTACACCTATTGAAAGTGTACAATTTAATTCTGTGTTTTGTGACAGATTGTCTTTGTATGAGCTAGGATTCTAATTTGTAAGCAACCTAAGCAGAGAAGGAACTTACCGGAAGAATGTCAGGTAGCTTGGAGATTCATAAGCAAGTCAGGAAGGTAAGATTGAGGAAAAGAGACAAGAAGAGAAGATTTGACAAGAGCCACAGGACAGACCCAATTGAAAGGTTGGGCTGAAAGAGAAACATTGTTTGTATTGATGCTGCCGAATGCTGCTACCTGGATCAACTTTTGGCCTGTACCTTCACCTTTGTTTCTTTCATGAAAATACACAGTTATTAATAGGAAAAGCCAACTACCCAGATCTTCGACTATGTCCATTAATGAGATGTAGGTAGGAAGAATCCTGTGGACTTCTTAGCTTCCAGAGTGAGAAGGAGAAGGTTTGAATACTGACCAAATATAAGACCAAATATAAGAGAATTTATCACTGCATTTGGTGAAGGACTAGAATGAAATGATGATTTTTATACAATAGTTCTTGACCTTTGATGTCTCAAAGTTCTCAGAGTACTTGGGAAAGCACAGCCTAGGGATTTCTCACTGACCCAGTGGATGATGAGATACTCTTTCTGGTATAGTTCCAAGAGTAGAGCATGGTGACACCTGAGCTGAGGTTCAGAGGATAAAGAAGAATGCGCACATGACAGGGAGAAGGCAGTGCACTGTGGCAGGCTAATGGCATGTCCCAGTAATTACAGAAATCAAAATGCTGCTAAGTTGAGGGCATATTTAAAGTGTTAAGCGTCACCCAAAGTACAGACTTTCTGTTTTATGTACTGCAGTTTTGTGCTTATGGTCTTAGTCACTTCAGTCATATTTGACTCTGTGTGACCCCATGGACTGTAGCCCCCCAGGCTCCTCTGTTTGTGGAATTCTCCAGGCAAGAATACTCCAGTGGGTTGCCATTTCCTTCTCCAAGGGGATCTTCCCAACCCAGGGATTGAACCTGCATCTCTTATGTCTCATGCATTGGCAAGCAGGTTCTTTACTGCTATTGCCACCTGGGAAGCCCAGATTGAGCTATAACTGACATATAAATTACACCTATTGAAAGTGTACAATTTAAAAGTTTTCGACATAGTTATACTCCCATGAAACCGTCACCATAATTAATTCCATCACTTTAAAGCTTCTTTGTGCTTCTTTGTAATCTTTCCCTTCCTCCACCCACATTTCTAGGAAACCATTGTTCTGCTTTCTTTCACTGTATATATTTGAATTTTCTAGAATTTTGTATGGATGGAATTAGTCAATATATACTATTCTGGGTGTGCAAGACCTGGTTTCCTTTATTCAGCAGGAGGAGATTCACCCATGATGTTGAGTGAATCAGTAATTTTAAACTTTTTCATTGATTTTTATAATTTCAACCAAAGAAATCACACAGGAGGTTCCATATCTTGTCACTGTGTTTTTGGATTTGTTGATACAGTCCACTGAGAGTGAATCACAAAATTTTTTCAAAACTGATCATTTTGAAATGGTTCCTTTAAAGATCATGCTACTGGAATGGGTTATGTGGAAAAGAGCTGGGTAAATTCACTACAGGTTGGTTTTCTTATCACTTTGACTCAGGGAGCCAAATCTAATCAGCTGGCTAGGACAGTCCTTGCAAACCTCGACTTTTGTGATCTAAAAGTAGATAGGTCTGTGTATTCCTTAGGAATACAGAGGAAAATGACATTTCCCTGGCTAGGGAAATATTATTGGAATTTACTAGTCAAGCTACATTCGATGTAAATTTAAACCTAATTACAGAAATCAAAATGCTGCTAAGTTGAGGGCATATTTAAAGTGTTAAGCGTCACCCAAAGTACAGACTTTCTGTTTTATGTACTGCAGTTTTGTGCTTATGGTCTTAGTCACTTCAGTCATATTTGACTCTGTGTGACCCCATGGACTGTAGCCCCCCAGGCTCCTCTGTTTGTGGAATTCTCCAGGCAAGAATACTCCAGTGGGTTGCCATTTCCTTCTCCAAGGGGATCTTCCCAACCCAGGGATTGAACCTGCATCTCTTATGTCTCATGCATTGGCAAGCAGGTTCTTTACTGCTATTGCCACCTGGGAAGCCCAGATTGAGCTATAACTGACATATAAATTACACCTATTGAAAGTGTACAATTTAAAAGTTTTCGACATAGTTATACTCCCATGAAACCGTCACCATAATTAATTCCATCACTTTAAAGCTTCTTTGTGCTTCTTTGTAATCTTTCCCTTCCTCCACCCACATTTCTAGGAAACCATTGTTCTGCTTTCTTTCACTGTATATATTTGAATTTTCTAGAATTTTGTATGGATGGAATTAGTCAATATATACTATTCTGGGTGTGCAAGACCTGGTTTCCTTTATTCAGCAGGAGGAGATTCACCCATGATGTTGAGTGAATCAGTAATTTTAAACTTTTTCATTGATTTTTATAATTTCAACCAAAGAAATCACACAGGAGGTTCCATATCTTGTCACTGTGTTTTTGGATTTGTTGATACAGTCCACTGAGAGTGAATCACAAAATTTTTTCAAAACTGATCATTTTGAAATGGTTCCTTTAAAGATCATGCTACTGGAATGGGTTATGTGGAAAAGAGCTGGGTAAATTCACTACAGGTTGGTTTTCTTATCACTTTGACTCAGGGAGCCAAATCTAATCAGCTGGCTAGGACAGTCCTTGCAAACCTCGATTTTTGTGATCTAAAATTAGATAGGTCTGTGTATTCCTTAGGAATACAGAGGAAAATGACATTTCCCTGGCTAGGGAAATATTATTGGAATTTACTAGTCAAGCTACATTCGATGTAAATTTAAACCTATTTACAGATTCAGCAAACATTTCATGGGCTTTGAATATGTGCCAGGTGCCTAGCTTGGCCACAGAGATGTAGAGATAATCAGAGAATGGTGCCCCTAGAAGGAGTTCTAATGTATTTGGGGCATAGGCTTCAAAAATGTACATTATACATGTCAGTTTATAAACTGCTATTTACTGAGCATCTTTTATAGGCCAGGTCTGAGCTGGACTTTGTGGAAATGGCCATCTCCTTTCAATCACAGAAGTTACTTTCTAGTAGAAAGGTGATAAGCAATCTAACACGTAAGTGAGTCGGTTTAGTATAGAACATGAGAAATTTTATGATGAAAATAAACAAGACAATGAGGTAGTAATTTAGGTAGACCATTTTACAGAAAGAAATCATGGACGCCTTTGCTGAGAAGTAGAGGAGTTGGGGCAAGGAATTTCCAGGAAGCACAGAGAACCCAGAGCACAGAGGCTGACGTTGGTTTCCTGATTAATGGAACACAGTCAAGGAGGACTCAGCTGGGGAAGTGAACCAGTGGAGAGTGCCTGGAAGATGGAGGAGTAGGCAGGGGAAGGTCCTGTGAGGTTTTATCAGCCATGTTTAAGAGTTTAGGTTTTGATTTTATGAAGGGAACCAGGGAGTCTCTAGAGGAATTTAAAGGAGTGAGTATCAGACTGTTTTTCCTCCCTATGGTTTAATTTTATTTAAAAAAATGAGATCAAAGTCACACAGTAAAATTAACAAATCAAATACATACAATAAAATGAACAGATCCTAAGTGTTCAGACTGAGCTTTGTGACAGCTGAATGTAACTAGGGTATAACCACCACCATCCAAAACAAGATATAAGGTATTTCAATTCCAGGAAACTTCCCTTGTGGTCTTTTTTGATTTGCTTTAAAAAGATCAGCAATGGAAAAATTCATACGAGTTTCACCTCCTTGTCGTTATCTGACTTGCAGTCTTCTTTCTCTTTCCTGAGTCATAAGACTTTTTAAGAATCATCATTCCCTTTTTTCTGGCTCCAATTATTTTCTTACCACAGAACTCATGTTCTGATCATTCTCTTTTAGATTGTCTTGGGTACTTTGTTTTCAAGGTCGCTGCCTAGTGAGATTTTGGCCTCTCTTCTCCTCTACCTGTCCAAATTCTACAAGCCTTACAAATCTCAGAGCAAATCCTACCATTTCATAAAGCCTGAAGCCCATAATTAATCCATTCCAAACAGGTCTGTGTTGTCTGAACACTGACAGTGTTTTCTCAGCTACTCCACATTGGATTTTTGTTCATGGTATTTGGTCGAGGAGTAAAAAGACCTATATGGTAGTAATGAGAATGAATATACTCAATGATTTAGAAAATGATCATGAAAATAATATGGAGAAGGTCATAATACCTCAACACGTAAGTGAGTCGGTTTAGTATAGAACATGAGAAATTTTATGATGAAAATAAACAAGACAATGAGGTAGTAATTTAGGTAGACCATTTTACAGAAAGAAATCATGGACGCCTTTGCTGAGAAGTAGAGGAGTTGGGGCAAGGAATTTCCAGGAAGCACAGAGAACCCAGAGCACAGAGGCTGACGTTGGTTTCCTGATTAATGGAACACAGTCAAGGAGGACTCAGCTGGGGAAGTGAACCAGTGGAGAGTGCCTGGAAGATGGAGGAGTAGGCAGGGGAAGGTCCTGTGAGGTTTTATCAGCCATGTTTAAGAGTTTAGGTTTTGATTTTATGAAGGGAACCAGGGAGTCTCTAGAGGAATTTAAAGGAGTGAGTATCAGACTGTTTTTCCTCCCTATGGTTTAATTTTATTTAAAAAAATGAGATCAAAGTCACACAGTAAAATTAACAAATCAAATACATACAATAAAATGAACAGATCCTAAGTGTTCAGACTGAGCTTTGTGACAGCTGAATGTAACTAGGGTATAACCACCACCATCCAAAACAAGATATAAGGTATTTCAATTCCAGGAAACTTCCCTTGTGGTCTTTTTTGATTTGCTTTAAAAGATCAGCAATGGAAAAATTCATACGAGTTTCACCTCCTTGTCGTTATCTGACTTGCAGTCTTCTTTCTCTTTCCTGAGTCATAAGACTTTTTAAGAATCATCATTCCCTTTTTTCTGGCTCCAATTATTTTCTTACCACAGAACTCATGTTCTGATCATTCTCTTTTAGATTGTCTTGGGTACTTTGTTTTCAAGGTCGCTGCCTAGTGAGATTTTGGCCTCTCTTCTCCTCTACCTGTCCAAATTCTACAAGCCTTACAAATCTCAGAGCAAATCCTACCATTTCATAAAGCCTGAAGCCCATAATTAATCCATTCCAAACAGGTCTGTGTTGTCTGAACACTGACAGTGTTTTCTCAGCTACTCCACATTGGATTTTTGTTCATGGTATTTGGTCGAGGAGTAAAAAGACCTATATGGTAGTAATGAGAATGAATATACTCAATGATTTAGAGAAAATGATCATGAAAATAATATGGAGAAGAGAGGCAGGTCATAATACCTCAATGAAGCCTTGTAATTTTTAAAGGGAAAGTCTTATGCAACATGTATAGACCTGACCCCAAACATCTTGCAGTCTTAGTTCCACAAAACCACTGAAACTTGATTTTTCTCTTTATCTTGCACTGAGTCACTTTTGTCTGTGATCTACTCAGCCAGTCATGAAGGCTTACACACTCCAGAGAACACTGGATGCCTTTCTGCCAGGATCAGACTTCACTGTCTGCTGCCTTGTCATCCATCTAAATGCTAACTAATGCCCCCTTTTCTTTTTTTCTTTTTCTTTTTTTTGAGAAAGTCAAATGCTCAAGACATTGGCTTGTCGATGGTGGGTGTTTGCTTGTGCTAGTCCTGTGGCCAACTGAGGTAAAGGATCCGTGGGATTGGTTTATTTTAAAGATGATTTGATCAAGTATGTTCTGTGTGGGTTGATGTGTTAAAAATTCAGGGTGTTATTTACAAAAAATTGCACAGAAAACAAGGGCAAATGGGGCCTCGGCCAAGATTTTCTTCCTTATCCATGCTGCTATCACAAATATTTAATTGGCATCAAGGTAAATATTCAGAGGTTAATGTAACATGCTGTTAATGGAGAAAGAAGGTGTGTGGTCCTTCCTGCCTCACTTTGCTCCTGGAATATAATTACCAACACAGGGCTGGTCAGATGTGGAAGCATTGCAGCATCTTTGGCACTCACCTGCGGGTAGTGTACCTAAGAGATGGCAATGGTTATGATCCATTTTGTGTAGTTGTGCATTAGTCACAGTCCGTTGTCTGCATTTCCATGTGTTTACGATCCAACATTAGTGAATTAGATAGTACTTTTTGGCAGCAAGACAACAATGCTGAAGATGTATATGCTTACTCCTAAGTAGGGTTGGATTTATTTCTAATGCAAGCCCCATCATTGACATTTCTTGAAGGAGATAAAAAGAGCAGTTCTAAAAGTTGTTTTTCATGGTGTGTACTGTTCTTTTTCATGATTCTCACATAGCACACTTAGAAAAGTGCCTGATATACCATGAGTGCTCCATAAGATCAACCCTGGGCTACTCCTGTTTTCTTGCTTTTCCAGGTAACTATTTCTTTTCTCTTCAGGAGTCTTTTTTTCTGAAAATTATGTCTGATTTCTCTTTCTGTTGTGGCTGCAGTCACAATAATGCTTGAATGGCATTACTTATCATAAAACAATATCATGCCAAATTTTTTTCTTCTTTCCTCTTTAAAAGTTATCTTAGTCATAGACTTCTATTCCAAGAAAACCAATTATGCTAAAATACATTACTTTTACATGGTCCTCATCTGGGAAATGAACACAGAGTTACCTTAGGCTATTATTTCTGCTCCAGTGCATTATTTTTAAAACGCTTAGCAAAAATCATGATAAATCACATTTAGATAGAAGTGGAAGTATTTGATCTGAGGGACCCCATGACATTTACCTGCAAGTCCCACAAATGATGTGTTAACAGGAGAGAGTTTCTAATCATATAATCACTTATGTCTTTGCTTCTTGTTTTTAATTGGGGCTTTCCACTTATGCATTAATGATAAAAAGAGAACTGGTTGTCGATGGTCAGGAAGTCTTTGTCCTCTTTAAAAGCTTGCATGAGTGTGCTATTCACCCTGACAGAGTTGCTGGCACCCCACCCACTGGTTACTCCAACCTGGCTGTCATCTCTCTCAGAGCTGGTCCCATTGTTTCTGCCTGTTTTCTTGGTAAAGAAGAGGTTAGCAGTTGTTAAATGAATATTAGAACCCAAATGAGACTATTTGAGATGAAAATAGAAAATACAAAAACATACTGTGAAAAGGGGAAACTCCTTAAAGAGGGAATGGTCAGTTTAGAAGCATTATGTCTAAAACATAATTCTATCCATAGGAACCAAAGTGATGTGATGACTGAAAACAACACTCTGTTGGTAAATACGGCTTCTTCTATTCTGTATCAGCTCAGTAAATTCACTAGTGCAGTCACAGTCCGTTGTCTGCATTTCCATGTGTTTACGATCCAACATTAGTGAATTAGATAGTACTTTTTGGCAGCAAGACAACAATGCTGAAGATGTATATGCTTACTCCTAAGTAGGGTTGGATTTATTTCTAATGCAAGCCCCATCATTGACATTTCTTGAAGGAGATAAAAAGAGCAGTTCTAAAAGTTGTTTTTCATGGTGTGTACTGTTCTTTTTCATGATTCTCACATAGCACACTTAGAAAAGTGCCTGATATACCATGAGTGCTCCATAAGATCAACCCTGGGCTACTCCTGTTTTCTTGCTTTTCCAGGTAACTATTTCTTTTCTCTTCAGGAGTCTTTTTTTCTGAAAATTATGTCTGATTTCTCTTTCTGTTGTGGCTGCAGTCACAATAATGCTTGAATGGCATTACTTATCATAAAACAATATCATGCCAAATTTTTTTCTTCTTTCCTCTTTAAAAGTTATCTTAGTCATAGACTTCTATTCCAAGAAAACCAATTATGCTAAAATACATTACTTTTACATGGTCCTCATCTGGGAAATGAACACAGAGTTACCTTAGGCTATTATTTCTGCTCCAGTGCATTATTTTTAAAACGCTTAGCAAAAATCATGATAAATCACATTTAGATAGAAGTGGAAGTATTTGATCTGAGGGACCCCATGACATTTACCTGCAAGTCCCACAAATGATGTGTTAACAGGAGAGAGTTTCTAATCATATAATCACTTATGTCTTTGCTTCTTGTTTTTAATTGGGGCTTTCCACTTATGCATTAATGATAAAAAGAGAACTGGTTGTCGATGGTCAGGAAGTCTTTGTCCTCTTTAAAAGCTTGCATGAGTGTGCTATTCACCCTGACAGAGTTGCTGGCACCCCACCCACTGGTTACTCCAACCTGGCTGTCATCTCTCTCAGAGCTGGTCCCATTGTTTCTGCCTGTTTTCTTGGTAAAGAAGAGGTTAGCAGTTGTTAAATGAATATTAGAACCCAAATGAGACTATTTGAGATGAAAATAGAAAATACAAAAACATACTGTGAAAAGGGGAAACTCCTTAAAGAGGGAATGGTCAGTTTAGAAGCATTATGTCTAAAACATAATTCTATCCATAGGAACCAAAGTGATGTGATGACTGAAAACAACACTCTGTTGGTAAATACGGCTTCTTCTATTCTGTATCAGCTCAGTAAATTCACTAGTGCAGGTTCTCTAACCTAGTCTGTGTGGTTCCTCTGCATTAGCATCATGTGGGGCTTGTTACAATACAGACACCTCCTTGACCCATAGCAACTTATGGTATTTTCATCCCTGCAGTCAGGGCCTCAAGAGACCTGGGTTTGATCCCTGGGTTGGGAGGATCCCCTGGAGAAGGAAATAGCTACACACTCCAGTATTCTTACCTGGAGAATCCCATGGACAGAGGAGCCTGGTGGACTACAGTCCATGGGGTCACAAAGAGTCCGATACAACTTAGCAACCAAACAGCAACAATGTATGTGTGCGTGTATTTCGGCTGTGTTGGGTCTTAGTTGTGTGATGTGGAATCTTTCATTACAGTGCATGGACTCTCTACTTGTTGCACACAGGCTCGGTAGTTGTGGGCTTAGCTGCTCTGTGGTATGTAGGATCTTAGTTCCCGACTAGGAATTGAACCCACATCACCTGAAATGCAAGGTAGATTCTTAACCATGGGCCACTAGGGAAGTCCTAACCTCTCTGTTTCTTATTTGTAAAGTGGGAGGTACAAAGGGGTGACCACTTAGGGTTGCTGTGGGTCTTGAGTGAGACAGTCCCTGTAAAGCACTCTGTACAGTGCTTGGGAAGTATCAACTGTGCTGCTAGTTGTTAACTCTAGCTGTTATTATACTACTATGGTTGATAATATTTGATTAACAGAGGTAGCAGTGATTACGTTGACATGTGTGACAGATGTATAGCATAACCATACCAACGGAATCCTTCCATACTTTTTAAATTTTTGCCTCTAAGTTCATCATTCTTCACCCCCCACCCACTGGTTACTCCAACCTGGCTGTCATCTCTCTCAGAGCTGGTCCCATTGTTTCTGCCTGTTTTCTTGGTAAAGAAGAGGTTAGCAGTTGTTAAATGAATATTAGAACCCAAATGAGACTATTTGAGATGAAAATAGAAAATACAAAAACATACTGTGAAAAGGGGAAACTCCTTAAAGAGGGAATGGTCAGTTTAGAAGCATTATGTCTAAAACATAATTCTATCCATAGGAACCAAAGTGATGTGATGACTGAAAACAACACTCTGTTGGTAAATACGGCTTCTTCTATTCTGTATCAGCTCAGTAAATTCACTAGTGCAGGTTCTCTAACCTAGTCTGTGTGGTTCCTCTGCATTAGCATCATGTGGGGCTTGTTACAATACAGACACCTCCTTGACCCATAGCAACTTATGGTATTTTCATCCCTGCAGTCAGGGCCTCAAGAGACCTGGGTTTGATCCCTGGGTTGGGAGGATCCCCTGGAGAAGGAAATAGCTACACACTCCAGTATTCTTGCCTGGAGAATTCCTTGGACAGAGGAGCCTGGTGGACTACAGTCCATGGGGTCACAAGAGTCCGATACAACTTAGCAACCAAACAGCAACAATGTATGTGTGCGTGTATTTCGGCTGTGTTGGGTCTTAGTTGTGTGATGTGGAATCTTTCATTACAGTGCATGGACTCTCTACTTGTTGCACACAGGCTCGGTAGTTGTGGGCTTAGCTGCTCTGTGGTATGTAGGATCTTAGTTCCCGACTAGGAATTGAACCCACATCACCTGAAATGCAAGGTAGATTCTTAACCATGGGCCACTAGGGAAGTCCTAACCTCTCTGTTTCTTATTTGTAAAGTGGGAGGTACAAAGGGGTGACCACTTAGGGTTGCTGTGGGTCTTGAGTGAGACAGTCCCTGTAAAGCACTCTGTACAGTGCTTGGGAAGTATCAACTGTGCTGCTAGTTGTTAACTCTAGCTGTTATTATACTACTATGGTTGATAATATTTGATTAACAGAGGTAGCAGTGATTACGTTGACATGTGTGACAGATGTATAGCATAACCATACCAACGGAATCCTTCCATACTTTTTTTTAAATTTTTTGCCTCTAAGTCATCACTTCTTTTTATTTTTCATTCATCTTTATTCTTTGGCCTGTGTGGGCCTCCCATTGCAGTGGCCTCTCTCGTTGCAGAGCACCAGCTCTAGGTGCATGTGCTCCAGAGGGCTGACTCACAATTGGACACAATCAGCTGTTTCTCAGAACATGGGATCTTCCTGGGCCAGGGATCAAACCAGTGCCCCTTGTGCTGCAAGGCGGACTCCTTACCCACTGGTCCACCAGGGAAGCTCCCTTCTATAATTTTGAAGCATAGGAATAACTACCTCTGTAGCTCTCTTGTAAGCAAATTAAAAAAAAAATGGGTTTTCTGCATTGGAACTCTTCATTTTAGCAGTTTTCAGGAGAGATAACAACCTATAGAAGACTGCCTCAAGGGCAGATGACCAACTCAGAGTGGACCCTGCTGTCTTGCTCTTTGGCTGAACCCTATGGCGGATTTCCCCACACTTCTTCACCCTCCAGTACCTTCACCTTTGCCAATGGCCATGGGAAAACCTGCATGCAGCCTTCCACTGCCTCACAGCTGCACACTGACAGGTGTCCATCCAGCCATTTAAAACACACCCATCACCTTTCCCCAGGTAAAGACAGCCTTGTGCTTTCTCTTGTGTACCTTTCCAGCCAAGTTCCTACACACTGGGTTTTCCGGCAATTAGAGGGCTATAATAACAGCTATCAGAGAGTCTGAGCAAATGACAGTGTTTTGCCTCTGGTTGTCTAGCAGAAACTGGAAAGGGGGCAGGCACAGATAGAGATGATGTGTAAGTGGCTCCTGCTGTTCCGAGAGTGTGGGCCCTGGGTGTGGTAGTGTGTCTTTTCTGGTTCCAGGATACCCTCCATTTTCGCCTGGCATGCACAGGCCCCTGTTTCTAGTTACCAAGAGGCCATTGTGACTGCCTCCAAAGCCACCATTTCTCTCTCTGAATTGTTCTCCTTGCTGGTACATCACTTTTATTTTTTTTGAGGCCACTTTTTGGAAGACTGAGAGGGTCCTTCAAAATGGTCTTGATAAATTTCATTGAAAACTCCATTCCTTTTGCTTTGATAGTCAAGTATTTTCCTTTTTCTCTGTGTAAGGAAAGCATCTTTCTTGCTGTGTCCTGCACTCCTGCCACATTCTCATAACCTACATGGTTGCCTGAGAATCAGCTTCTCAGGGCTTTTTTTTGGCAATAAGATGAGTTTTCCTTTAAAATTATAGAATGCTTCCCTTTTATATCTGTTATAAACAGCAATCCAGAGAATTAATTCAGGCTATTTTCAGACCTATTTCAAACATTTTGATGACTCAGAATCTGAATCAGAGCAAATAGAACACGATCTAAATACTACAAGGTGACACAAATTCAACACGAGAAGGAAAGGATTAAAAAGGCAGTAATTATAGTTATTCATCTTTAATTAGTTTATATTCAGAAAAGTAATGCTGAAGTTTTGGAGATATATGTTTAGGTGTCAATTGCATCATTTTTCAAATATATGATCCTGGGAAAATACAAATAACTGAAATTTCTGGACCCTGTAACTAAAATATAGAGATTCTTTCTCCTTGCTTAAAGTTTTAGATACACTTCTAAAATTAAATGTTAATGAATTCAGGATTTCCATAATATTCTTCACAATAACCAGCCATGTAACAATTGATATCCTTTAATTCTAGTAACTTTTGGGGTTTTGTTTAGTATGTAGAAAAAGTGTATGGTGTAATTCCTGCCTTTAAGATGCCTCTAGTCTTAATTCAAGGAAGAATAACATAAGACTAATGTGAAATTGTTTATTTGCCTATTCAGTAATGACTTATAGAACACCAACTGTATTCCAGACAGGGTTATATTATTATTTATGTATGACCAAACTGAGTCTTTAAGTAGTGAGTCTTACACAGTATCTCTTGCTGGGAGTTTGCCTTTTCTGAAGACAGAGGCAAAAGTGCCTGTTCCACCTGGTCTGTTACAGTGTGCCCTCAGCAAAGATAGAGTCTATTTCCCATCCCTCAATTGGGGTAGGTCTTAGTAACTCACTTGTAATTAGTGGACTTCTGAGGTTATCAGCTCAGAGAGCAAAATCAGGTAGATTTCACCTGGGTCTTTCACTTGGATGGTTTGGAAAACTTGACCTATTGGAACCCAGCTGCCATGGTGGAAACCTCAGGCTTCATGCAGGGGCCCTGTCTAAGTGCTCTAACTCCAACCTTCGGGTCATCTGCACCCAAGAATCAGACATAAGTTAAGGTGATTTCAGACCCCTGACTCAGTCTATCTGATGGAGGCCCCAGCCATCATGGAAAAAAGTAATCCAAACCCCTATGCCCTGTCCAAAATCTTGACCCAAAGAATATGGTGTTTTATACTACTAAGGTTGATTTACTCTTGCCAACATTTTATGATAAAGTATTGAGCAAAAAAGAGATCAGTAAAAGAGATGCTACTTATATGACTCATAGTAACAATCAACTGATAAAAATTCCCATTTACTGCTTGCTGTTTGCCAGATTTTGTGACCTAATATTTGCATAACCATCACCAGGACCCCAGGTTTGGCATCATTGCACTTCTAACTTTATAGATGAGGAACCTAAAGCAAAGCAGGATGACACAGTGCATTCACATAGTAAGTGAATGAAGAGGATATGGCACCCCTATGCTTAACTGCTTTGGTAGATAATTTATTGAAGGGCTAAATATGGTTTAGACTAGCCTTGGCATGTGAGTTTAGAGACAGTATCACTCTGAGGCAGGGTGGCTTTAGGCTTTCTGAGGTTTGATGGGGAGATAAAATCTTTACTGAGTCTCATCAGGTATGTAAGATTTATTTAGATAAGCAGTGTAGAAGAGGAGAGGCAGATAGTGAATGTGAAAGTAACCCAAGGAACAGAGAGAGAAGAAAGAAAAGAATTCATGAGTACATGGATGGAGAACAAACCAGAAAGAAGAAAAGCTGAGGAGGAGGATGTGTGGTGTCAGATGGGCTTAGAAATCTAGGACTCTGAGGTGTTTCATCTGGGAGGGAGATGTCTGGATTAATAGTTCACTGGAAGGTTAGTCTAGCAACAAGACCACTGGGCCAACCTGAAGGGAGTGGACCACCAGAAGAAAAGAGAAGAGCTGAGATGTTATTTAGTTAGCTTGCAAGAGTAATAGGCAGGTGGCCCAACTGTAAAATGAAGGATGCATTTAGAGAAATTTCTAAGAGATAAATGACACACTTTAATAATAGACTGAATATAAGGGTTGAAAAATAGGGAGTGGTAAAAATGGTTTCTAGCCAATGAAGTCTGAAACGTGATAAAAATCTCTTCCATCAAATGTTGCCAGAAATAATTAATGCTACAGAAGACCAATAAAAGCATTAGCATTAGAATTGCAAGACTTGGGTACTATAAAAGTTTGTAAAAGAATATGGTTTGCCCTGTCCAAAATCTTGACCCAAAGAATATGGTGTTTTATACTACTAAGGTTGATTTACTCTTGCCAACATTTTATGATAAAGTATTGAGCAAAAAAGAGATCAGTAAAAGAGATGCTACTTATATGACTCATAGTAACAATCAACTGATAAAAATTCCCATTTACTGCTTGCTGTTTGCCAGATTTTGTGACCTAATATTTGCATAACCATCACCAGGACCCCAGGTTTGGCATCATTGCACTTCTAACTTTATAGATGAGGAACCTAAAGCAAAGCAGGATGACACAGTGCATTCACATAGTAAGTGAATGAAGAGGATATGGCACCCCTATGCTTAACTGCTTTGGTAGATAATTTATTGAAGGGCTAAATATGGTTTAGACTAGCCTTGGCATGTGAGTTTAGAGACAGTATCACTCTGAGGCAGGGTGGCTTTAGGCTTTCTGAGGTTTGATGGGGAGATAAAATCTTTACTGAGTCTCATCAGGTATGTAAGATTTATTTAGATAAGCAGTGTAGAAGAGGAGAGGCAGATAGTGAATGTGAAAGTAACCCAAGGAACAGAGAGAGAAGAAAGAAAAGAATTCATGAGTACATGGATGGAGAACAAACCAGAAAGAAGAAAAGCTGAGGAGGAGGATGTGTGGTGTCAGATGGGCTTAGAAATCTAGGACTCTGAGGTGTTTCATCTGGGAGGGAGATGTCTGGATTAATAGTTCACTGGAAGGTTAGTCTAGCAACAAGACCACTGGGCCAACCTGAAGGGAGTGGACCACCAGAAGAAAAGAGAAGAGCTGAGATGTTATTTAGTTAGCTTGCAAGAGTAATAGGCAGGTGGCCCAACTGTAAAATGAAGGATGCATTTAGAGAAATTTCTAAGAGATAAATGACACACTTTAATAATAGACTGAATATAAGGGTTGAAAAATAGGGAGTGGTAAAAATGGTTTCTAGCCAATGAAGTCTGAAACGTGATAAAAATCTCTTCCATCAAATGTTGCCAGAAATAATTAATGCTACAGAAGACCAATAAAAGCATTAGCATTAGAATTGCAAGACTTGGGTACTATAAAAGTTTGTAAAAGCTTACACAATAATAATAGCATAATATTTTATGACTTCATTACCTTGCATCTGGAAAACTCTTCACTTTTCTGGGTTGGACATGCAACTATGATATCTGATGCTCACCATGAAGAACAGGTGACTGTCCCATAGCCCACGGATGTAAGTGAGTGATCTAGAACTTCAATTCCTAGCTCGAGATCCTAGGATGGAAAACTTGTCATCATAGAACTAACTCCCTTAACTCACAATCTATTGCTGTTTCTATTTATAGAACTGCTTTTTGAATAAATTTTAGACTTGGGTAGGTAATGTTTTTATTCTTAGAAGCTGAGGAATACAAATATTCTCAGTATTCTGTACATTTACAATGTCATAGTTTCTGGCTTAGAGGACCAGTCTTGCACATAAGTCTTCATTATATATGTGGGCTTGAATTAGGAGGTAAGTGAAATTGGGAGTAAAATTTGAGATGGCTTCTTGAACTCATTCTGTCTATGGATGAGTACAAGGAATTTTAGAAGTTATAAATATCTAGTTTTCAAATTTTGATTACTCAGAGCAGAAACCTAGGGATCACTTTAGTTTTTAGCCCTTTATATATTGTTGCTGGTGAGTCACAAAGTGGTATCTGATCCTTTGCAACCCTATGGACTGCAGCAATCCAGGCTCCCCTGCCCTCACTATCTCCCAGAGTTTGCTCAGATTCATGTCCATTGAGTCGGTGATGCCATCTATCCATCTCATCCTCTGCTGCCCCCTTCTCCTTTTGCCTTCAATCTTTCCCAGCCTCAGGGTCTTTTGCAATGGAGTCAACTCTTCAAATCAGATGGCCAAAGTATTGAAGCTTCAGTATCAGTTCTTCCAATGAATATTTAGTGTTGATTTCCTTTAGGATTGACTGCTTTGATCTCCTTGTTGTCCAAGGGACTCTCAAGAGTCTTCTCCAGCACTACAGTTAGAAGGAATCAGTTCTTCAGCACTCAGCCTTCTATAAGGTCCAACTCTCACATCCGTACATTACTACTGGAAAAACCATAGCTACATGGTTGTTTGACTGTATGGACCTTTGTCAGCAAAGTGATGTCTCTGCTCTTTAACATGCTATCTAGGCTTGTCAGAGATTTCCTTCCAAGGAACTAACATCTTTTAATATCATGGCTGCAGTCACTGTCCACAGTGATTTTGGAGCCCAAGAAAATAAAATCTGTCACTGCTTCTTTTTCCCCCTACTATTTGCTTTGAATTGATGGGAGCCCTGTATGTGCAGTCCTATTTATTTCCAATCCTAGTTATCTCTAGAATCCTTGTATTCTCCTTAATCACATTGCTATTGCCTTTGTTTACACTCTGTCTTGATTTCTTGGAGTAATTTCACAGGCTTCTAATTTGTTGTTGCACTTTTTTACCTCTACACACCTATGTCAACCACTCTCGGCAAATCTGACCAGTTTGAATCATCACTGATTTTCCCAGGACTTACTATGGTTTTTCAAGCTCTTTGACATATAAGTCCCCTCCTGACCCGGTCAAGCTTCAGTGTCATCTCCTGTAGGTCTTCCTCGTACTTTACATTGCTACTACTGTAATATCGGTAGAAAAATGGGTTTACTCACACATACACTTTCTCTGTTTCATCACACTTTGTTCACTTCCTGCAATTCCTTTCCCTTCTGTATACACCAGCAGATTGCTCTTTCATATTGAAACACTACTCATGTCTATTTCTCAAACATACAGTTTGCCTGCAGCCTACACTGTCCATTCTTGCCTCCATACTCAGTATGGACGCAGCACAAACTCCATCTTTCCTGAATCAGCCTGTATTATAATTATTTAGCTTCATGCTTGCTCTGCCTATTAAACTGTAAACTCCTTGAGGACACGGGCCATGACTGTCAGTCTCTGCAACCCTTGACATTATTATAGCACTGGCCATACAGTGCTCATTAAATGACTGTTGACATGAGAAAAGGCAAAATGTTTTGACAATAAAAGACTTTTGTCTGGGAAAGGTCATTACTGCTGTGCCACAACCATGAATTTATCTAGTGTGTGTTTTTATGAAGCACTGTGCCGAGTGCTCTTAGAACAAATTACACAGATCCGCTTCTTGACCTCGAAGAACTTATTTATAATTTAATACGTATATCAGGCATGAGGGCAAATATGGAAAGGACAGACAATAATTGAATTACCAACATTAAACAGATATACAAATATGTTAGATTAAATATTTACTTTGCATGTGTGTTACCTTGTAAAGGGTAATTGCATTTTAGCAGCTGGGGGCTATCTGCTCCCACAGTGATTTTGGAGCCCAAGAAAATAAAATCTGTCACTGCTTCTTTTTCCCCCTACTATTTGCTTTGAATTGATGGGAGCCCTGTATGTGCAGTCCTATTTATTTCCAATCCTAGTTATCTCTAGAATCCTTGTATTCTCCTTAATCACATTGCTATTGCCTTTGTTTACACTCTGTCTTGATTTCTTGGAGTAATTTCACAGGCTTCTAATTTGTTGTTGCACTTTTTTACCTCTACACACCTATGTCAACCACTCTCGGCAAATCTGACCAGTTTGAATCATCACTGATTTTCCCAGGACTTACTATGGTTTTTCAAGCTCTTTGACATATAAGTCCCCTCCTGACCCGGTCAAGCTTCAGTGTCATCTCCTGTAGGTCTTCCTCGTACTTTACATTGCTACTACTGTAATATCGGTAGAAAAATGGGTTTACTCACACATACACTTTCTCTGTTTCATCACACTTTGTTCACTTCCTGCAATTCCTTTCCCTTCTGTATACACCAGCAGATTGCTCTTTCATATTGAAACACTACTCATGTCTATTTCTCAAACATACAGTTTGCCTGCAGCCTACACTGTCCATTCTTGCCTCCATACTCAGTATGGACGCAGCACAAACTCCATCTTTCCTGAATCAGCCTGTATTATAATTATTTAGCTTCATGCTTGCTCTGCCTATTAAACTGTAAACTCCTTGAGGACACGGGCCATGACTGTCAGTCTCTGCAACCCTTGACATTATTATAGCACTGGCCATACAGTGCTCATTAAATGACTGTTGACATGAGAAAAGGCAAAATGTTTTGACAATAAAAGACTTTTGTCTGGGAAAGGTCATTACTGCTGTGCCACAACCATGAATTTATCTAGTGTGTGTTTTTATGAAGCACTGTGCCGAGTGCTCTTAGAACAAATTACACAGATCCGCTTCTTGACCTCGAAGAACTTATTTATAATTTAATACGTATATCAGGCATGAGGGCAAATATGGAAAGGACAGACAATAATTGAATTACCAACATTAAACAGATATACAAATATGTTAGATTAAATATTTACTTTGCATGTGTGTTACCTTGTAAAGGGTAATTGCATTTTAGCAGCTGGTGAGTGTGTGGGAACCATTTGAGTTTTATGTTTAGACAATAGAATCCTATCGTAATGATTATAACATAAACTGAATTTTGATGTTTTTATGGGCAAAGATGGACATTAATATCCCTATGAGGTTAATTTATATTATATTGAAAGAATAAACTGTATACCTTGGATAAAATCCAGATCTAGACACCTCTGGACAAATTAGAGCAAATGGAGCTTTTCTGTAGAACTCCACCATTTAAAAAAAATGTGGAATCTGAAAAATATGTGTTTTTCATCAAAAGCAGGAAATAGGGTATTTGACAACATGCATTTGTCTACTGAATGTGATGGAATATGTGATGAAATATGTTTTGTCAATAAAATAAATTGCCAAACAAAATGTAATCCTTTCTGCAAATGCATTTAGTCTCCAGGATGAAATAAGCTACTTCCACAAAGCACATTTTTCCTTTGAATTATTTTAGATTTGCTGTCTATCAAAAAAACTAGGGAGAAAATGTGTTTTGTCAGAGGCTGTATTTCAAGGTATACAGATAAAATATATTTAATTAGGAAAGAAGTAGACTCCATTGTGGAGGGTCAGTAAATGTTTATAGTATATGCAGTTAAAATGAATCTATAATTTTTGGCTTAAGAGGCTAACTTCTCAGTCCAGTGTTAGATGCATCGTTGTTTTTCCTTTGCTTCATGCCAAACTTTTTGAGGACAGGGATGATGTCAGTCTCTGCAACCCTTGACATTATTATAGCACTGGCCATACAGTGCTCATTAAATGACTGTTGACATGAGAAAAGGCAAAATGTTTTGACAATAAAAGACTTTTGTCTGGGAAAGGTCATTACTGCTGTGCCACAACCATGAATTTATCTAGTGTGTGTTTTTATGAAGCACTGTGCCGAGTGCTCTTAGAACAAATTACACAGATCCGCTTCTTGACCTCGAAGAACTTATTTATAATTTAATACGTATATCAGGCATGAGGGCAAATATGGAAAGGACAGACAATAATTGAATTACCAACATTAAACAGATATACAAATATGTTAGATTAAATATTTACTTTGCATGTGTGTTACCTTGTAAAGGGTAATTGCATTTTAGCAGCTGGTGAGTGTGTGGGAACCATTTGAGTTTTATGTTTAGACAATAGAATCCTATCGTAATGATTATAACATAAACTGAATTTTGATGTTTTTATGGGCAAAGATGGACATTAATATCCCTATGAGGTTAATTTATATTATATTGAAAGAATAAACTGTATACCTTGGATAAAATCCAGATCTAGACACCTCTGGACAAATTAGAGCAAATGGAGCTTTTCTGTAGAACTCCACCATTTAAAAAAAATGTGGAATCTGAAAAATATGTGTTTTTCATCAAAAGCAGGAAATAGGGTATTTGACAACATGCATTTGTCTACTGAATGTGATGGAATATGTGATGAAATATGTTTTGTCAATAAAATAAATTGCCAAACAAAATGTAATCCTTTCTGCAAATGCATTTAGTCTCCAGGATGAAATAAGCTACTTCCACAAAGCACATTTTTCCTTTGAATTATTTTAGATTTGCTGTCTATCAAAAAAACTAGGGAGAAAATGTGTTTTGTCAGAGGCTGTATTTCAAGGTATACAGATAAAATATATTTAATTAGGAAAGAAGTAGACTCCATTGTGGAGGGTCAGTAAATGTTTATAGTATATGCAGTTAAAATGAATCTATAATTTTTGGCTTAAGAGGCTAACTTCTCAGTCCAGTGTTAGATGCATCGTTGTTTTTTCCTTTAGTATTTTATTATTTTCTTGTGTTTTTGTCCAATCTTTTAATTGATGTATAGTTGATTTATAATGTGTCTCAATAATTTCTGATCTACAGAAAAGTGATTCAGTTATGACTATATATATGTGTGTGTATATATAGATATACACACATTCTTTTTTAATATTGTTTTCCATAATGGTTATTCCTAAGGTAGGATACTGAATATAGTTCTCTGAGGATGCATTCTTGAAAGCATTTAAGTGATATGTTAAGGTCCTTGAGCATATTCATCCTTTTATTGTATCACATCACTGAAAAAGTTAATGACAGGACTAATTAGATTTTTTTTTTTTTCATTTTCCCCCAGCTCTGTGAATTGGTCCTTTGCCCCGGTTCTTTCGAGGAATTTTAACTTACATAATTAATTAATGCAGTTTAACCCTTCAAATGTGACTCTAACCGCCCACCTTATGTAACATTGTTTTAGATGTCTGGTTAATAGCCTGTAATGCTATACAATGGACAGGTTGCTGTCAAGTAAGTGTTATTAAGTTAGAATAAAGTTTCAATTTTTAGAAAAGAAATCGAAAGAGTGATATGTGTGGCCACAACTTTGAGAAGAGTGAAGTGTCACAATACAAATGGAAGGTGATATGAATGGGAAAGTGTTTTTGGCTTTTTTCCTCCTATTCTTTTCTTTTTAATAGGAATACACTTTCTCACTTGTGGTATCTGCTTAATATTTAAGGATTGAATGAGATAATGTCTATAGAGCTCTTGGCTCCCTGCCTGGCACTAGTTCTATATTGGTTTATCATATTCCACTATTAAATAAACATTGTTCCATTCAATTCTCAAACTGGCCTCTTTCTGGACAAGTATCATTTATTTCCATTTTATGGAAGAGTTAACTGAAATTAAGAGAGTCTCAGAGGGATGGACCCACAGCAGGGATTCACCTCTGATGCTGGGTGAGAAGGATTGTTTAGGAAGAAAGTAACATTGAACTATATCCTGAAGAATAAGGTGGAGATAAAAAGGCAGGACTGCATGATAATGCTGAATGTAGGTGGTCTGTTGAGTGTACTGTTAATAACCATGTTGCCAGGGAGAAGGGCTTATTTTATTAGGAAATAGGCTAGAAAGGTAATCTGGAATCATAAAATACCATATGTACTCAGGAATTTTCATGTAATTCTAGAGGTTCTGGAAACAGATGGCTGATGTGACTTGTACTTTAGAGAACTAGTTTAAGTAAGGTGTGAAAGGGGATTCGAGCAGGGAAGAAACAGGCAGGATGTATCAATGCTGTATTCCAGGTGGAAGACACTGAAAACATGGAAAGAGAAATGAAGGAGCTAAGAGAGGGATCTCAAAGACGTTTCTCAGGTCTTATCAGTGAGAGGTCATACATGGAAGGACAGGTATACTGAATTTGGGAAGAACTGCAAAGCTGTATAAGGAAATGAAGCCATTGACATAGACAGTAAATGTCAAAAAAAAAAAAAGTTGATGATGGTAAAGCAAATTCTTTTAAAAAAATCTTATACATAGATTTTTATAAAGCTATTTAGGACTGTGTTGGGCTTTAATTGCTGCCCTCAGAATGTATGATATTTATTTATAGTTAACATCAATAAATATTATAAACATAATACATATTATTGAGAGTATGCATTGTAAGTAATTATATAATATAAATATTAAATTAATATTAAATGTTTACAATAATTTATAATAAATATCATTTGGAGTATGTATCATTTATAAGCATGTACATTTAGCATAATTAGCATTTATACACATTTCATACAACAGCAGGGTACAAATTCAAGTTCCAATGGGCTATAAACCAGAAGACACTGGAGTGTATCCAGGGGCATAAGATCAGGTGCAAAAATTTTATTGTCTAAAGGTATTGAAATCATACAAGATCTGTTTTATTATCATTGTGTGATTATATTAGAGATCAATAGCAAAAGGTATTTGAAAATAGTCCACATATTTTCAAGTTTAGTGTGACATTTGCCAAAAGAGATCTTTGACTTAGCCATTGAAAGCTTGAGTCAAGTTAGAAGACTAAAGAGAAACACTGACGGTGATTTCAGAGAAGAAAGCATTTAAATGAGAAATTGATATCAAAATGAGAAATTAGTATCAAAGATACTTAAAAGTCCCGTGTATTTGGAAGCTAAATGTCCACTTTTAAGTAGTAATGTATCTAAGAAGCCATGACAAGGAAAATTCGAAAATATTTGTAATACAAGAATAAAAATGAAAAGAGAATTTACCAGAATTTGTTGCATGCAGCTGAAGCTACTCAATACAATTAAATACAATGTGGAGTCTTGAATAAGGTATGAAAACAAATAATGGACACTAGCATAAAATTTTGTGAAATTTGAACAAAAGATGTATTTAGTTAATAATACTGTGCCACATGTTAATTTCCTGTTTTGTTACAACATAGTATTTCTTTATATTCTAAAATTTTAATTAGTAATCATATATCAAACTTGACAGATATGAAGGTCTAACTCTTTGTGTTCCTTTCACCCTACTGGATAACAATTATTAAGAATGTGCCAGGCTCAAGGTTAAGATGCACATGAATTATCTTAGTTAATTCAAAAATTTGGATAAATCTGGAGGAATAGGTACTAGTATTTCCATTTCTCAGTGAGAAAATTGAGGCTTAGAGAGATTAAATTAATTGCCTAGCAGAGAACAAAGTCTCTACTCAAACTATACCCCATATGGAAAAGTTCAAACCTGACTTACCTTCAAGTCATCCAGCTCTCAATGACAACAGTTGTTGTACTTTCATGGAAAGCCTAACCTCTTCCTTGATGTGAAATTATTCACAATGCTGACTCAAAAAATACACAACAGGAGAGGTGAGTCAAGTTTTATTTGGAGTAAGTGAGAACTATGACTGAGGAGCCAGCATTTCAGATAGCTCTGCGAAAACTGCCCCATAGATGTAGGAAGGTCTGTATATAAGTGATTTTGGTGAAAGAGTGAAACACATATTTTCAAGTTTAGTGTGACATTTGCCAAAAGAGATCTTTGACTTAGCCATTGAAAGCTTGAGTCAAGTTAGAAGACTAAAGAGAAACACTGACGGTGATTTCAGAGAAGAAAGCATTTAAATGAGAAATTGATATCAAAATGAGAAATTAGTATCAAAGATACTTAAAAGTCCCGTGTATTTGGAAGTTAAATGTCCACTTTTAAATGATAGATGTATCTTAGAAGCCATAATAAGAAAATTTAGATAATATTTGTAATAAAATAAAAATGAAAAGAGAATTTATCAGAATTTGTTTCATGCAGCTTAAGCTGCTGAATGCAATTAAATACAATGTGGAGTGTTGAATAAGGTATGAAAACAAATAATGGACACAAGCATAAAATTTTGTGAAATTTGAACAAAAGATGTATTTAGTTAATAATACTGTGCCACATGTTAATTTCCTGTTTTGTTACAACATAGTATTTCTTTATATTCTAAAATTTTAATTAGTAATCATATATCAAACTTGACAGATATGAAGGTCTAACTCTTTGTGTTCCTTTCACCCTACTGGATAACAATTATTAAGAATGTGCCAGGCTCAAGGTTAAGATGCACATGAATTATCTTAGTTAATTCAAAAATTTGGATAAATCTGGAGGAATAGGTACTAGTATTTCCATTTCTCAGTGAGAAAATTGAGGCTTAGAGAGATTAAATTAATTGCCTAGCAGAGAACAAAGTCTCTACTCAAACTATACCCCATATGGAAAAGTTCAAACCTGACTTACCTTCAAGTCATCCAGCTCTCAATGACAACAGTTGTTGTACTTTCATGGAAAGCCTAACCTCTTCCTTGATGTGAAATTATTCACAATGCTGACTCAAAAAATACACAACAGGAGAGGTGAGTCAAGTTTTATTTGGAGTAAGTGAGAACTATGACTGAGGAGCCAGCATTTCAGATAGCTCTGCGAAAACTGCCCCATAGATGTAGGGGAAGGTCTGTATATAAGTGATTTTGGTGAAAAGGGAGTACATGAAATCTAGCACATATTTTTTACAGGTTTCTATTAGTCTAGTGAAGCTTTCTGCTAGTCACAAGGAACAGTCATCACCATGAAGGATTTTAGTGCTTTTCTATATGAGAAGAAATATAAGAATTGGGTTCATAAAATTGACTCCTGAAAATACAGGACCTCCTCCTTGCAGGAACAAATATGAACAAAAGCACTATTTCCATAGGCAAGACTTTGGAGACATGGATATTAGTTCTATTGTATGGCGCCGACTTTTAGTTGTTTTCTTTTTTTCCTTTTTTTAAATCAGTGCTCACCGTAATAGGATTCTGTCTAATAAGACTCATTTCAGAAAAGACTTGAATAAAAGAATTCGTAATAATGCCCCCAAATTTAAAGTCAGTATTCTGGGGTGTCTGAAAGGCATGTGTTCATTACTTAATCTCACCAGTCCAAATAATGAGCAGGGGAGTCCACAACAGAATTAAAGAAATTGTTCCAAAGCTTAGAGGCTAATTTGATTTTGTACAGAATGTTAAGAAAGGGTTTTAAAGAATTTTTAATGAAAAGGCAATTAATGTTGAAACCTTCATTAATGGATAGTTGAGAGAAAAAACTGGACTTCTTGCTGAGTTTTTTACTTTTTTACTAATTGCAAAACTTTATGGTGTTTTTACTGTATATTGGAAAATGGTAAGGCACTATCTGTTTAAGACAGTTAGACCTTATGGGCAAATAGAACACTTTTAAGGACTTTTAATTTTTTTTTTTTTTAAGAGGACAGAGCTCCCCAAGAACTAATTTTAACTGAACAGCTCTCGTTTGATAAAACGGATGCAGAGTAATGAAATGTTCAGTAAGAAACACTAATTTTGACTCAGCTTAAAAGATTCTCGAAATTGTTGTTTCCTCAAAACCCCATATGGAAAAGTTCAAACCTGACTTACCTTCAAGTCATCCAGCTCTCAATGACAACAGTTGTTGTACTTTCATGGAAAGCCTAACCTCTTCCTTGATGTGAAATTATTCACAATGCTGACTCAAAAAATACACAACAGGAGAGGTGAGTCAAGTTTTATTTGGAGTAAGTGAGAACTATGACTGAGGAGCCAGCATTTCAGATAGCTCTGCGAAAACTGCCCCATAGATGTAGGGGAAGGTCTGTATATAAGTGATTTTGGTGAAAAGGGAGTACATGAAATCTAGCACATATTTTTTACAGGTTTCTATTAGTCTAGTGAAGCTTTCTGCTAGTCACAAGGAACAGTCATCACCATGAAGGATTTTAGTGCTTTTCTATATGAGAAGAAATATAAGAATTGGGTTCATAAAATTGACTCCTGAAAATACAGGACCTCCTCCTTGCAGGAACAAATATGAACAAAAGCACTATTTCCATAGGCAAGACTTTGGAGACATGGATATTAGTTCTATTGTATGGCGCCGACTTTTAGTTGTTTTCTTTTTTTCCTTTTTTTAAATCAGTGCTCACCGTAATAGGATTCTGTCTAATAAGACTCATTTCAGAAAAGACTTGAATAAAAGAATTCCGTAATAATGCCCCCAAATTTAAAGTCAGTATTCTGGGGTGTCTGAAAGGCATGTGTTCATTACTTAATCTCACCAGTCCAAATAATGAGCAGGGGAGTCCACAACAGAATTAAAGAAATTGTTCCAAAGCTTAGAGGCTAATTTGATTTTGTACAGAATGTTAAGAAAGGGTTTTAAAGAATTTTTAATGAAAAGGCAATTAATGTTGAAACCTTCATTAATGGATAGTTGAGAGAAAAAACTGGACTTCTTGCTGAGTTTTTTACTTTTTTACTAATTGCAAAACTTTATGGTGTTTTTACTGTATATTGGAAAATGGTAAGGCACTATCTGTTTAAGACAGTTAGACCTTATGGGCAAATAGAACACTTTTAAGGACTTTTAATTTTTTTTTTTTTTAAGAGGACAGAGCTCCCCAAGAACTAATTTTAACTGAACAGCTCTCGTTTGATAAAACGGATGCAGAGTAATGAAATGTTCAGTAAGAAACACTAATTTTGACTCAGCTTAAAAGATTCTCGAAATTGTTGTTTCCTCATATTAGTATGCATTGACCAATTTTTCATAAAACAGAAAATGGATACTTTTATAAGAAAACTATAAAGAGCAGTTCTGAGCACTGAACAAAAAATAGAAAGATATTATTTATGAATGTTGTTTTTAAATTTCAAACTCTCTAAACTCTTTAAATACTGTTTATTGCTCACTTTAACTCCAATGATTAAAATGATTGGAACATCCATTCTTTGTTTTTCAGTATTTAGTGTTGGTGCCAGCATTTTCCAAATTTTGCCCTAGAAATGTTAGTGACTGTAATGTTCCCTATTTCCTACAACACATGTGATCCTTAGCGTCTTGGAGTGATAGAAATAAAGACAGAAGTCTTTTGGCTGGCTAATTATTAGAGAATTTTATTGGCCATATGGTATACCCTCATGCCTTGAAATTAGGAAAAGTCTTTTTCTTGCCTTGCAGAGCAATGTTAATAAATTTTATAAGCTCCAGAATTAAACTTTCTAAGTTGCTTCTCACTGATTTCTTTTGCCATTACCAAGATAACTAGCTACCTTATGGCAGAGCAGAAGGGTGGGTTAGGAGGCTGAGGGTCTCCCCTCCAAAGGTGTAGTTTGTCATCCATTCTGTCCTGTTGCTAATCCTTTGATAGGCTTTGTTGTCCACCATTAAATCTGGGAACATATCTCAGACAGCTTGAATTTTAGATTTGATATAACAGATAAGTCAAACAGTTTTCTTTTGCTTGATTGTCACCTTGTTTACTGGGGTGTCATCCATTCTGTTTTAAAGAATTTTTAATGAAAAGGCAATTAATGTTGAAACCTTCATTAATGGATAGTTGAGAGAAAAAACTGGACTTCTTGCTGAGTTTTTTACTTTTTTACTAATTGCAAAACTTTATGGTGTTTTTACTGTATATTGGAAAATGGTAAGGCACTATCTGTTTAAGACAGTTAGACCTTATGGGCAAATAGAACACTTTTAAGGACTTTTAATTTTTTTTTTTTTTAAGAGGACAGAGCTCCCCAAGAACTAATTTTAACTGAACAGCTCTCGTTTGATAAAACGGATGCAGAGTAATGAAATGTTCAGTAAGAAACACTAATTTTGACTCAGCTTAAAAGATTCTCGAAATTGTTGTTTCCTCATATTAGTATGCATTGACCAATTTTTCATAAAACAGAAAATGGATACTTTTATAAGAAAACTATAAAGAGCAGTTCTGAGCACTGAACAAAAAATAGAAAGATATTATTTATGAATGTTGTTTTTAAATTTCAAACTCTCTAAACTCTTTAAATACTGTTTATTGCTCACTTTAACTCCAATGATTAAAATGATTGGAACATCCATTCTTTGTTTTTTCAGTATTTAGTGTTGGTGCCAGCATTTTCCAAATTTTGCCCTAGAAATGTTAGTGACTGTAATGTTCCCTATTTCCTACAACACATGTGATCCTTAGCGTCTTGGAGTGATAGAAATAAAGACAGAAGTCTTTTGGCTGGCTAATTATTAGAGAATTTTATTGGCCATATGGTATACCCTCATGCCTTGAAATTAGGAAAAGTCTTTTTCTTGCCTTGCAGAGCAATGTTAATAAATTTTATAAGCTCCAGAATTAAACTTTCTAAGTTGCTTCTCACTGATTTCTTTTGCCATTACCAAGATAACTAGCTACCTTATGGCAGAGCAGAAGGGTGGGTTAGGAGGCTGAGGGTCTCCCCTCCAAAGGTGTAGTTTGTCATCCATTCTGTCCTGTTGCTAATCCTTTGATAGGCTTTGTTGTCCACCATTAAATCTGGGAACATATCTCAGACAGCTTGAATTTTAGATTTGATATAACAGATAAGTCAAACAGTTTTTCTTTTGCTTTGCATTGTCTCACCTTGTTTACTGGGGTGTAGCAGTGTTCGAGAACACGAGATGTGTTCCTATAACAAAAGCAGTGTAATTCCATCTGTTGGCAATATAGCAAACACCAAAGAGGCATATGTAGGTGTCTAAGCAGTTAAAGCTATCCCATCTTGAGAGGATCCATGGGCGTAAATAAAGAAAGAAACAAAATTTGAAAAGTCATTCCTCCCTCTAAGTTACATGCACATCTTTATTAATGGTGTGTGTCTGCTTAGTCATCTCCAACTCCTTGTGACCCTGTGGACTGTAGTTCACCAGGCTCCTCAGTCCATGGAATTTTCCAGACAAGTGTACTGTGATGCTAGAGCTCATTTACTCTGATTATATCATGACCTGACATACATATTGGAGGCATTCAAACCTAAATGTTTTGAGATGCTCTGGTTAATTGATCATCATTTAAGCGCATTATATCAAAGACTTTTCTAGAATAAATTGGAAATAAGATCTGGATGATGCCACCTCTGCCAGGTTTGTTACCTTAATGATTCTTCAGCCTTTTTTCCCCAAGCTTTAAACTTTTTTATTTTGTATTGAGATATAGCCAATTAACAATGTTGGGGTAGTTTCAGGTGGACAGCTGAGAAGCTACACATATACATGTATCCATTCTCCCCCAAGTCCTCCCATCCAGGCTGCCACATAATATTGAGCAGAGTTGCATGTGATATACAGTAGGTCCTTATTGGTTATCCACTTTAAATATAGCAGTGTGTACAGGTCCTTAAAGTCCTTAATTTTTTCCTTTAACTTGAGACCTTCCCCGTTTAAATCCATGTTCTCATGAGCTGAGACTAAACTGTCTTACTTTATAATTGAAACATTTTTGCTAGCTCAGAAAAAAAGACATAGGATCTCTCCATGATGGAAAATTTGTGTACAGTCATGTCTCATGTGCATGTTTTCTAATATTTGAGAATTTGTACTTTAAATGTGAAAAAAAGAAATATGACAGAAAACACAAAAATATAGCAGTCAAATGTATTCTTGCCACTACTTTTTTGTCTTGCATATCAGATTCTTCTTGGTTCTCTGTCTTTCTCTCTAAAGAAGGAACTCCTAGAATAAGATTCTTTGGGAGAAATGCAAGGGAACAAAGAATTGTGGATGATAAAAACTGCTGAATTTATGTTTTCTTAGAATGTTTAAATGTATTATATCATTTTAAATAATGTTTCAGGAATGCTTCTCTGACACCCTCCCTTATATTTTCTATAAGGTTCTATCCCTTGTTAGGGAGCTTAAGGATCCCACATGCCTCATGGCCAGAAAAAACAAAGCATGAAACAGAAGCGATATTACAGCTAATTCAATCAAGACTTTAAAAATAGTCCGCATCAAAAATATTTTTAAAAAGAATAATAATGATCATTATTATAAAATAAAAACCTAGTACTACTAAGTTATGAAGAAAGAAACCAGTGTGACATCTTACAGTGTCAATTCAAAGATCAGTGTTGTAGGGAAGGAGGGCTTATTGAACTAGCAAAACAAGTAGAAGTTTGTTGCCTTTGACTGCAGATGAGGGATGACCCAAGTCCCCTCTCCAGGATAGGGTTTTTTCACTGATCCTGTATTTGTTGTCCATGTTTATTGCTGTTTGTGTTAAAATATATACCCAATCTGTATTCCAAACAACAAATGAAGATGTGGGTACTTCAGTTCCATTCCTTTCTTAAATCGCCAAATTCATAAAATGCATTTTGAGCAAACCTTCATTCTAAAATGTTTTTTTCTAGTAGAAGAGTTGTAATAATTTTATGAAACTTTCCTATACAAATATAATTAAATTATTGACATTAACCAGTCTGTATCATGGGTTTTTTTTAAAAATTTTTATTTTTTACAAATATGTATAATCCCAGATTAGTCATATGTATATCCCCCCAATTCCACCCCTCCAGGTCATCGCACAGCACCCCTGTATGTATCCTGGCTTTTAAACTGTGGTTTCTATTCTCTATTATGCCTTATCCAAATTACTAACATAAGTGCTGTTCTTATTTCTGCCTTGGATTTATTAATTTGTTCACTTGACCATATGTTTGAATGCCTTGATGTGAACTGGATATCAATTCCCTTGTCACTTTTTTCTTTATTCTGCCATGTTGTGAGTTGACATCAAAATACACACTGCGAAATGTATGTGAGACTGGGACATTAAAATGATTGACAGTGAACTTACAGGGCAAGGGGGAGGCTAATCCATATATGACACACTGAAGCTGTTTTCCTGGCAACAACTTCATCATTGTTTCTAAACATGAGAGATGAGCCAGTGTACCTAAAAAATCATTCAGGTAAACAGCAAAGAATTTTGTTTGGCAGGACATGAATACCATGCATAGTCTTTCTTCTCACTTCACTGTAGTAAATGGAAACAGATTCTTCCCACCTATATTAATAGCTGTTTTAACTCAATAAAAGATGTGTAAATCTTTGGCAGTTTCCTATTGAGTCAATTCTTTTATATGTATCTAATGACATCTTAGAGTAGTTAAAATTTAAGTTAGGCACTTGCGGGGGAAAAGAATCTCAGGTTCATTTAGAATGCAGGCTGAATATATAACCACTGTTTGGGTGTAATAAATTGTTTCACAAATAAGTTGAAATCTGATGATAACCTCTATCAAAAATTTAGGTCCAATATCTCAGAGTATTCGATATTTCACATTACATGAAGAAATGAGAAAATAGGAGGTAGGTTGGATTGAAAAAACCATATGAGGCCTAAGAAAAGACTGTTCCCAGATGGAATTCACTGAAGATTCTGTTTCTTTGCATTTTCCTTTCTTAAATCGCCAAATTCATAAAATGCATTTTCAGCAAACCTTCATTCTAAAATGTTTTTTTCTAGTAGAAGAGTTGTAATAATTTTATGAAACTTTCCTATACAAATATAATTAAATTATTGACATTAACCAGTCTGTATCATGGGTTTTTTTTAAAAATTTTTATTTTTTACAAATATGTATAATCCCAGATTAGTCATATGTATATCCCCCCAATTCCACCCCTCCAGGTCATCGCACAGCACCCCTGTATGTATCCTGGCTTTTAAACTGTGGTTTCTATTCTCTATTATGCCTTATCCAAATTACTAACATAAGTGCTGTTCTTATTTCTGCCTTGGATTTATTAATTTGTTCACTTGACCATATGTTTGAATGCCTTGATGTGAACTGGATATCAATTCCCTTGTCACTTTTTTCTTTATTCTGCCATGTTGTGAGTTGACATCAAAATACACACTGCGAAATGTATGTGAGACTGGGACATTAAAATGATTGACAGTGAACTTACAGGGCAAGGGGGAGGCTAATCCATATATGACACACTGAAGCTGTTTTCCTGGCAACAACTTCATCATTGTTTCTAAACATGAGAGATGAGCCAGTGTACCTAAAAAATCATTCAGGTAAACAGCAAAGAATTTTGTTTGGCAGGACATGAATACCATGCATAGTCTTTCTTCTCACTTCACTGTAGTAAATGGAAACAGATTCTTCCCACCTATATTAATAGCTGTTTTAACTCAATAAAAGATGTGTAAATCTTTGGCAGTTTCCTATTGAGTCAATTCTTTTATATGTATCTAATGACATCTTAGAGTAGTTAAAATTTAAGTTAGGCACTTGCGGGGGAAAAGAATCTCAGGTTCATTTAGAATGCAGGCTGAATATATAACCACTGTTTGGGTGTAATAAATTGTTTCACAAATAAGTTGAAATCTGATGATAACCTCTATCAAAAATTTAGGTCCAATATCTCAGAGTATTCGATATTTCACATTACATGAAGAAATGAGAAAATAGGAGGTAGGTTGGATTGAAAAAACCATATGAGGCCTAAGAAAAGACTGTTCCCAGATGGAATTCACTGAAGATTCTGTTTCTTTGCATTTTCATTATAATTAATTCTTTAATATTGCCAGTTGAATCTCACGAATTGAACATGTTCCAATCTATACAATCTGGCATCATGCTGCTCTTCTGAAATTCCAAGGAGCTTTCCTAAGGGAAGATTGGGAAATTCACAATATGAATGGAGCAATTAGAGCAGAGGTGTGGCATCAAGAGAGATGGGCCAGATAGAGATAACATCATGTCAGTGGCCTCTTTCCAAATCCATCCTAGTCAAATTAGCACATGGTAATAAGAGAAGAAGAGAGAGAGAGATGCTTCTCTTTGGAAAAATAGTATAAATTTAAAAATTTAAATTCCATGATCTTCAGTATACATCCTAGAAGAGATACGCATGTGGGAGAGTTGGAAGGATCATTAGATGAGTTGCTGAACAGTGCGGTGTTTCAGGCAAGGGCACATGTGAGTCGAGCGGAATGGAACCAAGGAAGGGGGTCAGGCCATTTCCTGGAAGATAAATTCTTAATCAGAGGCTCTCAGAGTAACTGAAGATAGAGAATGAGCAAAGATGGGAACTGTGTAGGATCTAATTCAATTATTTTGGAGAAGAGAAGTTGTGTGAGTCACAGAGGGGCTGTGGGCCCGTGGCATGGCAGAAAGGACATTACTTCATGACTTGCTCTAAGGGTTGTCCTGAAGGCTCAGAGTACTCACTCTTTTAAGATGTAAAACACATAGAAAGTGTCAAACTCGCAGAACCTTATGTTAAATTCATGTAATCTTTTATCTTACTTTATGACATTTTAATTGTAAAAGCAATACATATCCATAGAATATTTCTAAAACTAAAAGGGAATATTTTCCCTCTCTCCATCCAAAGATAACTGTGGTTAACTGTCTTATCCTTGGTTCTAGCAGACTGGGAATGAATGCAGAATTGGTAAGAATAAAACTCATTGACAAGTATCAGCTTTATTCACAAGCTTTATGAGGCATTAACAAGGCTATAAAATTCAGTATGGACAAAGGATACCGCTGAGCAAGCTTGGTGTCTCCATTCTGCTTCTCTCAGGGATATGGTCAGAAGAAACATGATGAGCTGCAGTCTTTGTTAGCACCAAACAAATAGTGTGTGTGCTCAGTCACTAAATTGTATGGACTCTTTTTTTTTTTTTTTTTAATACTTTATTTTAAAGGTTTTACAGAGTGTTGTTGTTCACTGACATGTATGTTCCCAGATCAGTCATATGCATATCCCTGGTCCAGGCCCCCCCCAGATCCCCCCATCCCACCCCTCTGAACCATTGCCCCAAGCCATTGTGAATTCTCCTATTCCCTTAGCACAGTGACAATATCTATCTTTTCCACACATGACAGTATAGGTTTCCATGTTACTCCCTCCATGCCTCCCCCTCCTTGTGTGGACTCTTTATGACCCCTTGGACTGTAGCCCACCAGGCTTCTCTGTACATGGTCCCCAGTCTTTAGACATCAGCTCACCAAAACCATCATAAGATCCACATCAGTTCTAAGAAAGGCTATCTGCTGTATTCATCTGTCAATCTATCTGTCTACCTATATATCTATCATCTGTCCATCCATACTGGCAAAACTGAGTTAACAGTCTATATACAGGATTGTACTGTGCCTTTTTCACTCATTTAATACTTCGAATATTTCCTATAGGAAGCCTTTTCAAAAACATGGTTATAAATTATTAGCTCAGTGTTAAAGAAGCAAAGGTAGACCTCAACATATTTTTATATGTTTAGGAAAAGAACAGAAGGAGTTAATTGAACAGATTCTCCTATTTAAAAACTCACTTGCTAAGATGTGAGGGCAAAATTAACTGAACTTTCCACTTGTATTATCAAGAAAATAATTACGAGTATTTGCTAGAGAAGATAGCAGTTAGAATTAATGATGAGAATGTATCTCTATGAGGAGGGACTACATACTCAGAAGTCTTACTCATATAAGTTAGAATTCTTTATGAAAAAATTTGGCATAAAATATTTTTTAAAATTTCTTTTTTATCAGTCCTTTGTTTGCTTTCTTTCTTTTTTGAAGTTTTCCCTTCTCTCTTTTCTTGGGAACTCTCAACAATGTCTTTATTGTCTACTGAATAAGCCATGTTAATGGATTCCATAGATAATTTCCAAAGGTTGAAAAGGTTTTTGACTTCAGAGAAATTGAAGCAATTTTGAAAGAAACCAAAGAGGTATATATTGGAATCTCCCCCATACATGAATAGGGGAATGACATTTGAATTTGACAGAGAGTGAAAAGATCAAGTTGAAATGTGGCTCTCAAGAACGGAATGCAGCCTCCTCTGTGCCTTCTGCCTTCTCTGTTTGCTGAGAGAAGAGACTCTGAAACTTTGAATGTGAAGGAAAGGGCATTAGCATCAAGACAGAGGACAGGAGTCAACCTAAATTTGCAAATAACAAAGTCATCTTGGCTAAACTCCAGCAAGACCTTGAAGCTGAGATCCAAGATCACACACTTAAAAATGAGTAACTTTTGTTAAAGAAGAGTGTGTAGGTGACCAAAGTTGAATTTGCACAATAAAGGAGAGATCACAGAAAGGAGACTCTGAAGGAGTAAAGCTACCTGGGCTGGTAGTGGGAGTCTAATTCAGGAGGCGGGGCTAGCCTCAGAGTCTAAGAAATGATTTCTCAGAGGTGAACAACTTCCACTATGGCTTTCAGAAAAAAATCTGAGGGCACCTACTTTGACATTTTCTCTCGTTTGAAAGAGAGACTCCTCACTGCAGTTATATAGGTCTGTCCTTAATAATAAGCACTGCATTTCCCCTCTGTATTCTCTCTTCAAACTTCAGGGCACCCACCATCCCCCTAGGCCCCAACATTTATTCAGAACTAAAGACCAGGATTCAAATTGTAGGTTCAAATATCTCTGAACCTGACTCACTTGGAGTGAAGAATAATTCAGATAAGGAACTCTTCATGGAAATTCACCTCCTCAAAAGTCATGGTCTGTAGTTAGTTGGTTATAAAGAGTGTTTCTGCCTCTGTATTATTAGATGCTGTTAGAATAAGAACACATTCATGTATTATTTGGGAATTGAAAAATAAGTTTAAAAATAGAAAATAAATTATAGTGTAAGAAAAAATAGCATAAGCAATGTTGAAAAAAGAATTTTAATTAGGGAATGCATTAAACATGCTTTAGTAATAATGTTTACCTATGATAAATAAAACTGATTAAGGAAGCTTAGCATCATGGTTAAGACAGCTTGGGTCTACAGGGTCATACAGCCTAGATAGAAGCCTACATTTGCCTGGAAACAGCTGAGAGATCTTGAGACATATGGTTGTAAAATTGGAATAATAATACATGCACACCAGGTTACGTTGTTTTGAAAAATGAAACGAGATCCTTATAAAGCAGTTCACAGATCACCTCGCACATAGGAATATCTCTGATAATACTTGTTCATACATGAGGTAGAGACTAGGCCTATGTTAGCTGAGATCCTTTGAAAAGCAGATGCTGCGATGGAATTACCCCTGCAGGAGATTAGTGGAGGGAGATTCCTGTGAAGGACAAAGAGAGAGGAGCAGAAGTGGCCAGGAAAGGCTTCAGCCCATAATGTAAGTCTGACAGCTGTGAAAGAAAGGGCTGAAGGAAGATGGATTGACCAAGGAAGTCTCAGACAGTGGCACAGTTCTAAGACAGTTGAGGGCAGTTTGATGCAAAGTCTTTGTTCTGAAGTCATCCTGTGATGCCCCAGGTCCTACAGGAGGAAATCTGTGCAGTCATGGGTCGAGAACATTCCAGGAAATGCAAGGACTCTGACTGTGGATCCTGACAAACCGCAACTTGGGAGTTGCAACCACAGGAAGAGATGTGGACAATACACTTCTGTGGTCACCATGGCCCATCACTCGAGCTTCAGATTTGAAATAGCTGTTATAAATCACTGGTTTATTCATTAACATATTCTTTTATTCCAAAATTTGATTTTTGCTGAAAGACCAGGATTCAAATTGTAGGTTCAAATATCTCTGAACCTGACTCACTTGGAGTGAAGAATAATTCAGATAAGGAACTCTTCATGGAAATTCACCTCCTCAAAAGTCATGGTCTGTAGTTAGTTGGTTATAAAGAGTGTTTCTGCCTCTGTATTATTAGATGCTGTTAGAATAAGAACACATTCATGTATTATTTGGGAATTGAAATTAAGTTTAAAAATAGAAAATAAATTATAGTGTAAGAAAAAATAGCATAAGCAATGTTGAAAAAAGAATTTTAATTAGGGAATGCATTAAACATGCTTTAGTAATAATGTTTACCTATGATAAATAAAACTGATTAAGGAAGCTTAGCATCATGGTTAAGACAGCTTGGGTCTACAGGGTCATACAGCCTAGATAGAAGCCTACATTTGCCTGGAAACAGCTGAGAGATCTTGAGACATATGGTTGTAAAATTGGAATAATAATACATGCACACCAGGTTACGTTGTTTTGAAAAATGAAACGAGATCCTTATAAAGCAGTTCACAGATCACCTCGCACATAGGAATATCTCTGATAATACTTGTTCATACATGAGGTAGAGACTAGGCCTATGTTAGCTGAGATCCTTTGAAAAGCAGATGCTGCGATGGAATTACCCCTGCAGGAGATTAGTGGAGGGAGATTCCTGTGAAGGACAAAGAGAGAGGAGCAGAAGTGGCCAGGAAAGGCTTCAGCCCATAATGTAAGTCTGACAGCTGTGAAAGAAAGGGCTGAAGGAAGATGGATTGACCAAGGAAGTCTCAGACAGTGGCACAGTTCTAAGACAGTTGAGGGCAGTTTGATGCAAAGTCTTTGTTCTGAAGTCATCCTGTGATGCCCCAGGTCCTACAGGAGGAAATCTGTGCAGTCATGGGTCGAGAACATTCCAGGAAATGCAAGGACTCTGACTGTGGATCCTGACAAACCGCAACTTGGGAGTTGCAACCACAGGAAGAGATGTGGACAATACACTTCTGTGGTCACCATGGCCCATCACTCGAGCTTCAGATTTGAAATAGCTGTTATAAATCACTGGTTTATTCATTAACATATTCTTTTATTCCAAAATGTTTGTAGCTTGGTTCAGAGTACTGTGGTATCTGAGCCTCAATTTCCCCACCTGTGAAATGGTACACTCTTATTTCAGAATCAGTGTAAAGAGTTGAGGTATTATATGTGAAAGCATTTTATTAAAATAGTAAAAAGTGCTTTGGAAATGGAAAATAGCCCCACACTTCTTCCTTTTATTATTTTGTAATTCACAAATTTCTTTCTGTTGGTCTGGCCTTTCAGTTAGTTTGATTTTTATAAGACTTACCGCAGTATAGTTTTTGCATGAAAGTATGTATCTGTAAAAACAAATAGATTCTCTTATCTTTGAAATTAAGAAGTTAAGCTTTACCAGCAGGATGGTTTATTTGATGATTGTAAGAAGGCATGGTAGGGAATCAGTCCCTATTCCATACATAGTTCATGAAACCTGAGAAATTTAATCGACTGAATCATATTAAAGATGCTGTAGATTAGAAGTCAGGGATACTGGTACACACTGCATCAGCTGATCATGCCTGTGTCATGAAGCCTCACAAAATGATTAGGACATAGAAGGCTGCCAACAAGTATTTCTTGATTGATTCAGAATCTGTTTATTCTGATTAACTTTTCAGGTTTATCTCTGTGATCTCTCATCATAGAAATGAGGGACCCAAAACAAAAGTATGTAAGAAAATATCATGCTTGTGGAAATTAGAAAGAAATAAGTCTAGTATTTGGACCATACCTCTTAGAATCCCAAAACCAACAGAAAATGACATAATCGTGAGTGGTCATCATCAAATTTTTTTTTTTTTTTTGGGGGGGGGGGGGGGGGGAGGGGGGGGTGGATGGGCCACTTTCACTGGTCTTTCATTTGTCTAGTTTCATCCATCTTTGTTCTTTGGCCCGTGTGGGCCTCCCATCGCTGTGGCCTCTGTTGTCGCAGAGCACTGGCTCTGGGCGCATGCGCTCCAGAGCTCCGGCTCGCTGATTGGACACATCAGTCCAGCCGCTCCGCGGCACGTGGCATCTTCCCAGGCCAGGGATCGAACCGGCGCCCCTTGCACTGCAAGGCGGTGTCCTTACCCACTGGACCACCAGGGGAAGCCCGTCATCATCTAATTTGACTTTATTCTGGAGCAGATTTTCTCAACACAGGCCAGATAGTTCTGTGTTGGGGGAGGGGGGTTGTCCCGTGCCTTGTTAGATGCTCAGGAGCTTCCCCAGCCTCTACCCATTAAGTGCCAGGAGCTTCCCTCTCCCAATCCCCCAGTGTGACAACAAAAATAATGTGTCCAGAATTTCTGAAAGTCTCCAAGGGGATAACATTGTTCCCAGTTGAGAACCAGTGTTTTAGAGATCAGACAACCAACCAAACCTTGACAGTTTAAATAAGTCACCAAATCCCTTGGCAAGACTAGCATCACAATCTAATGAAAGGACTAAGTAACCAGTTCTTCTACTGTGGGACACCACCTCTGATTGAATATGTGATTAAATGCACCTCCGTTAAGGTTGCTGTTATTTTTTCATGACTATTCCTGTTTATTCCTAACATTATTCCAGTGTGCAGGCTATTTGACATCAGATTTATCTCTTGTGATTCTCTACACTGCATCAGCTGATCATGCCTGTGTCATGAAGCCTCACAAAATGATTAGGACATAGAAGGCTGCCAACAAGTATTTCTTGATTGATTCAGAATCTGTTTATTCTGATTAACTTTTCAGGTTTATCTCTGTGATCTCTCATCATAGAAATGAGGGACCCAAAACAAAAGTATGTAAGAAAATATCATGCTTGTGGAAATTAGAAAGAAATAAGTCTAGTATTTGGACCATACCTCTTAGAATCCCAAAACCAACAGAAAATGACATAATCGTGAGTGGTCATCATCAAATTTTTTTTTTTTTTTTGGCGGGGGTGGGGAGGGAAGGGGGGGGGGGTGGGCCACTTTCACTGGTCTTTCATTTGTCTAGTTTCATCCGTCTTTGTTCTTTGGCCCGTGTGGGCCTCCCATTGCGGTGGCATCTGTTGTCGTAGAGCACCAGCTCTGGGCGCATGCGCTCCAGAGCTCCGGCTCGCTGATTGGACACATCAGTCCAGCCGCTCCGCGGCACGTGGCATCTTCCCAGGCCAGGGATCGAACCGGCGCCCCTTGCACTGCAAGGCGGTGTCCTTACCCACTGGACCACCAGGGGAAGCCCGTCATCATCTAATTTGACTTTATTCTGGAGCAGATTTTCTCAACACAGGCCAGATAGTTCTGTGTTGGGGAGGGGTTGTCCGTGCCTTGTTAGATGCTCAGGAGCTTCCCCAGCCTCTACCCATTAAGTGCCAGGAGCTTCCCTCTCCCAATCCCCCAGTGTGACAACAAAAATAATGTGTCCAGAATTTCTGAAAGTCTCCAAGGGGATAACATTGTTCCCAGTTGAGAACCAGTGTTTTAGAGATCAGACAACCAACCAAACCTTGACAGTTTAAATAAGTCACCAAATCCCTTGGCAAGACTAGCATCACAATCTAATGAAAGGACTAAGTAACCAGTTCTTCTACTGTGGGACACCACCTCTGATTGAATATGTGATTAAATGCACCTCCGTTAAGGTTGCTGTTATTTTTTCATGACTATTCCTGTTTATTCCTAACATTATTCCAGTGTGCAGGCTATTTGACATCACACACCTTTTATTGCATCAATGGCGAAGTTTGATATTCCTTCCTCTATTGTATTAAAAATGAAGTTCCTCTTGGAGGTCAAAGGGACATATTTTGAAGCCCAAAATCGACAGAGAAGAGAGAGTTCAACAATTTTTCTTTTAGGGACTGACTTAGAGATGTAGAATACTTTCTTGGCCGAGCTTACACTTAAATAGAAAAATATATCTACACACAAAGATTTCTATATATAAAAAAATGCCTGCCAAGTACAGAAGACACCTCTCTCAAGTGGCAGAGAACAGAATGATCTTGTTGGGATGGTCGAGTGTAATTTCAGATAATTCTATATCAGGTTTCTGAGAACCCTTTTGGAAAGCTCTGTTATGTATTAGTGCTGGGTCTCAAAGAAATGGAAAATTAGTATTTTCTTTCCCAGCCTACAATTTATTGATCAAAGAAAACTTATTTTGAGCTTTGTAGTGTTGCGACAATCTGAAGCATATTAATAAAGAAAGAGAGTTGCTTCTCGGGGAGATAACCTTGATGACTGTAATTTTTCTCATGAGTATCAATGTGCTTATGTGCCAATATATCACAAGTGAAGGGGGAGGGAGGGAGCAGATGTTGCCTAGCAAGGGCAGTGCAGAGCTTTCTCTATTTTGCTTTGTCTCCTTTCAGCTTTTCTCAAGGAGTTCTCATCCTTCACTGTTTATTCTGGAGAAGAACTTGAGATAGTATTATAAGAAAAGCAAGGCTTTTTGATTGTAAAGGTAGAGAGTGGCTGACAAGGGGTTGCCTAGTTCTAATCATGGGCTCCACCTAATGCAGTCAGGGGAGAACTCAGCCATGATTTATTCCTGTTTTCATGCACACACACATCCATCCAAAAGTCACCTGGTCACACATCCCTATCCCTCCCCCCATTAATCTTGTCACCCTGGGCAAATTTCTTAGTTTCTCTCTGCCTCAGTTTCCTCATCTGTAAATTAGGCAATGAATAGTACCCAACTCAAACACAGATATAATTAGTTAATGTTTTTAAAATACATAGAAAATTACCTGGCATATACTGAATGTCAGTGTTTTTTACATGAAAATAATGTGTTCAAGTATTTAATATATAGTGTATAATATACAGTGAGGACTCTGTGAGGTGTTGGTGACTTATCACAACAACCAAAACAACCCATCAGAGACAGGTAGACCCGCAAAGCAGGAAGTAGGTCACAATTTTAAAATCCGCTTTTGAGTTCCTATATGTTAAAACACCTGGAGATAACCCTGATGGCCACCGAGGAGGGAGTGGTAACAGCACTTCTCTGCTCTAAGAACTCTAGAGGAGGAGGGAAAGTGAAATGCGGTCATAAGATAAAGTGACAAGTGATGTCATAAGTGTAGACACAGTAACAGGTTTCCGTTGAGAGGCTCATGTCTCAACCTGGGCAAGGGACTTGGAGGTAGAGAAGACGTACAAGGGAAGTGGTATATGAGCAGTATTCTAGGTGAGCCAGACTGACTGGCTTGGGGCAGGAAGCACTGGTCACAGAAGAAAAGAAGTGAGCCTTGGAGCCTGGCGAGAAGCACGGTAAGGAAGGAAGTAAATGCGATGGCACGCATAGGTCAGGAAGAGCTCTTCAGCTCAGGGTAGAGAGTTTAGGCACTGCCTTGAAAGAAAAAGGAAGCCACTGGAACATTTTCATTTGGGGAGTGGTATGGACAGATAGGTAGGGATTTTCATTGCTGTGTGCGAAGGCTGAGAACCCAAATTGATGAGTCTCCACCGAACAATGATGAGCCGTGAAGCTTTCTCTATTTTGCTTTGTCTCCTTTCAGCTTTTCTCAAGGAGTTCTCATCCTTCACTGTTTATTCTGGAGAAGAACTTGAGATAGTATTATAAGAAAAGCAAGGCTTTTTGATTGTAAAGGTAGAGAGTGGCTGACAAGGGGTTGCCTAGTTCTAATCATGGGCTCCACCTAATGCAGTCAGGGGAGAACTCAGCCATGATTTATTCCTGTTTTCATGCACACACACATCCATCCAAAAGTCACCTGGTCACACATCCCTATCCCTCCCCCCATTAATCTTGTCACCCTGGGCAAATTTCTTAGTTTCTCTCTGCCTCAGTTTCCTCATCTGTAAATTAGGCAATGAATAGTACCCAACTCAAACACAGATATAATTAGTTAATGTTTTTAAAATACATAGAAAATTACCTGGCATATACTGAATGTCAGTGTTTTTTTTACATGAAAATAATGTGTTCAAGTATTTAATATATAGTGTATAATATACAGTGAGGACTCTGTGAGGTGTTGGTGACTTATCACAACAACCAAAACAACCCATCAGAGACAGGTAGACCCGCAAAGCAGGAAGTAGGTCACAATTTTAAAATCCGCTTTTGAGTTCCTATATGTTAAAACACCTGGAGATAACCCTGATGGCCACCGAGGAGGGAGTGGTAACAGCACTTCTCTGCTCTAAGAACTCTAGAGGAGGAGGGAAAGTGAAATGCGGTCATAAGATAAAGTGACAAGTGATGTCATAAGTGTAGACACAGTAACAGGTTTCCGTTGAGAGGCTCATGTCTCAACCTGGGCAAGGGACTTGGAGGTAGAGAAGACGTACAAGGGAAGTGGTATATGAGCAGTATTCTAGGTGAGCCAGACTGACTGGCTTGGGGCAGGAAGCACTGGTCACAGAAGAAAAGAAGTGAGCCTTGGAGCCTGGCGAGAAGCACGGTAAGGAAGGAAGTAAATGCGATGGCACGCATAGGTCAGGAAGAGCTCTTCAGCTCAGGGTAGAGAGTTTAGGCACTGCCTTGAAAGAAAAAGGAAGCCACTGGAACATTTTCATTTGGGGAGTGGTATGGACAGATAGGTAGGGATTTTCATTGCTGTGTGCGAAAGGCTGAGAACCCAAATTGATGAGTCTCCACCGAACAATGATGAGCCGTGAAGCTCATTGCCTTGAGAGCAATGAAGAAGTAGAGATGGATGTGGACACAGCTGCTAGCAGGAGGCCAACAAAATGGTAGTGGCTGTTATCCCAAATGGGGATTTTTAAATTTTTTAAATGTATATTTACTTGTTGATTGGTTGTATGGCATGCAGGATCCTAGTTTCCTAAACCAGGGATCAAACCCTGTCCCCTGCATTGGGAGCACAGTCTTAACTACTGAACCACCAGGGAGGTCCTTGGAATGGAATTTGGATTAAGAAAGAATTATGAAAACGTGGTTTCCTGATTCTCATAGTGTTACAGTATCTTATTCGGCCTTCCTCAACCTTGAGAAGAGGAGGAAAAAGCACATAATTAGTCATCAGCAGCTGTCTCTCTGAGACATTCATGCCATGCTAGGACATTAGAAACTTAGCTTCCTTCCTGGTACTTCTTGCTGCCCACGTCTAGGCCCAGGAATGCAGACCAAAATGTTGGAACTTTTGGTAAGAGTATGATTTCCTTTGACTCTTTCCTTAAATCATAGATATTTGAGCAGAGTGTGAGAAGATCATTAGAAACCATTTGATGATGAGGTGGCAGAAAAGATTTTAATCTCACATGCCATCAGCAACCAATGACTCCTTGGGGTGCTGTGTTGACAAAGAATGTGAGTCCCCTGTGTCTTGATGGAAAAGTGACACAATCAACTAAAGATGCCCTTCGTGGATGCAGGTGGGGGGAGCAAAAACACATATGCTTCATATATCCATCTCTAGGATAAAGACTCCATGTCCAGAGTATTAATGGACGTGACCAAGGTCATCAATCTAGTTAAGAGCAGAGCTGCAAGGAAAGCCACGTCACAGAGCTGAGATACTTCATTTCTTTATCACAGTTGCCTAGGATTCATGTCCAGATCACCTTTTCTTTTGTTGTTTTTGGTGGTAGAGTTCTGGCTTTTAACAAATGGTATGGTTGAACATATTTGCAGGGTAGGAATATAGACTCGGACACAGAGAATAGACATGTGAACATGAGGGATAGGAACGGGGAGGTGAGATGAACGGGAAGAGTAGCCTTGGCATATATACACTACCATGTGTGAAATAGCAAGTGGGTGGCTGCTGTGTAGTGCAGGGAGCTTAGCTGGGTGCTCTGAGATGACCCAGAGGGCTGGGATGCAGGGAGGGTGGGAGTGCTCAAAAGGGAGGGGATATGTGCATACACATAGCTAATTTCTTTGGATGTACAGCAGAAGCTAACACCATATTGTAAAGCAACGATATTCCAATTAAAAGAGAAAAAAAAAGAAAGAAAATGAGGCAGACAAGCTCCATGCTTTCATGGAGCCCTTTTCCCAGTGGAAGGTGGGTAATAAATAAGTCAGTAAGGAGGGTACTATGAGATGGAAGCTGAAGATTATGGAAACAAGAAGAAGCTTGGGCACAGCGATGGGAAGCAAAAACAGGGTTGTGGAGCAGCCAGTCAGGAGAATGGCCTCAAAGAAGAGGACTTTTGAACTGAGACATGAATGAGAAGAAAGAACCTTTGGGGCCAAGATCTGACAGAGAAAATGACAGAAGAAACACCAGGCAGTACAGAGAATGAGTGAAGACTTGAAGCTAAAAGGAGCTTGAGCATTGGAGAAACAGAAAGAAAGCCTGCAGGGCCAGGGCACCATGAGAGAGTGTGACGGTGGGACCTGGCAGGATGAGGGAGTCAGGCAGGGTGCAAACTATGTCCCCCCACCCCCGCCCATCTCTCAGGGAAAGAGTCTTGGGTCTTTCTCAGTGGCCCCAGGCAATAGAAAAGTGAAGGACTAGCCCTTCAGCCTCCACTTTCTTAGTGAAGTGTGCTTTTGAAAGTCTCCAGGAATACATAACTCTTTCTTTCTTTATATAGGAAACTCCTTGATTATAACTGCCAAGATCAAACAACTGATAGGATCAAAAACTTTGCTCTATATAGATTAGAGTGGAAAATAGCAACCTGGAATAAGTGTGTTTCCTTCAGGTGACCTTAGTAAAACATTCATGGGGTGCTGACAAGTACTTTGAATTTATACAATGGGGAACACAGTTTAAATACTTTGATATATTGCAAGCAGCTTCTTGAGAATCTCAAAAAAGATTGTGAAGCTCATTTAAATCTTGTACTGACCCTGTGAGAATTTGTAGGAAATAGCTATAGTGTATTTTTTTTTTCCCAGATAGATAAAATGAGGCAGAGAGATTAGATTACTTGATTTCAGATTTCTTTCTGTGGTCTTGTATTCCACCTCATGGATACATTCTGCACACTTTAATTTATAAATAAATCTATGGCTGCAGCCCCAGCTGTGTAAAGCATCACTAGGATTTTTAGTTTTTGAGCCCTAAGGTCCCAATTTATGTGAGTACCTTGCTAATTATAAGTAACAAGTAAAACAAAGTGTCTTTCAGGATTCATGTGCTTGAGTTATATGCTAAACTTATTGACATTTATTTGGCATTTTTTTTCTAAATATTTTCTGCTAGGCCAGCTTTCAGGGTGCCCCATGGAAGATCTGCATATATTCCATTAACTGCATTGTCTTTTCCATTTCCTCCCTCTCTGCCCCACTCCTACCTCCCCAAGCTGATTTACCTGTTCTGCATATTCCGTTTCTTATAGGTTGTGCTCTCATGTGACAGCTTATGAGCCTAATAAATCCAAGCGAATGTGTAAATGGATGTTAATGGTCCACACTCCCATTCAGCATAGCATGTATACACTTTAATGGCGACCTTTGATGGTTAAGACCTAACTCAAAGGAATGACTAATGGCAGAATTAGGAAGCCAAGTAGATTTGGAGGTCAACAGTGTAGCTAATTGAAAGTAATACATTTAGGGAAAGTCAAGGACTTTGTGTTCCCCTCAGATCATCAAGATATGCCTATTCCCAGAGTCAGTTCTAATTCTAAAAGGTGGGACTCATGTACAGGGTTTCATAGATCTCAGGTGGTGTTTGTGACTTGGCTGTATGAAAGTGTGAGCTGTACCTAGAATATTTCTCAACAAATCAGCAGAAATTTCTATTCATGTGCAAAGTAATACCCAAAAAAGAAGTGAAGAAGGAATCATTTAGTTATTATCTGCAGAATCATTGGTTCATCTACATCAAAGAAATATCCTGTCTTTTGATTTGAGGCTTTTGCTCCTACAAGATTATTTCTAGAGACAGGCCAGATTCTGGTTGCTCCTGCTTTTCCCTTGTTGACCCACCATCTTAAAACCCATTTTGAGTTGCAATAAGCTGGTGATGTTGGGCTTTCCCAACATCAGTATCTCAGTAGGTAAAGAATCGGCATGCAATGCAGGAGATACAGGAGACTTGGGTTAAATCTCTGAGTTGGAAAGATGCCCCATGTCCCCCATGGAGGAGGACATGGCATATCACTCCTGGGATTCTTGCCTGGAGAATCCCATGGAAGAGGAGCCTGGAGGGCTACAGTCCATAGGGTCACAAAGAGTCGGACATGACTGAAGCCATTGAGCATGCACAGAAACCAGTGAGGTAACTAGTAAGGGAGGGATTCAGAATAAATGGACCCCTAAGATCCCTTTCCAGTGCATCTCCTGGGCATATGCACCTGTTTGCACAGAGATGTATATAGGAAAACCCACTCTAAAAGATGCTTCATATTCTGCTCTAAAATTCTATCAATTTAACTAATATCCCAAACAGTGCATTTTCTAATCTCCCAGTGTATTTTTTTCTTCCTCAAAAGAAGATAAACAAGGTTTAAATTCTGCTTTCTGTTAAAGCTACATGTAGGTATATGCACAAAGATAATGATTCTGCCAAAAATACAGAAAAGAAAAAATTGTATCTAGGAGTTATGCCACCTTCCAGAACTTTTAACTCATCAGTTATGAACTTTCTAATTCTGTTGAGACAGGTAGATTAGTTAGATCATGTAATTTCAAATAAACTTGTTTCGAGGCCTGAATTAGTAAATTTTTTAAAATTATTTTAATATTGTAAATACATATTTCCAGACCTTCATATGTAATGTGGACCAGTGGTCTCTAACGGGAAACAGCTTCAGATATCATCACTGTTGTCTGGATAAGAAAACCACCTGTCTGAGAGTGAAGCAATGTGTGTTTTCTTTTCTTTTTTTTTTTTTTTTAAGATTTTATTTATTTATTTATTTTGGGCAGGGGTTGGGTTGGGGAGGGAGGGGAGCAGGCGGGCCACTTCTATTGGTCTTTTATTTCTCTATGTTCATCCGTCTTTGTTCTTTGGCTCCCGTGGGCCTCCCATCGCGGCGGTGTCTGTCGTCGCAGAGTGCCGGCTCTGGGCGCATGCGCTCCAGAGCTCTGGCTCGGTAATTGGACACATCTGTCCAGCCGCTCCGCGGCACGTGGGATCTTCCCAGGCCAGGGCTCGAACCAGCGCCCCTTGCACTGCAAGGTGGTGTCCTTACCCACTGGACCACCAGGGGAAGCCCCAATGTGTGTTTTCTAAGACTCATTTTGTCATCTTGGCATCTTAAGTTTTCTCAGGATCTCAGATTCCACATCTGTAAGCCAAAGGGTTAGGTGAAAGATTATTTGATGGATATTTCTCATTGTTAAAATGTTAGGATTCCAAGAAATAAAAGTGAAACTCATAAATAGTTTCATAAGGACAAAAAGAGATGTTGTACCAAACTGGGTCCATCTCCCTAATATTAAGCTGTGACTTCCACAGCAGTTTGTCTGTACTATTTTATGCGTATTTCAGGATATAATTATTTATGTACTCATCTTGCTTACCCTCTTAGATTGCAGGTCAAAGATGATATAAATATGACTTTACATAAAGCTTTGCCAAGGATAGGCATCCAACACACCCACCTTCTCTAGATGCTTGCCTCCCATGTAATGTTATTATGTGGCTTGTAGAATTGGGCATCGTAGCCTTATTTTTAATTTCCAATATGCCATTCACTCCTTCCTTTGGTAAAACCCCCCTGAACATCTGTTATGATCAAGCTGTGCTAGATGCTGTGAGGGTTACAAAGATTCCATTTCCTATCCCGGGGAGCTTCTAATAGCGGTAGTGCATGAACATCTGCATACAAGAGAGTCACCAATGTCAAGGGCCTGGGCAATGTCTGGCAGTAGCCAGTGTTCAATAAATGACAGCTGGTTTCTCCGTCAGCTACGCATGCAATTTCTAGTGTTGTCATTATTTTCATTATTTTTAGACTCAAAGATGGTTAAATGTGAAAACACATTTTTTTAAAGCCCCCCAAACTCATCCTGTAATTATTAGATAGTGCTTCAGATTATGTGACTTTCTCATGAGCGTCTGCATTTGGTCAAAACTCTTTGGTGCTGCTTTGAAAGTATATGGTGTTTCCTCACAGTAGGACCAAGTAACACTCAAGACAGTGTCCAAAGTGGCTCCAGGAATTCAATGGCAGCATCACTTAGGAACAGGTTAGAAATGCATGTTCTCATTGGGTTGATCAGGAATTTTGTGGTAGAACCCAGCTGTCTATACTTATAATTTTATTTATGTTTGGCTGTGCTGGGTCTTGTTGTTGCAAGGACTTTACTCTAGTTGCTGAGACCAGAGGCTACTCTTCAGATTATGAGACTGACGCATTGCCTACTGCGCTAAGGAGGCAAGTGAGGCTGCTCTCTAGTTGTGGTATGTGGACTTCTCATTGCAGAGGCTTACTCTTGTTGTGGTGTATGGGCCCAAGAGCATCTGGGCTCAGTAGCTGCGCCTCTAGGGCTCTACAGCACAGGCTCAATAGCTGTGATGCATGGGCTTCATTGCCCCTGGGCCAGTGGGATCTTCCAAAATTAGTGATCCAACATGTGTCTCCTGCATTGGCAAGTAGATTTTTTTTTTATCATTGAGCTACCAAGGAAGACCCCACCATCTGTATTTAGATAAGCCCTGTGAGTACTTCTGATGTGCCCTAAAGTGAGAGAACCATTGTTCTAAGATGACGGTAGAGTTGTGGTGAACAGACTTGGGGGTGGAGGGAACTGTGGCATGAGATGCCAGAGATAAAATTGGGTTAAAAGAAGAGGGATTTCATAGTCACCTCCCTCACAAAGTTGCAGCCTGGAAAAGGAACCAGTCATCACTAAGATAAGTGCTTCTCTTGTTGTGGTATATGGGCTCTAGAGCAAGTGAGCTTTGAAGCCGCCGCTCCAGGGATCTAGAGTGCAGTCTCAATACTTGTGGTGGACAGGCTTAGTTACCCTTCAGCCCATAGGATTCTCTTCAGGTATCAGACGCGGATATGTGCTGCAAATGCAAAGTGCAGGTGTAGGTGTTCCAGAGAGAACTGACCATCTAAGATTTGGTTCAGGCCCATTCAGGAAGGAGTGTGAGCAGAACTCATGTCATTAGTGTTGTATAGGTATCAGGAGATCCCAAATCTATTTGATTCTCACAGAACTTTATGGAGCTTATTTAACAAGATGTTTGTGTACATTATTTCCCCTGAACTTTGCTTGGAGTTAGTGGCCAGTGATTTTTCTTAAGTTTACCCATGACTTTATTATTTTTTTAATAATTTTATTTATTTATCTTTTGGGGGGTGGGGTGGGGAGGGAGGGGGATGGGCGGGCCATTTCTATTGGTCTTTCATTTCTCTATTTGCATCCATCTTTGTTCTTTGGCTCCTGTGGGCCTCCCATTGTGGTGGTCTCTGTTGTCTCAGAGCACCAGCTCTGGGCGCACGCGTGCCAGAGCTCCGGCTCGGTAATTGGACACATCTGTCCAGCCGCTCCGCGGCACGTGGGATCTTCCCAGGCCAGGGATCGAACTGGCGCCCCTTGCACTGCAAGGCAGTGTCCTTACCCACTGGACCACCAGGGGAAGCCCATACCCATGACTTTAATTATCCATATAGGTATGTGTTTATAACACATACGCAGAACTATTTATTGCTGACTAGCATATTCATAATGTAGCTTGCTTTGTACTGTTGGGTGATAATATGGATTAGGTACCAGCTCTGTAAGCAACACCTCTAGGTCTTTTACATACAACTTCTAAATTAATTCTCAGATTTCTTCAGGTAGGAATTACTGACTCTATGGCTCAATCAGACATAAGTTTTTTGCCCCAGGTCGCACTGCTAAGAAGGGACAGAGAAGGCTCAGTCAGGCAATCTAGCTCCGCGTTCCTCTCCCTCAGCCCCTCCATGACAACTTCATGGGATCAAATGTGTTTCTAATTAAAAGTACGTGCACAAACAGAGAGGTGTATTTATGTTGACCTATGTGCTCCCTGCCCCCAGACTCCTCATGACTTGACGATATCAGGTGCCATAGTTAATTGTATTTGAAATATCCTCCAAAATGTCATCCACACATTCAGAACAGCTGAAAATCCTAACATCCATAGATACAGAACTTGAGCCAGTCCTAAAATATGGCAAACCTGGACATAGATATGAGGATATGAGTGTGGGTTTGGGGAGGGGAGTGATATACATAGATGATCAGGCATATTTCAGGGCAGCTGCCAGTGAGAAAGAGGGAGGTGTCTCTACCAGCTGGCACAAAACAGATCCTGCATCCTCCCTCTCCAGCTTCCAGGTTCTTCTCTATTTCTTGGCAACTGGTTAGGCTGTCCTTTCTGTTGTCATGTATTTGCCTCAGCTTGTCCTTTTGTGACTTCTTTCCTTCCTTTAAATATTCTTGATGTTAATTTCATCTTTGTGTTAAACAATACAGATAACAACCAGAAAAGAAAAACACACTGTTGTGTATTCCCGATTGTTCGTCCCTCTTTACCCACTTGAGAGGAGGAAGAATTATAAACTAGAAAATTGCGAACAAAAATAAATATTTATTTCTAATAGTAAGAATGCTGATGGTAATCATAATTACTAATAAAAGCAAATAAACATCATCTGGAACATCATCATATAGAATTGGTTGGAATGTATTTGCAAATTATAACTTTTTTGTTGGTTTAATTTCTAAGCTAAACCATATCCACCTTCTATTTTACCTTAACAACTACATCAAAGCAAACCCCGAAGATTATCATTCTGAATTTCAGTTGTAACATGTAAATCAAAAAAAAATAAGTAATTGTACAGTGAAGGAAGTCTTTAGGCAGCCACATTTACCTGGCTATTAACTTTTTTTAAAACAACCCTTTTTTAAATTAATTTCTCAGATTTCTTCAGGTAGGAATTACTGACTCTATGGCTCAATCAGACATAAGTTTTTTGCCCCAGGTCGCACTGCTAAGAAGGGACAGAGAAGGCTCAGTCAGGCAATCTAGCTCCGCGTTCCTCTCCCTCAGCCCCTCCATGACAACTTCATGGGATCAAATGTGTTTCTAATTAAAAGTACGTGCACAAACAGAGAGGTGTATTTATGTTGACCTATGTGCTCCCTGCCCCCAGACTCCTCATGACTTGACGATATCAGGTGCCATAGTTAATTGTATTTGAAATATCCTCCAAAATGTCATCCACACATTCAGAACAGCTGAAAATCCTAACATCCATAGATACAGAACTTGAGCCAGTCCTAAAATATGGCAAACCTGGACATAGATATGAGGATATGAGTGTGGGTTTGGGGAGGGAGTGATATACATAGATGATCAGGCATATTTCAGGGCAGCTGCCAGTGAGAAAGAGGGAGGTGTCTCTACCAGCTGGCACAAAACAGATCCTGCATCCTCCCTCTCCAGCTTCCAGGTTCTTCTCTATTTCTTGGCAACTGGTTAGGCTGTCCTTTCTGTTGTCATGTATTTGCCTCAGCTTGTCCTTTTGTGACTTCTTTCCTTCCTTTAAATATTCTTGATGTTAATTTCATCTTTGTGTTAAACAATACAGATAACAACCAGAAAAGAAAAACACACTGTTGTGTATTCCCGATTGTTCGTCCCTCTTTACCCACTTGAGAGGAGGAAGAATTATAAACTAGAAAATTGCGAACAAAAATAAATATTTATTTCTAATAGTAAGAATGCTGATGGTAATCATAATTACTAATAAAAGCAAATAAACATCATCTGGAACATCATCATATAGAATTGGTTGGAATGTATTTGCAAATTATAACTTTTTTGTTGGTTTAATTTCTAAGCTAAACCATATCCACCTTCTATTTTACCTTAACAACTACATCAAAGCAAACCCCGAAGATTATCATTCTGAATTTCAGTTGTAACATGTAAATCAACTATAATTGTTAAAAAAATTAAGGAAAAACTAAATGTCAATTGTACAGTGAAGGAAGTCTTTAGGCAGCCACATTTACCTGGCACACAGAACTTATTAAGTGCCTAAGATCAGCTTCTGTACATGGTCATAGCTCCGGACTGTGCTATTATAATTTGACTTATATTTTCATGCATAGCTATTTTGATAGTCCCTAAAATCAGTGCATTTATAGTGGAACCATGAATTCACTAGTCATAGAAGTCAATTCACAGACGCATTTTCTTCACCTGCCTTTACTCCTAATTGAAAGCTGCCTTAGGACATGAAGCTTCCCAAGCAGGGTGACATGTAGCCACCAGGAAGGCATCTTTGGCCAAGAAAGACAAATAATTTTGTTTCAGGCCAAGAATAAGTATTTGGTTAATTTAGCAGAAGCAGAAATGTTTCCTAAATTTGCACTTCCAGCAAAAAATGGTCCCTTTTAAAAACTCAACTCTCAATGAGAATTAAAGGTGTTCAAAACTGAGCAAAAGCAATTGTCTATAGGAGATTCAAAAAGCAATTTATATGCAGCTTTCCCAACACCAAATAGCTTTAGTGAAAACAGCACTGCTTTTATTCACTTTCTTTAAGTATGCAGGTTATTAATGCATTTTAAAATTAATAGTTTGGAAATTTTCATACCTTTCTAGCTAGGAGTCAATAGTACATCTCTACCTGCAAGAGTGACTTGATATTTCACCACAATGAAAGTGTCATTTAGAAAGCCATTAGAACAGAGCCTTAAAATTAACATTGTGACCCTACAAGGAAACATCAAATGGGCTGAAAAGTAATGGTGTTGAAAGGAAAGGCCTACCTTTAAAGTACAAGTTAATAAAAAAAAAAAAAAAAAAAAAAAAGGAAGAAAGTGAAAAAGAAAAAAAGAAAAGCCACTAATGAATAATTACCTTAATGAGCCTGTGGTCTCAGAGCTGCTCACATTCACTTGCATTAATGCTGTGAAATGTTGGTTGGTGTGAACACATTAAAAGAGTTATTTTAGTGCTTTTTTCTTCAACAAAGCAGTGGCATATCCCACACTGCTCCATGATGCATCTCTTTGACAGTTGACCTTGTCATCAAAATACTAATGCTGCACAGGCAGTCATTCCAGCCTCTGGGGCTGAAAACACCCATAGGTCTATGGCCCTACTTGGAACCCTATCATATCTCAGCAATCTCACCAGAGCCCCCACAGCACAGGGTCTCTCCCTATATAAGGCATGTTAGCCAAGCAGTTAATACTGAAGATACCAATACATGATGCTGTGAACAAATATTACTTTTGAAGAGACTTCCTATGCTTCTAAGTGCATATGTTAATCGAGCAAAAATAGAGTGTTGTAAGACTTTGCCCTGAAAGTTGAATGAAATGAACTGAGCAATAACTTGGCAGCGTCATCCTTAATAAAAAGATGAAGGTAACTATTAGATGAAAAAAGATGTTATTTTTAGCCTGACTTACAAGGTCCACCATGAACTGTCCCAGTTTACTATCAAAGGTTATTACTTACCATTTTCCATCCAACTCTTGCCTCTGCCTTTATGTTCTGACCCAGGAAAGTCATAAACTTGACTCACAAATATACTGGGAGGCTCATTAAATACAGATTGCTGGGCTTACCCTCAGAACTCTGAGTCAGTAGGAGTAAGAAAGAATTCAGAGGTTCACAGGTCATGTTGATGCTGCTGGTCTGTAGACCACACTCGGAGAAGCACTGGTCTCATTTACCATTTCTAGAAAAATACCACTGTTCTTTCTATACCAGAAATGTTCATACCAAGACTCTGCTCATAGCACGTCATTCAAGCTTTTGTTAATTCCTTTAGCCACAATTGCCTTTTATTTCATGCTTGGTTACCCTACAACCGTTAGTTCCATTCGCTTCTATAGTGCTTATCCCCTTGCATCATTTGGCTTGCATGTTAAATTTTTATCTACCCATTTGGACCATGAAGTCTTCCCAGGGCAGGGAACATGTCATGTCCATCTTTGTAATGTCAAGGTCCTATGTGTTGCCTGGCAACAGAGTTTACTAAATCAACTCTGCTTGAATGAATGAACAACCAAACATTCATACTCCTTGTTGACCCCTTTGCCTTTATGAGAGTAGTTTTCTCCTTCAGAAATGCAGTTATTGATTGGGAGTGAGTTCTGGTCCATTTTTCAAGACCCTGGGCTAGTATTTTTAAGTCACAAAACTTTCCCTAACCTGCTGATATAAGCATTGCTTCCCCTAGACACTCATTGCTCACAAGTGTTGTTTCTTTTCTCCTTCTTCCAACTGAGTTTTTTTTAGTACTGCAGCTATGCCTTATTGATTTCAGTGTCCATGGAACCTAGTTAAGTGCTGAAAGTTAGGAGCTTCTTAGGAAAGGTATGTGGAATGAGGGAATTTGAGGAGAGAAGGTTCTGAACCAGGGCAGCCTCATTTGGAAAGCAAACTGAATTCATCACTGGTGTCCTGAGCTCACCACCCCCTTCCTGAGACCCTTTCCAAAATCTTCCAGAATTCCAGTTTGCCCCTATTCGACTGGTCGTATGAGAAACCGAGAGTGTACTTAGAAAGCTATCATCAAAACACAAGCAAAATAAGAGACACCTCAAACTAAGCAATGGCCTGAGGACTGGATAGAGATGCTATTGGAAGAGGAATCATAGTTGGAGACAATCTCTAAATTGACCAGTTTCAAATACTGAACCTCAGGGTCTGGGGTGAAAGTGAACTGTGTTTGGATCATAACTTTACCACCAATCTAAGTGTTGGTTTTCTTATCTTTAAAAAGAGAATAATAAATTATTATGGGTAGACTAAATGAGTTGCATATAAAAATACTTAGCACAGTGCTTGGAATAGAGAAAGTATGCAAGACACAGAGCCTTGTGGGTTAGCTGTGATAAAGTGTCAGGGCTTATTGGGCTCAGGTTCAGGCTCTGTCATAGGCATAAAGGTATGTGATTTTGCTCTTTATCCACAAGGAATTTACCGAATAGTTTGGTAGAAAAAGTTGACCATACCCGAAAGAAACCTTTGGTTATATGTTGTCCGGTATTCATCACCAAGAAACTAATCCACTGCAAGTTTTAATGAACTTGAAGATTATAAAAGGTACTGACTAGGGATGAAGGACTTGGGCAATAATTATACTCCATAATATGTCATACCCAGGGAGCTAGAAGTGGAGAATGAGTTTAAATATGGGAAATAAAAGGAAGGCTCTGATACCTTAGAATTTTCTAGTATGTAAAGTTCCATGTATATTGTTGAATATTGCAGTAGGCATTTATCTTTCAGCATATGCTGACTGAAAAAAGGTACAACCTAGAAGTTGATTATTATGTTTTATTCAGTGCACAAAACTGAGGACAAGCCCAGGAGTAAACATCTCAGGTAACTCTAAAGGTCCGCCTTAAAGAGGCAATGGGGGTAGCCATGGTATACAGGAGTTTTTGTAAGAAAGACCAGGTAGTTGGAACATCAAAAGATTTACTGCTAATTCAAGAAAACCAGATAACTCTAGTTAAAGGAATTTAGTTAGTGCTTTTCTGTGTATGGGAAGATGCACAGTCTGGGCTCATTGAAATCATTCCTTTGACATACACCTCAGCTACCTGGGGCCAATATCCTGTCCTTTTTCATCCTGAGTCTCTTCAGGGTACCCTTCAGAAATGGCTGCCTTGACTAAATGGGGGACTGTTAAATGGGGGTGGGAGGGTCGAGAGCCTACCTCTCTCTCTGAGTTTCCTCAGGGTTCACCCAAGGGGCAGAGGTAATGTCATGGTTTGAAGACAGCAATGGTCTTGTCTACTGATATGGCAGTCAGGTTTTATTCCAAGTGTAATGGTATAAACTCACTCAGATGGCTCGGACATGATGAACAATTGAGTTACCTGAACCCATTGTACAAACAGTAACCCCATGAAAAGAGTATTGCAGGACTTTTAATGGGTTTATATAGACATAGGAATATAGATCGGTAGGTGTGGGTTCTCTTTTGATCTGCAGATGTACCATTCAGGAAATATTTTCTAAGCACCTCAGTTTGGATAGACATACATAATAGTAGTGAACCCATACCGTGTTGACTACGTGTCCAACCTGGGTCTAAGTGTGTTTTTTGATTAGAAAACAAAATTTTACTAATGGTACCGAAAGAAACCTTTGGTTATATGTTGTCCGGTATTCATCACCAAGAAACTAATCCACTGCAAGTTTTAATGAACTTGAAGATTATAAAAGGTACTGACTAGGGATGAAGGACTTGGGCAATAATTATACTCCATAATATGTCATACCCAGGGAGCTAGAAGTGGAGAATGAGTTTAAATATGGGAAATAAAAGGAAGGCTCTGATACCTTAGAATTTTCTAGTATGTAAAGTTCCATGTATATTGTTGAATATTGCAGTAGGCATTTATCTTTCAGCATATGCTGACTGAAAAAAGGTACAACCTAGAAGTTGATTATTATGTTTTATTCAGTGCACAAAACTGAGGACAAGCCCAGGAGTAAACATCTCAGGTAACTCTAAAGGTCCGCCTTAAAGAGGCAATGGGGGTAGCCATGGTATACAGGAGTTTTTGTAAGAAAGACCAGGTAGTTGGAACATCAAAAGATTTACTGCTAATTCAAGAAAACCAGATAACTCTAGTTAAAGGAATTTAGTTAGTGCTTTTCTGTGTATGGGAAGATGCACAGTCTGGGCTCATTGAAATCATTCCTTTGACATACACCTCAGCTACCTGGGGCCAATATCCTGTCCTTTTTCATCCTGAGTCTCTTCAGGGTACCCTTCAGAAATGGCTGCCTTGACTAAATGGGGGACTGTTAAATGGGGTGGGAGGGTCGGGGCCTACCTCTCTCTCTGAGTTTCCTCAGGGTTCACCCAAGGGGCAGAGGTAATGTCATGGTTTGAAGACAGCAATGGTCTTGTCTACTGATATGGCAGTCAGGTTTTATTCCAAGTGTAATGGTATAAACTCACTCAGATGGCTCGGACATGATGAACAATTGAGTTACCTGAACCCATTGTACAAACAGTAACCCCATGAAAAGAGTATTGCAGGACTTTTAATGGGTTTATATAGACATAGGAATATAGATCGGTAGGTGTGGGTTCTCTTTTGATCTGCAGATGTACCATTCAGGAAATATTTTCTAAGCACCTCAGTTTGGATAGACATACATAATAGTAGTGAACCCATACCGTGTTGACTACGTGTCCAACCTGGGTCTAAGTGTGTTTATATTTATGAAGCCATGCGGTCCTCAGAACAACATCATGAAATAAATATTGTTATGATACTTACTTTATGGGTAATGTGACTGAAGCACAGTGACATTGAGTCATTCACATGAACCCAGTGGGAACTCCTAGCAGTATGGCTTTTGAGTCCATGTACTCAAGACAAATGTCCTCAGAAGTCCTTGTCTGTTCTTCCAGTCTGAGAAGCTCTATTGTAACCCACCAGCACAGCCAGGTTTAAATAGGTCAGACCACACCCGGGCCCTGGTTTCCTTTCACACAGCTGCCCTTCACCACCATCCACATAGGGACAAGGATTCAGTCAGTTGTCTCTGTGGTGAGTTTTTACTGCCGACCACCTTGGAATAACCCACACATTCCAAATGCTAGTCCCATCTTTCTGTTTGCTCAGACAAGTAGATTTGTCACTTTAAACGATCTTTTAATTGTTTCTTTTCCTCTGGCTTCTTTCCAGGGCTTTGTAGTAAATGTTAAATGCTGTTTAAAAAATGTTTTTCTTCTCGTAGAAGAGGTTAGCCTGCATGTTGGCTAACGGTTGCATTTTGAACTCCCCACTTGGTAACTGACAGCCCGTAATTAAGCATAACTTGAACTCTGACCATGTCTTACATGTAGTTTTGTAGCCTGTCATCAAATTGCTGTTGAATATTTTTTTAAGAAAATGGCATACAATACAATGCTCTTTGGCTGAGCAATATCTCATCATGGTGAGGTTAACACATTCTCCGTGGGTTGGAGACCTGGGAATTTTCTTACCATGTGACCAACATGTTGATTTCTTCTTGAAAACAGTTTCTACAGAGTACGTCAGTGGTATTTTCCTTAGGGACACAGAAGCTCAAATCAAGGAAAAGAAGGTGAATGAAAGGCATTTCTTGAAATATTTACTATGTGCCAGGTTTCCTGATATGTATTTTCCTGGCTGCAGGATGGGGTGATGTACCTCCTACCTGTCCAGTGCTGACACTTCTGAGTGGGAACTTTCAAATTAGCACCTTGATTGGAGCATATAGCTCAGATTTGGGGATTCATCTGTGATACCACCGGCCTCCTGATTACCTACCTTAGCTGTGCCAGGAGGACCAGGACCCAAGAACACAGAGCCAGATACAAGAGTACCAGGGCAAGTATGAATGCTCAGTCATTCCCAATTCTTTGGGACCCCAGGGACTATAGCCCGCCAGGCTCCTCTGTTCAAGGAATTTTCTAGGCAAAAATAGTTGGTTGCCACTTTCTACTCCAAGGAATCTTCCTGACCCAGGGATTGAACCCTTATCTCTTACTTCTCCTGCATTAGCAGGCAGATTCTTTACCACTAACACCACCTGGGAAGCCCATCCTAGCTGTAAGGAAGGCTCACAGGCCAGCCATCTGCTTCCTTAGGGCACCTCATCTTAGTTAGCAAGACACTACAGAGTGAGATGGCATTTCAGAGTTTTGAACCAGTAGAGAAATAAAAAGATGATGAAGAAATTCAGGTAAAATTTTGCCCTGTTGACTGATAAAACTGATATTCATAATAAAAAAATAGAAAAACATGTTCTGCTAGGCACAGGCAGACTTTGGAGCCCCATAGAAATGCCTTGAGTAAAGAGGTATCAAGCCCTTCTTTTTAAAACTTTTTAGTTTTATTGTTGGTGGCACTTGTTGTTTTTTGGCTTTTTAAGTGGCCTACAACTTACAGAAAGAAAGTCAGATATCTTCTACAACTTAAACAAATTTTATGTACATATATACCTAGGTAGGGACTTCCCAGGTGGTGCTAGTGGTAAAGAACGTGTTTGCCAATGCAGGAAATTTCTGAGACAAGGTTTTGATCCTTGTGTCAGGAAGATCCCCTGGAGGAGGACATGGCAACCCACTCCAGTATTCTTGCCTGGAGAATCTATGGACAGATGGGCCTGACCAGCTGCAGTTCATAGGGTTGCCAAGAATCAGACATAACTGAAGCAAATTAACACACACATACACCTATATGATCACCACCCAGTTTTAGCATATTTCTATAATCCCATTCCAGAAGGCCCCTTCCTGAAGGAACCCCTATTCTAACCTCTAGAACTGGTCAGAAAGTATGGACAGGCCCTTTCAAATGTCATGATCTGGAGGAACTATGGCCCGATGATTTCGGTGAGAGGGGTTACCTCCTACCTGTCCAGTGCTGACACTTCTGAGTGGGAACTTTCAAATTAGCACCTTGATTGGAGCATATAGCTCAGATTTGGGGATTCATCTGTGATACCACCGGCCTCCTGATTACCTACCTTAGCTGTGCCAGGAGGACCAGGACCCAAGAACACAGAGCCAGATACAAGAGTACCAGGGCAAGTATGAATGCTCAGTCATTCCCAATTCTTTGGGACCCCAGGGACTATAGCCCGCCAGGCTCCTCTGTTCAAGGAATTTTCTAGGCAAAAATAGTTGGTTGCCACTTTCTACTCCAAGGAATCTTCCTGACCCAGGGATTGAACCCTTATCTCTTACTTCTCCTGCATTAGCAGGCAGATTCTTTACCACTAACACCACCTGGGAAGCCCATCCTAGCTGTAAGGAAGGCTCACAGGCCAGCCATCTGCTTCCTTAGGGCACCTCATCTTAGTTAGCAAGACACTACAGAGTGAGATGGCATTTCAGAGTTTTGAACCAGTAGAGAAATAAAAAGATGATGAAGAAATTCAGGTAAAATTTTGCCCTGTTGACTGATAAAACTGATATTCATAATAAAAAAATAGAAAAACATGTTCTGCTAGGCACAGGCAGACTTTGGAGCCCCATAGAAATGCCTTGAGTAAAGAGGTATCAAGCCCTTCTTTTTAAAACTTTTTAGTTTTATTGTTGGTGGCACTTGTTGTTTTTTGGCTTTTTAAGTGGCCTACAACTTACAGAAAGAAAGTCAGATATCTTCTACAACTTAAACAAATTTTATGTACATATATACCTAGGTAGGGACTTCCCAGGTGGTGCTAGTGGTAAAGAACGTGTTTGCCAATGCAGGAAATTTCTGAGACAAGGTTTTGATCCTTGTGTCAGGAAGATCCCCTGGAGGAGGACATGGCAACCCACTCCAGTATTCTTGCCTGGAGAATCTATGGACAGATGGGCCTGACCAGCTGCAGTTCATAGGGTTGCCAAGAATCAGACATAACTGAAGCAAATTAACACACACATACACCTATATGATCACCACCCAGTTTTAGCATATTTCTATAATCCCATTCCAGAAGGCCCCTTCCTGAAGGAACCCCTATTCTAACCTCTAGAACTGGTCAGAAAGTATGGACAGGCCCTTTCAAATGTCATGATCTGGAGGAACAGAGTAGCATTGGTGCATCTTGTGGGAAGCTGGCTCCCATTTTATGGGTGGGGCAGGGAGTCAGAGAGAGAGACTGGGCTATGGTTGAGCAGTTTTTCCTTTTAAATTTGCCAGGCGGATTAGGTCCCTTCTCCTTCCCCTGGGAATAATTGAGGGAGGCCTCTAGGTTGGCCAGGCATGTTATGCTAGTAGATCCAGTCACAGGAGAGCAAATAGGAGTAGAGAAGTCCTCCCCCGACCTGCATTAGATACGTGAACCCCTGGAGGGTAGGTGATGGTATATCAAGATGCACAAAATATCACAGGATTAACGTGACATGTCTCCAGAAGCATCAATTTTACTTAACATGTTAGGGGGAAATATTATTTTAATAGTAACACAAATACAGAGATATTTATAGAAACAGAATATGAAAATCCCCATGAATTTTTAAAACAAGACACAATAGTTTAAAGCCCTTTCAGGCTTACTTTGGGCTGCTTTGGGCTAAGCCCTCAAGTCCCTCAGGGGTATATGTTCATTCCTCTCTGCCTAGGGTAACTTCAGTGGAAAAAAGTCTAGAAGCTCTCCCAGGACACCGAGCATGTCACATGAAACCTTTATTAAAGTACCAGTGTGAACTTGGCAGTGTTAGCATTTTGAAAAGCAAGGAGAGGGATTCAGAATGAGAGCAAGACAGTCATCAGAGAGGCACCTGACTGAGGAGGCAGCCACACAGCTCATTGTCAAATGGACGGGACAACCAATGGGCAGGAAAGAGGAAAGGGAGAAGGGAGAATTGGGAGAAAGGCCATGAAAGCTAAAGACAGAGAGTGGCTAAGATAACAAAAGAAGGGAAGAACTGGAGGTCAGAGCTGAGACAGATGCAGCCTCCTTGTCTATCTGCTTTTGTGATCCAGGGAGCCATGACCAAGAGCCCTGCAGAGCTCTGCAGGGGATGTTCTTTTTTTTTTTTTTTTTTTTTTAATTAGTATTTATTTATTTGGCTGCATTGGGTCTTAGTTGAGGCATGTGAGCTTCATCACCTTGTGGTATGTGGGATCTCAGTTCCCTGACCAGGGATCGAACCTGTGTCCCCGGCATTGGTAGGCAGATTCTTAACCACTGGACCACCAGGGAGGTCCCAGGGGATGTTCTATGAGTGAGATAAGTCTGCTGTGGGATTTTATTTACAGAGAGGCAATGCTATCCAGTCTCCTGGAAGGTTATGTATGTCTGTTTGATCATCTGAGCTATCCATGGACTAGATGAAAAGCTAGGAGAGGGTGGAGTGGGTTAAGGTGGAGTGGGGTGAGGAGGAGTGGAAAACAGTGGAGTGGACTGGAATGAGATGGAATAGAATAGAGACCCCAGTCTATCAAGGAGGTCTTATTTGGTGCCAGAAGTTGAAAGTGCAACTGTGCAAACTAGGTAGGCAGAAAAGGTGTATAGTTATGTTAATTATTGCACAGGCAGGGTATTGCTGTAAACTTAAGGATAGTGCCTTGTTTAAAGGCCCTCAAATTTGAAAGCAAACAAAAAAATGTGATTGATTAGCCAGTCCTTTTCTGCTATTATTCACATTTTCCAAAAAAGAGAAAGGAGGCCTAGAAATTAAATAGTTTCTCAAAGGCCACAAAACCAGTAAAAGTCGAAACCAAATTTAATCTATTTCCAAGGTTTCCTTTTTTATTGTGACACCCACTTCAGAATTTCCGCAGTCTCTCAAAAATACTCACAATAGACCACAGAGATAGAAACCCATGGCTCTCCACAGAAATGTGGTTTCCAGAATATTTACCCATAGAAGAATTATCAGTCATAATACTGCTATTTAACAACAAAAAAAGAGTGACAGCTTTAGTATTTTAAATAGCATGTTTCAAAATAAACAATAACAGCAAAACTGGGACTCCTGAACAGTAAGAAAAGAAATGGTTATTGATTTGGAAAAAAATAATTGCTTTAACAGCAGAAAGATTTTAATATGAAGCTTAAGAAGAAACTGTCAGTGTAGTCAAAGGCTCATTAATAGCCAGATATTGGACAGCTTTTTCACTAACTATTATCTTGGTGACATCAGTTTGTATAATGAATTTTGATTTTTCTTGGTGTATGTGTGTAAAGTCCAATAAAACATTGAAAAGAAAAAAGATAAGAATTAGTGGAGGTGAATGACCTTTTCTAGTTAGGTGATTGTTCATAGCATTCATCATTAGCAGTAGATTGGTACAACATACACTTACTACATTCTAGTTCTTTTATGAGAGCTTAATCATGAGTGTTGGTTTCGCCCCAGCAAGTGAAGAGTTTACGAAAAGCCTGGGCAGAGTGCAACTAGATTCTGAATCCAACCTGACTGGTTTGCTTATTGCTTCTACCCAGATCTTAGAGACCTATCATAATTCAGCTTTCTCTGGCCCATTTTTTTCCTACAGTTTTACTGAATAAGCACATGTTTTGTTGGCTAGCACCATTACCATCTTGGCTAAGGAAATTCATTATCTCTTGGTACCTCGTTTCCCTCCTGATTCCAGGCTGAAATTTAAGCATCCTGGTTTAACTCTAGTGACAGAGGCCTTAGTAATACCTTTGAAACAACCACACAATAAATTGCCTCTCTCCTGGATGTGAAGTCACAGAAGAAACATTGTTGTACCCTCACACTTGCGAACAATTTTGTTGTTAGGGATGGTATATGAAGCCAGTAGCCTGATTCATTAATATAAAATACAGCATTTTCAAGTATGTGCAGTGAACTGCATACACAGTGTACATTATCATCATCAGAGCTGTGCTGAGGGAATTTAGCTAAAACTGTTTAGAGGCACACTGTAAGAGTTGCCAGTAATTGTTTAAAAATTTGTTTTCTGGGGTTTAGAGCTCAGTTTTTATTATTGTTGTTATTTATTAATCTCATTCGATGACTGTCACAACTGATCTTGACTTTGCTAAAGCTTTCAAAACAGGAATGCTCTACTATGATTTAATTTTGTCAAGTCATTGCAGTATGACACTTCACCTTTAAGGGAATTGGAGCTTTTATATTTTTAAGCTATTCACAGAATTCCTTACATTTTGTATAATGAATTTTGATTTTTCTTGGTGTATGTGGGTAAAGTCCAATAAAACATTGAAAAGAAAAAAGATAAGAATTAGTGGAGGTGAATGACCTTTTCTAGTTAGGTGATTGTTCATAGCATTCATCATTAGCAGTAGATTGGTACAACATACACTTACTACATTCTAGTTCTTTTATGAGAGCTTAATCATGAGTGTTGGTTTCGCCCCAGCAAGTGAAGAGTTTACGAAAAGCCTGGGCAGAGTGCAACTAGATTCTGAATCCAACCTGACTGGTTTGCTTATTGCTTCTACCCAGATCTTAGAGACCTATCATAATTCAGCTTTCTCTGGCCCATTTTTTTCCTACAGTTTTACTGAATAAGCACATGTTTTGTTGGCTAGCACCATTACCATCTTGGCTAAGGAAATTCATTATCTCTTGGTACCTCGTTTCCCTCCTGATTCCAGGCTGAAATTTAAGCATCCTGGTTTAACTCTAGTGACAGAGGCCTTAGTAATACCTTTGAAACAACCACACAATAAATTGCCTCTCTCCTGGATGTGAAGTCACAGAAGAAACATTGTTGTACCCTCACACTTGCGAACAATTTTGTTGTTAGGGATGGTATATGAAGCCAGTAGCCTGATTCATTAATATAAAATACAGCATTTTCAAGTATGTGCAGTGAACTGCATACACAGTGTACATTATCATCATCAGAGCTGTGCTGAGGGAATTTAGCTAAAACTGTTTAGAGGCACACTGTAAGAGTTGCCAGTAATTGTTTAAAAATTTGTTTTCTGGGGTTTAGAGCTCAGTTTTTATTATTGTTGTTATTTATTAATCTCATTCGATGACTGTCACAACTGATCTTGACTTTGCTAAAGCTTTCAAAACAGGAATGCTCTACTATGATTTAATTTTGTCAAGTCATTGCAGTATGACACTTCACCTTTAAGGGAATTGGAGCTTTTATATTTTTAAGCTATTCACAGAATTCCTTACATTTGGCATAGAATTATAGGTCTACTTAAAGCAAGTGTTTGCCAATAAGCAGAAAATTGTGTTCTCATTTATTCAAGCTCTTTATCTTTTTTTAAAAAAATCTCTATATCCTTGGTTCTTAAAAGATAAAGAAATAAATGGCGTATATTTTGACAATTTTTGCAGAAACATATAATGAACTTGGTTATTTATTCTGATTCATTGAGAGCCATGTCAAGAGCAAGGTAAAGAAGTGGATTTTCTTTGCAGTAGTACATTAGGACACATGAATTTTCCATTTTATTGAGACAGGTAATAAAGTAGCTTCCAGCTCCTTATCCCATCCCACTCATTAATGTATTACACAAATATGGATAACTTCTAAGCTGTATGTTTAATGAGGGAGGGGATTAAAATTTTAAATGTAGTTATTACTTCTATTTTGTATTTAAAAATCTTGCATTACACCATTATTTTCTCAATTGAGTTATTTATGTTATATCTTTTAGCTGTTTCCCATGCTATTTTTTTAATTCATTTTTTTTATTGCAATAATGACCTAAAACAAAATCTTAAAAGCTAATATCATATGCTTTTTTTTTTTTTTTTTTTTTTGATGTTTACTGGTTGGTTGTTTTTCTTTTTAAAAAATTTTCAGAGTTTTGTTGTTCACAGGCATGTATGCTCCCAGATCAGTTTTTTAATTGAAGGATAATTGCTTTACAATATTGTGTTGTTTCTGCCACACATCAGCATGAACCAGCCCTAGGTATACGTATGTCCCCTTCCTCTTGAATTTCCCTTCCACTTCCCACCTCCTCCTACCCCTGTAGGTGCTCTATTACCTTTAACCTGTGGTTCTATCTCCTTCCTCCTGACTGTGGTCTGATCCTCACTGGCTGAGCTAATCAAATACATTACTGCAGTTGGTCCAGCCCCCAGCGTGGGTCCTCAGGGTAGTGGGTCCTCAGGACATTGAGTCCTATCCCTTCTCAGTCACAAGTGTCCCAAAGAGTGAACGAGAAACAGTGGACATGCCCCTGGGTTGGATTATTGGTCCTGGCTGTGAAGAGACCAGCAGTAAATCAAATTAGGGAACACGTGGTTCAGAAACTCTCAGGGCTCCAGCCATGGAAAATCCTTGTAATCAGCCACATTGGCTTATGCTTGTATAATTTTCTCCATACCTGCCTTTGTAATGGAGCTAATTAGATCACATGTTGCCTCCGCCTCTATTTCTTTACTTTCACGTTGCTCTTTTCACTGTGACATCATTAGAATAAGGAAGGAGTTCTGCTACTAGGATGGCCCAGATTGGTACATGCTCAGGGCAGCCTTGGAGGGTCCTTCTTCTATTTGAATCAAATTCCAGTTAAGTTTGTGGCTCACCCCAGTCTCATGGTGGACAGAAGTTATTCTCCTCTTATTTGTCTTTCACCCAGGGTGTAGATACTTCACATGTTTTTCTAAAGTCTCCTCAGCCTGCTACAACAAAATAGTATAGACTGAGGGAGTTAAACAACAGATAACTGTTTCTCATGGTTTTGAAAGCTGGAAATTCCAAGAACAGGGTGCGGACTGATTTGGCTCTGGTTGACAGTCTCTTCCTGGTTTATACATGTCTACTTTCTCACTGCTTCCTTATATGGCAAACATGTGCCCACTCTTCCTCTTTTTATAAAGCCACTGATCCTGTCCTGAGGGGCATAACCTCATAGTCTAACTTAACCCTAATTGTTTCCCAAAGGCCCATTTCCCAATATGATCACACTGGGATGAAGGCTTTTAAAACACATGGAATTGCGGGGGAGGACAATTCACTCCATAGCACTGACCTCCTCTGTCTTTTGTGTGTTAACCTTGGTTTCGCGTCTACCCCTTACACCATTACTCAGTATCTTTACTAAAGTTAGATTCAGTTTTAAAAGGAAATACTCTACCAGCACTGTAAGTAGAAGAACAATGTCATTTGCCATGAATAAAAGCTTAATTCATAAATATAAAACTATGGGGGGGAAAAAACCGTGGGGAAAAAAGATAAGTGCTTTTCTGACTCTCTTCTACCATACTTGGGGAGCTTTGGTGAAAATATAAAGCTTGTGCCGGTTCTAAACTTAAGATTTACCTTAGGTGTCCCAGACATTCTACTACTAATATAGTTTTAGAGTTGGTTCATGCCATATGGTTTTTGTATGATCATACTAGATGACCTTAATCTAGTTTAGAACAAATCTAGAGTGGGGAAAATGGGGAAGATGTGTGGCTTCTATGAATTTCATTACTTTTCCTTTCCAAGTCCAGATTTATAGTTGCTACTAATATATATTTGTTTCTTGATGTGAGCTGTAGTGGTCACTGCCTTGTTAACTTTAATTGGGGGAACCGTGATCATTTAGGCTATTAACAGAAACTAGTCATGTGTTTTCAAAGAAGCTGGTATAAATTAGAATATTTCATTAAAGACCAATCAGCCATTTTCACATTTCAAAATTTGACGCCATTGCTTTCTTGATGGGAGAGCAAACTGACCATAAAATTCATCTAATTCTTTTTCTGAGGGTAAGAGTCAAGAAAATAAAAATCTATCTATATTAGCAGCTTAAAATATTTATGTTATCCATTCTGGCATAACTAGTTCAAGAGTAAGATTATAAAGTGATTTAGCCAATGTTGCTTGAACCGAAGCAGCTGAGGAGTCAGCCCATTACTCTCTGCTCGGATCGCTAAGGCTTGGTTTTAGAGGTTTAGAAAGTGTTTACCTAAAAAAGAATCAAAGAAACATCTACTGTAGGTAAAATGGCATATCTTGTTTTTCTAAAAGCAAGATAAAGAACTTAGTATGTACTGAGAAACATTTCATGCATGTTTTTTAAATTGGCTCAGAAGGTTTCTTAAGGAACAAATGAGTGACCCACAGTTAGAGAAATGGACAGGGAATTCAGTGACTTCCTGGAAATAACTGAACATTTAATTGTGTACAGGGCAACTCGGTTGGTTCTAAGAAACTTGAAGCAGTAGTAGACCTAGGTCTTCTTAATCGGGGCTGTCACTTAGAAATGTTGATCTCTAGCAAGACATTGAACTTCACAGAGCCTCAGTTATTCTGTCTACAACTATATTTGTATGGCCAAGGGGAAAAACCGTGGGGAAAAAAGATAAGTGCTTTTCTGACTCTCTTCTACCATACTTGGGGAGCTTTGGTGAAAATATAAAGCTTGTGCCGGTTCTAAACTTAAGATTTACCTTAGGTGTCCCAGACATTCTACTACTAATATAGTTTTAGAGTTGGTTCATGCCATATGGTTTTTGTATGATCATACTAGATGACCTTAATCTAGTTTAGAACAAATCTAGAGTGGGGAAAATGGGGAAGATGTGTGGCTTCTATGAATTTCATTACTTTTCCTTTCCAAGTCCAGATTTATAGTTGCTACTAATATATATTTGTTTCTTGATGTGAGCTGTAGTGGTCACTGCCTTGTTAACTTTAATTGGGGGAACCGTGATCATTTAGGCTATTAACAGAAACTAGTCATGTGTTTTCAAAGAAGCTGGTATAAATTAGAATATTTCATTAAAGACCAATCAGCCATTTTCACATTTCAAAATTTGACGCCATTGCTTTCTTGATGGGAGAGCAAACTGACCATAAAATTCATCTAATTCTTTTTCTGAGGGTAAGAGTCAAGAAAATAAAAATCTATCTATATTAGCAGCTTAAAATATTTATGTTATCCATTCTGGCATAACTAGTTCAAGAGTAAGATTATAAAGTGATTTAGCCAATGTTGCTTGAACCGAAGCAGCTGAGGAGTCAGCCCATTACTCTCTGCTCGGATCGCTAAGGCTTGGTTTTAGAGGTTTAGAAAGTGTTTACCTAAAAAAGAATCAAAGAAACATCTACTGTAGGTAAAATGGCATATCTTGTTTTTCTAAAAGCAAGATAAAGAACTTAGTATGTACTGAGAAACATTTCATGCATGTTTTTTAAATTGGCTCAGAAGGTTTCTTAAGGAACAAATGAGTGACCCACAGTTAGAGAAATGGACAGGGAATTCAGTGACTTCCTGGAAATAACTGAACATTTAATTGTGTACAGGGCAACTCGGTTGGTTCTAAGAAACTTGAAGCAGTAGTAGACCTAGGTCTTCTTAATCGGGGCTGTCACTTAGAAATGTTGATCTCTAGCAAGACATTGAACTTCACAGAGCCTCAGTTATTCTGTCTACAACTATATTTGTATGGCCAAATTTCAGTGCTCTATTTCACATGTATCTTTTCCTATCACTTCTGTTGTATGCAATCTGGCTTTAAGTGTCAACATTTCCTCAACTGATATACAGGGGAGGACAATGAGAATTTAAATGGATAATTTTTCTCTGTCATCATTGTAGTGAATGAAGGGGTTAGAGAATATGTTTTATGTATGTGAAAATCTGTTTTTTTTTTATGATTTATATGCCATCAAATTGTATGATACATAGATTTGCATATTGGGCGTATAACCAAATGTCAGAAAGAGTTTAGGGCATGAAACTCTGAACTTCAAACAAAATTCATAAGCATCTGGGCATGTGCCCTTTTTTGTTTTTTTGGTAGTGATCTTGGTAAAATAAATTCTGGGAGGCTTTGGACATATATATTTTTACAGGAGAAATGCTTTTCCCTGGGTTTAAGTCAGTCACCAACTCATGGTAGTATATTATTTTATCATACAGAAAATTTTATTGCAATTCTCTGTGTAATTTGTGTATGTATAACTTAGCTACCCCTTACAAATTCTACAAAAGATTTAATGCAACTGACAAAGTGAAACTACACAACAGAAGTATAAATATGAAAATAAAATCATTCAGGACATGGGAAATGTAAATAAGTCTGAAAAGTCAAGACCAGGGGCTTAATGATCTCATTGTATGCCTTTTACCACTTTCATGATGGCTGGTTCCATGTTGCTGTTATTTGTTAGTGAGAAAGACACTGGTCTCTTTAACATACATTTTTACACTTCATTCTGACAATATGATCATGAAAAGGATTTTACTCTTTCTTTTCTCCAAATGATGCCTTATTTTTATAGTGGTCCAGTGATTTGCTTCAAGTTTCTCAGTTAAAAAGCAGCAAAATTGCAGATTGAATACAATGCTAATTCCAATACTAATTTGAAATTCCACAAACACTGCTACACAATATCTGATTATTATTAATTGATTCAGTGTCTGTCTTCCTCACTCCTCAGCTAATTCTTTTCCCTTGCAATCCTGGTTCCCATAGGTAGCTTTATGTTTTTAGAAGCTGGAACTAAATATTTCACATTCATAAACTCTCAGATTTTGCCTAAGACATATAGTGCTGAATAGTGTTTCTGGAAGATATTTAGGAGACTTATAATAAGAAAAAAATACCTTTTTGGTAGACTCATATAGGGTGAAGGTCTTTCTATGTATGATGATAGAAATGCTATCAAGTTATTGTAAATCAGAATTACTGTCCCAGACTCTGTTTTCTGATTCTTTAGAGATCAAGTGACTGTAAGGCAATGACACCAGATGGGAGAAGGGTGTGTGCATGCTAAGTGACTTCAGTCATATTCAACTCTTTGTGATCCCATTGACTACAGCCTGCCAGACTCCCCTGCCCATGGGATTCTCCAGGCAAGAATACTGGAGTGGGTTGCCATGCCCTCCTCCAGGAGATCTAGGTGAATGCTATTTATGGGCAATGGGTTTTATTTGAAAATGCTAGGAATTTCCATGGTGGTCTGTGGTTAAGACACTGTGGTTCCACTAAAGGGGAGGAAGGTTGGATCTCTGGCTGGGAAACTAACACGGCAAATGCCATGTGATATGTCCAAAAGAAAAGAAAAAGAAAATTCTTATTAGTGGCTTAATAGAGACTAACGACAAACCCTTAAAATTAGCATGCAAGGTCTCTTCTGTACCTACCAATAAAATCAGGTTGTAGGGATGGGGCAAGATGATAATTTTTAAAAAACCCTTTCTATTCTTTTCATTCGATGGCTGGTTCCATGTTGCTGTTATTTGTTAGTGAGAAAGACACTGGTCTCTTTAACATACATTTTTACACTTCATTCTGACAATATGATCATGAAAAGGATTTTACTCTTTCTTTTCTCCAAATGATGCCTTATTTTTATAGTGGTCCAGTGATTTGCTTCAAGTTTCTCAGTTAAAAAGCAGCAAAATTGCAGATTGAATACAATGCTAATTCCAATACTAATTTGAAATTCCACAAACACTGCTACACAATATCTGATTATTATTAATTGATTCAGTGTCTGTCTTCCTCACTCCTCAGCTAATTCTTTTCCCTTGCAATCCTGGTTCCCATAGGTAGCTTTATGTTTTTAGAAGCTGGAACTAAATATTTCACATTCATAAACTCTCAGATTTTGCCTAAGACATATAGTGCTGAATAGTGTTTCTGGAAGATATTTAGGAGACTTATAATAAGAAAAAAATACCTTTTTGGTAGACTCATATAGGGTGAAGGTCTTTCTATGTATGATGATAGAAATGCTATCAAGTTATTGTAAATCAGAATTACTGTCCCAGACTCTGTTTTCTGATTCTTTAGAGATCAAGTGACTGTAAGGCAATGACACCAGATGGGAGAAGGGTGTGTGCATGCTAAGTGACTTCAGTCATATTCAACTCTTTGTGATCCCATTGACTACAGCCTGCCAGACTCCCCTGCCCATGGGATTCTCCAGGCAAGAATACTGGAGTGGGTTGCCATGCCCTCCTCCAGGAGATCTAGGTGAATGCTATTTATGGGCAATGGGTTTTATTTGAAAATGCTAGGAATTTCCATGGTGGTCTGTGGTTAAGACACTGTGGTTCCACTAAAGGGGAGGAAGGTTGGATCTCTGGCTGGGAAACTAACACGGCAAATGCCATGTGATATGTCCAAAAGAAAAGAAAAAGAAAATTCTTATTAGTGGCTTAATAGAGACTAACGACAAACCCTTAAAATTAGCATGCAAGGTCTCTTCTGTACCTACCAATAAAATCAGGTGGATTGTGGAGGGCATGGGGCAAGATGGGGTGTAGAACTTGGCTTTAGTCTCCCCTCCCATTTTTATATTAGGACTTCTGTTCTGCTTTCTGCCTCCTTCAGTTTCTATGTAACATCATTTGTAGTTTCTTATTTTTTTTTCCATTCAGTTGATGCGGGTTGCCTTGGAATTTCTATCACCCAGATTTTACCCCTGTGGAAGTGTGATCAGGAAGGAAAGGAGACCACATACTGTGATTTGCTGCATGCATGCGCAGCTCTATTTTTATTGTATCTCAGTCAATGGAAATTAATTGCTAATTATCCAAACATTTCTATGATAATATTTCAAGCTCTCTTGTAGCAGATGTGGCCTAAACTATATTTGGAAGAGAGGAGATGATATTATCTTTCTTGATAGGAAGGATTGTGTGGGGTTTTAAAATTTTTCGCATCATTTTTTATTTCAGAAAGAAAAGCGGTTATCCTTCTTTTGAACATTTGTTAAATATTCATACTGACCAGAGTAATTATGCACTGACTATATTAGCAAACATATAACTCTGTCAAATTTAAGAAATTGGGAAATGAAATTAAACAGTTTGTGGATAACATATTCGGTAATGTGCTCATGCAGATATATAGATTGTTTAACTAACCATCACCACGATCCATTTGCAGTCATTGGTAATGACAGACTTCTCTTATTTGGGGACTCTCATGCTGAATTGTTCTCTTTTTTTTCATTGCATTAGATGTCTGTCCTTCAGTGTCTGAACATTGCTTTTCCATTTCCCCTTTATGAATGCTAATGATATATTGGGTGGAGCACTGGCTATTTTTAGTAATTCAGCATTTCCTTATATGTATACTGTGCACAAACTTGAGCGAGTTTAGCTCTGATTAAAACAGATAATTTTCTCTTTTTTAAGAAGAATAATGTGGGACTGGTACATAGCGAGGACAAAGGGAATTTGATGGGCACGGTGTCAAAGCTTAATTGTGTCAATAATTATTTGTGTACTAGTGCCAAGTTTTTAATGAGGAGTAGTCACTTGTGTGTAATCATGATCAATGACAAGTAGTTAAAATATCTTCATGAAGTGGCAAACTGGGAGAAAAAAATGAAGCGATATTAACATTGCCTACAGTTTCTTACATACAAACCCATCTGAGTGTTAAAACCAGAAGCCCCTTTAAGGATGTTGCTATGTGTGAATAAGTGCATGTGTTTCTTTAAGATTTTTACCCATGCATTCTAAGCTTGCTAGGCTGTTCCTGGGGAAGGACCCCTGATGCTCTGCTCACCAGGCTGTCACTCCTACCCTGAGACAGAGCCCTCTCCGTGTGTATTTTCACTCCTATGTTATGGTAATGGATCTTCTTCTCTTTCCACATTCACACTTTCCAAGGCTTTAGGATTTATCACCCACCATCCTGACAACTGCAGCTCTACTTTTGTTTAAGATCCTGGCATTTTCTAAGTGACTTGCTCTTAACTTGTGTTCGTGTTTCCAAGCTAGCAAATCTGAGTGGCCCATGCCCACATTAAGTCCTACAAAAGAGGACTGAAGGGGCTCCTAGGAGCCCTGAAGCATCTTTGGGGGAGTTGAGATTTACAGTGGCTCGGATACCTGCTTTCTGTCTCTACAGTGTGTAACGTCAAGTATAAGCTTTAGCAGTCACATGTCCAAAACTCGGAAACCAGTTCTCTTAAGTCTTACCTACAGTACTGGTTATCTTGCTGCCGTGGTAAACATTAGTTGTCTGCCTCTACTAATCTCACATTGTGAATGAGGGCAATCCAAATTAGTGCAGCGCTGGGGTGCTCTCAGGTGTTGAAATAAACTTTTATTTCCTAGCGAGGCTTAGACACAACTGTGGATAGGTATAATTGACACAGTAGCTATGGAATGGTATGCTTGGCAATGATGTGCAAACAGAAACACAATTTACGGATTTTCCTAATTGCCTTTGTCTTTACCTGGAATGCAAAATTAACCTTAGTGAAGGGATTGTTCATGGGTTTACTCTGCATGACCATCATGTGTGAGAATGGCTATACTTTATCTCTCCTTTATTATAGTTTCTTTCAATCTGATTTTTCCTTTGTGGAATGCAGTTTCTGGAAATCAGTGTCTCATATATTGTACATCTATATGACCTTTCTTCCCTTCTTTTGGTATCTTAAGAGTGAACTCTTTCCTGTTGAATATTCACTGAGAGGAAAAAACACACACACACAGCAACCATGAAGTGGTTGCTGGTAGCAGATTTTGAGTAGGCCTTAACCACGGAGTTGAAGTCTGGAGACTTGCTGACATTTTGAAAATAGTTTTTAGAACAAAATGTCAGATGATCGGAGCTTTATATCATACACGAGCAAATTGTGCAGCTGATGCTAACTAAGCCGATTCCTCTAGAGCCGCACGAGGATGGATGACCACTTTGCTTTTAGGCGAACTAAATATATCCACATGTATATGCCACATTCCACATTCCACACATGCTTTGCTCTGCCAGATTTATACATGAGCTGTCGTTGACCGACACCTATGTGGACCAATGCGATCCCCGCAACCTGGCATTGTTTTTGAAAAGCAGCGGTCGACGACGGGACGTCATTCCTTGTCCCAACTTTGGACCAATGGGCGCTGCCGCCTTCCTGTGATGGTTCATCAAGGCAGCTGCGCTGTATTCACATTGAAATGAGGGGATTTTTAAAACCCAAGCAGCTGTATTATTCAGACTTAAAATAAAAGCTTAGTTTCCCCAAATGGGTGTGACGCAAACATCTCATTAAATATTTTTAATTTTGAAAAAAAAAAAATTTAAATGCCAGTGACTACACGGGGTGGTGGAAGCCGCTTGTGTTTGTGTGTGAGCTCCTGGAAGGGGGTCTCTTTAGTCTTTCACGGTGTTCGTGGAAGCAGAACTCAAAGAGGAATATCCCATGCTACAGGTGGCAAGAGATTCAGAAGCAGGATATGCACATTCTGATTGTATGATGAGTTTTGATTAGGTGAATTCTTGTCTGAAAAGGAACCCAGGTCCTTTGTCCAGGGCCACTTCATTTTCCAATAAGCTTACAGTTTCCAATAAGCTAAGCCTGAAAAGGGTTGAAAATTTCTTTTCTCTGAGATTTTTGTTCAACCTCTCTCCTCTGGGTAGTGTTGGGTGTTGTCCACGATTTACTAACCAGTTCACGTGTTCAGGAGAGTGTCATCTACAACGTGACGCCTGCCTTTGGCCCTTGCCATTTCCCTCTACAAGGATTAAAATCGTGTGCTGCAGCGGCCAGTTTTCAACATCCCCTGAAAGAAGTTCACCGTGGAGAGCAGAAATGAAGAAGTGCTTAGGGGAAAACTGGCAAACTAGGTATTCAGGTAGTTAGGTATTTTCAGAAACTGATTTTATGAGCATGATTCTTGTATCTTCTCACAATTAGAAAAGCACTAGAATCCTTCATGGTGAGGAAGGATTATGAGTAGCAGAAACTTTCTGTAATTTTTTTTTTTAAACGTGCTTGATTACATGTGCTCCCCCTTCACCAAAATCACATGTACACTGGCTTTCCCCCTATCTCTTTAGAACAGTTCCTCAGAACTATCTGAAATACTGTCTCCTGTACTATTGCCCTTAGTTTGCTCCAAATAAAATTTGACTCACAACTCTCAAGATGTGCATTTTTTAAATCAGCAGGGGTGACTCACTTTCCATATATCAAGAGATTAACAGGATCCATCAGGACCCCATTTCTTTTCTCTACCTTTGGGAAGAAATTGTTGATTAGCCGCCACCTCCAAGCTTTGTGCTATTAATAGTAGTTAAATGAAGATGCCAGAGGTGACTTTCCTTTCTGACTGTGTTTCTAGTCATTAGCTAAGAAAGCATTGCCCCTTAGGGAACATATAGTCATCACGCAGTATCTACTGGGGATTGGTTCCAGGTTTCCCTGATATTCCCGCCACCACATCCCTGGGCAGATACTGAAATCCCCAGTCTTTTGGGGACCAGGGATTGATTTTGTGGAAGATTTTTTTCCAGGAACAAGGTAGCAAGGATGGTTTGGGGATGATTCAAGTGCATTATAATTATTGTGCACTTTATTTCTATTATTATTGCATCAGCTGCACCTCAGATCAGCATGCATTAGATTCCAGAGTCTGGAGATCCACACCATACAGTCTGCCCTGATATCTGCAGATTCTGCATCTGTGGACATGGAGGGCCAACTGTGTGTTTATTGAAAAAGATTTGTGTATATGTGAATCTGGATGGTTCAAACCCATGTTGATCAAGAGTCAATGTATTCGTTTTCTCATGCTGCTGTCACAAAGTATGACAGGCTTGGTAGATGAAAATTATACATGTTTATTCTCTTACAGCCCTGGAGGTTAAAAGTTCAAAATGAGAATTTTTGAGCTAAAATCAAAGTATTAGCAGGGATGAATCCTTCCAGAGACTCCAGGGAAGAATCTGCCCCTTGGTTTTTCAGCTTCTAGGTGCAGCCTTGTCCCTTGCATCTTAGCTATCTCCTCCCACCTCTGCTTCCTCCACACCAGCTTTAGTCTTCTCTGGAGTCTCCCTCTTCTGTCTCTTATAAGGACCCCTGTGGCATCTAGTCTGCTTGCATAATCCACGATAATCTACCCATTTTAGATCTTTATCTTAAAGTCCCTTTTACCATGGAAGGTGGCCCCTATTCTGGAGCATCGGTGCCTTTAGTCAGCCTGTCTTAGTTTGCTCCAAATAAAATTTGACTCACAACTCTCAAGATGTGCATTTTTTAAATCAGCAGGGGTGACTCACTTTCCATATATCAAGAGATTAACAGGATCCATCAGGACCCCATTTCTTTTCTCTACCTTTGGGAAGAAATTGTTGATTAGCCGCCACCTCCAAGCTTTGTGCTATTAATAGTAGTTAAATGAAGATGCCAGAGGTGACTTTCCTTTCTGACTGTGTTTCTAGTCATTAGCTAAGAAAGCATTGCCCCTTAGGGAACATATAGTCATCACGCAGTATCTACTGGGGATTGGTTCCAGGTTTCCCTGATATTCCCGCCACCACATCCCTGGGCAGATACTGAAATCCCCAGTCTTTTGGGGACCAGGGATTGATTTTGTGGAAGATTTTTTTCCAGGAACAAGGTAGCAAGGATGGTTTGGGGATGATTCAAGTGCATTATAATTATTGTGCACTTTATTTCTATTATTATTGCATCAGCTGCACCTCAGATCAGCATGCATTAGATTCCAGAGTCTGGAGATCCACACCATACAGTCTGCCCTGATATCTGCAGATTCTGCATCTGTGGACATGGAGGGCCAACTGTGTGTTTATTGAAAAAGATTTGTGTATATGTGAATCTGGATGGTTCAAACCCATGTTGATCAAGAGTCAATGTATTCGTTTTCTCATGCTGCTGTCACAAAGTATGACAGGCTTGGTAGATGAAAATTATACATGTTTATTCTCTTACAGCCCTGGAGGTTAAAAGTTCAAAATGAGAATTTTTGAGCTAAAATCAAAGTATTAGCAGGGATGAATCCTTCCAGAGACTCCAGGGAAGAATCTGCCCCTTGGTTTTTCAGCTTCTAGGTGCAGCCTTGTCCCTTGCATCTTAGCTATCTCCTCCCACCTCTGCTTCCTCCACACCAGCTTTAGTCTTCTCTGGAGTCTCCCTCTTCTGTCTCTTATAAGGACCCCTGTGGCATCTAGTCTGCTTGCATAATCCACGATAATCTCTCCATTTTTAGATCTTTATCTTAAAGTCCCTTTTACCATGGAAGGTGGCATATTCACAGTCCTGAGCATCTGTGCCTGGATGCATCTGGGATGCCTTTAGTCAGCCTGCTTCAGAGTGTAAACTTTGCAGGGGGCTGGATTGGGTGTGGATTCTAACCTGGCCAATTGCCATCCATATATCCTTGAGAAAGTTAGTCACCTTATCCATTTCTTACCTATGAAATGAATAATACTGCCAAGTCCACAGATAATACATAAATAGCAATGGGCTTGACACAGTAGATGTTTCATATCCTATCCAGCCTTTGAGAAGGAAATGTAGAAATTTAGAACATTTCATTAAGTACAATCAGGCCAAATGACTGGTCAATAGAAATGGCTACTCCTTTTTAAATTTTTGTTTTGTTCTTATTTTTGTTTCTTCAGTAGACGTCATAGAGAAATACTTGTGCATGTAGGGAGTTTATTATCAATACTATGGTGATGAACTAGGGCATTTTCTCACTGTACCTTCTCCCATTGGGTCAAGTACATGCATGGTTTTTTGACAGATTCTTCCTGTCACCCAGCTGCTGTGAGTCTCAGGATGCCAATGGGACTGAAAATCCTCTGACTGCTTCTGACCCTGTGGAGAACAATAGCCATTTGAATTTGATTTGCCCATCTTCTGGGAAGACAGTCAAAGTTCTCCTTTGGCGAGGCTGAGTTGACAATGGGCACCCCTTGTACTCTTTTACAGCGGGTTCACCTATTATGATGATGATGTCATTATTCACATTATTGCTCTCATTATTATTATTATTATCCAGTGACCTCTGTTCTAGGGTGGAACTCCCTGTGACAGATGGGAGCTTCATTTATCGGACTGCTTTATGCTGCTCAATTCCCCTGCCATTCTGAGTTTATATTGAGACAGGCTGCTTTTTGAACAAAGGCAGCCTGATCACAATTTGTCAGTGTACTTGGTAGCTATATATCACCAAAGCTCTCTGCCAGCCCTTCTGGGACCCAATTATTTATGGAGCTGACAATATGGGATCACTTGTCTTGTTATGAGTGCCACCGTCACAATCAAAGCTTTGCTAGCTTGAATGGGAAGGCAACCGAAGTTCTGGTTGGTCAAAAAATCCCATTAACTAAGAGTTAATTCACATTGCCCCAGGTGATCTATTGGTGCCCCAAGTGAGTTGATGAGATCTGTGGGGAAAGTTCTATTTCAGTACTCTTTTCTATCCAGACATGGGGAGATCAGTTGATAGCCTTCATTTCTATGACTTCTGTGTAATACAGATTTGGGGTGTTACAGCTTGGGAGCAGGCTTCCTTCCAAGCCACTAGGGACAGAGTTTGCCAAGCACTCTCAGGAGTGGAAATGAAGTCAAAGACTTGGACTCTCCCTGTAAAGCATGTATAATTGAAAAAGGGGAATGATCCAGCTCAAGTCTATATGTCAACAACAGATGACAGCGAAATAAATATTAACCAAATCCAGCTTGACCACCTCGAGCCTGAAAACAGACTCAATAACATTCCCATGAAGAGACTCTTCTCTGCTATCCTTCACTAACTCTTGGGTCACACTAATTTTAAATCAAATTCCTCATCTCTGCTTTTAAGATGGCTCAAAAGAACACCGAAGAGAAAGGAAACTAATTAAACCTAAAAGAAATTAAAGTTTAAAAAAGAAAAAAGGCCCACACAAAGAAAAAATGAACAGAAAATGAAACATGATTTGACATAAAAGAGAGCATATTAGTGTTGAGGCCACGAGATGGTAGTTTTGGTGGTGGATCATTTGAATTGAAGTTTCCTGACTTATTGTATTGACAGGTCCTAAGTATAAAATTTTTCAAATAGCATATTTACAGAGTCACCTTCCCCTCGAACATGTGCTTCAATAGCTTTTGTTGAACCCAGAATTATTTTTTACCCCTTTCTCTTTTATTAAAATACTCTCTGAATGAGGCATAGTGCTTAAAAGATTAGATCTTATAGGGAAACATAACGGATTGTATTTAAATATGCTAATCTCTTAGAGGAAATGAAGGATCTAAGCCTGCTCATTAAGAAATAAATTAATTCATCACCATCGCATTCATCATCAATCATCCTCCAGTTGTGTCCAGTTTTCAATTAAGTTTTTCCAAACTGCTTTGTGCCTTTACCAAAAGAACTGATTATCTCTGATGATGATTTTTTGTGGGTATTCGGATGTTGATGGCAGTTGAATTGGCGTAAACATGCTGAATGTCTTTTTTATTCAAGTAGTTAAGCAGTTGCTGTTCAGTGCATACAAATACGTTGTGATGACAAGTTAAAAAAAACTTATGTTTTAAGATGTATTTTTATGGTCAAATATCCAGCCTTTCAGATTGACAGGCACTATTTTCCATGAGCATTGCTAACAGTAATGCACACAGGGATCACTTATTAAATGTGCATTCCTTGTCTATTCATTCTGCATCATTCCTTGAAATAATTTTTATTAGACACCAGTAAGTTTCCAGCACTGTGCCACGCTCTGCATATTCAAATCAGTCAATGCAACTGACCTTATCGCTGCCCTAATGGAGCTTCTAGTCCATTTCATTTAATTTCCCTTGTTCTGAGATGTATTTGTACTTGATGACACACCATACATCAGTTTTAATGATTACACACTCCCTCCCTTGAAAGTGGACACTGAAAGCCGTGATCACATCACCTATGACCTTCCACATGTATACAAGTCTCCTTAACACTTGGAGTTCATAAGCATTCCACTCCAGAAGAACAATTTCTGAGTATCTCTTTAAGGTTTCCTTGCAGAATGAGGATGTATGAAAATGACTCACCATGCCTGCCACTTATCTCTAGATTCCTATAACATGAAGATGATCACAATCTGCCATCGTGCTGTTAAAATGATGCATAACCCTACCAGCACTCTGAAATGATCGAGTATTATTGCAGCCTCTTACAAGTTGGGCACTGAGATAATTTGGCTAGTGTTGGAGAAAGAATGTTCCACAACCCCTGTGGCTCCCCCTTCATTGAATAAATATGGCATGCCGCTGCTTTTGTTCTCCTTGTGTATGGAAGAGCAATTAATGTGTCAAAAAAGAAAAATCACAGAAATGTGCAGACTTTCTTCCCCCATGAAAATTGCACGACTACGTTCAATCTGCCTTAAAATTATTGTACAACATTACAGGATGTTGTTATCTTTGAAATATTAGCTAACTTGTGGTTGGCATTACATTTCTTATTGTAGTTTCATGACTCCTGTGTCCATTAAGGATCCCACGGTGGGTTCGTGTATTTAAAAGTGCCACTGGACTGCCAACGTTTGCATAGACACCTTGATGTATTGTTTTTTTATTTGGATTGCTTAAATCAAGCTTTTTTTTTTTTTAAATGCAAACATTTGTCAATTTTAGTTAAGAGAATGAATCATGAATATGGCCCAACTGCTGCAATTCTTGCTTATTTGTCACTTATTTTTCTGATAGTCAAGGACATTCTTATAGAGAGTCATGAAATCTTTGAAATGAGAAGGGAATCAAACGTGTTTTCTTTTGTAGTATTCAGAAGAAAGAAAGGGTTAAGAATGGAATTTGAAGGTTTTATGTTTTGTCCATTTTGTTTGTGGATATAGTCCATGTAACTAACTTATTAATAATTCAGTAATCTGTACTGTAGTAAGTGCTCAATACATAAACGAACTCCATCTCTTAACAATAAAATGCATTACTAGATTTAGGAAGGAACTTAGTTACTGGTAAACTAGTAACTTAGTTCACTAATTTCCTTTCATAGTTTAAATTAACATTCATTCATCATATGAAAAAAGAATGTTTTCATTTTATGCTGTTGAACAGTGCTTATTTTCCCTCTCTTGCTTGAATATAAGTCCCATGCGGCCTGTATGGTTTACTCCTATATCTGATGCCCAGGATAATCTATTACAAATAAGGCTTCCAATTATTATTTATCTAGTGAAAAACTTAGTGTTCTTTCTAAAAAAAGTATACATTCAAAATGCTAACCATCATTGCTTCGTTGTACATTGTATCGAGTATTATTGCAGCCTCTTACAAGTTGGGCACTGAGATAATTTGGCTAGTGTTGGAGAAAGAATGTTCCACAACCCCTGTGGCTCCCCCTTCATTGAATAAATATGGCATGCCGCTGCTTTTGTTCTCCTTGTGTATGGAAGAGCAATTAATGTGTCAAAAAAGAAAAATCACAGAAATGTGCAGACTTTCTTCCCCCATGAAAATTGCACGACTACGTTCAATCTGCCTTAAAATTATTGTACAACATTACAGGATGTTGTTATCTTTGAAATATTAGCTAACTTGTGGTTGGCATTACATTTCTTATTGTAGTTTCATGACTCCTGTGTCCATTAAGGATCCCACGGTGGGTTCGTGTATTTAAAAGTGCCACTGGACTGCCAACGTTTGCATAGACACCTTGATGTATTGTTTTTTTATTTGGATTGCTTAAATCAAGCTTTTTTTTTTTTTAAATGCAAACATTTGTCAATTTTAGTTAAGAGAATGAATCATGAATATGGCCCAACTGCTGCAATTCTTGCTTATTTGTCACTTATTTTTCTGATAGTCAAGGACATTCTTATAGAGAGTCATGAAATCTTTGAAATGAGAAGGGAATCAAACGTGTTTTCTTTTGTAGTATTCAGAAGAAAGAAAGGGTTAAGAATGGAATTTGAAGGTTTTATGTTTTGTCCATTTTGTTTGTGGATATAGTCCATGTAACTAACTTATTAATAATTCAGTAATCTGTACTGTAGTAAGTGCTCAATACATAAACGAACTCCATCTCTTAACAATAAAATGCATTACTAGATTTAGGAAGGAACTTAGTTACTGGTAAACTAGTAACTTAGTTCACTAATTTCCTTTCATAGTTTAAATTAACATTCATTCATCATATGAAAAAAAAGAATGTTTTCATTTTATGCTGTTGAACAGTGCTTATTTTCCCTCTCTTGCTTGAATATAAGTCCCATGCGGCCTGTATGGTTTACTCCTATATCTGATGCCCAGGATAATCTATTACAAATAAGGCTTCCAATTATTATTTATCTAGTGAAAAACTTAGTGTTCTTTCTAAAAAAAGTATACATTCAAAAATGCTAACCATCATTGCTTCTGTTGTACATTGTTATGAGAGATATTATTTATTAGGCTGTGCCAGATCTTAGTTGTAGCACATGGGATCTTTAGTTGCAGCGTGTGAAATCTTAGCAGGCAGATACTTACCATGTGAAATCTAGTTCCCTGACCAGGGCTCAAATCTGGGCCTCCTGCATTGGGAGTGCAGTGTCATAGCCACTACACCACTGGGGAAGTCCTGAGGGATATTTTAAAGGACAACAAATGTGGTTGCCTAAAACCTTGAACGGTCACACAGAGTATACCTAGTCCAACAGCATAGGCTTTATTCTCTGTCCCCTGCACAGATCATGTGTGGGGCTTCCTAACACCCTGCCTTTACTGGGCTCCCCACCTCTACCATAAACAGCTATCCTGCTCTCCTGTCCCTTTGCTCCTGTTCCCACAAACTAAGGTACACTAATTCTTGAAGACTCAACTCAGTCAGTTTCTCTTTCAAAAAGTCTTTCTTCTCTCTCCTTCCAGCCCTCTTCAGGGCCTCCTCAGGATCACCCTTCCCAATTTTTCTTTCAACAGTGACTGTCTTCATACTGATTGTGTTGACTGATGATGTACTTTTGTGTCAGTCTCTTCCACTACCTCAGTGAGGCTCTTGAAGGCAAGGACTGCTTTTTATTTACTGCTATAGCTCCAGTGCCTTGTGGAGTGCATGGCACAAAGGAGGTCTTGTCCATGTTGTTTGGAAGGAAGGAAAAAGGTGGAAGGGAGGAGTGGAGGGAGAGAGGAAGGGAAGAAAAGAGGAAGAGAGGGAAGAGACAAAGAAGGATGAAAGGAAAAAGAAAAAAACAATATAAGGAAGCTCTTCAATGACTGTTATAAAGTAGTTGTCTCCACATGTACTCCAAAGTTCATAGCAGCACTGTTTACAGGACTAGGACATGAAACAACCTAGATGTCCACTGACAGATGAATGGAGAAAAAAGCTGTGCTACATACATACAATGGAATGTTACTCGGCCATAAAAAAGAATGAATTTACATCAGTTTTAGTGAGGGGAATGAACCTAGAGTCCATTATACAGAGAAGCCAGTCAGAAAGAAAAAACAGAGTATATTAACACATATAGATATGGAGTGTAGAAAAATAGTATTGTTGAACCTACTTGCAGGAAGGAATGGAGATGCAGATAGAGAAAATAGATTGTGGAAACAGTGAGGGAGGGAGAGAGGGGCGAATGGAGACAGTAGCATTAACGTATATACACTACCACGTGTAAAGTAGATAACTGGTGAGAAGTTGCAATAGATCATAGGGAGCCCAGCCTGGTGCTCTGTAATGGCTTAAAGGGGTGGTATGGTGAACAGGGGAGAGAGACTCAAGGGTATGCTGATACATGTGTAACTATAGCTGATTTGTGTTGTTGTAATGCAGAAACCAACACAACATTGCAAAGTCATTTTCCTCTAAGAAAATAAAGAAGTTGTCTCCATTGAAGAGCAACCATAACTTAGAAAAAGAAGAGAAAAATATAAGATTTTTAAAAGCTAAAAGTGGTAAAAGTGTTTATCTAATGTGAGATACTTGTCCATTTCCTTCTATCTACTCCATGGTCTGCTTGTTTCTGACAATGTCTATGTCTCCTTTCCTTGGGCAGCCATTACCATAAAATTCAATGCAGTTTATAGCCACCTATGTTGATGAGCTAGTTGTGCAGTCTTCCTGCCTGCATGTATTAGAAATGTTACAAGTATGTGTTTAAGAGTTCAGGAAGAAAAGGCATCATTAAATGAACAAATAAAGAATTGTATATTGCTGTGTAACAAGTTTAAATATTCAAGCTTGGGGTCACTTAAATTTAATTAGTTTATCATCTTGTTTTCAAAACATATCATAAGGGCCAAAACAATGTTCTGGTCTTTGAGTTAAACATTTTTATAAATTGACTTCCCCTAGTTCTCATAATAGTAATGAATACTTACATAGTGCATACTATGCCAGTAACTATTCTATTTTCCATGATCAACTCATTTAATTTCGCAGCATCCCAATTAAATATGGTTTATGCTTTTTAGAAATGGGGAAACTGAGACATCTAAGAGTTAAATAATTTGTTCAGGGTCGCATATCTTAAATGAGCTTTAGTTAAAATTCTAACCAAGGTAGCTTAGATTCCAGGTTAACCTTGTCAAATCCTTCTTAGGATTTATCCAGGATCCTGGATGATGCAAAAGTTCTTGCATGACAACGGTTGGAAACACAATTATATTTAATAAAACAAGCTAATATAGTATGATTAAAATTTCATTTTCAGGAAAACAGGGGTGATCTTAGCCATTTAATGTAAGTATCACAACAATAGTAGATCTGTGATCATCTTCCTCAAAACTCACTACAGAGTAAATCAAAGGGGTTGAATCAGGAGTTCAGCACAAATATCCCTGGAATTTCTCCTGACTTTTCTTGCAAAATTTATGGATTTTCAATTTGTTTAGTAAAGCCCTCCCGCAGTAGGGATTACTGGGTATTGTTAAATCTTTTATTCCTTGAAAGCAGATTTGGAGAACAGTAAAGGGGATCTTGGACATTTCTCCCAAGTCAATGTGTTAGATACTCAGTCATGTTCGACTCTTTCGCCACCCCATGGACTGTAGCCCACCAGGCTCCTCTGTCCATGGAATTCTCCAGGCAAGAATAATGGAATGGGTAGCCATTCCCTTCTCCAAAGGATCTTCCCGACCCAAAGATTTAAACCTAGTCTCCCACATTGCAGGAGAAGTCGTTACCATCTCAGCCACCAGGGAAACCCTGCCAAGTGAAGATCAATTAAAAACAGAAAGTAAAGGGATTTTGGAAACATTATTTTAGTTTTCAGGAAGAAAAGGCATCATTAAATGAACAAAAATAAAAAAAATTGTATATTGCTGTGTAACAAGTTTAAATATTCAAGCTTGGGGTCACTTAAATTTAATTAGTTTATCATCTTGTTTTCAAAACATATCATAAGGGCCAAAACAATGTTCTGGTCTTTGAGTTAAACATTTTTATAAATTGACTTCCCCTAGTTCTCATAATAGTAATGAATACTTACATAGTGCATACTATGCCAGTAACTATTCTATTTTCCATGATCAACTCATTTAATTTCGCAGCATCCCAATTAAATATGGTTTATGCTTTTTAGAAATGGGGAAACTGAGACATCTAAGAGTTAAATAATTTGTTCAGGGTCGCATATCTTAAATGAGCTTTAGTTAAAATTCTAACCAAGGTAGCTTAGATTCCAGGTTAACCTTGTCAAATCCTTCTTAGGATTTATCCAGGATCCTGGATGATGCAAAAGTTCTTGCATGACAACGGTTGGAAACACAATTATATTTAATAAAACAAGCTAATATAGTATGATTAAAATTTCATTTTCAGGAAAACAGGGGTGATCTTAGCCATTTAATGTAAGTATCACAACAATAGTAGATCTGTGATCATCTTCCTCAAAACTCACTACAGAGTAAATCAAAGGGGTTGAATCAGGAGTTCAGCACAAATATCCCTGGAATTTCTCCTGACTTTTCTTGCAAAATTTATGGATTTTCAATTTGTTTAGTAAAGCCCTCCCGCAGTAGGGATTACTGGGTATTGTTAAATCTTTTATTCCTTGAAAGCAGATTTGGAGAACAGAAAAGGGGGATCTTGGACATTTCTCCCAAGTCAATGTGTTAGATACTCAGTCATGTTCGACTCTTTCGCCACCCCATGGACTGTAGCCCACCAGGCTCCTCTGTCCATGGAATTCTCCAGGCAAGAATAATGGAATGGGTAGCCATTCCCTTCTCCAAAGGATCTTCCCGACCCAAAGATTTAAACCTAGTCTCCCACATTGCAGGAGAAGTCGTTACCATCTCAGCCACCAGGGAAACCCTGCCAAGTGAAGATCAATTAAAAACAGAAAGTAAAGGGATTTTGGAAACATTATTTTAGTTTTCATTTGGAGATGTTTTATGAACAAGCCTGCTTTCATCAAGGTGACTACTGAGTAAAGTGAAACATGAGTGTGTGTGCGTGTGTGTGTGCTGTCATGTTCAACTCTTTGCAACCCCACGGAATATAGCCTCCCAGGCTCCTCTGTCTGTTAAACTTTCCAGGAAAGAATACAGGGATCTTCCTGACCAAGGGATCCAGCCTGAATCTCTTGAATCTCCTGCACTGGCAGGCAGAGTCTTTACCACTGCACCACCTGAGCAGATGGCTCTGATAGACAAATGTTAGCCAGTCTTGTAATTGAGCTTCCCTGGTAGCTCAGTGATAAAGAACCCACCTGCCAATAGAGGAGACATGGGTTTGACCCCTGAGTTGGGAAAATATCCTGAAGAAGGAAATAGCAATCCACTCCAGTATTCTTGCCTGGGCAATCCCATGGACAGAAGAGCATGGAGCGCTACAGTTCTTGGGATCACAAAGGATCAGACAAGACTTAGTGACTAAAGAACACCAGACCTTGTAAGCTCTTCAAATCTTAAGATCTGTGTTTTACTTCTGACCCCAAATGTGTGGGTTTTCCACACCAAAAAATTATCCAATTTTCTGTCTGCATCAATTGGGTGTCCACAATTGAGTCCAATTCTACTGCAAACCACCAGGAGTTAGTACAGATTCCTAGAGTTAAGGGTGTGGTCACTTAAGATCATTCCCCAACTTCAGATGGCAAATTGTATTCCTGAAGCTTCTGTACTTGACTAACCAGCTCTTAGTCAGGAGTCACGCCCTCCCGCAGTGGGTTACTGGGTATTGAAATCTTTTATTCCTTGAAAGCAGATTTGGAGAACAGTAAAGGATCTTGGACATTTCTAAGTCAATGTGTTAGATACTCAGTCATGTTCGACTCTTTCGCCACCCCATGGACTGTAGCCCACCAGGCTCCTCTGTCCATGGAATTCTCCAGGCAAGAATAATGGAATGGGTAGCCATTCCCTTCTCCAAAGGATCTTCCCGACCCAAAGATTTAAACCTAGTCTCCCACATTGCAGGAGAAGTCGTTACCATCTCAGCCACCAGGGAAACCCTGCCAAGTGAAGATCAATTAAAAACAGAAAGTAAAGGGATTTTGGAAACATTATTTTAGTTTTCATTTGGAGATGTTTTATGAACAAGCCTGCTTTCATCAAGGTGACTACTGAGTAAAGTGAAACATGAGTGTGTGTGCGTGTGTGTGCTGTCATGTTCAACTCTTTGCAACCCCACGGAATATAGCCTCCCAGGCTCCTCTGTCTGTTAAACTTTCCAGGAAAGAATACAGGGATCTTCCTGACCAAGGGATCCAGCCTGAATCTCTTGAATCTCCTGCACTGGCAGGCAGAGTCTTTACCACTGCACCACCTGAGCAGATGGCTCTGATAGACAAATGTTAGCCAGTCTTGTAATTGAGCTTCCCTGGTAGCTCAGTGATAAAGAACCCACCTGCCAATAGAGGAGACATGGGTTTGACCCCTGAGTTGGGAAAATATCCTGAAGAAGGAAATAGCAATCCACTCCAGTATTCTTGCCTGGGCAATCCCATGGACAGAAGAGCATGGAGCGCTACAGTTCTTGGGATCACAAAGGATCAGACAAGACTTAGTGACTAAAGAACACCAGACCTTGTAAGCTCTTCAAATCTTAAGATCTGTGTTTTACTTCTGACCCCAAATGTGTGGGTTTTCCACACCAAAAAATTATCCAATTTTCTGTCTGCATCAATTGGGTGTCCACAATTGAGTCCAATTCTACTGCAAACCACCAGGAGTTAGTACAGATTCCTAGAGTTAAGGGTGTGGTCACTTAAGATCATTCCCCAACTTCAGATGGCAAAATTACGTATTCCTGAAGCTTCTGTACTTCTGACTAACCAGCTCTTAGTCAGGAGTCACAAGACTCAGGGAGTTTCCTTACTTTTCTGATTTATTATAAAGGCTACAACTCAAGATCAGCCAAATGGAAGAGGTATGGGTATGTGCATGTATGTGGGTGCAAGTTTTCCACACTGTCTTCAGGTGTACCCCCTCCTAACACCTCAAGTGTTCACCCACCTGGAAGTTCTCCAAACCCTGATGTTTAGGATTTTTATGGAGAGTTCATTACAGAGGCATGATTGAGTGATTAGTTCATTGGCCATTGGTGATTGCACTCAATCTCCAGTGCCTCCCTTGTCCCCAGAGGTCTGAAAATAGAGCCAAAAGTTCCAACCCTCTGATTTCAAGATTGGCTCCCCTGGCAGCCAGCCACCAGTCCTCCTATCTTTATGGATTTTCCCAAAGTCACCTAATTAACATAAACTCCAATGCAGTTGAAAGGAACTTGTTATGAATAACAAAGGCTACTCCTCTCCCCACATCCCTCAGAAAAGTGCAAGGCTTTTGAAACCCAGTGCCAGGGACTCAGAACTAAGACCACCTATGCCTCTCTTATTAGGTCACCATAGCAGACCAGCACTTAGGATTTATGACAGCTGAGGATGAATTGGAGGATAGTAGAGGAGCAGTCTTTCTGAAGAGACTCTGTAATGACCATTTTCACAATTTCTTAGCACTCCTTTGGAGCTCTACATGTTTACAGCTAATTAGCAGGCTGTTTTCTTCTTCTTTAAAAATGTACCTCAAACCCTTTGGTAATATGAGGTTTTCCACTCTGTGGGAGTGCAATAAATCCCTGTTGACTCTCTTTACATTCAACAGCTCCAAGTAAAAGGGAGAGACGCCATATCCATCCAGGCATTGCACACACTATGGCTTTTTTGCATGCTCCATTTAGATGCCTAATAGTTAAGCCAGTGAAGTGTAGGGGGCTCATTTTTGAACCACTGGGCACAATTGAGTTCGATTGTACTGCAGACCGCCAGGAGTTAGTGCAGGTTCCTAGAGTTAAGGGTGTGGTCACTTAAGATCATTCCCCAACTTCAGATGGCAAAATTACGTATTCCTGAAGCTTCTGTACTTCTGACTAACCAGCTCTTAGTCAGGAGTCACAAGACTCAGGGAGTTTCCTTACTTTTCTGATTTATTATAAAGGCTACAACTCAAGATCAGCCAAATGGAAGAGGTATGGGTATGTGCATGTATGTGGGTGCAAGTTTTCCACACTGTCTTCAGGTGTACCCCCTCCTAACACCTCAAGTGTTCACCCACCTGGAAGTTCTCCAAACCCTGATGTTTAGGATTTTTATGGAGAGTTCATTACAGAGGCATGATTGAGTGATTAGTTCATTGGCCATTGGTGATTGCACTCAATCTCCAGTGCCTCCCTTGTCCCCAGAGGTCTGAAAATAGAGCCAAAAGTTCCAACCCTCTGATTTCAAGATTGGCTCCCCTGGCAGCCAGCCACCAGTCCTCCTATCTTTATGGATTTTCCCAAAGTCACCTAATTAACATAAACTCCAATGCAGTTGAAAGGAACTTGTTATGAATAACAAAGGCTACTCCTCTCCCCACATCCCTCAGAAAAGTGCAAGGCTTTTGAAACCCAGTGCCAGGGACTCAGAACTAAGACCACCTATGCCTCTCTTATTAGGTCACCATAGCAGACCAGCACTTAGGATTTATGACAGCTGAGGATGAATTGGAGGATAGTAGAGGAGCAGTCTTTCTGAAGAGACTCTGTAATGACCATTTTCACAATTTCTTAGCACTCCTTTGGAGCTCTACATGTTTACAGCTAATTAGCAGGCTGTTTTCTTCTTCTTTAAAAATGTACCTCAAACCCTTTGGTAATATGAGGTTTTCCACTCTGTGGGAGTGCAATAAATCCCTGTTGACTCTCTTTACATTCAACAGCTCCAAGTAAAAGGGAGAGACGCCATATCCATCCAGGCATTGCACACACTATGGCTTTTTTGCATGCTCCATTTAGATGCCTAATAGTTAAGCCAGTGAAGTGTAGGGGGCTCAATTTTGAACCACTGGCAGAGGCACTTGTATACAGCATTTGCTACTTTTTGTCAGAGAAATAATCACGTTGGAAAAGCAAGACACTATACATGCTTTCAAGCTGTTCTGATTTCTTCTGTTTACTTAGCTACCAAGCACTCTATTTTTCTATTTCTTCACGAGGAAATTTACATGGAGCAGGGCAGAACTTTCATTTTGAAGTTTATTCACTTTGAGAACCTAAAGAAGTAATGGCTTAGCTGACAGCATCACTGAACTACGAATATCATTACAGCAGTCATTTTAGGTACACATAACACACAGTTCAAATCTGCTTGGGAATTTGTACTGAAATTTGTTGCATGGAAGCATTTGTGTAGCAGTGATGTGAAAGCTGGGCTTCCCGGGTGGCACCGTGGTAAAGAATCTACCTGCCACTGCAAGAGACACCAGGTTGAATCCCTGGGTCAGGAAGATCCCCTGGAGAAGGTATATAGCAACCCACTCTAGTATGTTCCCATGGATAGAGGAGCTTGGTGGACTATAGTCCATGGGGTCACAAAGAGTCAGAAATGTCTGAGCAAGCAGGCAGTGTGAAAGGTAGTAGGAGAGAAGGTGTCTTGCCTCTTGAATTGGGAATTAAATCAATGATCAGTCCCATAGGTGAAAACAGATTAAGTCTTATATAGGTCTCTAATTCCTGTTACATTGTGTTCACTTGAAAGAGAGCCTGTCAGGTATAGTCCACAGTAAGGACACACGTGTTAGGCATTTCTAGTGGGTATGCTCAGTGTGTGTGCTAACTCATGTCCGTGTATGACTCTACCATCCCATGGAATGTGGCCTGCCAGTGTCCTGTGTCCATGGAATTCTCCAGGCAAGAATACTGGAGTGCCATCCTCCCAAGCCAGGGATCAAACCCAGGTTTCCTGTGTCTCCTGCTTTGGCAGGTGTATTCTTACCACTGCACCACCTGGGAAGCCCAATTAGACATTTCTAGACATGTGTGTAAATCTCCTTAGCCAAGTAATCTGTAATAGTAAATAGAGTGTCTTTTCTTTTCTTAGCATGTTTTCAGAGAAATAATTGGGGCTCAATTTTGAACCACTGGCAGAGGCACTTGTATACAGCATTTGCTACGTTTAGTCAGCGAAATAATCACGTTGGAAAAGCAAGACACTATACATGCTTTCAAGCTGTTCTGATTTCTTCTGTTTACTTAGCTACCAAGCACTCTATTTTTCTATTTCTTCACGAGGAAATTTACATGGAGCAGGGCAGAACTTTCATTTTGAAGTTTATTCACTTTGAGAACCTAAAGAAGTAATGGCTTAGCTGACAGCATCACTGAACTACGAATATCATTACAGCAGTCATTTTAGGTACACATAACACACAGTTCAAATCTGCTTGGGAATTTGTACTGAAATTTGTTGCATGGAAGCATTTGTGTAGCAGTGATGTGAAAGCTGGGCTTCCCGGGTGGCACCGTGGTAAAGAATCTACCTGCCACTGCAAGAGACACCAGGTTGAATCCCTGGGTCAGGAAGATCCCCTGGAGAAGGTATATAGCAACCCACTCTAGTATGTTCCCATGGATAGAGGAGCTTGGTGGACTATAGTCCATGGGGTCACAAAGAGTCAGAAATGTCTGAGCAAGCAGGCAGTGTGAAAGGTAGTAGGAGAGAAGGTGTCTTGCCTCTTGAATTGGGAATTAAATCAATGATCAGTCCCATAGGTGAAAACAGATTAAGTCTTATATAGGTCTCTAATTCCTGTTACATTGTGTTCACTTGAAAGAGAGCCTGTCAGGTATAGTCCACAGTAAGGACACACGTGTTAGGCATTTCTAGTGGGTATGCTCAGTGTGTGTGCTAACTCATGTCCGTGTATGACTCTACCATCCCATGGAATGTGGCCTGCCAGTGTCCTGTGTCCATGGAATTCTCCAGGCAAGAATACTGGAGTGCCATCCTCCCAAGCCAGGGATCAAACCCAGGTTTCCTGTGTCTCCTGCTTTGGCAGGTGTATTCTTTACCACTGCACCACCTGGGAAGCCCAATTAGACATTTCTAGACATGTGTGTAAATCTCCTTAGCCAAGTAATCTGTAATAGTAAATAGAGTGTCTTTTCTTTTCTTAGCAGTGTTTGGTGACCTGGGCTATATTAAAGTTATAATTCTTTTGAGTCTTCTGGACATTATAGTAAATGAGCCTATACATATATATGATATGTATATATTCATTGTAACTATAATATCACTGTATTTCTTTAACATGTCAAAATTTGGATCAGTTTGACTTTAAGAATGAAGTTGGCAAGGTTTTCTTTTGGGTGTTTGATGTTTATTAGATAGTTAAATCAATTTTAATCCTCTTACCCAATTTGTAAAGAATGTAATGAAACAAAAAACCCATGTCACAATTAGCACAAGTATCAGATATCCCTGAAATTCATAGCATTTTCAAATAGCCACCTTTTCAAATCTATGTTTTCACCTTTACGTTAATAGTATCTCCAAATAGAGTTTCTGCCACTGCTGTAGAAACTGTAACAAATTTGGTCCAACGTGAAATCAATATGAGCTGCTTTCAGGTTGGTGAAATACAAGGGCAAGGTCTCTTTGTGCACAAAATGAGACTAAGTACTGGTTTTCTTCTGGAAATTAATATTTCTGTTGATACTGTCAAGAGCAGATATAGGCTGTCGATAATCAATTGATCTGAAGCTAATTGATAAAGATGACTGATGGATCTGTTCTCATGTTTAGGTGCTAAAGAATAAGGCCTTTGTTTTATATGTGAAAATTACCCTTATTGAAGTGATTGAACTAATGACAGAATTTGTTAGGAACACGTTTTTAAAAGCCCACCAGCATTTTCCATGGGATGAAAACATTTAGACTTTTGTAGGATATTGGCAGGTCATGAACCAAACAGGTAATTATAGAACTGATGATACCTCTCCATTGCCTTCTGTGGGTGTGTGTGGTTAGTCCCGCTGTCATGTTCAACGACTTGTGACCCTGTGGACTGTAGCCCACCAGGCTCCTCTGTCCATGGGATTTTCTAGGTCCAAGAATACTGGAGTGGGTTGGCATTTCCTTCTCCAAGGGATCTTCCCAACCCAGGGATTGAACCTGGGTCTCCGGCCTTGGAGGCAGACTCTTGACCATCTGAGGCACCAGGGAAGCCCCATTGCCTTGGTGTGGTGCAAACCTGGCGTGAATCTCAGCTTGTGACTGAAGGAAATGACTGTCAAAACACAGAAGATTCTAGTATTTCTTTAATTAAAAAACAGAATTTTGTAAAAAATAAACCATAGGTTAGTGTCAGCATGATTATACGTTTGAATCTGTAGGCATTTTAATTATAAAGAAAATTCTGTACTGTAATTTAAAAATCTTCCAATTTTCTGTGAAAAGATCTTCTGATTTTGTCATTGGCTTATCAGAGTAAAGCTTTCATATTCTCTATCAATTTTTCTGTCATGATGTTGGCACACCTTCTGTAGTTTCTTTTTTACATTCTTGTTTTTTACTAGCTGTGCGACCTTGTGCAAATTGCTTAACTTCTCAGTTCCTGAATTGCCTTGATTGGAAAACAGGAAAAAATTAAAACCTTATTTGCATATTTGCCTTTAGGTACAAATGGATTACTACATATAAAGTAAATGAAAGTGTGTGGACCACATAGAAAGTGCTGAATATATACAAGCTACTTTTATTAAATATTTCAAGTCTGTCTGCCTCATAAAAGCATAAAAGTCATATATATTGTCTTAAAATCTTTCATAGTTTTTTGTATAGGCTGTCGATAATCAATTGATCTGAAGCTAATTGATAAAGATGACTGATGGATCTGTTCTCATGTTTAGGTGCTAAAGAATAAGGCCTTTGTTTTATATGTGAAAATTACCCTTATTGAAGTGATTGAACTAATGACAGAATTTGTTAGGAACACGTTTTTAAAAGCCCACCAGCATTTTCCATGGGATGAAAACATTTAGACTTTTGTAGGATATTGGCAGGTCATGAACCAAACAGGTAATTATAGAACTGATGATACCTCTCCATTGCCTTCTGTGGGTGTGTGTGGTTAGTCCCGCTGTCATGTTCAACGACTTGTGACCCTGTGGACTGTAGCCCACCAGGCTCCTCTGTCCATGGGATTTTCTAGGTCCAAGAATACTGGAGTGGGTTGGCATTTCCTTCTCCAAGGGATCTTCCCAACCCAGGGATTGAACCTGGGTCTCCGGCCTTGGAGGCAGACTCTTGACCATCTGAGGCACCAGGGAAGCCCCATTGCCTTGGTGTGGTGCAAACCTGGCGTGAATCTCAGCTTGTGACTGAAGGAAATGACTGTCAAAACACAGAAGATTCTAGTATTTCTTTAATTAAAAAACAGAATTTTGTAAAAAATAAACCATAGGTTAGTGTCAGCATGATTATACGTTTGAATCTGTAGGCATTTTAATTATAAAGAAAATTCTGTACTGTAATTTAAAAATCTTCCAATTTTCTGTGAAAAGATCTTCTGATTTTGTCATTGGCTTATCAGAGTAAAGCTTTCATATTCTCTATCAATTTTTCTGTCATGATGTTGGCACACCTTCTGTAGTTTCTTTTTTACATTCTTGTTTTTTACTAGCTGTGCGACCTTGTGCAAATTGCTTAACTTCTCAGTTCCTGAATTGCCTTGATTGGAAAACAGGAAAAAATTAAAACCTTATTTGCATATTTGCCTTTAGGTACAAATGGATTACTACATATAAAGTAAATGAAAGTGTGTGGACCACATAGAAAGTGCTGAATATATACAAGCTACTTTTATTAAATATTTCAAGTCTGTCTGCCTCATAAAAGCATAAAAGTCATATATATTGTCTTAAAATCTTTCATAGTTTTTTGTAGGATGCCTAATTATATGATAATCATCTTGATAGTTAAGCTTTTGTTATATTTTTTTCTGATATTGCTGTTGAAGTGGTAAAGACATTATTGGTTGTGTAATGGAGTTCATTTTGTGGATCCACATGAAATATTCACTAGAATATACACACATTTAGCTCTGTGTTTAGAGGACCAGTATAAGATATAGAACAAAGCAAATAAAATTTTCACTTATTCAGGCACCTGCCCTATTGTGACATGTAATAATATATAATAACATATTATGTATTATTAATATATGACAATGATACAGGATTAATATATAATTAATGATAGTATTATTATACTTTTTAAGCAAAATTTGCCTAACTATGTTTTATGGAATATTATATCCAACAGATATTAATAAGAATCCCTCCTCCACCCAGTTTCATGACCTCATAATACTGAGTATATAGATTAAAGAATCAGGCTCCTGAGAATTCTCAGAACCTTTAGTGTGCTAATGTGTCCTAAGATCATTCTAGAAGGGGAGATGGCAGTTTTAAGACTTGCCCCAAACCCTTTTTTGAAGGGTACCTCCAGAGCATCTTTCAGATTTGGAAATTGCCACTCTCTATCTGGAACCAGGACCAGAGGCCCATTTGAAGTCTTTCCCAGTGATGCCACAGGGCTGGGACAGTTTCTGCACAATGAGTAGTCCCTGATTAAGTACTGACATTCCAGAGTGATTTCCCAAAACATCAAGTCACACCAGGCCAACTCAAGGATAACCCTGTAAATCCCTCTCTTCTCTCATTCATTTGCATGTCAGTACATTCACCCCTCAAGCAAAAAGCAGGAAGCCTGGGAAAACTGACAGGGATTCTCCTGCATGTGTGTGGTCAGGCGGCAGGTGTGGAAAATGACATGATGTCTGAGCAGCCCTGAACATCTTGTCTTAGGCTCTTACCTCTCCTCTAAATGATTCCCTGGGCCTCGCATTTTACTAACTGCTTCCGTTGTCACTCTTGGGGCCACATAGAAAGTCATATACAAGCTACTTTTATTAAATATTTCAAGTCTGTCTGCCTCATAAAAGCATAAAAGTCATATATATTGTCTTAAAATCTTTCATAGTTTTTTGTAGGATGCCTAATTATATGATAATCATCTTGATAGTTAAGCTTTTGTTATATTTTTTTCTGATATTGCTGTTGAAGTGGTAAAGACATTATTGGTTGTGTAATGGAGTTCATTTTGTGGATCCACATGAAATATTCACTAGAATATACACACATTTAGCTCTGTGTTTAGAGGACCAGTATAAGATATAGAACAAAGCAAATAAAATTTTCACTTATTCAGGCACCTGCCCTATTGTGACATGTAATAATATATAATAACATATTATGTATTATTAATATATGACAATGATACAGGATTAATATATAATTAATGATAGTATTATTATACTTTTTAAGCAAAATTTGCCTAACTATGTTTTATGGAATATTATATCCAACAGATATTAATAAGAATCCCTCCTCCACCCAGTTTCATGACCTCATAATACTGAGTATATAGATTAAAGAATCAGGCTCCTGAGAATTCTCAGAACCTTTAGTGTGCTAATGTGTCCTAAGATCATTCTAGAAGGGGAGATGGCAGTTTTAAGACTTGCCCCAAACCCTTTTTTGAAGGGTACCTCCAGAGCATCTTTCAGATTTGGAAATTGCCACTCTCTATCTGGAACCAGGACCAGAGGCCCATTTGAAGTCTTTCCCAGTGATGCCACAGGGCTGGGACAGTTTCTGCACAATGAGTAGTCCCTGATTAAGTACTGACATTCCAGAGTGATTTCCCAAAACATCAAGTCACACCAGGCCAACTCAAGGATAACCCTGTAAATCCCTCTCTTCTCTCATTCATTTGCATGTCAGTACATTCACCCCTCAAGCAAAAAGCAGGAAGCCTGGGAAAACTGACAGGGATTCTCCTGCATGTGTGTGGTCAGGCGGCAGGTGTGGAAAATGACATGATGTCTGAGCAGCCCTGAACATCTTGTCTTAGGCTCTTACCTCTCCTCTAAATGATTCCCTGGGCCTCGCATTTTACTAACTGCTTCCGTTGTCACTCTTGAGTTGTCTGGGTATAGCTGGAGCAAAGCACTTTAATTTTATGACTTTCAGATGTCTTGTTAGTGGGCAAATGAAGTGACGGGCCAAGTGGGCTTTGTCTAGTTGCTAAGGAATAAAAATAACAAGTGCCTTTATTACTTTGCTGGCAATCTATTTATAAATTTGTGAAGGAGGTGCCTGCAGAGGAAAATGTGCATGTGTTTTTGACATACCTGAGATTTCTCAAATGAAATGATTTATCGATAGCCCCTGCTTTACGCTTCCTTGATAGCACACACAAATATTGTTCCTGCGTTCAAGGTAGGCTTTAGGCTTGGTTCTTTAATCGCCATTGTAGAAATGACATATGGGGAAAGGCTGTTTGACTCACCTCCTTTAGGCCCTTACAAATACTGAATTGCGTATGGGCTTTCCAAGTATCATAATATTATCACCTTAACCACACAGTTTGGAAATAAAGAAGAGGAGCAAACTTTCTTTCTTCCTTCCTCTTCTCTTTCTTTCCTTCCTTCCTATCTATAACGTTTGCAGTGATTTTTTTTTTAATTAATATAATGGAAATTAATCCATTAAGTCCTTCTTTGAAAGCTTTGAATGTTTTCTTGATTTTCATTTGTCCCTGCTTCTCTTGGGATCCCCTGGTGGCTCAGGTGGTAAAGAATCCACCTGCAATGCAGGAGACCCCAGTTCCATCCTTGGGTTGGGAAGATCCTCTGAAGGAGGGCATGGCTACCCACTCCAGTATCCTTGCCTGGAGAATTCTGTGGACAGAGGAGCCTGGTGGGCTACAGTCCATAGGGTAGCAAAGAGTTGAGCACAGCTGATCCCAAAACCTCAAGTCACACCAGGCCAACTCAAGGATAACCCTGTAAATCCCTCTCTTCTCTCATTCATTTGCATGTCAGTACATTCACCCCTCAAGCAAAAAGCAGGAAGCCTGGGAAAACTGACAGGGATTCTCCTGCATGTGTGTGGTCAGGCGGCAGGTGTGGAAAATGACATGATGTCTGAGCAGCCCTGAACATCTTGTCTTAGGCTCTTACCTCTCCTCTAAATGATTCCCTGGGCCTCGCATTTTACTAACTGCTTCCGTTGTCACTCTTGAGTTGTCTGGGTATAGCTGGAGCAAAGCACTTTAATTTTATGACTTTCAGATGTCTTGTTAGTGGGCAAATGAAGTGACGGGCCAAGTGGGCTTTGTCTAGTTGCTAAGGAATAAAAATAACAAGTGCCTTTATTACTTTGCTGGCAATCTATTTATAAATTTGTGAAGGAGGTGCCTGCAGAGGAAAATGTGCATGTGTTTTTGACATACCTGAGATTTCTCAAATGAAATGATTTATCGATAGCCCCTGCTTTACGCTTCCTTGATAGCACACACAAATATTGTTCCTGCGTTCAAGGTAGGCTTTAGGCTTGGTTCTTTAATCGCCATTGTAGAAATGACATATGGGGAAAGGCTGTTTGACTCACCTCCTTTAGGCCCTTACAAATACTGAATTGCGTATGGGCTTTCCAAGTATCATAATATTATCACCTTAACCACACAGTTTGGAAATAAAGAAGAGGAGCAAACTTTCTTTCTTCCTTCCTCTTCTCTTTCTTTCCTTCCTTCCTATCTATAACGTTTGCAGTGATTTTTTTTTTAATTAATATAATGGAAATTAATCCATTAAGTCCTTCTTTGAAAGCTTTGAATGTTTTCTTGATTTTCATTTGTCCCTGCTTCTCTTGGGATCCCCTGGTGGCTCAGGTGGTAAAGAATCCACCTGCAATGCAGGAGACCCCAGTTCCATCCTTGGGTTGGGAAGATCCTCTGAAGGAGGGCATGGCTACCCACTCCAGTATCCTTGCCTGGAGAATTCTGTGGACAGAGGAGCCTGGTGGGCTACAGTCCATAGGGTAGCAAAGAGTTGAGCACAGCTGAGTGACTAACACTTTCTTTGCTCCTCCTAATAACAAGCTCTTATTTTTAAATTAATTTTTATTGGAGTATAGTTGCTTTACAATGTTGTGGTAGTCTCTGCTGTACAGCAAAGTGAATCAGCCAGATATTTGCATATGCTATTGTTGCTGTTTAGTCACTAAGTCATGTCAGACTCTTGCAATTGCATAGGCTGTAGCCCACCAGGCTCCTCAGTCCATGGGATTTTCCAGTCAAGAATACAGGAGTGGATTGCCGTTTCCTTCTCCAGGAGATCTTTCAGACCCAGGAATCAAGCCTATATCTCTTACACTGGAGGGTGATTCTTTACCACTGAGCCACCAGGGAAGCCCCACGTTTACATATAATCACTCTTTATGGATTTCCTTCCCACTTAGGTCACCATGGAGCACTGAGTAGTAGTGTTCCCTGTGCAATACAGTATGTTCTCATTAGTTAGCTATTTTATATATAATATCAATAGCGTATATATGTGTCAATTCCAATCTCCAAATTCTTCCCATCACCTCTACCCCTACACCAAGCTGTTTTTGAACTTCACCTCAGAGAGCATCTCTTCCATGTGAACCTTTCTTTGCGTTACCAGAGTCTGGCCCCCACTTCAGGAAGGGTGGCTGGCAAGAAAAGCCTCATGGGTCCTGGCATGCTAATGAGCAGCTCCAGCCAAGTTGCTCTCACCTGCTCAGAATCTCAAAGAGAGCAAACACAGCTTTCCTGGTTATGCACCTGGCCTTAGCATGCCCTTACCTACAATAAAATGATGATTTAACTATTGCGTGGACCATAAAAATGTTGAGACCAAATGGCTAGACTTTGCACCTGTTGGTATCTCTGTCATGTTTAATTTGCATGTTGGTTGTATTTTAAGACAGTTTAAAACTGAAGGGAAAGTGGAAGAAATGGTAAAATATGATCATCTGTGGTTTCTATGTGAATGCTGTCATTATTTCCAACTTTTGAAAACTCACATTTTTTTTTTTTTTTCTTTTATAAACTAAGCATTGCTATTTGTTTTCACACAGGTGTGATTCATAATATCCCAGAATTCTGAGTTAATAAAGTCTTTTTGTGGGCTTGCATGCCATTGGTGCTGTGATAATTTGGCAATCTCCTATAGTGGGAAAAATATCTTATATAGTCACCAGCATGGTCCCATTTACTTTATACAAAGAAAGACTTCCATTCTGGTACTGTTCTCCAGTATAGAGATTTCAAAAGGCCTCTTCTCCCTTGAAGACAAAAAGCTACCACATGGTTTCAGGATAGAGTAAATCAAAGTGGCATGAGGGGTATTTTGCTTATTGAAAAGTATCCCATTTATTTTATGTTTTTATTTTTATTGGAGTGTAGTTGCTTTACAATGTTGTGTTACTATCTACTGCACAGTGAAGTGAATCAGCTATACATGCACACATATCCCCTCTGTTTGGCTTTTCTTCCCCTTTAGATCACCATAGAGCCCTGAGTTCTTTCTGCTAGACAATAGATTCTCGTTAGTTATCTATTTGATACATAGCAGTGTATATATGTCAATCCCAGGCTCTCAATCCATACCATCCCCCCACTTCCTTCCTTGGTATGTATGTATTTGTGATCTACGTGTGTGCCACTATTTCTGCTTTGCAAGTAAGTGCATCTCTACCATTGTTTCTAGATTCCACATATGTGTGTTAATTACATCATATTTGTTTTTCTCTTTCGACTTAACTTCTTTCTGTATGACAGTCTCTAGGTTCCATCTGCATCTGTAAATGACACAATTTCAGTCTTTTTATGGCTGAGTAATATTCCGTTGTATACATGTACCACACCGTCTTTATCTATTCCTCTATTGTTGGACATTTAGGCTGGAAAAGCCCCTTATTTAGAATGAACTCCTTTCCTGCTTACCAAGTTATGATTTACATTTTTCATAGAGTACTAAAATATGAAATGTCCCAATTGCTACCAAATCATTAAATGATGAGGGTATGAAAACAGCTTGTACACAAATAACCAAAGATGATAAAAGATCATAAAGGAACAGGGAAATTTTTCACAAGTGAAGGATCTTTTACAGTCAGTAAATACTTTTAGATTTGTGTATTCCCTTCTGGTGTCTGGTTTGGAAAAAATGACAGTTTAGAGAGGGAGACATTTTTATATTTATATGGGCAAAAAGGGCTGTAGGTGTTACTTATTTTCATATTAAAACTTATCATCTGTATTGTAGAATTAATACTTAGAAATTAAAGAATTATAAAATTTATTGTCCAGTTGGTTTGGAAGGTAAGATTTTTATAAATCTAACTAAAAAGTTTTAACAAGAAGAACGCCTTCCTGTTGCTTATTTAATTAATAGTTTTGTCTTACAATATCAAGATATGGGGGCCACTAAGTGACATATAAATTAATTGAACTCTGTAATGAAATAACATTTTAATTAGTCATTTATGATTCACTGATATAATCAGAAAAGAGAGAATTCAGCAGAAAACACAACACTATCATTACTCTCATTTTGTGTGGGTTTTTTTTTTTTTTTCACATCACAGGACAAATCAAGGTCATTTTGTTCCTTTTTTTTGACTTTGAAAATTTGTGTCATGGCCTCGACTGAAATAACAGACATGTAAAATGTATGACTTATTTGCTCTCAGTTTCTTCCTCACGTGTTAATCATTTTATTCTAAAATAAAACATAGACTCAGAACTGAATGAAACACATACAGAATTTAGGAAGTTCTTATAAGGCAGCATCGTTGTAACTACCACTCAGGTCAAGAAATAGAACTTCGTCAGCCCCCGTCACTCCTACCCACAAGTCCCCCGCCATCTCTCTGCAGAAGACCGTCACACAGAAGGTGCCAAAAATAGCACTTCCTGCTCCCCTTTCTCTCCTGAGACAGGGCACCAAACCCATCGAGAGTGCCTTTGGTCTCCACTGACCTTCTCCCTCCACACCTTGTCCATTCCATCCAGCTTTCTGAATTACAACCTCTTGAGACTGTATTACATATAGGCCACACTGTGAGTGCTGCAGAGAGAAAGCCTTCCCTCTCCTACCTTCTCTCTCGATTAGATTATAATTGGAGACTATTTTAAAATTAGTTTTAATCCATCAATTTCACTTTGCAGCCTTTAATCCACAGTAAATACTTGCAGTTTAAGCCACAATTTCCCCTTTCCCCTTGCAATAAATGGTCATTTCTTTTTTTTTTAATTTTCCCCCCAATCATGCCTCTTTTATTTTTGCATTTATTTTCATCCATCTTTATTCTTTGGCCTGGGTCGGCCTCCTATTGCAGTTGCCTCTCTGCTTGCAGAGCACCAGCTCTGGGCGCATGCACTGCAGAGCACTGGCTCATAATTGGACACACTGGTCCAGCAGCTCTGCGGCACGTGGGATCTTCCCAGGCCAGGAATTGAACTGGTGCCCCTGAACTGGTGCACTGCAAGGGGGACTCTGTACCTACTGGACCCCCAGGGAAGCCCCATTTCTTTGTTTTTATTTATTTATTTATTTATTTGGGAGGGCGAGTTGGGGAGGGACGGGGGCAGGCGGGCCAGTTCTATTGGTATTTCATTTGTCTAGTTTCATCCATCTTTGTTCTTTGGCCTGTGTGGGCTTCGCATCGCGGTGGCCCCTATTGTAGAGCACCGGCTCTGGGTGCATGCACTGCAGAGCACTGGCTCATAATTGGACACACTGGTCCAGCAGCTCTGCGGCACGTGGGATCTTCCCAGGCCAGGAATTGAACTGGTGCCCCTGAACTGGTGCACTGCAAGGGGGACTCTGTACCTACTGGACCCCCAGGGAAGCCCCATTTCTTTGTTTTTATTTATTTATTTATTTATTTGGGAGGGCGAGTTGGGGAGGGACGGGGGCAGGCGGGCCAGTTCTATTGGTATTTCATTTGTCTAGTTTCATCCATCTTTGTTCTTTGGCCTGTGTGGGCTTCGCATCGCGGTGGCCCCTATTGTAGAGCACCGGCTCTGGGTGCATGCGCTCCAGAGCTCTGGCTCGGTAATTGGACACATCGGTCCAGCAATTCCGCGGCATGTGGGATCTTCCCAGGCCAGGGATCGAACCGGTGCCCCTTGCACTGCAAGGCGGTATCCTTACCCACTGGACCACCAGGGAAGCCCCATTTCTTTATTTTTAAAGCAATGATTTTAAGTTTATAAAAGGCAAACTATCCAAATAGCCAGCATCAGAATTTTCTAGGAGCTGCTTTGTAAGTGTTCAGTGAGTTTCTGGCCTTTCTGCCACCAACCTTGCAGTTCTACTTGAATCATCAAGCACATCTAAATCCAAATATTACCACAGTGACACTCTGCCCAGTGACAAAATTCTGAATTATAGGAAAGGTTGGTGCCACTCCGTCTATCTATTTCTTCAGAGGGAAGGTAGGCGAGGGAAGACTTTCTCTTGGCAATCACTCACAGTGTGGCCCATTTGAAGTACAGTCTCAAGAGATTATAATTCAGAAAGCTGGATGGAATAGGCAAGATGGAGAGGGAGAAGGTCAGTGGAAACCAAAGGCACTCTCGATGAGTTTGGTGCCCTGTCTCAGGAGAGAAAGGGGAGCAGGAAGTACTGTTTTGGCACCTTCTGTGTGCCACAGTCTTGTGCAGGTTTTAAATTTTTCCTGCAACAATGTCAGTGAAAAGCTAACAGCCTAGTTTTACAGGCTGTTAACTGAAATTCTTTCTTACCAAGAAATAACCTTCTGACTGGTCTGGTTTCCATGTATTTAAGAAAACAAAACAAAACTTAAGTAATACCACTTTGCACCAGACTCCTTCATGGGAATGCTGATCAGCACGGCAGAGGGTGGACCCCTGCATGTTGCCCTGTTCAGGACTATCCCCACTGCCACCTCTTTCACTGAGCTCCAGCCATATTGAAGCTACTGCTTAGATGCATGAAGCTCATCCACTAGGATGGAGCAAGCTATAGCTTGGGCTTGTGTAGGTTTCGTGTTTTCTCTCTCAAAAAAAATAGTCAGCTTGCAGCACTGGTCCTGGGGCCTTTTTATTTCCTTTTTCTCTCTCTAGAACACTTTAATGGCACATTTTGTTTAGCTGGGTCTTACATCTTGTTCAGACCTCAGCTTAATTGTCACTTCCTCAGATAACTTACCTGCCTGTTGCATCTGCATTAGCTTTTCCCTGTAATCATCTCCTCCACTTCCTCTTTTTCCTTTCTGGCACTTATCAACACTCGAATTATAGAAAAGTATTTCACTAAATTACCTGATTTTCTTTTTTTCTTTCCCCAGGAAGGGCCCCATTTCTTTATTTTTAAAGCAATGATTTTAAGTTTATAAAAGGCAAACTATCCAAATAGCCAGCATCAGAATTTTCTAGGAGCTGCTTTGTAAGTGTTCAGTGAGTTTCTGGCCTTTCTGCCACCAACCTTGCAGTTCTACTTGAATCATCAAGCACATCTAAATCCAAATATTACCACAGTGACACTCTGCCCAGTGACAAAATTCTGAATTATAGGAAAGGTTGGTGCCACTCCGTCTATCTATTTCTTCAGAGGGAAGGTAGGCGAGGGAAGACTTTCTCTTGGCAATCACTCACAGTGTGGCCCATTTGAAGTACAGTCTCAAGAGATTATAATTCAGAAAGCTGGATGGAATAGGCAAGATGGAGAGGGAGAAGGTCAGTGGAAACCAAAGGCACTCTCGATGAGTTTGGTGCCCTGTCTCAGGAGAGAAAGGGGAGCAGGAAGTACTGTTTTGGCACCTTCTGTGTGCCACAGTCTTGTGCAGGTTTTAAATTTTTCCTGCAACAATGTCAGTGAAAAGCTAACAGCCTAGTTTTACAGGCTGTTAACTGAAATTCTTTCTTACCAAGAAATAACCTTCTGACTGGTCTGGTTTCCATGTATTTAAGAAAACAAAACAAAACTTAAGTAATACCACTTTGCACCAGACTCCTTCATGGGAATGCTGATCAGCACGGCAGAGGGTGGACCCCTGCATGTTGCCCTGTTCAGGACTATCCCCACTGCCACCTCTTTCACTGAGCTCCAGCCATATTGAAGCTACTGCTTAGATGCATGAAGCTCATCCACTAGGATGGAGCAAGCTATAGCTTGGGCTTGTGTAGGTTTCGTGTTTTCTCTCTCAAAAAAAATAGTCAGCTTGCAGCACTGGTCCTGGGGCCTTTTTATTTCCTTTTTCTCTCTCTAGAACACTTTAATGGCACATTTTGTTTAGCTGGGTCTTACATCTTGTTCAGACCTCAGCTTAATTGTCACTTCCTCAGATAACTTACCTGCCTGTTGCATCTGCATTAGCTTTTCCCTGTAATCATCTCCTCCACTTCCTCTTTTTCCTTTCTGGCACTTATCAACACTCGAATTATAGATGTATTCACTTAATGTCTATCTTCTACCTGATCCTAAATTACCTGAGGGTGGGGTGTGTCTATTTTGTTTACTGTGCCTAGTTATCCCAGAGCCTGAAAAAACACAAGATGTTCAGTGAATATTGATGGAATACAAACTTGAAAGGAGGCTCAGAAAGATGAAGTAATCACCCCAAAGTCACACAGCTAACAGGTATCAAAGCTAGAGATTTGAAAACACATCCTCAAACTCATGCATTTTCAACTCTTTGGCTTTTCTAAACTCTGTTCCTTGGATGCTAGTGTCCTGATACATCTTAAGAGATGTTCCAATAATAAAAAAGTATCTATGTTCAAATAAATTATGGATATTATACACTTGTTGAAAGAAAATGGAACATGATTCCTTCCCGTGGAACATCTGAGAGACTTTAATATGCAGACATACGCGTGGCACCCTAAGAAACTGATACGGTATACAGCATGTCTAACTAGTGTTTAGCCAAGATTTACTTCTTTCAATTAAACTAGTATCTTGTGGGACACCAGCATTCAGCAAAAGCCAGGGTGGGAATGACTCCATGACACCCTGCTTCTCCCCAGGAAGTAAATAATCAGAAATTTCTACCAGCAAGTGTCTTAGTATTTATATGTATGTATGTATATATGTGTGTGTGTTATGCTTTCTATTCTCCTCCTCACTATAAATACTGGGGCATGTGTTCAGTCGCTCAGTCATATCTGACTCCTTGTGACCCCATGGACTATAGCCTACCAGGCTCCTCTGTCCGTGGGATTTTCCAGGGAAGAATACTGGAGTAGGTTGCCATGCCCTTCTCCAGGGGATCTTCTCAACCTAGGGATGGAAATTATGTTTCCTGAGTCTCCTGCATTGGCAGGCAGGCTCTTTACCACCAGCACCAAATATTGGGAAGATCTGGCTTAAGAAAACAAGATTAGAAAATAGTAATGAAGGAAAGTAAAGTGGCATGTAATTTAGTTTATTATAGAGAAGATATATGAAAGGTGTATTTTAAGAAACAACTGATTAGAAAATATAAACTAAAGAAAGTGACACGGCCAGTAACTTAAAATGGTAAGCATTTTTTCCCCACTTTAGCATGCTATTAAAAATGACTGATCTTAAATGCTGACTTCCCTTAATGGAGAAAGTATGAAATTACAAAATAACCAATGTAATCACACCTTAATCTTGTTAAATTGAAACACTGTAATCTACATTCAAATTTCACATATGGTCAATCTTGCGAGAGCTGGGTGGATGAGCCAAAGCACTACTTGGAATTTTAAATAGAGTCTTTTCTACCTCTTCAAAGCCCATTTACTTTTTTATGAGAAATATTTCTCTGGGACTAGAGTAGGGGACCCTAAGCCAAAGAATGAAGCAAGTATTTGTTTTTTTGTTTTTGTTTTATTTTTTTTGTAATTGAAAGATAAAAAGAGTTGATTTCCAAAAGGCTGAAACTCATGACCAATTCTATCATAAAGAATGCAGAGTGTATTTCATAAGAGCATTGAAACTATGTGAGGGCAATGTAGGTTTCAGCTCTCTCTTGCCAATGCTATATTATAGTACTGATAGATGTGAGTTTTAAAAATGATAGGTAAAGTATTGTAATCTATTACCCTCCGAGTGTGTGTGTGTTAAATTGTCTTGTCCTGGAATACACATTGTATGGAGTTTCAAGAAAGAGGTGCCCTAATTTGATTTGTAAACTACAGTAGCTCTTTATTTACTGGATCCATCATATGAAACTTTCTGGTAGCCCTTCCCAGTAGGAGTACACTCATTTCTCAGATACAATGAAATGTTGCTGGAAATGTACAGGACTTAAAAAAACTCTGGAAAGATAAATCTTGAGGATTCTAATAATAGAGAAATAAAAGATCAGTCATTTGTGAACTCACTAGACTTTTTCTCTCCATCTGTTGTTACATGCCACTATACTGGGTTTTAGCACTTCCCCAGTAAACTTGGAAGATTCTTTTAAATCGGCTTTTTCAGGGGGATTTCCGATTATGATAACTGCAGGCTGAGCTCCTGATGATGTCACCGACTTCAGCCTCACGGGGAAGATTTGGTTGTTTCATTCATTCCCACCTCTGTTGCTTCCCTGCAAGTCCCTTGTCTCTGGAGTATTTTACTGTATCTGTAATAAAACAAAACAAAGCTGTTTCAAAAGTTTCAACAGTCACAGCCTCCATAGCCACGCCCTCTGGAGACCTGGAGGGAAAGAGAGCTGAGACGATGCTGCAGTGTCCAAATCCTCTGTGAAATGGATGCTCATATCCTGGCCTTCCTCCTTGAATTGTCCACTTTCTAAGAACTTTCAGGGGTTCTCTGCAGTTGTCCAACCAGGATGTTTTAGGGTAACAAGTGTGATTGCATACAAATTGCTAAAATGAGTAAAATCCTTTATCCAAATTAGAAAACTGGTCATGTGTGCATGCTCAGTCATGTCCTCCTCACGGATGCCCCAGGAACTGTAGCCTGCCAGGCTCCTCCATCCTTTTCCAGGCCAGAAGACTGGAGTGGGTTGTCATTTCCTCCTCCGAGGGATCTTCCTAACCACAGATTAAACCCATGTCTCCTGCATTGGCAGGTGGATTCCTTACCATTGTGCCACCTAGGAAGCCCCAGAAAACTGTGTATACTACCTGCCAAATATTCCAGTTTAAGATAAGGAGCTCTGTCTTCTCAATAGTGAAAGAGTCAGGATGGGAATAAAAACGCACGGGATGAGCAGCCGCCAAAATGAGGTTCAGTAGATGTCTCCTCGCATCCAGGGGTAGATTCCTGTGTGGCTCTAGGTGAGACACTTCAGCTCTCACAGCTTGAGTGTTACCCTTCCCAGTAGGAGTACACTCATTTCTCAGATACAATGAAATGTTGCTGGAAATGTACAGGACTTAAAAAAACTCTGGAAAGATAAATCTTGAGGATTCTAATAATAGAGAAATAAAAGATCAGTCATTTGTGAACTCACTAGACTTTTTCTCTCCATCTGTTGTTACATGCCACTATACTGGGTTTTAGCACTTCCCCAGTAAACTTGGAAGATTCTTTTAAATCGGCTTTTTCAGGGGGATTTCCGATTATGATAACTGCAGGCTGAGCTCCTGATGATGTCACCGACTTCAGCCTCACGGGGAAGATTTGGTTGTTTCATTCATTCCCACCTCTGTTGCTTCCCTGCAAGTCCCTTGTCTCTGGAGTATTTTACTGTATCTGTAATAAAACAAAACAAAGCTGTTTCAAAAGTTTCAACAGTCACAGCCTCCATAGCCACGCCCTCTGGAGACCTGGAGGGAAAGAGAGCTGAGACGATGCTGCAGTGTCCAAATCCTCTGTGAAATGGATGCTCATATCCTGGCCTTCCTCCTTGAATTGTCCACTTTCTAAGAACTTTCAGGGGTTCTCTGCAGTTGTCCAACCAGGATGTTTTAGGGTAACAAGTGTGATTGCATACAAATTGCTAAAATGAGTAAAATCCTTTATCCAAATTAGAAAACTGGTCATGTGTGCATGCTCAGTCATGTCCTCCTCACGGATGCCCCAGGAACTGTAGCCTGCCAGGCTCCTCCATCCTTTTCCAGGCCAGAAGACTGGAGTGGGTTGTCATTTCCTCCTCCGAGGGATCTTCCTAACCACAGATTAAACCCATGTCTCCTGCATTGGCAGGTGGATTCCTTACCATTGTGCCACCTAGGAAGCCCCAGAAAACTGTGTATACTACCTGCCAAATATTCCAGTTTAAGATAAGGAGCTCTGTCTTCTCAATAGTGAAAGAGTCAGGATGGGAATAAAAACGCACGGGGATGAGCAGCCGCCAAAATGAGGTTCAGTAGATGTCTCCTCGCATCCAGGGGTAGATTCCTGTGTGGCTCTAGGTGAGACACTTCAGCTCTCACAGCTTGAGTGTTACCCTTCCACCAGATTTTATTTTAAAAGGCTATTAGAGATCATCCATGTTTCTATGATATATCTTTATTAGAGATGTGAAAGGCATGTCGCCAAGTATGGAATATTAGACTCAATGTTTGCATTGAATGAATGCTCTCTAATATTCTTCCTATTATGCTCCAAGGCGAAAATATCCTATTGCTTCTGAGTTTATATAAGCTGACCTCATTTACTATGGGAACATTTTAAGTATTTAGGAATATGAGTGTAAGCACCATAGAAAGAATAATTCAATCTGGATGCAAGAGACTCTTTTTTAAAGCTTCATTAACTGATAATTATTTGAGTACAAAACAATGCCCTTACTGTTTGATAAATGAATATTAGCCACATATCATGCTGATAAAAATCATGAGCAAAACGAGACCCCTCTGCATTTGGAGCGGGTGGGACTTTGTTATTTTGATGCTAATGGATTATGTTCATTTTGGGTAGATAGATATCTCGAATGAGTCAGCAGGGTTGATTTAAATTAGATTTGTCCATTGATACTTTGCTTATTAGTGTGCCACAAATATCTGATACCAGTCTCATATTACAGTCTGTGCTTCATTGAATCTAAAGATTTCTATGATAGGAATTTTGATTGGTCATAAAAATTATGATTATGCTTTTGTTGGAAAGGGTAGCATTATGGGTCCCCACCCAATGTATCCTCAGAATCAGTAATTTTAAATAGCTTATTAACATCTCTTTATAATGTATGCTGTTTTGGAGTCTAACGATATTAGTTCTTTGGAGATATTAACTTCTTATAATGGAGAGTTGTATTACTCTGGGAAAGTTAACAACTCTAATAACAACTCTAATAAATAACTTCCAAATTTTAGGGGCTTAACGTCATAAGGGTTTATTTTTCACTTACATCACACCGTCTATTGCAAGTCGGTGAGAGCAGGCAGTGGAAAAGGAATGGGAGGGGGATAAACTCCGCCCGTCCTACCTTTTGGGGTCTTCTCTGTTTGGTGAGTAGCTGAGAAAAAAGAGTGGGGGTTGCAAGTGGGAGTTCTTCCTTAACTGGTTCTGTATGGCACTGGGGACCTCATTTCTACTTGGGCTCCATTGGCTGGATCTCTGACATGAACTTCAGGAGAGGCAGAGCATGTGATTTGACTGAGCGACCAAAGAAGAAAAGACACAGATACCAATGAGCATTAATTCTCCCTTCCAAGAGACCTACAGAAATTAAAATCAGTTAGAGGCTTGGTGAACCCAGTCCGTGAAACCTTTGTGCTGATTATGACAGTGATGTCTTTATGGTGGTCTGACTGAAGATAGAAAGACAACTCAGATGGGCAAATAATCACACTCCTGATTTAAAAAAATGGAGTGTGGCTGTACATCCAGACATATATAAATACTGCTCAAGGGAGGGATGCATTCTAAAAATTTGGGAGAATAATCTTGAGATTTTGGTGTTGTCACTGGGCTACAAATTCAATTACAAGAATTTCTGACTCTCCTGCCATTTGCTTCCTGTGAAATCCTGAATGAAATTTCTGAATATCATTGTATCAAAAAACTACAAAAAAAAAAATTTTGGAAAAAAATTGTATTTATGATTTTTCATTTTGGGTAGATAGATATCTCGAATGAGTCAGCAGGGTTGATTTAAATTAGATTTGTCCATTGATACTTTGCTTATTAGTGTGCCACAAATATCTGATACCAGTCTCATATTACAGTCTGTGCTTCATTGAATCTAAAGATTTCTATGATAGGAATTTTGATTGGTCATAAAAATTATGATTATGCTTTTGTTGGAAAGGGTAGCATTATGGGTCCCCACCCAATGTATCCTCAGAATCAGTAATTTTAAATAGCTTATTAACATCTCTTTATAATGTATGCTGTTTTGGAGTCTAACGATATTAGTTCTTTGGAGATATTAACTTCTTATAATGGAGAGTTGTATTACTCTGGGAAAGTTAACAACTCTAATAACAACTCTAATAAATAACTTCCAAATTTTAGGGGCTTAACGTCATAAGGGTTTATTTTTCACTTACATCACACCGTCTATTGCAAGTCGGTGAGAGCAGGCAGTGGAAAAGGAATGGGAGGGGGATAAACTCCGCCCGTCCTACCTTTTGGGGTCTTCTCTGTTTGGTGAGTAGCTGAGAAAAAAGAGTGGGGGTTGCAAGTGGGAGTTCTTCCTTAACTGGTTCTGTATGGCACTGGGGACCTCATTTCTACTTGGGCTCCATTGGCTGGATCTCTGACATGAACTTCAGGAGAGGCAGAGCATGTGATTTGACTGAGCGACCAAAGAAGAAAAGACACAGATACCAATGAGCATTAATTCTCCCTTCCAAGAGACCTACAGAAATTAAAATCAGTTAGAGGCTTGGTGAACCCAGTCCGTGAAACCTTTGTGCTGATTATGACAGTGATGTCTTTATGGTGGTCTGACTGAAGATAGAAAGACAACTCAGATGGGCAAATAATCACACTCCTGATTTAAAAAAATGGAGTGTGGCTGTACATCCAGACATATATAAATACTGCTCAAGGGAGGGATGCATTCTAAAAATTTGGGAGAATAATCTTGAGATTTTGGTGTTGTCACTGGGCTACAAATTCAATTACAAGAATTTCTGACTCTCCTGCCATTTGCTTCCTGTGAAATCCTGAATGAAATTTCTGAATATCATTGTATCATCTACAAAATGAATATATGCTTGCCAGTTTCATAATAATGAGGGGGAAGTTCAAGTTAGATAATGAATAGGGAAACATTTTGTTAGTGGTCATTCAAATAGCAGATTGAAGCTGATGCTGTTTCATTATTACTAAGTTTTAATTCCGTGACGACAAAGTAAAGATTATGTTTACCAAGTATTGTTTTAGCACATGTATACACACACACTGAATGCCAGCAAGCACACTTCCATGTAGAAGGAATGAATCAGATGTTATGTTCTTTCAGTCTTCAAATTGAAGCTGAGAGTAAATGCCTGGATACTGGGTTTCCTGGTCAATGATATTTATGTTACCTCTGCCAATTTTATAAACTGTCCTTGGAACGTTCTATGCGTTATCTGTGTCTGTTCAGGTATGCTGGACCTGAAAATCTTTGTCCTTTCCGCCTCATAATATTGTTAAGAGCGTTGGGCAAAATTAAGCTTGTGCTGATGGTCTTTAAAGGCAGGTTTATTGTAGTTCTAATTGTTTTAAGTTCCAAATATGTGTCTAGTTAATTTGGGTCACCTGTAAGAAAAGCTATTTAAATCACACCTCCATATAAATTTTCAATTCTATATAGAATTTCTGCTAACTATAATATGCTTGACATCACACATAGAACAGCAAGTACAGAGGTGGCATTCAGATCTGGTGTCCACGATATTTTTCTTACCTTTATTACATTAAATAGCCAGATTGCTTGTTTTCAGTATTATATTATTCCTCTCTGGTATTTTTATTTACATTACAATTAGCCAAGATTGCTTGTTTATCTGTTTAAGATACAGAAATTAAAATCAGTTAGAGGCTTGGTGAACCCAGTCCGTGAAACCTTTGTGCTGATTATGACAGTGATGTCTTTATGGTGGTCTGACTGAAGATAGAAAGACAACTCAGATGGGCAAATAATCACACTCCTGATTTAAAAAAATGGAGTGTGGCTGTACATCCAGACATATATAAATACTGCTCAAGGGAGGGATGCATTCTAAAAATTTGGGAGAATAATCTTGAGATTTTGGTGTTGTCACTGGGCTACAAATTCAATTACAAGAATTTCTGACTCTCCTGCCATTTGCTTCCTGTGAAATCCTGAATGAAATTTCTGAATATCATTGTATCATCTACAAAATGAATATATGCTTGCCAGTTTCATAATAATGAGGGGGAAGTTCAAGTTAGATAATGAATAGGGAAACATTTTGTTAGTGGTCATTCAAATAGCAGATTGAAGCTGATGCTGTTTCATTATTACTAAGTTTTAATTCCGTGACGACAAAGTAAAGATTATGTTTACCAAGTATTGTTTTAGCACATGTATACACACACACTGAATGCCAGCAAGCACACTTCCATGTAGAAGGAATGAATCAGATGTTATGTTCTTTCAGTCTTCAAATTGAAGCTGAGAGTAAATGCCTGGATACTGGGTTTCCTGGTCAATGATATTTATGTTACCTCTGCCAATTTTATAAACTGTCCTTGGAACGTTCTATGCGTTATCTGTGTCTGTTCAGGTATGCTGGACCTGAAAATCTTTGTCCTTTCCGCCTCATAATATTGTTAAGAGCGTTGGGCAAAATTAAGCTTGTGCTGATGGTCTTTAAAGGCAGGTTTATTGTAGTTCTAATTGTTTTAAGTTCCAAATATGTGTCTAGTTAATTTGGGTCACCTGTAAGAAAAGCTATTTAAATCACACCTCCATATAAATTTTCAATTCTATATAGAATTTCTGCTAACTATAATATGCTTGACATCACACATAGAACAGCAAGTACAGAGGTGGCATTCAGATCTGGTGTCCACGATATTTTTCTTACCTTTTTATTACATTAAATAGCCAGATTGCTTGTTTTCAGTATTATATTATTCCTCTCTGGTAATTCTTCTGGAGGTGTGGGGCTTCAGGAGTCAGATTCAAGGACTGGATATTTCTCAGTTATCCCAAAGGTACTTGTCCTCAAAGCCTCTGGTCAGTTTACACATAAACTGTTTAAGATACACAGTTTAAGATAGTATCCCAGGGTTGAGAACCATGACCTGGTTTTCCTAAAATTCCTGTAATGGGCAACACCTTCCTCATAATCCCTTCACTTTCAAACTGTGGCCACTTGGATGACTGACTCGGCCAAATGCTTGGCTGTGAAGTTGTCAAAGAGTTAACATCTAGGAGTGATTAATGATAATTCTTTAGCTGACCTTGTTGACTCACTTCTGGGAGAAGACAAAGGAATAGGTTTGAGGAAAATTAGTAGGTTTATCTATAAATTCTGACCAATTACAGTGTCTTCAGTTACCTAGGACTGTAGATAAATTCACAAGATAAAATTAGATTATCTTGTTAATGATAACTTTGAAATGTACGTGGGTTTTATTTGGTTGCTATTCATTTACTCCTTAGGTCTCCAGCTGTGCTTGTTTGCAAGCCACAAATGTTGTTGCCAAGTCAGATTCAAGCACTGTGCACTTGACAGTCCCTCTTGATCCTTCCCCTATCCTAAACTCACCTCTGGACAACTGTGACAGTTATGCTGATTCCTAAGCCTGTGGACATTCTTCAGACTCTGCAAGGAGTGTCTTTTCCCTCCGTGGCCCCCCTGAAGAATAGCTTTATTCCTCACACCTCAGTTGATTTATTGTATTATTTTTAAAAAATGCATACAATATTTTAATTTAAAAAATTAGTGAGGGGCTTCCCTGGTGGTCCAGTGGGTAAGGACACCACCTTGCAGTGCAGGGGGCACCAGATCGATCCCTGGCCTGGGAAGATCCCACGTGCTGCGGAGCGGCTGGACCAATATGTCCAACTGAAAGAGTTCAACCTCAATTTGAGACTTAAACTCAGGGCCCAGACTTAATCAAACCCTGCTTGGGACTTGAACCCACATGGCTGGGACTTGAACCCAGCAAAAACCCTGTTTGGGGCTTGAACCCACACGGCCGGGACTCCAACCCAGCCAAAACCCTGGTAATTCACCCAATGTCTGGACCCACTGAGGTTCAGATTCTTCATGTCTCTTTGCAGAGAAGAATTCAGTGAGAGACGAAGTGATAGAGAAGAAATGGATTTATTCAGATTCAGAGAAAGCACACTCCACAGACAGAGTGTGGGCCATTGCAGATCGAATCCAGCGGCTCCAAAAACATGGCGTTCTTAGCTTTTATAGGATGAGTAATTCCATATGCTAATGAGTAGGAGGATTATTCCAGCTCTTTCAGGGAAGGGCTGGAACTGTCCTGGCACCTCTGGGTGCATCATTTAGCTTACTGACTGAGGATCAAGATCTGGTCTACCATCTTGGACCTATTTGATCCTTATGGGTTTCTGCTGTGTCCTTGGGCTGTCATTCTTTTCAAAAAAGTGTGCCCTGCCCCTTTCCCTCCTGACCCTTACACAACTACCGAGCCAGAGCTCTGGAGCACATGTACCAAGAGCCGGTGCTCTGCAGCAAGAGAGGCCACCGCGATGGGAGGCCCACATGGGCCAAAAAACAAAAATGATGGATGAAAATGGATAAATGAAAGACCAGTAAAAGTGCCCCCTCCCCCCCACCAAAATACACATACACATGCACACACATATACGCACACACACAATAGTGAGAAGAGTGGCATTGTTTTCATGTTTGCAAATCTTTTTACTATCTGGCTTGACAGAAGGAAGCTAGATATTCATACATGTTTCTTTTTTTTTTTTAAAAAGAATTATTGGAGTATAGCTACTTTGCAGTGCTCTGTTGAGCACATGGTATACAGCACACTGAATCATCTATACTTATACATATATCCCCTCTTTTTTGAATTTTCTTCCCATTCAGGTCACTACAGAGCATTGAGTAGAGTTCCCAGTGCTGTACAGTAGGTTCTCGTTAGTTATCTGTTTTATAGATAGTAGTGTATATATGTCAATCTCAAACTCCCAGTTCATCCCTTCCCCCCACACCTCAGTTTTAAAATGCTTTGCCCTGAAAGGCATGCTAGGGTGCACCAGGCAGCATTAAGGCTTCCTAGTGTGAGTTCACATGGCACCCCGTATGTAGGATTATTATAGCATTCGGCCAGCATATCCTGACTGCCCTCTCTTCTGTGTCCCTCTGGCACACTGGGAGATTTTTGAAGACTGAGGTGATACTTTATTTTTGCATCTCCAAAGCCTAGCTGGCCTAGAGCTTTGTAGCTACACTAAACATGCATGAATGAATGAAGGAGTGAATGTCTCTCTTAGAAGGACGGCGGGGGATTATAAGATCAAGTGACCAATAGGTTCACCGACTCTGACAAGTGAAGAATTACAGATTTAGACCTGCAAATTTGAAGTGGGGAAAAAAGGTAGTAATTGCAGAGGGAGGGCAGCTAAGCATGTGGCTGCTCTGGGTGTTTACTCATCAGACCAGACTGAAGCAGCCTTAATCACGGAAAATCAATCTGCCTGTTTTCATTGTGAACCTAAACATGCTGAAGGGGAGCCCAGATAGCTACAAACTTTACCCTTACACAACTACCGAGCCAGAGCTCTGGAGCACATGTACCAAGAGCCGGTGCTCTGCAGCAAGAGAGGCCACCGCGATGGGAGGCCCACATGGGCCAAAAAACAAAAATGATGGATGAAAATGGATAAATGAAAGACCAGTAAAAGTGCCCCCTCCCCCCCACCAAAATACACATACACATGCACACACATCTACGCACACACACAATAGTGAGAAGAGTGGCATTGTTTTCATGTTTGCAAATCTTTTTACTATCTGGCTTGACAGAAGGAAGCTAGATATTCATACATGTTTCTTTTTTTTTTTTAAAAAGAATTATTGGAGTATAGCTACTTTGCAGTGCTCTGTTGAGCACATGGTATACAGCACACTGAATCATCTATACTTATACATATATCCCCTCTTTTTTGAATTTTCTTCCCATTCAGGTCACTACAGAGCATTGAGTAGAGTTCCCAGTGCTGTACAGTAGGTTCTCGTTAGTTATCTGTTTTATAGATAGTAGTGTATATATGTCAATCTCAAACTCCCAGTTCATCCCTTCCCCCCACACCTCAGTTTTAAAATGCTTTGCCCTGAAAGGCATGCTAGGGTGCACCAGGCAGCATTAAGGCTTCCTAGTGTGAGTTCACATGGCACCCCGTATGTAGGATTATTATAGCATTCGGCCAGCATATCCTGACTGCCCTCTCTTCTGTGTCCCTCTGGCACACTGGGAGATTTTTGAAGACTGAGGTGATACTTTATTTTTGCATCTCCAAAGCCTAGCTGGCCTAGAGCTTTGTAGCTACACTAAACATGCATGAATGAATGAAGGAGTGAATGTCTCTCTTAGAAGGACGGCGGGGGATTATAAGATCAAGTGACCAATAGGTTCACCGACTCTGACAAGTGAAGAATTACAGATTTAGACCTGCAAATTTGAAGTGGGGAAAAAAAAGGTAGTAATTGCAGAGGGAGGGCAGCTAAGCATGTGGCTGCTCTGGGTGTTTACTCATCAGACCAGACTGAAGCAGCCTTAATCAGGGAAAATCAATCTGCCTGTTTTCATTGTGAACCTAAACATGCTGAAGGGGGGAGCCCAGATAGGTGTTCCCAACAATCTCACATCCACCCTCATGTGCATTATAGCTTTATTTACTTTCTGTGGAGAAGTTTGAATTGTTGGTAATTATCTCAAGCAGAAAATGTATTGTCTCCAGGCAATGTTTAGTACCAAGTCGTGCTTGAGGTCAAACATCTTCATTTACAGAATACAGTCCAAACTCTGCCTGACATTTGGACTCTGTGGTTTTCACTAAGTACCCTCTGCATTCACCAGCTGTCCTTGGTCAAATTATGCGCACGGCTTTCTCTATATTCTGTTCAGATCGTTCTTTTTTTCTCTTTCTGCTTTTTGGAAGTCCACCTCTTTTAAGACTGACAGAAGCTTCAATTCAGAAATGTCTGCCACCCAACAAGTCCGCAGGGACATCTTCACCCTGTGAATTCTCTGCTTCATTCACATAATCATATCCTCACTTCTGACGTGTTCTGAATATTTTTTAAAAGTTATGTTGAATAGAATCAAACTTGAAATTTCTCATGAACCTTTGTGCTTTGTTTGCCCAGCTTCCTTTTAAGATTACTGATAGGGGGAACTTCTTTGCATTCAGTTGTAGTAGTTAGCACAAGGACTTGACCGTAGTTAAGTGTGCTAGAAACATGCATAGATATTTGAAAGGGCTGCCTGTGTCTAATAATAGCATTAAATTAAACTTGAGCATGGACGTGTCTGTGCAGTGGAATACAGCGCTTTCTTTGGAGTCAGAATATTTAGGTATAAATCACAGGTCGATTCCCTCCATGGCAGTGTGAGTTAGGGCAATCTACCTCACTTCTCTATGTTTCGATTTTCTCACCTGTAAAATGGGGATGATAGTAGTTGTGGAAAGGAAAACATGGAGGTAAAATCCATGTCAAGGTTCAGTATCTATGGTTAGTACCTGCCATTAAACATAAGTGAGTATTTATGATACTACAATTTCTAGCCACAAGGGTCAGAATTCCTATGTTTCATGTATGTGTGTGCTCATTCACTCATTTGTGTCAGATTCTTTGCAACCCCTGTGAACTGTAACCCATCCTCTATTTATGGAATTTTCTGTCTATAGAATCTTCCAGGCAAGAATACCAGAGTCGGTTGTCATTTCCTACTTCAAGGGATCTTCCCGAACCAGGAACTGAACCTGCCTCTCTCACTTCTCCTGCACGGGCAGGCAGGTTCTTCATCACTGTGCCACCCAGGAAGCCCCTCCTATTTTCATACCCCAGCCATTATGGGTGGTCTCTTACCATGTGCAGGTCACATCAGCTCTCTGAACCTCTGTTTCTCTCTTTGCAAAATAAAACAGTGCTCTCCTCATAGTATTGTGTAGAGGAACAGACGAAGCTCTGTGTAACGTTCTCAGCACAGTGCATAGACCATATGAAGCACTTAATAAATACTGAATGCTGTTGCTATTCAAAGTAGCAGTTATGCTAGTTGAAAACTTCACTTGCCCATAATGATGCGTCAACATGGAGGTAAAGATAACACTTGATCACAGGAGAAAGAAAAAGTCTTAAAAAGAAAATTACACTGTGATCCATACCTTTCTTTGGTGCTTCCTCTTGGTGCCATAGCATAAAAGAGGAGTGGGCTTTAAATGGGGTTCTAGTTAACACAAGCATTGTTTGCTTCCTGTGTTATTTCATGAGTTGTGCTCAGTAGAAATGAACTCTTCTCAGGAAAAGACTGGCCTCACCTCGGTTATGTAGATGTGTCTGATGCCTCACCCAGCTCTTGACAGGGAAGGGCCTGTGTCACCATGGTGAGTGTGTAGACCACAGCAGGACACGGCTCACCATGCATTTTGGATGGGGTCAGTCCCTGCACCTCCTGCAGTGCCCAGGCACCCATCTACTGAAGGGCTTACGTTCTTGCAGGAGGAGGATTGTAGGAGGATTAACACATAGGATTCTTTTCAATTCCTTCTCAGGGAAAAATGTACAAATGAGTTGTTACTACCATTTTCCAGCCTAGTAAAGCCACACTGGTTTTCAGGTCACTCTCAAAATAGGATTTGTTTAAATCTCTGACGTAGTAGGTCAACCTTCTACATAAATGCTAACCAGGTAGAGAGACAGAGAGAGAGAGAGAGAGAGAGAGAGAGAGAGAGAGAGAGAGAAAGTGTGTGTGTGATGTTTTTTTCTAAGAAGAAAGTTGTTCAGGCCAAATTGAATGTATAACCTTTCTAGAATAATGATATATTATCTTATTTTATTTCATTTGATTTTTCGGGATATTACTCTTTCCTGTTCTCTTGGTATTGCCCAATTTCTCCTTCTCAATATGCTTTGTTGGCCGAGGGCTCACCCTCTTCCCCTCTGAAGTTCTTTTCTAAGCCTTCCTAGCTTCTCTCTAAAATTCACTATGTGGCTGATCTCATCCTGGCCCAGGTAATGCCACCACATGCTTAGGTGTTACCCTTTGACTCTGTTCCAGGCACACCAACCTCCTTCCCTACCTTGAACATTCTGAATAGGCCTCTCCTTTTGAACTTGCTCCTCTGGTAGCTCAGATGGTAAAGAATCTGCCTGCAATGCAGGAGATCCAGGTTTGATAGCTGGGTTGGGAAGGTTCTCTGGAAAAGGGAATGGTAACCCACTCCAGTATTCTTATCTGCCATGGACAGACCATGGGGTCGCTAAGAGTCGGACACGACTGAGCAACTAACATACTTTTTGAACTTGCTGTTCACTATAACTACAAAACGATTCTCCTTGGTAACTGCATGGCTCACTCCATCAGTTCCTAAATTGTCTAAATTGTCATTTTATCCATGAAAAGTTCCCTGACATCCCTGTATGTTGACAAACATAACCCTCATGCTCATGTTCCTAGTAATTACCTCAGGTGGGGGCCCAATTGGAAAGAGATGGCACACTCTATAAGTTCAGCTGAAGAGAGGTTAATTAGTGAAGTAGCTATGTATGAAGGTCTAGGCAGGGTTAAGGGAATCAACAAGGAGTGATGAGGCATGCAGGGATGAGCAGCTGTGGGGCAGCCATTGCACCCCAGTCTTGAAGGGACGAGTTAAGAGAGACTGTTTTCCAGCAGAATCTTTGAAGGAGGGGCTGCTCAGCAGAAATGTGTCTGGAGATGGACACAGCTACTTCAAGGACCTGGAGACTCACAGGAAGCAGATGGGGCAGAAATACAAGGCAGGGGGAAACAGTAGCCTGGGCTTCCCTTTCCCGTGCCCTCTGAACACTGGCTCTTGCCTCTCACTGGCTGAACCCAGTAGGATTCCCCAGGGCAGGTGAAACCACCTCTAGAGTTCCACTTCCTAGCACCCAAAGTAGGGCAGAGGGAAGTGGAAAAAGGATCTTGAGGAGTGAACAAGACCAAACTCTCAGAGCATCTTTAAGACATACATTTTCCCTTGGCATGTGGAATTGTACCTGGAAATTATCACAAAATCACCATTAAATGTCTTTGCCTACTTTTTTTCTTAATATTTTCTTCAATTGGTGGTAAAAGTCACATCATATGAAGCTGTGTTTGCTGTATTTAGCTGTGCACCTGTGCACCTCTCACTGCCATCCGTCTCCCAGTGTTTCACTTCCCTGGCCCCGTTAACTCTGTCCCCACTAAACAGGAAGTCCCCAGTCCTCCTCTACACCCCTCAGCCTACCCACCTCTGCCAATGCAGGAGATCCAGGTTTGATAGCTGGGTTGGGAAGGTTCTCTGGAAAAGGGAATGGTAACCCACTCCAGTATTCTTATCTGCCATGGACAGACCATGGGGTCGCTAAGAGTCGGACACGACTGAGCAACTAACATACTTTTTGAACTTGCTGTTCACTATAACTACAAAACGATTCTCCTTGGTAACTGCATGGCTCACTCCATCAGTTCCTAAATTGTCTAAATTGTCATTTTATCCATGAAAAGTTCCCTGACATCCCTGTATGTTGACAAACATAACCCTCATGCTCATGTTCCTAGTAATTACCTCAGGTGGGGGCCCAATTGGAAAGAGATGGCACACTCTATAAGTTCAGCTGAAGAGAGGTTAATTAGTGAAGTAGCTATGTATGAAGGTCTAGGCAGGGTTAAGGGAATCAACAAGGAGTGATGAGGCATGCAGGGATGAGCAGCTGTGGGGCAGCCATTGCACCCCAGTCTTGAAGGGACGAGTTAAGAGAGACTGTTTTCCAGCAGAATCTTTGAAGGAGGGGCTGCTCAGCAGAAATGTGTCTGGAGATGGACACAGCTACTTCAAGGACCTGGAGACTCACAGGAAGCAGATGGGGCAGAAATACAAGGCAGGGGGAAACAGTAGCCTGGGCTTCCCTTTCCCGTGCCCTCTGAACACTGGCTCTTGCCTCTCACTGGCTGAACCCAGTAGGATTCCCCAGGGCAGGTGAAACCACCTCTAGAGTTCCACTTCCTAGCACCCAAAGTAGGGCAGAGGGAAGTGGAAAAAGGATCTTGAGGAGTGAACAAGACCAAACTCTCAGAGCATCTTTAAGACATACATTTTCCCTTGGCATGTGGAATTGTACCTGGAAATTATCACAAAATCACCATTAAATGTCTTTGCCTACTTTTTTTCTTAATATTTTCTTCAATTGGTGGTAAAAGTCACATCATATGAAGCTGTGTTTGCTGTATTTAGCTGTGCACCTGTGCACCTCTCACTGCCATCCGTCTCCCAGTGTTTCACTTCCCTGGCCCCGTTAACTCTGTCCCCACTAAACAGGAAGTCCCCAGTCCTCCTCTACACCCCTCAGCCTACCCACCTCTGGCTCCAGGCCCCTGGCCAATGTGCTTTCTAACTCTGTGAGTCTGACTATTCTAGTCTTGTATAAGTGGAATGAAACAGTATTTGTCTGTACCTCCTGTATATTGGAATACCATTTTAACATTAACAGGCTATGTCCTACAAACAAATTGTACCTTCTTCATCTCCTTTTATGGATGAAGACCTAACACTGGCTGAAGTCATACTAAGCTGATGTGTCTTTTCCAAACAACAGGAGTTTTGTTAAAAATATTTAAAACAGTGTGAAACAAGCACAGGGACAAGAACAGTAGTCCAACAAATGAGAACAGCATGCTCTATGGGGATATACAACACAATGTTCAGTAGAGAGCAGTTCCCAAGATCTTAGAGTATACATATCCAAAGGAGAGATCTTTTCTTTTCCACAGACATTTGCAGTAAGTGTGCCTTGTATCCAGAAACTGATGTGATCTGTTGAACCTAGGCAGCATATTAAGCTCAACAGAGAGACTGTTTAGTTTAAATCCTCAACAGTCATAGCCAGTAGATTCCTATCTGTTTATCCGTTTAAGGGCTTAGATCCTCAGATTTAGGGAAGGTTGATTTTGCCTAAGACCACTCATTTAGCTGAACTGATATTGGGACTCACAGCCAGACTAGAACTTTCCATTCAAAACCCTATCTATTGACTGCTCGTAATATTAAGCCTGATTCCAACATAGGAAAGTTGTGGTTTCCAAGCAGAAACTATTCATATTTTGACCTTCCTTTTTTAAAAAATAAATTTGCTTATATATATATATATATATATATATATATATATATATACATACATACATATGTTGGATCTTCTTTACTGTGTCAGGGCTTTTTTTTCTCATTGTGGAGAGCAGAGGCTACTCTCTGGTTGTGATACTCAGGTGCCTCATTGCGGTGGCTTCTCTTGTTCTTGGAGCCTGGGCTCTAGGCACACAGCCTTCAGTAGTTGCAGTGCATGGATTTAGTTGTCCTGTAGCATGAGAGATCTTCCCAGACCAGGAACTGAATTCACATCCCCTGCAGTGGCAGGTGTTTTTTTAGCCACTGGACTACCAGGGAAGTCCCTGGCCTTTCATTTTGAATTTTTGATGTCTTTAAGAGAAATGCCTAGGAAAGTTCCCTTTTATTTTCTGTAGGATCTTCTCTCTCGAAGATTAAATTGGATACATTCTTGTATTTTACCAAACTCTAGAGTGGGGTCTAAAGATATATGTTTCTTCTCCTGATCACATTCTTTGCCCCAATCTCTGTATACAAAATATACCTTAAATATACATGTTAGCTCTGGAAATTGACTTCCTTCTGGCTTTTAGTCCATAGTATGGGACCCAGAATTCTGAACTGTGAATATTTATAGCAGGTGACACATAACTCACTTTTGGCACTGGAGCCTGTGAAGTATGATCACTGGACTTTACCTTGAAATGGCTCTTTTAGAATCTATGTACCATTTGCCTTACAATCTATTCTATCCAGAAACTTTTCACGTTGAAATGTGCCTTGTATCCAGAAACTGTTTCTGTTGAACCTAGGCAGCATATTAAGCTCAACAGAGAGACTGTTTAGTTTAAATCCTCAACAGTCATAGCCAGTAGATTCCTATCTGTTTATCCGTTTAAGGGCTTAGATCCTCAGATTTAGGGAAGGTTGATTTTGCCTAAGACCACTCATTTAGCTGAACTGATATTGGGACTCACAGCCAGACTAGAACTTTCCATTCAAAACCCTATCTATTGACTGCTCGTAATATTAAGCCTGATTCCAACATAGGAAAGTTGTGGTTTCCAAGCAGAAACTATTCATATTTTGACCTTCCTTTTTTAAAAAATAAATTTGCTTATATATATATATATATATATATATATATATATATATACATACATACATATGTTGGATCTTCTTTACTGTGTCAGGGCTTTTTTTTCTCATTGTGGAGAGCAGAGGCTACTCTCTGGTTGTGATACTCAGGTGCCTCATTGCGGTGGCTTCTCTTGTTCTTGGAGCCTGGGCTCTAGGCACACAGCCTTCAGTAGTTGCAGTGCATGGATTTAGTTGTCCTGTAGCATGAGAGATCTTCCCAGACCAGGAACTGAATTCACATCCCCTGCAGTGGCAGGTGTTTTTTTAGCCACTGGACTACCAGGGAAGTCCCTGGCCTTTCATTTTGAATTTTTGATGTCTTTAAGAGAAATGCCTAGGAAAGTTCCCTTTTATTTTCTGTAGGATCTTCTCTCTCGAAGATTAAATTGGATACATTCTTGTATTTTACCAAACTCTAGAGTGGGGTCTAAAGATATATGTTTCTTCTCCTGATCACATTCTTTGCCCCAATCTCTGTATACAAAATATACCTTAAATATACATGTTAGCTCTGGAAATTGACTTCCTTCTGGCTTTTAGTCCATAGTATGGGACCCAGAATTCTGAACTGTGAATATTTATAGCAGGTGACACATAACTCACTTTTGGCACTGGAGCCTGTGAAGTATGATCACTGGACTTTACCTTGAAATGGCTCTTTTAGAATCTATGTACCATGCCTGTGAACCAATTTGCAAACTTCAATTTTATTATTACCACATTATCGATACCTTCTCTGACTTTCTGCTTCCTTTCTCTGTTTCACCATGGTATCTGAATTGAATACCAAAGAGAAATTGCTCATTCAAGTGCTTCTTTTGCAATAATTATTTTGAATCCTTAAATCCTGACCCATACCTGTTGTGTATCCCAGATGGGCTAGGCTACCTGTGTGGATAATTGGAAGGCTCCTCTGGGTACTAGTCTTTCCATCACAGCTTATAATGTCTTTGTAAATGTACAAACTTTGTGGAATGGAGGACGCAAAGATGATTATTATGACCAGGATTACTATGTTGGAACCTTGTTTTTTTTTTCTTTTTGGTTTTGTGTACATCATACTTGTCTGTGTAAGTTAATGAAGAAAGTGTGAAGACTTCCTACTTATCATTTTAATACAGTTTTGAGTTTTCCAGGAGGCAATTTCTCATTTGTTTCAAGGTGATTTGTGTGTGTGTGTGTGTGTGTGTGTGTTTGTGTACTTAAGTTGTCCAAATGATAAATAGTGCCGTAGGTAAGTTGCAGGCTATATATGTAATAAAAAGTAATATTGCATTGGAAAGTTTTCAGATAAAATAGAATTCAATTTTGTTTTGAAAGGCTATGATGAATGTTAACCACTTTTTCGCTGGAATTCTTTTCAGACTCATCTTAATGATCCATATGTGATTTTTTAAAACATCAAGTGTATAATAAGTTAGGAAAATTCTATTATTAATAACATGTGAGGGATAAGTTTGTTCTTGATTTCCTTTCTTCACCCCCTTGAAATAAAATAAAAACAGGACTAGCACACAAGCTATAAAGTGGGCTAAGTTTCGTAGTTTTTTGCTTTTTTTTTTTTGCTTTGTTACCAGGGTTCTGCAACTGAGAAAATTATTTCCCTGGTTTCCTCACAATGAAATGCTGTGTGTTTCATTCAAAACAATAATAATGGAAACATAGCCTGCATGTAATATGTCTAAACACCCACAAATAAACAGTGATTGAGATTAATGCCACCTTCAACTTTGGCTTATTCTTAGACAGTTATGTAGGCCTGAAGATTTAATTTTCCCTGTCACAAGAAGCAAATGCCTCCTCTGATCGGGTGGGTTTGTTTTGGGGTTCTCCCTACTTCCCTCACTTCCCACACTGCTGTTTTGACATATTATTAGTCTTGGTAAATACAGACCTTGTTTCATGAAATACTGAAGAACAATGGTTGGTAAATAGAATTAGCATGCAACTAAGTTTTAATTTTGTACACAGTGTAAATATTTTACATGCCATATAACTTCGTTTTAAGATGGTAGAATCTAAAATAAAGGATGTTTTTGCCCTTTAAATTTTTTAACTTTTATTTTTTTAAGAAATAGTACCCCTTTATCTCAGATTCTAAATATGCCCTAAAACATTAAGCATCACAGATGTTATACTTATTTAGAAGTTGATATCATCAGTAATTTTATTTTCAGATGGCCAATGGTAGGACAATTTGCTTTTTAAGTTTCTAACGATGTAAAAAATTTAACAAGAACCAAGCTAGCTTATGTGATCCAAAAGCTAACATCATCTCCAACACTGATTAGTTTCTTCTGTCTAACATTTTGTTCTAGTGTTAGGCATCTGGATTTGATATGCATCTTTTTTATTTGTTCTCCTTCCTCTATCCTACCCAGCATCAAAATTTTAACTGCTAAATCCTGTATTTTCTCTTTCTGCAATGCTTCTCCTGTCATCTTTTTTTTTTTTTTTTTGATTCTGTCATTGTTCTGATAAAAGACCCTTGTTTCTTTGAGCCTAAACTATTCCATTGCTTCTGCCTCCCTCTTTTGAGGTCATTTCCAATTCACAACCTTTACACAAAGCTACCAGTTCACTTTGGAAAAATATGGTAAATCTCACAACAGAGAGCCTCATTCAAATCAATAGTAAATCTTTGGTGCTATGTCCTCAATAAGTCTTTCTCCTGTTTTCCTAAGTTAATCTTCTAGAATATTTTCTGTGGGAACTGGATATCCTAGCCAATCCTAGTAATTTCTGAAGGTGCCTGTTTATTCCTTTGAGACTCCTCCCCCAGGCCCGCCACCACCTCCTGCTATTATTTTTACCCAACTTTTTCTTTGTGTCTAACCACAACACTTTATCCTTCCTGACATCTCCCTTGAACCCCTAGCCAGGGAACACTACCCTCCTCCCCAACTCACTGAACTTTTTCTACCATTTTATGATTCCACTTTCCTGGGCTATGCGTTATTGTACATTTCTTTCTTGAAATAATATCTATTTACTTTTATGTGTATTATTTGGGAGCAGTGGACTAAAGGACTCAGAGTGGGATCTCACTTATCCCTCTACCAACTTTGAGAAATAAGTACAAATGCAGCCAAGAAATCCAAATTACCCTATGCTCTCAAAACAGCAGAGGTGCCATGTTTGTCTGATTTCAAAACTGTTGCTCTTTGAAAAAGTCTCCATTACAGCCACTTGTATTTGTGAAGTATCTTCTCTGTTAGATTTTAGGTCCTTTGAGGGCAGGCATTACTCTTACAACTGTATCTTCTATGTACATTTTGTAATTTCTGAAAGCTACTAGAAAAAGATATCAATTTAATAAGCAGGGAGTGATAACTCCATTAGGATGGGAAAGAAGGAAGTCTCTGTTTGATTCTTGTGACTTGAGCTGATAGGGAACCAGAGTAGTATTTTTAATACTGTCCCCTCCCATTTTTCAGGGGCCACAGGTAAGACCTAAGAATTCGACCTAAGAATTTTATCTGGGATATGGTAAAGAGAAACTGCAAGTCAGAACTTTTGCAAGTTCTTAGTGATGCTGAAGGTGTTGACCTAGGGCAGCTGCCTCATAGTTAATCCCATTAATGATGCTTTTAGTTAGAAAAGTAACAACCCGGTGTCATCCAGGCAGGCGATGTTTAGACAAAAGGGAAATAAACATGTTCCACATGATATGTCAAAAGGCTCTTCTTTTATTATTTTTATTTTACCTTTTACTTTTAGAGAGCTCTGTTGTTTACAAATATGTATGATCTCAGATTAGTCATATGTATATCCCCCCCATCCCACCCCTCCAGTTCTCCAGGTTTTCACTAGGCTGCCTAAAAGATTCCATGGATGTTTGCACTGAATGGATAGCAGTTGTATATTAAAGTATCACTTGAGAAATAGGTAAATATAAGTCCTAAAATATTAAAATACAGGGCAGTCACTAATGTACTAGTAAGAGAACAGTCATTATACCAAAGTCCCAAACCTACCTCTTTATGATAGGTTCTCCTTCATGTAATGGAGAACGAGTCTAATGTCTTTGAATCTGAAAACATCCTATTTAAGCTGGTTTCAATCCCCCAAAGTTAATTGGCTTAGAGGCAGAAAATATAGTTCTTTGCAGAACTTTCCTTATTTATTTGTACATATTCCATAGAGGGTTTGCCGCCAATGTTTGCCAAATAATGACACATCTCAAGTCAGGTATTCAAAGGTATAATTGATGAATGAGAAGTGATTTGGTCTTATCCTAGGGGCTGGGATGAGTATCAAAGCTCAGAGAAAAAAAATCTAATCTGCTGAGAGGAGCAGTTGGTGCAGGAGGTGACCGATACTTGTGTCAGGGAAAGTAGTTGAAATGTTCCCTTAAAGATAATTAGGAACACAAAAAAGGACTGAAGTTAGGTGCAGTGTCATAAGGCCCTACAATTCTGACATCATTCACTTTGCCTGAATAGGAAAGTGAGTTCTATTTAATTAAATGAAAGAAGGAAGTCTCTGTTTGATTCTTGTGACTTGAGCTGATAGGGAACCAGAGTAGTATTTTAATACTGTCCCCTCCCATTTTTCAGGGGCCACAGGTAAGACCTAAGAATTCGACCTAAGAATTTTATCTGGGATATGGTAAAGAGAAACTGCAAGTCAGAACTTTTGCAAGTTCTTAGTGATGCTGAAGGTGTTGACCTAGGGCAGCTGCCTCATAGTTAATCCCATTAATGATGCTTTTAGTTAGAAAAGTAACAACCCGGTGTCATCCAGGCAGGCGATGTTTAGACAAAAGGGAAATAAACATGTTCCACATGATATGTCAAAAGGCTCTTCTTTTATTATTTTTATTTTACCTTTTACTTTTAGAGAGCTCTGTTGTTTACAAATATGTATGATCTCAGATTAGTCATATGTATATCCCCCATCCCACCCTCCAGTTCTCCAGGTTTTCACTAGGCTGCCTAAAAGATTCCATGGATGTTTGCACTGAATGGATAGCAGTTGTATATTAAAGTATCACTTGAGAAATAGGTAAATATAAGTCCTAAAATATTAAAATACAGGGCAGTCACTAATGTACTAGTAAGAGAACAGTCATTATACCAAAGTCCCAAACCTACCTCTTTATGATAGGTTCTCCTTCATGTAATGGAGAACGAGTCTAATGTCTTTGAATCTGAAAACATCCTATTTAAGCTGGTTTCAATCCCCCAAAGTTAATTGGCTTAGAGGCAGAAAATATAGTTCTTTGCAGAACTTTCCTTATTTATTTGTACATATTCCATAGAGGGTTTGCCGCCAATGTTTGCCAAATAATGACACATCTCAAGTCAGGTATTCAAAGGTATAATTGATGAATGAGAAGTGATTTGGTCTTATCCTAGGGGCTGGGATGAGTATCAAAGCTCAGAGAGAAAAAAAAAATCTAATCTGCTGAGAGGAGCAGTTGGTGCAGGAGGTGACCGATACTTGTGTCAGGGAAAGTAGTTGAAATGTTCCCTTAAAGATAATTAGGAACACAAAAAAGGACTGAAGTTAGGTGCAGTGTCATAAGGCCCTACAATTCTGACATCATTCACTTTGCCTGAATAGGAAAGTGAGTTCTATTTAATTAAATGAAAGTCCAGGCATGCTCATGGTGTTAGGTGCTCAGTCATGTCCGACTCTTTTGCAACCTCACGGACTGTAGCCCATTAGACTTCTCTGTCTATGGGATTCTCCAGACGAGAATACTGCAGTGGGTAGCCATTTCCTCCTCAGGGATTGAACCCAAGTCTCCCGAGTCTTCTCTAACATAGGTGGATTCTGGTGTGCTTATAAGGGAAAAAAAAAAAAAAAGGAATTCCCTATTCTCCCTACTGTGAAACACAGAAAGTCCTCGAGGTCTCCAGGCCTGCATGGCATTAGCTGATCTCAAATAACACGAATACGAACAGTGCAGTCACCTCCTTACCCCTTACCACATCGCTAGCCACAGAGTTGCAATTTTACTCTGATAGTGATAAATGCAAAATTATAAACCTTTTATTCGGAGGCACCTTTACCATATTATTCCCCAAGCCCACCTGGCCAGTAAAAGAGACAAGTCCTCAAAGCTCATTCACAGCAGTGTGGCTTCCTTGCCCCCACAGTCGTTGGCTTTTTCAAATCACAGGAGACATGTTGAGCTTGAAGAATAGCCCGCCTCTGCCGGTCTCCTGCCAAAGTGAAGCTCCCTGAAGGATGCATCCACCTGTTGGAATGTCAGGGCCTGTGCCCTCCGGCTTCAGGGTGTTTCTGCATTTGTCTTTCAAATTTGAAACTCTGTCTTCCGGCATCCAGATTTGCTCTGGCTTTATGAAAACAGGTCCTGAACCATCTGAAGGAAGTGTTTCTCGTTCTCGAGTGGGGCGGGGGTGGGGGTAGGGGCTTGAGGTCCAGAAGAACGCTTTAGTGCGCTCTGCCAGTGGATAAGTATGGACTGTTAGCGCAGACGGCTGAGTTAAGCCGCAATGTCCTGCAGAGACTCACCATCACAAAGGGTAATACTACTTTATCGATCCCTTCCACACTGCCTCCCACCGTTGTGTTAAGCCTGTGGCGAGTACAACCTTTACAAAACGAGATCTGGAGATATGACTTACTTTCTAACTTGAACGCAGACTTAAAAAAAAATGGATAAAAGCCTGTTTTGTAGGAATGGCGTGGTGTTGGCATTTCAGAGCGTATATGATAAAAATAAAATCAAAGTCAAGTATCTCAACAGAGGGAAAAAGTCACATTGAGACTTGCACACATGCGCATAAAATGTGGCTGCAGCCTTCCGCTGAAAGCAGAAATAACTTAATTTGGCCACATTGTATGGAATAATCCAATTTTTTTCTTGTTATTTTAAGAGAGGCAACATCGTTAGCATACATTTTTAGAGATTAGAGCCTCATTTTTTCATCTCTGACTTTATGGTCAGGGAGCATTTATTTATGTCAATGAGGTTAGGTGAGGTACTGTAGACCCACAGATTGATTGTTCTGAAATATTGATGATTTATAAGCCCTTACACTTTGTGATTCTTTTCCTCTTAATAAGGCATTCCACTATCAAGGAGTGAAGGGAAAAAAGCATTTTCTGAGAGCTGCATGGGAACGTGTTTTTAATTGGCACTGTCACCCTTCTAAGGATAATAGGAAAAAGCTTATACTTCACTGCTTGCATGATTTTTGATTTTACCTTTGTTTGTTACAATGCCGAATTGGCCGTGAGGTACCTTTTAAAAAGTCTTTTCCTTTCATTGTACTACTAATGGGATGAGAGAGAAGTAAAAGACAGATTTATTTTTATGTTTAATCTAGTCCAATAATAATTGCATTGTGGTAACTGCTTTAAGCATTACATTTTCGGTAAGTAATTTATCAGCTGCATTCTTTTTTATTTTATTTTTAATTTTTTTTCCCCTGGAGGGGATTAACAGTTACCGTAGGATTTATACACTGTAGGCAGTTTCTTCCCCTTCAGTAAATAAAGCTTATCGATGGTGTAGGTTTTCTGAGGCCTCCCTAAACTTCAGTCTTATCCTTATAACAGTTTTAACTCATTTTGTTCTTTTGTCCTGACTTTGTTGAGGGTGGCTGATGGGACCTGAGGACAAGAGAAGAAATTTGTGGTTAGGAAGGGTGATCAACTTGAGCTTATCCATGGGATTTCTGGTTGTAACACTAACATTCTCAGGTCTCAGGAAGGCTCTGGGTCCCAGCACAAAGGTTCACACGACCCTATGCCTCCCACCGTTGTGTTAAGCCTGTGGCAGTACAACCTTTACAAAACGAGATCTGGAGATATGACTTACTTTCTAACTTGAACGCAGACTTAAAAAAAAATGGATAAAAGCCTGTTTTGTAGGAATGGCGTGGTGTTGGCATTTCAGAGCGTATATGATAAAAATAAAATCAAAGTCAAGTATCTCAACAGAGGAAAAAGTCACATTGAGACTTGCACATGCGCATAAAATGTGGCTGCAGCCTTCCGCTGAAAGCAGAAATAACTTAATTTGGCCACATTGTATGGAATAATCCAATTTTTTTCTTGTTATTTTAAGAGAGGCAACATCGTTAGCATACATTTTTAGAGATTAGAGCCTCATTTTTTCATCTCTGACTTTATGGTCAGGGAGCATTTATTTATGTCAATGAGGTTAGGTGAGGTACTGTAGACCCACAGATTGATTGTTCTGAAATATTGATGATTTATAAGCCCTTACACTTTGTGATTCTTTTCCTCTTAATAAGGCATTCCACTATCAAGGAGTGAAGGGAAAAAAGCATTTTCTGAGAGCTGCATGGGAACGTGTTTTTAATTGGCACTGTCACCCTTCTAAGGATAATAGGAAAAAGCTTATACTTCACTGCTTGCATGATTTTTGATTTTACCTTTGTTTGTTACAATGCCGAATTGGCCGTGTGGTGCCTTTTTAAAAAAGTCTTTTCCTTTCATTGTACTACTAATGGGATGAGAGAGAAGTAAAAGACAGATTTATTTTTATGTTTAATCTAGTCCAATAATAATTGCATTGTGGTAACTGCTTTAAGCATTACATTTTCGGTAAGTAATTTATCAGCTGCATTCTTTTTTATTTTATTTTTAATTTTTTTTCCCCTGGAGGGGATTAACAGTTACCGTAGGATTTATACACTGTAGGCAGTTTCTTCCCCTTCAGTAAATAAAGCTTATCGATGGTGTAGGTTTTCTGAGGCCTCCCTAAACTTCAGTCTTATCCTTATAACAGTTTTAACTCATTTTGTTCTTTTGTCCTGACTTTGTTGAGGGTGGCTGATGGGACCTGAGGACAAGAGAAGAAATTTGTGGTTAGGAAGGGTGATCAACTTGCCCTAGCTTATCCATGGGATTTCTGGTTGTAACACTAACATTCTCAGGTCTCAGGAAGGCTCTGGGTCCCAGGCAAACCAGGAGAGTTTGTCACCCTGTGATTGGGGCATGGTGCTAGAGATGGACTGCCCGTATCAGCTTCATGTGGAAAATTCTAAAATAATAAAAATGCTGTTTCTTCTCAGCTGACACAACTGGCATGAAGTGAGACAACATAACAAACTGGGAAGGATATTTCTGAAAGGTAGGACTGGAAACACCGGAGAAGTAACTGACTCAGGCCGAAGCCAGGTCACCTCTGTACCATCTGACCTGCTTCACCTTTCCCTTTTCCCCACATTTCTTTCAGATGAAGTGCTTATTTACAAATCCTTCTCTACTTCTCCTTTTCTATGGCTATTCTCTGTTCCCTCTGGAGAAATAAATCACCTAAGCCTGACATGCCCACTTACCTGTAGGCTGGTTCTCTTTGGCTGTTAGCCGGTACTTCGATTCCTCAACCCTAGGGTTTCTTAGGTGTATTAATATAAGGGGTGTCTTCAAGCAGATCAGCAGAGAGATGGGCTAGAAATAACCATGGCTTCTATGTGAGTGGTGGGATTCCTAAAAGGCTTTGTATGAAATTTGGGTACAGCAGCCGTGGTATTTTAGAACTTACGACAGCAAAACTGCTGAACTGGTTGGCCTGATTTTGCCTGAAATGAGACCATTAACGTTGTTATAGAAACAAATGCAGCAACAGCCCTTTAGTCCTCTCTCGTCCATATAATTATTTTCCTTCCTCCCTTCCACCAGTCCTTTCTCCCTTTTTTCTTCCTTTCTTTTCTTCATTTTATTCTTTTAAGCCCACACAAGTGTTTGCATTTTTAAAACTTTGACTTTTTTCTGGTTTTCTAAGGAGCTACTCATGTGTGTGTTTGTGTGTGTGTGTGTGTGCATGTGTGTGACTCACAGGTCCTAATGTCCCATCAAAAAGGATAACTGACATACAAGTGTGTAAAGCAGAAAAGAGCTAACTGCGTTTAGCTCAACCTGGGGAAAAGAAATACTTCTGCATGAAGCAGAAAACATCTAAATGAATTCCTCCTTGTATCTACATATGTTAATGGGAAGATTAAAATTCTGCATAGCCCATTCTGTATGTAATAAAAATTGTGAAATAAGTGGGTTTTGGTGGAGTGGTTGAGAAACGTGCTGAATTTTCATTGTAAAACAGCACACACAACCTGCAGCTCTCACTTTTTTGTCTTGTGATAAAACGTAAGAAATCTACATATTACATTTTGCCTAAAATCTTAAAATTTTTGGAAGGGATTTAAATGAAAATGTTTTTCTTTATTTTTCAAGTATAGAACTGTGTATGGATTAGTTTATTTCTACCAGAAAAGCAGTTATCAGTAAACAGTTGATCTTTGAGATTTCATCAATAAGGCAAGTTAAATTAAGAAAGATTTTGTAATTTTTGATAACTAATAATCCTTATCCAATTTAGAATTTGGCTGCAATTTGCCTTCTGATAAAAATTTAAAACAGTTGCAAAACATTTTAATTACACTTCATCATTTGTAATTTCATTGCTGGATTGGAAAATAGCATTGCTAAAGATTTAAGTTAAAAAATTCCTATATAAGGGAAAGTCCTGCTATGTTTGTTTGTGTGTGTGTGTGTGTGTGTGTATCTGTATCTATATATTTTTTGAGATTTTTTTCTAAATTCAGTTGATTGAATGTGAAATTATTTTTCAAATAGGTTAAGAGGGCTGTTTAATTCATTCACTAAGCATTTTATAGTGCCCTTTGAATCTTGTCTTTTTATTTGGAGCTTCATTTCAATGTTTTCCTTCCATTTTCTACTACACAATTTTGTGACTAATAGTGACTAGAAAACCTTGTTTGTTTTTTTAATGATTTTAGAAATCTTTATAAAATATTTTCAAAGCTTTTAGAGCTTTTACAACTTGAGAAAATATCTTCTCAAATGCAAAGAATTTTCTAATTTTGTACTTGCCTTTTAGTCTACTCCCAAATTTTAGAGAAATAATTTATTTTCAAGAAGTGTAGAAATATAAGAAAGTGTCCATACAAATCTGCAAATTTTCTTGTTTATAACCCATCAAAAGGATAACTAAAGTTAGCTAACTGCGTTTAGCTCAACCTGGGGAAAGAAATACTTCTGCATGAAGCATAAAACATCTAAATGAATTCCTCCTTGTATCTACATATGTTAATGGGAAGATTAAAATTCTGCATAGCCCATTCTGTATGTAATAAAAATTGTGAAATAAGTGGGTTTTGGTGGAGTGGTTGAGAAACGTGCTGAATTTTCATTGTAAAACAGCACACACAACCTGCAGCTCTCACTTTTTTGTCTTGTGATAAAACGTAAGAAATCTACATATTACATTTTGCCTAAAATCTTAAAATTTTTGGAAGGGATTTAAATGAAAATGTTTTTCTTTATTTTTCAAGTATAGAACTGTGTATGGATTAGTTTATTTCTACCAGAAAAGCAGTTATCAGTAAACAGTTGATCTTTGAGATTTCATCAATAAGGCAAGTTAAATTAAGAAAGATTTTGTAATTTTTGATAACTAATAATCCTTATCCAATTTAGAATTTGGCTGCAATTTGCCTTCTGATAAAAATTTAAAACAGTTGCAAAACATTTTAATTACACTTCATCATTTGTAATTTCATTGCTGGATTGGAAAATAGCATTGCTAAAGATTTAAGTTAAAAAATTCCTATATAAGGGAAAGTCCTGCTATGTTTGTTTGTGTGTGTGTGTGTGTGTGTGTATCTGTATCTATATATTTTTTGAGATTTTTTTCTAAATTCAGTTGATTGAATGTGAAATTATTTTTCAAATAGGTTAAGAGGGCTGTTTAATTCATTCACTAAGCATTTTATAGTGCCCTTTGAATCTTGTCTTTTTATTTGGAGCTTCATTTCAATGTTTTCCTTCCATTTTCTACTACACAATTTTGTGACTAATAGTGACTAGAAAACCTTGTTTGTTTTTTTAATGATTTTAGAAATCTTTATAAAATATTTTCAAAGCTTTTAGAGCTTTTACAACTTGAGAAAATATCTTCTCAAATGCAAAGAATTCAGAACTTCTAATTTTGTACTTGCCTTTTTAGTCTACTCCCAAATAAATTTTCAGAGAAATAATTTATTTTCAAGGGGAAGTGTAGAAATATAAGAAAGTGTCCATACAAATCTGCAAATTTTCTGTGTTTATAACATTCCAAGGGTATTATTCCACTCCTCCACTGTTGCTTTAACTAGGAAAATCCTCCCAAATTACAGATCGAAATAATAGTATCATGCTATTTCAAGTCAAAATTATTTGGAGGACATCTTATGAAATGTATAAGGTCTCCATTAATATACATGTGTTATCAAATATTTACACCTATTTTTTAAACTACTAACACTGTGTTTAAACTTAAGAAGATATTCTAACAGTAAAGTGTATCTCTTTTTCTCTCTCTTTTTTTTTTTTTTTAGCATCTTGCACATTAGGTCATCATTTCTCTCCTCTTCCTCTTTACCACAATTTCAAGCAAGGAGAACTAACGTTATTTATACAGCGTAGGCAAGGTTGCATTTAAAGACCCATTTTGTTATTTTTCACCACGATTTGCTGTAAATCATCCCTCATCGTAATCTACTTTATCCTTCACATTCACACTCATGATTAGAACAATGGTACGGAAGGTCAAGCATGAAAATGATGCTGTTTTGATGATGCACTCAGCATTGTATAACTGATATTTATATCGGCCCTGACTCTAACACTTACTCTGTGTACAGTGTCAAAGATACCATCTCCCCCCAATTTCCTGGTATGCAAATCTCAGAGAATAACACTTGTTAATAAAACAGATGTTTAAAGTTGCTCTGCTAGCAAAATATTTATTTACATAGGAAGAAACTAATAACATCTTGTTGAACCATCATCCTTGTCAACAAACGACACAGTCTTCCTGAATGTTGAGAATTTAGATAGCCATATCATTGTCTTCAGATCCAAGTATATACCCAGAATCAGGCTAGTGAGCCATACTCAGCAAATATTTGTGGAATAAAATGCCCCATATTTAGGTTTCCTGTTATATATGGACCCAGCTGTTTGATTTTGCTTTTGGGGAACTCTCCTCCCCTTAAAAGGAGAGATGAACTGGCTTGTTTTAAAGATTTGCCGACCTCCAGAGAACATGATTCGGTAACATACGTATTTTATATGTAAGTGACTCACATCCAGGCAAGCTAACTTGCAAAATCAGCGAAAGGAGCCACCTGAACCATAAAATAAAGAAAAAAAAATGGCCACTTACTGCATTTTTAAACCACATTTCAGATATGGATTTCTGGAATGGAAATGTACTAATATAATAAGTTTGCTGTTATATAATTCACATAGTAAATTTATTGTTAAATGCCCACCTCATTTTATGCACTAAAAGTAATTTTACAATTTTCCTTTTGACATATAAAGGGACAAAGCTTTCTGACATTTATTTTTTGCTAAGAAGCAAGCAAGCTTTTGAAATCTCCATATTCAGGAAACTAGGTTATTTTTGGACCCATTTCTGGCCACTCAACGTGCGTACACAAAACTCATTCAAAAAAAGCAGATGACATGCTATTTTCAAGAATTATCCTAACTCCTGTTGTTGAAAACATATCCTTTTAAGATATCTCAGAAAATGAATTCTTGGCTCTGAACATAGAATCGAACCAGAAAACAAGGAGTAGAGCCCAAGGTGAGGAAGTGAAGTTTATGCTGTTATAACCCAGCATAGGCAATTTCTTTCACTCCTTTTTTTGCCCTTTATTGTAGAAACCAAAGTGTATACATTTTTCCTCTGGCTGAGGCTTGTTAAATACAAACAATACTTAGCATTTATATGGCACCTTATACTAAGGTAGAAAAGTACAAGAAACATTGAAAATGTCATTTATAAATAATACATAACCACAGTGATGGTAACAAGTTTTTGTTTTTGTTTTGTCGTGTTTGGGGACAGGGTGTGGAGTGAGGTGTCTCATTTCTGCTGTGTTTCAGTATCTGTGGGTTCACTTAAAGGGCCATCCATGGTAGTAATTGCCAGTAATTTGCAATGCTTTGGGGTTGCTGCATGCCTGACACTTATTTGTGTTTATTTTTGTGTAAGAGAGGAAGACTGGCTCTGAACCTATCCAAGAAAGTCAACCCATCTGCCCTTTCCACAGCCTTATTCCATCTGTGCTTGCTGATTTTACAGTCCTTAGGCTCCTTTTGGTGACGTTGACAAAATGTGCTTTTCCTTTTTAATGTTTATTTTGACTGTGATTGGTCTTCCCTGGGGAGGGGCAGGCTTCTGTAGTACAGTCATGTGGATTCTAGAAGGCATGGGCTCAGGAGTTGCAGTTCAAGGGCTTACTTGTTGAGCATGAGCTCCCTGAATTGGGAGCACAGAGTCTTAACCACTGGACCACCAGGGAAGCCCCCAAAAGGTGAAGTTAGAAGGGTCCAGTTTGGTATATAGGTCTGGAGGATAAGTCATAGCACCAAAACTTGGAATTCCTTGCTTGTCCTGCTATACTTTCCAGGCTTGTTTTCCTTAAAAATGGTCTAACATAGCCAAAAGGGTCAAATAATGTTTTCTACACATACCCACTTATGTGTATGCATATATAAATATATATAAAGACCTACATATTTTATATTTTTTGAGCATGCACACCAAACTATATATGTGTGTGTGTATACACACGCATACACAACATATATGTGTATATATAATGTGTATATATAAAAACCTCTCTGGTCAAGGCCCTGAACGCATTCACCAGTCCTGCTTTTATTCAGTTCTGAAACCTCCAGGTGTTTACAGGCAATGATATTAGCACAGGCTGGGAAACAGTCACAGCCCTATTCAATGATTATTCTTGTAGCTCTGAGGATGGAAAGGGCGTGTTGCAGCTGGGGGGCAACTAAATCAGCAAGAAGTTAACGAGTCTGCACAGACCCAGCGTTCCAAAGTCAATAGCAGATCTCCCACCTGTTGCTGATCAGTATATCCCGAGCTAATAAGCCCAGGTGAATCAAATCACTTGTTTGTCTTAGATCTTTCTAGTATATTTCTCATTACCAAGTTACTTTTCTTCTGGCTAAGCCAAAGCCACAAAAAACTTCACTGGTTTGTTCCCCCCTAACACACATATATACATATATATTCCCATTTGATGCTAGTAGAAAAGAACCCATCTGCCAAGGCAGGAGACCTAAGAGACATGGGTTCAGTCCCTGGGTTGGGAATATCCCCTGGAGGAAGACATGGCCATCCACTCCAGTATTCTTGCCTGGAGAATCCCATAGACAGAGGAGCCTAGTGGGCTACAATCTATAACATCACAAAGAGTCAGACACAACTGAAGCAACTTAACACACACACACACACAATACATGTGGAACTCTACTGATAAAGCCTACAAATTGTTAAATAAAGATGACTGTTTTTTTTTTCAAAAAATCGAAATGAATAGTAGTTCTCATGTTTTCTTCCTTCTGTCCCAGTGGTTTTCTTGTCCTCAAACCTGAGACATGCACCCCACTTAGGAGACGGCTATTTTAGACAACCTGGAAAATGCATGGTATAACTGATATAGTCATTACTAGTTTAGAATGAGTGCGGATTGAATTCAAAATGTCTGTCACTGTACTTATTCTGTTGGGATAAATAACTATAAATCCACTTCTTTAGCAATCTACACAGAATTCTGAGTAGTGGGCCATTAGGATAATGTAGGAGCAAGCCAAAGGAATTCTAGGACCTTGTTAGTTTTTATCTAATCTGAAAATTAGCTAAAGTCTTTTGTAAGAATCATAACTGATGTGTGTATAATACCTAACAGCCTGCAAGTGCCTTTTCAGGCACATTAATTCATTTGACCCTCCGTATCTGCCTGTAAATTAGGTTTACTCAACATATTGATTTTTGTAGATAAGGAACTGAATCTTTCTTTTATTATGAAATACCATCTGTTTCCAGTGGCCATGGACAAAATAATTCGGACAGCGTCTTGCGGCCTTATCTTTTTGCCTCCATTGACTGTTAAAGCTATTATAAGGACCACTATAATAAACCGTTTCTTTGATTTTCTTACTACTGTAGCAGATTGAGTAAAATCATATTCTATCCTTTGCAGTTTTTCTGCTCACCATCTCCAGTTAGGAGGCAGAAGTGACAGTTGGGGCATCTTTCTTGCTTACTATAACCATTTAGCACCCCAGTTTCAAATCTGTATCTTGAAACTAAGAAATTTATTGGGGAATTTTAAATGTTTTATTTTATACTGGAGTAAATCATTGTAGAAAGACCCATGCCAGGGGGCCTAAGAGACATGGGTTCAGTCCCTGGGTTGGGAATATCCCCTGGAGGAAGACATGGCCATCCACTCCAGTATTCTTGCCTGGAGAATCCCATAGACAGAGGAGCCTAGTGGGCTACAATCTATAACATCACAAAGAGTCAGACACAACTGAAGCAACTTAACACACACACACACACAATACATGTGGAACTCTACTGATAAAGCCTACAAATTGTTAAATAAAGATGACTGTTTTTTTTTTCAAAAAATCGAAATGAATAGTAGTTCTCATGTTTTCTTCCTTCTGTCCCAGTGGTTTTCTTGTCCTCAAACCTGAGACATGCACCCCACTTAGGAGACGGCTATTTTAGACAACCTGGAAAATGCATGGTATAACTGATATAGTCATTACTAGTTTAGAATGAGTGCGGATTGAATTCAAAATGTCTGTCACTGTACTTATTCTGTTGGGATAAATAACTATAAATCCACTTCTTTAGCAATCTACACAGAATTCTGAGTAGTGGGCCATTAGGATAATGTAGGAGCAAGCCAAAGGAATTCTAGGACCTTGTTAGTTTTTATCTAATCTGAAAATTAGCTAAAGTCTTTTGTAAGAATCATAACTGATGTGTGTATAATACCTAACAGCCTGCAAGTGCCTTTTCAGGCACATTAATTCATTTGACCCTCCGTATCTGCCTGTAAATTAGGTTTACTCAACATATTGATTTTTGTAGATAAGGAACTGAATCTTTCTTTTATTATGAAATACCATCTGTTTCCAGTGGCCATGGACAAAATAATTCGGACAGCGTCTTGCGGCCTTATCTTTTTGCCTCCATTGACTGTTAAAGCTATTATAAGGACCACTATAATAAACCGTTTCTTTGATTTTCTTACTACTGTAGCAGATTGAGTAAAATCATATTCTATCCTTTGCAGTTTTTCTGCTCACCATCTCCAGTTAGGAGGCAGAAGTGACAGTTGGGGCATCTTTCTTGCTTACTATAACCATTTAGCACCCCAGTTTCAAATCTGTATCTTGAAACTAAGATTCTAATTCATTGGGGAATTTTAAATGTTTTATTTTATACTGGAGTAAATCCAGTTAACAATGTTGTAATATTTTCAGGAGGACAGCAAAGGGACTCAGCTATGCATACACATGCATCCATTCTCTGACTGGGGAATTGTAGCATGCTGGTATGATATTGTCCATGACCAAATTGATTTATTTATATCACTACAGTGACTCTTATCCTTAACTGAAACCCTGAAATGATATGCACATTCTTACGTGTGTGTGCATACCTGAACTTTTTTGGATTGAGGTTTTTATATATTTCACCACTTTCTCACATGTACCATGACCCACAAAGAGTCACGGTCTCGGGTTTCAAGCTTTTCCACAAGATTCCTATTTGTTCAGAGGTGTCGAAACTGGATGATCAAGAAGTACAGAAAGAGCATGGAGAAACTAGAGCATCATTTGGTCCCATTTATTGAGGATCATTTCTTCACTGTAGTTGCTTAGACAAACAACATGTTTTCAGATTGACTACAAACTTCCATGCTATTTTCCTGCCCCTCAGAAACCTCCAAAGTGTCTCTGGGGGGACAGGAAACAAAGCCTTTCTCCCTCCGGATTTGAGGGTTTTGTTGTCCTAACACCTATGTTGACACCTATGCTTTCCATGCACAAAATTGCTCCTCGCGGATCCTACCAAGGCCGGCTGACTGCTGTGACTGTCTGCAGGTCCATTTGGTGGAGGCAGGGATAATTTTTCAGCTGAACATTGATGATGTCTGGCTTTTTTCTATTTTACAGTTCAGGGTATTTATAATTTGGGGCAAGAAGATAAAACATTTAACCAAGTGGAATTCAGCAGATGTCCCAGAGTGTGGCTTTCATGATTTACAAGTTCAATCAACCCCTTTGAAGATTTACTTCTTTTCCCCCTGAATTCTCTTTGAAAGTCTATTTCAAGGGGAATCTTTACCTCATGTCACAATAGTCACTCAAGTATTTCAAGAGAGGGAAATAAAACAATCACAAAAGAGTATCAGCCATGAACGCATCTAAATTTCTTGCCTTTGAAAGAAGGGTCTCTTGCCTTTAACCTTTAGGTTTCCATTTCAATTTAGCGGTAACATATTAGAAAGGGAGTAAAGGAAATGATTTCTTGGGGACTATTGATAAAAGAGCTGCTCTCCTCCAGCCGGTCTTCAGGGAGGTTTGCTGAGGCAAGGAAGGAATCAGGTGCTAGAACAAATGGAGCTGTGAAAATGGGTCTGTGTTAAAGCCTGCCTGGAGGAGTTTAGTGAGGTTCCCTTTGGGAGACCAAATTTGGAAATAGTCCTTGGGACCACATGGAGCTGGCTTCTCCGTCAGTTGCTGCAAAAAGCGTGGGTCTTCGCAGTCTGCCTAGCCGAATGTGGGGCAGAGCCAGGTGTCCTGTGTGGGGAAATAACCTGAACACAAAAGAAACATGAAATCCAAATGCTTAATTCCACCCCCAGCTAGAGAAGAAGTTATAGAATTAAACCAATTAGGACTAGAAAGTGCAGTGGTGTGAATAGAAATCACTTATGAATAGAAGCCATAAAGACAGGCCAACCCGCCTTCCAGAAAAGATATTGTTTCTTTGAGCGTCAATCTCCTTCTTCTACATCAAATCGCATTTGAAAAAATCCAGCAGAATTAACCGTGCCTCTTCAAAAGGGAACAGAAACAAATCTCTCTTTGTATTTTGTTATGTGAATAACCCCTCTTCACCAGCAACTATGACTTTAAACTTTATTGTCAATTAGGTCTTCTCAATGTCTTTGCCAGCAAGGTTAGTACAGAAGTGCACTAACACATTCTTTGAAGCTAATTTCCTATTTTACAGTTCAGGTATTTATAATTTGGGGCAAGAAGATAAAACATTTAACCAAGTGGAATTCAGCAGATGTCCCAGAGTGTGGCTTTCATGATTTACAAGTTCAATCAACCCCTTTGAAGATTTACTTCTTTTCCCCCTGAATTCTCTTTGAAAGTCTATTTCAAGGGGAATCTTTACCTCATGTCACAATAGTCACTCAAGTATTTCAAGAGAGGGAAATAAAACAATCACAAAAGAGTATCAGCCATGAACGCATCTAAATTTCTTGCCTTTGAAAGAAGGGTCTCTTGCCTTTAACCTTTAGGTTTCCATTTCAATTTAGCGGTAACATATTAGAAAGGGAGTAAAGGAAATGATTTCTTGGGGACTATTGATAAAAGAGCTGCTCTCCTCCAGCCGGTCTTCAGGGAGGTTTGCTGAGGCAAGGAAGGAATCAGGTGCTAGAACAAATGGAGCTGTGAAAATGGGTCTGTGTTAAAGCCTGCCTGGAGGAGTTTAGTGAGGTTCCCTTTGGGAGACCAAATTTGGAAATAGTCCTTGGGACCACATGGAGCTGGCTTCTCCGTCAGTTGCTGCAAAAAGCGTGGGTCTTCGCAGTCTGCCTAGCCGAATGTGGGGCAGAGCCAGGTGTCCTGTGTGGGGAAATAACCTGAACACAAAAGAAACATGAAATCCAAATGCTTAATTCCACCCCCAGCTAGAGAAGAAGTTATAGAATTAAACCAATTAGGACTAGAAAGTGCAGTGGTGTGAATAGAAATCACTTATGAATAGAAGCCATAAAGACAGGCCAACCCGCCTTCCAGAAAAGATATTGTTTCTTTGAGCGTCAATCTCCTTCTTCTACATCAAATCGCATTTGAAAAAATCCAGCAGAATTAACCGTGCCTCTTCAAAAGGGAACAGAAACAAATCTCTCTTTGTATTTTGTTATGTGAATAACCCCTCTTCACCAGCAACTATGACTTTAAACTTTATTGTCAATTAGGTCTTCTCAATGTCTTTGCCAGCAAGGTTAGTACAGAAGTGCACTAACACATTCTTAAGCCTCCATAAGAGAATCATTCTAATGCTCTTGTTAGGGAACTGGGAACCTGAAACACTGCCTGCCTTAGCTAGGCAGGATGATAATCACTTGCAGAAGTTGTCTTACAACAGGAGGTCCTTATTAAAACAAAACAAAACGTGGTGCTGCCATTGAAAACTAATCAAGGAAATTTAGGAGGCTAAAAAGAGGGGGCGGAGACAAGGAGATGCCAGCCCATAATATGCCTTGTAAAACTAACTGATAAAATTTGGGAAGGGGCAAAAGGAGGGAGGAGCTGATACGTCCTACTAACCTCCCAGAATTCTTCACACTGGGCTCTATCTTGCCTGAGAGGCACTTGCACCCCCAGGAGGCACCCTGAATCACCAAATATGGGCACGAGCAAGATAAGGGGCCAGAGACAAGACAGAAACTAACCTAGAAAACCTGAGAGGGCAGAGCAGTTCCCCGGAGTTCCTTTAGCGTATGTATGACTCTCCGTCTGGGTGCCCTTTCCCAAGAAAGTCTCTTGCTTTGCTCAGCACAGGTGTTTTTCTTAAAGGGACAATTCATTTCCCAGGGTCAGACAGCCCAGTCTTCCCTTCCTATGGTACTTTCATATCTCAATTCTGCTGGATATCAAAATGCTACTCCAGTATACATCTCCAATATTCCCAGCGAAGTGCTTTCTGAGTAACAAGGCATGGCATAATTAGTGACTTACCTCTGAAGAAGCAAATGGCCAAAGGGAAGATGGCAGTGGATCATGCTGGTCATCGAAGGGCCACCTCCTCTGGTGTTGCTGACAGCATTGGCCAAAATGGCCCTTCTTCATGGGTCCAACAAAAGTCAAGGTAGGTTTAAAATTTTTAACTTGCTTTTGTTTGAGACTGTTAAGGGCCTGGAATTGTCTCCAGATTAACCAGAGTAGTGGCATGGAGACTTTGACATTTGTTTACCCTGGAACCTAAAGGGAAGAAGCCAGACTTGACTGTTACCTGGGTCTCTCTCCTACATTGTTGTTAAGTTGGTTCCAACTCTTTTTCGATTCCCCAGACTGTAGCTCACCAGGCTTCTCTGTCTATGGGATTTTCCATGCAAAATGCTGGAGTGGGTTGCCATTTCCTCCTCTAGGGGGTCTTTCCGACTTAGGGATTGAACCCTTGTCTCCTGCAACGGCAGGTGGATTCTTCACCACCATGGAACCAAACTCCCACCGGCAGTAGCTGTTGAGACCCTTCTTCCCCATCTTCCTCCTTAGGCCCCCGCCTCTTCCTCTTTCTCTCCTTCTCCTCCACCTCCTCCTCTTTCGAATTGAAAAGTATGCCTTGTATAAATAACTGATAAAATTTGGGAAGGGGCAAAAGGAGGGAGGAGCTGATACGTCCTACTAACCTCCCAGAATTCTTCACACTGGGCTCTATCTTGCCTGAGAGGCACTTGCACCCCCAGGAGGCACCCTGAATCACCAAATATGGGCACGAGCAAGATAAGGGGCCAGAGACAAGACAGAAACTAACCTAGAAAACCTGAGAGGGCAGAGCAGTTCCCGGAGTTCCTTTAGCGTATGTATGACTCTCCGTCTGGGTGCCCTTTCCCAAGAAAGTCTCTTGCTTTGCTCAGCACAGGTGTTTTTCTTAAAGGGACAATTCATTTCCCAGGGTCAGACAGCCCAGTCTTCCCTTCCTATGGTACTTTCATATCTCAATTCTGCTGGATATCAAAATGCTACTCCAGTATACATCTCCAATATTCCCAGCGAAGTGCTTTCTGAGTAACAAGGCATGGCATAATTAGTGACTTACCTCTGAAGAAGCAAATGGCCAAAGGGAAGATGGCAGTGGATCATGCTGGTCATCGAAGGGCCACCTCCTCTGGTGTTGCTGACAGCATTGGCCAAAATGGCCCTTCTTCATGGGTCCAACAAAAGTCAAGGTAGGTTTAAAATTTTTAACTTGCTTTTGTTTGAGACTGTTAAGGGCCTGGAATTGTCTCCAGATTAACCAGAGTAGTGGCATGGAGACTTTGACATTTGTTTACCCTGGAACCTAAAGGGAAGAAGCCAGACTTGACTGTTACCTGGGTCTCTCTCCTACATTGTTGTTAAGTTGGTTCCAACTCTTTTTCGATTCCCCAGACTGTAGCTCACCAGGCTTCTCTGTCTATGGGATTTTCCATGCAAAATGCTGGAGTGGGTTGCCATTTCCTCCTCTAGGGGGTCTTTCCGACTTAGGGATTGAACCCTTGTCTCCTGCAACGGCAGGTGGATTCTTCACCACCATGGAACCAAACTCCCACCGGCAGTAGCTGTTGAGACCCTTCTTCCCCATCTTCCTCCTTAGGCCCCCGCCTCTTCCTCTTTCCCTCTCCTTCTCCCTCCACCTCCTCCCTTTAGCTGAGTGAGTCGAATTGAAAAGTTGGCGGCAGTGGGTTTCTCATTCAGTCTGTTCTCCCAGGAGCCTGCTTGTTTGGAATTCACATCCCCAGCCTCCATCCCATTGTAAAGGAGGTGGCGTGGGGGAGGACTGCTGCTGGTCTTAATTTTCCAAGAACAGGTGAAATAATTCTGTCATGAATAAAACACCCTGAGCCATAACTTTTGAGGCTCTTTCACGTTTCTCCCCCACTCCCCAGCAGAGGCTGCTGTGTTTTGTTACAGCAGTGCAAGGAGTTGTTATTAGAGTGTTATGGAAACCAGGTGTTAGAACTGATTAGTCACTAATCTTCCATCTCTGAGAGCTTGGCTCCAATCTTCTGTTCATCAGAATCATTCTGTTGCGTTAATTTATTCATCCCAGCTCTAAGAACCTTGTCAAATCAACATGGTGGTCTCCGCTGGGTCCCTAATGCACTATAGCCCAGATCACAAACCTACTATATGACACATAATTCAGGATAATTGGCAGTCAGCGCTCAAACGGCCCTGTGATTAAATGGGTATGGAGATTGAAATCGCTTCTTACCTATTAGAAGGGAGTCTCGCTAGGCCAATGGCTTTCTTCAACCGAGGCTGCTGCTGGAAAGGGCCGTGTTGCTTTCCCAGCTTTATGTGGTTTGTGATTGATGAGATACCACTTCTTTTTCCTCTTAATATCTTACCTCTCAAAACATGAAATGAGCCACTTCATATTTCCTTTTTTTAGACTCCATCTCAAGTCTTCATTAGTAAATCTTAATGACTGCTAAAATTATAGGAAACCCTTCACTTAGTATAAAAGGAAATAGACCATTTCCCCCCTTTTGTGCTGCTTTTGCCAATAGCTCACTTTTGACAACTGATTGTTTATAATGCCACAAAGGGAAGAGTTTGACAAGGTTTTTAATTTTTGACAAGTAATGTGGCCAGTTCTATGTAACTTGAAACAGTTGTTTCTGACGAAAATAATTTAGCACAGCTGGGAGGAATTGTTGCTTGGTAGTGAAAGCTGCATTTACATTTGCTCTGAACTTTGTTTCTTAAGTCTGTGAGATCTTTAAAATTATAGAAATAATATATGTTTGCAAATTTGGAAGAAAGAGATAAAGTGGTAAAAAAAGATCCATGATAGCTCTCTATTCAGGGAGACGTCATTCAGTATTTATTTTCCTCTGGTCCTTTTACACGTGAAGCAAACCCAAAGGATGTGTGGATTAGATTAATTAGATTCATGATGTTTATGTTCTGCTGAGGTTCCTCTATTTGCCTTTTAATTTCAGCACTTGTTTGTGATAACTCTCTACTCGTTTTCATGTTTGAAGTAATTCACATCTATAAAAACGTCTGCTTGTATTTTCCCCATCTCACCCAGGAATTTGAATAGAGTAAGAAAACCCCTTGCTTTGGTTTGAGATGGAAGTGGTAATACAATCAAGCCATCACTAAATGAACAGACGGATTGTTTTTTTACCAAAAAACTACTTTATAAATTATTGTAGTGTATAGAATCACTCATGATCTGATAGAGACTTAAAATTTCAAATTTATATTTACTAAAGTAATGAAGGAAAATATATTCAGTTGTAAAATGTGTAAATTTAGTTTCTGAAAGTCACAGTTGACAATTGAGGGGTCCAGTTTATTATTTTAGAGTTTATAGATTTTTTAAATTATTCTAATTTTCACACTCTTAAATACAGCAATGTCTGTTATTATGTACTCATGACATTCTAACATATATAAAGATATAACAATTTAAAAGCCCAGTAATTTAAAAGGGGACCAATTTTAAATGCTCCCCTTTTTCCCTATTGTTGAAAATAGTATCTTACAAGGTACCTTGTGATATAAATTTTCATTTGTGATTTAGATTATTGGCTTATCATAATCTCTCCAAATTAGAGTCTGGTAAAACATAATAGTCCTACAAAACTCTAAATAAAAGAAAAATATTGAAATGCACTCAAAAACACTTGCAGTATGATGACCTTCACCCAAACTTTATCCAAATTCTTTAAGGCAGGCTGGCTTTGAATCACATAATTGTTCCAGTTTTACATTGGCATGCACTCAAAAACATTTGCAGTTCTATGTCTTGCATGTTACAAAATATTTCCCTGGGTTGTTGGTAGTGAAAGCTGCATTTACATTTGCTCTGAACTTTGTTTCTTAAGTCTGTGAGATCTTTAAAATTATAGAAATAATATATGTTTGCAAATTTGGAAGAAAGAGATAAAGTGGTAAAAAAAGATCCATGATAGCTCTCTATTCAGGGAGACGTCATTCAGTATTTATTTTCCTCTGGTCCTTTTACACGTGAAGCAAACCCAAAGGATGTGTGGATTAGATTAATTAGATTCATGATGTTTATGTTCTGCTGAGGTTCCTCTATTTGCCTTTTAATTTCAGCACTTGTTTGTGATAACTCTCTACTCGTTTTCATGTTTGAAGTAATTCACATCTATAAAAACGTCTGCTTGTATTTTCCCCATCTCACCCAGGAATTTGAATAGAGTAAGAAAACCCCTTGCTTTGGTTTGAGATGGAAGTGGTAATACAATCAAGCCATCACTAAATGAACAGACGGATTGTTTTTTTACCAAAAAACTACTTTATAAATTATTGTAGTGTATAGAATCACTCATGATCTGATAGAGACTTAAAATTTCAAATTTATATTTACTAAAGTAATGAAGGAAAATATATTCAGTTGTAAAATGTGTAAATTTAGTTTCTGAAAGTCACAGTTGACAATTGAGGGGTCCAGTTTATTATTTTAGAGTTTATAGATTTTTTAAATTATTCTAATTTTCACACTCTTAAATACAGCAATGTCTGTTATTATGTACTCATGACATTCTAACATATATAAAGATATAACAATTTAAAAGCCCAGTAATTTAAAAGGGGACCAATTTTAAATGCTCCCCTTTTTTTCCCTATTGTTGAAAATAGTATCTTACAAGGTACCTTGTGATATAAATTTTCATTTGTGATTTAGATTATTGGCTTATCATAATCTCTCCAAATTAGAGTCTGGTAAAACATAATAGTCCTACAAAACTCTAAAAATAAAAGAAAAATATTGGAAATGCACTCAAAAACACTTGCAGTATGATGACCTTCACCCAAACTTTATCCAAATTCTTTAAGGCAGGCTGGCTTTGAATGTCTGATGTTTGCATAATTGTTCCAGTTTTACATTGGCATGACTTTGTATTATTCATTTTTGGCTAATGGAACTATACTATTTCTATTGCAGAGATAGTGCCCCAGACCTTGGAGTTGAAAGGTTACAGATTGGAGGGTTGCTTTGCATGATCATATCCCTCAATCAGAAAGGGTCTAAGTATGAAATAAGGATAATAATGACTGCCTCAATCTGACAGATACATTCTGTAATTTAGGATTTTGAAGGTTTGGCATGCAGGTTTCAAGGATGAGAAAACACTTTTCCGAACAGGATCCGGATTGTTCCTGAAAGCTGTAACTCCTGTTGATGTTCTCCCTACCTTTCAACCAAACTCTCCATCCTCTCTTCCTGTGATCTGTTTAGATATGTTTGATAGCAAAAGTTCAGAAAGAGAGGAATAATTCTAGGAGGGAACTGTCTTTTAAGTTATTGTATGTCTAGAGCTTCGGTTTTTTTCTTTCCAAAAATCTTAATCACTGATTTTTCAGGTGCCACTAATGGTAAAGAAAAGAATCCATCTCCAGTGCATTTTGATCCCTGGGTCAGGAAGATCCCCTGGAGAAGGGAATGGCTCCAGTAGTCTTAAATGGCGAACCCCATGGACAGAGAAGCTTGGCAGGTTAGCCTCCGTAAGGTCCCAAAGAGTCAGACACAACCGAAGGTATTTAGCACATATGGTTTTATGTCCATCATTTGCGGATCTCCCCCAGGCATAGCATATCTAGTACTTACTGCTTCTCCTCCCTCTCATCTTCGTGGGGGCAGCACCTGTCATCCATGGTGGCTTTCTTGCTAACACCAGGTGGCAGCACTGGAATTCCTTCAACTCAGTGATCCCTAGAGCTACTATCAGTGGGTTGGTGTTGGTAAAAGACAAGAAAACTATTTTTTTGTTGCCAAATCTGCCTGTCTCTATTTACTCTAATGTGTGAGAACCCTGAGGTCTCAGTAGGATAAAGGAATTCTGCATGCTCCCACAGCTAAACAGGGGCAAAAGTAGAAACTAATTCTCCAGACTTGTACCCCAGCATAGTGGTGGTTCAGATGGTAAAGAATCTGCCTGCAGTGCAGGAGATCCATGTTTAATCACTGGATCAGGAAAAAGCCCCTGAAGAAGGAAATGGCTACCCACTCCAGTATTCTTGCCTGGAGAATTTCATGCACAGAGGAGCCTGATGAGCTGCAGTCTGTGGTGTCCTTCAGAGTCGGACACAAGTGAGCAACTAACACTTTCATACATTTATCAGAACCAGTCACATCTAAGGTATGGTCTTCATCATATCAGTGACATAGGGTAGGGAAGAAGGAAACCAATTCCCTTCTGTTGGTTTTGAGTCTTCTCACCATGGCTGGAAAATTTCAAGGCATTGACGTTTAACTGAGACGCAATAGGAAATAATGATTTATGACTTCCATTCCCCTACCTTCCTGTGATCTGTTTAGATATGTTTGATAGCAAAAGTTCAGAAAGAGAGGAATAATTCTAGGAGGAACTGTCTTTTAAGTTATTGTATGTCTAGAGCTTGGGTTTTTTTTCTTTCCAAAATCTTAATCACTGATTTTTCAGGTGCCACTAATGGTAAAGAAAAGAATCCATCTCCAGTGCATTTTGATCCCTGGGTCAGGAAGATCCCCTGGAGAAGGGAATGGCTCCAGTAGTCTTAAATGGCGAACCCCATGGACAGAGAAGCTTGGCAGGTTAGCCTCCGTAAGGTCCCAAAGAGTCAGACACAACCGAAGGTATTTAGCACATATGGTTTTATGTCCATCATTTGCGGATCTCCCCCAGGCATAGCATATCTAGTACTTACTGCTTCTCCTCCCTCTCATCTTCGTGGGGGCAGCACCTGTCATCCATGGTGGCTTTCTTGCTAACACCAGGTGGCAGCACTGGAATTCCTTCAACTCAGTGATCCCTAGAGCTACTATCAGTGGGTTGGTGTTGGTAAAAGACAAGAAAACTATTTTTTTGTTGCCAAATCTGCCTGTCTCTATTTACTCTAATGTGTGAGAACCCTGAGGTCTCAGTAGGATAAAGGAATTCTGCATGCTCCCACAGCTAAACAGGGGCAAAAGTAGAAACTAATTCTCCAGACTTGTACCCCAGCATAGTGGTGGTTCAGATGGTAAAGAATCTGCCTGCAGTGCAGGAGATCCATGTTTAATCACTGGATCAGGAAAAAGCCCCTGAAGAAGGAAATGGCTACCCACTCCAGTATTCTTGCCTGGAGAATTTCATGCACAGAGGAGCCTGATGAGCTGCAGTCTGTGGTGTCCTTCAGAGTCGGACACAAGTGAGCAACTAACACTTTCATACATTTATCAGAACCAGTCACATCTAAGGTATGGTCTTCATCATATCAGTGACATAGGGTAGGGAAGAAGGAAACCAATTCCCTTCTGTTGGTTTTGAGTCTTCTCACCATGGCTGGAAAATTTCAAGGCATTGACGTTTAACTGAGACGCAATAGGAAATAATGATTTATGACTCTCTTGCTTGTACAAATATAGAGCTTTATTCATGAAGGTAGTGGATAGTGATGATTCTGGCACCTGTCTGACATTATGGAAGGTTGAAGAAAGGCAGACAGCATTGTAGGGCATAAATACCTGCAGCGGCCGTGAGGGGTGAAGGCCACAAAGGAGCCACGGCAGCTATGTGATCTAGTCCCCTCCTTGTACAAGTTTGACATCAGTGACAGAAAACACCTGCGTTTGAATCTGCATTGCTGGCACAGGATAGAAGCACCGCCTGAGCACTTTTCTCTCAAAGGGGAAGGTTGTGGTGGTGAGGGGAGGAATGTGGAAAATATCTAATATATCTTGTTCACAAAAAGTGTCATTTTAGTGTCAGTTCCTATTTCTTTTAAAACCATTAAAAGCCGCATGTTGCAGTTGGAGTCAGGAAAGACAGACATCATGATACAATTTGTTCCTGACACCTTGGGGTACATTTGCAGCATTGCACCCCTGGGAAATCACTGTAGGTGTGCAGTCTTTCGGCTATTAAATGGAAGTGTGAATCTGATTCCCCACATATACCCGGCCAACCTAAGCAGAAGTTACCTTTGTTTTCTTAAGCGTTTTAACTTACTGTAAGTGTTGCCTGTGAATTATTTGCTTGGTACATGGCCTGGGGAGTCTCTATCACATACTTTATATCAGATGAGAAGGTGTGTGGTGGGGGAGACAAAACCCAAAAACATTCTTCTCAAATATGAACATGGCATCTCTCTTTCCACTTACAAAGTCCTCTAATGCTGGGCAGAGCCAGAGGTCCCAGGGAGGTATAGCTATTTGCTGATGTGGCCTTAACTTTCAAAGTTCATACTGTCATTTTGCGCCTCGCACTGTTTCTATTTGGGGTGTTACAGACTATAAGATCAATACAAATAATTTTTGATCTTGCCAGAGACCTTTTGATGACAGCAGTTGACAAGAAGATGATGCTAATGAAAATTGCGGCTTACTGAACGTTTACAGTATGAAAGTACTTTTCAAGAACCTTCATAGAGAGTACGTGTCTTTAGAGCTTATGTAACTGAAATTGTGCAGTGTACTTTACAAGCATCCTTCTTTGTCCTAGCCATCAGTGTTTCTTTCTTTTTCTGTTGTTTTTTGTTTGTTTGTTTGTGTTTTGGAATGAGAAAACACAGAAAGTTGAGGCATTTCACCCAAGATGACTAGCAAAGCCAGAAGACCCCTATGGGTCTGTCTCATTTCATGCCCAAGTTCTTTGCTTGACATCTCTAGAAAAGAAGTCACTGCTAAAGAGGCCTCATTGCTTCTGGGTCAAGTCAAAGGTTATTGAGCAGAGATTACCTCACTGGTAATGAGGTCATGGGCTTCGCAGGTGATCCTAGTGATAAAGAACCTGTCTGCCAACAGAGGTGATGCAAGAGACTGGGGTTCGATCCCTGGGTGGGGAAGATCACCTAGAGAAGGGCTTGGCAACTCTCTCCAGTATTTTTGACTAGAAAATTCCATGAAGGAACCGGTAGGCAATAGTCTGTAGGGCCACAAAGAGTCAGAGACAACTGTGCATGCATTCATGAGTCATAAGGCCATGGCAGCCCCCTCCTAACCCAACCCCCTCACCTTCTGCTAAAATTGGACAAAAGATACTGAATTCATGGGAGATGTCAGTTCCCTGGTGACCCTCTAAAGCAATATGCACCAGTGTAACTTACTGTAAGTGTTGCCTGTGAATTATTTGCTTGGTACATGGCCTGGGGAGTCTCTATCACATACTTTATATCAGATGAGAAGGTGTGTGGTGGGGGAGACAAAACCCAAAAACATTCTTCTCAAATATGAACATGGCATCTCTCTTTCCACTTACAAAGTCCTCTAATGCTGGGCAGAGCCAGAGGTCCCAGGGAGGTATAGCTATTTGCTGATGTGGCCTTAACTTTCAAAGTTCATACTGTCATTTTGCGCCTCGCACTGTTTCTATTTGGGGTGTTACAGACTATAAGATCAATACAAATAATTTTTGATCTTGCCAGAGACCTTTTGATGACAGCAGTTGACAAGAAGATGATGCTAATGAAAATTGCGGCTTACTGAACGTTTACAGTATGAAAGTACTTTTCAAGAACCTTCATAGAGAGTACGTGTCTTTAGAGCTTATGTAACTGAAATTGTGCAGTGTACTTTACAAGCATCCTTCTTTGTCCTAGCCATCAGTGTTTCTTTCTTTTTCTGTTGTTTTTTGTTTGTTTGTTTGTGTTTTGGAATGAGAAAACACAGAAAGTTGAGGCATTTCACCCAAGATGACTAGCAAAGCCAGAAGACCCCTATGGGTCTGTCTCATTTCATGCCCAAGTTCTTTGCTTGACATCTCTAGAAAAGAAGTCACTGCTAAAGAGGCCTCATTGCTTCTGGGTCAAGTCAAAGGTTATTGAGCAGAGATTACCTCACTGGTAATGAGGTCATGGGCTTCGCAGGTGATCCTAGTGATAAAGAACCTGTCTGCCAACAGAGGTGATGCAAGAGACTGGGGTTCGATCCCTGGGTGGGGAAGATCACCTAGAGAAGGGCTTGGCAACTCTCTCCAGTATTTTTGACTAGAAAATTCCATGAAGGAACCGGTAGGCAATAGTCTGTAGGGCCACAAAGAGTCAGAGACAACTGTGCATGCATTCATGAGTCATAAGGCCATGGCAGCCCCCTCCTAACCCAACCCCCTCACCTTCTGCTAAAATTGGACAAAAGATACTGAATTCATGGGAGATGTCAGTTCCCTGGTGACCCCCTAAAGCCAATATGCACCAGTGATATGTTAGAAAACATATCAGTATCATTTGATTCACGAGTACTCAATTCATCATAAATAATACAAGATGACACATGGAGCAAACACTTTCTTCTCAAAGTCTCTGAATTTCCTCCACTTTGACATGACCCACTTTAGGCAAGATTTCCACTAATGAACTCATAAGCTAGCTTCCGATTTCTAAATGTACACTAAAGCTCGTCTAATGCAAAATTAACCTATCTTTATTACTGGAACCGTAGACTATTAAGATAGCATGCAGAGTTACTGAATTATGAATTTGGAAGAGATTTCTGTGTGAGGCACCTGTGACTTAAAGAAAGCTATTCGCCTTCGTCTGAAATTGAGTTTTCAATCAAAGATTCATGAACATGAGAAGGAATAGAGGAGGTGGGACACGGAGCACCCCTTGAAGGTCACATCCTCCAATTTTTGGTCCCAGGACAAACCTAGTTTAACAAGAATCATTATCCCTGGGAGGTACTGACATTTGCAACACAAGGTGTAAAAATAGTACTGCTCCATAAATGTTAGCTGTGATAAGCACTTCTTTTGCAAATTCTTATTCATCCTCAGGAAACTCCTGAAGATGAATAGTATTCTCATCTCCATTGTTTGGATGGGAACATTGGCTTTAAAGATCTTTGTTTGTAAACAGTACGGCTACTCACTAAGCAAGGAGTGAAGTCTGTTAGTTGTGAAACATCATGCTCTTATCTACTGGGCTATACTTCCATTTGTTATCTCCTAAAAAGGTTTAGCTCCTGTAGAGAATACTGGCTAGCCTATGTGGGCTTATGATACGCTTCTGCTGATCCATGAAATTATAAAAATAGAATAAACACCCAGAGCAGCCAGTGGCATGTATGGAACAAGTCAGTAAAGACAGTCTCAGTGGGGGAAAAAAATGCCCCCCTACCAGAAAAGGGCTTCATCACCTCACGTCCTGGAGCTGATGTATCAGCTGTGTCCTTGTACTCTCATTTACATTTTAACCAGGACTTTTAGTGTCTTATCTGGGAGTGGTGACATATTAAGACTTTATCAGCTAAAATTGGACAAAAGATACTGAATTCATGGGAGATGTCAGTTCCCTGGTGACCCCCTAAAGCCAATATGCACCAGTGATATGTTAGAAAACATATCAGTATCATTTGATTCACGAGTACTCAATTCATCATAAATAATACAAGATGACACATGGAGCAAACACTTTCTTCTCAAAGTCTCTGAATTTCCTCCACTTTGACATGACCCACTTTAGGCAAGATTTCCACTAATGAACTCATAAGCTAGCTTCCGATTTCTAAATGTACACTAAAGCTCGTCTAATGCAAAATTAACCTATCTTTATTACTGGAACCGTAGACTATTAAGATAGCATGCAGAGTTACTGAATTATGAATTTGGAAGAGATTTCTGTGTGAGGCACCTGTGACTTAAAGAAAGCTATTCGCCTTCGTCTGAAATTGAGTTTTCAATCAAAGATTCATGAACATGAGAAGGAATAGAGGAGGTGGGACACGGAGCACCCCTTGAAGGTCACATCCCCCAAATTTTTTGGTCCCAGGACAAACCTAGTTTAACAAGAATCTTTATCCCTGGGAGGGACTGACATTTGCATCACAAGGTGTAGAAATAGTACTGCTCCATAAATGTTAGCTGTGATAAGCACTTCTTTTAAATTCTTATTCATCCTCCGGAACCTCCTGAACATGAATAGTATTCTCATCTCCATTGTTTGGATGGGAACATTGGCTTTAAAGATCTTTGTTTGTAAACAGTACGGCTACTCACTAAGCAAGGAGTGAAGTCTGTTAGTTGTGAAACATCATGCTCTTATCTACTGGGCTATACTTCCATTTGTTATCTCCTAAAAAGGTTTAGCTCCTGTAGAGAATACTGGCTAGCCTATGTGGGCTTATGATACGCTTCTGCTGATCCATGAAATTATAAAAATAGAATAAACACCCAGAGCAGCCAGTGGCATGTATGGAACAAGTCAGTAAAGACAGTCTCAGTGGGGGAAAAAAATGCCCCCCTACCAGAAAAGGGCTTCATCACCTCACGTCCTGGAGCTGATGTATCAGCTGTGTCCTTGTACTCTCATTTACATTTTAACCAGGACTTTTAGTGTCTTATCTGGGAGTGGTGACATATTAAGACTTTATCAGCTATTCATAGCAGAAATTAATGTGTCCAATTTGTTCTCAGTAGCCTACAAGAGATCTGAGGGAACTGGTCTTTCAGACAGAAAAGGTGGAAGCTTTTATTGAGTATATATTCTGGGGCAGGAATAAACCAGATCAGGGATCTGCAAAGTATTTCTTTAAGGGCTCTGTGTGCCACACTGTCTCTCTTGTAACTATTCAACTCAGCATTGGGGACATGAAAATAGCTGTAGATGATACAAGAAGGAATGATGTGTTCCAATAAACCTTTAGTTACAAAATTAAAGCTGCAGATCTGTTTCTAAATCAATGAGTTGACTTCATAAATGATTCTTTATATATATTTTTAAAATTTTCTAAGCTTTCCACCATCTCAGATGCACACCTGTGTTTGGATAGCACAATTAAAAGTTATTTGTAATTTTTATTGTAAAAAAGTTTAAATATGTTCAACAATTATTTAACATTCTGCTCTATAGAGAATAGCATTCTCAGGAGAAATTCTGTAGTATTAGAGGGTGATCTCCTTTTTATATGGGGCTTCCCTGGTGGTTCACATGGTAAAGAATCTGTCTGCCATGTGTAGACCTGGGTTCTATCCTTGGGTCAGGAAGATCCCCTGGAGAAGGGAAGGGCTACCCACTCCCATATTCTTGCCTGAAAAATCCCATGGAGTCTGGCAGGCTACAGTTCATGGGGTCACAAAGAGTCATACATGACTGAAGGACTAATGATACTATCATCTGTACCTCCACTTACTCCTGGTTCCTTCTAGACAATTAGTATTTATTCAGTTTTTAATGTAATACATAAAATGAAAAATATGAACTGTAAAATTCTAACAAGTGTATATAACTGATTGTGTTTCTCATGAAGCAGTTCATTGATTGTGGATCCTGAATGCCCAATTTGGCAGTAAATTTCTGGCAGACCCCCCTGGAGTGCCCAAAGAATGGGAACAATCTCTTCTTGCTCTGCTACAGATGGACATAATCATGACCATTTTTACTGATGATCTTTGTAAAAGCCAAGGAATATGAGAGCAGAGAGACCACATCACCTGATAGAAATACACAGTTAATAAGTGACAAGACCAGGCCTCAAACCCACACCTGTCTCATTCCAAACCTTGGGTTTCTTCTGCAGTATGGTCTGCTGGAAGCCAATCCATCACTTATTTCTGGAACAGTAACTAATATGTAGTATGTGCTCCGTCAACATTTGTGAAAAGAGTAGGAAAGAGGATCAGTCTTTGGAGGATACAGAAATTGGATGGCAAGGGTCAGGGGCCTTCTTAATACTTTTGCCCAATGCTGGCAGAACACAGTGTATTGATTCTTTGTGAGCAAAACCTGCTGCTCACTATAAACTCCACTTTCCCTGAAACCCTACACAGTACTGAATGTGGACCAGGGAAATGAATAGACTGTGTCCTGAAACTTTCCTGGCAAGTGATTTAGTACTGTACACACTATAAGAACAGATGAATATCTGTCCATATAATTATAAGCCAGGAAACCTGAACGCAATCATCTGGATACCTTTCAAACAGTGACCTCAGCTTGGATAGACTACATGTCCTCTTTCTATATGCTCTGTTATAAAATGGACTATTGTTAAGCATCTGTTTCTGCCTGGGGGTGATAAAATGTTTTCTAGATCTCCTTTATATGGGGCTTCCCAGGTGGTTCACATGGTAAAGAATCTGTCTGCCATGTGTAGACCTGGGTTCTATCCTTGGGTCAGGAAGATCCCCTGGAGAAGGGAAGGGCTACCCACTCCCATATTCTTGCCTGAAAAATCCCATGGAGTCTGGCAGGCTACAGTTCATGGGGTCACAAAGAGTCATACATGACTGAAGGACTAATGATACTATCATCTGTACCTCCACTTACTCCTGGTTCCTTCTAGACAATTAGTATTTATTCAGTTTTTAATGTAATACATAAAAATGAAAAAATATTAACTGTAAAATTCTAACAAGTGTATATAACTGATTGTGTTTCTCATGAAGCAGTTCATTGATTGTGGATCCTGAATGCCCAATTTGGCAGTAAATTTCTGGCAGACCCCCCTGGAGTGCCCAAAGAATGGGAACAATCTCTTCTTGCTCTGCTACAGATGGACATAATCATGACCATTTTTACTGATGATCTTTGTAAAAGCCAAGGAATATGAGAGCAGAGAGACCACATCACCTGATAGAAATACACAGTTAATAAGTGACAAGACCAGGCCTCAAACCCACACCTGTCTCATTCCAAACCTTGGGTTTCTTCTGCAGTATGGTCTGCTGGAAGCCAATCCATCACTTATTTCTGGAACAGTAACTAATATGTAGTATGTGCTCCGTCAACATTTGTGAAAAGAGTAGGAAAGAGGATCAGTCTTTGGAGGATACAGAAATTGGATGGCAAGGGTCAGGGGCCTTCTTAATACTTTTGCCCAATGCTGGCAGAACACAGTGTATTGATTCTTTGTGAGCAAAACCTGCTGCTCACTATAAACTCCACTTTCCCTGAAACCCTACACAGTACTGAATGTGGACCAGGGAAATGAATAGACTGTGTCCTGAAACTTTCCTGGCAAGTGATTTAGTACTGTACACACTATAAGAACAGATGAATATCTGTCCATATAATTATAAGCCAGGAAACCTGAACGCAATCATCTGGATACCTTTCAAACAGTGACCTCAGCTTGGATAGACTACATGTCCTCTTTCTATATGCTCTGTTATAAAATGGACTATTGTTAAGCATCTGTTTCTGCCTGGAGTGTGATATATCCACAGTTACACTTTACCTACATCTGAATCTATGTGTCTGTATCTGTGTGTGTGTGTGTCTGTACGTGAATGTGAGAGAGACTGACCTTGAGGTAAAGAGAAAGGGGAGCACAGAGAGAGGAAGAAAAGGGAACAAGAAGGAGGGAGCACAGAGATTTCTGGGAGTCAGAGAAGGGAGTTATTTATATTGACAAGTTCTCAGATGATTTAAATTATGATCATGGAGATAATTTCCTCCAGAGGCTGCATAGTCAACTGCCCAGAATGCAAGCAGGTGACACAGTAGCTGAAGGGAGCTGAGGGGAGGATGTGGGGAACCCAGAGCCATGTGCGTTCTCTAGAAAGCACCATCCCTCTGCAGCACTGTTGATTGCACCGTAAGTCATAAAGGTTCTGTGTTGTGTGCGCATCTGATTTTCTAATGAAAAACCAGCTATCCAGATGTTAGGATGGCTTTCTGAAAGTTAGCCAAGATGTTTTCAACAATTGTCTACATTTTTTCACAGTTTACAGAGCTCACATCACGCTGGCCCAGGATATCACACTGAAAAGTTAGCTTGTGAGCAGCCAACTGACAACTTCTGATGATCTAGCTGTGACCCCTGTCTTCTTCCAAGTTTTCACTTGACACCAGAGCTCCAGTGGGGGCCCAGCTTGCAAAAAGCCCCAGAGTGAAGTGGCAGAGTTAAAACTAGCATTTAGAGGACTTCTTTCTTTTACATTTTCTTTTAAAACAAGCAAAGCAGCAAGTTTTGGGTGACAGAAGTTTGCTGAAGGAGTCCAGGGAGGAAAGCCAGAACATGTTATTCTGCTTCCCCCACTTTGCAAGAAAGATCACCCCCACATTTCAGCGAGCTGGAGACGGGGCGTCACTGCCTGTCCCATCTCAGCTGTGTCATTGATCATCCGCCACCAGCCTTGTAGCACACACAGTTGAATTGCTTTTCCCCGAGGGAAGCAATGCCTCCAGGTGTGCTAATAATAAAATTAATAGCTTAGAGAAACTGCTTGCTACAGCAACAGCGGCGGGAGAAAGGCAGGATCGATTTCAGTGTTTAACTGTCCTAATTCCGTAGTGTATACCCCACCTCAGCCCCTGGTGAGCTGAGCTGGGTCTCACGGTTAATCAATAGATGCCTGATTTAAAACAAAGCACCGGTTTCAAGATGAGAAGTCTTTCTGAATAAAAAGACGTATGGCGAAGCTGTCAGCATTCTTCCATTCCCATCTTAACACTGCAACTCCAAGGGCAGTCACTTAGCAGATATGAAAGGGAAAAAAAAAAATCATGCCATTGTCTCCCCTTCTGCCTATAAACAAAAGAAGGAAACCATCTAGGCACTGCTGCCACTGATGGCATCACATAAATAAGAATTTATTGAGTTGCTCTGTGTTTAAAGGACTGTGAACGACAGACGTGTGAGTACTTTTAGCTGCACGGAGAGTAATATGTTTCTGCTCTAATCGGCCTGCTATCTGGTGGCTCAATTTATACTTCTTTCATAGCTGGTGTTCTCATCTTTTCCCTGGAGGGAAGGATCAATTTTGCGATCAACTTCTTGGCCGCTCTTGGAGTTTTGCTGTCCATTGAGTTTCCAGGCTGAGCACTTTCAGAGGCTCTTAGTCCCATATTTCTCCATCTCCTCTCAAGCACCAAATCTGCCTTCCATCAACGTGACAGTGACCCAGTGGCCACCCTCTTCCATGTCCAGGAGATAGTGAAGGACAGGGAAACCTGGTGTGCTGCAGTCCAAGGTGTCACAGAGTTGGGCACGACTTAGAGACCCAACAGCAAGTGTGCCCAAACTTTCTCTGTGTAGCCTTTCTTAACTGCTATCAAAGCAGACATTATTGCTTTTGGGTGACAGAAGTTTGCTGAAGGAGTCCAGGGAGGAAAGCCAGAACATGTTATTCTGCTTCCCCCACTTTGCAAGAAAGATCACCCCCACATTTCAGCGAGCTGGAGACGGGGCGTCACTGCCTGTCCCATCTCAGCTGTGTCATTGATCATCCGCCACCAGCCTTGTAGCACACACAGTTGAATTGCTTTTCCCCGAGGGAAGCAATGCCTCCAGGTGTGCTAATAATAAAATTAATAGCTTAGAGAAACTGCTTGCTACAGCAACAGCGGCGGGAGAAAGGCAGGATCGATTTCAGTGTTTAACTGTCCTAATTCCGTAGTGTATACCCCACCTCAGCCCCTGGTGAGCTGAGCTGGGTCTCACGGTTAATCAATAGATGCCTGATTTAAAACAAAGCACCGGTTTCAAGATGAGAAGTCTTTCTGAATAAAAAGACGTATGGCGAAGCTGTCAGCATTCTTCCATTCCCATCTTAACACTGCAACTCCAAGGGCAGTCACTTAGCAGATATGAAAGGGAAAAAAAAAAATCATGCCATTGTCTCCCCTTCTGCCTATAAACAAAAGAAGGAAACCATCTAGGCACTGCTGCCACTGATGGCATCACATAAATAAGAATTTATTGAGTTGCTCTGTGTTTAAAGGACTGTGAACGTATAGACGTGTGAGTACTTTTAGCTGCACGGAGAGTAATATGTTTCTGCTCTAATCGGCCTGCTATCTGGTGGCTCAATTTATACTTCTTTCATAGCTGGTGTTCTCATCTTTTCCCTGGAGGGAAGGATCAATTTTGCGATCAACTTCTTGGCCGCTCTTGGAGTTTTGCTGTCCATTGAGTTTCCAGGCTGAGCACTTTCAGAGGCTCTTAGTCCCATATTTCTCCATCTCCTCTCAAGCACCAAATCTGCCTTCCATCAACGTGACAGTGACCCAGTGGCCACCCTCTTCCATGTCCAGGAGATAGTGAAGGACAGGGAAACCTGGTGTGCTGCAGTCCAAGGTGTCACAGAGTTGGGCACGACTTAGAGACCCAACAGCAAGTGTGCCCAAACTTTCTCTGTGTAGCCTTTCTTAACATCTGCTATCATTTCTGCTGGCCTGTCTGCCTCTTCCACACTGGGTTCTCTCCCTCACTTCACATGCTCTCCCTTTTGTGAAATAAGCTTTTTGAAGACAGTGAGGAAAGTCTTATGTGTTTTTGGTGTGTATTTCTCAACTGGCCTCAGGTAAGTCCTTGCATTATAACTTGAGCTCCTAGAAAGAAAAAGATTGCATTTTTTTCTTGCCACTTTGTTGTTTTAAATGACAGTGTTTTTGTTTGGTTGGTTTGGGTTTGTTTGTTTGATTTTAGAGAGCCTTGAAAATGGTCCCACCCCTATTTTCTTCATAGTGTGTAAATTGCACTTGTGTTGAGGTATAAATTTCTTTGTGCCACTGAGTAAGAAGGATAGCCTGACTGGTCGAGTAAGGGTTGTCCTTTGGGGTACTTCTTTGCAAGCCTGGTTTATATCAAACCCCATTTCTCTTACCACCCACTGCCTCCTATGATGATGAGCCAACCAAAGAAAAGGATTGAACCTTTTCTCTAATTCGAAGAAAATAAAGCAGAAATGCCATCCCACGTCTCTCCCTCCCTTGCCCCGCATCTTTTTCCTTTCGTGTGAATTCTCCAAAGGCAAAGCATTTAATTTGAAACTAAAAACTGGCATTAACTTTAATTGTTTTTTTCATATTTGTTTTTTTTTACAGTGATGGTGGGAGTTGATTCCCAGTATGGGTTCATTTCAACTCCTTTTCCCAGCATGAGAGACCATTCCATGTCAGTGCAGTCTCAGCCCTTAGGTTTGTCACCGTCTTATTACATGAAGTTCAGCTTCCTCACCCTCTCCTCTCCTCTCGCTGTCTTTCTCTCTCTCTCCTTTGGACAGAAGGGTCCAGAGATGATGTCAGAGAAATTTTTCTGAAATCTTCTGAGAAAACTGTTTTCTAATTTCATATAAGAAGTAGGAGTGGGGAAGTGTTATACAGAACTGAGATCTAAGAATAACTCTTCCACCGATATATAGGATCTTAGGGAGATGTAAAGCTCCCTTTTTGTTTATTGTATTTAATTGAAAGTCGTATCTCCTGTGCTGCCCAGCCTTGGAGGCCTAGCGTGAGGAGGAGCACACGGGGCCATGCGTGTACAGCAGCCATTGCTCTCTGTGCCCTAAGTTTTAGAGATTTTCCACAGACATTTAGAAGGGGTATACATTTTCTCTTCAGCATCCAAAAGCTTACACAATTAAAGAATATCACATTTCTTATATTCTAAAACCTACTGGCAAGCCAAACCCATCACCTTTATACACTCTAGAAACTCAGAAGATGGAGGAAGGAACTGACTTCCAAGACTCAGGCATATTCTCTCTCAAAGGAGTCCTGAGACAAATGGGATATTCCAGGGAAAGAGGCAGAAGTGGGGAAGAAGCATCCAGAACATCGTATCCAGGGTGCCATTAGCCTGCCTGCCAACTTCATTCCTTCCTTGCCAGTGGTTTTCAATTTCTTCTGAACATTTTTTTCCTCTTTTATGGTAGAAGTCTTAGTGATACAGGATTTTCCTGACAAAATGCTTCACTTTCTTAGCCAGATGTGTTAGAAAGTTACTATGGCTTAAAATGAGAACTAGCTTTGTGTAGCAGATCAAGTTCACAGGATCTGAATTTTTTGGCCCAATAACATCATAGTCAAATGAAGGTAAAACTGTTATTGTATGCCAAGCATTTGATGGGAATTATATTGCCTTTTAAAGATGTAATACTAGGTGAATGATAAAGAAAAAGTCCAACTTTAATGACCTTCATTTTACATCCTGAAAATGAATGGTAATAACCAGAAAATAGAGAAGTTCCAGTGAGTTAGGGTTCATAAATATTAAATGGAATGGAGGAAAATCACAGATTTTTAAGAAATTAACTTGAACAAATGGTGATTTTAGTTATGATGTTGTCATTTTGAGGAATGGTCGTTAGCGCTGTGGATTGTAATGGGCACGAGCTTACTGTATAGGAAGAATGCCTTCTGATTAACTTGGGATTTTTTTCCTGATGCTTCAGCCAGTTTACAACTGTACTGTATATCTCTTTTATGCTTGTGATTGGCTCCAAGGGCTTTTGGTTTAGAGATGCGTGTGCTCTATTTTCATGATTAAGCTTTTTATGATTAGTCTCCATTTTCTGTTTTGTCTTAACTTTTACTTGGAATAATATGCAATGCCTTGGAAAACTGATTGGCTGACGGATGTAATTGAGTTCAGATGCAGTTTCCTTTCTCTCCTCGCTGTTTCTGGTCCCTGCTTGGTTCTGAGTTGTTTCTGACTGCCTGGAGACCAGTTGTCAGAGCTGCTGTTTAGCATTTTCTCACAGTAAACTGGTTTCTTGTACAACCTGAGTGTAATTGACTTCAAGACAGTTGTTAGGAGCACAGAGAGGGCCCCCACACCCCAGTCTCACACTGAACACATTTCCTTTAACACACACTTATATACGCCCCAAGAGTCACACTTGAAGGCAGCAGGTAAAGATGTGGGTTTTATTGACATTTTATGGAAAGAAATATCACATAACAAAACTCCCTGAACAATTTGGTAATGATTTATCAGGTTCCCGAAATTTGCTTTCTCTCTGCAGCTGTCATGGCCCCTTAAACGCTCGTAAATCCTTTTGGGTTCTTTCTCTGAATCTTTCTCCAGCATCATCTGCTGCATCTCCTCCTCTATTTTTCCCCTCTTTTAGATGTAATACTAGGTTTGAATGCAATCAAGAAGGATAATTTTTGGCCCAATAACATCATAGTCAAATGAAGGTAAAACTGTTATTGTATGCCAAGCATTTGATGGGAATTATATTGCCTTTTAAAGATGTAATACTAGGTGAATGATAAAGAAAAAGTCCAACTTTAATGACCTTCATTTTACATCCTGAAAATGAATGGTAATAACCAGAAAATAGAGAAGTTCCAGTGAGTTAGGGTTCATAAATATTAAATGGAATGGAGGAAAATCACAGATTTTTAAGAAATTAACTTGAACAAATGGTGATTTTAGTTATGATGTTGTCATTTTGAGGAATGGTCGTTAGCGCTGTGGATTGTAATGGGCACGAGCTTACTGTATAGGAAGAATGCCTTCTGATTAACTTGGGATTTTTTTCCTGATGCTTCAGCCAGTTTACAACTGTACTGTATATCTCTTTTATGCTTGTGATTGGCTCCAAGGGCTTTTGGTTTAGAGATGCGTGTGCTCTATTTTCATGATTAAGCTTTTTATGATTAGTCTCCATTTTCTGTTTTGTCTTAACTTTTACTTGGAATAATATGCAATGCCTTGGAAAACTGATTGGCTGACGGATGTAATTGAGTTCAGATGCAGTTTCCTTTCTCTCCTCGCTGTTTCTGGTCCCTGCTTGGTTCTGAGTTGTTTCTGACTGCCTGGAGACCAGTTGTCAGAGCTGCTGTTTAGCATTTTCTCACAGTAAACTGGTTTCTTGTACAACCTGAGTGTAATTGACTTCAAGACAGTTGTTAGGAGCACAGAGAGGGCCCCCACACCCCAGTCTCACACTGAACACATTTCCTTTAACACACACTTATATACGCCCCAAGAGTCACACTTGAAGGCAGCAGGTAAAGATGTGGGTTTTATTGACATTTTATGGAAAGAAATATCACATAACAAAACTCCCTGAACAATTTGGTAATGATTTATCAGGTTCCCGAAATTTGCTTTCTCTCTGCAGCTGTCATGGCCCCTTAAACGCTCGTAAATCCTTTTGGGTTCTTTCTCTGAATCTTTCTCCAGCATCATCTGCTGCATCTCCTCCTCTATTCCCTGCTTTTCCCCTCAGGTCTTCCCTTCCTTGCCTCTTGTTTTGTGAATGTACTTTGCTCTAGACATGCCCAGTTTGCATCCCCAACCCCTCATCTTGCTCAGCAAGGAACCTACCTTCTTCAGGAGGGCACCATTCTCTGCCAAGGAGTGAAGGGATTTTTAAATAACTAATCATAGTTAATTACATTTCTACAATGAAACTTGCATCGGTGTTTAGGTATACCATGGGAGAAAGCCGTGCCTCCTCTTCACTGACTCATTTGAAGAATCATGTCCACAGTGGAATTTATTTTTCTGCTCCCCTCTTTAAAATTGTCCCTCTTGACGTACATATTCCAACCAATGACTCCACCATCCTCCCAGGCAAATAGGCCTAGGTCATGGGAGTACCAAGCCCCAGCACACTTGGTTTGGATCAGGGTATCCCTGAAGTGTAAAGATTTCCCTGGTGGCTCAGTGGTAAATAACCTGCCTGCTAGTGCAGGAGTCATGGATTGCATCTCTGGGTTAGGAGGATTCCCCTGGAGAAGGAAAGGAACCCATTCCAGTATTCTTGCTCGGAAGTCTCATGTAGACAGTGGCCTGGCAGACTACAGTCCATGAGGTTGCAAAAGGTCAGAGATGACTTAGTGACTAAACAACAACACCCTTCAGGTATAACTTGTACTCTGGAGTTGCCTGGGAAGGTGAGGATGAATCTAAGCCTTGTGGCCTTTGCTTTAGCTCATCACTCCTTTTTTCTCTCCACTATGTCCTGAGAGGTCTCCAATGGGAGAACATCCTTAATAAATCGGTTTCTTGTACAACCTGAGTGTAATTGACTTCAAGACAGTTGTTAGGAGCACAGAGAGGGCCCCCACACCCCAGTCTCACACTGAACACATTTCCTTTAACACACACTTATATACGCCCCAAGAGTCACACTTGAAGGCAGCAGGTAAAGATGTGGGTTTTATTGACATTTTATGGAAAGAAATATCACATAACAAAACTCCCTGAACAATTTGGTAATGATTTATCAGGTTCCCGAAATTTGCTTTCTCTCTGCAGCTGTCATGGCCCCTTAAACGCTCGTAAATCCTTTTGGGTTCTTTCTCTGAATCTTTCTCCAGCATCATCTGCTGCATCTCCTCCTCTATTCCCTGCTTTTCCCCTCAGGTCTTCCCTTCCTTGCCTCTTGTTTTGTGAATGTACTTTGCTCTAGACATGCCCAGTTTGCATCCCCAACCCCTCATCTTGCTCAGCAAGGAACCTACCTTCTTCAGGAGGGCACCATTCTCTGCCAAGGAGTGAAGGGATTTTTAGATAACTAAGCATAGTTAATTACATTTCTACAATGAAACTTGCATCGGTGTTTAGGTATACCATGGGAGAAAGCCGTGCCTCCTCTTCACTGACTCATTTGAAGAATCATGTCCACAGTGGAATTTATTTTTCTGCTCCCCTCTTTAAAATTGTCCCTCTTGACGTACATATTCCAACCAATGACTCCACCATCCTCCCAGGCAAATAGGCCTAGGTCATGGGAGTACCAAGCCCCAGCACACTTGGTTTGGATCAGGGTATCCCTGAAGTGTAAAGATTTCCCTGGTGGCTCAGTGGTAATAACCTGCCTGCTAGTGCAGGAGTCATGGATTGCATCTCTGGGTTAGGAGGATTCCCCTGGAGAAGGAAAGGAACCCATTCCAGTATTCTTGCTCGGAAGTCTCATGTAGACAGTGGCCTGGCAGACTACAGTCCATGAGGTTGCAAAAGGTCAGAGATGACTTAGTGACTAAACAACAACACCCTTCAGGTATAACTTGTACTCTGGAGTTGCCTGGGAAGGTGAGGATGAATCTAAGCCTTGTGGCCTTTGCTTTAGCTCATCACTCCTTTTTTCTCTCCACTATGTCCTGAGAGGTCTCCAATGGGAGAACATCCTTAATAAATCTTGCACATGAATCCTTTTCTCAGGCTTTGCTCACAAGAGCTTAAATCAAGACCAGTCCTATGTGGTATTATTATCCATATTTTATGGATGAGAAACCTAAGGGATAAACGATGGTGCTTAATTTGCCAAGTGCCAAATACATCCTAAGGGAGAAGCTGGAAGTAGAATCTGGGCCAATCCAAGTGAAAACATGTATCCTTCTCACCATACACTGTCACTGACACTCATGCTGCTCAGGTCATCTTCCTAAGTGCACTCTTGACATATCACAACTCTGCTTGGGATCTGTGGGGTCTCCTCTTCCCTGTCTTCCTTGTCTTGGCTCCCACTCACACTCACACACCTAACAGAACCTCCCAGTCTTGATCCCACTCTGTCACTTCTGCTCTCCTTTCTGCCCACATTTTCAGGACTCCTTAGTGTTCTTCACATATGCCTGAAGGCTGGTTGCAATCTGTGCCTCTTTCTGTCACACCACCGCTTCTCTCTGCAATGCTTTTCCTTCTCTCTAGCTTCCATAGTGCTTCAAGAACTGACTCCACACTCCCCTTGATGGGAGAGCGTAACTATCACTGCTTTCATGAAGTGGTAGGATCTCCCCAAACTGAAGCAATGCTTTTCTCCCTTGAACTAGTGTCGAGATTCACCAGTTTATTTCATATCATCTGGGCCAGGAAAAAGTAGACAGTAGAAGCTCTCCCTAAAAACAATTTTAAAAAGTGAAATAAATTAAAAATAAAAACAAGTCATAAATCACTGATTTTAATAGAACCCTCAGTAATTTAGAATGTTATGCTATCATAATAGAAGAAAATGAAAGAAAGTGTTGGTCACTCAGTTGTCTTCGACTCTTTGCAGCCCATGTAGACCCGGTTCCTCTGTCCATGGGATTCTCCAGGCAAGAATCCTGGACAGGGGGAGCCATGAGGTTGAAGTAAATGAAGTGACTAAACAACAACACCCTTCAGGTATAACTTGTACTCTGGAGTTGCCTGGGAAGGTGAGGATGAATCTAAGCCTTGTGGCCTTTGCTTTAGCTCATCACTCCTTTTTTCTCTCCACTATGTCCTGAGAGGTCTCCAATGGGAGAACATCCTTAATAAATCTTGCACATGAATCCTTTTCTCAGGCTTTGCTCACAAGAGCTTAAATCAAGACCAGTCCTATGTGGTATTATTATCCATATTTTATGGATGAGAAACCTAAGGGATAAACGATGGTGCTTAATTTGCCAAGTGCCAAATACATCCTAAGGGAGAAGCTGGAAGTAGAATCTGGGCCAATCCAAGTGAAAACATGTATCCTTCTCACCATACACTGTCACTGACACTCATGCTGCTCAGGTCATCTTCCTAAGTGCACTCTTGACATATCACAACTCTGCTTGGGATCTGTGGGGTCTCCTCTTCCCTGTCTTCCTTGTCTTGGCTCCCACTCACACTCACACACCTAACAGAACCTCCCAGTCTTGATCCCACTCTGTCACTTCTGCTCTCCTTTCTGCCCACATTTTCAGGACTCCTTAGTGTTCTTCACATATGCCTGAAGGCTGGTTGCAATCTGTGCCTCTTTCTGTCACACCACCGCTTCTCTCTGCAATGCTTTTCCTTCTCTCTAGCTTCCATAGTGCTTCAAGAACTGACTCCACACTCCCCTTGATGGGAGAGCGTAACTATCACTGCTTTCATGAAGTGGTAGGATCTCCCCAAACTGAAGCAATGCTTTTCTCCCTTGAACTAGTGTCGAGATTCACCAGTTTATTTCATATCATCTGGGCCAGGAAAAAGTAGACAGTAGAAGCTCTCCCTAAAAACAATTTTAAAAAGTGAAATAAATTAAAAATAAAAACAAGTCATAAATCACTGATTTTAATAGAACCCTCAGTAATTTAGAATGTTATGCTATCATAATAGAAGAAAATGAAAGAAAGTGTTGGTCACTCAGTTGTCTTCGACTCTTTGCAGCCCTGTAGACTGTAGCGCACCAGGTTCCTCTGTCCATGGGATTCTCCAGGCAAGAATCCTGGAGTGAGTTGCCATTCCCTTCTCCAGGGTGGTCATCCTACCCCTGGGATCAAATCCAGATCTCCTGCATTGAAGGCAGATTCTTTACCATCTGAACTGCCAGGGAACCCTAATAATAAGAGTACAGCAAATGTTATTGGTGGTTGTCTTGGTTTTTGTGATGATGGACTTTTTTTTTTTCTGATTTTCCTTTTTAGTACTTCCTTGTTTTTTCTAAAATAAATCAAATAAAAATGGTGCTTCTGTAGGTCAGATTCTCTTATAAAGAGGAGAAAATGGGATAGAGAAAGGTAAGGTAAAGAAAAAAAGAATAAGAGGAGGACAGGAAGGTAAGAGAGAAAGGGAAGAAAGATAGGGAAGGGAGAGAAAAAATTTAACTGAGCTATGAAATAATTTTGGAATGATAAAATCCAGAAGAAGAGAATCTGTCATTCTGAATAATAATGGGGTGGGATTCGTATTTGCATTGAGGAATGAGTAGGTAATGTGAAGTTTTTACCTCCCAGTGTTTTTGCTGTGGAGGTTATGTTCTCTGTATTTGCTGCTCTTCTATATTACTATAAGGACTTAGAAAACAAAAGTGGTGATTGACTGGAACTGAAAGAAATAAGAGGTAATGGCCTGAAACTAGTGTGTGTGGGCCAGTTGGGGTGGGAGATAAATTAGATAATAGAAAATAAAATTAATAGTAGGGTCAATTAGATGAGAGAATAATTTCCCAAAGAAAATAATTGAAGTAGTAGCAAACAAGCTCTTCAGAATGAGAAGAGATAAATCAGTGAGAAGATTAATGTAGACAAAACACAGAGGAGCGAGATGGACCAGAGGTGAGAAAATCCATCAGACTTTCCAATTGAAATGTGTGCACAGATTTCCTGGAGCAGATGCCAGAAGCTTCTTGTCCCTCACTGTAGGAATTAGAAATGCATGGACACCCTCAGTAGAATCCCGTTTAGGATTGCCAGTCTTAATTCCTGAATTCAGAAAGGCTGCATTTCTAGCATCAGTCACCATATTATTCTGCAGTGATAGGAAGTTACAAGCTTGCTGGGGCCATGGAAGCCTGGGGTTCTACTTTGAGGGCATAACTTCAGAGAGAATGGAACAGTTACTCAGGAAGACCTAGGTCTCCTTCAAATAAGAGGCATATTTGCCAAAAACTTTCTTCAGAAGCTCAAACTTGTTCCGAGTCTCTTAAATGACCATGTTTTTGCACTTCACGCACAAATGCAACTGTGATCTGAATAGAACCCTTGCACATCTGAAGGATGAAGGCTGGGAGCTCCTGATCAGAAAGATCTGAAAAGGCGGTCCTGCCTTGTCCAAGGGTTAGTATGTCCATCTTTGACCTCTCCCTTTTATCTAAGATTGTTAGTCTTTTCATCAGTGAAATGGAAAGGATAATGTTTGTTCCAACACTTAGGTATGGTATTTAACAGTAATGAACCTCATACAGCACCTGGTATGTGGGGAATCTTCCCACTAAATGTGTTTCTTTCTTTTACTCCGATGCCAGTTCTTCCTCTTTCTAATATTTACCTCTTTTCAAATTTTTGATATCCCGAGGAATGAGTAGGTAATGTGAAGTTTTTACCTCCCAGTGTTTTTGCTGTGGAGGTTATGTTCTCTGTATTTGCTGCTCTTCTATATTACTATAAGGACTTAGAAAACAAAAGTGGTGATTGACTGGAACTGAAAGAAATAAGAGGTAATGGCCTGAAACTAGTGTGTGGGCCAGTTGGGGTGGGAGATAAATTAGATAATAGAAAATAAAATTAATAGTAGGGTCAATTAGATGAGAGAATAATTTCCCAAAGAAAATAATTGAAGTAGTAGCAAACAAGCTCTTCAGAATGAGAAGAGATAAATCAGTGAGAAGATTAATGTAGACAAAACACAGAGGAGCGAGATGGACCAGAGGTGAGAAAATCCATCAGACTTTCCAATTGAAATGTGTGCACAGATTTCCTGGAGCAGATGCCAGAAGCTTCTTGTCCCTCACTGTAGGAATTAGAAATGCATGGACACCCTCAGTAGAATCCCGTTTAGGATTGCCAGTCTTAATTCCTGAATTCAGAAAGGCTGCATTTCTAGCATCAGTCACCATATTATTCTGCAGTGATAGGAAGTTACAAGCTTGCTGGGGCCATGGAAGCCTGGGGTTCTACTTTGAGGGCATAACTTCAGAGAGAATGGAACAGTTACTCAGGAAGACCTAGGTCTCCTTCAAATAAGAGGCATATTTGCCAAAAACTTTCTTCAGAAGCTCAAACTTGTTCCGAGTCTCTTAAATGACCATGTTTTTGCACTTCACGCACAAATGCAACTGTGATCTGAATAGAACCCTTGCACATCTGAAGGATGAAGGCTGGGAGCTCCTGATCAGAAAGATCTGAAAAGGCGGTCCTGCCTTGTCCAAGGGTTAGTATGTCCATCTTTGACCTCTCCCTTTTATCTAAGATTGTTAGTCTTTTCATCAGTGAAATGGAAAGGATAATGTTTGTTCCAACACTTAGGTATGGTATTTAACAGTAATGAACCTCATACAGCACCTGGTATGTGGGGAATCTTCCCACTAAATGTGTTTCTTTCTTTTACTTCCGATGCCAGTTCTTCCTCTTTCTAATATTTACCTCTACATTGAATACAAATATTGGTCTCCTGTTGACATAGAAGATTTATCCCAGATATAACCCCCTTTTGAACTGCAGATATAACCTCCTTTTGAACTGCAAGGTATTATAGACAGTAGGGAAGGATATTTTTTCATCATCCCTCCACAAATGTCTCATCTAAGATGCCGTATTAGTTTTCTGCTGCTGCTTAAAAATGATCACAAATTTAGCAGCATAAGACAATGCTAATTTACTCTCTCACAGTTGCCATGGGTCAGTTGTCTGAGTACATTGTAGTTAAAGCAGGGTTCTCTGTGTTTAGAGACTCACAATGCTGAAATCAAAGTGTCACCAAGGGTGCATTTCTTACTGGAACTCAGAGCAAGAGTTCACTTCCAATCTCATCCATTTGGTTGGTGAAATTTAGTTCCTTGTGATTAGAGGAATGAAGTCCCCATTTTCTTGGCACATGGCCCACTTCATCTCAAGCTAATAACAGTGCCTTGAATCCTGCTCATGTTTTGAGCCTCTCCAACTTCCTCTTCTGTCACTTTCTGACTTTCTTTTCTGCTCTCTTTGAAGAGAAAGCTCCACTTTTAACTTGTTCCATGATTACATTGGACCTACCTAGATAATCCAAGATAGTTTTCCTGTTTTAAGGTCAGATGATGAGTAACCTTAATTGTCTGTGCGGCGCTCCTTTTCCCACATAACATATTCACTGACGTGACACAGATGTGTGAAGGTCATGGGCAGCAAAATTCTGCCTACTGCATGTGTTTCCCCAACTTAGAGTTTAGTCTCAAACTTCATCCTCCTCAAAGCTGAGCTCATCATTATTCTTGATATCTTCAAAATGTTTCTGCTTGTGCATTTTTTTTTTCATACTGTTTCTTCTTTTCTCTGCCTATCTTACTATGAAAGACTCCATGAGGGAGACAGTATCTAAAATCTGAAAAGGCGGTCCTGCCTTGTCCAAGGGTTAGTATGTCCATCTTTGACCTCTCCCTTTTATCTAAGATTGTTAGTCTTTTCATCAGTGAAATGGAAAGGATAATGTTTGTTCCAACACTTAGGTATGGTATTTAACAGTAATGAACCTCATACAGCACCTGGTATGTGGGGAATCTTCCCACTAAATGTGTTTCTTTCTTTTATTTCCGATGACAGTTCTTCCTCTTTCTAATATTTACCTCTACATTGAATACAAATATTGGTCTCCTGTTGACATAGAAGATTTATCCCAGATATAACCCCCTTTTGAACTGCAGATATAACCTCCTTTTGAACTGCAAGGTATTATAGACAGTAGGGAAGGATATTTTTTCATCATCCCTCCACAAATGTCTCATCTAAGATGCCGTATTAGTTTTCTGCTGCTGCTTAAAAATGATCACAAATTTAGCAGCATAAGACAATGCTAATTTACTCTCTCACAGTTGCCATGGGTCAGTTGTCTGAGTACATTGTAGTTAAAGCAGGGTTCTCTGTGTTTAGAGACTCACAATGCTGAAATCAAAGTGTCACCAAGGGTGCATTTCTTACTGGAACTCAGAGCAAGAGTTCACTTCCAATCTCATCCATTTGGTTGGTGAAATTTAGTTCCTTGTGATTAGAGGAATGAAGTCCCCATTTTCTTGGCACATGGCCCACTTCATCTCAAGCTAATAACAGTGCCTTGAATCCTGCTCATGTTTTGAGCCTCTCCAACTTCCTCTTCTGTCACTTTCTGACTTTCTTTTCTGCTCTCTTTGAAGAGAAAGCTCCACTTTTAACTTGTTCCATGATTACATTGGACCTACCTAGATAATCCAAGATAGTTTTCCTGTTTTAAGGTCAGATGATGAGTAACCTTAATTGTCTGTGCGGCGCTCCTTTTCCCACATAACATATTCACTGACGTGACACAGATGTGTGAAGGTCATGGGCAGCAAAATTCTGCCTACTGCATGTGTTTCCCCAACTTAGAGTTTAGTCTCAAACTTCATCCTCCTCAAAGCTGAGCTCATCATTATTCTTGATATCTTCAAAAATGTTTCTGCTTGTGCATTCTCTGTTTCTTCTCCTCGCCCCTTTTATCATGGTACTTGTGGCATCTTACTTCATTATTTCTCTGCCTGCCTATCTTACTATGAAAGACTCCATGAGGGGAGACAATGTGAGCTAATAGATTTGGGATCCTCAAATTAGGATTTTTTAGGCAGATCATGTATCATGAGCAAACACCTGACTTAGGATTTTCGCTTCAAGCTTTGGCCATTGCGTAATCTTACATATGTGTCAGTTTATTTAGACCAGTTTTCTCTTCTGTAAAAGGAGGTATAAAAATAAGCTGATGTTTAGCAATCTTTTCATTATAATCACAGGTGTATTTTTATCTCTCAGTGGATTTAGGTTTGAAAATGTATTGCATACAAAATTATATTTATTCAGTAGTAAATAAATTCTCCCCATACTTATCTGTTAAAATTATGTGGTAAAGTACATATAGTCAAAACCACTTGATTAACAGTGACTATAACTAATGTTACTGTGACCTGATATAATTATTGCTGCAGCAAAAACATAAAAGAAGAATTATCTCGAAGAACTTAAGTGTAAGGAAGTGCACTAGAGGCAAGGTTTTAAATAAGGTAATTTTGTATTAGAAAATGAAAGTCACTATATGTCAGTGTATTGGTAATTAGATTTTAATATTGAAGAAACTCAAGGAAATGATTTTGAAGGCCCCCTGGAAACTTCCCACACCTAATGGTTTGATCATATTGAATGATCTGATGTTTTGAGGTTGATTGATCTTAAAGTTTATCCCAGATTAAATTTTATTCTACCTTCTGTTCTCTCTCGGTGGGATATTGGTGGGACTTCTCCGTGGTTTGAGGATCTTTGCATTATTACACATGGTTGGTGCAGTGTCTAAATTCAATTAAATCAAGGGAATTCACAAGTACATGGAGCTCAGCTGAAGCAGGAGAGAGAACACACAGGCATAGAAAATAGTCTCTTCAAAGATACAGTTCTGGTGATGTCAGATCTTCTGATCTTAAAGCAACTTGGAAATCTGGATTTTATTTATGTTACAAAAGAACTGTGTTTCTAAATATCAGCAAGGAACTCGGCTTTTTAAAAATCCTGTATGAACTGTATAAAACATATCTGCAGGCCAAATGAGGTTCATGGACTGCCACTTTGCAGTTAGAGGTGGAGTTAGAGGATTGGGAGCCCATAGGGCCTAGAAGTTCTTTCAAGTTTTCTCTGGGCCAGGTTTTCTTCTCTCTCACTGTGCATTCCACTTTTTGGTACTTTCACTTCCCCACAGTGAAATGAGACAGCACGCATGATGGTTATGCAAAGGACTGTGTAAGGATTGATATACTTATTTAAACCTTCCATTGCATGTAAGAAGGAAGTTCTGTTATTTTTATATTTGGAGTCAACTTACGAGAGATCATTCGAAGGAAAGGTGTGTGCGTGCATGAATGCACTCATACAAGTGAGAGAGGGTTGGGGAGAGAGAAAAAGGGAGAGAAAGAAATGATTTGGTACGCAAGTTATTTTACATTGTCTCTGATATTCAGGACAAGTAAACGTTTATTCATTGCAACAATATGATTGAGATTAACTGATGGAGCTTGATGCCTGTTTAATCATTCTAAGCTAATAGTAGATGGTTGAGTCTTTAGAAGCTTTGAGTAAAACACTCTGAGGTACCACATCCTGGGGAGAAAGCAATTGAATAGGCTCATAAATTTGAACTGCTAACTTCAAAGTGAGAAGTGCTATCAAATAAATGAGCCAGGCATGCACTGAAGAATACTAGAGCCACATGGACATAGTTAATGCTTTCTTAAAGCATAGAAAATGTGCATGCTACCTACAGATTTAGATTGCAAGTCCATTTATTTTGGTATATTGGCATGAGTTAGAGCTCTTTTACACATTTTCATTTAAGAGGATGTAAACTTAACAGGGATTTGGCTTAGCTTCATTTAATAAGACCAGTGTAATTTCACCTAAGTTAATGAGAACTTCCATGTTTTCCAGTATCTGGGTTTGTCTGTGTTTCTGAGGCAGCTCTCTAAGAGCATTGCTCCTGACATCCCCCATTAGATCACACCCACAGTTAGTGGAACAGTTTTTTCTGGTGATGTCAGATCTTCTGATCTTAAAGCAACTTGGAAATCTGGATTTTATTTATGTTACAAAAGAACTGTGTTTCTAAATATCAGCAAGGAACTCGGCTTTTTAAAAATCCTGTATGAACTGTATAAAACATATCTGCAGGCCAAATGAGGTTCATGGACTGCCACTTTGCAGTTAGAGGTGGAGTTAGAGGATTGGGAGCCCATAGGGCCTAGAAGTTCTTTCAAGTTTTCTCTGGGCCAGGTTTTCTTCTCTCTCACTGTGCATTCCACTTTTTGGTACTTTCACTTCCCCACAGTGAAATGAGACAGCACGCATGATGGTTATGCAAAGGACTGTGTAAGGATTGATATACTTATTTAAACCTTCCATTGCATGTAAGAAGGAAGTTCTGTTATTTTTATATTTGGAGTCAACTTACGAGAGATCATTCGAAGGAAAGGTGTGTGCGTGCATGAATGCACTCATACAAGTGAGAGAGGGTTGGGGAGAGAGAAAAAGGGAGAGAAAGAAATGATTTGGTACGCAAGTTATTTTACATTGTCTCTGATATTCAGGACAAGTAAACGTTTATTCATTGCAACAATATGATTGAGATTAACTGATGGAGCTTGATGCCTGTTTAATCATTCTAAGCTAATAGTAGATGGTTGAGTCTTTAGAAGCTTTGAGTAAAACACTCTGAGGTACCACATCCTGGGGAGAAAGCAATTGAATAGGCTCATAAATTTGAACTGCTAACTTCAAAGTGAGAAGTGCTATCAAATAAATGAGCCAGGCATGCACTGAAGAATACTAGAGCCACATGGACATAGTTAATGCTTTCTTAAAGCATAGAAAATGTGCATGCTACCTACAGATTTAGATTGCAAGTCCATTTATTTTGGTATATTGGCATGAGTTAGAGCTCTTTTACACATTTTCATTTAAGAGGATGTAAACTTAACAGGGATTTGGCTTAGCTTCATTTAATAAGACCAGTGTAATTTCACCTAAGTTAATGAGAACTTCCATGTTTTCCAGTATCTGGGTTTGTCTGTGTTTCTGAGGCAGCTCTCTAAGAGCATTGCTCCTGACATCCAAGCACACATTAGATCACACCCACAGTTAGTGGAACAGTTTGCCTCTTTCTTACATTTTGGAAGCTGTTTCATTTTGCTTTTTTGTTCTTTATATCAGTGGTTGAAATGAAAACAGAGTTGCTCTGTGGAGGTTTCTCTCAGCCTTGGGAAGGAGGGAACAGTAAATATCGTAGTTCCTAACTTTCTGAGAGGAACAGCTAGAAGACTCTGGAAGCTACACTTATTCCACGGAAGTTTCTCCATAGCTCTCCATGTTTATTCTTTGTCGGTTCTCAGTAGCCCTGCACACTGTCTCAGCATCTTGGGCAAGTCTTGCTTAGATCCTTCAGGTTTCCTTTTCCTTATGTATCTAATGAGAATAACCATAGCACCTATTGCATAGCACTGTTATGGGGAATAAATGAGGGCATGAGAGTGACAGGCACAGCTTTCTTGGAGGATGGAAAACAACAGAAATTAACCATTTTTACTAATATTGTTTTTCCTCATCTTAAATTGACTGAGTGGTTGAGGTTTCTAATTTAAGGCAGCTAATGATTTGTTTTTATGACACTTCCTGCTTTTGGTCATCCTCTTGTTTTCCTCATATAATTCACCCAATTCTGTTTAAAGGCTGGAATTTGAAATCTCACTTTCCTCAGGGTTCAGGGTTAATTCCAACTACTGAAAAGAGAAACAGGGACTGACCAAAAAAAAGTTCTGTGTTGGAGGGAATAATGCTTGATACTAATAAAGCTCAATAAATATATTATTTTCTTATTCAATTGTATCAGCTCTCAGTGGCCACTGAATTAACATTTTCCTTTCTGTTTTGCAAACCTGGTACATCATAAGGAGTAGGAAATGGTGCCTTAGTGTCTTCAACTCCATGCCAGGAATTATAGAGCTAGAAATATAATAGACTCAAATAAACTTGATGGCTATATTTATCCCAATGCATGGATTGTTTCATGTATCTCATGTGACAACTCTGTAAATTAGGTATTATTATTATTATTATTACTCCTATTTTGCCCATTAGCAAACTGAGATGTAGAGATTTAGCTTATCAGAAATCATGTAATCAGTAGTGGATGATAGAGGACTGGTACTGAATAATTGAGATCAGAGTCCATTTCTAACCACCTGACTGTATTTTTTTCTGGGAGGTGAGATGAATGAATGCATGAATGCAAGAATGCAACCATAGTCGGTACCACAGACTCTTCTAAATATTACAATATTCATCCTACCTGAAAAGAAAGAAATCTTCCTTTTCCTAAATTAATACTCATTCTTGAACTGCCCAGTCTCTGTACCTTCAATGCCTTCTTAAATGCGTTCATCTCCACACGTTTTTCTATGAAGTTGAAGCAGTATAGTTCACACCTCATTTCAATTTCGTAACAGTTTGTTGAACAAATACCACAAGCAAAATTGTTTGCTCAACACTAAGGAAGAAAAGATGTAAATGAAAATGTCTTGCCTTCCCTTCAGGGGATTATCATCTAATAAACCCAGATGAGTAAATAATGACAAAACAAAGTAGAATGTGATAAGTGATGGACGTACAGGTAACTATGACAACTTTTGTGACAGAGAGACACTCGAGGGAGAGTCCAAGAAAAGCTTTTGAGCTTTTGAGACCCTTTAAGATTCAACTTTTGGTCTCTCTTTTGAAATAAGCTCTTGTCACTTGATTTATCTCTTCAGAAATAGTTTCTTTTTCACAATTTCCCTTTTGTTCTACAGAGTAGTGTGAACATTTTTAAGAGTTGATAAAATTACATGGTTTGATCATCTTCTGTCATTGAGATACCCATGTGGACTCATAGAATAATCTTTTATAATACATTTGGCCAGAAAAGATGCTGGAGCTGATACTAAAATGGGTTTCTATAAAATTAATATATTTATCATTTACAATTCTTTGTTGAAGCATGCTTGGCTAAGGAATGTGTTTCCCTCACTCTTGCCCCAGTGTGAGAGCATAGCAAGAACTGATTTTTGGTTTTGTACCCAGTGCTAAAGTAATGATTTGCCCCATATTCCAAAGACTATAATCTCTGGGGGCAGTGTGTGCACCTCAATGTTTACTACCTTGTGAGAAAGTGATTTTGTCATTGACAGTCCAGTGCATAGACTGGTTATGATGACTAAAAGATTACAGTTTTTTTCTCAGTAATACTAATGACAGCAGACATTGATGACCACTATTATAACTACTATAGGTCAAATACAATATACTGATTGATTGTATAACTTAACCCTTTGCTGTCACTTTAAGAGCTTTTCATGCTTGACCTAATTTTTCCCCTAAAAATGTTAGGAAGAAACTCCTGTGAAACAAGAGGTAAAATGTATTAATAATCTCATTTTAGAGATGACAAAACTGAGGGTTATGGAAGCAATGTCTTCAAAGCCCAAATCAGTAGCTGCTAAATCTATAGTATTTTCCCACCGTAGCTCTTTTCTAAGACATTTATGTCTCATTGGTACCCCAGCTTCTCTTGATTTACAGAGTAGAGAAGATATCTTTTAGGTTGGGGGCTTTACAGCCAGGAAGAACATATCTGAAATTATTCAAGTGAAGTAAATGAGAAGAGATATAGCTCTAGTCAGTAAGAGACTTGAAAAACTTCTACAGATAGCAAACCTGCGGCAGCAGCTGCAGGTAGAAAGGATTCTTCTCTCACCAAGAGCAGTAACAGCGCAAGCAGCTGCCCTGCCATTCTCTGGGTCCCTGTTCATTAGTAGTCAAGGTTTTCATTGTGCTCAGCAAACCAGTCACAGAAAATAAATGTGCTGCACAGATGGGCCCATAGAAAATCTACTTGATGTCTTCTTGAAAATTCACAGCTAAATGACTTTGAAGAGACGAGGGTTATTGTGTCCATGATTAAAATGAGGGGTGGCATGAATCTTTCATACGCAACTCTTCCCCTGTAGAGCTTTTTAAGACAGGTAAGGTGCTAAGTGCTCACTGGCCTCTGCCCCCAGGATGTACCATGGCTTATGGAACCATCCCCCTGTTGATGAAGTACATTTCAAGTATATTTGCTTTATATGGAGTTAAACTTAAAGGACTGTGCAAAAGAAATTGGCTTCGTTTTATGTAAGCTGAAGCCTTTTGTTTGAGGATTTTTCAGCTTGGGTTTTCAAAAGGTAACAGTGTTAGATCAGTATTTCTTTGGACCACCTATACCAGTCACATCAGAATTTTCTGATTGGTGTCTGGCTGCTTGTCAAAATTGCACTCTATCCTGCATGTATGTGGGAGGATAAACTAGGAATCTTCATTTCCAGTAGTACCCCCAGACTGTTGTGCTGATGAGTATGTCACATTTTATGTGAACTTAAAACAGTACAGTATAAATATACTACGATGAAATACATATCATATGCAATATTTAACCCTTTGCTGTCACTTTAAGAGCTTTTCATGCTTGACCTAATTTTTCCCCTAAAAATGTTAGGAAGAAACTCCTGTGAAACAAGAGGTAAAATGTATTAATAATCTCATTTTAGAGATGACAAAACTGAGGGTTATGGAAGCAATGTCTTCAAAGCCCAAATCAGTAGCTGCTAAATCTATAGTATTTTCCCACCGTAGCTCTTTTCTAAGACATTTATGTCTCATTGGTACCCCAGCTTCTCTTGATTTACAGAGTAGAGAAGATATCTTTTAGGTTGGGGGCTTTACAGCCAGGAAGAACATATCTGAAATTATTCAAGTGAAGTAAATGAGAAGAGATATAGCTCTAGTCAGTAAGAGACTTGAAAAACTTCTACAGATAGCAAACCTGCGGCAGCAGCTGCAGGTAGAAAGGATTCTTCTCTCACCAAGAGCAGTAACAGCGCAAGCAGCTGCCCTGCCATTCTCTGGGTCCCTGTTCATTAGTAGTCAAGGTTTTCATTGTGCTCAGCAAACCAGTCACAGAAAATAAATGTGCTGCACAGATGGGCCCATAGAAAATCTACTTGATGTCTTCTTGAAAATTCACAGCTAAATGACTTTGAAGAGACGAGGGTTATTGTGTCCATGATTAAAATGAGGGGTGGCATGAATCTTTCATACGCAACTCTTCCCCTGTAGAGTTTTTTAAGACAGGTAAGGTGCTAAGTGCTCACTGGCCTCTGCCCCCAGGATGTACCATGGCTTATGGAACCATCCCCCTGTTGATGAAGTACATTTCAAGTATATTTGCTTTATATGGAGTTAAACTTAAAGGACTGTGCAAAAGAAATTGGCTTCGTTTTATGTAAGCTGAAGCCTTTTGTTTGAGGATTTTTCAGCTTGGGTTTTCAAAAGGTAACAGTGTTAGATCAGTATTTCTTTGGACCACCTATACCAGTCACATCAGAATTTTCTGATTGGTGTCTGGCTGCTTGTCAAAATTGCACTCTATCCTGCATGTATGTGGGAGGATAAACTAGGAATCTTCATTTCCAGTAGTACCCCCAGACTGTTGTGCTGATGAGTATGTCACATTTTATGTGAACTTAAAACAGTACAGTATAAATATACTACGATGAAATACATATCATATGCAATATTTGAAATGTGATTCCTTTATGTTAGAGAAAATTATAGCTGGGCTTTGCAATTTTAAAGAAGATTGGGCACATGAATCATGTGTTTTACATGTTTTAGCATCAGTGATGCTAGTTTAGTTGGTAACTTTTAATGCCTTTTTTTTGTATTGGTGAACCACACTTTTTTATTTATAAATAATGTTGATCATTATTGCTCTGTCATTATGTTCACAGTTCCTGTGTATTTTATGTATTATAACTATGCCATTTGATTTTTATTAAATAGTAATGCCATCTCTCATTTTGAAAATTTATTAAGATCCTTAACAATGAAAAGGAAGTTATATATGATGATAATTTGGCGAAGAATATCTAATCACCAGTGGACTCTGTATTCTTTATTTGCGATGATGACATCTATGAAGTATTAGCAAAAATACTGAGACAATTAAAAGTGGAAATTAACCACAAATACCAGCAATGATTGAAGATCTGTATTCCTATGGAAAATTTTACCTTGAAGAGTGTGAGTTTTGACTTACATGGGTCTTCAATTTGGATAAAAATGACCCACCGCTAGATTCGAGTTTGAAAAACACACAAAGCTGGTGACTAATTTTTTTTGGCCGAGTTGACCACTGTAAACCATTTTTTTTTACAAGGATCATTTTGGATAGAAGTAGCATAACAAGCTTACTATTCTATCAAATAAACATCAGAATGAAGGGATGCAGGCTCACAAAGTTGATCAACTCACGAGAAAAATTGACAAGGTGGTTATGGGGGAGCCAAGCATTATTGTAGTCTATGTGGATGCTGTGTGTTAGTGTTGGGCAAAGCTGTAACCTTGAAATAGTTCTGTGCCCATAAGTGTTTAAACTGATCAACTGATGCTGGAATCAAGGGAGACCCAGTCTGTAGCATTTGCCAGTTTTTACAGTGCCAATACTCCCACCAAGACCAACTTCAAGGTACCAACTTGAACATTAATCAGCTAATCCAATTCCAGAATATTTAACAGTCACCATTTCTAACCTGATGCTAGCTAGCTGCAACATACTCTTCCCTGAATGGATGTGAGGAAACGATTTACTCCTTTATGAGCTAATGAGAATTATAATTCAGAGCCACATTTATTTCTTATCCTTGAGAGGTACAAAATACAAGGCACACCTCTTTCATAATGGGCCTGCTTTGTTCCTTGACTAATGTTCCTTGACATTAATATCACTGTCTGTGGGGCTCTGAATTGAAAGAGGACCGTTGCAAGCATAAAGAAGCTTAAGCACATGTTTGCAGTTTGGAGCTAAGATGGCGCCTACAGGAAGGGACGTGGGAATGAAGGGAAGCTTAAGCACATTGTTTAAAGAAGCTTAAGCACATGTTTGCAGCTAAGATGGCTCCTACAGGAAGAGACAGGGCATGATCTAAATTGTTAATTGATGGTCAAAATTTCTGATTGGTTCCCTGGCTTCCGACTCGTGAATGATTGCTTGGCCTTTAGCTTGATTGGTGTAATCTATAGGAAGTCCCGTGCAAAACCCCCTTCACTTGCCTATAAAAGCTGTAGATCTTCATTAATAAAGCGGAACTACTTCGATGGAACCCCTGTCGCGTCTAATTGTCCCCTGCCTGAGCCAGGGGGCTGGGGGGCGGACAGTCAAGATTCGCCTCTCTCCGAAATCTCCCAGTTCAGCCAGGGTAATCCCGCTGCCTTCCCTTTCTGCAGAAGGTCCCCGCAACTGTCAGCATATTCTGTTTAGATCTGTAACCAATATTCTCCAACTATCTTTATTTCTCTACAGTAGAAGAAAAATATATGTGGGGTTTATAATTAAGTAGACTCAATATTTTTATTTGATTACCAATAATGGACCTTGGAGTTGGATTGAAGATTGGCATTAGGTATGATACTACATGAGCAGAGAAGGAAGACTTAGACCTACTGATTGAAGACAATGAATTGATTAAGTTGACTTAGTAGCAGACAGATTTATCTTATCATGTAGACATAGATCTTAGCTAAGGAGCATTCTCTATTTTGCCTTATGTGATAACTATAGCAGTGCATTATTTCAGTTTTACAGTGCCAATACTCCCACCAAGACCAACTTCAAGGTACCAACTTGAACATTAATCAGCTAATCCAATTCCAGAATATTTAACAGTCACCATTTCTAACCTGATGCTAGCTAGCTGCAACATACTCTTCCCTGAATGGATGTGAGGAAACGATTTACTCCTTTATGAGCTAATGAGAATTATAATTCAGAGCCACATTTATTTCTTATCCTTGAGAGGTACAAAATACAAGGCACACCTCTTTCATAATGGGCCTGCTTTGTTCCTTGACTAATGTTCCTTGACATTAATATCACTGTCTGTGGGGCTCTGAATTGAAAGAGGACCGTTGCAAGCATAAAGAAGCTTAAGCACATGTTTGCAGTTTGGAGCTAAGATGGCGCCTACAGGAAGGGACGTGGGAATGAAGGGAAGCTTAAGCACATTGTTTAAAGAAGCTTAAGCACATGTTTGCAGCTAAGATGGCTCCTACAGGAAGAGACAGGGCATGATCTAAATTGTTAATTGATGGTCAAAATTTCTAATTGGTTCCCCTGGCTTCCGCACTCGTGAATGATTGCTTGGCCTTTAGCTTGATTGGTGTAATCTATAGGAAGTCCCGTGCAAAACCCCCTTCACTTGCCTATAAAAGCTGTAGATCTTCATTAATAAAGCGGAACTACTTCGATGGAACCCCTGTCGCGTCTAATTGTCCCCTGCCTGAGCCAGGGGGCTGGGGGGCGGACAGTCAAGATTCGCCTCTCTCCGAAATCTCCCAGTTCAGCCAGGGTAATCCCGCTGCCTTCCCTTTCTGCAGAAGGTCCCCGCAACTGTCAGCATATTCTGTTTAGATCTGTAACCAATATTCTCCAACTATCTTTATTTCTCTACAGTAGAAGAAAAATATATGTGGGGTTTATAATTAAGTAGACTCAATATTTTTATTTGATTACCAATAATGGACCTTGGAGTTGGATTGAAGATTGGCATTAGGTATGATACTACATGAGCAGAGAAGGAAGACTTAGACCTACTGATTGAAGACAATGAATTGATTAAGTTGACTTAGTAGCAGACAGATTTATCTTATCATGTAGACATAGATCTTAGCTAAGGAGCATTCTCTATTTTGCCTTATGTGATAACTATAGCAGTGCATTTTCTTGTTTGTTTCTTTGTAAGTCCCGTCCCTTGCCAGTCTCCTGACCTGGAATATATTTCTTTCTGCTTTTTTTTTATATTATTTATACATTTCTCACTAGGAAAACTTCATCTTCTAATATATGATAGAGCAGAGAGGCCTTGCATTTGTTAGAAAACCCCTCGCTTCGTTCCATCTCCACATCCAGCTCATACTGTCCTTCCAGAGGCAGTTGGCATAGTATCTCCTCCTTCCAGGTCAATCTAGTGAACACAGTCTCACTCCGTGGTGGACTTATTTAGCAATGGTCCACAACATTCCTGGACAGGAAATCACTTGAGAAGCTTTTGAAAGGCAATCAATGTTCAGAAGCCACTAGGGATTCAGAATTAATCTAGAATGGGATGTGAATATTGGTATGTTTTCGATATGTTCAGTTAAAGGTGGCATACAGCTCCCAGGGAGCAACCATACTGAGCCTGCCTCATACAGGAAGGGAACTTATTGCAATCAGAGCTTGAGAAAACTCAGAAATCATTTCCTAGGATCTTGTGTAATCTTGGAACTGAAATCCATGATAAGAAAAAATGTCCAGTGCCTCACATTGAAAAGAAAATACTTGAAGCCTCAAGAGGTTTACCTAGTACCCCAAGTGACTTTCCCAAGATTGTGTCGACCATGGTCAGAAGGACAAAAGATGAGCTCATAGTTTTAAAATTTTTTATAAAACATGGAACACTTAGTTCAGCCAGGGTAATCCCGCTGCCTTCCCTTTCTGCAGAAGGTCCCAACTGTCAGCATATTCTGTTTAGATCTGTAACCAATATTCTCCAACTATCTTTATTTCTCTACAGTAGAAGAAAAATATATGTGGGTTTATAATTAAGTAGACTCAATATTTTTATTTGATTACCAATAATGGACCTTGGAGTTGGATTGAAGATTGGCATTAGGTATGATACTACATGAGCAGAGAAGGAAGACTTAGACCTACTGATTGAAGACAATGAATTGATTAAGTTGACTTAGTAGCAGACAGATTTATCTTATCATGTAGACATAGATCTTAGCTAAGGAGCATTCTCTATTTTGCCTTATGTGATAACTATAGCAGTGCATTTTCTTGTTTGTTTCTTTGTAAGTCCCGTCCCTTGCCAGTCTCCTGACCTGGAATATATTTCTTTCTGCTTTTTTTTTATATTATTTATACATTTCTCACTAGGAAAACTTCATCTTCTAATATATGATAGAGCAGAGAGGCCTTGCATTTGTTAGAAAACCCCTCGCTTCGTTCCATCTCCACATCCAGCTCATACTGTCCTTCCAGAGGCAGTTGGCATAGTATCTCCTCCTTCCAGGTCAATCTAGTGAACACAGTCTCACTCCGTGGTGGACTTATTTAGCAATGGTCCACAACATTCCTGGACAGGAAATCACTTGAGAAGCTTTTGAAAGGCAATCAATGTTCAGAAGCCACTAGGGATTCAGAATTAATCTAGAATGGGATGTGAATATTGGTATGTTTTCGATATGTTCAGTTAAAGGTGGCATACAGCTCCCAGGGAGCAACCATACTGAGCCTGCCTCATACAGGAAGGGAACTTATTGCAATCAGAGCTTGAGAAAACTCAGAAATCATTTCCTAGGATCTTGTGTAATCTTGGAACTGAAATCCATGATAAGAAAAAATGTCCAGTGCCTCACATTGAAAAGAAAATACTTGAAGCCTCAAGAGGTTTACCTAGTACCCCAAGTGACTTTCCCAAGATTGTGTCGACCATGGTCAGAAGGACAAAAGATGAGCTCATAGTTTTAAAATCTATACACTGGGCCAAAGCATCTTCTATGTATAGTTGCCCATAGGAAAACATGAGGGGACTTAGGGGTGCCAACCTCCCACATAGTCGAAAATCCAGGAATAACTTATATTGGGCCTCCTTAGGCACAGTTCTTCTGAATCCATGGACTCAACCAACTTGTCTATTCCTGCAGTATTTACTATTGAAAAAATTCACATACAAGTGGGCTCACAAAGTTCAAACCCATGTTGTTCACAGGCCAACTGTATTAACATTTTTTATTAAAAATTTCTTTTATTATTTATTTGGTTGCACCAGGTTTGCAGCATGTGGGATCTAGTTCCCTGACTGGGGATGAAACCTGGGCACCCTGCACTGTGAACACAGAGTCCCAGCCACTGGACTATCGGAGAAGTCCCTAACTTTTTTAAAATGTTTTTTTTTTTTTTTTTCCTTTATATTACTGAATAGTGTTCTGTGGTATTCATATATCAAGGTTGGTTTACCTTTAATCTTTTGAAACAGCTTTCCTGATAAAAATGTATGCATCATAGAGTTTACTGGTATAAAGTGTACAACTCAGTGATGTTTACGGAGTATATCCATAGGATGGTGTAACTGTGACCATAAGCTAATCTTACGACATTTCTTCTTACCTCATCAAGGAAACTTGTACCCTTTAAGCCTCACAACAGTTACAAAAGATTCCATTTTCCTTTGCTTAATGATAGGACTCAGAGAGATTATGCACCTTGCTCATTGTCATGCTTGTAGCTAAGTGTAGACACAGAATTAAAAAATCTCAAGTAAACACAGTTCAAAGTCCCCACTCAGGGCTGATACCCGTCCACTGTTCCATTTACTCAACCTGTGGATAGGGCTCAGTTTTAGACAGAAAGTAAATGGAGAGGTTTTCTCCACGGAAAACCATTTGTGGGGAAAGGATCTTGTGTGTATGTTTGTGTGTATACGCACGCTCAGTCATATCGGACCTTTTGCTACCCCTTGGACTGTAGACCACCAGCCTCCTCTGTCCATTGGATTCTCCAGGCAAGAATACTGGAGTGGGTTGCCATTTCCTATCCTGGATGATCTTCCCAACCCAGGGATCGAACTCATGTTTCCTTCATTGGTAGGCATTTTCTTTATTATTGCACCACCTTGGGAAGCCTGGTGCAAAGGATCTTACTAGGAAGAAAAAGGAGTAGAGGCAAATCTCAGAATCTTCCAATCTCCCCTGAAGACTTGTTCTGTCCCATGGAGTCATTTTGTCTAGGCTTCTCTTGCCCTCCTACAAGCCTGGGACCTAATTTAGCCTTGCGTATTTGCTACTTTTCCCTTCTAGAGTGCAGTCTCCCTTAGTGTGAGGATCATGAGTTGTGCATTTGTCTCTTTCATCATGCCTAATGCTCTCCTTAGCCCAGGTAGTAGTTCTTCTTGGATACTTGGAACAATTGAATGAATGAGTCCTGGTAATGCTGCAATATGGCATCTAGAGAGTACGTATGCTAGATTTTTTCCCTATGATTAACATATTTTGGGTGGAAGATTCCTAAAATTACATATGCATAATGCCATAGATAACAGAAAAGTATAATTTGTTTTATCTAAAAAAACACATTCTGTGGTAAATTACTGGTATTACCTAGTTTGGTCATTTTTAAAAAACTCCATAGCCTAGTTACAGTTAGAGTTATCCTATTTTAAGCTCTTTTTGAAAAACACTGGCCTTCAAGTGGTAAAAGCTTTGTCATGATTTCTTAATGAGTGTCTGAGAAAGAACTACGAGTTCCTAATGTATTTTACTCATAATTATACCTTAGGATGTTGTTTAGAAAAGTAGGTGGCCTGAGTCACTAATTTGAGCAGAATCCTTTGGAGTTTTAATTACACAGCACTGCCACCTAGCATCAACCACACAGTTCCTTTTTTTTTTTTTAATTAAAAAAAAAGACCGAGGTTTTTCTGTATTTTAAATATGATTAAGCAGATTGGTCTGCAGTCTTTTAAGAAAGGTGGACGGAGATTACTTCAGGAAGTATTTGCAGCAGCTTCCACCCCATGTTGTTTATTTGAAAACCGTTGTGACTGGGAGTGAATTGGTGTCAATGAAGAAAGGGGTTGTGAAATCTGCTGAAGAGTTTCAAATGTCAGAGCTGCATATTCATGAGTTGCAGGCACCTGTGGCCATGCTGTCTTCCTGCAGAATCTAGTGCCTCAGTCTTCAGAAGGGCGCGGGAGGTGGCTTCCAAATGGCATTGTTGTTTATTTGCATATAAATAAATATATAAAGGAAGCAGAGGGGAACAAATGCAGGTAGAATTATTTCAGGTGAGATAAAAACCCTCATCCTCTTTCAAGAGAACACCAGCTTGAGCTAACACTCTGCCTGGGAATGGATAATTGCCGTTACAAAAGCTGGATCTCTTTGGCTGTCAGTGTTGGTGAGCAGATTTCCTCTGCCAGTCTGGCAAGTCAGGGGAAACTGGCTACAAAAAAAAAAAAAAAAGGAAAAGAGGACGTCAGTCCTTTTTGCCATTTCTATTGGGTATCCCATAATGTGATGAACAATGTGATCACAGGACTCCGTTCTCAATCTTCTCAGTTCCAAACTGCTTAAAAAAAAAACACATCAAAAGAAATCAATAGTATTTAAGAGGGGGGAAAACATCACACTTAGATTGATGCTTTACATAATGAGCCCTTTATGAGATGTAATGCCAACTGTTAATCAATAGACATGCCAGAACTGCCTCTAATACAACCTTGTAGAGTTTTTTTTAATTAATCCTTATTAAAAATATTGACTTGTTGTGACTTGCTGGGGCCGCTCCTGGCTCTGTTTTTTATCCTAATTAGGAGGTTACGCTTCACTGCTTAGGCTGCAGATAATAATGTAATGATTATTGTCTTAAAACCTGGGAATCAATATAAGATACTGGCAAATTGTGCCAAGTGTCACAATTATGAAAATTACTTGAGATTTCAGAAGGTTTAAGTGAGCGAGATTTTTTTTTTCTTACGTTTTTTTCCCCCCTGGTTTGCATCTTTCTACTATTTTCTCAAGATTAGATAGAGTCAAAAGTTTCATTTTGCAGTGGACTTTCTGAATCATTATATTTTAATATCACGCTACCTTCCTTGAAAACTGCCGTCCTCTTTAATGCAGTTAAAGGACTCCCTCTCCCCAACCCCTCACACTTCAAAAAGCATCTAAGCCTCAAATTTTATGAAAGTTCTGGTATGAAAGAAAAATAGAGCAGAGACTATAGACTAAATGACCAAAGACTTTAGCAAGGGATACTAGTAGTGGAAAGACACGTAATAAAGAAAATTAAATGAATAAAAGTGATAAAACAGATTGTTGCTTTTCCAAGAGACTCAGAATATAAGAGTTGGGAAGAATATAACAATAAGAGTAAGAATAACAGCAATTGAGACACAGATAACACTTCCTTACACAAACTGGATATTTTCTAGGTTTTTTTCTGTACCTTAACTCATGTAATACTCACTCTGGTTGTGATTGCATGACTAGTTTCCCTGTGTTACAGAGGAGCCAGTTGAGCCAAGCAGAGTTTGTTACAGTCAACAGAGGAAGTGGTAGGGCAGGGATGACGAAGCCAAGCCTCTGCTTTCTTGGCTGCCTGTGCTATTAACCTCTGTGATAATTGAGACCATCTGTCAAGCCCAGCCTCCTCGTTTTGCCTTTGAGGAAGTTGGGTGGAGCTCAGCTGCATGTAAATGAGTTACCTTCAGGCATCTTTAGCCAATAGTAAATGGTTGGATATGCCCGGTTAACATAACTTACAAATCTTGATCTCTTCCTGTTGCCAGGTTGAAGTCTTTGTCCCTGAGGGTGTTCAGACCAGGGGTGGCAGCCCAGGGAGTCCAAGACCCCAGGTGTCCCCTGTCTTGTCAGGGCAGCTCTTGACAGCACCATTGTTCCTATGAAGATAAGGGAGGGTTGGTGATGGGAGAGAGCCCCACTGTTGAGCTCTATGTTTGTGAATAAGGAAAATGTTTTCCTTCTATAACCTCTTTAGAGACAATTAAGCATTAGCTTTTGTTGGATGCTAAATTATGAGTGAATTTAGTTTAAAGTATGTGAACCATGCACCCTTTGAAATTTGCCTGAAAAGGCTCATTATAAAACTAATGCTATGAAAAAGCACTCCCTTTCAGATTAGGGAAAGCACCTGAATAGTTTTCATAAGTGGCTGCGCATCATTTGAAAGCATTCTAGTGTTGCCTGAACCGCTTTCAACACACCTTTCAACTAGGAAATTTCACATTCAGCATATCTGTAGTTCTACATGACTTTCAATAATATTTAAATTGGTTAACTGTATTTCTTTTATATCTCTTTTAATGCTTTTATTGATTTGAGGTAGATAAACTTGATTGTGCATGAAATCTTATTTTTCTGTACAAAGGAGATAGCACTTGAGTATATACCAGGAGAACTGTACCTCTAAAGCAGGCCAGACCTCTGAAATGCAAGGGTCTGGTCAGATTGATGTTTGCTGAGGCCTTTAAACTATGTTGGTACTGACTCTGACGTTTGTTTCCCCCATAATCACTGCGGCAAAAGATGCCCTGGAGGACATCTCTTTATTAAAGCTCATGGAGAAAAGACTCATGAGTTTTGGTATGAAAAATAAATGCTTCTCTTAAACCTTTTTGGGTAGATTATAGACACTATGATTCTTAGACAGTCGGAAGTGTGGCTAAGCCTTGTTTTTTATTAACCTCTGTGATAATTGAGACCATCTGTCAAGCCCAGCCTCCTCGTTTTGCCTTTGAGGAAGTTGGGTGGAGCTCAGCTGCATGTAAATGAGTTACCTTCAGGCATCTTTAGCCAATAGTAAATGGTTGGATATGCCCGGTTAACATAACTTACAAATCTTGATCTCTTCCTGTTGCCAGGTTGAAGTCTTTGTCCCTGAGGGTGTTCAGACCAGGGGTGGCAGCCCAGGGAGTCCAAGACCCCAGGTGTCCCCTGTCTTGTCAGGGCAGCTCTTGACAGCACCATTGTTCCTATGAAGATAAGGGAGGGTTGGTGATGGGAGAGAGCCCCACTGTTGAGCTCTATGTTTGTGAATAAGGAAAATGTTTTCCTTCTATAACCTCTTTAGAGACAATTAAGCATTAGCTTTTGTTGGATGCTAAATTATGAGTGAATTTAGTTTAAAGTATGTGAACCATGCACCCTTTGAAATTTGCCTGAAAAGGCTCATTATAAAACTAATGCTATGAAAAAGCACTCCCTTTCAGATTAGGGAAAGCACCTGAATAGTTTTCATAAGTGGCTGCGCATCATTTGAAAGCATTCTAGTGTTGCCTGAACCGCTTTCAACACACCTTTCAACTAGGAAATTTCACATTCAGCATATCTGTAGTTCTACATGACTTTCAATAATATTTAAATTGGTTAACTGTATTTCTTTTATATCTCTTTTAATGCTTTTATTGATTTGAGGTAGATAAACTTGATTGTGCATGAAATCTTATTTTTCTGTACAAAGGAGATAGCACTTGAGTATATACCAGGAGAACTGTACCTCTAAAGCAGGCCAGACCTCTGAAATGCAAGGGTCTGGTCAGATTGATGTTTGCTGAGGCCTTTAAACTATGTTGGTACTGACTCTGACGTTTGTTTCCCCCAAAATCAGTGCCGGCAAAAGATGCCCTGGAGGACATCTCTTTATTAAAGCTCATGGAGAAAAGACTCATGAGTTTTGGTATGAAAAAAATAAATGCTTCTCTTAAAAACCCAGATGTGTTTTTAGGGTAGATTATAGACACTATGATTCTTAGAGCCAATAGTGTTAGATTCTTTTAGTCTCAAGGAATCTAAAAAGCAAATATGTGAACGTTTCAGCTACTGTATGCAAAAACCCAGTAGGCAATATAAAGTAAAAAAAAAAAAAAAAAGACTTTATATTGTATAGCCCAAACCAAGGACCTGACTCATTTCACTGCTCACATGTAGAAATCCAATTAGATTAGTGCATCACAGATAAGACTTGATGTGTGACACAGGAAAAACTGATCTGCTTCAGAATATCTTTGTTTTTGAAGGGTTTCTGCTTTATATGTACAGGGCACAGCCCATAGTTGTGTCATAAGAGCTCTAGAGAACTGGGTTCAAATCTCAACTCGGCTATGATTTAGCCTGCTTACATTTCCAAATTACACCACCTCTTGAAGCCTCAATTTTTTTCATCTGAAAAAAGTGTGATGATGGTACTAATCTTGCCTGAACAAATGATAGAAAGCTCTGCCACTGCTCTTTATGAACACCTACTGCCTGTCACACACTTGACAAGATTTTGAGGATGCAGCACAGTCTAGATGGACATGATTGCTGCCTCCCTGGGGCTTACAGTCTGGTTGTGGGAGTAAATTTGGGAAGACAAATGCGAAGGCTGTTGCTTGTACGCACTACAGTAAGTCATACGTGCATCATTAAGCACACAAACAAACTTGCCAGATACAACAACAAAGGAAAAGCAGTGAAAGGAATGTTTTGGAGCTAGAATGTCAAAGAGATATGTTTTGGACTTATGCCTAGAACTGAGCTAGTAAGGTGAGGACCATGAAAATAGGACCACCATGGCACTCATGTGCAAAGATGAGTGGACAAAGGGAGGGTGAGCCTCGTGTGGGGGAGTGAACCTGTTGATGGCTGCTTTCCATTGAGTCACAGGAGATCAAGATTTCCTATTTGACCTCGGGACTGATGGTTCTTCTTCAGGAATGCCAGGAGAAATGAGCATCTGCCATCAGCAGGCAACTTACTTATTACAAAAAAAATATTTAGTGGCATGTTTCCGTTTAATCTTAACACCAGTCTAAGCATCGTGGTGAAAGAGAGTGAAATGAATTTTGCATGTAAGGAATGGATTTGTTAAAGGCTGTGCCACCGGTGAGTGGTGTGAGGCAAAAACTCATTCTTCAGAAAACTAGCTCTACATCTTGTTTCTTCTCTGCATCCCAATTCTGTACTTTTGGTTTCATCGCTTAGATTAAATGTGCTCATTAAAAAAGACATCTACAGCTTGAGTAGATATTGTAGGGAAGGTGAAGGTATTCATGCCCTCGTGACTTCTATTTCAAAAACTGGTAAGGACAGTAATTGAATATTTATTGAAATATATATAAGGAAATATTTGATGCATAACTCAACTGAGGGAGCTTTCGGTTATACAATAAAGTAAGAACTTTTTATTCTAATATTAAAGTTGAGTAAGAAATGTTTTCCAAGGACAAATTTGGTTCAGTCTAAAGGAACCTTCTTTCACCAATTAACTCTAGATATGGACTTTTACCATCTCCAACATCAAATAATAAATATCCTTAATTTGGGTATTAATTTTTAGTGAAAAAAGAACTATCGAGAATACAGATGATGGTCAAGCCAATGAATTTGCCCTTATTTAGAAGCAGAGACTACTGATACACCAGGCTCTCATGTTGGAATACGGTCTTAAACTTTTATGCATCATTATCAGAAACACAGTCACAGAAAATGTTTATGGAGGACTATCTGAAGGACATTCATTCTCAAAAATTTGCTTTCTGAATAACTGCACAAGTTAGGCTCCTTATAGAACTGCTTTTGCAAAATCATGTTTTGTCATCATGCCAGCAGACGATACTGATGGAAACTTTAAGAAATATTGGGAGGAAATACATTATTGTTTGTAACAATGACTCAGTTGAAGATATTGTCTATCACAGCTAAAAGTTTTCCTCTTTTTAAGGCTCCATGAGCGTCTGGAAAAATGAACTGCTTTTATTTTATGGAGACCATATAGCACCTTTGTTTGCCTCTTTGACTGCTGGGAAACATAGAGTTAAATAAACCTGTGCACTGCCTCAAGCCTTTGACAAGGCACTAAGCATCCTAGTTTGCAAACATTGCCAGCATGAGTTTCTGTTGTTAGGCTTTTTTCCTGCCCTTATGTTTCTTCAGTCCCAATTCCCTCAATATTTATTTTATTCTAAAAGCATTTTGAAAGCTGCTTCAGATCTTTTATAAAACAATGTGGGAAATGAAGAAATGTGTAGATACAAAAACATATCTAAATTATAACCATTTGATCTCTCCTTTCTTTGTGCATACCATTATTTCATGTAGGCTTTAAATAACACATGAAGTCTATAAAAAGTTTAAGAGAGGAAAAAAATAAAGCTAAATATTGGCATGAGTATAGTCTTTGAATAGGATTTTCAGAGTTTTCAAACTTGCTTGCATGTTAGAATCATGAGTAGAGATATTTTAAAAAAACCAATTACTGGATCCTATCTCTAAATATTTTAACATTTTAGATCTTCACTAGGCCCTAGCATCTTTATTTGATAAAGCCTTGCAGGCAGTGTTGATTTAAAGCCAGAAGGAAGAACCACTGACAAGAGGGTTTATTGAGTGAGAACCCTAGAAGAATAAAATGTATACAAAACGCAATGGGAATTCATTCAGAGACTACTGATACACCAGGCTCTCATGTTGGAATACGGTCTTAAACTTTTATGCATCATTATCAGAAACACAGTCACAGAAAATGTTTATGGAGGACTATCTGAAGGACATTCATTCTCAAAAATTTGCTTTCTGAATAACTGCACAAGTTAGGCTCCTTATAGAACTGCTTTTGCAAAATCATGTTTTGTCATCATGCCAGCAGACGATACTGATGGAAACTTTAAGAAATATTGGGAGGAAATACATTATTGTTTGTAACAATGACTCAGTTGAAGATATTGTCTATCACAGCTAAAAGTTTTCCTCTTTTTAAGGCTCCATGAGCGTCGGGAAAAAATGAACTGCTTTTATTTTTTGGAGACCATATAGCACCTTTGTTTGCCTCTTTGACTGCTGGGAAACATAGAGTTAAATAAACCTGTGCACTGCCTCAAGCCTTTGACAAGGCACTAAGCATCCTAGTTTGCAAACATTGCCAGCATGAGTTTCTGTTGTTAGGCTTTTTTCCTGCCCTTATGTTTCTTCAGTCCCAATTCCCTCAATATTTATTTTATTCTAAAAGCATTTTGAAAGCTGCTTCAGATCTTTTATAAAACAATGTGGGAAATGAAGAAATGTGTAGATACAAAAACATATCTAAATTATAACCATTTGATCTCTCCTTTCTTTGTGCATACCATTATTTCATGTAGGCTTTAAATAACACATGAAGTCTATAAAAAGTTTAAGAGAGGAAAAAAATAAAGCTAAATATTGGCATGAGTATAGTCTTTGAATAGGATTTTCAGAGTTTTCAAACTTGCTTGCATGTTAGAATCATGAGTAGAGATATTTTAAAAACACCAATTACTGGATCCTATCTCTAAATATTTTAACATTTTAGATCTTCACTAGGCCCTAGCATCTTTATTTGATAAAGCCTTGCAGGCAGTGTTGATTTAAAGCCAGAAGGAAGAACCACTGACAAGAGGGTTTATTGAGTGAGAACCCTAGAAGAATAAAATGTATACAAAAACGCAATGGGAATTCATTCAGGAGCTCCAGACCAGCTTACTTGGACTAAAAGGAAATGGCTTAGAATTTGCCAAACATTGGAGAATTTCCTGCAATATACAAAGCTCTAGGACTGGTAGCAGAGAATTTTCCAGTCGCCTTCGTGTTCCAATGCCAATTGAATAATGCCTCCGCTTCATTGCATCATCCCCACCATCATCCCAAAACATATGTAGACAAGTTACCCTAGCAAAGCACTTTATTCTGTGCTGGCAATATAGAGTACACTAAGGTATATCCCTTAGAGTCAAGGAGAGTTGGCTATGTGGACAGACAAGACATGTACCTCCAATAGATAGTGAACAATACCAGTTAGCATACTCTCAGTGCCAAATCAGTGAAGGGAATAAATACAATATGAAGGAGAGAGAACTTCATTGGGAGCTCTGATGTTGGAAGCCTCATAGAAAAAGTGGGACCTAAAAGCCTGACCTTGCTGTTTGTGTAGGAAATAGAAAACTGGTTTTCCAAAAGTCAGTATAACTGTAGCTGTCTGCTCATTTTATTAAAATTTCATTGTAAAGTAAAAGGCCATATCTTTGTATGTATAACTATGAGTTTTAGCAACATAATATACCCCCTCTCCTTTTTTGTTTGCTTTCATTTATACCTCAGTGTCTAAAACTATCAAACAGGAAACCAGCTGGAAATATGTATTTTAGGGAAGTCATAAAGCCCTGACCTATCTCCAAAATTACATTCATTTATGAGGAGGGTCAGCATATTCACTAGGGTTTCAACCCTGCCTTGAGTTGACTGCTGTTTATCAGCGAGTTTATTGTGTTTGAGACTGCTGTTTATAAAAGTTTAAGAGAGGAAAAATAAAGCTAAATATTGGCATGAGTTTTTTTTCAGATTTTCAAACTTGCTTGCATGTTAGAATCATGAGTAGAGATATTTTAAAATACCAATTACTGGATCCTATCTCTAAATATTTTAACATTTTAGATCTTCACTAGGCCCTAGCATCTTTATTTGATAAAGCCTTGCAGGCAGTGTTGATTTAAAGCCAGAAGGAAGAACCACTGACAAGAGGGTTTATTGAGTGAGAACCCTAGAAGAATAAAATGTATACAAAAACGCAATGGGAATTCATTCAGGAGCTCCAGACCAGCTTACTTGGACTAAAAGGAAATGGCTTAGAATTTGCCAAACATTGGAGAATTTCCTGCAATATACAAAGCTCTAGGACTGGTAGCAGAGAATTTTCCAGTCGCCTTCGTGTTCCAATGCCAATTGAATAATGCCTCCGCTTCATTGCATCATCCCCACCATCATCCCAAAACATATGTAGACAAGTTACCCTAGCAAAGCACTTTATTCTGTGCTGGCAATATAGAGTACACTAAGGTATATCCCTTAGAGTCAAGGAGAGTTGGCTATGTGGACAGACAAGACATGTACCTCCAATAGATAGTGAACAATACCAGTTAGCATACTCTCAGTGCCAAATCAGTGAAGGGAATAAATACAATATGAAGGAGAGAGAACTTCATTGGGAGCTCTGATGTTGGAAGCCTCATAGAAAAAGTGGGACCTAAAAGCCTGACCTTGCTGTTTGTGTAGGAAATAGAAAACTGGTTTTCCAAAAGTCAGTATAACTGTAGCTGTCTGCTCATTTTATTAAAATTTCATTGTAAAGTAAAAGGCCATATCTTTGTATGTATAACTATGAGTTTTAGCAACATAATATACCCCCTCTCCTTTTTTGTTTGCTTTCATTTATACCTCAGTGTCTAAAACTATCAAACAGGAAACCAGCTGGAAATATGTATTTTAGGGAAGTCATAAAGCCCTGACCTATCTCCAAAATTACATTCATTTATGAGGAGGGTCAGCATATTCACTAGGGTTTCAACCCTGCCTTGAGTTGACTGCTGTTTATCAGCGAGTTTATTGTGTTTGAGTCTAATCTAAAAGCAAATCTGTTTTATTACAATTAGTGAAAGTGAAATTGTGCTTAACAACAATTTTTCCCATTATAAAAATAAGAAAATGCTTGTTAACATATAATGTATTCACTTAATATGATAAAAAAAAGAAAACACTTGATTTCATTTTTCCCTTAAGTATAAAAAGCTTTTAGAAGGAGTTTTTTTTTAAGTGAATCAACAGAAAATATCTTTTGATTTTGAAATCTAACATCAGCATTGAGTCTGAGAAGGTAGTCTAATTTCTAAAAACAATTTGACAGCCTGATATGGGGGATGTGATTTATAGAGGGATCTGAAAATTAATAAATAATTATATTATAAACTGAAATGGTGCTTTAAAAGAAAGAAAAAAAAAGAAACTTATTTTTTTATAAGCATGGGTAAAAATCCATGAAAACACTCAAGAATGCCCAGATGCTTTCTATCAAGCAAGTAAAGAGCACTTTAAAATGTCTCTGATAAAACCAGGTACAGAGAAAATAGCATTGGTCTAACTTTAATAAGTGGAGAGTTAGAAATAATACAGAAGACTGGTTCCTTCGAGTTACCAGCTTCAGCACTGTCTTTGTGTATCCAGATGAAACACAAAGAATATAGTCCATAATGAGTCCTCACACCAGGGCTCAGGGCAAACAAATCCAATTTTTAAAATTCTTTTTTCTAACAGAAGTTCCTTCTTTCTCTTCCTCTAGCTTTTGAATCATCCTTCATCTTTACTCTTCTCAAGCTCCTAGAGCTAAAGGACTTTATTACAGTTAACAGTGAAGAGCATGTCCTTGAGGTTCAAAAGTTTTTGAAGGTTCAACAATTGAGGCTTTTTGTCATCGTTGTTTAAAGGCCAGACTAGACCTTGTTTCCTCAGGACTCTGCTGTACACGGACAAAATAGAGTCACATACCATTTGGAAGCAAAAATCAACAATAACCCATTTCCTAGAAGCTGGTCCACTTGAAGAGACCAACTTGAAAATGCTAGACTTTTATCAGACTCTGCACATCACAATCACAGAGCTCTTCTGAAAGAGGGATAAAGCCCTGACCTATCTCCAAAATTACATTCATTTATGAGGAGGGTCAGCATATTCACTAGGGTTTCAACCCTGCCTTGAGTTGACTGCTGTTTATCAGCGAGTTTATTGTGTTTGAGTCTAATCTAAAAGCAAATCTGTTTTATTACAATTAGTGAAAGTGAAATTGTGCTTAACAACAATTTTTCCCATTATAAAAATAAGAAAATGCTTGTTAACATATAATGTATTCACTTAATATGATAAAAAAAAGAAAACACTTGATTTCATTTTTCCCTTAAGTATAAAAAGCTTTTAGAAGGAGTTTTTTTTTAAGTGAATCAACAGAAAATATCTTTTGATTTTGAAATCTAACATCAGCATTGAGTCTGAGAAGGTAGTCTAATTTCTAAAAACAATTTGACAGCCTGATATGGGGGATGTGATTTATAGAGGGATCTGAAAATTAATAAATAATTATATTATAAACTGAAATGGTGCTTTAAAAGAAAGAAAAAAAAAGAAACTTATTTTTTTATAAGCATGGGTAAAAATCCATGAAAACACTCAAGAATGCCCAGATGCTTTCTATCAAGCAAGTAAAGAGCACTTTAAAATGTCTCTGATAAAACCAGGTACAGAGAAAATAGCATTGGTCTAACTTTAATAAGTGGAGAGTTAGAAATAATACAGAAGACTGGTTCCTTCGAGTTACCAGCTTCAGCACTGTCTTTGTGTATCCAGATGAAACACAAAGAATATAGTCCATAATGAGTCCTCACACCAGGGCTCAGGGCAAACAACTCCAATTTTAAAATTCTTTTTCTAACAGAAGTTCCTTCTTTCTCTTCCTCTAGCTTTTGAATCATCCTTCATCTTTACTCTTCTCAAGCTCCTAGAGCTAAAGGACTTTATTACAGTTAACAGTGAAGAGCATGTCCTTGAGGTTCAAAAGTTTTTGAAGGTTCAACAATTGAGGCTTTTTGTCATCGTTGTTTAAAGGCCAGACTAGACCTTGTTTCCTCAGGACTCTGCTGTACACGGACAAAATAGAGTCACATACCATTTGGAAGCAAAAATCAACAATAACCCATTTCCTAGAAGCTGGTCCACTTGAAGAGACCAACTTGAAAATGCTAGACTTTTATCAGACTCTGCACATCACAATCACAGAGCTCTTCTGAAAGAGGGTTATTCCATAAACTTAGCAAGAAAGATTGATTATATTTGGCACAAGTGGGTCCATGATACATTTCAAAACAAATAGGTATCCAAAGTCTTGAGTGACAGTGTCTAAACACTGAACACTGTGGCTTGTCCTCCATCATGGACAAAAAAATTACATAAAAGGAAGCAGAAATGAAACAAAACAAAATTCTGATGAAAATGACATGTGTCCCTTCCACTTTTTGTGTCTTTTTTGACTATACTTGACACTATTCATTTTCTACCTCTTAGAGCTTTCAATCTGTCATCATTTCTAAATGTACCCATTTTGACAACCCTAGTTCTTCATCATTGGCTCTCATTCTTCTTGGGAATCTGCCTCCATGAGTTTACTCAGGCTGCCTTAACAAAGCAGTGCACAATTGATGGCTTGTTTTTTTTTGTTCAGTGACTAAGTCATGTTTGACTCTGCAGCTCCTTGAACTGTAGCATGCCGGACTTCCCTTTCCTTCATTATCTCCGAGAGTTTGTTCAAACCCATGCCCATTGATTTGGTGATATCATTCAACCATCTCATCCTCTGTCACCCCCTCTCCTCCTGCCCTCAGTCTTTCCCAGCATCAAGGTCTTTTCTAGTGAGTCAGCTCATTACAACAGGTGGAAAAAGCATTGATGTTTCAACTTCAAAAAGTCCTTCCAGTGAATATTCAGGGTTGATTTCCTTTTAGTATTGGGCAGTTTAAATGATAGCAATTTATTTCCTGACAGTTCTGGAAACTAGAAGTCCAAGATTAAGGTGTCGACAGGGTTGGTTTCTTCCGAAGCCTCTCTCCTTAGTTTGTTGATGTTATTGTCTCCCTATGTCTTCACATGTTGTTCTCTTCGTACATGTTTGTGTCTTTTTATCTTCTTCTTAAAGGATATTACTCATGTTGGATTAGGTCCCACTCCAGTTAATTCATTTAATCTTAATTACTTTTTTAAAATTTTTAAAACTTTTTTTTTAGAGAGTTTGTTGTTTACAGGTAAACATCAACATGAGTCAGTCAGAGGGGAACATAGGTGTACATATGTCCCCTCCTTCTTGAACTTCCTTCCCATTTCCCACCCCATCCCATCTTAATTACCTCTTTAAAGACCCTATCTCCAATTATAGTCACAATCTAAAGTTCTGAGGTCTGGAACTTCACCATATGACTTTGGAGAGAAGACATTTCAGCCCCTATCACTCTACCTTGTGGCTATCTGCCTTTCTCCATGCACTACCCACCCATCTCCACTATTAGGGACCCTTTAAAATCAGGAAACAGAATAGAGCTCAGTCTGGCTTTAGTGATAAAGAAAAACTCTAGACTCACACAATTGAAAAGTTAGAGGTAAGATTTACGGGGTTGTCCAGTGATTAAAACTCCACCTGTCAGTGCATTGGGCACAGGCTCAACCCCTGGTCCAGGAAGATACCACGTACCACTGGTCAACTAAGCTTGTGAATCACAGCTACTGAGCCCACAGGCTCTCATTCTTCTTGGGAATCTGCCTCCATGAGTTTACTCAGGCTGCCTTAACAAAGCAGTGCACAATTGATGGCTTGTTTTTTTTTGTTCAGTGACTAAGTCATGTTTGACTCTGCAGCTCCTTGAACTGTAGCATGCCGGACTTCCCTTTCCTTCATTATCTCCGAGAGTTTGTTCAAACCCATGCCCATTGATTTGGTGATATCATTCAACCATCTCATCCTCTGTCACCCCCTCTCCTCCTGCCCTCAGTCTTTCCCAGCATCAAGGTCTTTTCTAGTGAGTCAGCTCATTACAACAGGTGGAAAAAGCATTGATGTTTCAACTTCAAAAAGTCCTTCCAGTGAATATTCAGGGTTGATTTCCTTTTAGTATTGGGCAGTTTAAATGATAGCAATTTATTTCCTGACAGTTCTGGAAACTAGAAGTCCAAGATTAAGGTGTCGACAGGGTTGGTTTCTTCCGAAGCCTCTCTCCTTAGTTTGTTGATGTTATTGTCTCCCTATGTCTTCACATGTTGTTCTCTTCGTACATGTTTGTGTCTTTTTATCTTCTTCTTAAAGGATATTACTCATGTTGGATTAGGTCCCACTCCAGTTAATTCATTTAATCTTAATTACTTTTTTAAAATTTTTAAAACTTTTTTTTTAGAGAGTTTGTTGTTTACAGGTAAACATCAACATGAGTCAGTCAGAGGGGAACATAGGTGTACATATGTCCCCTCCTTCTTGAACTTCCTTCCCATTTCCCACCCCATCCCATCTTAATTACCTCTTTAAAGACCCTATCTCCAATTATAGTCACAATCTAAAGTTCTGAGGTCTGGAACTTCACCATATGACTTTGGAGAGAAGACATTTCAGCCCCTATCACTCTACCTTGTGGCTATCTGCCTTTCTCCATGCACTACCCACCCATCTCCACTATTAGGGACCCTTTAAAATCAGGAAACAGAATAGAGCTCAGTCTGGCTTTAGTGATAAAGAAAAACTCTAGACTCACACAATTGAAAAGTTAGAGGTAAGATTTACGGGGTTGTCCAGTGATTAAAACTCCACCTGTCAGTGCATTGGGCACAGGCTCAACCCCTGGTCCAGGAAGATACCACGTACCACTGGTCAACTAAGCTTGTGAATCACAGCTACTGAGCCCACACTCTAGAGTGTATGTATTACCTGTGCACCCTAGAGCCCATGTTCTGCTACAAGAGAGGCCACCACAATGAGAAGCTCATGCATTGCAACAAAGAATAGTTCTCTCTTGCCACAACTAGAGAAAGTCCACATGCAGCAACAAAGACCCAGGGCATAAATAACACTAAAAAACTGTTTGAGACAAGTTTTATTATGGCTTCAGGCAAAGCTGGATCCAGAGACTTTAGTGGTGTTATCAGATATGGATCTCTCACTATGTCAGTTCTGCTTTCTTCTACAATGACTATGTCAGACAGGTTTCTCCTCAGGATGATATGAAGGCTGCCAACTGCTCCCAGTTACAGCCTAGCCTATTGGCAACTCTGGCACAAAGAGAGACTACTTCTTTCTTACCTGTTATAATAAAAATCCTGCATTCAAGTCTCATGAGTCTGGCTCAAGTCTTCTATCCATCACTAAGTTAATCCTGTGTTTAGGATAATGGGATGCCCTAATGGGTTAGACCTGGATAACATACATGACCCTGGATAATGTGGTGGAATGAGTCCCATGGAGAAATGGGAGTCCCTCAGGTAGTGACAATGCTGTTGTCACTGGCAGGAGAAAGGGCAGCTAAGGAGTCAAAAATCGGTAGATATTTACTCCACCAACACTCCCATCTCACAAATGCTCAGCAATCTTTCATCTCTTTTCTTGTGCATCTCCTTCTCTTCGAGGTCATCTTTGAATATTTTCAGCACTGGAAGCACCACCTGCTACACTGTCCACATCTTAATTATTTCAGGAGCTCTCGGCCTGTCTTCCTTTCTCTCCAAGCCATGGGAGCTCTGGGTGGACAAGGAGCTCAAAATCATGTGTCCATTTGTTCATTACCTTTAACTACTCAAGCACATGGCTTTAGTGATAAAGAAAAACTCTAGACTCACACAATTGAAAAGTTAGAGGTAAGATTTACGGGGTTGTCCAGTGATTAAAACTCCACCTGTCAGTGCATTGGGCACAGGCTCAACCCCTGGTCCAGGAAGATACCACGTACCACTGGTCAACTAAGCTTGTGAATCACAGCTACTGAGCCCACACTCTAGAGTGTATGTATTACCTGTGCACCCTAGAGCCCATGTTCTGCTACAAGAGAGGCCACCACAATGAGAAGCTCATGCATTGCAACAAAGAATAGTTCTCTCTTGCCACAACTAGAGAAAGTCCACATGCAGCAACAAAGACCCAGGGCATAAATAACACTAAAAAACTGTTTGAGACAAGTTTTATTATGGCTTCAGGCAAAGCTGGATCCAGAGACTTTAGTGGTGTTATCAGATATGGATCTCTCACTATGTCAGTTCTGCTTTCTTCTACAATGACTATGTCAGACAGGTTTCTCCTCAGGATGATATGAAGGCTGCCAACTGCTCCCAGTTACAGCCTAGCCTATTGGCAACTCTGGCACAAAGAGAGACTACTTCTTTCTTACCTGTTATAATAAAAATCCTGCATTCAAGTCTCATGAGTCTGGCTCAAGTCTTCTATCCATCACTAAGTTAATCCTGTGTTTAGGATAATGGGATGCCCTAATGGGTTAGACCTGGATAACATACATGACCCTGGATAATGTGGTGGAATGAGTCCCATGGAGAAATGGGAGTCCCTCAGGTAGTGACAATGCTGTTGTCACTGGCAGGAGAAAGGGCAGCTAAGGAGTCAAAAATCGGTAGATATTTACTCCACCAACACTCCCATCTCACAAATGCTCAGCAATCTTTCATCTCTTTTCTTGTGCATCTCCTTCTCTTCGAGGTCATCTTTGAATATTTTCAGCACTGGAAGCACCACCTGCTACACTGTCCACATCTTAATTATTTCAGGAGCTCTCGGCCTGTCTTCCTTTCTCTCCAAGCCATGGGAGCTCTGGGTGGACAAGAGTCATCATTTCATTTTTCATACATGTAATACCAAGACAGTGACTGATGTATAAGAGGTAGTCCTATGTGTCTCTGTGTATGTGTGTGTATACAAGTGTGTGCACCTTTTAAACTACTCACCTCAGGGAACCACATGCAGTTGTTTCTTCCACATGAAGCCACTATCATTCCTAATCTAAATAATGAAAAGGACTTATCTGGGAGTACTGGAGACAGAGATACCTTTCATCTAAATCAGGGGCTGGAGGACATGAGTTTCATTGTCAGAGGAAAATATACAACAGGAAGGAAGCTGAGTGTTATTATGTGATTTTTGCTTTAAAACAATCTGATGCTCAAATTGTTTTAGAAGTCTTCCGAGATCCTTTGTAAAGCTTCGTTTGATGATTCTGTGATGAAGGTTTGATATAGTGGGAGGCAGGCAGGAAGGGTGAAGCCAGGAATGTGCTAAGGATAGGGATCGAGTGACCTAGATCCTACATCCAGACAAACAGGTCTGAATTTGGGAAGTTCATGGGAATCAGAAACATATCCATTGGGTCAATCTACTGGTTTCAAAGGAAAGCAAGACTCAGTAAATCTTGCCACATCATAGGCTGGCAGATGATATTAGCATATGTCTCCCACTCAGACTTGCTCTCTCAGCTTGCCTCTGCTTCTGTAAGCTTTCTCAATACAAATTCAGGAATGCCTAGGTCCACTTAGTTGGAAACTGCTCTGTTCTTTCTCTGCCCTATGTAAGTATTATTTCAGAATAATACATGTATTCATTTCCAGAGACTTCTACACTTACTCTTCCTCCTCTGAAAGGTCTATGACATCATGGCAAAATAGCAAATTTTCTTTTGCAATTCCCATGTCTTTTAATTTGAATAGTGCATAGTTGTTTTACAATGGTGTGTTAGTTTCTGTGATACAGCAAATTGAATCAACTACACATACACATAGATCCCTCTTGTTTTAATTTCCTGCCCTGTTGGGTCACCAGAGAGTACTGAGTAGAGTTCCCTGTTCTATACTGGAAGCACCACCTGCTACACTGTCCACATCTTAATTATTTCAGGAGCTCTCGGCCTGTCTTCCTTTCTCTCAAGCCATGGGAGCTCTGGGTGGACAAGAGTCATCATTTCATTTTTCATACATGTAATACCAAGACAGTGACTGATGTATAAGAGGTAGTCCTATGTGTCTCTGTGTATGTGTGTGTATACAAGTGTGTGCACCTTTTAAACTACTCACCTCAGGGAACCACATGCAGTTGTTTCTTCCACATGAAGCCACTATCATTCCTAATCTAAATAATGAAAAGGACTTATCTGGGAGTACTGGAGACAGAGATACCTTTCATCTAAATCAGGGGCTGGAGGACATGAGTTTCATTGTCAGAGGAAAATATACAACAGGAAGGAAGCTGAGTGTTATTATGTGATTTTTGCTTTAAAACAATCTGATGCTCAAATTGTTTTAGAAGTCTTCCGAGATCCTTTGTAAAGCTTCGTTTGATGATTCTGTGATGAAGGTTTGATATAGTGGGAGGCAGGCAGGAAGGGTGAAGCCAGGAATGTGCTAAGGATAGGGATCGAGTGACCTAGATCCTACATCCAGACAAACAGGTCTGAATTTGGGAAGTTCATGGGAATCAGAAACATATCCATTGGGTCAATCTACTGGTTTCAAAGGAAAGCAAGACTCAGTAAATCTTGCCACATCATAGGCTGGCAGATGATATTAGCATATGTCTCCCACTCAGACTTGCTCTCTCAGCTTGCCTCTGCTTCTGTAAGCTTTCTCAATACAAATTCAGGAATGCCTAGGTCCACTTAGTTGGAAACTGCTCTGTTCTTTCTCTGCCCTATGTAAGTATTATTTCAGAATAATACATGTATTCATTTCCAGAGACTTCTACACTTACTCTTCCTCCTCTGAAAGGTCTATGACATCATGGCAAAATAGCAAATTTTCTTTTGCAATTCCCATGTCTTTTAATTTGAATAGTGCATAGTTGTTTTACAATGGTGTGTTAGTTTCTGTGATACAGCAAATTGAATCAACTACACATACACATAGATCCCCTCTTGTTTTAATTTCCTGCCCTGTTGGGTCACCAGAGAGTACTGAGTAGAGTTCCCTGTTCTATACAGTAGGTTCTCATTAGTTGTCTCTTTTATATAGTACTGATAGTTGTTTATATGTCAGTCCCACTCTTCCCCAGGGCTTTTCTTAATCAACAGGATTCTTGTGGGAAACTGGGAAACTGTTCACTATTAGGTCATAAACTATTTTACAGCATGAAACTGTAGATCTGTGAATTTCTAAGTGTGTGGTAAGAGAATCCAACCCATCTACTTCAACAATCCTTACCTCTTGTCACACAGTGAGCACTCAAAAAATAATTTTTAATGATTGGAAATATAAGTGAATATTCAGAATATACATATTTCGTCAATTTTAAGACCTCTGTTTTTCACATTTTAACATCTCTGAAAAAAATTGATGACACCATTGAATCACTGTTGGCCAGAGACCACTATCATCTCATTGTTAGTATCTGTGCATGTGCAAACATGGTCAAAATTTCAGTCAAGGCATGTACTTTATCAGTAATAAAAATTAATTGCATCAAATGCAGCAACTTGATATTTCCTTTAGTGGATATTTAAGGAATAAATATTTGTTCTAGCTGTTTTCTGATTATCTTCCATTTAAACATTCTTCTAAAGTCAAGAAAGCATGGACAACAAAACTTATCAAATAAATGGCAACCATTTGGAGAAACATCACCAAGATGATAGCAGAGCACTCTTTTAAGAAATGCTGCATCACCAACTCTCCAGCACAGAGAATTCTCATGTTGGGGGGTGGGGGGTGGGGGACAGAGACATTTATTACTCAGTAAAAAAAAAAAATATATATATATATATATATGTATATATGTGTGTGTGTGTATATTCAGAAGAGTTGATTGCTAAATATAAGGAAGTGTTAGGCATTCACTTTGTTTATATTTTGTGCAATAGGATTATACAATTGAAATTTGTATTTAAATAAGTCTTAAGGACTCTTTCAATAAGTTTAAAAATTTGAGTGATAAAGTATTAGTTCACAGAATAATTGCCAACATTTTTTTTTTACTACTCAGTCAATAGATTTTAGGCCCTGTGAGGTACAAGAATATCAGTAGGAGAGATATTTTTGGCCCAAAGACCTAGTTATCGTGCCTCAAATCTCACCACATAGTGTATTTTCTGCTTCTTCCTGAGACTAAATTAAGATATTCTCCATGAAGATAGGCTTGGATTAGATCTAAGGAAGAGTTTTTCCAAAGTTAGAATATTCTAAAGGCAAGAATTAGCTATTGAGAAAGCCTGTAAATTCCTTAGTGACTGAGATTTGCAATGGATTTTTTTCTGTGCCAGTGATGGTTTGCATGCACAGAGCAGCTGTCTCTGTGAAGTGCCTATTTCCTTTCACAAAATGATCGGTGAGCTGACCTTCCCTTCTGACTACCTAGGCACAAAAAAGAGAGCTTCTGAAATATTATAGTAGGAACTGGGACTTAGCAGATTGTCTTAATCAACATAGCAGAAGCCTGTGAAGAATGAAAAGTAGTTAAGTTGTTTGGACTCTCACTCCAATGATCAAGAAAAGATGTTCTTCGTCACAGATGCAAGTTGCTTCACTTGTTTCCCTTCTAGAAAATAAGAGGCAGTTAATTTGCTTATGATCAGATATTCTTTGAGAGAAGCCTTTTCTAGACACCCATGTGCATTGTGTTGAGGTGTATGAAATCTAATTAGACAGCGGTATTTGCATACTTGGTTTACAAGCAGATCAATGTCCTTATGTGACTGAATCTATAGGTCTTCCTATAAACAGATAAAATAAATCCTGGAAAAACTAGAATCTGAGTCATTTCCCTTTCAAAATACCTTCCTTCTTTTTTTTTTTTTTTTTTTATTCTTTATTTTAAAGGTTTTACAGAGTTTTGTTGTTCAAGAAGGAATCTTTGAAGAGTTTCTTGTCATGTTCATTTATCTCATTGAAAGTGATAATATTAAATGCCATGGCTGGTAGATGCTTTTCGTTTATCTTCTTATTTGCATTGGGCTGAATGGCCTTTTGTAGACTGATGGGACAGTATATAAGAGCACCAGAAAGCTATAAGCCAGGTCAGGACACAAGAGTCGTGCTGCAGACTCTCGAACTGTATTATATATCTCTCATTTCATGTTCTGCTTGTTTTCTCCTTTGCCTGACAATCTGTACTCTTCCTTAGACACACCAACCGAGCAGGCAATATTTCCTCAGGACTTTTTATATCTAGCCGATATAGGGTTATGTAGTTAGTGTATGACCAGAACCCATACCTACATTCATTTCAGAATTAATTGGACTGAAGCATGCCTTATCCTAGTCTGTCTCTCCACTGGGAGTCTGTGGGTAGTCTTAGGGCAGACTTGTGGCCAGGATCCAGTACTAGGGCAGTGCCTGGAATAAGAGACATATCTCAATAAATGGTGAAACACTTGAGAAATGCATGAAAAATATTATGTGTACATGGGTAAATTGATGGGACTTGACTTTATTGGAATCTTGTCGAAGTTTCTCCTTAGAAATACTTTTGTACACACTCTTAGCTACTGGTACCAGGACTTCTCTCACGTACTGTTGTACCGATATGATTGAATAATATGACCAGCATCACTTCTTTATAAAATAGGATGATAACTAAGTGACTATGGTAGGTGGCCTTTTATTGGCTATATTTGTCCCTAATTGTTCCTATATATAGGTATTCTAACTAGTAACCTCTTTGTTTAGATATAATACTTGGCCCCCTCCAGTTGTTGCTTTAACAGTGTTACTCATTGAGTGAACTTGTACACTCATTCCCCTAAGATCTTTTCTGATGTATAACAATTAAGAAATTCTCAGCTAAAATAATAAAGAAAAAGATAAAAGACAGTCCCGCCATAAATAACCTATGAGTACATCATTGGGTTGTAACAGGAAAAAAACAAAATTAGGGAGCTTCAGAGTTTGTTAACCCAGCCATTTGTGACATAGTCAGAGAACCATGGTTTTGATTTTGGTTGAAGTCCACACATTGGCTTTATTCCAAACATGGCTTTCTTTTGGCTGTGTATTGACAGTTGCAATGAGGACTATGTGCTTCCTCCTTCATGTTCAGCAGGAAAGAGAGAGTATCTCTTTTTATTGCTATTAGAACAAGGAAGATTTTCCCATATGTCTTAAGAAACCTCCCCATGTCTTCTTGCACGGAGTTGGGTCCCATATTCATTCCTGACAAATCTGTATTGTCACTGAATGTTCTCACCAATTGGCTTAGACATAGGTTCACAAAAATCCTTGACAAGGGAAAATAAGAGTAACATAAATAGTATACCACTAGAGGAAAGATCAAACCACTAAGGGCTTCAGTACAGTGGGTTAGGGATGAAGAAGAAGCCACTGTGTCTACTAAAACATGGCTCCATCCCTCTAAATATTAACAGCTTGACTCAGTGTCCCAAAATGGATCACAGTCTTTCACCTAGAGCAGCCCTGCTTCCAAATTTTCCTGCACTATGAATTTCATTGAAAATGTCCTTATTATCCCTGCCAAAAGATGAGTAGTTATTCTTAGCTCTGTCTCGTTCAGTCTTAAAGAGGGCTAGAAACCTAGTTCATTCATTCAGTTCAGTTACCATTTATTATCTACTAGGCATTAAGGATGTCAATGTACATAATACCATTACTGGACAGATTGGCATGATAAAATTCATTTATACTGGTAGAAAAAAAGTATTGTTTTTAAACAAATTTTGCACATCTTTGTATGCAATTTTGTGACAGACTGGTGGCAAAGAACAGGGCAACACGAAAGAGAAGCTGGAGTTCATATTAGATTGGTTGGCTGGAAAAGACTTCTTGGAAGAAATCCTAAAGAGTAGAAAGATGCAGACATGCAGACAAAGAGAATTACATGCACAGAGAGAATCCTATACAATGGTATAATCAAGGAACTGAAAGAATTCCAGCAAGGGTGTGGTACACCAGAAGGTAAGAGAAAAGTGCTTCAAGAAGAAAGGATTGACAACCTGACTCAGCACTGCCAAGATGAGACTGAGGACTGAAGAACGCGTGTTGGATTTGGCAACCTGAGTATCCTTGGAGACTTGGGCTGGAGCAGTTTTAGTGGAGTGATGAGAACAGGAGCAAAATCATAGTGGCTTGATAAATGATTGTAAAATGGCAAACTGGGAACATGGTGGATATACTACTCTTAAATGAAATTACTCTAGGAGATAGATGAGAATAATGTTTGATAGCTTAAGGGGATTATGTGTCCATGGAAGTGGATTGTTTTATTTTCTTTTTGTTGTTGTTGGTTTGCTTTGAAATGAGACTAGAATTCCCACCAGCAGACTCTGGAACAATGTGGGATTTTAAAAATCTTTTTTTAAAATTCATATATCCCTTACTGATTAACATCTGATACATAGTAGATACTCTTTAAACCTTTGATGATGAAACAAATTAATAATATTTGAGATCATGTCTATGTATGGATGGAAAGTGTCAGTTATAAAATATGAGGCCAAAACTATGCAATACAAATCTTTAAGAAGGAGCAGGACTCTGATCCCATGCACATGTGAAAGTTTTGGCATTTCATGGAAGATGCATTTTCCCATTATAATAAGCAGGAAAAAATGGATGTAGGCACAATAGATTTCTTGATTTTTGCTGAAGTTTCCATATCACAGTTTCTATGGCAAAGAATCTGCCTGCACTGCTGGAGACACGGGTTGGATCCCTGTGCCAGAAAGATCCTCTGGAGAAGGAAATAGCAACCCACTTTAGAATTCTTGCCTGGAGAATTCCATGGACAAAGGAGCCTGGTAGGCTACTGTCCATGGGATCGCAGAATTGGACACAACTGAGCCACTAAACAACAAGCATTCAAAAAAAAATGAGGCAAGATTATCAGATGAAAGTAAAGAAGAGCATGTGAAAATGCACTTGTCAGACTCGCTGAGAGTAGAGATGGACCATAACAGAGGTATGTGGGCAATTTTAGGCCCTGCCTCAGGAACTTACACTTTATACCTTTCTATCATGTTGGATAGCCCCTATTGTTGTTCAAGTGTATGAGCGCAGTACTAGAGGAAAAACTCTGATGGCTGGTTGGTTGTATTCCGGGTTTTACCAGGTAAATCAAGAGGAAGGGAACGGAGGACACTTCCTAATATATTATTCTGGTGGAGCAGGAGAAGGAATGAGGTGAAGACTAGAGGGATATCTCAGAGTGTCTGCTACAATATTCAACTGCAGTATCCTCCGAACACATCTCCATATGGCTGATCTCTCCTCTTCACCTCTGCCTTAGTCCTAATCCAGTCTTTTCTGCAAGGATACGTGACTAATCTCAGAACACTGTCCATCCCACAGCATCCCTGCTCACAGGCCTTCATTCTGTTTCTGGGGGATGTTTGAAACAAAAACAACACATAGCTTTGCATTCAGGGATTTCTGTCGTTTATTCACACTTGAAACACTGGATTCTTTTCTGGTAATTCCTTGACGGAAGTTCACTCTGTCCCCCCACTGTCTCCTATTATTCTCCCTTCTATGTCTTAGTCTGGGAACTCCTTCCTCTTTCTTTTCATGAGTGAAAATCTCTCTCATGGTTTTAATCTAGTTCTTTGCACTATTATTTACACTTAACCAACAAGGTAGTTAAGCGTATTTTGTCTCCCAAGGACTCACGGCATCCTTTATGTCTTCTTTGGATCTCCTGGTGATTATATCAAAAGTCTTAACATTTATAGCTTAAGGATATTTTCCTTTCTACATTGCATTTTAATGGTAAATGACAATAACAACTATGATAACAAGGACAACTTCAGTTGTCCAGATGTGAGAAAATTATTTTCTCTGATTTGCTTAAAACCACATTTAACATATTAACCTCACTCATGCACAGTGGGATATTACGTTTAAAGAAAAACTTCACTTCTGTCTTGGGTACTCAGAATAGGAACAACGTGGAAATGCATTTTTACTATGTTATCCACAAAAGTGAAGTGGTTTTTCTTTCCCGACATGTTCACCTCAGGGATATATTAATAACAGGTTCCCCTGATGCAGGAAGAATATTCTCACTCTCTGTAAATGAAACCTTCAAGGAAGCCAAGAGGCTAAGAGGTCATCTGGTATAGGGGGCTCTGACCAGCATTTGACTTGTGGGGAAAAACACACCTGAGAAGCTGGGCATTCTGACTGCAGAAAATGCTAGGCACTCTCAGCTCCTCCCCTGGAAGTGCCAGACTGTTCACCTGAGGCTGTGAGTGGCAGCTCTCCAGCCTCCCAGGGGGCACAGAGCCTTTTTTCCAGGGGGAGTATGACACTTCATCACTTGTATGCACCCAGAGTGCCATCCTGTGGCCTAAATTGAGCTGTGTTTGTGTGTAGTTATTGCCCGTGATGTTTTTAAGTTTTATGAGAAGCAGAAATTCTAGCAACACTGTCCATCCCACAGCATCCCTGCTCACAGGCCTTCATTCTGTTTCTGGGGGATGTTTGAAACAAAAACAACACATAGCTTTGCATTCAGGGATTTCTGTCGTTTATTCACACTTGAAACACTGGATTCTTTTCTGGTAATTCCTTGACGGAAGTTCACTCTGTCCCCCCACTGTCTCCTATTATTCTCCCTTCTATGTCTTAGTCTGGGAACTCCTTCCTCTTTCTTTTCATGAGTGAAAATCTCTCTCATGGTTTTAATCTAGTTCTTTGCACTATTATTTACACTTAACCAACAAGGTAGTTAAGCGTATTTTGTCTCCCAAGGACTCACGGCATCCTTTATGTCTTCTTTGGATCTCCTGGTGATTATATCAAAAGTCTTAACATTTATAGCTTAAGGATATTTTCCTTTCTACATTGCATTTTAATGGTAAATGACAATAACAACTATGATAACAAGGACAACTTCAGTTGTCCAGATGTGAGAAAATTATTTTCTCTGATTTGCTTAAAACCACATTTAACATATTAACCTCACTCATGCACAGTGGGATATTACGTTTAAAGAAAAACTTCACTTCTGTCTTGGGTACTCAGAATAGGAACAACGTGGAAATGCATTTTTACTATGTTATCCACAAAAGTGAAGTGGTTTTTCTTTCCCGACATGTTCACCTCAGGGATATATTAATAACAGGTTCCCCTGATGCAGGAAGAATATTCTCACTCTCTGTAAATGAAACCTTCAAGGAAGCCAAGAGGCTAAGAGGTCATCTGGTATAGGGGGCTCTGACCAGCATTTGACTTGTGGGGAAAAACACACCTGAGAAGCTGGGCATTCTGACTGCAGAAAATGCTAGGCACTCTCAGCTCCTCCCCTGGAAGTGCCAGACTGTTCACCTGAGGCTGTGAGTGGCAGCTCTCCAGCCTCCCAGGGGGCACAGAGCCTTTTTTCCAGGGGGAGTATGACACTTCATCACTTGTATGCACCCAGAGTGCCATCCTGTGGCCTAAATTGAGCTGTGTTTGTGTGTAGTTATTGCCCGTGATGTTTTTAAGTTTTATGAGAAGCAGAAATCCAGTGGAGGGAAGATTGATCAAGGTTCCTATATGTGTGGCCAAAGTGCACAGAAAATGAGAAACGCAAATGGACACCTTCTAATTCTTTTCAGATTGGTTCCAGTTACAATCCTCATCTGGCCCGTTGCTGGTTCTATTCTGCTATCTCTGTCTTAATTGCTGTTTCAGTTTTAATTCCTTCCCTGGTTCCCACGATTTCCCCACCCTCCTCCTTCCTCACCCTTAAGCTAGTAATGACGTTTGCCTTTGTCTTAATTTCAAGACAGATTTTAAAATGTTTGTAATGTCATGAGATTAGCTGACTTGCCGTAAGGAAATCTGGCATTTCACGCTTGGGCAAACTGCAGTAAAATAGTGCCTTCTAAACAAAGAATGCACCCGGCTCTTTTCCGCTGGACAGGTTATTTTAATACTATTCTTTTATTCTAGTATAGGTACAGGGTAACAGGTACTCTCATTTCCTGATGGAAGAGCATCAGATGATACAAACTTTTGGGATACCAGCTTCTCACTGTATATTTAAAAAACATTTCAAACATTCATACATGTTGATCTAGCCAGCCTTCATTTCAGAGTTCATCCTCAGGAAATGAACAGAACAGTTTAGAAAGATAACTGTCTGCTTGCATTATTTACAGTAACTTAATTTTTAAAAACCCAATTATCTAATGATACAAGACTGATTCAGTAAGGTGCAGAGCATGATACAAAGGAAATGCTGAAGAGTCATTAAAGATGGTACTATAGAAGAAGGGATATTTAATGATAGAGGAAAATATTCTCATTATGTGAAGGGGCAACAAGTACATGATAGAATAGTGATTCAGGTCTTAAAAAGGACATAGAAAGGACCAAAGTATAACCCCACTCTATTCCCAAACTAAGGTAGAAACCAGCAGAAGGAGAGCCAGATAATGGAGATTAAAATCGCAGCTTTCTAATACTTGTTTGTCTTAGAACTTACGCTCACTCAGCCTTTTTCCAGGGAGTATGACACTTCACCCCACCCTTTTGTATGCACCCAGAGTGCCATCCTGTGGCCTAAATTGAGCTGTGTTTGTGTGTAGTTATTGCCCGTGATGTTTTTAAGTTTTATGAGAAGCAGAAATCCAGTGGAGGGAAGATTGATCAAGGTTCCTATATGTGTGGCCAAAGTGCACAGAAAATGAGAAACGCAAATGGACACCTTCTAATTCTTTTCAGATTGGTTCCAGTTACAATCCTCATCTGGCCCGTTGCTGGTTCTATTCTGCTATCTCTGTCTTAATTGCTGTTTCAGTTTTAATTCCTTCCCTGGTTCCCACGATTTCCCCACCCTCCTCCTTCCTCACCCTTAAGCTAGTAATGACGTTTGCCTTTGTCTTAATTTCAAGACAGATTTTAAAATGTTTGTAATGTCATGAGATTAGCTGACTTGCCGTAAGGAAATCTGGCATTTCACGCTTGGGCAAACTGCAGTAAAATAGTGCCTTCTAAACAAAGAATGCACCCGGCTCTTTTCCGCTGGACAGGTTATTTTAATACTATTCTTTTATTCTAGTATAGGTACAGGGTAACAGGTACTCTCATTTCCTGATGGAAGAGCATCAGATGATACAAACTTTTGGGATACCAGCTTCTCACTGTATATTTAAAAAACATTTCAAACATTCATACATGTTGATCTAGCCAGCCTTCATTTCAGAGTTCATCCTCAGGAAATGAACAGAACAGTTTAGAAAGATAACTGTCTGCTTGCATTATTTACAGTAACTTAATTTTTAAAAACCCAATTATCTAATGATACAAGACTGATTCAGTAAGGTGCAGAGCATGATACAAAGGAAATGCTGAAGAGTCATTAAAGATGGTACTATAGAAGAAGGGATATTTAATGATAGAGGAAAATATTCTCATTATGTGAAGGGGCAACAAGTACATGATAGAATAGTGATTCAGGTCTTAAAAAGGACATAGAAAGGACCAAAGTATAACCCCACTCTATTCCCAAACTAAGGTAGAAACCAGCAGAAGGAGAGCCAGATAATGGAGATTAAAATCGCAGCTTTCTAATACTTGTTTGTCTTAGAACTTACGCTCACTCCGTAGTGAAACTCAGGTACAGTGGCAGGCAGACCCAAGCAGTGTCAGGTCTCCTGGCCATGGAACATGGTCACTGGAGAGTGGAATCCACTTGTTCATTCATTTTCACCAGTAGACGAGTGAGCCCTCCTTTCCTGGGGAAAAGCAACCAAAGGGCTGGGAAGGGATAGAACTGTTCTGGAGCTAGATGCCTCCTCTGTCTGGAACAATGACTTTTCTTCTCTTCTATGGCAAAAGGGATAAAGGCTTTCCCACTTCCCATTTTTCCACAGCAGCTTTAGAGTGCTCCTTAATTAGTTTGGGACTCAGGAGGAGAATTATCATTTCTGTTACTTCTATAAGCACTAATAAATATGTTTAGTGGACTATCAGATTTTTGCATGTGTGTGTTACTATGCATTTAATGGCTAGAAATATCCACGCAAAATAGTTTCTACAATGAGCATTCACTGTTTCTATGAATGGTATGTATGTATAAGCATACATATATATAAAATAAATATATAATAGAATCTATGAAAATGTATTCCTTTGTATTTTATAATACTTATAGTGTAAAAGAATCTATTTGCAGTGCAGGAGACCCAGGTTCTATCACTGGGGCAGGAAGATCCCCTGGAGAAGGGCGTGACAACCCATTCCAGTATTCTTGCCTAGTGGACTGTAGTCCATGGGGTCACAACTGAGTAACTAACACTTTCACTTTTTTTTTAATACACATACACATATATGTAAAATAAATATATAATGGAGTATATTAAAATGTATTCCTTTATATATTATAATAGAATAGATTTTATAGCATATTTGATGTATATTTATGTTATGGTATTAAGCATATATCTAGATATGTATTAAAAAACAAAAATGAAAGGTGTAATCATTAAGTTAACCTGATGCATATCATGACCTAAAGCTTAAAGCACTGCTAATATGTTAAGCATATTATAGTAAGGAAGAGGCCCAAAGCCACTCTATTCCCAAACTAAGGTAGAAACCAGCAGAAGGAGAGCCAGATAATGGAGATTAAAATCGCAGCTTTCTAATACTTGTTTGTCTTAGAACTTACGCTCACTCCGTAGTGAAACTCAGGTACAGTGGCAGGCAGACCCAAGCAGTGTCAGGTCTCCTGGCCATGGAACATGGTCACTGGAGAGTGGAATCCACTTGTTCATTCATTTTCACCAGTAGACGAGTGAGCCCTCCTTTCCTGGGGAAAAGCAACCAAAGGGCTGGGAAGGGATAGAACTGTTCTGGAGCTAGATGCCTCCTCTGTCTGGAACAATGACTTTTCTTCTCTTCTATGGCAAAAGGGATAAAGGCTTTCCCACTTCCCATTTTTCCACAGCAGCTTTAGAGTGCTCCTTAATTAGTTTGGGACTCAGGAGGAGAATTATCATTTCTGTTACTTCTATAAGCACTAATAAATATGTTTAGTGGACTATCAGATTTTTGCATGTGTGTGTTACTATGCATTTAATGGCTAGAAATATCCACGCAAAATAGTTTCTACAATGAGCATTCACTGTTTCTATGAATGGTATGTATGTATAAGCATACATATATATAAAATAAATATATAATAGAATCTATGAAAATGTATTCCTTTGTATTTTATAATACTTATAGTGTAAAAGAATCTATTTGCAGTGCAGGAGACCCAGGTTCTATCACTGGGGCAGGAAGATCCCCTGGAGAAGGGCGTGACAACCCATTCCAGTATTCTTGCCTAGTGGACTGTAGTCCATGGGGTCACAACTGAGTAACTAACACTTTCACTTTTTTTTTAATACACATACACATATATGTAAAATAAATATATAATGGAGTATATTAAAATGTATTCCTTTATATATTATAATAGAATAGATTTTATAGCATATTTGATGTATATTTATGTTATGGTATTAAGCATATATCTAGATATGTATTAAAAAACAAAAATGAAAGGTGTAATCATTAAGTTAACCTGATGCATATCATGACCTAAAGCTTAAAGCACTGCTAATATGTTAAGCATATTATAGTATATTAATATACTTGAGTATATTCTAAGTTTATTTACTTAGAGTATATTATACTTATAGTATATTTGATGTATGTTTATATTATGGTATTAAGCATATATCAAGATACCCATTTTTTTATTATTTTATTTTTTTACTTTTACAGAGTTTCGTTGTTTACAGATACATATAATTCCAGATTAATCATATGTATATCCTCCCCATCCCACCCTTTCAGGCCATCACACAGTGCCCCTGAAGGATCCCCTTTTCTCACAGCACAATGACAATAGCTATTTTTTCACATATGATAGTATAGGTTTTCATGCTACTTCCTTTATGCCTTTCACCCACTGTTCATTCCCCACAATGTCTATATGTCTATTCTCCATGTCTGGTTTTTCATCACTTCACTGCATGTATGATTATTACCATCCTACTAGATTCCATATATATGTATTAGTATGTTGTACTTGTCTTTCTCTTTTTGACTTACTTTACTTTTTATGATAGGTTCTAGCTCCAACCACCTCATTAGGACTGATTCTTCTGCATTTCTTTTTACAGCTGTGTAGTATTCCATTGTATATATGTACCACAGCTTTTGTATCCATTTATTCATCGATGAACATCTAGGCTGCTTCCATATTCTAGCTATTGTCTAGAGAGCTGCAATGAACATTGGGGTACAGGTGCCTCTTTCAATTCTGATTTCATCAGGGTAGATACCCATATATTTAAAAAGAGAACTAAAAGGTATAATGATTAAGTTAAACTGATGCATATCATGACCTAAAATATTAAAGCAGTACAGGTGCTTTAATAGAATACAAGCAAAATTAACCATTCCATACGATGTAATAGGTGCCCTTTCTCTGTTGGGTGGGGAAAGCAGTTGGGGGAGAACTGTTTGTTGCCCACAGATGCTTAACCATAATGAACCCTTCTGCTTATTCTTCTATGGTTATGGCAAAGGGATCGTTTTGTTTTGGTGGCATATAATGTTGAAGACAGGAAGAGGGGAGGGCCCTTGTGGATAGAAAGGATGCCTGGTGGTTATGCGGTGCTTCCTGTTCCCAGGAACGCTCTCTCCTAGAATCTCCTTAGACTGACCTACGTGTTGTACAGTCATGTGTCCATCATTCATTTTGCGAAGTTTATGAGAAACACCATTGGCTCTTGCCAGAACAGAAAGTATTAAAACACTTGTCCCTCATAGGAAGAACTTCTAATCAAGTCATCATGTCTACGATAAATGTGTTATTGACATATTGCCAACAAATAGTACCAAAACATATTTGATATTATGAATCATGCCTTCTGTTAGACGCTTTATATGCACTGACTTCTTGGATTTTCCCTACCAGCAATTCAGAGTTCTTATGCCCACTGTATTTTTTTAATGGTTTTTAATGAGGCAACATTTTTTAATTTAAATAATGTATTTATTTTTAGCTGTACTGGGTCTTGCTTGCCGCACAGTTTTTTGCTAGTTGCAACATATGTGTGCTCAGTCACTCACTCATGTCCCACTCTGTGACTTTAGGCTGCCAGGCTCTTCTGTCTATAGGATTTCCCAGGCAAGAATCCTGGGATGGGTTGCCTTCCTTCTCCAGCTCTCTGGTCTTGACCTAAGTATAGACCCCATGTCTGATGCATCGACTCTTCACAACTGAGCCACCAAGGAATCAGTGAGAGGGGGATATTCTCCAGTTGTAAATGACCTTCTCATTGCCATGTATTCTCCAAAGGACTCTAGGACACTCAGGCTTCAGTAGTTGTAGCTTGTGGGCTCTAGATCACAGGCTTAATGGTTGTGGTGTGCAGGCACAGTTGCTCCACAGCATGTGGAATCCTCTTGGATCAGGTATCGAACCTGTGTCTCCTGCATTGGCAAACAGATTTGTTACCTCTGAATTGCCAGGGAAACCCTTTTGTGCCCATGTTATAGATGAGAAAGCTCAGACACAGAGTCTAGAAGATTGTTCATGGTTATATGGCAAGTAAATGATCCAGCTAAGCTCATACCTTTACAGTCTCACTCCCAAGTTTGTGCTCTTTGCTATCATCCCACACAGCCTTCATAGTCTGATCCTTTCAAATGGGATGTGAATTAACTTTCTGAAGACATATGACAGTGTGGAGAGAGGAAGGGCACTTTAATATTTTAAAACAGCTTGTCCTGGTGGTTGCGGTGCTTCCTGTTCCCAGGAACGCTTTAGGATATGGTTACAGTCATTTCTAATTTTTCAATTTTGAGAAACACCATTGGCTCTTGCCAGAACAGAAAGTATTAAAACACTTGTCCCTCATAGGAAGAACTTCTAATCAAGTCATCATGTCTCGATAAATGTGTTATTGACATATTGCCAACAAATAGTACCAAAACATATTTGATATTATGAATCATGCCTTCTGTTAGACGCTTTATATGCACTGACTTCTTGGATTTTCCCTACCAGCAATTCAGAGTTCTTATGCCCACTGTATTTTTTTAATGGTTTTTAATGAGGCAACATTTTTTAATTTAAATAATGTATTTATTTTTAGCTGTACTGGGTCTTGCTTGCCGCACAGTTTTTTGCTAGTTGCAACATATGTGTGCTCAGTCACTCACTCATGTCCCACTCTGTGACTTTAGGCTGCCAGGCTCTTCTGTCTATAGGATTTCCCAGGCAAGAATCCTGGGATGGGTTGCCTTCCTTCTCCAGCTCTCTGGTCTTGACCTAAGTATAGACCCCATGTCTGATGCATCGACTCTTCACAACTGAGCCACCAAGGAATCAGTGAGAGGGGGATATTCTCCAGTTGTAAATGACCTTCTCATTGCCATGTATTCTCCAAAGGACTCTAGGACACTCAGGCTTCAGTAGTTGTAGCTTGTGGGCTCTAGATCACAGGCTTAATGGTTGTGGTGTGCAGGCACAGTTGCTCCACAGCATGTGGAATCCTCTTGGATCAGGTATCGAACCTGTGTCTCCTGCATTGGCAAACAGATTTGTTACCTCTGAATTGCCAGGGAAACCCTTTTGTGCCCATGTTATAGATGAGAAAGCTCAGACACAGAGTCTAGAAGATTGTTCATGGTTATATGGCAAGTAAATGATCCAGCTAAGCTCATACCTTTACAGTCTCACTCCCAAGTTTGTGCTCTTTGCTATCATCCCACACAGCCTTCATAGTCTGATCCTTTCAAATGGGATGTGAATTAACTTTCTGAAGACATATGACAGTGTGGAGAGAGGAAGGGCACTTTAATATTTTGTATCTTTTGGAGAAACATGATCAAGTTCAACTATGCTGCATGATTTTCATTCAAAATAATTAAGATGGGACCCCATCATCAAAAGCACAGTAGTATTGGAGGAAAAAAAGTAAATGACTGGTGCTTGAAATAAACACCCCCAAGCTGTATGTATTCACAAAAGAAAATAAGATGAGGATGCCCACTTGACTTATGTGATTCTCCTCCCCCCCGCCCATGTGATTCTCAGTTTATCTTATAGTTAAAAAGAACAAACCCTGGAGATAAATGACTTCATCCCATATCGTTCCTTTCTGCTTTTTTGAATTTAAATATGAAAATGTGAAGCCTGAGAAGTCCTAGAATCTAGTCTTTTTAATAGGAAATTTAATTTAAGGGATGGCATGGAAGAAGAACTGTAGAACCTCTAATGGATTTTTTTTCCTCTGAAGGAAAATGAAATTAAATATTGGTAATTATTTGATACACTTTAAAATGGAGATTCTAAATCCATCCTATCAGAGAAACTTCCAGATGTACCAAGCATGAGTGTGACAATTGAAATGGTGAAATGCTTAAAAAATGATGAGAAACTTCATTTTCGAAACCAGATGACAGATACAAAAAGTTGGCAGTGTGTCTGAAAGAAAACATATCATGCAGAGGGAGATCTAAAAATATAGTAAACAAAAACTGAAAGACAACTTGGAATTTCACTTCAGAAATGTTGTAGATTTTAAAATAGCATCAGTGACTTCTTTTCCCCTTTACAATGAAATTTGATGAAATTCAAAAGTGGAAACTTTAAGGGTTTTTTTTTTTTTTTTTCAAACGTGTGTGCCATTTTTTATACATTTTATTTTTGTTTATGCTATCATTTTAATCACTTTTTATCATAAGATTTAAATGTACTCTTTAAATATATTTATCATGGTACCATATTGAGCTTCCAAAAGCTAATTCAGTTGCATCTCCTAGGTAATATCCCACTTAGCCATAAGCAAGAGGCTGCCTAAGAGCAGTGATTTTACACTATGTATCTGGGATTCATCAGGATCCCATGGAGAGCTCCATAAAGCCGATTGCCCAACCCTATCCCTAGGTTCTCTGGTGGTTTGTCTGGGGAGATTCCTGAAGATTTACATATCTAGCAAGTTCCTGACTGATATCTGTGTGGCTGGTATCTGGACCACACTTTGAAAACCCCTAACTTTCCTAGAAGAAGCAGCCGCCAAACCATCTGTTGCTTCCATGCCTTATGATGAACATCAGGGTCAGTAAAAACTGAATTAATGCTGTGCATGTGTGTATCCATGAGAGGGAAGGGACAGAGTACTGTGAACAGTTTCAGCACTGATAATCATAACCAAGTCTATAGATGGTGAAATAAATGAGAGAATGAGTAAAATATGGACTTGGAGGGAAAAGAGTCAAAAACTCAGTATAGGGCTTCCCTGGTGGTCCAGTGGGTAAGGATACCGCCTTGCAGTGCAAGGGGCGCCAGTTCCATCCCTGGCTTGGGAAGATCCCATGCACTGCGGAGCAACTGGACCGATGTGTCCAATTACCGAACCGGAGCTCTGGAGCACATGCGCCCAGAGCCGGTGCTCTGCGACAACAGAGGCCACTGAGATGGGAAGCCCACAGGGGCCAAGGAGCAAAAATGGATGAAAATCGATAAATGAAAAAAACCAATAGAAGTGGGCCATCCACTCCCCTGCCTTTCCAACCCCCCTCCAAAAGAAAACAACTACAAAACTCAGTATACATCATAAAACATTTCAAGGTTCTTGACCGAAACATAAATTTGAAAATACCTAATATGTATATATGGTATATGCTAACAAAAGTTAAGAAGCAAAAACAAACGCTGGCCCCCCGAAATGAAATTCTGATGACTCCTGATTAAGTCATTAAGAGTGATGAGGCTGTTAGAAGGGAAGTGTTTCATATCTGTAATTAGACCTCATTGTGGGAATGGGGGTAGCTTATAGCCACCCAGTCTGTCCTTGGCCAGATGACATTGGTGAAACCTAGCCAGCATCTTTCAGGTTCATTGGCCGGATGACACAGTGTAAACTGGATAGAAAAGTTTTCAGTTTACTGGACTGGCTATAAAATATACAGCACTTTCATCCATATCTTTAGATTGTATCCAGAATTAAAACATCATTGAAATAAATCCAAGGAAAGAGTCAATGAAACACAAGATATGAAGTACTGATTCTGTAGGGCTTGGGAGAATTCTGAAAGGGCTGCAGATAAATAAGGGAGAGAGTGTAAATTATGGCAGCTGGCTGTGCATTTAGCTAATGATCATTACTGGGGTTCATGTGAGAGCATTGTCTCATCTCTTCCAGTATATGTCTGTCTTATTTTTTCCTCCTCTCTTTCTTCCCTTATTCCCTCCTATCTCTTCTCTGTGCTTTTAGATGAACATCAGGGTCAGTAAAACTGAATTAATGCTGTGCATGTGTGTATCCATGAGAGGGAAGGGACAGAGTACTGTGAACAGTTTCAGCACTGATAATCATAACCAAGTCTATAGATGGTGAAATAAATGAGAGAATGAGTAAAATATGGACTTGGAGGGAAAAGAGTCAAAAACTCAGTATAGGGCTTCCCTGGTGGTCCAGTGGGTAAGGATACCGCCTTGCAGTGCAAGGGGCGCCAGTTCCATCCCTGGCTTGGGAAGATCCCATGCACTGCGGAGCAACTGGACCGATGTGTCCAATTACCGAACCGGAGCTCTGGAGCACATGCGCCCAGAGCCGGTGCTCTGCGACAACAGAGGCCACTGAGATGGGAAGCCCACAGGGGCCAAGGAGCAAAAATGGATGAAAATCGATAAATGAAAAAAACCAATAGAAGTGGGCCATCCACTCCCCTGCCTTTCCAACCCCCCTCCAAAAGAAAACAACTACAAAACTCAGTATACATCATAAAACATTTCAAGGTTCTTGACCGAAACATAAATTTGAAAATACCTAATATGTATATATGGTATATGCTAACAAAAGTTAAGAAGCAAAAACAAACGCTGGCCCCCCGAAATGAAATTCTGATGACTCCTGATTAAGTCATTAAGAGTGATGAGGCTGTTAGAAGGGAAGTGTTTCATATCTGTAATTAGACCTCATTGTGGGAATGGGGGTAGCTTATAGCCACCCAGTCTGTCCTTGGCCAGATGACATTGGTGAAACCTAGCCAGCATCTTTCAGGTTCATTGGCCGGATGACACAGTGTAAACTGGATAGAAAAGTTTTCAGTTTACTGGACTGGCTATAAAATATACAGCACTTTCATCCATATCTTTAGATTGTATCCAGAATTAAAACATCATTGAAATAAATCCAAGGAAAGAGTCAATGAAACACAAGATATGAAGTACTGATTCTGTAGGGCTTGGGAGAATTCTGAAAGGGCTGCAGATAAATAAGGGAGAGAGTGTAAATTATGGCAGCTGGCTGTGCATTTAGCTAATGATCATTACTGGGGTTCATGTGAGAGCATTGTCTCATCTCTTCCAGTATATGTCTGTCTTATTTTTTCCTCCTCTCTTTCTTCCCTTATTCCCTCCTATCTCCTTCCTTCCCTCCCGCTTTCTTTCCTTCTCCTTTCTTATAGTCATCCAGTAGTTCTGCACATCTGCTCTGTGCTGGGCATGACTGAGCCAGGTAAGACTTGGGATGCAGCAACAAATAAGATTTATTTTTGTTGTTGATTAGTCGTTCAGTCATGTCCAGCTCTTTTACGACTCTTTCCTGTAGCCTGCCAGGTTCCTCTGTCCATAGGATTTCCCAGGCAAGAATATTGGCATGGATTGCTGTTTCCTCCTCCAGGGCATCATCTTAATCCAGGTATCAAGCCCAGGTTTCCTGTGTTACAGGCTGATTCTTTACCACTGAGCCACTGGGGAAGCCTAATGAAAAGATAGATATTCTTTTTATGATTCTTTGGGTCTTTGTAGTCTATTAAGGATGTTAGATATTAAGCTGAAGAGTAGGAAATGTCCTATGAGAAGTAAGGATGTGCACTGTAAAAGAATATGATAGAGAGGCAGGTCCTATCAAGGAACTGGGCCACATTTCTGTGGGTAAATAATCATAGTTGCTATGTCCTCAAGGGCAAAGACTTTGCTTTGTCCATTCCTTTTCCTCTGCCCCTAAAGCACTGCCTAGAACATCATATGCACAAAATAAGCCTTTCATAAATGAATAAATCTTGACTCCAAGTGTGAATAGGACTAGCTAGATGAAGGGTTAAGTGGTAATGGGGAGCATTTCAAAAGGGGATGCATGATATTATCCCCAAAATGTGAAACAAAATAATTGGTAAACCTAGAGCATCTTTCAGGTTCATTGGCCGGATGACACAGTGTAAACTGGATAGAAAAGTTTTCAGTTTACTGGACTGGCTATAAAATATACAGCACTTTCATCCATATCTTTAGATTGTATCCAGAATTAAAACATCATTGAAATAAATCCAAGGAAAGAGTCAATGAAACACAAGATATGAAGTACTGATTCTGTAGGGCTTGGGAGAATTCTGAAAGGGCTGCAGATAAATAAGGGAGAGAGTGTAAATTATGGCAGCTGGCTGTGCATTTAGCTAATGATCATTACTGGGGTTCATGTGAGAGCATTGTCTCATCTCTTCCAGTATATGTCTGTCTTATTTTTTCCTCCTCTCTTTCTTCCCTTATTCCCTCCTATCTCCTTCCTTCCCTCCCGCTTTCTTTCCTTCTCCTTTCTTATAGTCATCCAGTAGTTCTGCACATCTGCTCTGTGCTGGGCATGACTGAGCCAGGTAAGACTTGGGATGCAGCAACAAATAAGATTTATTTTTGTTGTTGATTAGTCGTTCAGTCATGTCCAGCTCTTTTACGACTCTTTCCTGTAGCCTGCCAGGTTCCTCTGTCCATAGGATTTCCCAGGCAAGAATATTGGCATGGATTGCTGTTTCCTCCTCCAGGGCATCATCTTAATCCAGGTATCAAGCCCAGGTTTCCTGTGTTACAGGCTGATTCTTTACCACTGAGCCACTGGGGAAGCCTAATGAAAAGATAGATATTCTTTTTATGATTCTTTGGGTCTTTGTAGTCTATTAAGGATGTTAGATATTAAGCTGAAGAGTAGGAAATGTCCTATGAGAAGTAAGGATGTGCACTGTAAAAGAATATGATAGAGAGGCAGGTCCTATCAAGGAACTGGGCCACATTTCTGTGGGTAAATAATCATAGTTGCTATGTCCTCAAGGGCAAAGACTTTGCTTTGTCCATTCCTTTTCCTCTGCCCCTAAAGCACTGCCTAGAACATCATATGCACAAAATAAGCCTTTCATAAATGAATAAATCTTGACTCCAAGTGTGAATAGGACTAGCTAGATGAAGGGTTAAGTGGTAATGGGGAGCATTTCAAAAGGGGATGCATGATATTATCCCCAAATGTGAACAAAAATACATGGCACCTGACTTTAACATGGTAGCCAGTAGCAACATGTGGCTGGTAAACATTTGTAATATGGCTAGTCCCTGTTTAGATGCATTCCAAATATAAAATACACATACATTTTGAAGACTTATTATGAAAAAAGAACATAAAATGCCCTGTTAATAAACGGGTTTTTTTGGCCACTTCTACTGATCTTTCATTCATTTATCTTTGTTCTTTGCCCTGTGTGGGCCTCCCATTGCAGTGGCCTATCTCGTTGTAGAGCACCAACTCTGGGCACATGTGCTCCAGAACTCCGACTTGGTAGCTGGACACATCGGTCCAGCCGCTCCATGGCACGTGGAATCCTCCCAGGCCAGAGATTGAACTGGTGCCCCTTGCACTGCAAGGCGGTGTCCTTACCCACTGGACCACCAGGGAAGCCCTAAAATACCCTGTTAATAAACTTTAAAATACTGATTACAAGTTGAAATTATAGCATTTTGGGGTACATTGGATTAAACCAGATTTACCTTTATAATTAATTTCACTTGTTTCATTTTTTCATGTGGCAGCTAGAAAATGTAACATTGCATACATGGCTTGCATTCATGACTCTTGTCATATTTCTACTTCTTAACCTCCATATTTTGTATACCACACATATAATTTTATTGGATGGAAGTATCATGCAAGGAGAGTCTGGCATGTATTGCAAACTTTTGCTCTCTGACCTGAAATAGGAGGGCATTTCATCCCACTCATTCTTGCACTGTGGCAAGTCCCCATGCAGAGAGGAACATATGCCTTGCTGAAACTCGGTTATGCTGTAAAAGCTTACTGTTTTGACCTATTACTTGATTGTTACATTGTGCATATTAATACAAAATTTTAGTATCTTAGGATGCTTTGAAAGAACAGATTTAGTGAGCAGTTTCTCAGAAGTGTGGTAATCGATGAAAATGCCAACCATCTCTCTTCCTGAGTCTCATTCCTGGGTTGTTTGCTTGAGAGGCATAAATGAATAAATCTTGACTCCAAGTGTGAATAGGACTAGCTAGATGAAGGGTTAAGTGGTAATGGGGAGCATTTCAAAAGGGGATGCATGATATTATCCCCAAATGTGAACAAAAATACATGGCACCTGACTTTAACATGGTAGCCAGTAGCAACATGTGGCTGGTAAACATTTGTAATATGGCTAGTCCCTGTTTAGATGCATTCCAAATATAAAATACACATACATTTTGAAGACTTATTATGAAAAAAGAACATAAAATGCCCTGTTAATAAACGGGTTTTTTTGGCCACTTCTACTGATCTTTCATTCATTTATCTTTGTTCTTTGCCCTGTGTGGGCCTCCCATTGCAGTGGCCTATCTCGTTGTAGAGCACCAACTCTGGGCACATGTGCTCCAGAACTCCGACTTGGTAGCTGGACACATCGGTCCAGCCGCTCCATGGCACGTGGAATCCTCCCAGGCCAGAGATTGAACTGGTGCCCCTTGCACTGCAAGGCGGTGTCCTTACCCACTGGACCACCAGAGAAGCCCTAAAATACCCTGTTAATAAACTTTAAAATACTGATTACAAGTTGAAATTATAGCATTTTGGGGTACATTGGATTAAACCAGATTTACCTTTATAATTAATTTCACTTGTTTCATTTTTTCATGTGGCAGCTAGAAAATGTAACATTGCATACATGGCTTGCATTCATGACTCTTGTCATATTTCTACTTCTTAACCTCCATATTTTGTATACCACACATATAATTTTATTGGATGGAAGTATCATGCAAGGAGAGTCTGGCATGTATTGCAAACTTTTGCTCTCTGACCTGAAATAGGAGGGCATTTCATCCCACTCATTCTTGCACTGTGGCAAGTCCCCATGCAGAGAGGAACATATGCCTTGCTGAAACTCGGTTATGCTGTAAAAGCTTACTGTTTTGACCTATTACTTGATTGTTACATTGTGCATATTAATACAAAAATTTTAGTATCTTAGGATGCTTCGAAAGAACAGATTTAGTGAGCAGTTTCTCAGAAGTGTGGTAATCGATGAAAATGCCAACCATCTCTCTTTCCTGAGTCTCATTCCTGGGTTGTTTGCTTGAGAGGCTATGGTGATTGGACGGTTTTGTTTTTATTTGGCCAAGTGGTGATCTATGGAGGCAAATTAGCCCTCTCTCTTGAGAAAGAATAAACTGTGAGAAATGGTAAAGTGGAACCATTCTCTATAGATACAACTTCAGCTTGTAGGTGTTTTAAATCCCTAAATAGGAAACAGTGCTAATGATCAGAGCCTTTATATTCTGAATACATTCAAAGGGATGGTGGCATCTGGAAAGAAAAGGAATGTGATGTGAAAGTTGATTCTGAGGTCCAGCTTTGTGTGCACATAAAGCAACAGAAGCATGAGAACTGACTGAATTTTTGCAGTTGCTTTCAACTGAGAGAGCTCTTTGGATTCAAACAAATAGCTAAATTCAAATGGAGTTACAGTGTACAAAGTTGTAAAAACAAAACGATGGAATAACAGTCTCCCATAGGGAAATCCATAAACCTTAACATTAACTGTAATAAGATAGGGTTAAAACATGTTAATGCCTAATGTTCTATATCCGCTGTACTTTTATATGATATTTTTATTGTCTAATTCTGTCCTTCATTTGCTCAGACATTTGCTTGGAACTATGAGGGGCTGACTTTTCTTGGCGAAGAATGGGCACAAGCTAAGGCATTCTCCCTGGTTTCTGTTGAACTAATTTAGGCAAGTTTATACACGCTATCCAGTTTTCAGTCCACACAACTGCTAAAAAATGGCAAAGTTCTGAAGCCCACCTCATCTTGATAAAGGATGGAGCACATCTCACTGACCTTATAACCTTCACCTATGAGATGTTTCACTTTGAATAAGAGAATCAAACTGACCTTTGACTATAGTCAGAGTTCAGTGAGGCAGTGATACTTCTTTTCATGAATGTTTGAGATTACATGTGTTAGTTGTACTGTGGGTGTCATGTTGTTTTGATATGCAAAGTTATAGCTTTGGAATTCTAGCTCTGTCTTCTCAAAGGCCTCGTAGGCAAATAATATTTGATAAGCATTTATTGCATGCCTACTCTGTTTCAAGGCAAATCATAAGTGATGAGCATCCTCTACACTTGAAATATAGAAGATTTTCTTACAAAGATTGTTCAGGAAAAGTGAACAAGATAGAGAAATGTATTCAGGGCCAAGGTTAGGCCTTTTTGGGGGGACTACTATGATGGAGATCTCCTGGCTTCTCCTCAAGGAAGAGCTCACAAGGTTAATCTGCTCTATGCTTCCAAAACCCAAAAGCGAAAATTTTAGAGGCTATGAAATAGACTCTTTGAGGTTAGGGAACACTATGCAAAAACTAAGAAAGCTACAGAGTAGAAGTTCCAAAGGTGATAAAGAAGGATATTGAAGAGGAAGAGATGCTGAGCGCAAAGCTTGGGGAAATATTAGCCTGCATTGTAGTTCAACAAGTATGATGGAATCTAGCTGTATCTGTTAATGTAGGCCAGCCATTGATGTGAAACAGCCCAAGGAAAGCATCTGTTTCTTAACAGTAGGAGACAAGTGAATAGCAGTTAGTAGTCCTCTTCCACACTGCCCCTTAGAGGAAGAGGAGACCCAGATTAATTGAGACTCTGCTACATTCTAGATAGATTTCCCAAGATCATCTCCATTTGGATCAGCTGTAGGAAAGGAAACACAGCAAGGCATCTAGGAGGTATTTATGGTTTATGACTAGAAATGGCCCATATCACTGCTCTCTTTCCTTTGGTAGATCTCAGTTCAGTGTGCAATGCAGACTGTGAAAGATAGTCTAGATTTGTGCCCAGGCCAGAGAGGAGAACCCAAAGTTAGGTCAGCAGTATGTAATCTCTGCTAGATGGGCTCAATGGAAAATCAGTCCTGTGTTAAACCCTTTACTGCAAAAAGCTTCTGAAGCCCACCTCATCTTGATAAAGGATGGAGCACATCTCACTGACCTTATAACCTTCACCTATGAGATGTTTCACTTTGAATAAGAGAATCAAACTGACCTTTGACTATAGTCAGAGTTCAGTGAGGCAGTGATACTTCTTTTCATGAATGTTTGAGATTACATGTGTTAGTTGTACTGTGGGTGTCATGTTGTTTTGATATGCAAAGTTATAGCTTTGGAATTCTAGCTCTGTCTTCTCAAAGGCCTCGTAGGCAAATAATATTTGATAAGCATTTATTGCATGCCTACTCTGTTTCAAGGCAAATCATAAGTGATGAGCATCCTCTACACTTGAAATATAGAAGATTTTCTTACAAAGATTGTTCAGGAAAAGTGAACAAGATAGAGAAATGTATTCAGGGCCAAGGTTAGGCCTTTTTGGGGGGACTACTATGATGGAGATCTCCTGGCTTCTCCTCAAGGAAGAGCTCACAAGGTTAATCTGCTCTATGCTTCCAAAACCCAAAAGCGAAAATTTTAGAGGCTATGAAATAGACTCTTTGAGGTTGGGGAACACTATGCAAAAACTAAGAAAGCTACAGAGTAGAAGTTCCAAAGGTGATAAAGAAGGATATTGAAGAGGAAGAGATGCTGAGCGCAAAGCTTGGGGAAATATTAGCCTGCATTGTAGTTCAACAAGTATGATGGAATCTAGCTGTATCTGTTAATGTAGGCCAGCCATTGATGTGAAACAGCCCAAGGAAAGCATCTGTTTCTTAACAGTAGGAGACAAGTGAATAGCAGTTAGTAGTCCTCTTCCACACTGCCCCTTAGAGGAAGAGGAGACCCAGATTAATTGAGACTCTGCTACATTCTAGATAGATTTCCCAAGATCATCTCCATTTGGATCAGCTGTAGGAAAGGAAACACAGCAAGGCATCTAGGAGGTATTTATGGTTTATGACTAGAAATGGCCCATATCACTGCTCTCTTTCCTTTGGTAGATCTCAGTTCAGTGTGCAATGCAGACTGTGAAAGATAGTCTAGATTTGTGCCCAGGCCAGAGAGGAGAACCCAAAGTTAGGTCAGCAGTATGTAATCTCTGCTAGATGGGCTCAATGGAAAATCAGTCCTGTGTACCCTTTACAAAATCTGCCTTTTTGCCTTGAGATCACTTTTGTGTAGACTTGACATTGCACCCCATGTCAAGCTGATATTTATAACATTTCAGTGTTTCAAAATGGTCTTACCTTTGTTGGACTGCATGCTTTACTCTGATCTCACATGTCATAGCTCTTTGGGAACAAATTCAAATGAGTATAACATTACATCATCTTGTCCATAAACATTACATCATCTTGTTCATATCATAACTGTGTAGGCAACATGATGAATGCAGAGACCATGGTTTTAGAGTCATCCATAGGTTTGGGCCCTAATTTTCAACTGCATAGCTTTGTATGCTTAGGTAAGTGTCTTAAATTCTTTGAGTCAGCATTTTAATGAGGATAACAAAAACAAAAACAAAATTTACCTTCCAAAGTTTTCAAAGCAATTCAATATTTTTAATGTAAAAATAATTATTAGAAATTAAAATCTTAGCTCTGATTCTCAATTTTTTCTGTTAAGAATAGCGATCAATACATATTTCTCAAATATTTTCACAAACCAAGATTGGAGGGTCTGTTTTCTTATTGATGTTTTAGCATTTATGAAGACAGTGATATTTTCTTCTTTACCCATTCAAATGATTAATGTAAGAATAATCAGTTATATTCCCACCGGACTCTATCAGTCATGTGATATTTAGAGCCACGTTAGTGCTTGTGGGTATTGTGTGTCTGCTGTGTGCTCGCTCCTGTCTGCCTCTTTGTGATCCCCCTGGACTGTAGCCCTTCAGGCCCTCTGTCCATGGGATTTCCCAGCAAGAATACTGAAGTGGGTTGCCATTTCCTACTCCAGGGGATCTTCCTGACCCAGGGATTGAAGGATCGAACCTGCATGTCTTGCATCTCCTGCCTTGACAGATTCTTTACCACTCTGACACCTGGGAATCCCCATAGTGCATCACTGCTCTCTTTCCTTTGGTAGATCTCAGTTCAGTGTGCAATGAGACTGTGAAAGATAGTCTAGAGTTGTGCCCAGGCCAGAGAGGAGAACCCAAAGTTAGGTCAGCAGTATGTAATCTCTGCTAGATGGGCTCAATGGAAAATCAGTCCTGTGTACCCTTTACAAAATCTGCCTTTTTGCCTTGAGATCACTTTTGTGTAGACTTGACATTGCACCCCATGTCAAGCTGATATTTATAACATTTCAGTGTTTCAAAATGGTCTTACCTTTGTTGGACTGCATGCTTTACTCTGATCTCACATGTCATAGCTCTTTGGGAACAAATTCAAATGAGTATAACATTACATCATCTTGTCCATAAACATTACATCATCTTGTTCATATCATAACTGTGTAGGCAACATGATGAATGCAGAGACCATGGTTTTAGAGTCATCCATAGGTTTGGGCCCTAATTTTCAACTGCATAGCTTTGTATGCTTAGGTAAGTGTCTTAAATTCTTTGAGTCAGCATTTTAATGAGGATAACAAAAACAAAAACAAAATTTACCTTCCAAAGTTTTCAAAGCAATTCAATATTTTTAATGTAAAAATAATTATTAGAAATTAAAATCTTAGCTCTGATTCTCAATTTTTTCTGTTAAGAATAGCGATCAATACATATTTCTCAAATATTTTCACAAACCAAGATTGGAGGGTCTGTTTTCTTATTGATGTTTTAGCATTTATGAAGACAGTGATATTTTCTTCTTTACCCATTCAAATGATTAATGTAAGAATAATCAGTTATATTCCCACCGGACTCTATCAGTCATGTGATATTTAGAGCCACGTTAGTGCTTGTGGGTATTGTGTGTCTGCTGTGTGCTCGCTCCTGTCTGCCTCTTTGTGATCCCCCTGGACTGTAGCCCTTCAGGCCCTCTGTCCATGGGATTTCCCAGCAAGAATACTGAAGTGGGTTGCCATTTCCTACTCCAGGGGATCTTCCTGACCCAGGGATTGAAGGATCGAACCTGCATGTCTTGCATCTCCTGCCTTGACAGATTCTTTACCACTCTGACACCTGGGAATCCCCATAGTGCATACTTGGTGCCATACAGATATTTGCCAAAGGTCTGACTGTGTCCAAACCAAGCCCCAGAATTAACAATCGAAATTTGTTGCAAGCTGTAACTCTGAAGATTCTGCTATGATTATGATGTCCAATTTTTCTATCTCAGGTGAGAGTGAGTCAAGAGAAAGGAACTTGGATAGGCTCATCTAAACCTTGCCTGCCAAATCAATTTGAAGTAAAATTGGTAATCTCTTTTATCTCTTGGTTTTTCTTCCTCTGAGCTATTTAGTACAAGTTGCTTGGCTGACATATGGGAAAAAGAAGACATTTTCTCTACTTCAGGGAGGATTCACAAAAAGGGCCATTTATACGCCTAGAGATCAGTTAGCATGGTGACCATGGACTTCTGAGCTTCCAAGGATCACAAAGTGTTCAGAACCAAGGAGAGAAAGGGTGAAAAGAGAGAAAGGGCAGTTTCAGGGACAGCTGCCTTCTTCAGACCTTTCCCACCTAGCAGTTCCCTTCCTCAGAGCCTTCCAACAAAGACCAGGAAGAAAGCCATTTGTGTCAGAACCATGTCTCCTGCTGAATGCATAGAGAAAGTGCTCCCTTCCCTGCTGTGCTCCATGTGGAGATGAAATAGCAGCTCTCTATTATGCGTTTGTGCCAAAGTCAGTCCTTCATCCTTTCCAGGTAGAGTAGATTCTATCTGGGTCAGCCAATTAACCATCCCTTGTCTTAAATTTATTCACCTACTCTTAGGCAGTCTGCAAAGATTGATTGAATGCAGGAACTATAAGGCTCTTCCCCTCATGGATATCACCTCCCCATTCGATGACTATTGCTGGATGAAGTATTCCAGGAAGTAAAGAGTGAGTGTTGAATTTAAGAGGTTGAAGATAAATTCCCACGGGTTTCATGTGATATTTAGAGCCACGTTAGTGCTTGTGGGTATTGTGTGTCTGCTGTGTGCTCGCTCCTGTCTGCCTCTTTGTGATCCCCCTGGACTGTAGCCCTTCAGGCCCTCTGTCCATGGGATTTCCCAGCAAGAATACTGAAGTGGGTTGCCATTTCCTACTCCAGGGGATCTTCCTGACCCAGGGATTGAAGGATCGAACCTGCATGTCTTGCATCTCCTGCCTTGACAGATTCTTTACCACTCTGACACCTGGGAATCCCCATAGTGCATACTTGGTGCCATACAGATATTTGCCAAAGGTCTGACTGTGTCCAAACCAAGCCCCAGAATTAACAATCGAAATTTGTTGCAAGCTGTAACTCTGAAGATTCTGCTATGATTATGATGTCCAATTTTTCTATCTCAGGTGAGAGTGAGTCAAGAGAAAGGAACTTGGATAGGCTCATCTAAACCTTGCCTGCCAAATCAATTTGAAGTAAAATTGGTAATCTCTTTTATCTCTTGGTTTTTCTTCCTCTGAGCTATTTAGTACAAGTTGCTTGGCTGACATATGGGAAAAAGAAGACATTTTCTCTACTTCAGGGAGGATTCACAAAAGGACCATTTATACGCCTAGAGATCAGTTAGCATGGTGACCATGGACTTCTGAGCTTCCAAGGATCACAAAGTGTTCAGAACCAAGGAGAGAAAGGGTGAAAAGAGAGAAAGGGCAGTTTCAGGGACAGCTGCCTTCTTCAGACCTTTCCCACCTAGCAGTTCCCTTCCTCAGAGCCTTCCAACAAAGACCAGGAAGAAAGCCATTTGTGTCAGAACCATGTCTCCTGCTGAATGCATAGAGAAAGTGCTCCCTTCCCTGCTGTGCTCCATGTGGAGATGAAATAGCAGCTCTCTATTATGCGTTTGTGCCAAAGTCAGTCCTTCATCCTTTCCAGGTAGAGTAGATTCTATCTGGGTCAGCCAATTAACCATCCCTTGTCTTAAATTTATTCACCTACTCTTAGGCAGTCTGCAAAGATTGATTGAATGCAGGAACTATAAGGCTCTTCCCCTCATGGATATCACCCCCTCCCCAAAATGAGGGATATTAATAATAAATAGGAAAAAAAATGGATTATTACAGAGAATGATGACTATTGCTGGATGAAGTATTCCAGGAAGTAAAGAGTGAGTGTTGAATTTAGATAAGATGACCCGTTCTGGAAGATCCTGCTATGGAAGAGGCATGTGAGCCAAGGGTTGGATGGCAAGGAGGAATCAAGGAGGCAGTCAGACATAGCTAAGAACAGATTAACTTCGTCTAGAAACAGAACATCAAGTGCTGAGACACTGAGGGAATGTTCTTGGATAGGTCAGACAACAGAAAGAAGACCCTTGAGTCTAGAGCAGCTCAATATGACTGAAGGTATAAGAACAGAAGATTCCAGGTCAATTACTTCCTCATAGGCCAGGGGAACAAATGAGTAAATTTTATCCTGGGTTTGATAAGAAACAATTTTTACCTACCAAGAATTTATTTATTTTTGTTTATTCTGTGTAGTTAAATATTCTGTGCTACTGAAAGTTCTTTTTCTGGAGTCTTGAGCTCTGCACTCAAAATCTTAAAGTCTGCCAAATTGCAAAAGAAACAGAGAATCATAAAGAGAATTTTAAAAGTATTTGTTGACACTTGCAAAATTGCCATCTCTTGAACGGCAAAGTTTATTCCTTTGTGATTTCCATTACATTTAGGCTAAAGAACATTTTTTTTTTTTCCTGATGACTGCAACAAGAACTTTTCTTTAATGTATCAGAAATTATACCATCATGAAGGGCCTACTTCGAAAGGGTGATTCTTTCTTTAAGGCATGCTTTCCGTTTAAAAGCATTTATCTTTGCAAAAATGAATGAAGTAGTCAAAGCAATTGGTGCTAATTAGGAATGACAAGTTGATGATCAACTCCAGTTCCCTCTTTTTTTTCTTTTTGCATTATTAAACTCCCTTCCCTGCTGTGCTCCATGTGGAGATGAAATAGCAGCTCTCTATTATGCGTTTGTGCCAAAGTCAGTCCTTCATCCTTTCCAGGTAGAGTAGATTCTATCTGGGTCAGCCAATTAACCATCCCTTGTCTTAAATTTATTCACCTACTCTTAGGCAGTCTGCAAAGATTGATTGAATGCAGGAACTATAAGGCTCTTCCCCTCATGGATATCACCCCCTCCCCAAAATGAGGGATATTAATAATAAATGGGAAAAAAAAATGGATTATTACAGAGAATGATGACTATTGCTGGATGAAGTATTCCAGGAAGTAAAGAGTGAGTGTTGAATTTAGATAAGATGACCCGTTCTGGAAGATCCTGCTATGGAAGAGGCATGTGAGCCAAGGGTTGGATGGCAAGGAGGAATCAAGGAGGCAGTCAGACATAGCTAAGAACAGATTAACTTCGTCTAGAAACAGAACATCAAGTGCTGAGACACTGAGGGAATGTTCTTGGATAGGTCAGACAACAGAAAGAAGACCCTTGAGTCTAGAGCAGCTCAATATGACTGAAGGTATAAGAACAGAAGATTCCAGGTCAATTACTTCCTCATAGGCCAGGGGAACAAATGAGTAAATTTTATCCTGGGTTTGATAAGAAACAATTTTTACCTACCAAGAATTTATTTATTTTTGTTTATTCTGTGTAGTTAAATATTCTGTGCTACTGAAAGTTCTTTTCTGGAGTCTTGAGCTCTGCACTCAAAATCTTAAAGTCTGCCAAATTGCAAAAGAAACAGAGAATCATAAAGAGAATTTTAAAAGTATTTGTTGACACTTGCAAAATTGCCATCTCTTGAACGGCAAAGTTTATTCCTTTGTGATTTCCATTACATTTAGGCTAAAGAACATTTTTTTTTTTTCCTGATGACTGCAACAAGAACTTTTCTTTAATGTATCAGAAATTATACCATCATGAAGGGCCTACTTCGAAAGGGTGATTCTTTCTTTAAGGCATGCTTTCCGTTTAAAAGCATTTATCTTTGCAAAAATGAATGAAGTAGTCAAAGCAATTGGTGCTAATTAGGAATGACAAGTTGATGATCAACTCCAGTTCCCTCTTTCTTCTTTGTATGTTTCTTCTGTGAGTTTTATGCAAAACATTGGCATTTATTATAAATTCTTTCTTGCTTATAAAAACATCAGTTTCAATTATTTATTGCTTTGATTTCTGTAGTTTGATTTGTTTGATGATTGTCCGCTTATGAGAAGTAAAAGTTTTAAGAGAACAGGAAACTATAGACTATTTCATTTAAGGCTTAAAACTTCCAAGTGGAAAATAAAGAATATGTCTTATTGATTTAAATGAAATGGTAGCTCTGAAGTGCATGTGTTGAAAAGTTGAGATTTGGTGTGGTTTAAATTTTATTTTTATTTTGTGCTGTTATTTTGCGTCTACAGTGATACCATGGGACACATGCTACCACAGTTCCGTTTCTCCCTTAAATTGTTTGGCATTCAGGCTTATTGAAGAGACATTTGGAAACAATGAGGTTTTTTAACTTTTTATTTTGTATTGCATTATAGCCAATTAACACTGTTGTGATAGTTTCAGGTAAACAGTGAAGAGACTCAGACATACATATACATATATCCTTGCGTGTATGTTAAGGCACTTCAGTCATGTCTGACTCTTTACCTGGACTGTAGTCCACCAGGCTCCTCTGTCCATGGGATTCTCCAAGCGAGAATACTAGAGTGAGTTGCCATGCCCTCTTCCAGGGGATCTTCCCGACCCAGGGACTGAACCTGCAACTCCCACGATTCCTGCACTGCAGGCACATTCTTTACAGTTGAGCCACCAGGAAAGCCCGTATATGTATCCATTCTGAAAGTTCTTTTCTGGAGTCTTGAGCTCTGCACTCAAAATCTTAAAGTCTGCCAAATTAAGAAACAGAGAATCATAAAGAGAATTTTAAAAGTATTTGTTGACACTTGCAAAATTGCCATCTCTTGAACGGCAAAGTTTATTCCTTTGTGATTTCCATTACATTTAGGCTAAAGAACATTTTTTTTTTTTCCTGATGACTGCAACAAGAACTTTTCTTTAATGTATCAGAAATTATACCATCATGAAGGGCCTACTTCGAAAGGGTGATTCTTTCTTTAAGGCATGCTTTCCGTTTAAAAGCATTTATCTTTGCAAAAATGAATGAAGTAGTCAAAGCAATTGGTGCTAATTAGGAATGACAAGTTGATGATCAACTCCAGTTCCCTCTTTCTTCTTTGTATGTTTCTTCTGTGAGTTTTATGCAAAACATTGGCATTTATTATAAATTCTTTCTTGCTTATAAAAACATCAGTTTCAATTATTTATTGCTTTGATTTCTGTAGTTTGATTTGTTTGATGATTGTCCGCTTATGAGAAGTAAAAGTTTTAAGAGAACAGGAAACTATAGACTATTTCATTTAAGGCTTAAAACTTCCAAGTGGAAAATAAAGAATATGTCTTATTGATTTAAATGAAATGGTAGCTCTGAAGTGCATGTGTTGAAAAGTTGAGATTTGGTGTGGTTTAAATTTTATTTTTATTTTGTGCTGTTATTTTGCGTCTACAGTGATACCATGGGACACATGCTACCACAGTTCCGTTTCTCCCTTAAATTGTTTGGCATTCAGGCTTATTGAAGAGACATTTGGAAACAATGAGGTTTTTTTTTTAACTTTTTATTTTGTATTGCATTATAGCCAATTAACACTGTTGTGATAGTTTCAGGTAAACAGTGAAGAGACTCAGACATACATATACATATATCCTTGCGTGTATGTTAAGGCACTTCAGTCATGTCTGACTCTTTACCTGGACTGTAGTCCACCAGGCTCCTCTGTCCATGGGATTCTCCAAGCGAGAATACTAGAGTGAGTTGCCATGCCCTCTTCCAGGGGATCTTCCCGACCCAGGGACTGAACCTGCAACTCCCACGATTCCTGCACTGCAGGCACATTCTTTACAGTTGAGCCACCAGGAAAGCCCGTATATGTATCCATTCTCCCCCAACTCCCCTCCCATCTAGGCTGCCTCATAATATTGAGCAGAGTTCCCTGTGCTCTACAGTAGGTCTTTTGCTGGTTATGCATTTTAAATACAGGAGTGTGTACACGTCCATGCCAAACTCCCTAATTGTCCCTTTCTACCATCCTTCCCTGGTGTAAGCATAAGTTCGTTCTTTAATGCCTGAATCCCTTTCTAGGAAAAAATGAGTTTTTGATGGTGGTTCGTAAAATGTCTTGGGGAACTTGATGAGGCTTGTGATCACTGTTGTGTTAAATTCTCTTTATTCTCATTCATTATGCATTCCTTTGGCTTTAGGTCTAGCTTTGGTTTTGGATGTGGTCCTGCACTAAGTGGTACCCATCCTTTGAGTAATGAAGTGCCTTTGGGTATGTTTTCTAAAGCCAACCCACTTGCATCTCAGGAGACGCCAGGGGATGAGCTAAGTACTTCTTACAAAGGTTTGGTGTCCGCATCGGCTCTGGCTACACGTGAAAGCAGACGTTTAGGGCTAGCAGCCCTTGACAGCCGTTGACATTAAAACATTGAGAAATGAATGGAAATTCTCCAATTGTTACCACATGAGAAATAAAACACAGTGGTCAAGCCATGCTTTGTCATGAGTAACTGATCCAGACCTACAAAGCACAGGGTAAAATATTAGGTTAATAGAGCTGTGGAAACTGTGTTAAGTGCCAGGCCATTTCTGCTGGCATTCATCTTTTGGATTTTACTTATTGTTAAAGTAATAGGTGTTTATAGAAGTTGTAATTGGGATGCAAATTATTACATTGACCTCAAAGTGTAATGTAATATAAAGAGCATTAGTAAAGTATAATGTACATATTGGCAAACCAGTGTAATTTATCCTCTTACCTCCTGCCCTCTTTCAGCTGAACTATCAAGGAGGGTCTTTTTTTTTGTCTGCTTCTGTACCAAAATGTGTGGAAATACAAGGAGAGTGCATGGAAAAAGGATAGTACATTTAGACTGATGTGCTTAGTGAAAAAGTAGCTAGGCAGGAAGGGGAAATGAAGAAAAGAGACAAGTCAGCATAGAGGTAGGAAGGGAGGTTTTGGATGTCTTTTGGGGAAAAAACAGTGAAAGTGGAATGGCTCCTATGGGGTGTGCGGTTTGGGGAGATCAAGTGGTAGAACAATTTTTTTAGGAAGTTTTGCTGTGTAAAAAGATGAGGTTGACTGAATGTTGTGAGATATAATTTTCCATTAATCCCTGTATACACTCTGAAACCATTTCAGTAAAGATATCCACATTTTTCTTCAATACTCATACTTAAAGTTGGGCTTCTTTCTCATGCATCACCATGCTGAGATGGGATCTTGCTATTTGACAGGCATATAGATCAAGATTTTGATGGAAGAGCTTAAGGCACTGTATCAATAAATTAGGTTACACAGATAAAATAGAATATGCAAAAAAGATAATACAACTTTCTCCTGCTACTGCATCACAAAATAAGATCATACTCCAAGTAATGCTTTGTAATCTCCTTTTCCCACTAAATATATTTACATACGGATACATATCATTGTATTCCATTTGAAGGTTGCAAAATATTTTATTGTGTGAGGCATTTCAATTGATTTGTTCATTCTCTTATTTTTGGACAACCAATTGTTTGCAAATGCTCAGTTTCTATAAATGGTACTGTAGCACATATTCATGTAGCTAAATCTTTGGATATACCCTAATCTGTTTTGCTGGGGCAGGAATAGGGGGGGAATAAATCATTTGGAAATAAAGGATCAAATTATAATAGGTATCTAATATTTTATCAGAGCAAATTGACAAATTAATTGAGGCAAAGCAAAAAAAAAAAAGAATCAAGAGAACTAAAAATGAAGAACTTCAGCATAGAGAAAAATGAAAATTAAACAAAGAAAACTCAAGAACTATTACAATATGAATTGAAAATAGGTTTGTGGGCTTCCCCTGGTGGTCCAGTGGGTAAGGACACCGCCTTGCAGTGCAAGGGGCGCCGGTTCGAGCCCTGGCCTGGGAAGATCCCACGTGCCGTGGAGCGGCTGGACTGATGTGTCCGATTACCGAGCCGGAGCTCTGGAGCGCGTGCACCCAGAGCCGGCGCTCTGCAACGACAGACGCCACCGCGATGGGAGGCCCACAGGAGCCAAAGAACAAAGACGGATGAACAGAGAGAAACGAAAGACCAATAGAAGTGGCCCGCCTGCTCCCCTCCCTCCCCAACCTGAGCCCCGCCCAAAAATAAATAAATAAATAAATCTTTAAAAAAAAAAAGAAAGAAAGAAAATAGGTTTGTTATGAATATGTCTCCCTCTTTGTCTGCCCTGTAGTTAAATGGACAAATGTGATGTTGTACATATGTAATAAAGGGAATAGAAAATATACTTCATACACATAAATGCATACTAATGTAGTAATTAAAATAGGACAAGAATGCTACAAAGAAGCTAGCAAAAATCCAAAGAAGGAGGTTCCTTGGTAGTTCAGATGGGATCTTGCTATTTGACAGGCATATAGATCAAGATTTTGATGGAAGAGCTTAAGGCACTGTATCAATAAATTAGGTTACACAGATAAAATAGAATATGCAAAAAAGATAATACAACTTTCTCCTGCTACTGCATCACAAAATAAGATCATACTCCAAGTAATGCTTTGTAATCTCCTTTTCCCACTAAATATATTTACATACGGATACATATCATTGTATTCCATTTGAAGGTTGCAAAATATTTTATTGTGTGAGGCATTTCAATTGATTTGTTCATTCTCTTATTTTTGGACAACCAATTGTTTGCAAATGCTCAGTTTCTATAAATGGTACTGTAGCACATATTCATGTAGCTAAATCTTTGGATATACCCTAATCTGTTTTGCTGGGGCAGGAATAGGGGGGGAATAAATCATTTGGAAATAAAGGATCAAATTATAATAGGTATCTAATATTTTATCAGAGCAAATTGACAAATTAATTGAGGCAAAGCAAAAAAAAAAAAGAATCAAGAGAACTAAAAATGAAGAACTTCAGCATAGAGAAAAATGAAAATTAAACAAAGAAAACTCAAGAACTATTACAATATGAATTGAAAATAGGTTTGTGGGCTTCCCCTGGTGGTCCAGTGGGTAAGGACACCGCCTTGCAGTGCAAGGGGCGCCGGTTCGAGCCCTGGCCTGGGAAGATCCCACGTGCCGTGGAGCGGCTGGACTGATGTGTCCGATTACCGAGCCGGAGCTCTGGAGCGCGTGCACCCAGAGCCGGCGCTCTGCAACGACAGACGCCACCGCGATGGGAGGCCCACAGGAGCCAAAGAACAAAGACGGATGAACAGAGAGAAACGAAAGACCAATAGAAGTGGCCCGCCTGCTCCCCTCCCTCCCCAACCTGAGCCCCGCCCAAAAATAAATAAATAAATAAATCTTAAAAAAAAAAAAAAAAAGAAAGAAAATAGGTTTGTTATGAATATGTCTCCCTCTTTGTCTGCCCTGTAGTTAAATGGACAAATGTGATGTTGTACATATGTAATAAAGGGAATAGAAAATATACTTCATACACATAAATGCATACTAATGTAGTAATTAAAATAGGACAAGAATGCTACAAAGAAGCTAGCAAAAATCCAAAGAAGGAGGTTCCTTGGTAGTTCAGTGGTAAAGAGCTTGCCTGCCAGTGCAGGAGACATGAGTTTGATTCCTGAGCCAGGAAGATCCCACATGCTGCGAAGCAACTAAGCCCATGAGCCACAACTATTGAGCCAGTGCTCTAGAGCCTTGAAGCTGCAACTGTTGAACCTATGTGCAGCAACAATTGAAGCCCGTGTGCCCTAGAGCCTGAGTTCCACAACAAGAGAAGTCACCGCAACAAGAAGCCTGCTGACCTCAACTGGAGAGTAGCCCCCATTCCCTGAAACTACAGAAGAGGTTGTGGCAGCAGTGAAAACCTAGAATAGCCAAAAATAAATACATAAGTAAAGTTTCTTATTTAAAAAAATTCCAGGGCTTCCCTGGTGGTCCAGTGGGTAAGGACACCGCCTTGCAGTGCAAAGGGCACCAGTTCGATCCCTGGCCTGAGAAGATCCCACGTGCCGTGGAGCAGCTGGACCAATGTGTCCAATTACCGAGCCAGAGCTCTGAAACGCATGCGCCCAGAGCCAGTGCTCTGAAACAACAGATGCCACCGTGATGGGAGGCCCACACAGGCCAGAGAACAAAGATGGATGAAACTAGACAAATGAAAGACCTGTGGAGGTGGTCCGCCCACACCCCCTCCCTCCCCACCCCGCCAAAATAAATAAATAAATAAATGTTAAAAAAAATTCCAAAGAAAAATGAGTTAAGATCCACAAAAATCAATTTTTATGAGAATATATTCCAAAGATTACACTCTCATGTAAAGGCTAAGAGCTTATGTGATCAAGGTTAATGAAATCATGAAGCCAAGGTGAATGAAAGAAAGATGCACCCCTTTGTTTTCCTTATTTCATAAAACAAGAAACAAAGAACACCCTTTGAAATTTGATATGGATAGTTCTAAGAAAACAAAGAGGAAATAAGATAGTATTTTACTAGCAAACATTTTGAGATACTGTGTTTTATATTTTTCTTTGTATGCAATATTAGCTATCTTTTTTTTTTTTTTTTTTTTTAATATGTGATGGGTGTCCAAATCTGTTAGGAATGTACTAAGCTGCAAGTAAAAAAAAAAAAAAAAAAAAAAACAAATAAGGAGATCCTATTTAAAAAAGAGAGAGAGAGGTTAGACTTCCTAGTGTAACAAAATGTCCAGAAAAATGATGTCAGTTCAGGGGCTCAGAATGGGATCAGATACTATGGTAGTGTGTTGTATTGTCATCTCTCAATGATCTACCTTTGTGTAGTCCCCTGCCCTTGGATCTGTGCTTAGCCTGTGAGAAGGCAGAGAAAACTGATGTAAAAGTTCTCCAAACACTCTGTTTTGGACTTGCTTATTTAGAATTCCGTAGTAGCAAAACCAGCTCTTCCTTCCACTCAGGTTCCTTCTATCATGACAGCTTGCTGCATCTTGCTGTTTAGAAATTCGTGTAGATATAGAAGAAATTTTGTTTCCCTAATTCTGTTAAAAGTTCAGTTGGAATATAGAAAACCTCAGTAACTGAGGGTTGTGGCTTTACTCAGGAGGTTACTGTCTGTCTGGTCTGTGCAATGAAAATTTGGCTACAGTTGACAAGAACAAAAAAGTTTTCACTAATGCTTCCACTGTTACTGATCCTTTATAGGTTTCTGGAAATGAAAGCAAGAATAAATGAGTATCTTAAGGCTTGGATATGCAAGAAAAATGTGCTAGACTAGTGATTCTCAAACTCGAATGGGCATCAGAATCACCTGAGAGGCTGGTTATACCCAGAGTGATGGGTGCTATACCCAGAGATTTAGAGTCAGTCAGCCTGGGATAAGACTGAGAATTAGTACATCTAACAGAATCACGGAAGATGCCAATGCTCTGGGTTTGTGCACTATGCTTTAAGAACCACTGGTCTACAAATATGGTAGACCAGAGTCAAATATGGAAATGTCAATAGGGGTCTAGAAGGCATGTAAATGATGAAATAGGATTGAGGGCCAGACAGTAGAGAATATGGAAAACCGGAGACCTGGAGACACAAATTTCTGGTGAGGGGACAGCCACCAACAATCTTCCACAGATTGTGTGTTGTGGTATCTTTGGGTGATCTGATTTCTAAAGAGCAGCTGAGAATAAAACATATTTTATGTATCATTTCTCAATTCGCATATGTTGAACACTGATGAAAATAGAATTTCAGTCATATGTAAGTCAGATACATGTGTCTGCACGTTAGATGTGGCCAAGCAGTAGCCAGAATGTAACTCTGTAACCCTAGCCTTCACTCCACAACTGAACATCTCAGACCTGAATATGCATCTGCTTTGATTAAAGGTAGATATTGACATTTTTACAATACTTCCTATAGATATAACTTTCAATGAGGCATATGTCTATTTTGGTAATCCCATTCAAAGAAATAGTAGCTATAAGAGTAGATTTATGACCATCTTTATTCTACTCTTTGATTTTTTTCTCTCTCCTCCTAACTCCTGGCCCCTGAAATGTTTTCAACAGAAAATGTCAGTAAATAGCCTTATTATATCTGATAAATGTAAGGTATTATAAATAGCTAAAGATAACAATATTCTCCTACCTGCAAGGGTTTCCAAGGTGGCACTACTGGTACAGAACCCACCTGTAAGTGCAGGAAGCCTAAGAGCTGAGGATTACATCCATGGGCCAGGACGATCCCCTGGAGTAGGCTATGGTGCCCTACTCCAGTATTCTTGCCTGGAGAATCCCATGGACAGAGGAGCCTGGCGGGCTGTGGTCCATAGGGTCGCACAGAGTCAGACACAACTGAAGTGATGTAGCACACACCTACATTCAAAGTCTAATGCATCGTAAAGTTAAATGTTGCTACCATTTGGAAAGTTGAGCTGGTACTATTTTGACAGTTAAGAATTAGTACCATTTGGAATCGAAGATGAACAAAGCCTGTTGATTTGCATGGGCTGTGTTCTTAGCCTTTTATTTCTTACCCTTTCATTTTCTTGAATCAGTTAAAATGTTTTGCCAACCATCTGGTCACCTACAGGAATAAACCACTGCCAAAATACACCAAGTGATCTTGTAAACACTTTAAATAAAAGAAGAAAATAAAATCCTGGTCAGTTTATCCATCTTCATTAATGATTTGTAGTGTAGTTCTTTCTTTTTTTTCCACTATGACTAACAAGTATCATCTAGTTATGAGAGGCCATTATACAAAATCATTAAAACATGCTTAACGGTACTGTGTTAATTATGCAATGATAAATTATTCTTTATTTCTTCATTAACAGTATTGTAGCAGTAGAATTAGCATTGTTTGTTCCTTTTTGGAGAAAAAAATCATTAATATTAAAAAATGAAAATTCTAGAAACGTAATGTTGTGGAATGACAGCTTTAATTTGATTCTTAAAATCCTATTTGCTGCTCCCCTCAGCTATAAAAGTTTAACCATTATGTCACTGTAATTACATAGGCTGTTTATCTCTTCTTCCACGGTTACATCTAAGACCGTGTGACAAACTGAGGACTGCCATTAGACCCTGCATCAGGAGACCTAAGGGATCTTATTAAATCTGCTGCTAAATTGAATCTAATAGTGTAATTTAAATCTCCTTGAGTTTCACTCTCTGCTTTTGAATCATTTCATTTATTGAACTACAAACACTTCAAATTGAATCCCTTGTAATAGCTAAAGATAACAATATTCTCCTACCTGCAAGGGTTTCCAAGGTGGCACTACTGGTACAGAACCCACCTGTAAGTGCAGGAAGCCTAAGAGCTGAGGATTACATCCATGGGCCAGGACGATCCCCTGGAGTAGGCTATGGTGCCCTACTCCAGTATTCTTGCCTGGAGAATCCCATGGACAGAGGAGCCTGGCGGGCTGTGGTCCATAGGGTCGCACAGAGTCAGACACAACTGAAGTGATGTAGCACACACCTACATTCAAAGTCTAATGCATCGTAAAGTTAAATGTTGCTACCATTTGGAAAGTTGAGCTGGTACTATTTTGACAGTTAAGAATTAGTACCATTTGGAATCGAAGATGAACAAAGCCTGTTGATTTGCATGGGCTGTGTTCTTAGCCTTTTATTTCTTACCCTTTCATTTTCTTGAATCAGTTAAAATGTTTTGCCAACCATCTGGTCACCTACAGGAATAAACCACTGCCAAAATACACCAAGTGATCTTGTAAACACTTTAAATAAAAGAAGAAAATAAAATCCTGGTCAGTTTATCCATCTTCATTAATGATTTGTAGTGTAGTTCTTTCTTTTTTTTCCACTATGACTAACAAGTATCATCTAGTTATGAGAGGCCATTATACAAAATCATTAAAACATGCTTAACGGTACTGTGTTAATTATGCAATGATAAATTATTCTTTATTTCTTCATTAACAGTATTGTAGCAGTAGAATTAGCATTGTTTGTTCCTTTTTGGAGAAAAAAATCATTAATATTAAAAAATGAAAATTCTAGAAACGTAATGTTGTGGAATGACAGCTTTAATTTGATTCTTAAAATCCTATTTGCTGCTCCCCTCAGCTATAAAAGTTTAACCATTATGTCACTGTAATTACATAGGCTGTTTATCTCTTCTTCCACGGTTACATCTAAGACCGTGTGACAAACTGAGGACTGCCATTAGACCCTGCATCAGGAGACCTAAGGGATCTTATTAAATCTGCTGCTAAATTGAATCTAATAGTGTAATTTAAATCTCCTTGAGTTTCACTCTCTGCTTTTGAATCATTTCATTTATTGAACTACAAACACTTCAATAAATGCTTATGAAGCACTGAGCTAGGCACCATGGAAGATAGGTAAGCAATGTAGATGAAGCTTCATTTTCTGCCTTGCAGGACTGGCAATGTATCTTGAAAGTTAGACATCTGTATAATCATAAAATAAAATAAAATGTAATCACATTGTAGTGTAGTGTGGTGCTAAGGCAACATTAGGACATAGAAAGGAAAATGCATCTGGCTAGACTGTTCAGTTAAATTTGAGCTTAGTCTCAAACAAACAGCAACAGTAATGATGAAGATACCACAATGTGCTGAACCTTTCACTCTGCCAGGGATGCTGGCTTTGAGAGCTTTCCATGCAGGAGGCCTTTAAATCCTCACAAGATCTCTATGAGTTTGGTCAGTATAGATTTTATTAGATTAGTGGTTCTACATGTTCTGGTCTTAAGATCAAAAGTACCAAAATCAAATAAAATTTTATAAAAATTCCTGTTCCCTCCCCAATCCAGTCTTACTGAGTGACAAACTCTGTATTGTGACATGCCTCCCAGGGGATTCTGATGTTCACTGAAGTTCAAGAACCACAGCTTTAGGTCAAGAGGCTAGAGTAGCAGAGGTTCTATCAGATGACACAGGGTCTTGATGCTTGGTCATCGGTCTCTTCTTTGGCACTTACTGAATGTGTGACCATAAATATATTACTTAACCTCTTTAAGTCTCAGGCGTATCATCTGTAAAATGGGGAAAACAGTATTGTAGCAGTAGAATTAGCATTGTTTGTTCCTTTTGGAAAATCATTAATATTAAAAAATGAAAATTCTAGAAACGTAATGTTGTGGAATGACAGCTTTAATTTGATTCTTAAAATCCTATTTGCTGCTCCCCTCAGCTATAAAAGTTTAACCATTATGTCACTGTAATTACATAGGCTGTTTATCTCTTCTTCCACGGTTACATCTAAGACCGTGTGACAAACTGAGGACTGCCATTAGACCCTGCATCAGGAGACCTAAGGGATCTTATTAAATCTGCTGCTAAATTGAATCTAATAGTGTAATTTAAATCTCCTTGAGTTTCACTCTCTGCTTTTGAATCATTTCATTTATTGAACTACAAACACTTCAATAAATGCTTATGAAGCACTGAGCTAGGCACCATGGAAGATAGGTAAGCAATGTAGATGAAGCTTCATTTTCTGCCTTGCAGGACTGGCAATGTATCTTGAAAGTTAGACATCTGTATAATCATAAAATAAAATAAAATGTAATCACATTGTAGTGTAGTGTGGTGCTAAGGCAACATTAGGACATAGAAAGGAAAATGCATCTGGCTAGACTGTTCAGTTAAATTTGAGCTTAGTCTCAAACAAACAGCAACAGTAATGATGAAGATACCACAATGTGCTGAACCTTTCACTCTGCCAGGGATGCTGGCTTTGAGAGCTTTCCATGCAGGAGGCCTTTAAATCCTCACAAGATCTCTATGAGTTTGGTCAGTATAGATTTTATTAGATTAGTGGTTCTACATGTTCTGGTCTTAAGATCAAAAGTACCAAAATCAAATAAAATTTTATAAAAATTCCTGTTCCCTCCCCAATCCAGTCTTACTGAGTGACAAACTCTGTATTGTGACATGCCTCCCAGGGGATTCTGATGTTCACTGAAGTTCAAGAACCACAGCTTTAGGTCAAGAGGCTAGAGTAGCAGAGGTTCTATCAGATGACACAGGGGTCTTGATGCTTGGTCATCGGTCTCTTCTTTGGCACTTACTGAATGTGTGACCATAAATATATTACTTAACCTCTTTAAGTCTCAGGCGTATCATCTGTAAAATGGGGAAAACAATTGTCCTTATTCCTCCTCACTGTTTTAACCATTAAATGAGATCATATATGTATGTATATATAATTCTTACAGAGGTCCTGATATAAAGTGAACTTTCAATAAATGGTGGGTCTTACTATACTGATGGTCATCTTGTCATCATCATCACCATCTGCCTTGTTATCCCATCCAGGTGAGGAGAGCAGCATGGATTAAGCCAGAGAGAAGTGAGTAAATACTTTTCCGAGGCAGAAGATTAAGGGGACCGTTTCCCTCTTTTGTGGCAGAAACAGGTCACAAATAATGAATTTAAATATGAAAGCCTTAATATTTATATCCTTCCAAAAATCACTTTGATTAATCTTCTCTCACAGGGACTTTTTTTTTTATATAGTATGCTTTCTTTGAGCATGTATATGTATCATCTGCTCTGAATAAATTCCCAGTTTTTTATGTTACCTTGTAATTGTTCTAATTTGAAAGGCACAGTGCATCTCTCTGGAATAAACAGGCAGGTCCCTGGGGTCTCCCATTTCTTTAATGTTCTCCAGTGGGAGAGTTGAACAGCTCCTGTTCTGGAGTCTGACTGTATTCAAAACCAGCTCCACCAATCACCAGCTGTTTGGCTTGATGTCAGTGGCCTACGGTTCCTCATCTTTTAACTGGGGTGATACTACAACAAACATGTTTGTTTGTTTTAAAAATGATTATTAAGATACTTAATTTATTTCTTAAATTGAAAATACAAGTACTATTGGGTAGAATTGCTGGGAAAACTGGAAAAGAAGACTGGGTGCCGAAGAGCTGATACTTTGAAACTGTGCTGTGAGAGAAGAATCTTAAGAGTTCTTTGGACAGCAGCAGGATCAAACCAGTCAATCCGAGATGAAATCAACCCTCAATATTCATTGGAGAAGAACCTGATCCTGGAAAAGCTTGAAAGCAGGAGGAGAAGAGAGCAACAGAGGGGTGAGATAGTTGGAGTTTGAGCAAACTTGAGATCAGAGGTTCTATCAGATGACACAGGGTCTTGATGCTTGGTCATCGGTCTCTTCTTTGGCACTTACTGAATGTGTGACCATAAATATATTACTTAACCTCTTTAAGTCTCAGGCGTATCATCTGTAAAATGGGGAAAACAATTGTCCTTATTCCTCCTCACTGTTTTAACCATTAAATGAGATCATATATGTATGTATATATAATTCTTACAGAGGTCCTGATATAAAGTGAACTTTCAATAAATGGTGGGTCTTACTATACTGATGGTCATCTTGTCATCATCATCACCATCTGCCTTGTTATCCCATCCAGGTGAGGAGAGCAGCATGGATTAAGCCAGAGAGAAGTGAGTAAATACTTTTCCGAGGCAGAAGATTAAGGGGACCGTTTCCCTCTTTTGTGGCAGAAACAGGTCACAAATAATGAATTTAAATATGAAAGCCTTAATATTTATATCCTTCCAAAAATCACTTTGATTAATCTTCTCTCACAGGGACTTTTTTTTTTATATAGTATGCTTTCTTTGAGCATGTATATGTATCATCTGCTCTGAATAAATTCCCAGTTTTTTATGTTACCTTGTAATTGTTCTAATTTGAAAGGCACAGTGCATCTCTCTGGAATAAACAGGCAGGTCCCTGGGGTCTCCCATTTCTTTAATGTTCTCCAGTGGGAGAGTTGAACAGCTCCTGTTCTGGAGTCTGACTGTATTCAAAACCAGCTCCACCAATCACCAGCTGTTTGGCTTGATGTCAGTGGCCTACGGTTCCTCATCTTTTAACTGGGGTGATACTACAACAAACATGTTTGTTTGTTTTAAAAATGATTATTAAGATACTTAATTTATTTCTTAAATTGAAAATACAAGTACTATTGGGTAGAATTGCTGGGAAAACTGGAAAAGAAGACTGGGTGCCGAAGAGCTGATACTTTGAAACTGTGCTGTGAGAGAAGAATCTTAAGAGTTCTTTGGACAGCAGCAGGATCAAACCAGTCAATCCGAGATGAAATCAACCCTCAATATTCATTGGAGAAGAACCTGATCCTGGAAAAGCTTGAAAGCAGGAGGAGAAGAGAGCAACAGAGGGTGAGATAGTTGGATGGCATCAGCTATTCAATGGACATGAGTTTGAGCAAACTTGGAGATCGTGAAGGGCAGGGAAACCTGCTGTACTTCAGTTCATGGGGTCACGAAGAGTCAGAAGTGACTAAGCAACTGAACAACGACAACACAAGGAAAGTTCTTACCTTACCTCCTCGAAGATATGAAGTTCTCAATAACAATCAAATATGTTCTTCCTTTGCTTTTTTGTTTTGTTTTAATTTCTTTGTTTTGGTGCCTGGAGAGTTAAAGAAATATGCCATGCATGGGTTTGTGATAAAGGGTGTGTGCACTGGTCAATTTGGGGTTAGGCAGGCGGGCATAAGGAAGCTAAGAGGGAGGAAGGGGCAAGGAGCAAAATTTCTGTAGTCTTGGTAGCTGCTTAACAAACCTAGGTGAAAAGAAAGGGGTTAAAGGAGGTGTATCTTCTATTCTCAAATATGCACCTGGGAAGATTTTCTGGGAACCCTTCCAAGTATAATGCAAGGCTTTCAGTTTCCTGCGTATGATTATGTCTAAACATACTTTTGTTACAGTTCAGTTATAGGACTTTGGCCAAATCCCATTCCCTTCCCTCTGCCTTTTTGTTTTAAGTAAATGAACAAATTCTTGTAGACTTGCTGGCATGTATGAGTGCTTACTCTGTGTTAGGCCCTGTGTTCATGTATTATAGAATGTTTGCTCTAAGTCCTTACAGAACTATCCTAGAAAAGTGAGGATTATTATTCTCATTTCCCAGGGGAGCAACAAAAAGCAAAGACAGGCTAGGAATTTTGCTCAAGGGTCAGAGATAGCAAAGAGTGTTCAAACTGGAATTTAAAACAATGTATGTGGACTCAAAACACAGAACCCTTGAATATTACTCCAGGGGAAAAGTGAGCTGATTTAGAGAGCAAATTAACAGTATTTTCACCCCAAACTAGAATATTGTGGCTTTCCCCCACCCACTAGTTTTACAGATCCTACTTGGATTTTAATTTACATTCTGGCAATTCCCCATGTGCGAAAACAATAAAATTTCCTTCAATCTTGTATTTCTAATTCTTTAATATTTCTGTACTGTCCTTTTCCATGTCTGACTTCACCACGCTTCTTAACTGTCTGCCCTCTTCATTTATAAAACCATCAGAAATGCTGGACAGCTCCTTTTCCAATGAAGAGCAAAAAACTTTCCTTTGTTTGCACTGCAACTGCGGTGGCTGGTACTAGGTCCAACACTGAATTCCTAGTAGCCACAGTGCCTATTTGAGATGTGAAATGAAAGGTTAATTTGGCTGAAGGTTTGGTACCCAAATGATGAGACCGCATTTTTATATTTTAGATATTGTTATTTATTTTAGAGAAAAAAAACGAGAAAGATTGGCTGTCATATTAGCATGGCAATGTTACATTTAAGAGCTCCTATTGTTGACCTGAGCAGTATGTTCTACCCACCTCCACCTGCATCTTTATCTTTTTTTTTTTCCGTAAATCCTGATGCGGAGACAAGATGGGGCATGCTTGAACTAATTTGGCTGTTACTGCACATGGAAATATATTCACGAGTGATGTAGGAAATGTGACAGTTGAGTCGTGTGTTTTTTGTTCCTAAACTCTGGGCTGTTTTCCCATGGAGTGTGTGTCCCACCCTCCAGTCCCTCTGGCAGCTGCAAAGGAACAAAAGCCCTCGTTGGCATCTTGAATAGGGAGTCATCCCACTGCAGAATCTTCCCCACACTGACCCAAACTGTGGGTCAGTAGGACTTTGCCAGACAGAAGGGAGTAGGATTTGGCCAAAGTCAAGTAGACCCAAGCTGTGTCAAGATATTTCTACCTGTATGCTTCCTATATGTCTTCCCCAATATGAAGTGAGTTCAGAGCTACACTTCTGTCACCAGGCCATGAATTTTTTTCCATCTGAATAATAATATTTCTTCAGCAGTCACATCTAGGGCACTGAATGTTGTCGACGTGTGCTTAGCAAGTCAGACTGGCAGACAGACTTGTTAGCATCATCAAATTGTACCTAGGCATTTGGATGCCTAAGATATGTGCAAGGTCAGACAAAAAATGGAATAAATAACTTTCTCAGCCTGAGATTTTATTATCTGAAACAGCTAACTCTTCTATAAGTCAAGCGTAAAGGGAAAATAGTAAAGCCTTTCCAGAGAAGATGTAATCAGAGTCTGTAAACAAAGGGAAAAGTGGGCATCTTGGCCATTTTCTAGGGCTTTTGTTTATAGTGTGCTAGGTAGGATGGGGAAGGTGGGGTGCAGGGTGGGTCATGGTATTATAAAATCATTTTAAGTCGTGTGAGTCCAGGTGATAGCTTCTTAATTTGGGCTTTCTGGGTTCCAAATATGTGAAGCTATGTCAAGTTGGTTTAAGCTGAAATGGAAATTTTCTCTTTTAGGGTATAGAGATGTCTCTGTGAATCAAAGTACAGAATTTTATGTAGTCCTGGAAGGTATGAGAACTAGGGGCTGGCCAACCATACAGGCATACCTACATGTCCCTGCAACTTTTTTATTCTTCTCTCACTCACAGACTTGATTCTTCTGCATCTGCTTGTCTGTTTATTACCAAAGAGTCCTGACTTCACATTTTCCAAGCTTGTACATTAGAGATCCAACTACTTAAATATAGTTGATTTCAGTTAGTCTCTCCTTTATCTCCAAATATTTCCATATTGTTGGGGAAGAGACTCCAGTTGGCCTCACTTGGGTCGTGTGCTCACCCCTGTTCCAGTCGTACTGAATAAGTGGGGATTGGATTTATTTTACAGTATGGTCACTGTATATCAGTAATATTGCTCATGGAACTCACTTTGTAAAACATTTTCATTAATTATCCGTGTTTGGAACTGGCTTCCAAGGAGAGAGTGAGAAGCTCAGAACAGAGCCTCTGTCTTATTTGTTGCCTATCTGCTGCCTTTAGCATAGTTCTTAATTCTTGGGAGATACATAGCTAAGTGCTTGTTAAGTACAAAGCTTAGAGACTGAAGTCAAGCACCAGTTATGGAATGTCTGACTCTTCCTCCTCCAACCAACCGAGAGCCTCTTTCTAGTGTCTTCTTATTATAGTGATCATTTATCATGATTGTGAGATTGCAGATTGTCACTCGTCATCTCAAGGAGAGATGCAAAAGTCCCCTGGAGGGTGTTTTAATTCCCATTTAATTTGTAACAAGCCACATCAAAACACTTGGGTATAACGGAGAGGGGGTTAACGCTGAAAGAGAGGTTAAGGAATTAAATTTAACCTTGATTAATGGTCAGAAAATCATTCATTTGTTTTTGAAGTTTCTTCTTACTGGAAATAAAGTTGAATTTTCCAAAATTTAGATACATCATGAGAGGCAGTTGGACATAGACAAATTTCTAAGTGCTTAAAATTTGAGATCATTTTTACATTGTAAAAATTGAAAGTGTTGTTTAAAAACAATAAAGGACACAGAAGAGAAACAAAAAGTGGTGACATTTGTTGGTAAAAATTGAGGTTTAAAACCAGATACCTGGACTCACATCCAGCCTGTGCTGCTTTAACATAATGTTAAACAGACAATTTTAGTAGTCCTGGAAGGTATGAGAACTAGGGGCTGGCCAACCATACAGGCATACCTACATGTCCCTGCAACTTTTTTATTCTTCTCTCACTCACAGACTTGATTCTTCTGCATCTGCTTGTCTGTTTATTACCAAAGAGTCCTGACTTCACATTTTCCAAGCTTGTACATTAGAGATCCAACTACTTAAATATAGTTGATTTCAGTTAGTCTCTCCTTTATCTCCAAATATTTCCATATTGTTGGGGAAGAGACTCCAGTTGGCCTCACTTGGGTCGTGTGCTCACCCCTGTTCCAGTCGTACTGAATAAGTGGGGATTGGATTTATTTTACAGTATGGTCACTGTATATCAGTAATATTGCTCATGGAACTCACTTTGTAAAACATTTTCATTAATTATCCGTGTTTGGAACTGGCTTCCAAGGAGAGAGTGAGAAGCTCAGAACAGAGCCTCTGTCTTATTTGTTGCCTATCTGCTGCCTTTAGCATAGTTCTTAATTCTTGGGAGATACATAGCTAAGTGCTTGTTAAGTACAAAGCTTAGAGACTGAAGTCAAGCACCAGTTATGGAATGTCTGACTCTTCCTCCTCCAACCAACCGAGAGCCTCTTTCTAGTGTCTTCTTATTATAGTGATCATTTATCATGATTGTGAGATTGCAGATTGTCACTCGTCATCTCAAGGAGAGATGCAAAAGTCCCCTGGAGGGTGTTTTAATTCCCATTTAATTTGTAACAAGCCACATCAAAACACTTGGGTATAACGGAGAGGGGGTTAACGCTGAAAGAGAGGTTAAGGAATTAAATTTAACCTTGATTAATGGTCAGAAAATCATTCATTTGTTTTTGAAGTTTCTTCTTACTGGAAATAAAGTTGAATTTTCCAAAATTTAGATACATCATGAGAGGCAGTTGGACATAGACAAATTTCTAAGTGCTTAAAATTTGAGATCATTTTTACATTGTAAAAATTGAAAGTGTTGTTTAAAAACAATAAAGGACACAGAAGAGAAACAAAAAGTGGTGACATTTGTTGGTAAAAATTGAGGTTTAAAACCAGATACCTGGACTCACATCCAGCCTGTGCTGCTTTAACATAATGTTAAACCAGGTTTCTTTATTTTGTTGCTCATTGGTAGAATAGGGATGAAATGACTAAATAAAAGGGTGATGTGCATGATTGCTTGTTCAGCTCTGTGGGACACTATGGACTGTAGCCTGCTAGGCTCCTCTGTGCAAGGGATTGTTCAGGCAAGAATACTGGAGTGGGTTGCCATGCCCTCCTCCAGGGGATCTTCCCCACCTAGGGATCAAACCCACCTCTCTTCCGTCTCCTGCACTGTCAGGTGGATTCTATATCATGAGTACCATCTGGGAAGCACTAATAGTTTACAGGTGATAAGTAGTACTTAAAGAGGTAGCAAATATAATCTTTCACAACAGTATAGTATAGACCTTTCTAATGCGTAAAAGTAAAAGATTTCAAATATCCAGGTACACAGGTTAATGACAATTTGGGATAGAACTCACATGAAATCATCAATCGTGAATGTTCTTTGATAATGTGAATCATCTTTTATAAAGTAAGGACAGGGCTTCCCTGGTGGCCCAGTGGGTGGGGACACTGCCTTGCAGTGCAAGAGGCGCCGGTTCGAGCCCTGGCCTGGGAAGATCCCACGTGCCGCGGAGCAGCTGGACCGATGTGTCCAATTGCCAAGCCGGAGCTCTGGAGGGCATGCGCCCAGAGCCGGTGATCTGCGACAACAGAGGCCACCGCGATGGGAGGCCCACACGGGCCAGAGAACAAGGATGGATGAAAATGGACAAATGAAAGACCAATAGAAGTAGCCCGTCTGCTCCCCTCCCTCCCCACCCTACCCCCCCAAAAATAAATAAATAGATCTTTAAAAAAAAAAAAAAAAAAAAGGACTGTCTAATCCCATCTGTATAATCTCTTCAATTGTGGTTTACAGAACACATGTTGCTCTATTTTTTCATCCATCTGAATATGTTGCATCGTCTCTGCTCTGTGTCACCCGCTGGTCTTGCTGGCCAAATCAACCTGTTACTTTTTAAAAATCCTGCTATTTCCATAAGGGTTATGAAGTTGTATTTGGGTCCCCACTGAAAATTTCATGTTATCCTGCTGGGTCATCTGAGAAGGCATTTGATAGAATCTGCCTGACATATGATTCTGGTGCATGCCCTCTTTTTGTTTGCAGGCCCATTTGTGTTGTGGGTCCTTAGCTGGTGTTCCCAGAAATCCTGACTACTTAAGGTTTCCAGCAACTTCTATTGAAGACCAATATTAATTTGTCAAGCCTGGGTTTCTTTTCCACTCCGAGGATTTAAAGAGTGTCTATTTGTTGAAAGTGGGGTTTTGATGACCCCTTTGTGCCTTTATTCTTTCCCCACAAGAGTGGATCCTCCATTTTTCTAATCAAAGGCAAAGAAAAGGCAGATTCACTTTCCAGGCAGTTGTATCAGAACACAAACATTTCATAGCATGAGGGATGCTGGTAATTGCTTTGGGAGGGAACATTCCCCTTTCAAAAATCAGAAGCTACCTCTATATCTCAGGCAGTTCATCACAACTGTCTCCCGCAGAGGCTTTTATCCACATGTATGGAAGAGTTTACACTGTTGTAACATTTGATACTATATTAGACAACAGAGAGTAGTAGTCAAATGTGGGAGACTTTCATTTCCTTGAACTTCTAAATGATTACAGCATTATGTTTCTAGTGAATGGCAGTGCTAATGGCTGTAAAAATAAAACGGTATACCTTGAAGGATCATTAGGAAATGCAGGAATGCAAATGCATAATTTTGAGATTGATGTTATTATTTTTTTTATTTGCATGAAATTTTCTATTGGGCTCTATGTTTTCTAATCCTCTTTCATATTACCTATTGATTTACAACCAAGCTTCAATATTAAGCACAGGCTACAGAGATTCCTTTTATTATAGGTTCATATAAGTGAACTCTTAAACTATTTCTTAAATTCTCACTCCTTACTTCTTGATAAATATCCTCCTCAGCCAGACTGAATATGAGCTTCTTTCTGTGGGGTTGTGTTCTTGTGGATCTTGAAAGCAGAACAGTCAACATTTTTGGTCATTATCTCAGACATGCAAAATAAGACATAAGACATAAACATAGGAGAAACAGTGATGTAAGAAAAAAAAGATTTGATATCATCATTGGTACTTCTAATATTCAGTGACAAATCTAAATGCCAGAAGAGAATTAGCAAAATAGTAATTAGCAGAAAGAGTTAGGGAAGCACTAAAGACATACTGTGTAAAAAGGTCAGATTTCCAACTTAACTGTCACAAAAGTGGTTTAGTACAGTCTGTCTCTGGAGATGCACAGCTTTCACTTGCAGCCTAAGAAAAAGTATCAATTTCAAATCAGCAACCTCTAAATACAAGCAGTTGCCCCTAGTTACATTGTTTTAGTTAGTATAAAACATTTGCTGATTGCGAATATCTTTTTTATGTTAATTCAACATTGTTATTAAATTTCTTTAAAAAAAAAAAGATTTATTTATTTATTTATTTTGGCGGGGGTGAGGAGGGAGGGGAGCAGGTGGGCCACTTCTATTGGTCTTTCATTTGTCCATTTTCATCCATCTTTTTTCTTTGGCCCGTGTGGGCCTCCCATCACGGCGGCCCCTGTCGTCACAGAGCACCGGCTCTGGGCGCACAAGCCCCAGAGCTCCGGCTTGGTAGTTGGACACATCAGTCCAGCCGCTCTGTGGCACATGGAATCCTCCCAGGCCAGGGCTCAAACCGGCGCCCCTTGCACTGCAAGGCGGTGTGCTTACCCACTGGACCACCAGGGAAGCCCATTATTAAATTTCTGATAAGAAACTCCTCCTCCTCTGGACGATACTTGGTGAGGCATGGTGAATTTTCAGCTTATTATTGGCCAAAATTCCAAACTTCCAGTCAGTGTATTAAGCAACAGAAACATCACTTTGCTAACAAAGGTTGATCTAGTTAAAGCCACGGTTTTTCAGTAGTCATGTACAGATGTGAGAGTTGGACTATAAAGAAGTCTGAGTGCTGAAGAATTGGTGCTTTCAAACTGTGGTACTGGATAAGACTCTTTAGAATCCCTTGGACAGCAAGCAGAACAGTCAACATTTTGGTCATTATCTCAGACATGCAAAATAAGACATAAGACATAAACATAGGAGAAACAGTGATGTAAGAAAAAAAAGATTTGATATCATCATTGGTACTTCTAATATTCAGTGACAAATCTAAATGCCAGAAGAGAATTAGCAAAATAGTAATTAGCAGAAAGAGTTAGGGAAGCACTAAAGACATACTGTGTAAAAAGGTCAGATTTCCAACTTAACTGTCACAAAAGTGGTTTAGTACAGTCTGTCTCTGGAGATGCACAGCTTTCACTTGCAGCCTAAGAAAAAGTATCAATTTCAAATCAGCAACCTCTAAATACAAGCAGTTGCCCCTAGTTACATTGTTTTAGTTAGTATAAAACATTTGCTGATTGCGAATATCTTTTTTATGTTAATTCAACATTGTTATTAAATTTCTTTAAAAAAAAAAAGATTTATTTATTTATTTATTTTGGTGGGGGTGAGGAGGGAGGGGAGCAGGTGGGCCACTTCTATTGGTCTTTCATCTGTCCATTTTCATCCATCTTTGTTCTTTGGCCCGTGTGGGCCTCCCATCACGGTGGCCTCTGTTGTCGCAGAGCACCGGCTCTGGGCGCACAAGCCCCAGAGCTCCGGCTTGGTAGTTGGACACATCAGTCCAGCCGCTCTGTGGCACATGGAATCCTCCCAGGCCAGGGCTCAAACCGGCGCCCCTTGCACTGCAAGGCGGTGTGCTTACCCACTGGACCACCAGGGAAGCCCATTATTAAATTTCTGATAAGAAACTCCTCCTCCTCTGGACGATACTTGGTGAGGCATGGTGAATTTTCAGCTTATTATTGGCCAAAATTCCAAACTTCCAGTCAGTGTATTAAGCAACAGAAACATCACTTTGCTAACAAAGGTTGATCTAGTTAAAGCCACGGTTTTTCAGTAGTCATGTACAGATGTGAGAGTTGGACTATAAAGAAGTCTGAGTGCTGAAGAATTGGTGCTTTCAAACTGTGGTACTGGATAAGACTCTTTAGAATCCCTTGGACAGCAAGCAGATCAAGTCAGTCAATCCTATAGAAAATCAACCCTGAATATTCATTTGAAAGACTTATACTGAAGCTCTAATACTTTAGCCACCTGAATGGAAGAGCCAACACATTGGGAAAAATCCTAATGCTCGAGAAGAGTGAGGGCATGAGGAAAAAGGGGCAAAAGAGGATAAGATAGTTGTATGGCATCATCAATTCGATGGACATGAGTTTGAGAAAACTCTGGGAGATAGTGAAGGGTACAGAAACCTGCTGTGCTGCAGTGCATAGAGTCACAAAGACTTGGACTTGACTTAGTGACTGAACAGCAGCAGCAGCCACACTTTTTGCGTTTGTTCACTATCTCCTTAGAGCTAGGGTTGGAATACTGTGGCCTGAGGGTCAAATCCAGCTTTGCTGGCTATTTTTGCAGATGAAATCTTATTGTTGGCTTCCCTGGTGGTCCAGTGGGTAAGGACACCGCCTTGCAGTGCAAGGGGCACCAGTTCGATCACTGGCCTGGGAAGATCCCATGTGCCACGGAGTGGCTGGATCCATGTATCCAACTACGAGTCGGAGCTCTGGAGCGCATGCGCCCAGAGCCGGTGCTCTGTGAGGAGAGCGGCCACTGTGATGGGAGGCCCACACAGGGAAAAGAACAAAGACGGATGAATGAAAGATCAATAGAAGTGGCCAAAAAAAAAAAAATCTTATTGTTACACAAACACACCCAACTCATTTAAGTGTTTTCCCTGATCGTTTTTGTGTTACAGTGGCACAGTGTGTAGTTGCAATAGATCTTGCAGTGCAGGGGAAGAAAATTACCACCTGATCTTTACAGATTCTTTACAGATCTTTACAGATTCTTGGCACATGATCATCTGAGGCCTCAGAATGACATCACAAAGATAGGCCACTGATCAGACTTCACCTCATTTCAGGGGTCAGCTCCTATAGTCTTTGAGTAGTATTTAAAAATTTTCCAAGCAGTTGGCAGTATTTGCGCTTTGTTTTCCACTTAAGGAAGCGAAGCTATCTCTAAAAAGAATGGTTACATTGTATTTGTTTGACAAAGCAGGAGGAATTATGTCACAAAATTTATATGAAAATTCTTATGTAAATCCTGCACATTAACAATAGACGTGAAAAATATGTCTTCTAAAAAAAGACTTTTCAAATTTATTTTTTGAATTCAGTCAATCCTTGGACGCAAGCAGATCAAGAAAATCAACCCTGAATATTCATTTGAAAGACTTATACTGAAGCTCTAATACTTTAGCCACCTGAATGGAAGAGCCAACACATTGGGAAAAATCCTAATGCTCGAGAAGAGTGAGGGCATGAGGAAAAAGGGCAAAAGAGGATAAGATAGTTGTATGGCATCATCAATTCGATGGACATGAGTTTGAGAAAACTCTGGGAGATAGTGAAGGGTACAGAAACCTGCTGTGCTGCAGTGCATAGAGTCACAAAGACTTGGACTTGACTTAGTGACTGAACAGCAGCAGCAGCCACACTTTTTGCGTTTGTTCACTATCTCCTTAGAGCTAGGGTTGGAATACTGTGGCCTGAGGGTCAAATCCAGCTTTGCTGGCTATTTTTGCAGATGAAATCTTATTGTTGGCTTCCCTGGTGGTCCAGTGGGTAAGGACACCGCCTTGCAGTGCAAGGGGCACCAGTTCGATCACTGGCCTGGGAAGATCCCATGTGCCACGGAGTGGCTGGATCCATGTATCCAACTACGAGTCGGAGCTCTGGAGCGCATGCGCCCAGAGCCGGTGCTCTGTGAGGAGAGCGGCCACTGTGATGGGAGGCCCACACAGGGAAAAGAACAAAGACGGATGAATGAAAGATCAATAGAAGTGGCCAAAAAAAAAAAAATCTTATTGTTACACAAACACACCCAACTCATTTAAGTGTTTTCCCTGATCGTTTTTGTGTTACAGTGGCACAGTGTGTAGTTGCAATAGATCTTGCAGTGCAGGGGAAGAAAATTACCACCTGATCTTTACAGATTCTTTACAGATCTTTACAGATTCTTGGCACATGATCATCTGAGGCCTCAGAATGACATCACAAAGATAGGCCACTGATCAGACTTCACCTCATTTCAGGGGTCAGCTCCTATAGTCTTTGAGTAGTATTTAAAAATTTTCCAAGCAGTTGGCAGTATTTGCGCTTTGTTTTCCACTTAAGGAAGCGAAGCTATCTCTAAAAAGAATGGTTACATTGTATTTGTTTGACAAAGCAGGAGGAATTATGTCACAAAATTTATATGAAAATTCTTATGTAAATCCTGCACATTAACAATAGACGTGAAAAATATGTTCAGGGTAGTTAAACACTATGAAAAAGAAAAACTGCCCAAGACTTTTCAAATATTTTTCCCATTTTTTTCTTTAGATTCCTCAATGTAAATGCTCAAGTATTTTAAACAGCTTTATTGGGCACTCTTCAGTGGTGGGTATGATGCTGAAAGCTCAGCTTCTCTTTACACCATTAAATCAAATCTCAGAGACAGTTTTGGGTGAAGTAGAGAAGGATGGCTTTATTGCTTTGCCAGGCAAAGGCAAACACAGCAGGCCCATACCCTCAAAACCATGTGTCCCAACTTGGGGAAGATATAGTGACAAATTTATAGTAAATGAGGGTGTGACCAACTCAGGGACACAATGGATTGGTGGTAAGGTAAATAGGAATCAACGTTTTCAGATTTAATTGGAATGGGGTCTATATGCTTGTAGGCAGCATACCATAACTGCTCCTACCTGGAAGGGGTTTCAGTATCTGCAAAACAGAGATGCTGTTGTGTGTATTCATTGGTGGCGAAACAGGACTTTGTCCCAAGGCTGCTCTTAACTATTTTGCCCTGGTTTCGAAATCCCTCCCTTTTCTAATTAACAGCTGCTTGAATCTGCCCACTGGAACTCAGGGAAGATCATAGAGGGTGAATGAAGGCCTTTTTCTATAATCAAAGAAGTGTGGAAGCACAGAAAAGTCTTGTGCCCAGGAGCACCACTGAGCCCTGCATGTTATCAGGTTCTCTATAATGTGTCCACTCCTGGAAGTATGTTTACTGGCAGGAGACAAAATCCAGTCCTTGCCCTCAGAAGCCTCTTAGGTACTGGGAGACATCTTCTCTTTGTTTTCATCCCTTTCTGGATTTTGTACCACAGATGTCATACCATGTCACCACTGAAGCTAATTCTTCATGAGTGTTATGTGCTTTCTCATAATAGTCAAATAACAAAATACTGACTCCATCCTCTTGCACACATGCAGTCAAGTTCACAATTGTGAATGTAGATTGTGCTGTAAACCCCCTCCCCCAAATGTTATTTTAGGTGAGGGATGGAAAGAGTTGATATCACCCATAAGCATTGGATTCTAAGGGTCTCTGATAGCTCTGTTCTCTTGTTGCCTCTCTAGAAATTTCTCTTTTACACCCTTCCCATATTATTGTCTGTGTTTCTCTAGTTCAAGTCCCTGAGGCTACTCACTTAAGATGTTTCTACATTTCCCTTTATTGTGCTGTGCTGTGCTAAGTTGCTTCAGTCATGCCTGGCTCTTTGTGACCTGATGGACTGTAGTCTGCCAGGCTTTTATGTCCATGGGATTCTGTAGGCAAGAATACTGGAGAGGATTGCCATGCCCTCCTCCAGGGGATCTTCCTAACCCAGGTATCAAACCTGTGTCTCTTCCATCCCCTGCATTTCCCTTTATTATGTAGAATAATTTGGACCTATCTAAAATCTTCAAATCTGACATCTCCGCGTCCAGTACTTAATTTTGGCTAACAGGACAATTTTCACTTATCAAGATCCACCTTTCTGAAAGATAGTTAATTGTAAAACATTCCCATTTTCTTCTTATCATATGTATTATTTCTGTGATGAACTTAATATATTCTGTTTAAAATACAAGGCACAATACATTTGATTTGCTAAAGAATGGGTGATGTTGTTAGAACATCCTCAGTTTTACATGTTCAGTGTTATTAAAACTATTTCATGTGGGAAAGATAGAATACTGACTGGGGATATTCGCGCTTCTGTGTCTATCCTAAAAAATACTATGCTGTTAACTCTTTAGAGCTCAGAAACATAGGACCCTAACAGATAATATTTGGAATAGTGGTGCTTAATTTGTTCTTCAGGGATCTGTAAGTAACAGCTACAGCAGTTTTTCATGGCTCCATAAGACTGACGACTCATGGCCATGATGAAGATGTTGAGGATGGTGATGAAGGCTGTCCCAATCGGAGGATCTATATTAGGAGATTCACGTGTGCCCTCTGCCATTCTCATGTTAACCTGTCAGAGTAGGCATCTTGTCTTCATTTTCAAGATATGGAAACTGAGGCCCCTTCCTCTCGACTCTTCATGAGATTCCTCATGATGTCTCTCTCCTTTGTTTCTGTAGTTCACATACTGGCCAGTTGATCAGATGGTTTCCTCACTGAGCACATCACGAATGTGATGTGATTGGAGACTTTCTTGAGGCAACTGCTTTGGACTAGGGTAAATGGGGCTCTCAGCCAATTACAAATCTAACAGCTAAAAGGGATGTGGCAACTTTCTAACACTCCCTGTTTTTCTTTGTCACTAGTATTTTTTTCACAAATACTGAAAGATTTATTGTAGATAGTTTTGTTACACAATTGTGTTACAATACACATACATTTGAATACTGACATATATGAGGACTGTTAAATCATTTACTGTTTCTTTTGCAGAATGATTTCTTGAGGTGTTCATACCTGTAATAAACTGAATCTGTTCTCATTTGGATCAAATCTTCCATCCTGTATATCTGAGTCACAGTTCACTGCTGAATACTCATTCATACACTTGCACATTCACCTTCTTGGAATATTTTTACATCTAGAATATCTAAGCCTTTATTTTTGAGCTATTTTATTATTAGCTGGGGCCTACCCTTTACCTTACTGAATAGACTTCCTTCTGCACCTGGCCATCTCCAATGCTGAATAAAAAAGGGCAGATTTTTTATAGTTGCCTCCCTGTCTTTTCTGGAACCCAAACATAGTATTTCTTCTCACTACCCCATGTTTATCTTTCATCCATCCCAAGATAGTTGATCCCCTCCCCTCCCCCAACTTATTCCCCTTGTTAACTACTATTCCATTCTCTTGTTTGGTTTGTTCTTTTCTTTTTTTTCTTGTTTTATATTTGACATATGAGTGAAACCATACTGTATTTGTCTTTATTTGTCTGACTCATTTCATTTAGCATAATTCCCTCAGCATCCATCCTTGTTGCCATAAATGGCAAGCTTTCAGCTTTTTATTGCTGAGTAGTACTTCATTCTATGTATACATTCCACATCTCCTTTATTCATTCCTCCATTGATCGGCTCTTAGGTTGTTTCCATATCTTGGCTATGGGAAATCATGCCACAATGAACACGGGGTACAGATATCTTTTCAGATTAGTGTTTTGTATTCTCTGGATAGATTCCCAGAAGTAGCACAATTGAGTTTTGTAATGAAGGCAGACTGGGGATAACTCTCAGTCCCAATCTCTGCATGAACACTTATTAGGTGTGTGGAGTTAGCAACTCACTTAACCTCCTGGAGTCTCCATTTCCCCATCTCCAATTTATGGGTAAGTATACCTATGTCTCAGGATGTGATAGCTTATGTAAGGAACCTAACTCACACCCTGGCACTTTATAGGCATTCATTACATGGGAGCTTGACCTGCCGATGATTTTGACTCTAAATCTCATCTAGAAACCTGTCGTGGGAAGGGGGTGTTCACTGCTTTTCCTCACTAGGTTTGGAGGCTGCGGGCTCCCAGCCTGCTCTGCTGGCTCTCTGAGCTCTGCATGGCAGGGAGGAGGAGAGGAGGGACTGACTTTCCAGTTACGGTCACTTAGCCAGTGCCTAAGGAGCAGCCATCTGTTCAGCTCCTGATCTCAGGAGGCAGAGAGGAACATGGGAAGAGAGCAGAGGGGCCCGTGTGTGGGGAAGGCGGAGCTGAGGAGGCAAAGGCTTCAGTAAACTTCCACATTTCATATTGCAATTTTAGCAGGAGGTGTAACCAGGCTGACTTCTGTGAATGTTAAGCAGCTTGGGCTGGAGAGAGGAAAAAGGGGGTGTGGAATTAGACTAAATACCAATCTGACATAGACTTTTGACTTCTCGTTGCTATTCAAATAAGAATAGACACAAATACACAAGGTTGGACCTTGATGGCAAGTATTTGGATTTGCAGGGTGAATTTTACCCCTCTTTGGCTTTATCTCCCAGGGACGTTTAGCATGGAGGAATGGCATTGCATTTCACAATTCATAAAATATATAGACAGCAGACCCAGGGACCGATCTCACTATTTCCTGCAGAAGTGGCTCCAGGGACCCTAACAGATTCTTAAAAAGCAGCAACATGTTTCTCTGAAGCTAGAGGGCAAAGTCCAATTGTGAATTTGCTTATCCTTTCTTGCTCTGGACATTAACCAGAGTTGGCTTTTTGTCCCCAGACATATCAATAGAATAGCACAGGGGAACAGAAAGCAGATTGCCTTTGACCTCTTATTTACTAGTACATTACATTATGAGGACACTGTCTTCTACTTTTGCTGATTTGAAACCAGGTTTTCCCTCGTCCACTCAGAGGTCCCAGGGATAGTCAATCCTGAGATATTTTGGAGTCCATCTATGTTCAGGCTTGTTTTTAAATGTTCTTAAGAGGAGAAACTGGAAGTCTTCCAGGATACAGCCTGGTTTCCACACAGTGTCCTTTACAGTGCTATCTGGGAGTAGGGAAGGCTGAGGGAGTACCACTCAGACTCCCTCCTCCTCTCTCTTCTACGTGTGGCTGCTGTATTACATTTCATTTAGTGCTTTAAAGGTTTTAAACTAAAGCAGTTTCACAGAGCAGTTCTAGTACACAGGAAAGGAGTCTGCAAATGCACTGTTTTTAGGTTGACTTAGCATTTCTGCTTTTGGTAATAGGCAAAATTTGCAGAGGAGTTAAGGATAAAGGGACCATGCATTATCCATTACATCTTTTTAAACGTAGAAACGTGACACCTGCATTATTTAAGAAACAAGTCAGCAACCCAATTATCAGGAGGAAGAAAGATACTTTACAGAAGCATTCAGACTGAGATTTTAAATATATATTTTGTAAACAAAAATGTGCTTATATAATGAAACTTTTCATTGGATTCCTAAAATATCTGTGACACCAGCTCAAAATAGGAAGCAAGAGTATTAGATCCCTGTGCACTGATTCTTTTTCCACACTCTCATGTACAAACTCTTTCTATGATGGATCATTTGAAATAAGGAAGAAAGGTGACCACCATGCTGGATCTTCAGAACTGGCAGGGTTCCCAAACAGACTTTTGGTTGTCCTTGTACCCCGCTGCTCAGAGGTCTGCAGTTGATTTATAAGATACAAATATTTAAGCACAATAAAACAATGCCCAGGGTGTGATCAAAGACCAGCAACAAGAGAGAGGCAAGTTCAAACAGCAGCTAGCTGTCACAGAGAAAACTATAGCTCTCCATTAGACACACCTAAAATCCACCCATGTATCATTCAATTCACATACTTACATACACACACACACACACACACACACACACACACACACACACATCCACAGTGTCCACACCTCCATACTCATCTCAAATGGGCTGTCAGTGATTAACAAGTCAGCCCCCTTAAGTAGTAGGATCGTCTGAAAAGTTAATAGTGAACCATGTTACAGCTCATGGGATTAGTTAATTAGACAGAGGCTTGCAGGCAAGATCGCTGTAGTCTGTTCTGTTAAAGTGATGGAACCCACTTAGGCAACTGATGAAAAAAGCAGTGTGAACCCTCTTCAAGGGAGGAAATGTGGAATGGAACAGAATAAAAGCTCAGCATAGCGGGAACAAGCTGGCAGTGGCAGGACCATCCAATGATTGCTGTTTTTTTCCCGCGCTGGAAAAGGCAGAGGCTTGGGGAAAAGGTTTATAAATTTGGTTACCATCTTTCCTCCTGCTTCAAGGCAATTTTAATTACTTTTAAAAGTCAGTCCCTAAACTTGCATTCCCTCACATGAATCATTGACCTTCACTTTCAAGGACAAGTAGGCAAAGAGTGCTTGGCTTTAGGAGGTAATAAATACATTTTAGTAGATAAAGGATGGCTATTTAGTCATATTCAGATGAAGGTTAATATTATTTTAGAATTTTCTTAGTATGACAAACATGTTGGCAGATGCTGTTTCTTATATAATGAAACTTTTCATTGGATTCCTAAAATATCTGTGACACCAGCTCAAAATAGGAAGCAAGAGTATTAGATCCCTGTGCACTGATTCTTTTTCCACACTCTCATGTACAAACTCTTTCTATGATGGATCATTTGAAATAAGGAAGAAAGGTGACCACCATGCTGGATCTTCAGAACTGGCAGGGTTCCCAAACAGACTTTTGGTTGTCCTTGTACCCCGCTGCTCAGAGGTCTGCAGTTGATTTATAAGATACAAATATTTAAGCACAATAAAACAATGCCCAGGGTGTGATCAAAGACCAGCAACAAGAGAGAGGCAAGTTCAAACAGCAGCTAGCTGTCACAGAGAAAACTATAGCTCTCCATTAGACACACCTAAAATCCACCCATGTATCATTCAATTCACATACTTACATACACACACACACACACACACACACACACACACACACACACATCCACAGTGTCCACACCTCCATACTCATCTCAAATGGGCTGTCAGTGATTAACAAGTCAGCCCCCTTAAGTAGTAGGATCGTCTGAAAAGTTAATAGTGAACCATGTTACAGCTCATGGGATTAGTTAATTAGACAGAGGCTTGCAGGCAAGATCGCTGTAGTCTGTTCTGTTAAAGTGATGGAACCCACTTAGGCAACTGATGAAAAAAGCAGTGTGAACCCTCTTCAAGGGAGGAAATGTGGAATGGAACAGAATAAAAGCTCAGCATAGCGGGAACAAGCTGGCAGTGGCAGGACCATCCAATGATTGCTGTTTTTTCCAGCGCTGGAAAAGGCAGAGGCTTGGGGAAAAGGTTTATAAATTTGGTTACCATCTTTCCTCCTGCTTCAAGGCAATTTTAATTACTTTTAAAAGTCAGTCCCTAAACTTGCATTCCCTCACATGAATCATTGACCTTCACTTTCAAGGACAAGTAGGCAAAGAGTGCTTGGCTTTAGGAGGTAATAAATACATTTTAGTAGATAAAGGATGGCTATTTAGTCATATTCAGATGAAGGTTAATATTATTTTAGAATTTTCTTAGTATGACAAACATGTTGGCAGATGCTGTTTCTTATATTGTAACTGGCTCATTGTGATCCTTTCCAGGGACCACAAAATTGTTTCTTTCTCCTTTGAACCAAAATTCAGAAATGCAGTGACTTATTCTGGCCAAGCAGGGGTTTCAAATAAATGAAACTGTCTATAAAATCAGAAGGAGGGATAGATGATACAGCTAGTACTACTACTACTAATTATTTGGAGCATTATACTGAGTTACAACGTGACCTCCCAAAGTAGGCATTTGTTTTCATGATGGTGGTTGAACTCAGGTTTGCTGGGTTGTGTGATCCAATTTTTAAAATAGATGTCTTCGCATAACCACAGAGCCGTGTGCAATTTCAAGAAGTAATACAGAGACCCTTGTGGTGATTTTAGTCAGCTTCCACCAGTAGTGGCGTCCTCCACAAGTGCATCCTGTCTGACATCAACATCAGGGTTTGGACAGTGATATGGCCAAGACCCAGGACATCACCATCAGCACAGATCCCTCATGCTGACCATTGACAGCCATATTCATTCTCCCCAAACCTTCCTTCCTTCCTTATCCATGGCAACCATTAGTCTGGTTTCTTTATTTATTTATTTTTTCATTTGAAGACTAGTATATAAATGGAACACATGGTATGTAACCTCTGAAGTTGACTTGCATCATTCTCTGTAGAGTTATCCTACTTTGTTTATCTTAGTGGCTCATTCCTTTATTACACAGCAGTATTTCCTGTCAGGCATACGCCAGAGTTCTGTTTAGCCAGTCATCCACTGAATGTGTATTCAGAATTGACAGATATCCTTACTTTGTCCCTTATCTTAGTGGCATAGCGGAACAAGCTGGCAGTGGCAGGACCATCCAATGATTGCTGTTTTTTCCAGCGCTGGAAAAGGCAGAGGCTTGGGGAAAAGGTTTATAAATTTGGTTACCATCTTTCCTCCTGCTTCAAGGCAATTTTAATTACTTTTAAAAGTCAGTCCCTAAACTTGCATTCCCTCACATGAATCATTGACCTTCACTTTCAAGGACAAGTAGGCAAAGAGTGCTTGGCTTTAGGAGGTAATAAATACATTTTAGTAGATAAAGGATGGCTATTTAGTCATATTCAGATGAAGGTTAATATTATTTTAGAATTTTCTTAGTATGACAAACATGTTGGCAGATGCTGTTTCTTATATTGTAACTGGCTCATTGTGATCCTTTCCAGGGACCACAAAATTGTTTCTTTCTCCTTTGAACCAAAATTCAGAAATGCAGTGACTTATTCTGGCCAAGCAGGGGTTTCAAATAAATGAAACTGTCTATAAAATCAGAAGGAGGGATAGATGATACAGCTAGTACTACTACTACTAATTATTTGGAGCATTATACTGAGTTACAACGTGACCTCCCAAAGTAGGCATTTGTTTTCATGATGGTGGTTGAACTCAGGTTTGCTGGGTTGTGTGATCCAATTTTTAAAATAGATGTCTTCGCATAACCACAGAGCCGTGTGCAATTTCAAGAAGTAATACAGAGACCCTTGTGGTGATTTTAGTCAGCTTCCACCAGTAGTGGCGTCCTCCACAAGTGCATCCTGTCTGACATCAACATCAGGGTTTGGACAGTGATATGGCCAAGACCCAGGACATCACCATCAGCACAGATCCCTCATGCTGACCATTGACAGCCATATTCATTCTCCCCAAACCTTCCTTCCTTCCTTATCCATGGCAACCATTAGTCTGGTTTCTTTATTTATTTATTTTTTCATTTGAAGACTAGTATATAAATGGAACACATGGTATGTAACCTCTGAAGTTGACTGCTCTCACTTAGCATCATTCTCTGTAGAGTTATCCTACTTTGTTTATCTTAGTGGCTCATTCCTTTTTATTACACAGCAGTATTTCCTGTCAGGCATACGCCAGAGTTCTGTTTAGCCAGTCATCCACTGAATGTGTATTCAGAATTGACAGAATCCAAAATCAAGCGGCATTTGACGTTCCTGGTGCCACACCTCTCAGAGGTCTGCAATCAGTTGTTCCTGGTCCGGAGCTATTATGAATAAACGTTCTGCTATAAATATTATTGATAGGCTTACAAGTTTTTGTTTCTGTGGAATTGGTGCCCAGTAGGGCAATTATTGAGTTGTATGGCACTTCACATTTAGTGTTTTTAAAAACTGCTTGTCTGTTTTCCAAAATGGTTGGGTCATGACATCCAAGCCAGTAGTGTGTAAGGATTTTACTGTCTTCTTGTCAGTATTTAGTGTTGTAACTATTTTTTTTTTAATTTTTCATTCTGAAAACTGTAGTAATATCTCATTGTGATTTTAGTTTGCATTTCTCTAATGACTAATTGTGCTTCTCAGGTGGCTTAGTAGTAAAGAATACACCTGCCAATGCAGGTGACTCAGATTTGATCCATAGGTTGGAAATATCCCCTGGAGAAGAAAATTGCAACCCACTCCAGTATTTTTGTCTGGGAAATCCCAGGGACAGAGGAGCCTAAGAGGCTGTAGTCCATGGGGTCACAAAAGGGTCAGACACGAGACTAAAAAACAGTGTGTGTGTGTGTGTGTGTTGATATTGTTCTATTTGGTAAAATGTCACTTTGCCTTTCTATTATGTAATCAGATTTTTTTTAAGTTAAATTTTGAGAGGTATTTTCTATATTTTTCCTTAGATATATGGTTTGCAAATAGATGCTTTCATTCTATAAATTTTTTTCAACCTCTAATCAGAGTCTTTTACAGAGCCAAAGTGTTTAATTTTAATGAGTTCAATATATTAATTTTTTATTTTATGGATTATGCATTTAACATCAAGTCTAAAGATTTTCTCCTTTATATCCTAAGGATTTTAAAGCTTTGTCTAAACCTTTCTCTAAAAGTTTCATACTTTATGTCGATAGTTTGGTATGTAACCTCTGAAGTTTACTGCTCTCACTTAGCATCATTCTCTGTAGAGTTATCCTACTTTGTTTATCTTAGTGGCTCATTCCTTTTTATTACACAGCAGTATTTCCTGTCAGGCATACGCCAGAGTTCTGTTTAGCCAGTCATCCACTGAATGTGTATTCAGAATTGACAGAATCCAAAATCAAGCGGCATTTGACGTTCCTGGTGCCACACCTCTCAGAGGTCTGCAATCAGTTGTTCCTGGTCCGGAGCTATTATGAATAAACGTTCTGCTATAAATATTATTGATAGGCTTACAAGTTTTTGTTTCTGTGGAATTGGTGCCCAGTAGGGCAATTATTGAGTTGTATGGCACTTCACATTTAGTGTTTTTAAAAACTGCTTGTCTGTTTTCCAAAATGGTTGGGTCATGACATCCAAGCCAGTAGTGTGTAAGGATTTTACTGTCTTCTTGTCAGTATTTAGTGTTGTAACTATTTTTTTTTTAATTTTTCATTCTGAAAACTGTAGTAATATCTCATTGTGATTTTAGTTTGCATTTCTCTAATGACTAATTGTGCTTCTCAGGTGGCTTAGTAGTAAAGAATACACCTGCCAATGCAGGTGACTCAGATTTGATCCATAGGTTGGAAATAGCCCGTGGAGAAGAAAATTGCAACCCACTCCAGTATTTTTGTCTGGGAAATCCCAGGGACAGAGGAGCCTAAGAGGCTGTAGTCCATGGGGTCACAAAAGGGTCAGACACGAGACTAAAAAACAGTGTGTGTGTGTGTGTGTGTTGATATTGTTCTATTTGGTAAAATGTCACTTTGCCTTTCTATTATGTAATCAGATTTTTTTTAAGTTAAATTTTGAGAGGTATTTTCTATATTTTTCCTTAGATATATGGTTTGCAAATAGATGCTTTCATTCTATAAATTTTTTTCAACCTCTAATCAGAGTCTTTTTACAGAGCCAAAGTGTTTAATTTTAATGAGTTCAATATATTAATTTTTTATTTTATGGATTATGCATTTAACATCAAGTCTAAAGATTTTCTCCTTTATATCCTAAGGATTTTAAAGCTTTGTCTAAACCTTTCTCTAAAAGTTTCATACTTTATGTCGATAGATCCATTTTAAGTTAATTTTCAAATAAGTCCAATCCAACAGTCTTTGTTTTTTTTCATTTTGGCAGAGGGACTATGTATGTCTACCCATTCCAGAGCCATTTCTTAAAAATGTTATCCATTGAATTACATTTGCAACTTTAAAAATTCAGGTGGCCATGATTTTTTTGAGTCTGTATTTGGGTTTTTTATTTTGTTCTCTTCAATTTTGTGTCTGTTCACTCTGCCAGTACCACAAAATACCGTTACTGTGGGGCTTCCCAGGTGGCACTAGTGGTAAAGAACCCACCTGCCGATGCAGGAGACAGAAGCCATGTAGGTTCCATCCTAGATCAGGAAGATCTCCTGGAGGAGGGCATGGGAACCCACTTCAGTATTCTTGCCTGGAGAATCCCATGAACAGAAGAGCCTGGTGGACTACAGTCCATAGAGTCTGAAGCGACAGTGTGCACGTGACTATTACTATAGCTATATCAAAAGTCTTAAAATTGGGTAAAATGATGTCTCTCATTTCTTTTTAAAATTTGTTTTAGCTATTTCAGTTCCTCCCACTTTCTGTATAAACTTTAGAATAATCTCCTCTATGTCTATAAAAATGTTTTGCTGTAATTTGATGTGAATTTCAATCTGTATATCAGCCTGGAGAAAATTAGTATTTTTACTATAATGATTCTTCTAATTCATGAACACAGTATGTCTCTTTATTTAGAGTTTTAATTTCTTTCATCAAAAAAGTTTAATTTCTTCCATCAAAAAAGTGTTTACTTTTCAGTTTGTCATCTGTATGTATTTCATTAGATTTACATCTAAGTGTTTCTCTTTTTTTTTGAAAATTGCAGATAACATCACGCTTTGCTTTTGGGCATCCATGTGTTTATTGCTAGTATATTGAAATGAAGTTGGTTTTTCTGTATTTTATCTGATATCCTGTAATCTTACTGAACTCACTTATTTGCCACAGGTTTTCTTAGGACAGTCATGCATAGACAACCATACCCTCTATAAAGAGGGGAAGTTTTATTTCATCTTTCTGCTGAGTACTTTTTTTTTTTGCAACACTGAATGGCCTATGGGTCTAGGGGTTGAACCCAGGCCCTTGGCGGTGAGAGCCCAGAGTGCTAATCCACCAGGGAATTCCCTCTGAATACATTTTATTTCCCTTTCTTGTGTTACTGTATGGACTAGAATTTCTTGCATTGTGCTGAGGAATGTGATGGGAACAGACATCCATGCCTTATTCCATCCTTAGGGAAAAGCATAGTCTATCGCCTTTAAATATAATATTAGCGGTAGTTTTTTGTTGTTGCTTTTGATCAGGTTGAGAGGAAGTTACCTCTGCCATTTTTTTTTTAGTTTTTTTCATGATATGTAGACTTTCACCAGATACTTTTTGTACATTCATCGATTTTTCCTCTTTAGTTTTTTTTTAATGAGCTAGATAGACTGGTATTTCAAAATGTTAATCCATCCTTTCATCCCCAGAATAAATCCTATGTGGTCAGGATATATAGTTATTTTTATATACTGTTGATTCATATTTGTTAAGATGAGAATTTATACATCTATATTCATAGGAAATATTGGTCTTTAGTTTTGCAGGGTTTCTGTTTGATTTTTTCTATGCCTTTGGGTATGTTTAAGTATCTTCATAAAATGAATTGTAAAGTGCTCCGTCTTCTATTTTCTCAGAAAGGTTTTGTAGAATGGGTGTTGATTCTTCTCTGAACCTTTGATGGAACTCTCAAGTGAAATCTTCTGGGCCTGAGATTTTACATGAATCTTAAAATTACAGATTAATTTCCTTATTTGTCCCAAGATTAGCCAGATGAACTGATATTTCATTTTTGGAGAGTTGTCATATGCTTAGGGTTTAGAGTTGTTGGTCCATTTCATCTTAGTTGTCAAATTTATTTTTGTAGATTTCTTTGATGTATCCTTTAAGCCTCTTAGCTATGCCATCAAGGCCTCTAGTGATGTCTCATGCATTTCCTTTGTGCCCTAGTCACTCCTGCCAGAAGTTTGTCAATTTTATTGATTTTTTTTTCAAAAAAAACAAGCTATTTCATTGCCGGACAGTCATGCATAGACAACCATACCCTCTATAAAGAGGGGAAGTTTTATTTCATCTTTCTGCTGAGTACTTTTTTTTTTTGCAACACTGAATGGCCTATGGGTCTAGGGGTTGAACCCAGGCCCTTGGCGGTGAGAGCCCAGAGTGCTAATCCACCAGGGAATTCCCTCTGAATACATTTTATTTCCCTTTCTTGTGTTACTGTATGGACTAGAATTTCTTGCATTGTGCTGAGGAATGTGATGGGAACAGACATCCATGCCTTATTCCATCCTTAGGGAAAAGCATAGTCTATCGCCTTTAAATATAATATTAGCGGTAGTTTTTTGTTGTTGCTTTTGATCAGGTTGAGAGGAAGTTACCTCTGCCATTTTTTTTTTAGTTTTTTTCATGATATGTAGACTTTCACCAGATACTTTTTGTACATTCATCGATTTTTCCTCTTTAGTTTTTTTTTAATGAGCTAGATAGACTGGTATTTCAAAATGTTAATCCATCCTTTCATCCCCAGAATAAATCCTATGTGGTCAGGATATATAGTTATTTTTATATACTGTTGATTCATATTTGTTAAGATGAGAATTTATACATCTATATTCATAGGAAATATTGGTCTTTAGTTTTGCAGGGTTTCTGTTTGATTTTTGCTATGCCTTTGGGTATGTTTAAGTATCTTCATAAAATGAATTGTAAAGTGCTCCGTCTTCTATTTTCTCAGAAAGGTTTTGTAGAATGGGTGTTGATTCTTCTCTGAACCTTTGATGGAACTCTCAAGTGAAATCTTCTGGGCCTGAGATTTTACATGAATCTTAAAATTACAGATTAATTTCCTTATTTGTCCCAAGATTAGCCAGATGAACTGATATTTCATTTTTGGAGAGTTGTCATATGCTTAGGGTTTAGAGTTGTTGGTCCATTTCATCTTAGTTGTCAAATTTATTTTTGTAGATTTCTTTGATGTATCCTTTAAGCCTCTTAGCTATGCCATCAAGGCCTCTAGTGATGTCTCATGCATTTCCTTTGTGCCCTAGTCACTCCTGCCAGAAGTTTGTCAATTTTATTGATTTTTTTTTCAAAAAAAACAATCTATTTCATTGCCTTTATATGTTGTTTTTATGTGTACAGTTTTATTTAATTTGGTCTTTTATTATTCTTTCCTTCTCACTTTCAGCTTTATTGTTTTCTTCTTTTACTAAAATCTAGAATCTTAGGTTATTGATGTGAGACATTTTCTTCTTTTACAATGAATGTGTTTAGTTCTGTAAATTTCTTAGGAGTGCTTTAGCAGTTTCTTACAAACTTTGATATATTTTCTTTTTCCTTTATTTTACTGTATATTTTGGTCTTTCATGATCTTTTCTCCATGAATTGTTTAGAAAATGGTTGTTTAGTTGTCAAGTGTTTAGATATTTTCTTCTCATCTTTCTATTCCTGATTCAGTTTGATTCTATTGTGATAATAGGACATATTCTGTATGACTTCAGTTTTTTGAAAAGTTTCAGATTTGTTTTTACGATCTGGGCTATGTTATTTGGGTACTTGAGAAGGATGTAAAATCTGCTGTTGTTGGGAGGAATATTCTGTAAGTGTTAAGCAGGTCTTGCTGATTGGTGGTGTTTTGGGATTCTTCTGTTATCTGTCCTTATTTTCTGTCTAGTTGTTTTATCAATCATTGAAACTCCACTATTGAAACCTCCAACTCTAATTATGGATTTATATATTTTCCTTTCAATTCTGTTATTTTTTGTTTAATATACTTTGCAGGGTTTTTTTGGTACATATATATTTAGAATTGTTTCTGCTTGGAAGATTGATCCTTTTATCATTATATAATGCCCCTCTCTGTCTCTGATAATTTTCTCTGCCTATGAAGTCCACTTTATCTAATATTAATGTAGTCACTCCTGTGTTATTTTTGTTAATGCTTGCATTATATATCTTTTTCCTTTGTTTTACTTTCAACATCCCTGCAATGTTACATTTCAATTTACTTACTTTTTGACAATATGAAGTTGGGTCATATTTTTTTAATTCATTCTGAAGATCTCTTTTTTAATTTGTGTACTTAGACCACTATCATTTAATGCAATTATTGCTATTTTAGGGCTTAATTCTGCCATTTTACTCTTTGTTTTCTATTTGTTCTTCTTGTTCTTTTTCTCATTTTTCTCTTCTCTTCTTCCTACATTCTTGTGATCTATTGAACATGTTTTTGAACTCCATTTTGATTTAAATATAGTGCTTTTGAGTACATCTCTTTGTATAGTCTTTTTAGTTGCTGCATCACACCTACATATTTTATCACAGCTTACTGCTTTCATCAGATTATCAGTTGTTTTGTGGAAACCCTACCTCCGTTTGTGTCCTTTTACCCTTCTCATTTATAATATAATTTTTAAAAATATGCCCCCTACATATATTAAAGTCCCATCAGACAGTATTATAATTTTTATTTCAACTATTAAAAATAATCTGGAATACTCAGAAGGACAAAGTCTTTTTTCTTTCATTATTACCAAGATTTTTTTTTCCTATTTTAGAAAACTACCTCTTTAGTTATTTATTTAGAATAAGTCTGCTGGTCATAATGTCTTTTAGTTTTCCTCCATCTGAGGATGTCATGTTGAATTCATTCTAGAAGGCTATTTTCATTGCATCTGTTTTTCTGGGTTGAAACTTCTCTCAGCATTTGAAAAATGTTTTGCCATTTCCATCTTGTTCAAATTACTTTCCTCTGTAGGCAAGGTATCATTTTTCTTTCACTGCTTTCCAGATTTTCTTTAAGTTTTCAGAAATTTAACTATGATATGTCTTAAAGTAGATGCATTTGTTCAGAATCTTGGATGTGTAGCTTTATGGTTTTTTGCAAATTTGGATGTATTCAGCCACTATTTTATCACTTTGTCAGCCCCATTCATTTTCTTTTCCTTTGTGACCCTAATAACATAAGCATTGTCTTTTGTTCTCACTCTATAGGTAGGTCCCTGAAGCTCTGTTCATTTTTTCTTCATCTGTTTTTCAGTCAACTGTATAGAGTGGATACTTTTCATTGTTCAGTTTTCAAGTTCTCTCATCCTTTCTTCTATCTCTTTATTCTTCTCTTGAGCCCATCCATTAAGTTATTTATTTTGGCTATTTAAATATAGTGCTTTTGAGTACATCTCTTTGTATAGTCTTTTTAGTTGCTGCATCACACCTACATATTTTATCACAGCTTACTGCTTTCATCAGATTATCAGTTGTTTTGTGGAAACCCTACCTCCGTTTGTGTCCTTTTACCCTTCTCATTTATAATATAATTTTTAAAAATATGCCCCCTACATATATTAAAGTCCCATCAGACAGTATTATAATTTTTATTTCAACTATTAAAAATAATCTGGAATACTCAGAAGGACAAAGTCTTTTTTCTTTCATTATTACCAAGATTTTTTTTTCCTATTTTAGAAAACTACCTCTTTAGTTATTTATTTAGAATAAGTCTGCTGGTCATAATGTCTTTTAGTTTTCCTCCATCTGAGGATGTCATGTTGAATTCATTCTAGAAGGCTATTTTCATTGCATCTGTTTTTCTGGGTTGAAACTTCTCTCAGCATTTGAAAAATGTTTTGCCATTTCCATCTTGTTCAAATTACTTTCCTCTGTAGGCAAGGTATCATTTTTCTTTCACTGCTTTCCAGATTTTCTTTAAGTTTTCAGAAATTTAACTATGATATGTCTTAAAGTAGATGCATTTGTTCAGAATCTTGGATGTGTAGCTTTATGGTTTTTTGCAAATTTGGATGTATTCAGCCACTATTTTATCACTTTGTCAGCCCCATTCATTTTCTTTTCCTTTGTGACCCTAATAACATAAGCATTGTCTTTTGTTCTCACTCTATAGGTAGGTCCCTGAAGCTCTGTTCATTTTTTCTTCATCTGTTTTTCAGTCAACTGTATAGAGTGGATACTTTTCATTGTTCAGTTTTCAAGTTCTCTCATCCTTTCTTCTATCTCTTTATTCTTCTCTTGAGCCCATCCATTAAGTTATTTATTTTGGCTATTTTAATTTTCAATTCTAAAATTTACATTGGAGTCATCTTTGTATCTTCTATTTGTTTGCTGAGACTTTGTATTTCTTAATAACTTTCTCTTTTTTCTTTGTTTATGTGTGTCCATAATTGCCACTGAAGCATGTTATGATGACTGTTTTTAAATCTATGCCAAATAATTCTAACATCTTTCTCCTCTCAGCACTGGCATCTATTGATTAAACCTTTTCCATTCATTTTGATATCTTTCTTGTTCTTTGTAATATAGTTTCTTTTTCTTTTTTGCTTTCTTTCTGAAATCTGCACCCTTGAAGTATTATGATATTCTATGTCTTATTTAAATCTTCTATTAGAGTCGGTTTCCTCTGACACTGCTCTGTTGGATCAATGATCCTATCTCAACATTGCTCCTTTTGCTTAAAAGTTCAGGTTTCCCACTCAGTCTTTGCTAGCTCTCTAGGGAAGAGATTTCCTTGTAAGGAGCTCGAATAGGAGGGGAGTTGGGAATTCTGGCTCCCCACTAGACTGATACTTCTCTTCGTGATAGGGTTAGGAGGGCTTCATTACTCCCCTCCATATGATGTCTGCTGACACCAGCAGGCACTAACAACAAGCAGGACTTGTTACCACTGGAAGATAATGAGAGTCCTGACTTTCCATTAATCCTCCTTCTGTGCACCGTAGAAGAGAAGAGTAGCAATTTATTACCACCCAGTTGGGATGGAAGGTCAGCCTCCTTCTGAGGAGAGGATAGCCTCATTACTTCCTGGAAGGCGTGAAAGTCTCAGCTCCCTTCTTAACCTTTCCTGAAACCACTGTTTGGGATGGAGGTGTCTTCTTGCTTCTTCAGCAACATGGAAATCTAAGCTCCACAGTCAACTTTTGCTGATGACAGTGGGAGTGGAGACTACTGCATTTCCTGTGCTATTTGGCAGGGGTAAGATGGTTACCATCTAAATGTTTCTTCTCTTGTTAGGCTGCCCCTTTCAAAGTCCTTTGCTGAAAGGCAGCAGACTTTTGTTGGAGCTTTTCTTGTGTGAGTTCTTTGCTGTTTCTGGGTTCACAGTGTCTTTAGCTCCAAGTCTGAGATATATAGGGCAAAAAGAAAATTCAGAAACTCAACACACTATTGTTCCTTGGGTCCTGAGGGCACTAGTGGGTCTGTCTCTTATTCTCACCTTTCAGATTCTTCTTATGGTTGTTTTATATCTAATGTACAGGGTCTTCAGCCATACCTCGTAGGGGGAAATTAGTAAAAGTACATTTCTGCAATCATTTTGGAAGTGGGAATATTTCTTGACTGTCAGATTTTCATGATAAGCTCAGGACTCAGATTTTAATATACCTTCTACTGGTTTGTCTCTTTTTTATTGAAAATTAATTTTTAAATAACAGGCAGGCTACATGTAAAATGTCTAGAGTCCAATAGTCTGTGCACTCTGCTCAGTTTCCTAAGAAATTAGCTTTCCCTGGCTAAAATTTGTCATTTTCTTACCTCATTTTATATAAATGTCTATCATTTATCTGGAGGTAACATTGCTGACAAACTGAACTATCAAGGGCATAGCCAAGAAAGAGGAATTTAGCAGGAAAAGATCACTAGGCAACCAAATTAGACGTCAAAATGTCCAAACATTAAATTTCTTGTACTTTATAAATAGGTAATAAGTCTTTAGGCTCACACTTAGAGCCTGATTTTTAAAAATATGTGTAAAATAAAATTGCATACATACACACGTAGAAAGTCAGCCCAATTTCCCAAGCATGATGCAAATTAGAGGAGATAGGATTTCATGAGTTAGGAACAGTGAAAACATTAAAAAGTAAAAACTCACAGTGAAGCAGAAGCAAAATGATAAAATCCACTCAAACCAGCTAGTCCTTCCTCCCCACACCCAAGAAAGAACACTTGCAGCTCCTCAGTGTTGGTGTGCTCACTCTTACACATCCTTGTGTGAGTGCTCAGTCATGTCGGACTCTTTATAGCCCATGGACTGGAGCCTGCCAGTGTCCTCTGCCCATGGAATTTTCCAGGCAAGAATACTGGAGTGGGGTGCCATTCTCTTCTCCAGGAGATCTCCCCAACTCAGAGACTGAACCCTCATCTCTTGTCTTCTGCATTGGAGGCAGGTTTTTTGCCACTAGTGCCTCCTACATCCTTAGTAGGCACTGAAGATCTTCCTTTATCAGTATATAGTTCAAGTATTGATATTTATAATTAGAAGTTAGTTTCAGGGATTCATATGATCATCTCTGTCTTATGCAAATTTGAAACTACTTACCTAAGACAAAAAAGTGGTTTTAATCATTCAGAGTAGGGGAAAAAAAAAAAGACTTCTTAGCCCTTACCATGTATTAGACAGCATATTGAGAGTTTTACCATAGTATACCTTTTAGTTTCTATAAACACTCTATGCAGTAAATACTCTTATTCTTCATTTTCACTGATTGAGAAACTGAGTTTTACAAGGGGTCAGCTAGTCAGTGGCTGTGATAGGTTTGACATCCAAGACTACAATGGGCATGTTCTTAACCTGCCTGTAGTGTGGATTCTAAAATGTTTAGATCACTTGTTGGGAATTGAGAGAGAAGTTTTTGAACACCTAGAAATTGCACTAATATTAAGACACTGGAATCTGCTCTGCAGCAGCAGAAAAATCCATGCCAGCGTTGCCCATTTGTGCTCTCCAAACAGGTCCTAGAGTCTTGACTGGTGACTCTCAAAGATGCATCTCAGCTCCCTATGTCAGGGACTGTAGGCTCCAGGAAACTGAGAACTTAACGTTTTTTATAAGTGCTCAACTGTGCTTCATGTTTACCACAGATATACCCTTTTTCATTGCCAAGTGTCCAACAAAGGTGTCCACAATTATAGGCAGTGTTTTATACTGTACACAGATAGTCTTAATTAGAAGGTTTCCTGAGATCCAGAAAGACCACTTGCCTTGAAACGACAAGAAAGGGATAGCTTGGCTTCTGGTGTCTTGGAGCAGATGTCCTCCACATTACCGCACATTCAGGCTAGGCCTTTGGTGTACATAAGCACCCCACTGCGGTGTGGTAAATAACCAAAGAAGAGTAGAGGGACTCCAAACTATAGATCTATTCCCCAAGTACTTCTTGACATATCATGGAGGCAATGAACATCAGTAGCCTGGAGAAAAATCATGACACTGGCTCTGGGTTGTGTTTGCCATTTTAATTAAAATTTGTGTTTTTTCATTCTGTCCAGCCCTGGTCCTGGGGTTCAAGCTATTTTCCATGGTCTTATAAAATTTATTATTTTTATCAGTATATAGTTCAAGTATTGATATTTATAATTAGAAGTTAGTTTCAGGGATTCATATGATCATCTCTGTCTTATGCAAATTTGAAACTACTTACCTAAGACAAAAAAGTGGTTTTAATCATTCAGAGTAGGGGAAAAAAAAAAAGACTTCTTAGCCCTTACCATGTATTAGACAGCATATTGAGAGTTTTACCATAGTATACCTTTTAGTTTCTATAAACACTCTATGCAGTAAATACTCTTATTCTTCATTTTCACTGATTGAGAAACTGAGTTTTACAAGGGGTCAGCTAGTCAGTGGCTGTGATAGGTTTGACATCCAAGACTACAATGGGCATGTTCTTAACCTGCCTGTAGTGTGGATTCTAAAATGTTTAGATCACTTGTTGGGAATTGAGAGAGAAGTTTTTGAACACCTAGAAATTGCACTAATATTAAGACACTGGAATCTGCTCTGCAGCAGCAGAAAAATCCATGCCAGCGTTGCCCATTTGTGCTCTCCAAACAGGTCCTAGAGTCTTGACTGGTGACTCTCAAAGATGCATCTCAGCTCCCTATGTCAGGGACTGTAGGCTCCAGGAAACTGAGAACTTAACGTTTTTTATAAGTGCTCAACTGTGCTTCATGTTTACCACAGATATACCCTTTTTCATTGCCAAGTGTCCAACAAAGGTGTCCACAATTATAGGCAGTGTTTTATACTGTACACAGATAGTCTTAATTAGAAGGTTTCCTGAGATCCAGAAAGACCACTTGCCTTGAAACGACAAGAAAGGGATAGCTTGGCTTCTGGTGTCTTGGAGCAGATGTCCTCCACATTACCGCACATTCAGGCTAGGCCTTTGGTGTACATAAGCACCCCACTGCGGTGTGGTAAATAACCAAAGAAGAGTAGAGGGACTCCAAACTATAGATCTATTCCCCAAGTACTTCTTGACATATCATGGAGGCAATGAACATCAGTAGCCTGGAGAAAAATCATGACACTGGCTCTGGGTTGTGTTTGCCATTTTAATTAAAATTTGTGTTTTTTCATTCTGTCCAGCCCTGGTCCTGGGGTTCAAGCTATTTTCCATGGTCTATGAAGTCAATAAGAGCCTATCATTTGGAACTTGGAAGCATCTAAGCATTTTAATCTTATTTGTTCTGCAGAAGGATAGAGTTTTCTGAGTCATGTCTGTCTACATTTCCAGACCCAGGGTGTCAGGCGACAGGCTATGGAGCTCCTTGGTTGCCAGATCATATATTGAGAGGCTTCTTTCCATTAGCTTACCTGTTGCAGTCAATGCGCTTGCCTGTGTTTCTTTTCCACAGTGAATATCCCAGCTGTGAAAAGGACAGTAGGATGGACTTGGGTTGATGGCCTCATGGTAGTTCCAATTAGATCTCTCTGAACAAGATGTCCTGTTGGTAGGTGACTAGGGAAATGAAGTGACCATGCATGTCCAAGGTACAGATTTACCAAGAAGAAAACATGGATGAGGGGTCTGTTCATTAAAGAAATCAAGGATTGCATATCAAGGAGGCTTTATATAGTTATTCTCCAAACCAAGCTAGGCAAATTTGAGCTAGCCCAACATGACCTGGTACCATTACAAAACATCACCAGCATATATTTATGTCTTATATACACTTTTATTTTATTTGTATTTATTTAATTTTGGTATTTGTGTTTCTGCAGTCCTTCCATAGCAAAAAGAGAATGCAATGAAAGCTGGACAAAATTACTTTTACTCTGAACCACTTCATAGTAAGATCTTTCATTAGAGTGACAGACTTACCATGTCATCTTTGCACATATAGAAAGTCAAAATATGAGTTATTTTGCTATTACTTTCCCCCCAAATCTATTCAAGTAAATGGCATAAGAATTAATTTGCTGTGTCGAGTTCTTCTATTAAGGTTGATTGTTAAAGTATGCTTTAAACGTTTGCAGAAGAGATGATGCAACGTTGACCAAATTTGCCTTTTTATGTTTTTTTCTGAGTCAGAGCATGAATCAGAACTGATGGCAGCATTTCTTAGAATCACCGTCTGAGTTTCTCTCCTGTGATGTTTTTAGGTAGCCAAGTGACAAGTGCCGAAAGTCCAGCCTGACTTTTCAGAAAGCATCGGCCTTCTGCCAGACCTGCGATCATGGATGTCCCCCCTCTGCCAGGCTCTGGGTTGTGTTTGCCATTTTAATTAAAATTTGTGTTTTTCATTCTGTCCAGCCCTGGTCCTGGGGTTCAAGCTATTTTCCATGGTCTATGAAGTCAATAAGAGCCTATCATTTGGAACTTGGAAGCATCTAAGCATTTTAATCTTATTTGTTCTGCAGAAGGATAGAGTTTTCTGAGTCATGTCTGTCTACATTTCCAGACCCAGGGTGTCAGGCGACAGGCTATGGAGCTCCTTGGTTGCCAGATCATATATTGAGAGGCTTCTTTCCATTAGCTTACCTGTTGCAGTCAATGCGCTTGCCTGTGTTTCTTTTCCACAGTGAATATCCCAGCTGTGAAAAGGACAGTAGGATGGACTTGGGTTGATGGCCTCATGGTAGTTCCAATTAGATCTCTCTGAACAAGATGTCCTGTTGGTAGGTGACTAGGGAAATGAAGTGACCATGCATGTCCAAGGTACAGATTTACCAAGAAGAAAACATGGATGAGGGGTCTGTTCATTAAAGAAATCAAGGATTGCATATCAAGGAGGCTTTATATAGTTATTCTCCAAACCAAGCTAGGCAAATTTGAGCTAGCCCAACATGACCTGGTACCATTACAAAACATCACCAGCATATATTTATGTCTTATATACACTTTTATTTTATTTGTATTTATTTAATTTTGGTATTTGTGTTTCTGCAGTCCTTCCATAGCAAAAAGAGAATGCAATGAAAGCTGGACAAAATTACTTTTACTCTGAACCACTTCATAGTAAGATCTTTCATTAGAGTGACAGACTTACCATGTCATCTTTGCACATATAGAAAGTCAAAATATGAGTTATTTTGCTATTACTTTCCCCCCAAATCTATTCAAGTAAATGGCATAAGAATTAATTTGCTGTGTCGAGTTCTTCTATTAAGGTTGATTGTTAAAGTATGCTTTAAACGTTTGCAGAAGAGATGATGCAACGTTGACCAAATTTGCCTTTTTATGTTTTTTTCTGAGTCAGAGCATGAATCAGAACTGATGGCAGCATTTCTTAGAATCACCGTCTGAGTTTCTCTCCTGTGATGTTTTTAGGTAGCCAAGTGACAAGTGCCGAAAGTCCAGCCTGACTTTTCAGAAAGCATCGGCCTTCTGCCAGACCTGCGATCATGGATGTCAAGGACCGGCGACACCGCTCTCTGACCAGGGGCAGGTGTGGCAAAGAGTGTCGCTATACGAGCTCCTCCCTGGACAGTGAAGACTGTCGCGTGCCCACGCAGAAGTCCTATAGCTCCAGTGAGACTCTGAAAGCCTATGACCATGACAGCAGGATGCACTATGGCAACCGAGTCACAGACCTCGTTCACCGGGAGTCAGACGAGTTCCCAAGACAAGGTAAGTGGGGTTGACCACACTGAGGGTCCAAGCCATCTTACTTCTTTGCATTGTTGCACTTCGATGACTGCGGTTGGTGGAAACAGGGAGCAAAGAAGGCCTGTAGCAACTCTCCATTCAAGTTTAACTAAAGAGAACGATTTTCTTAGCAACTCATATCCAACTCCTATAGGGATTAAGAAAGGCCTCTTTTGTCCTAGACATTCAATTGTTGGACAGTTTAGTGACTGCATTTGGAGATATACCAAGGTAGGTTTTGACCAGATGTAACAGACAGAAAATTGTTGGCTCCATGAGGGATATTCCTGAGACCATCCTGGATCCTCATATCCTGAAGAACATGGAATTATCTGTTATTTTTAAACTATTCTCCTTGAAACCCACACACAAGCCTCTAAGAGTTCAAATTTCTCCTGTTTCTCACATTGGACTTCTCAGTTATATTCGCTTTGAACAAATGGTATAATGATAAAAGCATATTTGAATCTCTCTCCACTTCTGTTCCATATAATAATATTTAATTTTTCCCTCTCATCCCCACCACCAAAACATGTGGTGTTAATTCTGAGTTAAACAGTTTTTTAATGTTTTGAAGCACTGGACAATTTCAGTTCCACTGATATAATTCCTCCCTACCCTCTACTTTCATGTAAACTTAATTTTCTTACACAGTTTTGATTTCTTTGGGGAGGAGAATGTTTTCATCCTAAACACTAACAGTTGGCATTCCCCTATTAGTCACTATCCATGTAATTTTGTTATCACTTGTCATGAGTTGCTTTGAATGCATGGGCACATGGACTCAAGCACAAACAGTGCTGAGAGGCAGTGGGTCTAAGTTGGGCTCCATGTCTTGTGCTTTGTGTATATGTGTAAAGTCTTGTGCTTTGTGTATAGCCTCACCATTTATGGGATTTGCATAAAGGCTTACTAGTGGGTGCACAGAACTACAGTGAATGCACCAGGAAGGCTCCCTCTTGCCAGTGCCAAAGTCAAGACTCTACCTGCTGGTTTGCTGCATCATGTGTTTTTAACACTGATTCTGTAGTTCTTTTCTATGTCCCTGTCAGTAAACACTGCGACTAATTTAATTCTTCATGAGATGCTCTGGCTTGCATTGTAGACCTTTCAGGTTGCTGTAACAAAAGACTGCAAACCAGTGGCTAGTAAACAACAGAAATGTAGTTTGCCCCATTCTGGTAGCAGGAATTGCCAAGGTCAAGGTCTGAGCAGAGTTGAGGTCTGGTCAGAGGTGTTTTCCTGGCTGATAGACAGCCATCTTGTCCCATGTCCTCATAGAGTTGAAGAAGGCAGGGCAGCTAGCTTTCTGGGGCCTCTTTTACACGTGCACTAAACCTGTTTATGAGGGTTTCACCCCTGTAATTTATTTACCTCCTGAAAGCCCCACCACAAAATACCATTGAGGATTCGGTTTCCTATAAAAATTTTGGAGAGTCACAAACATGCAGTTTATAGCAGCTTTGAATTACATCCTTGGTTTCTTGGCTTCCTTAGCTTAGCCTTCCTTATTTTTATTTCTTAGGAAACACTGCTTATATGTATATATCCTATAATCCAGTGGTTGTTCTAAAAAAAGCGTGCTCCCAAATATTCCCCATTTAGCCTAGCTTCAGCTTTTACACTTAATAGAACATTCCACCGAATCAGTGAAGAAACTGTTAAAATTTTCTCTCGACTGACATTCTAGACCTTTACAGAAAACATTTGTTACTTAATCTTCACTCTTATTTTCTAAGTTAACTGCATGTAAATGAAACACATTGCAAACAAGGGGAGGGTTGCTTGAAAATTACTCGGTATCAAATGTCTTTGATCTGTGAGTAACTTCAACAAGTGTTTTACTTTGTTAAGTTCTCACCCGACCCCAAAGTGCACGTAGTGGGAATTGGGAAAAAAAAAAAAATCTGAGAAATCACAGCTTAATTAATTGAAGGCCTGAATATCCAATATGAAAAATGAGGACACCTACCTGTTGTTTCCAAGAGCGTCTCTCATACGAGACTCAGATATTTTAAAAGGTGGTGCACGTTCAACATGATTGAAGGTCTTTCATTTTATGCTGTATTTTTGGTTTCATTTATGATATTATTTCATATATTTTTGTCTCTCCTGATTCAGGTCTACAATGTGGCCTCTACTTCCTAAGTCTCATTAAAGATGCACACTGGTTCTAGATCATTGTGCACTGAACTGTAGACCCCAAATTATTGTTGAATTGTGGATTTGCCTGTCACCTTTTCCCTTATTAATATTTACATAAAGTGAACCAAGTGCTTGGGATTTTATTTTCAAATATACCTTTATTCTTTCTGTTTAATCTTGTTCCTCTCCATTGATAATAATGAAAGTTGCTTGGCCATATCAAAACTTTCGCTTTGCAATTAACAATTCACACATGCCTTGTGTTGTTATTGAGCCCATATTTGTTTGTGTAATATGTTTGCATGAATTAAAAACTGTGCAGGCCAAAAGTAGAAATGAAAAGGCATTGGAAGTATTTGCATATGCAAGTGCAATTCCTTCTGAAGACATCTATGAATTTATGCATGAAAATGTAGTCAGTCTGAGTGGATCTACTTTGATGGGTTCTAAAATTGAACTCTGCAGGAAGTAAATAAGCACATATTTAAGGAGAGTAGGAACAGGAGATACAATCTGGCAAGCGGCACTTTCAGTGTGAAGCTCAGCCACTCCAGAGAGGGTTAAAACAAATTTTGCATTCAGTAATAACAATAATTTTTTAAATGGCATTCATTTCCCATTTTATTTTCTTATCCATGAAATCAAAGAGGAAGATCATCTCAGCACTTAGTAGCCTAGAGGTACATTAGCAAGGATCAGAGCGGGATCATCTCCTACGGTATTCTTATTTAAAACCCAAGCAGCAGTAGAGTCATAAAAGAAAAATTGCATCTGGGGCCCGGTAAGTAAAACGTTTAAAGTTGGGAACTTCAACAAGTGTTTTACTTTGTTAAGTTCTCACCCGACCCCAAAGTGCACGTAGTGGAATTGGGAAAAAAAAATCTGAGAAATCACAGCTTAATTAATTGAAGGCCTGAATATCCAATATGAAAAATGAGGACACCTACCTGTTGTTTCCAAGAGCGTCTCTCATACGAGACTCAGATATTTTAAAAGGTGGTGCACGTTCAACATGATTGAAGGTCTTTCATTTTATGCTGTATTTTTGGTTTCATTTATGATATTATTTCATATATTTTTGTCTCTCCTGATTCAGGTCTACAATGTGGCCTCTACTTCCTAAGTCTCATTAAAGATGCACACTGGTTCTAGATCATTGTGCACTGAACTGTAGACCCCAAATTATTGTTGAATTGTGGATTTGCCTGTCACCTTTTCCCTTATTAATATTTACATAAAGTGAACCAAGTGCTTGGGATTTTATTTTCAAATATACCTTTATTCTTTCTGTTTAATCTTGTTCCTCTCCATTGATAATAATGAAAGTTGCTTGGCCATATCAAAACTTTCGCTTTGCAATTAACAATTCACACATGCCTTGTGTTGTTATTGAGCCCATATTTGTTTGTGTAATATGTTTGCATGAATTAAAAACTGTGCAGGCCAAAAGTAGAAATGAAAAGGCATTGGAAGTATTTGCATATGCAAGTGCAATTCCTTCTGAAGACATCTATGAATTTATGCATGAAAATGTAGTCAGTCTGAGTGGATCTACTTTGATGGGTTCTAAAATTGAACTCTGCAGGAAGTAAATAAGCACATATTTAAGGAGAGTAGGAACAGGAGATACAATCTGGCAAGCGGCACTTTCAGTGTGAAGCTCAGCCACTCCAGAGAGGGTTAAAACAAATTTTGCATTCAGTAATAACAATAATTTTTTTTAAATGTCATGCATTTCCCATTTTATTTTCTTATTCATGAAATCAAAGAGGAGGATCATCTCAGCACTTATTAGCCTAGAGGTACATTAGCAAGGATCAGAGCGGGATCATCTCCTACGGTATTCTTATTTAAAACCCAAGACAGTGATCATAAAAGAAACACGCCTCTCACACACAGGCAAGTTTGGCAGATACAGTGTCGGATGAGTCTCCAGATGCTCAGAGGGGAAAAGACTTGCCAGTTAGTAGAAGTGATCTGGGGCCAGGGTCAGATCTTGTCCGGTTTCCCCAGCTGGCCAGCGGCAACCATCAAATGTGAGGACCTTCCGGGTCCCAGCAGGAGAGGTGGGCCACGTGTTCCCCTGAGAAGCTTATGAAAACTCTCATCAAAGTAGAACTCCTTTGGCTGCTTTCAACACAGAATCCTCCTCCTGCCCTCTTCTCCTGTGTGTGACTTCTCCTAGGACGAGATGATGCAAATTACCTGTCTGGCCTCTGTTATGTTGGATCCTCCTGGTGTGAAGGGAGAAAATGACTGACCTTAGGTCTGTGGCCCCTGGAGTAATTAGTTAATGACTAATCCTGCACTAAATAACATCCTTGTGGTCTGAAAGTTAATGCGCCTGACAAAAGTGAGCAGTGATCTGATCCCTGGGCAGACCCAGTCCCAGCCTAATCTGTGAAGTAGAAGCCACTTTGAATAATGCAGGTCAGCCAAGTTCTCAGCCAGGTTGTATGTGTTTGACATTTTAGACCCTGAAGTTAGGATGTAGACCAGTGTGATATACAAGACATCCTCCTGGGGTTTAAGAGCATAAAGTTAGATATGAACTCTGCTTTTGCATATTTATGTATCTGTGACTCTGATTTAATACTGTGCTTCATACAGACCATTAACAACAATAATAATCACAATAGAGAAATGGCTAAGGGTCATGGAGACTTTCTTCATGTCAGGTGCCAGTCTAAATACCTTACTTGCAGTAACTCAGTTAACGTTCACAGTAATGTTGTAAGGGGATAGTATTATTAGTCCCTGGGGAGATTAAAAACAAAAATCATCCAATATCACAAATGTAGAAAGAACTGGAGACAGGCTTTCTATCCAGGGAACTGGATTCAAAAGTTGTGTTTAAAAACCATTATGTTGAGTACTTCCCAAGTAAACAAGTAAACCAAAAAAAAAAAAAAAAAAAACCCAAGTCATCCAGCCTCCATCAAAGGCTGTGAAATTCAGTGTATAAATTTTTTCAGCGTCAGCACCTATAACCCTTTCTCAGTATAGGAACTAAAATTACTCATGTTGATGAAACATAGAATGGGTACCACCAGCAGCACTGCCGATCGAGATTGCTGTTCTCGCCCACTCCCCTTCATGTGCACAGCTGTCCCAAACTCCTCAGAAGCCTTCCTTCCTCCAAGACTTCTCCACCACCCACCTCCATTCCCAGTGCCAGCATGTGTGCCAGGCTGTTGTCACTGGTTCTCTGCCCTCCCCGAGGTTATCACTTCTCTGCACACCTCTCATCCTGGAAAACTAACCAAGCAAGGGGTCACTCTCTAAATGCTGTTGCTTAGGTAAGCAGAATTTCTGGTCTATAGCCAGGGCCCAGTGGACCAGAGAGTTCTGCCAGGTTGCTTATTCCTCAAACGGCCCTTCTCTCCAGTTAGTAGTGCAAGCCTCTTGAGAGGGGGCCAACAATGAATTCTTTTTCTGTACCTTAGACTATCTATGTCAAGGTTGAAGAAAGAACTGAGGGATGATAGGAGTGTTGAAAGAATGCTTACATCCACATCTCTCCATCAGATCTCGCTGAGAAATAACTTGACTGACCCCTTGATACCCTTTAAAAATACATCAACACACACGTACATACACATATGAGGCTAGGTTTGATTTTGGCATTTCAGAAACCAGTTTTCAGTCTTGTGATCTTTAAAATAATTTGGAAAATACATTTTTGCTCTGTGTTATTTGGCATAGCACAAATTTAATGTGTCCTAATGGTCTGAAAACTCATGAACCACCGGTAAATTTAAGTGTTACCTCTGTTGATTCAATTAATGTATATTATAATTGTTGAAATATTTTGGAAACCTGTGAGCATTTCTGTTTATAGCATTGTCTGAAAATAGTTACTTTTCCTCTGTACCCAAAGCACCAGTTAGACTCTGTTTTGCAAACCCTTGCTTTTTAATTTACTTGTAACAGTAAACTTTTACATTTTAGGGATGGTCGAGAGTTTGGTTGGATGGTATCTGAAAGGCTGACTAGTATCTTAAGAAGATTGCCTTACATTTATTCTTCTACCCCTAGGCAGGACTTCTTCTTATACTTCAGCTGAGAGTAATATTTTATCAATACTTCTCAGTTTTTGGTTGTGTTGTTGCTTTAAAAAATACCTTTAGAAAAAGATAATTTATGATGTTTCAGTGTACAGTGATCTGTTGTCTTCTCACTGGTTAACTTGAAAGCTTGCTGCTTCATCTGAAAGGCATATTGGGAGAGCAGTTGCACATTCAGAGTTAAACTGTGTCTAAATCCCAGTATTGATGTGTTTGATTAGTGTGATCTTGTTCACATGCTAGAAGGTAGACTAAGTATTGTTTTCTGTTCTCGTAAACATTTCCACCAATACAGTTATTGGGACCCTCATAATGGTACATTTATCATACTTCAAATGTTGTCTTTTAAAATAAGTGCTGAATACACGCTAGCAGTTAGAATTACTATCATTTCAGTCCTAGTGCAAGCAAAAGTGGAGGTCATCTTCCCAACGCTTACCATCTTGGGTGCAACAGAAATCTCCTTTCCCCCAGCTTAGACTTGTTTCCTGTGACTTGAAATAGTTCTGGCATCCTCAAAGCCAGAATTTCTCTTCCAGTTGTTGAAAGCATGTGTTTGATTCCCCATGCATCATACCTTTTGTTCCCAGAGATGAACAGGACTCATAGATTATTTCCCTATTTTTAGAAAGGAATGAAAGATACCATCCAACAAATGTCAGTTTATGCCAACACACCCTAAGAGTTGCTAGTCCTACAATTTTACAAGTGAAAAAGATCAGAAAAATCCTCCAAGGTAGTGTCATTGGATACAATGTTTTAAAAGATGTGCTTTTTATAGCATACAAATGGCATGTAAATCTTAGGAATGAGTTTAAATTATAAGAATATTTTATACATATAAACTGTGGATGAAAACTAATTCATTTTCATCATGCTAATATAATACTGTGGAGTCCTTGCCACTGAGAGAGTTAAGCTTTTCTGGATTTTCATTGCTGATAATCTCTGCCCTTTAGAATTACAATCTTCCTGTTTCCCAGTTGTTATTCTTTCAGTAATTATCTATTGTCAATTTATTATCTATTGTTAATTATCCTTCAGCTTCAAATCTTTCTTTGTTCAGTTTTCTTTTTTCGGCTTTTTTCCCCATGACAATTCTCCATCTCACCTGAGACATCCCCTCTTTCTTCTCCATTTTAGAACAGCCCTTTCTTCAGAAAGATAATTTATGATGTTTCAGTGTTGTCTTTCTCACTGGTTAACTTGAAAGCTTGCTGCTTCATCTGAAAGGCATATTGGGAGAGCAGTTGCACATTCAGAGTTAAACTGTGTCTAAATCCCAGTATTGATGTGTTTGATTAGTGTGATCTTGTTCACATGCTAGAAGGTAGACTAAGTATTGTTTTCTGTTCTCGTAAACATTTCCACCAATACAGTTATTGGGACCCTCATAATGGTACATTTATCATACTTCAAATGTTGTCTTTTAAAATAAGTGCTGAATACACGCTAGCAGTTAGAATTACTATCATTTCAGTCCTAGTGCAAGCAAAAGTGGAGGTCATCTTCCCAACGCTTACCATCTTGGGTGCAACAGAAATCTCCTTTCCCCCAGCTTAGACTTGTTTCCTGTGACTTGAAATAGTTCTGGCATCCTCAAAGCCAGAATTTCTCTTCCAGTTGTTGAAAGCATGTGTTTGATTCCCCATGCATCATACCTTTTGTTCCCAGAGATGAACAGGACTCATAGATTATTTCCCTATTTTTAGAAAGGAATGAAAGATACCATCCAACAAATGTCAGTTTATGCCAACACACCCTAAGAGTTGCTAGTCCTACAATTTTACAAGTGAAAAAGATCAGAAAAATCCTCCAAGGTAGTGTCATTGGATACAATGTTTTAAAAGATGTGCTTTTTATAGCATACAAATGGCATGTAAATCTTAGGAATGAGTTTAAATTATAAGAATATTTTATACATATAAACTGTGGATGAAAACTAATTCATTTTCATCATGCTAATATAATACTGTGGAGTCCTTGCCACTGAGAGAGTTAAGCTTTTCTGGATTTTCATTGCTGATAATCTCTGCCCTTTAGAATTACAATCTTCCTGTTTCCCAGTTGTTATTCTTTCAGTAATTATCTATTGTCAATTTATTATCTATTGTTAATTATCCTTCAGCTTCAAATCTTTCTTTGTTCAGTTTTCTTTTTTCGGCTTTTTTCCCCATGACAATTCTCCATCTCACCTGAGACATCCCCTCTTTCTTCTCCATTTTGCCTGTAGAACAGCCTTGTTTGTCTAATATCAGTGTTCACTGCTTCTATTTCTCAAGACTGATTCAGAAACAAGTAAAAGTAGGATAATATCCCAACTGAAATGAGCTTATGCAAAAATAAGATGCTTTGTCTTACATCATTGGAGAATCCAGCACTACATCTGCCCTCACACTTATGATGTCTTGTTTCTCATTCTCTTTATTTTAGTTGGCTTCACTCTAGACAAAGATCTGTTTGAAGATGTCTGATAACCCCACTCTCAGATCTCTTCCCTGGGTAGCATCATTGGTTATTGGAAGCAGTCTTTTTCAGTCATCTGCAGAACATCCCTAAGGAGAGTTCAGGTGGGCCTGGCATGGGACACCTGCTCATGCCTCTGCCACTGTAACCTCAGTCGGCCCTGTCTTGAGCTTAGGCTACCCTGTGCCTAGGGGTAGTTTATGGTAAGCCCTTCCTAAAGCTGATAGAATTAATGCCTTATGGAAAATAAATGTCCTGATCACAGATGCAGGTAAGGAATATTGACACATCCCCAATAGTAGTAACACTCAAGTCTTAAATACATGTGGTCTTTCTAAGCTCCATTTCTGCTTTTCTAATTGCTTTTGGAATATGTTTCTTAGAAAATCATGCATCAAACCCAGTTGTCTTTATTCCCAAAATCTGTTTCCTTTCTTCATCCCACTTTTAGAGACTGCTATAACAGCTTTTGCATCTTAGGTAAAGTCTTCTATGTATCTGTCTTTTTTTCTCTGTATTGATCTTCAGTGTGTTGTGACAATTAGTCCTCTGAATTTATTTTAGTCTTAAGCTTCTTAACCATGTGACACTTCCAACATTTCAATATTGTCATACTGCTTTACCATATAAATTGCCTTTTGCCCTTAGCCTTTCCCTTCAGGTGTGTGGGGGTATTTTGTTTTTGTTTTTGTTTTACAATGGATAGTCTGGAGTTTCTAAAGCACTACCTTATTTTTAAGGGGTACCATCAGGCAACTATGTTAAGTTATAGAGCTCAGCAGTGAATAAGGCAAACTTGACTACTAACCTCATAAAACTGGGCAATACTAAAGAGGAAAAATATAATAGACATAGAACTAAATTTGATCTGATAAACACAGCAAAAGGGAAAATGTTAGATGACTTTGGAGAGGAATCTTACCAAGAGTTATGCATCAGGGATCTCAGAAATTGTGACACTCTTTTATACCCTTGAAGGATAAGGAGGAGTTGAGTGATCAATGAGGTAATAAAGAGTATTCAGGCAAAAGATAGAACATTTGTAAATATCTGAATGTGACAAAGATGGGTTGTTCCAAGGATCTAAAAGAAGTTCAGGGGGCTTCCCTGGTGGTCCATTGGGTGAGGACGCCGCCTTGCAGTGCAAGGGACGCCCGTTCGATCCCTGGCCTGGGAGGATCCCACGTGCCGCAGAGCGGCTAGACCGATGTGTCCAATTACCGAGCTGGAGCTCTGGAGCGCATGCGCCCGGAGCCTGTGCTCTGCGACAACAGAGGCCACTGCGATGGGAGGCCCATGCGGGCCAAAGAACAAAGATGGATGAAAACAGATAAATGAAAGACCAATGGAAGTGGCCCGCCTGCCCCCCTCCTTCCCCACCCCATCCCCCCCAAAATAAGTAAATGAATAAATATTTAAAAGAAGTTCAGGTCAGCTGAATATGGCAATGGGACAGATGAGATGGAATGGGAGGAAGAAACTGACTCCTGAAGACATTTCAGAGAAATGATGCTTTCTTCAGTTGATGGCATATGTTACAGGGCGACTAGATGGTTGGTGAGGTGGAGTAGGAGGCTGTGTTTTATTAAGGCAAGGAGCCTAGTGCCCTGAACTGGGATAGTAGAGATGATAAGAGAAATGTTGTTTGTGGAACAGAGACTGTTAACATTTTAGGACCCTATAAAAGTGGAAGGCAGGCAAAATAATCTAGTTCTCTTGGGTATTGACTGCTGTGTTCTCCTGCAAAGAGAATACTGCCTTCCTGATGCCAAGATCACTTTTAAAAGTCAGAAACGATCAATGCTTATAAATATCCCCTTAAATGGAAATGCCTACAGTTGTTACTTCAAGTTCTCCTGCAATGGCAGCACAAGCCAGCATATACAAATACGGTATTATAAGAATCTGGATGTTTTTCTCAATCTTATTAAGTTTGTCTATGCAAAGAACAGCACCAACAAGCGAGTACTTCATATGGATCTAGGACAAGGAGAATATAGAAAAGGGAGTACGTGTCATTTGCCACTCCTCTGTGTGACCGCAGTGCATTGCTGATTTTCTCTTATTGGCTAAATAAATCATACCGGATGTGACTGTGTGCCAGAGTGTATGTTTTATTCCTGTCAATTGGAAATTTGACTAGAAAACAAGAGGAGGTTGAGAATATGGAATCAATACTTTCTGGCAACTGATGGAACAAGCAAGGTGATAGAGGGAAAAGGAATCAAGGACATCGCTGAAGTTTCTGGTTATGGAAACTGACTGCTTGTCCCTGCTCATCACTGAGGATAGGCCGGTTTGTAGATTCAGATAGGATGTATGACTGCGGACCTTTTGAATCTGAGGTGCCTTCAGGCTGTGCACGTGTCGATGTCTAATATACAGTTGAATGTATAACTCTGAAATTCTGCTGAGGTGCTTGAGCTCAATAGAGAATTAAGAGATGACAGCTAATAATTTTATGGGCCTTGGTGTGATCTGCCAAGAATAAAAGTACAAGGAGCAGTGATAAGGGGCTCACATGACAACACAGATAATCAATAAACAGGAAGAAGATCCTGCAAAGAGAATGGAGATACTTTACTGTCCATCTAAACTTGACTTGGCATTCATTCCAGATAAAAATAAATGAAATAGTACCTGTTTTATTTCCCACTCCACTACAAAGATTTAGCTTCCTTTTTACCCCTTAGATCAGGAAGTCAGTGTACACAGGTCATGCTTGGCTCCTGAGTGTTTTGTTTGGCCTACAGATGGTGTTAGGCATTTGAATGGCATGCCCATGACCAATCCATTCATGTTCCCATTTGCCACAGGTGCCATAGCTGCTTTTTGTCTGAACACCTGTCCTCCTCTGCCATCACTTATGATACATGCCAAGACACTGAAGGCTGTTGCTATTGGAAAACCAGCAGGAACTTCCCTGTGTGCACTCCTTCCTTGTAGATTATCTACCTGCCTGTTCTAGATATGTTCAGGCCACAAGGCTTAACCTACAGACCCTCTCTGTGGAGAGAGCTCAGCCTTCTGAATCCTGCTGGTCTTCCATGACTATTCTTGTGGTTCTTCCGTCTTTATGAGTGACTCAGCATCCTTAGCCTGTGGAAGCTAGGACTCCTGTGAATAAGGAAATAAATAAAGTGCAGTCTTCTGACTCATGGAGGTAGTGACCAGAGAATTTATTTCTCTTAGTGGCTTGTTTCCTGTCTTAATGAGAATAATTTAAAGCACCACGACTCACAGAAGGAATCTGCTTAGAATTCTGGGTTGTATATCTGTCTAGCATGACAATAGCACATCTCACGTTGGGAAATGTCAACTTCCAAGAGTTTTCTGCAACACGCTTTGATGTGCCTATGTTAGAATACCATTTGCTTTCTCGGAGTATTGGCCATCCATGACAGCATTGGTTTTTCTGGGCTGGTGCTACGTACTGCAGTCCTGTCTCTGTAGAGACTGCCTGTGTCATATGTATGGGGGGACTCTGTTGCACTGTGATTGGTGACAGGCTATAATTTGAACCCGAAGCTTTAGGAAAATGTCACTGTGAGAGGTGGAGTAATTGCCTGTGCCTGTGTCAGGATGCCTTACAGTCTGGGATTAGGAGGGTGCTGGCCCACCCACTGCATGAAGCATCATGCCGTAGTATCATGGCTATGAAGAATGTATTTCCACTAACTTGACTTTGCACTCATTCCAGCTAAAAATAAATGAAATAGTACCTGTTTTATTTCCCACTCCACTACAAAGATTTAGCTTCCTTTTTACCCCTTAGATCAGGAAGTCAGTGTACACAGGTCATGCTTGGCTCCTGAGTGTTTTGTTTGGCCTACAGATGGTGTTAGGCATTTGAATGGCATGCCCATGACCAATCCATTCATGTTCCCATTTGCCACAGGTGCCATAGCTGCTTTTTGTCTGAACACCTGTCCTCCTCTGCCATCACTTATGATACATGCCAAGACACTGAAGGCTGTTGCTATTGGAAAACCAGCAGGAACTTCCCTGTGTGCACTCCTTCCTTGTAGATTATCTACCTGCCTGTTCTAGATATGTTCAGGCCACAAGGCTTAACCTACAGACCCTCTCTGTGGAGAGAGCTCAGCCTTCTGAATCCTGCTGGTCTTCCATGACTATTCTTGTGGTTCTTCCGTCTTTATGAGTGACTCAGCATCCTTAGCCTGTGGAAGCTAGGACTCCTGTGAATAAGGAAATAAATAAAGTGCAGTCTTCTGACTCATGGAGGTAGTGACCAGAGAATTTATTTCTCTTAGTGGCTTGTTTCCTGTCTTAATGAGAATAATTTAAAGCACCACGACTCACAGAAGGAATCTGCTTAGAATTCTGGGTTGTATATCTGTCTAGCATGACAATAGCACATCTCACGTTGGGAAATGTCAACTTCCAAGAGTTTTCTGCAACACGCTTTGATGTGCCTATGTTAGAATACCATTTGCTTTCTCGGAGTATTGGCCATCCATGACAGCATTGGTTTTTCTGGGCTGGTGCTACGTACTGCAGTCCTGTCTCTGTAGAGACTGCCTGTGTCATATGTATGGGGGGACTCTGTTGCACTGTGATTGGTGACAGGCTATAATTTGAACCCGAAGCTTTAGGAAAATGTCACTGTGAGAGGTGGAGTAATTGCCTGTGCCTGTGTCAGGATGCCTTACAGTCTGGGATCAGGAGGTGTGCTGGCCCACCCACTGATGAAGCATCATGCCGATATCATCAAAGGAGACACTCCGTTTTCAGTGTCATGCTTTAGGCTTATGATTTAATTTTCAGCTCTGGCAATTTGGAAGCATCCCTAGGGACATATGAAGAAGAGGGAGTTGGTTGGTGTCTGGTTAGTGAATTCATGTTCATTTCTTGAGCACTTTAATTGGTGCACATAGCTCACAAGCCCTGTCTTTCTGCTGCAGCCAGAGTCCATCGTACCACCAAGTTACTCAATATTCCTTCTGCACTGACTGCTTTCCTTCCTACTCAACCTCAAGTCAGATCTACTTTAGTAATAAATCTCTGCTGGGAGCTGTCAGAACAAATACTGAGTGTGCACACAGATATTAAAAGCAAGTGCAGCACAGACTTATTTAATAATGTCCAATAGCTTTATATAATATTTGGAATATTTTACCAAAGTTACTATGAGAATTATCTGTAACACATTTTCTCTAGGCTGGAAAGATCTTTCTGGGAATGAAAAAAAACAAAACCTACACAGAGAAAAGTCATAGGGACTCTGTTATATTCTCCGCTGGACCTGTTATTCTTCTCCCTTTTCCAGAGCTTTTTCTTTGGCCAGAACCACCAAATGTGAAGCTTCTCTTTGTTCACCCTGATTTCTGAATAGTAGGCATTGGGCAGTCACTGTCCCAGTGGGATGCATTTTATTTTAAAAATAGTTTGAAGTGCTTCCTTTTCAATTCCCCCTCGTCCACAGCCACCTTGACTGTATAATAGGTGCTTCTCAGTCTGTCCTTATACAGTTCAGCAGTCAATTTATTTGCAGCTCTGTGAACCAAAATGCTGAATTTATTTAGAATACCATTTGCTTTCTCGGAGTATTGGCCATCCATGACAGCATTGGTTTTTCTGGGCTGGTGCTACGTACTGCAGTCCTGTCTCTGTAGAGACTGCCTGTGTCATATGTATGGGGGGACTCTGTTGCACTGTGATTGGTGACAGGCTATAATTTGAACCCGAAGCTTTAGGAAAATGTCACTGTGAGAGGTGGAGTAATTGCCTGTGCCTGTGTCAGGATGCCTTACAGTCTGGGATCAGGAGGGGTGCTGGCCCACCCACTGATGAAGCATCATGCCGATATCATCAAAGGAGACACTCCGTTTTCAGTGTCATGCTTTAGGCTTATGATTTAATTTTCAGCTCTGGCAATTTGGAAGCATCCCTAGGGACATATGAAGAAGAGGGAGTTGGTTGGTGTCTGGTTAGTGAATTCATGTTCATTTCTTGAGCACTTTAATTGGTGCACATAGCTCACAAGCCCTGTCTTTCTGCTGCAGCCAGAGTCCATCGTACCACCAAGTTACTCAATATTCCTTCTGCACTGACTGCTTTCCTTCCTACTCAACCTCAAGTCAGATCTACTTTAGTAATAAATCTCTGCTGGGAGCTGTCAGAACAAATACTGAGTGTGCACACAGATATTAAAAGCAAGTGCAGCACAGACTTATTTAATAATGTCCAATAGCTTTTTATAATATTTGGAATATTTTACCAAAGTTACTATGAGAATTATCTTTAACACATTTTCTCTAGGCTGGAAAGATCTTTCTGGGAATGAAAAAAAAAAAAAAACCTACACAGAGAAAAGTCATAGGGACTCTGTTATATTCTCCGCTGGACCTGTTATTCTTCTCCCTTTTCCAGAGCTTTTTCTTTGGCCAGAACCACCAAATGTGAAGCTTCTCTTTGTTCACCCTGATTTCTGAATAGTAGGCATTGGGCAGTCACTGTCCCAGTGGGATGCATTTTATTTTAAAAATAGTTTGAAGTGCTTCCTTTTCAATTCCCCCTCGTCCACAGCCACCTTGACTGTATAATAGGTGCTTCTCAGTCTGTCCTTATACAGTTCAGGTCCACTCCACATATGGGGAATTAAAGCAGTCAATTTATTTGCAGCTCTGTGAACCAAAATGCTGAATTTATTTAGAGAGTAATTCCAGTCGATTAAATTTGTTTCTATGGATCTATTTGCTGTAGCTGGAACATGACAGAGAGAGGAATATTACTATAATGTCCTAAACAACAAAAAAAAGTCAACTGCAAGATAAATATCCATAACCCTCCCCCCCGAAATCCCTCTCGAAATGACTGCAAAGGCAGGGGACACCGTCAGCTTTAACAAGGCTCCCATCCACCTGGCAGCCTCAGGATCAAATGCTCCTTAGTTCACAGTGGCAAGTCAGCGAATGCTCACAGGCTCACCCCCATCTCTACCGGTTGCAAAAGCCCAGCCTGGAGGTGACCCAGTTAACACTTTGTGCTGCATAAGCCCTGAGACTGAACAGCAGGGAGGCTCCAGCAGAGTGTGGAGTTGTCCTAGCTGAGCAGCGAGGGGCAGCAACTGAGGCCACCCCCTCGTGTCATTTCTGTCTCTGGACCAGTGGCCACTCATTAGCCTCTTCCAGGGAGTTTCGAACAGCCCCCCACACCCAAGCCAGTTCAATCAGAATCTCCGGCAGAGGAGCTGGGGAGGCGAGAGTGGGATCTAGGCATCAGTATTTTCCAAACGGTACTTCTACATAAATGAAAAATCTCAAAGGATTGAATGCAGTAGGACACACACGACAGAAAGTGACAGTTTCTTGGGTAACTGATTGCATGTCAAGCTTACAGGGCCTGATAGTGTAGTGACTTGGAATCTCACTTTTCATGCAGAAGTTCCTAATTCCAGTTTTCATAGCACCTCCTAATTCTTAGAGGGTTCTGATTAATAAATGCCATGTAGCCAGGAGCACATTACATCAGGTTTCCAAATCAAACTGATAATGAGCAGCCTTTTGATAATGTCTTAGTTACCAGTAGGTCTTGTGTTGTCAGGGTCTGCCTGTTTGTTCTAAGTCAGAAGAAGCTAGAGATGGATTCCTCTGGAACTTCTGCTTTTTCGTCAGAAGAAGCTATAATAGGTGCTTCTCAGTCTGTCCTTATACAGTTCAGGTCCACTCCACATATGGGGAATTAAAGCAGTCAATTTATTTGCAGCTCTGTGAACCAAAATGCTGAATTTATTTAGAGAGTAATTCCAGTCGATTAAATTTGTTTCTATGGATCTATTTGCTGTAGCTGGAACATGACAGAGAGAGGAATATTACTATAATGTCCTAAACAACAAAAAAAAGTCAACTGCAAGATAAATATCCATAACCCTCCCCCCCGAAATCCCTCTCGAAATGACTGCAAAGGCAGGGGACACCGTCAGCTTTAACAAGGCTCCCATCCACCTGGCAGCCTCAGGATCAAATGCTCCTTAGTTCACAGTGGCAAGTCAGCGAATGCTCACAGGCTCACCCCCATCTCTACCGGTTGCAAAAGCCCAGCCTGGAGGTGACCCAGTTAACACTTTGTGCTGCATAAGCCCTGAGACTGAACAGCAGGGAGGCTCCAGCAGAGTGTGGAGTTGTCCTAGCTGAGCAGCGAGGGGCAGCAACTGAGGCCACCCCCTCGTGTCATTTCTGTCTCTGGACCAGTGGCCACTCATTAGCCTCTTCCAGGGAGTTTCGAACAGCCCCCCACACCCAAGCCAGTTCAATCAGAATCTCCGGCAGAGGAGCTGGGGGGAGGCGCAGAGTGGGATCTAGGCATCAGTATTTTCCAAACGGTACTTCTACATAAATGAAAAATCTCAAAGGATTGAATGCAGTAGGACACACACGACAGAAAGTGACAGTTTCTTGGGTAACTGATTGCATGTCAAGCTTACAGGGCCTGATAGTGTAGTGACTTGGAATCTCACTTTTCATGCAGAAGTTCCTAATTCCAGTTTTCATAGCACCTCCTAATTCTTAGAGGGTTCTGATTAATAAATGCCATGTAGCCAGGAGCACATTACATCAGGTTTCCAAATCAAACTGATAATGAGCAGCCTTTTGATAATGTCTTAGTTACCAGTAGGTCTTGTGTTGTCAGGGTCTGCCTGTTTGTTCTAAGTCAGAAGAAGCTAGGAGATGGATTCCTCTGGAACTTCTGCTTCTCATCATTTATTCTGTTAAACATTAAACACAAGTTTAATTTGAGCAGCCGGTTTGGAATGTAGCACATAGTCAATTAATTGTCCATTGATCCAGCATTTTCAATGGCAAAGCAGTCATGACGAATTGGATCCTATCCTCAGAAGAAAGCCAGGCAGGTTATATGTATGGTGAAAGGTGAAGCCAGTGAGGATGGGCAGGATTCCTACGCGCTTTTTAATGTGAATATTTAGTAAGTCTGAGAATAGTTCAAATAAGGGTGAAAGACCAACACTCACAGGGAAGGTAAGATCAAGGAACCCAGCAGGCTGGGTTTCCAACCTGCATGTCATGGTGGAAACTGTCCTGATTTGTATTATTTCTGTCCAGGCTGTGCCTCTCAACTCTGATAGTTTAGTGCCTTTGGGAATTCAGTCTAGTGTTGTTAGATCTTCCAACTTTTCAAGAAAATTGAAAGATCTGGATCTTGTTTTCATAAAATACTCAGATTTTATTTTTCTGATGGTTCACGTGGATTTTTAAAATTTTATTGGAGTGTAGTTGATTTATTGTGTTAATTTCAGGTATATACCAAAGTGATTCCAGTTATATGCTAGTCATTCTGTTTTCAGATTCTTTTCCATATAGGTTTTTACAAAATATCAAGTAGAGTTTGCTATGCTATACAATAGGTCCTTGATGATTATCTATTTTCCGTATAGTAGTGTGTATATGTTAATTCCATAACATAAGTTGCTGAAATGACCACTTGTGAGGGAAGGAGGCACTGTGCACATGATGGAGTCATTTCCTGCCCTGGAATTTTCTGATGAAAAAGTGCTGAATACCCGTAAGAACGGGGACAATGGAGTGTAAGAAAGTCCACTGTTGGCAGCTGTGGGGCTCCCTTGACTAAGTTTAGAAACCAGTGGATAGGAAACTAAGGATAAACGCCCCTTCCCTTCATCCCACCTCCATCATCACCAAACACCCACAGCCAAAGCCAACTTTATAGCAGATTCTTATATTGCTGCTCCCTCCTGTCCTACTTTTCATCCTGTCCTTAACTCTTGCTCCTTTGAATCACCTCCCAAATGATATACCTCTTCACAACAATTTTTTCCCAGCTTTTGCTTTCAGGGCAAAGTAAATTAAGGCCTTTGGCAGCTAAATTTTGTGATGCAGGCCAAAAGAAGTCTGTCTGTAGAGAAGGTGTAGTTCCTGAAGCCACCAGTATAAAACTTCTTAGCTGGGAAATGGTTGATCTAAAAAGAAGGTATTACACTCTTGTCAAAGATGTGACTTGATACTTATTAAATTTTGGAAGGTTTGTGATTTGTTTTTTGGATGTTGTTTTACATAAGAAGTGTAATTGCTTTTCTGTTTGGTTGGTTAGTTTTTCAAAAACTTTTAATAAACTTTTAATTTTAGAACAATTTTACATAAAAGTTGTAAAAATACAGAGTTACCTGGTTGGTTGCTTTTTGTTGTTTGTAGTACATGTGAGATTTGTAACCACATGCCTAACAAACCTGACACAGCATTTTCCCATCAGAAGCCATTATATCAGATCTCAGATAGTACAACATAGCAAGCTTATCCTATAAGTTCCTTGAAGATGAAGACAACGCCACATGCATCTTTCCATCCCCTTCAGTCCCAGTCCGAGTGCCATGCACGGAGACATTTCATAAAGATTCGTTGAACAGGGGACCCCTATCACACATTAGAATCTGGACAGATCACAACTGGTCCTCAAGCTCTGTCCCCAGGTCTTCTTTCCACCTCCCCACAGGGCAGCTTTGTCCCTGTGCTGTTTCAGTTTAGCCATGGTAGATGAAGACAGATTATTGGAAGGCTCAGTTTATACTCAGGGCTGGCTTTGCCAGACCCCCAACCTCCACAGGCACGATCAAGTGATCTTGGTGCCAGATCAGCCAGACCCTCCTCTTGGCCACCCCAGTGGCCAAGCTCTTGAGAGCTTTCTAGGACATGCCTATGCCCTGCATGTCATGATGTATTTTTAGCCAAACCTTGAGTGAAAGCCAACATGCATCTTGCTTCTTTTCTAGATCCTCTAAGCACATGTCTTACCCATTTACTGGGTGGCTAAAAACAGCAATGTTAACCCATGCTGTGACTTCAGTCTCAGATCTCAGAACGAGTTTACAAGGTCCTTTTTTTAAACCCTTTTCAGGAAACTCAACCAGCTTGATTATAAAGCTGTGAAAAATACAAAATTAATATCTATGTGAATGACTTACTTTTGTTCAACCTTGGTTTACATCTCAGGAGAATGATTAGTCAAAGAATGTTAAATTATTCAGTAGCTTAGTACTATAAGTTACTTGCTTTCAGTTTTTAACAGAATTAGCAGCATTCAACAATCTATGGAAGAGATTTGCCATACTTTATAAAAGGATTGGGTCAGAGATAAACAAAAGGGACCTTTTTTCATAGAGCTTTTGTTTTTGTTTTTAATAATAATACTTTTGGTTGAGTACTTACAATGTGCCAAGAGTTCTTCAATGCACCATGCCTATGTATGTGCATTCATTATATCCCAAATTTTAAAAATGGGAAAACAGGAACAGAAATCATAGATAACTTAAGTAGACAGTGGGAATTCATTGGAGGATTTTCAGTGGAAGAAGGGTATATTATCATTTACCTCATAGAGAAAGCCTTGGATTCTCTGTGGGAAACAGATCAAGGTAGTTAAAGCATCAGAAGGGAGAACAGGTAAGAGCCATTCAGAACTGCTTAAGGAAAACAGCATCCCAAAGCCCTACATGGGGTGTAGCTGTGTCTGACAGAAGTTTGGAGTCTGAGTTCATTCATACATGAGGTTAATAAGCTCACCCCTTGCATTGGATTTGCTGTTTCAGATCTGAGCACACAGTGAGTACTGACTTCCTGCTCCTCAGTCATCCTTAGTGGACAATGATTACTTGGTATTTCATAGCTGATTTAATTCTGGTGTACCACAGCTTTTTTTCCTTTTTTTGCTTAAGAGAGAAGAATCTTTAAAGACCAGAAAATCCTCAGTCATAGTAAAACATGCCTATCCCTGCTTGTATGAACTATCACAGCTTCTAGTTCACGGGGTAGATTTTGTACACGCACACAGAAATTGGTAAACCACTTGTAAACACTTGTAAACAAGTGTTGAGGAAACAAAGCAAGGAACTGGCTAAGAGCTAATCTTGAAAATGTGTCACTTGCATGAGTTACCTAGCTCCCAGGCCAACCAATTATTCTGAAAACTGTATTTTTGGATCTTTCTGTCACTATCATCCATTTCCCCAAATCTGTGTCACCGTAGTACTCTCCTCTTGCTTAAGACAGAAACATGCCTTGCAGTGCAAGGGGCACCGGTTTGATCCCTGGCCTGGGAAGCTCCCATGTGCTGCGGAGCAGCTGGACCAATGTGTCCAATTACCGAACCGGAGCTCTGGAGCACATGCGCCTAGAGCCGGTACCCTGCAACAACAGAGGCCGCTGTAATGGGAGGCCCACACAGGCCAAAGAACAAAGATGGATGAAAATAGATAAATGAAAGACTAATGGAAGTGGCCTGCCTGCCCCCCTCCCTCCCCAACCTCCGTGCCCCCCAAAAAAGACAGAAACAAAAGAGTTGTAAAAATGATGTTAGTAACTGAACAATTGCTGTCTCATTATAGCCTATGAGATCGGTACATGAAAATCATCACTCCACTGAAGGATAACCAAGGTTTAGTGGGTTTAGCTACCCTGGTAAGGACAGGCACTTCATATGTAAGCATGGAAGAGAACTAAACTTATGCAGTCAGACTTCAATGGTTACTATTTGTAGATGCTTGAAAATGTTTGTTGATTGACTATGTAATAGCCATATTTCCCTCTCCACATGCTTGAGGGAAGAAATCAAATCCAAATGTTGAGATGGTCTGGGAAGGCTGGCTGCTGAGAAACAGAGTATCATTACAGCTATTAAGACAATGCAGAGGGTTATTTTGGTGCTCAGATCTGTGCAGCCAGATGGAAATCATAGTTCAGGCTTAGTGTTGTCAGACAGCAGAGGCTTTGGGCCAAGGGGAAGCCACGGGTGAGTGATTTTTGACTGTTTATCTCTAATGTGTGTGGCCAGTGTCACTCCCATCTCTGATGGCTGTGATTTATTCTATTATACTGTCAGGATTAAAACACCTTAGCAGGAGAAAAATAAAGGGAGGGATACAAATGCTGTGTCACTGATGTGACAGATGCTATTTCTCTGGAAACCACAGATGACGAGGGCATGGAATCTCTCAAAAGCGCTACAGCGAGAGAATATTAGAACCAGACAGACCCTTAGGGACCATCTGTTTCAGTCCACTCATTTGACAGATAAGGAAACTGAGACTCTGGGCCTTCTGTGGTATCCAAGGTCACACAAGCTCCTAAGTTTAAAGCTAGACCCCTGGGTGCCACCTCCCAGTTCACCCTCCATCCTATTCTGTTGCCTGCTGGTCAAGTGCATGGTTCCTTCCCCGAGATTCATAGAGTTGAGTTGTGCATTACATCTATGAGTTTTGCATTATATATGAAGCAAAAAAATCTGTCTTTATATTAACAAGGTTAAAGAAAAGTAGAAGATTCACCTAGTGGTCCAGAGGCTAAGACCTTGTGCTCATAATGAAGAGGGTACAGATTCGATTCCTGGTCAGGGAACCTGTTCCTACCTGACAATTAAGAGTTTGTATGCAGCAATTAAGACATGGCCCGTCCAAATACATCTATCAGATATATGTTTTTTTAAGTAGAAAGCACAGGCAGGACATTTGCCGTTTGTTCTCTTATATCCATGGGGATATTATTATTAGTTTTAGCCACAGAACGGTGGTCTTTAGCTCTCCTCCTTTTTACCACTTTTGAGTGGTGCCTTCCCATTTTCTGAACCAAAGGAGACCCTTTTCACCTCCTCACCTCTGTGAAGTGATGGGCTGAGCCATTCTCTGCCTGCTGTAGCCACTAGCTCCTCACTGTGTTCTCACCCATCTTTACCTCACAGTCTTCATTTTCGGTCTCTCTCCTGCTTTTTCCTGTGTGAACACAAAGGCTGGATCAGAGCAAGTCAGAGCTCCAGCCTGCCAAGAAACCCCAGTGCCTGTCTCTCCACCTCCTGCCTCCCTCCAGACTTGTTCCTCTGCACAGATTTTCCAGCAACTCAGATGTTGCTGGAACTCCTTGAAACCACTAAAAAGGATCCAGAATTTGAAGTAGAAAGACATAGCTTTAAGCCATAAGACTAGCAGCTTCCAAATGTAACGCATGGAAAATCGGAGAAAAATAAAGGGAGGGATACAAATGCTGTGTCACTGATGTGACAGATGCTATTTCTCTGGAAACCACAGATGACGAGGGCATGGAATCTCTCAAAAGCGCTACAGCGAGAGAATATTAGAACCAGACAGACCCTTAGGGACCATCTGTTTCAGTCCACTCATTTGACAGATAAGGAAACTGAGACTCTGGGCCTTCTGTGGTATCCAAGGTCACACAAGCTCCTAAGTTTAAAGCTAGACCCCTGGGTGCCACCTCCCAGTTCACCCTCCATCCTATTCTGTTGCCTGCTGGTCAAGTGCATGGTTCCTTCCCCGAGATTCATAGAGTTGAGTTGTGCATTACATCTATGAGTTTTGCATTATATATGAAGCAAAAAAATCTGTCTTTATATTAACAAGGTTAAAGAAAAGTAGAAGATTCACCTAGTGGTCCAGAGGCTAAGACCTTGTGCTCATAATGAAGAGGGTACAGATTCGATTCCTGGTCAGGGAACCTGTTCCTACCTGACAATTAAGAGTTTGTATGCAGCAATTAAGACATGGCCCGTCCAAATACATCTATCAGATATATGTTTTTTTAAGTAGAAAGCACAGGCAGGACATTTGCCGTTTGTTCTCTTATATCCATGGGGATATTATTATTAGTTTTAGCCACAGAACGGTGGTCTTTAGCTCTCCTCCTTTTTACCACTTTTGAGTGGTGCCTTCCCATTTTCTGAACCAAAGGAGACCCTTTTCACCTCCTCACCTCTGTGAAGTGATGGGCTGAGCCATTCTCTGCCTGCTGTAGCCACTAGCTCCTCACTGTGTTCTCACCCATCTTTACCTCACAGTCTTCATTTTCGGTCTCTCTCCTGCTTTTTCCTGTGTGAACACAAAGGCTGGATCAGAGCAAGTCAGAGCTCCAGCCTGCCAAGAAACCCCAGTGCCTGTCTCTCCACCTCCTGCCTCCCTCCAGACTTGTTCCTCTGCACAGATTTTCCAGCAACTCAGATGTTGCTGGAACTCCTTGAAACCACTAAAAAGGATCCAGAATTTGAAGCAGAAAGACATAGCTTTAAGCCTAAGACAGATCATGGTGTGCCATGCGATGCTCAGTGAGTCTTAGACAGGTCTTCCTGGGGTGAACTTTTGTTTCTCTGTACAATTGGTGTATTGATACCTACTCTAAAGCGTGATTTTGGGGTTTCAGTTCAGTCGCTCAGTCATGGCCGAATCTCTGCCACCCCATAGACTATGGCACGCCAAGCTTCCCTGTCCTTTACCATCTCTTGGAGCTCGCTCAAACTCATATTCATTGACTCAGTGATGCCATCCAACCATCTTGTCCTCTGTCATGCCCTTCAATTTGGGGGGTAAACTTCATTAATGGTGAAATATATCATCAACAGTGTTTGTTACCATCAGTTTGCTACTGTGAGAGAAAGGCCTAGAAACAAAGGACATTGGTAACTCTCCAACTCTATACACAAATCCCCATAAGACTGAGCACGTACATGTGTTGACATATACCTCCTGTGGGACAGTTTGTCCCAGCCTAGGGCATTGAGCCCAGGAGCCCCCAAAGCCACTGGCTCTTTCAAGTGTCAGAGTGCTGTGCTTTCCTGTCACCTCACTGCCCTCCAGAGCCCTTGTGTGTTACTCAGTACCAGGGCCAACTTCCCAAGTCTGAATTCCAGTTATATCTTAGTGGAGAGGCAGCATTTCTTGTGGCCCAAATCTTACCAAGTCCCTAGTGTAAACATGCCATCGGACTCTGCCTGTACATTTCTCTAAGAGAGAAGTCTTCCACGTCACAGGCTGAGACCATAGTGTTCCACAACGTTGCAGGGGTGAGGGTAATCGGAGCTGAGCCATTCTCTGCCTGCTGTAGCCACTAGCTCCTCACTGTGTTCTCACCCATCTTTACCTCACAGTCTTCATTTTCGGTCTCTCTCCTGCTTTTCCTGTGTGAACACAAAGGCTGGATCAGAGCAAGTCAGAGCTCCAGCCTGCCAAGAAACCCCAGTGCCTGTCTCTCCACCTCCTGCCTCCCTCCAGACTTGTTCCTCTGCACAGATTTTCCAGCAACTCAGATGTTGCTGGAACTCCTTGAAACCACTAAAAAGGATCCAGAATTTGAAGCAGAAAGACATAGCTTTAAGCCTAAGACAGATCATGGTGTGCCATGCGATGCTCAGTGAGTCTTAGACAGGTCTTCCTGGGGTGAACTTTTGTTTCTCTGTACAATTGGTGTATTGATACCTACTCTAAAGCGTGATTTTGGGGTTTCAGTTCAGTCGCTCAGTCATGGCCGAATCTCTGCCACCCCATAGACTATGGCACGCCAAGCTTCCCTGTCCTTTACCATCTCTTGGAGCTCGCTCAAACTCATATTCATTGACTCAGTGATGCCATCCAACCATCTTGTCCTCTGTCATGCCCTTCAATTTGGGGGGTAAACTTCATTAATGGTGAAATATATCATCAACAGTGTTTGTTACCATCAGTTTGCTACTGTGAGAGAAAGGCCTAGAAACAAAGGACATTGGTAACTCTCCAACTCTATACACAAATCCCCATAAGACTGAGCACGTACATGTGTTGACATATACCTCCTGTGGGACAGTTTGTCCCAGCCTAGGGCATTGAGCCCAGGAGCCCCCAAAGCCACTGGCTCTTTCAAGTGTCAGAGTGCTGTGCTTTCCTGTCACCTCACTGCCCTCCAGAGCCCTTGTGTGTTACTCAGTACCAGGGCCAACTTCCCAAGTCTGAATTCCAGTTATATCTTAGTGGAGAGGCAGCATTTCTTGTGGCCCAAATCTTACCAAGTCCCTAGTGTAAACATGCCATCGGACTCTGCCTGTACATTTCTCTAAGAGAGAAGTCTTCCACGTCACAGGCTGAGACCATAGTGTTCCACAATTTCCGTTGCAGGGGTGAGGGTAAGGGCAAGGAGGCGGGGTAATTCCTGCTCAGTCAGTGCTCAGACTTACTTAAAACCAACCTCACCATGTAGTAAATGTATCTTTTCGGGTTGCCTAGAATTCTAAACAATCTAATTTTATAGGAGCTTAAATATTTATCCATATAGTTCTTTTAAATTAAAAAAAAAAAAAAAATCAGTCAAGAGAGTGTTTCTGTTGCCTCTAATGGTTTTCCTACTTTGTGTCTCCGTACTGAGGCAGGTGAGCTGGCCATGGATGTTGGGCCACAAAGGAAAACGGTAGGAACAAAGGTCTCTGTCCTCCCTCTCTCTGATCCCAGTGGGTCAGTACCGGAATAGAAGCAATCCTTTCCACACCTCAAACCAGGGATGGATCCCTCAGAAAAATGAACGTCTGTAAACAGCTTGAAAACTTCATCCACTGTTTGCTTTGTCCTCACCCACATTCAAACTTTAGGACTGCGGAAAGGATTTGAAACCTCAAATCCAGGCTAGTGATTTCACACCCTAGGAGATCACTCGGTCAGCAGACACTTACCTAGGACAGGCTTTGTCACTAGTTTTGTTTGGGAGCTGGGAAACAGACATAAAAAAGGTACAGTCCATGTTCTCAGGAAATTCACAAGTTCATGCCAGAGATGTGAAGAGGGCTCAATCGTGCTAACACCAGGCAGAATCTAGCCTGGCTGACAAAAGCCCAGAGTGTTGGGAAAGCAGAAGGGAAGGCTTCCTGGAGACCATTGTCAACTGAGATTTTTGCAACGCAAGGTTGAGTTTGCAGAAGGTTTCCTGAGATCCATTTAGGTTTGCTCTAATGGGAACTAGATTACTAAAATAGACCGAGAAAATAGCATCCCAATATTTAAATATATGATTACCCTTTCTTTATATGTACTTAGCTGGAAATGTCTTAGGATAAATACTAAAGCGCCTGTCTGTGAATGTACACCATATTGGAAACAGATTTACTGTCCCAGAGTGTAATGCTTACTCAGCCATCTGATGAGATTTGAGCACTGAACAGTTTGAGAGGGATGCATAGAGCTGTTTTATTACAAGATGCTGTTATGAGTTATAGCAGCTTTCCTTATGCTATACGGCTGTCGCCAAACAAGATACATGAATATAAGCAGTTTTATTTGCAATTTTTTGCTTACATTTTCTTAGCATATTCCGATTATGGCTTCTCACAGCCCAACTCATGCTCCCATGGCAGTCCCAGTATATTGCTTTATTCAGAGCCAAAAGGAGACTTTAAAAATATTTGTAGAAAGTCATCCTCTGAGTATGCAGTGTTTGTGTTAAATGGATGCTATCACCTGGCACTTGTTTAAAAAAGGAAAAAAGAAACGTAAAAGAAGACTTTTCCCTCATGAAAATATGTGTTTATTTCAGAGACAACCTAATAAACACTTTAATTAGCCTCTCGTTTGATGCAGTTTGGGTGACCTCTGAGTAGGAGGTTTTGTGTCTTAGGAAAAAAAATTATAAATAGCATTTTGAATTTCATTTGATCAGGACTGAATCTGAAACAACTAAAATAAGAAAGAATTAATTTCATATGAGAGATGTACACCAGGCTGGGTTGTTACATACAAATTATAGGCTGGAAAATTAGTGTTGTTGATTCCCCTTGAATGTGTGAAAGTAAATCAGAGAAATTGATGACGTTCATAAAAATGATAATAACAGTAAATTAGTTTATACTAAATGTAAATAATTGTTAAGCTAGGACGGAAATGAACCTTAGACAGCTAGGGACTTAGTTTAAACTCTATTTATTTATTTTGTTTTATTAAGTATCCTTTTAATCATATAAATTGTTCTTCATAATTATAATCAATATTTAGCATACAATGCTCAGAATTCAATGTCTTCCTTCATTTTGCTGTTTATTTCTGGGAAACAGTGTGTTCATTAGTGCCTGGTTTGGCCGAGTGTTTGAGGGAGCCTGGTCATTTGCACGTGACTGCCTGACAATCAAGCTGGGCTGACAGGCAGAGGTTGCTGCATGGAGTTCTGGGTAATTTGTGGGGACATTTGGTCCTTAAGAGTCTCTTAAATTACCAGCGTTGTTTTTTTTTTTTTTTTCCTGGATAAAAGAAATTCACATCTATTGTAGAGAATTTGCAAAATAACAAACATATAAAGAAAATTATAACAACCTATTATTTTACCTCCCAAGAGTAATTGGTGTTATCATTTTGAATATTTATTTTCTAGCCTCTTAGCTGTTTATGTGTTTGGGTAATGTGATTTTAAACTTGGAATTATAGGTACTATGTACTACCCTACTCTTTTAACTTATTATGTCAGGAATGTGTTCCTTTTCTCACAGCCCAACTCATGCTCCCATGGCAGTCCCAGTATATTGCTTTATTCAGAGCCAAAAGGAGACTTTAAAAATATTTGTAGAAAGTCATCCTCTGAGTATGCAGTGTTTGTGTTAAATGGATGCTATCACCTGGCACTTGTTTAAAAAAGGAAAAAAGAAACGTAAAAGAAGACTTTTCCCTCATGAAAATATGTGTTTATTTCAGAGACAACCTAATAAACACTTTAATTAGCCTCTCGTTTGATGCAGTTTGGGTGACCTCTGAGTAGGAGGTTTTGTGTCTTAGGAAAAAAATTATAAATAGCATTTTGAATTTCATTTGATCAGGACTGAATCTGAAACAACTAAAATAAGAAAGAATTAATTTCATATGAGAGATGTACACCAGGCTGGGTTGTTACATACAAATTATAGGCTGGAAAATTAGTGTTGTTGATTCCCCTTGAATGTGTGAAAGTAAATCAGAGAAATTGATGACGTTCATAAAAATGATAATAACAGTAAATTAGTTTATACTAAATGTAAATAATTGTTAAGCTAGGACGGAAATGAACCTTAGACAGCTAGGGACTTAGTTTAAACTCTATTTATTTATTTTGTTTTATTAAGTATCCTTTTAATCATATAAATTGTTCTTCATAATTATAATCAATATTTAGCATACAATGCTCAGAATTCAATGTCTTCCTTCATTTTGCTGTTTATTTTTGGGAAACAGTGTGTTCATTAGTGCCTGGTTTGGCCGAGTGTTTGAGGGAGCCTGGTCATTTGCACGTGACTGCCTGACAATCAAGCTGGGCTGACAGGCAGAGGTTGCTGCATGGAGTTCTGGGTAATTTGTGGGGACATTTGGTCCTTAAGAGTCTCTTAAATTACCAGCGTTGTTTTTTTTTTTTTTTTTCCTGGATAAAAGAAATTCACATCTATTGTAGAGAATTTGCAAAATAACAAACATATAAAGAAAATTATAACAACCTATTATTTTACCTCCCAAGAGTAATTGGTGTTATCATTTTGAATATTTATTTTCTAGCCTCTTAGCTGTTTATGTGTTTGGGTAATGTGATTTTAAACTTGGAATTATAGGTACTATGTACTACCCTACTCTTTTAACTTATTATGTCAGGAATGTGTTCCTTTTCTTAAAATACTCTTCTGAAATAAGTTTCCCTTAACAGCTGGGTGGCATTGTCATATAGATATATCCACACTGTGCTTTTCATTTAATTTTTTCCTTCCAACGAAATTTTAGTTTTCATACATTTTTTATTATAATGCTTCAATGAACATCATTCTACATAAATCTCTGTGCATGTCATTAATTTCCTCTGAAGAACTTGTGAGCATTTTACATTATGCTAATGCAGAAGGAAAAGAGAACAAGTAGGCTAGACTTTAATACAGGTTTAAACATTTAGGGATTTTTGAAACAAAATTAAAATGCAACTTACAAATCATGTCCCAACATCACATGGTATAAAGTATCATTTTCTTATAAGAATACTTTGCTCGGCCAATTTTATTTGTTGAGTGTAGCGATCCTGTATCATATTTCTCTAGAGCTCAGTTAAGGAGGGGTCTAATAAGGTCAAATGACTACCCCTCAAGCCTCATCATTTTTGCAACAACATCCTAACTTCTAAATCCTATAAAATTTAGGAGGGCAGCGTTTAGTTGTAGGATATACGTTTAATTTTGTCACGTTAACTGTACACACATTTATGTACATGTGTGTATAATTATAAACATGTATGTGGGGGCTTCCCTGGTGGTCCAGTGGGTAGGGACACCGAGTTGCAGTGCAAGGGACGCTGGTCCGATCCCTGGCCTGGGAAGATCCCACGTGCCGCGGAGCGGCTGTACCGATGCGTCCAACTGCCGCGCCAGAGCTCTGGAGCGCATGTGCCCAGAGCAGGTGCTCGGCAGTGAGAGAGGCCACTGCGATGGGAGGCCCACACAGACCAAAGGACAAAGATGGATGGAAATAAATAAATGAAAGATCAATAGAAGTGGAACAACAACAACTACAAAAAACGTGTGTGTGTGTGTGTACTAAATTGCTTCAGTCATGTCCAACTCTGCAACTCTATGAACTATAGCCTACCATGAGGTTTTCAGGCAAGAATGCTGGAATAGGTTACCACTTCCTTCTCCAGGGGATCTTCCTGACCCAGGAATCCATCCCAATTCTCTTGCATCTTCTGCGTTGGCAGGTGGATTCATTACCACTGCCTGCCCTGGAAAGCCCATAAATATAAACATATGAAATATATACCTTATAAATCACATAGAACATCTAACACATATTAAACACATAAAAATATTTATACATCCAGGTTTATGAACATACATAAAAGTTGTATTTATGAAATGTATGTTATATTATTTAAAGAGTTTTTACAGAGAGATGGGCAATTTAACTGAGTTTGGTTGTGATGTACTTTAATCAGATGATCATTAGAACAATAATGATAGATTTCGGGTTATATAGTCATCTGATCTACTATTCATTTCTATTTGCCAAAACTGTGAAATGTTGCTTAACATTTATTTCAGAAGGAAATCTTGCATTCTGGCCTGAAATACACAAGCACCAGAACAGAAAAAGATGGAGTCAAGAGACAAAGGCAGGGATGGCCGGATTTTTCTGTCTCATTTTATATGTGTCTGTGGGAAGCTTTCTACCTATACAACAAATCATCCCTAGGGAGGACAGTGTCATGATATGAGAGAGGAACGAAAAATGAAATGATGTCTGATTCCCATGGGAAAAATAGGTCTTATGTGAAAATTAATCTCAGTGTGTTACAACATTTGCTATATAAACCTGAACAAAAGAAAAAAAAAAAGAAACAAACCTTGTGAGATGGTGTTCCCCGCTGAAGCTATCTCTCAGCTATCCTCTGCGGTTTCGTAGGGCATTGCTGAGGTGATACAGTATAAGGCTTGATGTTCTTAGAGGGCTCAGCCATTGAGTAGCCACACACGTGCTGCCAGCCAGGACCCTGGCAGAGGACCACACTGTCCTCAAGAAGCCTCGACCCTTACCCAGACTCTGACACTAATCTACTTATGTTACCTTGGCAGATCAGTGACCCTCTGGAAGTCTCAGTTTTCTTCTCTAAAGTGAGGCCAAAAAACACCAATGATCCTGTAGACCCCTCTCAAATGACTCCCTCTATGTCTGCTTCTATGAAGACTCAGTCTCAGAGCTTCAACTGACTTGCCAGATCTTTGAAAATATCGACTATCTAATTTCATAATGAATTATTAATACCATAAGAGATCATGGTATTAATTATTAATAGCATGAGAGATCCAATTCGCAAGAACACAACTAGATTTAAATACGTCGATCCATGTGACTGCCATGTGGAATAAAGAACATCTAGCATGTGTGTGTGTGTGTTGAGGCGTGTCTGACTCTTTTGTGACCCCATGAACTGAAGCTTGCCAGACTTCTCTGTCCATGGCGTTTTTCCAGGCAAAAATATTAGAGTGGCTTGCTATTTCCTTCAACGCAGGAATTGAACCCACGTTTCCTGCATTGGCAGGAAGATTCTTTACCACTGAACAACTAGGGAATGCACTAAAGAACCTCCAGACTCCTGACCCCCAAAGGAGTGTCCTTTCTCCTCTACTTCCTCCCTGAGTGTCATGTTCATGCTCACCAAGATTCTTTACCAGATTATGTCATTCCTCCTCTTTGATCCAAGTAGATTATGTTTATAAATATTGAATGACAGACATAGCCTCCCAGTGTTGCCTTAGAGTTGTGAATGGTGTTGTAAAGGGATTAGGTATTTTGGAAAAATTTATATGGATATTAATTACACATCGGAGGAGTCAAAAAAATCTCTCTCTTTAGGTTTCTGCTTCTTGCACTCCTGAGGAATTGAATGTTTGTTCTCCTATTATGCTTATCAGTAAGTTCTTAATTTTGTTAAAGAAAAAAAATCCAGGGCAAGTGCTTACATTATCACCATCATCTGCTCGAAGCCTGAATTTCATTAAGTAGATTGTTAATAAAATGAGGAATGATATATCACAACTGCAATGCTGTGTCTCCCAAAGTTAATGAAGAGTTATAATTTTCTAGACGACAAATTAAAAGGCTGTTAAAATGGTTGGTAAGACTGTCAACGGATTTAGCAACATTCCAATTAAAATAGTGCATTAAAGAGAATTAGAATCTTGAATTTAGAGAAATGAGAAAATATGTTTAATATGTGATTTAATATAGTTAGGAGCCCCAGAATCTTTACATAGGATGAGATGGATATCATCTGAAAGATGACATGACACAGTTAACAAAAAGTAGGACATCACCATCTAATACAATTTCACAGACTTGTTCATGAATATATTTGCCTCAAATATTAAAAATATGTTTTAGAAATTGTAGAAATAATCTTTAAGCAATAATAGTTTAATACATAAAATATGTCAATAGTATATGCGTATTATATGTATGATATTAATATGTATTAGTAACATACATTTTTATATCACCTCTTCCTAACAAATGATTGACTTTCATTTTTCTTTTTGATACCCATTCTTCGGTATACGTAGAATACTTTATAGAACAGAATGCATTTTTACATAAAACGGTCACTTTTTTACATGACTTTTTTCCAATTATACTTCAGTCTTATTTATCATTAATGATTTCTTTTTTAGGCACTGAATGCCGCACTAAATTTTACTTAACCATTCCCTGGTTGTTAAGTAATTAGGTCACTTCATGATTCAATAAATAATTTTGTGTTTATTTACAGTAACGTTTCTAGAAATAGGATTAATGGGTGAAAGAGAATGAACTTCTTGACTCTTGAAACAACAAATAATTTTATCATTTTTACTACCCCCAGTAATTTCAGTATGGTATGGCTGCCCTGGTGGCTCAGACAGTAGTCTGTCTGCACTGCAGAAAACCCAGGTTCGATCCCTGAATTAGGAAGATCCTCTGTAGAAGGGAATGGTTATTCACTCCAGTATTCTTGCCTGGAGAATTCCACGGACAGGGAAACCTAACGGGCTATGGTCCATGGAATCACAAGAGTCGGACAAGACTGAACAACTGATACTTTTCCACTTTCAGGCATTGTCCCGCTGCTGCTAGGAATAATACTATTTAACACAGCAAGATAAAATGTGTTTAGAAAGATGCTAAAGTCAATAATAGACATAGGATGGTTTCTTCAGTGGAACTAAACTTGAAAATTGACTCTTCCTAATTAGTATTCTAGGAGTGATAAAATCCTTCCAATCCCAAAACAAAGATGAGGAAGAAACAGAATGAGAAAGAACACTTACAAACATCTCATAGGTGAAGCAGCACCTTCCTACCTACTTCCTATAAAATCTAAAAACTCTATAGACCCTACTTGCCACTCACCCCCTATTCCCCTCTATCCTACTTTATGCTTCATAATCTGACATTTGCTGATTAGTGTGTTTGTCTGTGTACCCCAAGAATGTAAGCTCCATAAGGTCACAGAATTTGTGTGTGTCTCTCTTTCGCTCACTACTGTATTCTTAGTGCTTGACAGGACAATGTCTGATACCTAAGGAGCACTTCATAAAAGGTTATTGAATGAAGGAATGAGTGAGTGAATGGTGGAACATCATAGAGAAGCTGCCCAACTCTAGTTGATACATCAAACCTGATAAAATAGCGAACTGTTCCATAGTAGAGTTGTAAACAAGGAGATACAGTTTTAGGACCATGCAGCAAATGATGGAGACAGAAAGCAACAAATGAGACAAGATAAGATTGGATCCTGCTTACATCTAAGTGAAGAAGGACTGAAGGTAGATTCAGGAAGCTCATTGTATGTTATTGTCAGGTAAGGATCTACACACAAATCCACTATTCATGTGAGATATCCACAAATACACAGAGCGAGAAGCATATATCCACACAAATACACATATCTACACATGTACATGCTTCTGTGAGTGTATTGTTTGTTAACTTGAGTAACCTCTGCAAGGGGTATCCTAGTGAATAGAATCAGTTTTTTAAAACTGTAGAACTCCAGGTTCGATCCCTGAATTAGGAAGATCCTCTGTAGAAGGGAATGGTTATTCACTCCAGTATTCTTGCCTGGAGAATTCCACGGACAGGGAAACCTAACGGGCTATGGTCCATGGAATCACAAGAGTCGGACAAGACTGAACAACTGATACTTTTCCACTTTCAGGCATTGTCCCGCTGCTGCTAGGAATAATACTATTTAACACAGCAAGATAAAATGTGTTTAGAAAGATGCTAAAGTCAATAATAGACATAGGATGGTTTCTTCAGTGGAACTAAACTTGAAAATTGACTCTTCCTAATTAGTATTCTAGGAGTGATAAAATCCTTCCAATCCCAAAACAAAGATGAGGAAGAAACAGAATGAGAAAGAACACTTACAAACATCTCATAGGTGAAGCAGCACCTTCCTACCTACTTCCTATAAAATCTAAAAACTCTATAGACCCTACTTGCCACTCACCCCCTATTCCCCTCTATCCTACTTTATGCTTCATAATCTGACATTTGCTGATTAGTGTGTTTGTCTGTGTACCCCAAGAATGTAAGCTCCATAAGGTCACAGAATTTGTGTGTGTCTCTCTTTCGCTCACTACTGTATTCTTAGTGCTTGACAGGACAATGTCTGATACCTAAGGAGCACTTCATAAAAGGTTATTGAATGAAGGAATGAGTGAGTGAATGGTGGAACATCATAGAGAAGCTGCCCAACTCTAGTTGATACATCAAACCTGATAAAATAGCGAACTGTTCCATAGTAGAGTTGTAAACAAGGAGATACAGTTTTAGGACCATGCAGCAAATGATGGAGACAGAAAGCAACAAATGAGACAAGATAAGATTGGATCCTGCTTACATCTAAGTGAAGAAGGACTGAAGGTAGATTCAGGAAGCTCATTGTATGTTATTGTCAGGTAAGGATCTACACACAAATCCACTATTCATGTGAGATATCCACAAATACACAGAGCGAGAAGCATATATCCACACAAATACACATATCTACACATGTACATGCTTCTGTGAGTGTATTGTTTGTTAACTTGAGTAACCTCTGCAAGGGGTATCCTAGTGAATAGAATCAGTTTATCTCAATATTTTAAAATCTTTTTAAGAAACTTTTAAGAATATCTTGAAATACTGCAATGAAGAGGAGCCTGGAATAAGTGAATTTCAATGGATAGTTGCAGCTCAAGTTCTGGTGTTCATACTGTGTAGGTCAGAGGGAGAGTACACTATAAAGAGTTTTACTTTCTAATGATGCTTTTCTGAGAGCTCTGAACACAAAAATCATGGCCTGGCATCTCCAGCCTTTCTCTGCACCCCCTTCCCATTGCCAATATCTTCTTACATCTCAGACTTTTCATCATCCACTGGTCACATTTTAGCCTAGTTTTATTCCCCCATCATACGGATGACTCGTAGTACCCTTGACTTTTATTGTCGTCTATGATTTCCATAACCCAGCAGATTTCCCTAAGTTAAAATGGCCATGGTTATCAAACGCAGAAAATCTGCTTCCTCTCAGCAGTCAGTCCTGCAAACAGAAAGGCCCCTTTCAATTGATTCCTGATTCTTTCTATTCAAGAAACAGCCCTTGGTATTTTAAAATCAATTGTCTTTATGATTCTGTTTAACTCTTACTCATTTTTAAAACTTTCTCTTTTCATACTAAGTCAAATCAGCACTAAACTGTCTCTGTGGTGGTTCTGTATCTCAGTGCTTCTTTGAGCCTCCCATAGAATTGAGAGTAAGAATGCTAGAAGAGACCAGGAAAAGATCAGCTCATCAACCCTACTGTTAATCACAAAGTGACTTCAACACTTTTACCCTCCCCACTTCTCCCAGGAAGTGGAGCCCTGAGCATGCCTCTGTTATTCCTTTCATGTGTTGTACTCAAGGGACATTTTCCGTATCTCCATTTTGTCACTCTGCCATCAAGGACAATCTCTTAGGCCCTGCCTGTCATTGTGATTATTGGCAATATCACCGAATTAAGGTAATCAGGCCACATTCATTGCGTGCACTTGGAGCAGAAGCTGAAACCACAGGTAAAATTGAAATGCCCAGTAATGGCCATTTCAATGTTGGTTTCCTGTCCTTTTTCTAAAGTGCATTTGTTTTTGCTTTTCCTCCTTGCCTGCTGAGATCATTGTGTGGGTGTGAGTGTCTGAGGGCTTGGGTTGATAAGTTGCAGAGGGAAAGGAAGGTGGGGGAAGGCCACACGGCTCGAATAAATAAATACATAAAAATATATGGTGCTCTAGCATGCCCTACTGCCATGTCTCCATCACTACACAAGAATGTCTTCATACATTAACTTCAGCATCAGAATTCTGAAGGCCGGGAAGCAAAAGTAGCAGCTGGAGCTCCTAAAGTGGAGTAGGGCATGACATTCTGAGAGCTCTGAACACAAAAATCATGGCCTGGCATCTCCAGCCTTTCTCTGCACCCCCTTCCCATTGCCAATATCTTCTTACATCTCAGACTTTTCATCATCCACTGGTCACATTTTAGCCTAGTTTTATTCCCCCATCATACGGATGACTCGTAGTACCCTTGACTTTTATTGTCGTCTATGATTTCCATAACCCAGCAGATTTCCCTAAGTTAAAATGGCCATGGTTATCAAACGCAGAAAATCTGCTTCCTCTCAGCAGTCAGTCCTGCAAACAGAAAGGCCCCTTTCAATTGATTCCTGATTCTTTCTATTCAAGAAACAGCCCTTGGTATTTTAAAATCAATTGTCTTTATGATTCTGTTTAACTCTTACTCATTTTTAAAACTTTCTCTTTTTCATACTAAGTCAAATCAGCACTAAACTGTCTCTGTGGTGGTTCTGTATCTCAGTGCTTCTTTGAGCCTCCCATAGAATTGAGAGTAAGAATGCTAGAAGAGACCAGGAAAAGATCAGCTCATCAACCCTACTGTTAATCACAAAGTGACTTCAACACTTTTACCCTCCCCACTTCTCCCAGGAAGTGGAGCCCTGAGCATGCCTCTGTTATTCCTTTCATGTGTTGTACTCAAGGGACATTTTCCGTATCTCCATTTTGTCACTCTGCCATCAAGGACAATCTCTTAGGCCCTGCCTGTCATTGTGATTATTGGCAATATCACCGAATTAAGGTAATCAGGCCACATTCATTGCGTGCACTTGGAGCAGAAGCTGAAACCACAGGTAAAATTGAAATGCCCAGTAATGGCCATTTCAATGTTGGTTTCCTGTCCTTTTTCTAAAGTGCATTTGTTTTTGCTTTTCCTCCTTGCCTGCTGAGATCATTGTGTGGGTGTGAGTGTCTGAGGGCTTGGGTTGATAAGTTGCAGAGGGAAAGGAAGGTGGGGGAAGGCCACACGGCTCGAATAAATAAATACATAAAAATATATGGTGCTCTAGCATGCCCTACTGCCATGTCTCCATCACTACACAAGAATGTCTTCATACATTAACTTCAGCATCAGAATTCTGAAGGCCGGGAAGCAAAAGTAGCAGCTGTGGGAGCTCCCTAAAGTGGAGTAGGGCATGACATTCTGAATTCTGAAATTGCAAACCCACAGTTCAGTATTTGCTTCAACACAGAATGCAATGGCGTGTTCCTTTGGATTGTCAGGGTAGTTCTACAGTATAGAGAAATGGCTTCTTCAGTTCACTCCTGTTGGCTCTGTCACTGCCTTTTAACACCAATGTGTCAGTAAAGCCATGTTGCAGTGACAGTCATGTGTTGGTAATGGGGCTCAAAGGAGAGTACCCTGGGACAGTTTGAAATTAACCATTTCAGAATGGAGGAGTCTCTTCCACATGTTCCATATTGGAGAAAGGAAAAAAGACCACACTGCATAGATTAGGGGGCTGCAGTAACTCGGATTCACTGGATGTATGTTAGGACATTAAAGATTAGTTGGAATCCTTCATTCTTTTTTCCTTTTTTAAAGTTACAAATACATGTCCCCCGCCGCCCCGCCCCAACGGCATGAATAAAGTCAGGTAAGTGCACATTAAAACCACCTCAGTGATTAAACCGTCTTCTTTTCATCTGTAAATATCAGATAATAGAGTCAGAGTAAATACAAGGCTGTAATTAACTTTAAGGCCTCTGAGGATGCACTGTAAGAATAGGGCCTAACTGCTTTTCCAGCGGCAACTGAGTCAAAAAAAAAAAAAAAAAACTCTCCATTTAGAAATCATCTTTAGAGGCTTTTTGTTTCAAGAGGCATTCACCTTTCCCCACACAGCCTCCCTGGCCAGTTGACAGAATCAGGTTCCTGACCATTTGCAGTATCCCTGCAGGGAGATGTAAGAGATGTGCATTTGATACTTGGGTCAGGAGGATCCCTTGAAGGAGGGCACAGCAACCCACTCCAGTATTCTTGCCTGGAGAATCCCACAGACAGAGGAGCCTATTGTTCACAGGGTCACAAAGAGTCGCACATGACTCAACCGACTTAGCACGTACATATACTTCTGGGCATCGCCAACTTATCAACTGCTTTGTGACCTGAATCCAACAAGTGGGATCTAAACATGTTAGACTTATTTAGAAAGAAATATTTAGAAAATTTAGAATTACATTTTTGAGACAGTCAGCTTACGGCTGTCTTCCATTGAGTTGAAGGAGAGAGGAGCAGTAGGGAGAATGTGTAAAATAATATTTTCCTAGTAAAGTGATGAGTCATGTCTTGCAAAGGCAACTTGTCCTCGAGCACTTTCTTCTCTGGGGGACTGCACTGTCCATGCTGACACTGTAGCCTTGCGTGTGGGTCTTGTGTGCCCAATCACAGATACAGACCCACCACAGCCATGCGTGGTTGGAGATTGAAAAACATCTCTCTGTCAGTCTGTGTATGGTAGGCCAGTTTAGGATGATTGAGGACCCATCAGTGAAAGGAGTTAAGACCAAGCCTAATTTTATGGGGGTAAGGCAGAACTCACTTTGTTTCACTGTTGTAGAATATACCGAGGTCAGATGTCCTATTTCTGCTTGTCAGCTATTTGACCAGAGGCAAGTTTGTAACCTTTTTCTAAAGTTGAGGGTTTTCTGGAGATATTAATATTTTATTTTGGCTTGTTGCAGGTGTTACATGAGAAAATCCATGTCAAGTCATTTAACACACATTACCTGGCATTTAGAAGTCCTCAGATACTGTTAGCAATGATCATTGTTATGCTAACTACATTTGTCCACAGAACCTAGGAAAGTCATGAAGGGAGAACCAAAAGCTGACATTATTTATGAATCTGCATTTTCTAAGGGCTTCCCTGCTGGTTCAGACAGGAAAAAATCCACTAACAATGCTGGAAACCTGGGTTCAATTGATTCCTGGATTGGGAAGATTCCCTGGAGAAGGGAACGGCAGCCCACTTCAGTACCCTGCAGGGAGATGTAAGAGATGTGCATTTGATACTTGGGTCAGGAGGATCCCTTGAAGGAGGGCACAGCAACCCACTCCAGTATTCTTGCCTGGAGAATCCCACAGACAGAGGAGCCTATTGTTCACAGGGTCACAAAGAGTCGCACATGACTCAACCGACTTAGCACGTACATATACTTCTGGGCATCGCCAACTTATCAACTGCTTTGTGACCTGAATCCAACAAGTGGGATCTAAACATGTTAGACTTATTTAGAAAGAAATATTTAGAAAATTTAGAATTACATTTTTGAGACAGTCAGCTTACGGCTGTCTTCCATTGAGTTGAAGGAGAGAGGAGCAGTAGGGAGAATGTGTAAAATAATATTTTCCTAGTAAAGTGATGAGTCATGTCTTGCAAAGGCAACTTGTCCTCGAGCACTTTCTTCTCTGGGGGACTGCACTGTCCATGCTGACACTGTAGCCTTGCGTGTGGGTCTTGTGTGCCCAATCACAGATACAGACCCACCACAGCCATGCGTGGTTGGAGATTGAAAAACATCTCTCTGTCAGTCTGTGTATGGTAGGCCAGTTTAGGATGATTGAGGACCCATCAGTGAAAGGAGTTAAGACCAAGCCTAATTTTATGGGGGTAAGGCAGAACTCACTTTGTTTCACTGTTGTAGAATATACCGAGGTCAGATGTCCTATTTCTGCTTGTCAGCTATTTGACCAGAGGCAAGTTTGTAACTTTCTCTAAAGTTGAGGGTTTTCTGGAGATATTAATATTTTATTTTGGCTTGTTGCAGGTGTTACATGAGAAAATCCATGTCAAGTCATTTAACACACATTACCTGGCATTTAGAAGTCCTCAGATACTGTTAGCAATGATCATTGTTATGCTAACTACATTTGTCCACAGAACCTAGGAAAGTCATGAAGGGAGAACCAAAAGCTGACATTATTTATGAATCTGCATTTTCTAAGGGCTTCCCTGCTGGTTCAGACAGGAAAAAATCCACTAACAATGCTGGAAACCTGGGTTCAATTGATTCCTGGATTGGGAAGATTCCCTGGAGAAGGGAACGGCAGCCCACTTCAGTACTCTTGCCTGGGGGCTACAGCCCTTTCAGAATCTTACTATGAAAATTATTTAGGATTGGAAACAGTTAATGATGGAAGGAAACATGAAATTTGAATTTAATCCTCCTCATTGAAAAATAAATGTTCAGAGAGGTCTAGAAAGTGACTTTTTAATGTCATGTATCTATTTGGAGGAAATGACCCAGTCAGAGTGTTGGGTTACCTCCAAGCCAGAGTAATGTCTCCTATCACACATGGCTCTCATATATTCCAATCTAAAAGTTAACAGTACTTTTTAAGTCTTTGAAAACAGAATGATTTTAGTGTCAACTTACTATATGCAAACCTTCCCAAAACCTATTAAATGACTGGAACCATGGGCCAGTTAATACCAGTAATAAAACCAATTGTACAATACACATGGTTACTGTATGCAACCAGTCTTTGACCATTTGCTCTGCAAATTCTTATTAAACTTCTGGTGTATGCCACGCACTGTGCTAGCAGTAATGATAGATAATGTGTTGAACACTTCTGACACAGACCATGGCTGAAGGGTTGCTTGTGCAATCTAATTTGGTTCAAACAAAAGCCTTCTGGAAGAAGTACTACTCTTGTTTCCATTTTGTGATATATGGAGAAAAACCAAAATCAAATAAGATGTAAGTCCTCAGTCTGTCTCACAGTGTTTGTCTTCTGGCACATAGTGGCTGCTCAATAAAATATGTGTTGAATGGATAGGCGTATAATCTAACGCAAATGAAATAAACATGAAAAAAATTAATGTGCTAAAACTGCCCCAGGCAGTGTGAAAACCAGCTAAGCAAGCTATAGTTAGAGCTCAAAAGAGGAAATGGACTTCATTCAGGAAAAGACCTGAATAGATATGATTCTTAAAAACGCAGATGAATCCTTATCTTAAAGAACATTTTAAATTATGGCCTTCTTTTCTGATGGATGCAGAAGCAGATCATTCAGAGCCTAGCCACATAGAAGCGACTTTTTTTTTTTTAAAGGTTATTTAGACTTTCATTTTCAAGTATCCCTTTTACTTTTAGAGGGACCTCTTCCTATAATGACAAAAATACATCTGGAACACACCTGTACTCCTAATTCCCCATTTTGATATTTTAAGCCACTTCCTTAGGATAAAGAGCACCTACACTCTGAGTCTTTAGGACCCCTCCATTTTCAAGTGAACTCTTCTGTAAGCAAGAAGGGACTAAAAAATTGCTAGTTCAAGTCAAAAAGATATTTATTTTAAAAAAATGGATGTTCTTCTCTGGAGATTATATTACAATTCCAGCTATGACGATATTCTTTAATCAAAAGTAACAGTACTTTTAGGGGATGACCCAGTCAGAGTGTTGGGTTACCTCCAAGCCAGAGTAATGTCTCCTATCACACATGGCTCTCATATATTCCAATCTAAAAGTTAACAGTACTTTTTAAGTCTTTGAAAACAGAATGATTTTAGTGTCAACTTACTATATGCAAACCTTCCCAAAACCTATTAAATGACTGGAACCATGGGCCAGTTAATACCAGTAATAAAACCAATTGTACAATACACATGGTTACTGTATGCAACCAGTCTTTGACCATTTGCTCTGCAAATTCTTATTAAACTTCTGGTGTATGCCACGCACTGTGCTAGCAGTAATGATAGATAATGTGTTGAACACTTCTGACACAGACCATGGCTGAAGGGTTGCTTGTGCAATCTAATTTGGTTCAAACAAAAGCCTTCTGGAAGAAGTACTACTCTTGTTTCCATTTTGTGATATATGGAGAAAAACCAAAATCAAATAAGATGTAAGTCCTCAGTCTGTCTCACAGTGTTTGTCTTCTGGCACATAGTGGCTGCTCAATAAAATATGTGTTGAATGGATAGGCGTATAATCTAACGCAAATGAAATAAACATGAAAAAAATTAATGTGCTAAAACTGCCCCAGGCAGTGTGAAAACCAGCTAAGCAAGCTATAGTTAGAGCTCAAAAGAGGAAATGGACTTCATTCAGGAAAAGACCTGAATAGATATGATTCTTAAAAACGCAGATGAATCCTTATCTTAAAGAACATTTTAAATTATGGCCTTCTTTTCTGATGGATGCAGAAGCAGATCATTCAGAGCCTAGCCACATAGAAGCGACTTTTTTTTTTTTAAAGGTTATTTAGACTTTCATTTTCAAGTATCCCTTTTACTTTTAGAGGGACCTCTTCCTATAATGACAAAAATACATCTGGAACACACCTGTACTCCTAATTCCCCATTTTGATATTTTAAGCCACTTCCTTAGGATAAAGAGCACCTACACTCTGAGTCTTTAGGACCCCTCCATTTTCAAGTGAACTCTTCTGTAAGCAAGAAGGGACTAAAAAATTGCTAGTTCAAGTCAAAAAGATATTTATTTTAAAAAAATGGATGTTCTTCTCTGGAGATTATATTACAATTCCAGCTATGACGCATATTCACAGAATGAAAAAATTTTAGTCCAAGACTAAGATGCAAACTCATTTGATCAGTGTGTCAAAGCAGGCAAAAGAAATTAGAGCATTTTGGGGGTGTTTGGACCAATGTGGAAAAGGAAATGGGGGCCATTTTTCAAACTTCTTTCACTTAGGCCTACTTTGCCCTCTTTTCTATCTGGAGTCTGACAGATAGAGATCACCTAGAAGCACTGAAGTTAATTTTATGTGGACAGAAGACATTTTTCCCCTTGTGCAGACATGAGCCTTGGAGGATTTGTCACCTGCTCCCAGGGAGAAAAACTCCTTGCCAGGAATGTGTCTGCTCTAACTTGCCTTGACTTTGGTTCCTCAGCCAACTCCTTGCCCCTTGTTTCCAGGCTATTAATTAGGTTGTTTGCTAAGGGAGAAGGGAAAAGAGACCACTAAGGCCAGGCTTCCCAAAGTGCTCTGTTCCCTGTACCTGCTTTGTGTGTTGCTTTCCTTGTTTTTCAACTCTTGGTATCTTCCCCTGATCCAACTTTATTTGCTTCTCCTTAATGTCTGCCTGACTCTTGAATCTCATTCCGTTTTTTTCCTCTGTCTTGACTTTCTTCGATTTGCTTGTTTGTGAGCTTATGTATTTAAATGCCAAAACGTGTTTTTCTAAAAAAGAAAAACTAAGAATCTAAGAACATCTGTAGGGGATCCACTGTGGGTCATATTCTCAGCTTTAGAGCATTTGGAATCTTATCCTGTCCTTTTTAGCCAACCCCCTCACCCCCCCACCCTCGCCCACTAGCATCATAGAGAAATGTGGAAACACTTGTGCTCTAGACTCAGGTAGATGGAGCTCAAATCCCAATTCACTGCTCTCTGGCTGTTTGACCTCAGTTATGTAACTTCTTGGTATCCTTTTCTCATTTGCAAAGTGAAAGTATTTCCTTCTGCTGTAGCATTATGAAAATTAAATACCATGGCACATATCCAAGGTTTAGCCCAGCGCTCAGGAAATCTTAATTTTCTCTCCTGCTCCATTTCCTCCTCTCCCTATTCTTCCTTGAAGGTGGGAAAAAAATCTAACACTGTTATCCAAAATAGAAACAGGCGGGATGAAATGGTTAAAATTCCAATTTTCTTTTTCTGTACTTAACCAGTGGGTCACTCAAGGTACTTCACAATTTGTTGAGAGAACCATTAAATACCATTAGTAGGTCATCTGCCACTGACTCTAAAACTACAGTCTTTAAAACTCACACAAATAGGGAAATCATCCTAATTGCTCCGATCACTTTGATTTGGGCCACAAGGCCATGGTGACAGATGCACTAAGCATCGCAGAAATACTAGGGTGTTTCCTTTAGCTAGCATAATTTGCAGGATCCAAATGGTCATGTGCTATCATTATGTAATATGATATCATTTAAAAATGTAAAACTGTAACTAGGGCATTTTGACCAATTGCCCCTGAATTTTTAACCGTCTTGGCGAACACCCTTTCATTTATTCTGGTCTCATTTAAATGACCCTCACATTCCAAGGTGCCTGATACTTGGTCTTTTCTCCTTCAAATCCTGAAAGGAGAGTTTACATTAGTACAGAATATAGAACTGGACTGAACTTTGATGACTAGATAGTCTTTTAAAAGTCCTTTAACTGTGGGATGTTTGATTCTAGCCCAATCTTCTAAATGTACAGATAAAGAAACCGATCTGCCGTAGTGAATTTACCAGGCATGGCTAACTGGGATAAGCAGCTGATTCAGAATTTGAACACAGATCTTCCTGACCTAGGTTAGGCTGAAAAATTAAGTTCTGTATTATTGCTTGTACATAAAGATATGTGTGTCTGTGTGTATATGTATATTCTCCTCACTAGAAAAGGTGCTCAGATACTGAAAGCCCTGTAAATGTCACACTTCTGAGGGTTTTTGTTTTGTTTTATCCTAAATGCAATCATTTTTATTCACCAATAATAAAAACTATGTGTTCATTTCTGAAAAGGAAAGCGATTCATAAAGAACACTAAAATTGCCTGAAATGCCAGAAGTAACATCTATAAAGGTCTGGATAAATGTTATGTTGATATATTTTAAGTTCCAAAAAAGCATATGCAAAGCTTCTGGAGTAAGATGAGCATTTCATTGGTCTTAATGCCAGGAGTTACATTCTTACCAAAAGCGTGATGTAGGCCAACACTTGTCAAAGTGTGGTCTGGAGCAAGCAATATCACCACCTGTGAACTTGAGAGAAGTGCAAATCATCAGGCCCCACGTAGGACCTACTGAATCAGAAACTTCAGAGCTGGGCCCAGAGATCTGAGTTTTTCATAAGCCCACCTGACTGTTCTGATGAAAGATCAAGTTAGAGAGGCTTTGGGATAAGGCATAGGCTGAAAGATCTGAGTTTGGATTCATCTTAGCTTTGACCCTCATTAGACTGTGACCTTGAGCAAGTTAGTCACCCAGCTGTGAGCACTGGGTTCTTCATAGTGGAGTGCAGATAATATTTCCCTTGAAGTGCTGGTGTGGAGATTAGAGACAGATCATGTGAAGTATTGAATACAGTGACTAGTCCACTGAAAGGGCTCAACTTATGATCTCATTACATGAGGCCATCATAGCTTTCATCAGCTGTTCTGCTGGACGGCTCATCCTTGAGAAATACGGTTGCATGTGCTCTTAAAGAAAAACTCACTGTAGTTCATATTTAAAATTTGCAAATGCCACTGCAGTCAGAGAGATATTGATTGCTGTCTTTAATTTTCAGAAACAGCATGCGATGTTCCAGGCATGGCTAACTGGGATAAGCAGCTGATTCAGAATTTGAACACAGATCTTCCTGACCTAGGTTAGGCTGAAAAATTAAGTTCTGTATTATTGCTTGTACATAAAGATATGTGTGTCTGTGTGTATATGTATATTCTCCTCACTAGAAAAGGTGCTCAGATACTGAAAGCCCTGTAAATGTCACACTTCTGAGGGTTTTTGTTTTGTTTTATCCTAAATGCAATCATTTTTATTCACCAATAATAAAAACTATGTGTTCATTTCTGAAAAGGAAAGCGATTCATAAAGAACACTAAAATTGCCTGAAATGCCAGAAGTAACATCTATAAAGGTCTGGATAAATGTTATGTTGATATATTTTAAGTTCCAAAAAAGCATATGCAAAGCTTCTGGAGTAAGATGAGCATTTCATTGGTCTTAATGCCAGGAGTTACATTCTTACCAAAAGCGTGATGTAGGCCAACACTTGTCAAAGTGTGGTCTGGAGCAAGCAATATCACCACCTGTGAACTTGAGAGAAGTGCAAATCATCAGGCCCCACGTAGGACCTACTGAATCAGAAACTTCAGAGCTGGGCCCAGAGATCTGAGTTTTTCATAAGCCCACCTGACTGTTCTGATGAAAGATCAAGTTAGAGAGGCTTTGGGATAAGGCATAGGCTGAAAGATCTGAGTTTGGATTCATCTTAGCTTTGACCCTCATTAGACTGTGACCTTGAGCAAGTTAGTCACCCAGCTGTGAGCACTGGGTTCTTCATAGTGGAGTGCAGATAATATTTCCCTTGAAGTGCTGGTGTGGAGATTAGAGACAGATCATGTGAAGTATTGAATACAGTGACTAGTCCACTGAAAGGGCTCAACTTATGATCTCATTACATGAGGCCATCATAGCTTTCATCAGCTGTTCTGCTGGACGGCTCATCCTTGAGAAATACGGTTGCATGTGCTCTTAAAGAAAAACTCACTGTAGTTCATATTTAAAATTTGCAAATGCCACTGCAGTCAGAGAGATATTGATTGCTGTCTATTTCAGAATGTGTCCTCCTCAGAAACAGCATGCGATTCTTTGCCAATTGTCTAATTTTAAAAGAACATAGCTATTTTTTAAAGTATTTTCATTCATATATTTTGAGCTAATAATTCTAGACATGAACTTCTCCAAAGAAAGTTCCAATTTAATTGTAGAAGTCTAAGCTACAGATGTGAAATAATATGGGGTTCTATCCTTCCCTATTTTCCACGTATGAAAAGACCTAGACACAGGTGATTAAATCCCTCTTCCTAAGATGATTAACAGTCACTTGGGAAACAATGCATTTGGGTAGAACAAAAGAAAAGACTATAGAAATAAATATGATTGTATGTGTTTTTAGTTTTATTTCTAATGTTATAAGATAGTAGTCATAGAGTTATTCTATGATCAGGTAAATTGATTTTAGCGAAGGTGGCTGAAATAGGTTATGGGGTAATAGAAGGAAGATGAACTTACTAAGGTGCCAAAAAATGTCCCTCTAAGTCTGAATTTGGCTCACCCTGGCCTGAATGCCAATATCTATGCCTTGAAATCTTTTTCAAATGCAAGCTTGCTCTGGTAATCCCTACTGGCAGCTAGGTATAGAGATTTTAGTAAGTCTGTGGAGAATGCACCTCCCATTTCTGTTCTACATGTTTTAATCACCTTATATTGAGAACAAATTGCTATTTAAAAACTTTCAACAATTTCAGAAAGACTTTTTAAAATTAACCAATAAAATGAGATAACGCAATGACAATATTTAAGTAGGAATATTATGGCAGATAAATTTTGGTAGATTTACTGCTAATGGCCACTTGACATTTTTAAATAGAGCATTTCAGTAAATCACTGGAAATTAGCTGACAAGAATTTATATTCATCTATTTAAATGATACTTATAAATAAGTAAATATGGTTTAAATATAGTTTGAGTGATACTGAAGTTTATAGGAGCAAATGGTCTAGTGTAGGTTTGTGTGTTCTCCTTTCAGGCCATCTCAACAAGCATCTAGTGTAGATTTCATAAAAGCCAGGAAGAAGGATAGCTCTTGGAAACACAGAGGAGAAAAACTCAGTTCTGAAAATCTAGGAATAATAGCCCATATTAGAGTACAGCATCCTTTTACCTCAGTAAACCTTCTTTCTTCCATGTAAAACATCCTATACAAGCGGACTTAACATGACTTCCAGGTCATAATTTGGAATTGTTCTATTTCTGTTCTTAATTATATCTTGTGGAATGTAGCTCACATGCAGTTCAAGAGCTATAAGCCATGTAACTATTCATAATAAATGCCCGTGGAATATTTTCATTATGTATGCATTCATTCTGCAAATATTATGCATGTTCAACAGTGTGCCAGACATTGTTCTAGGATGTAACAGTGAACACATTAAGCTGCATTGAACTTATATTCTATAGTGGAGAGATCGATTGTGAATTTATAAAAAAATAGGTTAATTTCAGTGAATGGTAGGTATTAAGGACAAAAATATAAATTAAAAGCTTACAGAATACTTCGGATAATGATGAAGGAAGGGCTGTTTATACACAACTTTCTGCAAAGATCTTTCTGAAAAAAAATGATGTTTCAATTGGAACCTAGAGAAGGAGCAGAAGACTGTGCTCTGGAGATCAGGGAAAAGAGCATTTTGGGGAGAGAAATGGTCAGGATACAGGAGGAGGGAGGAGGAGGGAGTATGCTCTGAATAGTTTGAGATTTAAAAAGCCCAACATAGATTATTAGAGAAATGAAAATCAAAATTACAAGATATTACTGAACACCCATCAGAATGACCATCATGAAAATGTCTACAAATAATAAATGCTGGAGAGAATGTGGAGAAAAAGAAACCCTCCTACACTAATGTTGGGAATGTAAGTGGGTGTAGCCACTATGGAAAGCAATATGGAGATTCCTTTAAAACTTAAAATAGTTACCATATGATCCAGCAATCCCACTTCTGGGCATATAGCTGGATAAAACTGTAAATTGAAAAGATACTTGTACCCCAGTTCTCATAGCAGCCTTATTTACAATAGCCGAGACATGGAAGCAACCTAAGTATCCACTGACAGAAGAATGGATAAAGAAGATGTGGTACATATATACAATAAAACATTGCTCAGGCATAAAAATGAAATAATGCCATTTGCAGCAACATGGATTGACCTAGAAATTGTCATATGAATGAAATAACAGAGAAAGATGAGTAGCGTAAGATATCTCTTACATGAGGGGTATTTTTAAAATGGCACAAATAAACTTATTTACAAGAGAAAATAGAGAAAACTCTATTTACAAAATAGAGTCACAGATGTAGAAAAGAAACTTTTGGTTATAAGGAAAGGAGGGGATAAATTGGGAGACTATAATTAACATATACACACTACTATACATAAAATAGATAAACTAGCAAAAAACTACTGTGTAGCACAGGAAACTCTACTCAATACTCTGTAATGACCTATATGGGTAAAGAACCTAAAAAAGAGTGCATATATGTATATACAGAGCTGATTCACCTTACTGTGCAGAAGAAACTTACACAACATTGTAAATCAACTAAAAAGAAATACTTTTAATAGAAAAAAATTTAAAAAGTAAACAAGTTTACGGTTACTATAGGGTATAGTGAGGGGTGTGTGCTCTGTCACTCCCTGGTGTCTGCCTCTTTGCAACCTCATGGACTGTAGCCCACCAGGCTCCTCTGTCCATGGGATTTCCCAGACAAGAACACTGGAATGGGTTGCCATTTCCTCCTCCATGGGATCACTATGACTCAGAGACTGAACCCGTTACCATAGGGGATAGTGAGGAGTGTGTGCTCAGTCACTCGTGTCTGCCCTTTGCAATCTCATGGAATGTGACCCTCTGCACATGGGATTTCCCAGGCAAGAATACTGGAATGGGTTGTCATTTCCTCCTCCATGGGATCTCCATGACCCAGAGACTAAACCCATGTCTCTGCATTGACAGGTAGATTCTTTACCACTGAGCCACCTGGAAGCTCCAGTGAGATGTGGGGGAAAGGATAAATTAGGAATTGGGGATTAACATATAGACATTACTATATATAAAATAGATAGAACACAAGTACCTACTATATAGCACAAGGAACTATACTCTATCTTGTAATAACCTATAATAGAAAATAATATGAAAAGGAATATATATGAATGTATAACTGAATCACTTTGCTATTCACCTGAAACTTCACAATATTGTAAATTCACTATACTGAAAAAAAAAAAAAAAAGAACAACATGGCTGAATGTTTGTGGATGAGGGAGGGAAATCTGCCTATAAAATGAGTTTGGTGAAGGCAGCACAGCCTATGTACGTAATCTGTAGGGTCCTGAAGGCTGTTGTTTGGTATTTTTTGATCTTGTAATGGGAAGTCATCAGTTTCAAAGCATGAAAAGTAGTAGGGGCTTTGCTGATAGCTTAGTTGTAAAGAATCCAGCTTCAGTGGAGGAGACAAGGGTTTGATTTCTGGAAGGGAAGATCCCCTGGAGAAGAAAATGGCAACCCATTCCAGTATTCTTGTCTAGGAAATCCCATGGACAGAGGGCCCTGATGGGCTACAGTCCACGGTGTCAGCAAAGAGTCTGACAGAACCCAGTGATTAAACAACACAATGAAAAGTACATTGGCTTTGTTGTTAAACTTTTGGACTGACCAAGAACCTTTGTCATTTTATACTATCTTTTTAAAATGGAATAAAGTCAAGACTTCTAAGAAGCATGCATTTGAGCTATTGGAGAAAGCCTTAATGTTCTACACAGTCATGAGTTCAATTCAGGAGTTATTTATAGTTACAAATCTAAATGAGGCCTTTTGAAAGATACAATAATGATAAAGAAATCACTTCTGTATCAAATTGGCTACATGCTATTAAGAAAAGAACTATTTAAAATTACCTAAGAAATAAAATTTTAATGAAATAAATTTTATTATAAAGGTCTAAAGGAAAACCCAGCAGATTCTGAATAACATTATATATTTATTTGACAAATATTTTTTTGATTTCCTGTCACACATCAGAAATAATACAGTGGTGAACAGAGCATATATAACTCTTTATGGAGTCTGCAGTCCAGTTGGAAGGACAGGAATAAATATGAAATTTAGTCACAAATAGAAAATAATATGAAAAGGAATATATATGAATGTATAACTGAATCACTTTGCTATTCACCTGAAACTTCACAATATTGTAAATTCACTATACTGAAAAAAAAAAAAAAAAGAACAACATGGCTGAATGTTTGTGGATGAGGGAGGGAAATCTGCCTATAAAATGAGTTTGGTGAAGGCAGCACAGCCTATGTACGTAATCTGTAGGGTCCTGAAGGCTGTTGTTTGGTATTTTTTGATCTTGTAATGGGAAGTCATCAGTTTCAAAGCATGAAAAGTAGTAGGGGCTTTGCTGATAGCTTAGTTGTAAAGAATCCAGCTTCAGTGGAGGAGACAAGGGTTTGATTTCTGGAAGGGAAGATCCCCTGGAGAAGAAAATGGCAACCCATTCCAGTATTCTTGTCTAGGAAATCCCATGGACAGAGGGCCCTGATGGGCTACAGTCCACGGTGTCAGCAAAGAGTCTGACAGAACCCAGTGATTAAACAACACAATGAAAAGTACATTGGCTTTGTTGTTAAACTTTTGGACTGACCAAGAACCTTTGTCATTTTATACTATCTTTTTAAAATGGAATAAAGTCAAGACTTCTAAGAAGCATGCATTTGAGCTATTGGAGAAAGCCTTAATGTTCTACACAGTCATGAGTTCAATTCAGGAGTTATTTATAGTTACAAATCTAAATGAGGCCTTTTGAAAGATACAATAATGATAAAGAAATCACTTCTGTATCAAATTGGCTACATGCTATTAAGAAAAGAACTATTTAAAATTACCTAAGAAATAAAATTTTAATGAAATAAATTTTATTATAAAGGTCTAAAGGAAAACCCAGCAGATTCTGAATAACATTATATATTTATTTGACAAATATTTTTTTGATTTCCTGTCACACATCAGAAATAATACAGTGGTGAACAGAGCATATATAACTCTTTATGGAGTCTGCAGTCCAGTTGGAAGGACAGGAATAAATATGAAATTTAGTCACAAATAGAAATAAATGAAATGAGAAGAAAATATTGGCACTTTTGTCATAATGGCATGAAGGGATTTAATATCAGTTGAGTGAATGAATTGTGGATCAAAGAATAACAAGAAATGACATACTTTACACAGCACAGTCAGAAAAAGTTTCTCCGAGAAACTACTATTTAAACTGTGCTTAAAAGGAAGTGAAGGCATTATCAGTTCCAAGACTTCTGGGAGAGGTGGCTTCTAGGTAGAGGGGCAAATGTATGAACATAGGAAAGAATTCTAGAATGTGTCATAAAGCCAGAGAGATAACATTGAAGAAGGAGATAGTGGCCAAAATAGGGTAAGACCTTGCAGCCCATAAGGAGTTAAGTCACATTCTAAGTCAGTAGGTAGGCCACTTCAGGGCTCCATGGGTTTCAGTGATCCTCCTCATTGCTGGACATTGATCCTGTCAAGCAAACTGACTGAGTGGGAACAAGAGTGGCTAATGGCAACTATTTATGATGATACTGTTTTGAAGTAGATTGTATAAGATGATGGTGGTTACTCTCACTGAAGTGAGAGTACAGATGAATAAAAGTGGATGGATCCAAAGGTTTTCCATATATGGTTGCAAGATGAAGTAGAATGATGTCTTTGCCTTCTTTCAGTATTTTAGCTCAAAGCTTGGGAGTTCTCCTTGACATAGCATGATCCAGATATGGTTGCAGGATGAAGTAGAATGATGTCTTTACCTTCTTTCAGTGTTTTAGCTAAAAGCTTGGGAGTTCTCCTTGACATAGCATGAAGTGTGACCCTGTTTTAAAAAAATTTTATTCCTTGCTCAAACCCTCCAGTGGTTCCTCAAAACCTTCAAAGAAAAGGTAAAATTCTCAGTATGACCTTCAGTCCCCTATATCCCTTTCTCCCATGTTGAATCACTGTATCAGTTTCCTACTAGTGTCCTCCTGCCTTAATCTGAGATAACCACACTGGCTTCCTCCCACAATTCAAACACAGTGATCATGTTTTACCTCACATTACTTACCCTTACTGTTCCTTCTAGATGGAATTACCTAGACATGCATGAAAGAAGTCTTTCACTTTGTTTGGCTCATTTACCTTACCTTTGTCCTTTTCGAATAATAAATTCAGTTGAAATGAGAAGAAAATATTGGCACTTTTGTCATAATGGCATGAAGGGATTTAATATCAGTTGAGTGAATGAATTGTGGATCAAAGAATAACAAGAAATGACATACTTTACACAGCACAGTCAGAAAAAGTTTCTCCGAGAAACTACTATTTAAACTGTGCTTAAAAGGAAGTGAAGGCATTATCAGTTCCAAGACTTCTGGGAGAGGTGGCTTCTAGGTAGAGGGGCAAATGTATGAACATAGGAAAGAATTCTAGAATGTGTCATAAAGCCAGAGAGATAACATTGAAGAAGGAGATAGTGGCCAAAATAGGGTAAGACCTTGCAGCCCATAAGGAGTTAAGTCACATTCTAAGTCAGTAGGTAGGCCACTTCAGGGCTCCATGGGTTTCAGTGATCCTCCTCATTGCTGGACATTGATCCTGTCAAGCAAACTGACTGAGTGGGAACAAGAGTGGCTAATGGCAACTATTTATGATGATACTGTTTTGAAGTAGATTGTATAAGATGATGGTGGTTACTCTCACTGAAGTGAGAGTACAGATGAATAAAAGTGGATGGATCCAAAGGTTTTCCATATATGGTTGCAAGATGAAGTAGAATGATGTCTTTTCCTTCTTTCAGTATTTTAGCTCAAAGCTTGGGAGTTCTCCTTGACATAGCATGATCCAGATATGGTTGCAGGATGAAGTAGAATGATGTCTTTACCTTCTTTCAGTGTTTTAGCTAAAAGCTTGGGAGTTCTCCTTGACATAGCATGAAGTGTGACCCTGTTTTAAAAAAATTTTATTCCTTGCTCAAACCCTCCAGTGGTTCCTCAAAACCTTCAAAGAAAAGGTAAAATTCTCAGTATGACCTTCAGTCCCCTATATCCCTTTCTCCCATGTTGAATCACTGTATCAGTTTCCTACTAGTGTCCTCCTGCCTTAATCTGAGATAACCACACTGGCTTCCTCCCACAATTCAAACACAGTGATCATGTTTTACCTCACATTACTTACCCTTACTGTTCCTTCTAGATGGAATTACCTAGACATGCATGAAAGAAGTCTTTCACTTTGTTTGGCTCTTGACTTTAATACCCGCTTCACACTGAGGTCTTCCTTTGGTCACTCATTTAAAGGGTCAACCCTCCTCACCAATGCACTTTATCCTTTCTCTGCTTTATTTTTCTTCTTAATATTTGCCACTATCTAATGAAGTTTATAGTTTATTTATTTTTACTCTTTCACCTGTCTCCCCACTAAAATATAAACTCAGCACACATTGATTGAATGATGAAACAAATGGTCAGAGTTGCAGAAGAAGGTAGTGCCTTCTAGGATAATGTATTATAGCAGCTAAAATTTATTGACAACTGACATATATCAGGGACTGGGTTTATTGACTCCTTACAACACATCTCTCTCAGTGTGAGGTAAGGTTGGATACAGGTGGGTAGATCTGGGCTGGTTGAGTCAATTGGTCATTTGGAATATCGAAGTCTACCTTGAATAGTGTGGTACCATTTATCACAGGAGAAACTATGATACTATCCAGACTAAAGCATTTGAGACTTTCTTGAAGTGTTTCATAATGGCAAAGTCACTGAATTTTTAGGATATCTTGAAGTTCTTGCTATGTTTCTGTCACTTACCAGACATGTGACCTTGATCATGTCACTTCATTAAAGGTCATTACATTATGGTATAAAGAACACCGTGGAAGAGGAGACCAGAGAGTTGCTTCCAGGTCTGAATTAGGATCAGACTAGTGATCCTAATCTGTTTGACTTCAGATTCCAGACTCTTAACCACAGTCTTAAATTGCACGATCCCTAAGGTCAAAGTAGGATATTCACATGGGTCCAAATTAATATAGGAAAAGGCTTTCAAAACACAGGGAGATTGAGCTGTTTTGACAGGAACCTCTCTTGCTGTCTAAGAGAGGTTCAAGTAGAGGCTGGGTATGAATGGACATCTAGTGCTTCCACTCACCAAGCATTTCCCAAGAAGATCTAAGACCTAAAATAGTAGCTGAATTAGATGGTTTTATAATTCTTTCAGGCTCATGTGTAGATCTGAGAACCCAGGAGTCAGCAGCTGTGCAGTTTTCTATTCTCTAACATCATTTCTGTTTCCTCTTAATTCCTCTAGCATCTGGGATTCACAGCAGCTTTTTAATGTCTTATGTCTTCTTAATTTTGAAGGCAGAGATGTTGTTTCATTCTTTATTTAGATATTCTGCAAAGCTTGTAGACCCAAACTTTGCTCACTGTAGACATTTAAGTGAAGTTGCTCAGTCATGTCCGACTCTTTGAGACCCATGGATGAGCCATGGAATTCTCCAGGAAAGAATACTGGAGTGAGTAGCCTTTCCCTTCTCCAGGGACTTTTCACAACCCAAGGATGGAACCTAGGTCTCCCTCATTGCAGGTGGATGCTTTATGGTCTGAGCTACCAGGGAAGTCCAAGAATCCTGGAGTGGGTAACCTATCCCTTCTCCAGGGGATCTTCCCAACCCAAGAATCAAATCCTCCACTGCACTGCAGGAAGATTCTTTACCAGCTGATTTATGTTTAAATGATACCTTATATTTCTTATCTATTGAAGGGTATTATGAAAGAATAACTTGTTGCATGCTACTTAAATGCCAGTTGAAGTAAACTATTTCAAAAGTGTATGGGCTTCCCTGGTGGTCCAGTGGGTAAGGATGATGCCTTTCAGTGCAAGCGGTGCCAGTTTGATCCCTGGCCTGGGAAGATCCCACGTGCCACGGAGCAGCAGGACCCATGTGTCCAACTACCGAGCTGGAGCTCTGGAGCGCATGTGCCCAGAGCCAGTGCTCTGCAATGAGAGAGGCCACTGCGATGGGAGGCCCACACAGGCCAAAGAACAAAGATGGATGACAGTGGATAAATGAAAGACCAATAGAGGTGGCCAAATAAATAAATAAATAAAAATGTATATATCAAAGCTGTAAAGTCCAATCAACTAGAAATTCCTTGAAGATCAAAAGCTTGATAGGTGGTGCTTGGGGAAATAAGACCAGGCACTTTAACCTCAAGGACTGAGTATATGTGTGCCTACAGAATTGATGGCATGGGATATCTAAATTTCCTTAGCCATATCTGAGAACCCAGGAGTCAGCAGCTGTGCAGTTTTCTATTCTCTAACATCATTTCTGTTTCCTCTTAATTCCTCTAGCATCTGGGATTCACAGCAGCTTTTTAATGTCTTATGTCTTCTTAATTTTGAAGGCAGAGATGTTGTTTCATTCTTTATTTAGATATTCTGCAAAGCTTGTAGACCCAAACTTTGCTCACTGTAGACATTTAAGTGAAGTTGCTCAGTCATGTCCGACTCTTTGAGACCCATGGATGAGCCATGGAATTCTCCAGGAAAGAATACTGGAGTGAGTAGCCTTTCCCTTCTCCAGGGACTTTTCACAACCCAAGGATGGAACCTAGGTCTCCCTCATTGCAGGTGGATGCTTTATGGTCTGAGCTACCAGGGAAGTCCAAGAATCCTGGAGTGGGTAACCTATCCCTTCTCCAGGGGATCTTCCCAACCCAAGAATCAAATCCTCCACTGCACTGCAGGAAGATTCTTTACCAGCTGATTTATGTTTAAATGATACCTTATATTTCTTATCTATTGAAGGGTATTATGAAAGAATAACTTGTTGCATGCTACTTAAATGCCAGTTGAAGTAAACTATTTCAAAAGTGTATGGGCTTCCCTGGTGGTCCAGTGGGTAAGGATGATGCCTTTCAGTGCAAGCGGTGCCAGTTTGATCCCTGGCCTGGGAAGATCCCACGTGCCACGGAGCAGCAGGACCCATGTGTCCAACTACCGAGCTGGAGCTCTGGAGCGCATGTGCCCAGAGCCAGTGCTCTGCAATGAGAGAGGCCACTGCGATGGGAGGCCCACACAGGCCAAAGAACAAAGATGGATGACAGTGGATAAATGAAAGACCAATAGAGGTGGCCAAATAAATAAATAAATAAAAATGTATATATCAAAGCTGTAAAGTCCAATCAACTAGAAATTCCTTGAAGATCAAAAGCTTGATAGGTGGTGCTTGGGGAAATAAGACCAGGCACTTTAACCTCAAGGACTGAGTATATGTGTGCCTACAGAATTGATGGCATGGGATATCTAAATTTCCTTAGCCATATCTGAGAAAGGTTTATTTTTCAATGCTGGAAGATCTGTTATCTGAAGATAATCAAAAACTATCTTTTTTCTTTGCTGGACAAGAAAGTATATATTTTATTGGACGTAAAAAAGGACAACTTCTGTTTGGCAGATATATTTTCGAAGAGTCTGTGAAAACAGTGATGGCAAATAGAACCATATAAGAGAACCAGCTTTGGAATAAATGTGGTAAAAGGAACCACCATTAGAATAAATGTGGTGAAAGTGAGGCCCATTTAACCAGAGCACCACTGAGTCAGGCTACAAAGAATGATGATAGGAGACAATAGCCTAGCAGAGAATGTTGTTAATGATTTGTCAGAGCCGGAGTGGAATGGAAAACAACTCTGAGTGCATTCCACTCCTCCTTTTCTGTAGCCCATCACAATGTAAAATTGAGGGGGCACCTGGCATTAAATACTATATTTACAGAAATGCTGAAAAAAAAATCAGGATAGCATTTATTGTATTGTTCTTATACAAAAGAGAAGGAAGGAAAAAAAATTGCCTTTATCGACCAACATATTCCAATTATGATGTTTTATTTAAATAATCACAAATGGGCAATTTGTTCAAACTTATTTCTGTATACCCAGCATGAAATAGTCCCCTATCCACTCAAGTTTTTCTATGAATCTAAGATGGGATAAGTAGAACCATAATTACAGGAAAAAACTTGGGCGTTGCAATTGCAGCCCGAAGTGTTGGGGCATTTGCTTTCATGGCCTCGGCAGTTCCATTTGTCTTTGTTGGGCTTTCTTCTCCCCCTCTCTTTAACTACAGTTTCCTTATGGTATTTGAAATTAATTATCAATACCTTTTATGCTTTTTTGTGTGTTTTTGTTCTACATTTGTATGGATAGCTCTTGCTATTCTTTGTCAAAATTGCTTCCTTTGCCTTCTGTGCTTCTGAACTGAACCGCAGTTGAATCATGGTGAGTGTTTTTTTGCTGGTAGCCGCACCCGCCTCAACAGAAACAGAGCTTTGTTCCCTAGAAAATAGCTTTGTGACAAGTGAAGGCAAACTTCTGTTTTGCCAGGGAGGGTTCAGGAGATGAGAATTTATTTCATTTGGCACTGGTCACTCGGCTTTGCCCCAGTTTCATTCTCATGAGTAGTAGGCATTCATAACTTGGGATTTTTAATGTGACCTATCACTTTAGGAAATATCCTGTGCAGTATTTTACTTCCTTGTGTTGGGGTGAGTTCATAAACACTAATCACAGAAAAACTAATTAGTTCCACAATGAAAATGGAAGCACTGAACATCTGAGTACTTATAGAATGGTCTTCCAGGGTTGTTGATTTGGTTAGTGATCGTGTATATTTCATGTCCTACGTATTCCAGGAAAGTCATACTATGCTATAGAGACACACTTATCAAGGAAGCCAGGAATAGAAGGTACTGCATGTAAACATAAGGGCTGAGTCCCAAATCGAAGAGGCAAATGAATCCTCTGAATTGCATGCAAATTTAAATGCCAAACCAGTAAGGAGTTCATTTAAAAGGTACGATAAAGTTCAGGAAGAATTGGATGGGAATGTAAATCCCAGAAAGAACAGAGCATGTCATGGAGATTCCAAAATGAATCCATAAGTCATTAACAAAGATGAAAGATAGATTCTCTCAGACAGTAAGTAAAATAGATGAAGAGGAAAAAATGTTAAGTAGAGTAAGTCTAACCTGAAGAACTGAAAATCAGGCTGAATTCTTTATGGGTTACAAGGGCAAATCAAAGAAAATGGGAGGCAGAATATCTAGTTACTTCAAGGTTCCGCCTTCCCCTGTTCCTAACTGTGGAATCACTAGAACTACTGGCTTCTCTTCTTAGCCTCAACTTTCTCATGTATGAAGTGGCAATAATGATCATATCAACTCCCAAGGTGGTCTAATGAGGTAACATTTACAGGAATTTCTTAAGCAATGCCTAGTATATGTTACATGGGAACTATTGTTATTACTACTATAAATATTTTATCGTTTTTAGGAAAACAAATGTTCTAGATAAGTTCATCAGAGAGTCTCTCTCTCAACTTTTATGAGCCTATTAAATTCAAAAATAATTGCAAAGATATTTGGAATTATCACTTATTTTCTCTGTCCTTGGTCCACCTAATGTAGGATACATTCTTTAGGGATGGGTAAATGGTGGTACTGGCACTTGGTTAGAGTGCTTCCAGGGAAATGGAAGGGAGACTAGAGTTGCTATTGCTTTCTAACTTGTGGTTGGTGTGGATATTGGTGTCATTCTCCACAGTAAGGGGTGTGGATCCACCTGCATGATGGAGAAGATATTCCTTTAAAAGTAGTTTTCAAAACAGCAAGACTGGAATAATACTGGCCTTTTAGAAAATCTGTGTCAACCTGCAAAAATATACTTTCTAGGCTCATAAATCAGAGGTTACCTTGACTTCACTCTCTGTGGCAGTGGTGTTGGTCCTGGTGTAGTCACTAAGTCACGTCAGACTCTTGTGACCCCATGGACTGTAGCCTGCCAAGAGCCTCTGTCCATGGGATTTTAGAGGCAAGAATACTGCAATGGTTTGCCATTTCCTTTTCCAGGGTATCTTCCTGACCCAGGGATTGAACTTGGATCTCCTGCATTGCAGGCAGTTTCTGTACCGAGTGAGCCACTCGGGAAACACCTATGGTAGCAGTTGTTAGAAGAAATAATTTCAGTAACATTATAATAAACTCATTATGTCAACGATACACTATATCTTGTCTGCCTCCTATTATGAGATGATATATGTACGTATTTTATAACAGAGTATATAGTATTTGAAATATTTAAGTAAAACCTCTACTGATAATTGTAGCTTATGTTTATTAAGTATTTACTCTCTACTGGATACTATTTTAACGGTTTTCATGAACTGTTTTATTTTTCACCCCACTATGATTCTGAAGGCCTTTTATTCTCCCCACTCAGCAACGGGAAAACTAAGATGAAGAGATAAGTGGCTTGCTGAAGTTCACACAGTTATAAAATAGTGGAGTCAAGTTCTAGCCCAGGAATCCTGACTCTGAACTTTAACCAAAACTAAAACAAGAGCTGACCTTAAGCAAATCAATGGCTACCATTTGAATTGAAGGACTGTGGAAGTTTCTTAGAATTCTTTAAAGGAACTTGATGAACTTTAAAATATTCCTTCAACATACGTATTAAAAGAGTTTATGTTCTGAAAATAAACTATTTTTTTTTTGATACGTATTAAATACTTGAAGGCTCCTACTATCCCTGGTGGTACTGGCACTTGGTTAGAGTGCTTCCAGGAAATGGAAGGAGACTAGAGTTGCTATTGCTTTCTAACTTGTGGTTGGTGTGGATATTGGTGTCATTCTCCACAGAAAGGGGTGTGGATCCACCTGCATGATGGAGAAGATATTCCTTTAAAAGTAGTTTTCAAAACAGCAAGACTGGAATAATACTGGCCTTTTAGAAAATCTGTGTCAACCTGCAAAAATATACTTTCTAGGCTCATAAATCAGAGGTTACCTTGACTTCACTCTCTGTGGCAGTGGTGTTGGTCCTGGTGTAGTCACTAAGTCACGTCAGACTCTTGTGACCCCATGGACTGTAGCCTGCCAAGAGCCTCTGTCCATGGGATTTTAGAGGCAAGAATACTGCAATGGTTTGCCATTTCCTTTTCCAGGGTATCTTCCTGACCCAGGGATTGAACTTGGATCTCCTGCATTGCAGGCAGTTTCTGTACCGAGTGAGCCACTCGGGAAACACCTATGGTAGCAGTTGTTAGAAGAAATAATTTCAGTAACATTATAATAAACTCATTATGTCAACGATACACTATATCTTGTCTGCCTCCTATTATGAGATGATATATGTACGTATTTTATAACAGAGTATATAGTATTTGAAATATTTAAGTAAAACCTCTACTGATAATTGTAGCTTATGTTTATTAAGTATTTACTCTCTACTGGATACTATTTTAACGGTTTTCATGAACTGTTTTATTTTTCACCCCACTATGATTCTGAAGGCCTTTTATTCTCCCCACTCAGCAACGGGAAAACTAAGATGAAGAGATAAGTGGCTTGCTGAAGTTCACACAGTTATAAAATAGTGGAGTCAAGTTCTAGCCCAGGAATCCTGACTCTGAACTTTAACCAAAACTAAAACAAGAGCTGACCTTAAGCAAATCAATGGCTACCATTTGAATTGAAGGACTGTGGAAGTTTCTTAGAATTCTTTAAAGGAACTTGATGAACTTTAAAATATTCCTTCAACATACGTATTAAAAGAGTTTATGTTCTGAAAATAAACTATTTTTTTTTTTAGATCAGTCAGTCATGTCCAACTCTGTACAATCCTGTGGTCTATAGCTTGCAAGGCTCCTCTATCCCTGGGATTTCCCAGGCAAAAATACTAGAGTAGATCGCAATTCCCTGCTCCAGGAGATCTTCCCAACCCAGGAAATGAACCCATATCTCTTGGGTATCCTGCATTGGTTGGCAGATCCTTCCCCATTCTGCCACCTGGGAAGCCCTCAAATACCTATGAATGAACACCACTTCTGTCTCTCAAAATTGAAGTTTAGTGGTGCTTTGCAGACTTAGCCAAGCAAATGGTCCAGGTATTTCCATTCAATAATGCATTCTCCTTGTCTTCCTTTTTCCTCTCCTTCCCTTTATCTTTTCTTCTTCCCTTGTTTTTTGTGTTGTTCTTCCACCGTGCTTATCATTTTCTCCAGACATTCATGCTATAAGTACATTGCATTTTGGCTGTAAAAGGCCTCCTTAAAACACATCCTCGGGCTTCCCTGGTGGCCCAGGGGGTGAAGAGTCCACCTTGCAGTGAAAGGGGCACTGGTTCAATTCCTGGCCTGGGAAGATCCCACATGCTGAGGAACAGCTGGGCCGATGTGTCCAATTACGAGCCAGCACTCTGGGGAGTGTGTGCCCAGAGCTGGTGCTCTGCAATGAGAGAGGCCACTGCAATGGGAGGCCCACACAGGCCGAAGAATAAAAGATGGTTGAAAAATAAATGATGACTTAGAGGAAAAAAAAAAAAAAAAAAATCTTAGAAAACAAAAAACATATCTTCATATTTGCAGGTTCCATTATTTAAAGTAGCAAGCTCTTCTCATATCCTAAAAGAATACAAAATGAGGCTCAGATTTGCAAAATTTTGCAGGTGTCACCTCAGACCTGTTTCTTTTTTTAAATCAGTATTTGTATTCCCAGGTGGCACAATGGTAAAGAATCTGCTAGCCAGTGGGGGAGACACAGGAAATGCGCTGTCCATCCTGGGGTCAGGAAGATCCCTGGAGGAGCAAATCAATGGCTACCATTTGAATTGAAGGACTGTGGAAGTTTCTTAGAATTCTTTAAAGGAACTTGATGAACTTTAAAATATTCCTTCAACATACGTATTAAAAGAGTTTATGTTCTGAAAATAAACTATTTTTTTTTTTAGATCAGTCAGTCATGTCCAACTCTGTACAATCCTGTGGTCTATAGCTTGCAAGGCTCCTCTATCCCTGGGATTTCCCAGGCAAAAATACTAGAGTAGATCGCAATTCCCTGCTCCAGGAGATCTTCCCAACCCAGGAAATGAACCCATATCTCTTGGGTATCCTGCATTGGTTGGCAGATCCTTCCCCATTCTGCCACCTGGGAAGCCCTCAAATACCTATGAATGAACACCACTTCTGTCTCTCAAAATTGAAGTTTAGTGGTGCTTTGCAGACTTAGCCAAGCAAATGGTCCAGGTATTTCCATTCAATAATGCATTCTCCTTGTCTTCCTTTTTCCTCTCCTTCCCTTTATCTTTTCTTCTTCCCTTGTTTTTTGTGTTGTTCTTCCACCGTGCTTATCATTTTCTCCAGACATTCATGCTATAAGTACATTGCATTTTGGCTGTAAAAGGCCTCCTTAAAACACATCCTCGGGCTTCCCTGGTGGCCCAGGGGGTGAAGAGTCCACCTTGCAGTGAAAGGGGCACTGGTTCAATTCCTGGCCTGGGAAGATCCCACATGCTGAGGAACAGCTGGGCCGATGTGTCCAATTACGAGCCAGCACTCTGGGGAGTGTGTGCCCAGAGCTGGTGCTCTGCAATGAGAGAGGCCACTGCAATGGGAGGCCCACACAGGCCGAAGAATAAAAGATGGTTGAAAAATAAATGATGACTTAGAGGCAAAAAAAAAAAAAAAAAATCTTAGAAAACAAAAAACATATCTTCATATTTGCAGGTTCCATTATTTAAAGTAGCAAGCTCTTCTCATATCCTAAAAGAATACAAAATGAGGCTCAGATTTGCAAAATTTTGCAGGTGTCACCTCAGACCTGTTTCTTTTTTTAAATCAGTATTTGTATTCCCAGGTGGCACAATGGTAAAGAATCTGCTAGCCAGTGGGGGAGACACAGGAAATGCGCTGTCCATCCTGGGGTCAGGAAGATCCCCTGGAGGAGGAAATGGCAACCTACTTCAGGATTCTTGCCTGAGAAATCCAGTGAACAGAGGAGCCTGGAAGAGAACAGTCTGTGGGGTTGCAAAGTGTCAGATATGACTGAGCCACTGAGCACACACTGAGGTTTAAAACCTAACACGAAAGGAAACTAACAAAATCCATTGTTGGGTAGAAATCGAACTCAGATTTCATTGCAAGTAACTCATAGCTGTTGCCTAACTGAAACCTCTAAGGTTATTGTAAGCGGGGCTCCACTGTTTTAATTTGGATGACTAGCAGTCTCCTTCTTTGTGACTTCTTTAAGACACCTGCTTTATGAATACCTTCTCACCTCCACCTTAGTCACTATGACCACTTCCTTTTGCACACAACCCAATTTTGTCTAGTTTATTTCAGAGATTCAATCATTAGAAGTACAGATGAGACCAGTTGTTGCTATAACCCCTTTATTTTAAAGATGAGGAAACTGAAGCAGTAAGAGTGACTTGTGAAAGATAATACGACTACTTAGAGGTTCAGTCATGCCTCAGACTCTAGTCTCCCAAACCCATCCGTGATGTTGTCACACTAAACCAAGGTAACTAAACTTTGGTCAGCTGCTGGGTTAATGCTGGTGGTTATAGATAATGAAAGCTCTGACCCTGTATATAGAACCCAATAACCCATAAACCCTTCATGGGAGTGCGTTCTAAGCCACATGCTATGTGCTGTGTTCAATACCTCTTATCAAATCACGGATGATTCTCCCCACCCCCCACGTTAATAAATGAAGAAAGAACTGCTTACCAGATGGAGTCATTTCCTGAAATCCACAACCATGAAGTGGCAGAGTTCACTTTTAAGCCCCCGCCTTCCTGATGCCAACCTCTGTGCAGTCCTGCTTCCTGGATGGTTTTCATGTGCAGTCCTGCTTCCTGGATGGTTTTCAATCCGTTTCTCCCACCTTTCAAACGAGAACACTTGTAAACACACACTTGCACCCACAGGCATCGCTCCAGGGCCTTATCCGATGTTAATCCTCCAGGTTCCTCCTTTCTTTGTCAGAGTAGGGGGCCAGGATAGTGAGTGGGTGCGATCATTTGTAGTTTCTCTGTTTTTGGCGACCATATGCTGTAGCCGGCTGAACTGGACCATCCCTGCTTGGGAGAGCTGCTTGGAGTATGCGCCAGGCTCAGGCAGCCACAGGCTTTGATTAAGAGCATGAAAAGTCATCTCTGGTCTCTGGCTCCTTTCTGCTTTGTTCTTGCCCACAGAAGTGGTAGGGGTGGAGACTCAAGAGATTCAGTAGGCTGGCTCTGAAGGAAGTTGAAGAAAGCTCCTTTATTACCTAAGGAATATAAATCACATGTCAGAACTTTGCAAAGGGAAATGTGGACAGAGCTGTAGAGACTTCTAAGTCTCCTTATATATTCTTCCTCATCGACTGTTACAAAGCATAGTCCAGAAAATTTAAATCCAGTATAGCCAAACTTTCTGTGTTTTAATAGGATATATAATATATATAAATAAGAAAACAAGAAAAAGGAAAAGTAAGTTTACAATCTATTTTCCTTTGATTAAGAAAAATTAAAGATGAGGCATATAAATATCCACTTTTATTAAGTAGTCAACATGTTTAGGTAGAAATAGATTGCAATTTGACTCTTTCACCCATTCATTCAATAAATATATTGTAGCTATGTAATGCATCAAGTGAGGGATATTTTTCAACCCACTTGGAATAAAATCAATGAACAAACACATTAACAGATAAATTGTATTTTAGGGGAATAACTGCTATAGTAAAGATACTAATTGTGTCATTTGGGAACCTAAAGAAGGAAATAATTGTTGCTGGAGATTTTGGCCAAGATAGCTTGAATTCTTCTGGAATGAGTAGTCATCATCCAGATGGTAAATGGGAGGTAGGAGACCTCCAAGGCACATGGAAACCATTGTGTCAACACTCAATGTGGTCAAAGGATGTGGCCCACCGAGGATAAGGTAGATTGTTTAAGATGGTGGGGTGACCTTAGAAAGTGATGGTAAAAAAGACCAAGGGTCATCCTAGAGAATGTAGGTGAGAGTATGAAAGGTTCACACCAAAATTATGACCAATTCCAAATGACAATCTCAATATGCTTTGGGATGTTTTCTCATAAATCAAGTAAGATTAATTTTCTATTGCTCACCCTTATAACTAATAAAAAGCTTTGCAAATAATGTTAAACAAGGTTGAATGAAATCACAATGCTGTTTCAAAAGTATCTGGCATCTGAATAGATATTTTTAATAAAATCATAAAGCATAAAATGAAATTTTGTGCTTTATCAGTAGATACCAGATCAGTTGGACCATCTTGTAATTAAAATGTCTACATGGTTACAGAGGTGAACACATTTTTCCTGATTATCATATCTGTGATGTATGCCCACTGTGGTTATTCAGGGTCTATGCAGAGCATTACCATTTGTTCTCATGGTTGTTTGCTTCTGCTTTCTCCCCCTGTAGGCATAGGGCTTTTTGTTTGTGTGTTCATTTGCTTTACTGTTTAGTTTTGTTTCTTTTTTTTCCCCTATAGGACTTAGGTTGCTATATCAACCTTAACAATGGAAAGTCTCAGTGACTCAAAACAACACATGTTTATTTCTTACTCATGCTCTGTGTCCATTGCGGGGTTTACTAGGGCCTTTGTTCCCCCCTCGTCCTCATTCAGACATTCTGCTGATAAAGACTTCACCATCTGGAGCACGGTGGGTGGCAGAGAAAGAAAAACAAACCATATGGAAAATCACACCTTCTCTTCTTATTAAATGCTCTCTGAGAGTGACAAATGTCACCCTTACTGACATCGCGTTGGCTAAAAGGTATCAGGTGGCCTTTTCCACTCTTAAACGGCATTAAAGAAGGGCAGTCCTGCCATACACCTTGCAGGAAGAGAACCCCAATTATTTGGGGACCACAATAAACTTCCTGCATAATGTATTAGTCAGCTCAGGCTGCCTCAACAGAATATCACAGACTGGGTGGCTAAAACAACAGACCTGTATTTTCTCACAATCTGGTCAAAGGATGTGGCCCACCGAGGATAAGGTAGATTGTTTAAGATGGTGGGGTGACCTTAGAAAGTGATGGTAAAAAAGACCAAGGGTCATCCTAGAGAATGTAGGTGAGAGTATGAAAGGTTCACACCAAAATTATGACCAATTCCAAATGACAATCTCAATATGCTTTGGGATGTTTTCTCATAAATCAAGTAAGATTAATTTTCTATTGCTCACCCTTATAACTAATAAAAAGCTTTGCAAATAATGTTAAACAAGGTTGAATGAAATCACAATGCTGTTTCAAAAGTATCTGGCATCTGAATAGATATTTTTAATAAAATCATAAAGCATAAAATGAAATTTTGTGCTTTATCAGTAGATACCAGATCAGTTGGACCATCTTGTAATTAAAATGTCTACATGGTTACAGAGGTGAACACATTTTTCCTGATTATCATATCTGTGATGTATGCCCACTGTGGTTATTCAGGGTCTATGCAGAGCATTACCATTTGTTCTCATGGTTGTTTGCTTCTGCTTTCTCCCCCTGTAGGCATAGGGCTTTTTGTTTGTGTGTTCATTTGCTTTACTGTTTAGTTTTGTTTCTTTTTTTTCCCCTATAGGACTTAGGTTGCTATATCAACCTTAACAATGGAAAGTCTCAGTGACTCAAAACAACACATGTTTATTTCTTACTCATGCTCTGTGTCCATTGCGGGTTGACTAGGGCCTTTGTTCCCCCCTCGTCCTCATTCAGACATTCTGCTGATAAAGACTTCACCATCTGGAGCACGGTGGGTGGCAGAGAAAGAAAAACAAACCATATGGAAAATCACACCTTCTCTTCTTATTAAATGCTCTCTGAGAGTGACAAATGTCACCCTTACTGACATCGCGTTGGCTAAAAGGTATCAGGTGGCCTTTTCCACTCTTAAACGGCATTAAAGAAGGGCAGTCCTGCCATACACCTTGCAGGAAGAGAACCCCAATTATTTGGGGACCACAATAAACTTCCTGCATAATGTATTAGTCAGCTCAGGCTGCCTCAACAGAATATCACAGACTGGGTGGCTAAAACAACAGACCTGTATTTTCTCACAATCTGGATGCCGGAAGTCAGAGATCAAGAGGTCAGCATGGCTAGGTTCTGGTTAGGCACTTTTTGACTAGCTTGCAGACAGCTACCTTTTCACTGTGGCTTCACATGGCAGAGAGAGAAAGTATTGGTGTCTCATCATCTTCTTATAAGGGTACCAGACCTATCAGATAAAGGCTGTATCTTTTGTGACCTTATTTAACCTTCATCATCTCCTCAAAGACCCTATTTCCTATACAGTCCCTTGGAGGGCTAAGCCTTCAACATTTGAGTTTGCAAGAGGGGACACAATTCAGCCCATAGCACATCATTTTATTTTATATATATATATATATATATATATATATATATATATATATATATATATATAAAGTTTAGTTAAATGTAAACTCTGGGAAGGATACTATCACAATGGTCTGGTACATATGAAAGTTGAATTGGTGCTATAATAGCATAAACTGTATTAATTACATTGACAGATTATTCAGTTATGTGCTCTAAAAATTGTTAGTAAATATTGTCAAGATTTAGATCCTAAAATATTCCTGTATGGGCTTTTCTTTTTTTAACTTATTTCAACAAGATTCTAAAAAAGACAAGTCAGAAGGCAGTAGAAAGGGAGCCTGCTCATCTGTCACTCCTCATCTCTCCTCCCTTCCTTCTCCGTCTGCAGAATGGAAGCCATTCTGCTGACACACCAGAGATTCTGCCTGGTTGCGAGGCCATCCCTGAAGATACTGTCACATGTTTATTTCTTACTCGCTCGTGCATTGCAGACAATTCTGCTGATAAAGACTTCACCATCTGGAGCACGGTGGGTGGCAGAAAGAAAAACAAACCATATGGAAAATCACACCTTCTCTTCTTATTAAATGCTCTCTGAGAGTGACAAATGTCACCCTTACTGACATCGCGTTGGCTAAAAGGTATCAGGTGGCCTTTTCCACTCTTAAACGGCATTAAAGAAGGGCAGTCCTGCCATACACCTTGCAGGAAGAGAACCCCAATTATTTGGGGACCACAATAAACTTCCTGCATAATGTATTAGTCAGCTCAGGCTGCCTCAACAGAATATCACAGACTGGGTGGCTAAAACAACAGACCTGTATTTTCTCACAATCTGGATGCCGGAAGTCAGAGATCAAGAGGTCAGCATGGCTAGGTTCTGGTTAGGCACTTTTTGACTAGCTTGCAGACAGCTACCTTTTCACTGTGGCTTCACATGGCAGAGAGAGAAAGTATTGGTGTCTCATCATCTTCTTATAAGGGTACCAGACCTATCAGATAAAGGCTGTATCTTTTGTGACCTTATTTAACCTTCATCATCTCCTCAAAGACCCTATTTCCTATACAGTCCCTTGGAGGGCTAAGCCTTCAACATTTGAGTTTGCAAGAGGGGACACAATTCAGCCCATAGCACATCATTTTATTTTATATATATATATATATATATATATATATATATATATATATATATATATAAAGTTTAGTTAAATGTAAACTCTGGGAAGGATACTATCACAATGGTCTGGTACATATGAAAGTTGAATTGGTGCTATAATAGCATAAACTGTATTAATTACATTGACAGATTATTCAGTTATGTGCTCTAAAAATTGTTAGTAAATATTGTCAAGATTTAGATCCTAAAATATTCCTGTATGGGCTTTTCTTTTTTTAACTTATTTCAACAAGATTCTAAAAAAGACAAGTCAGAAGGCAGTAGAAAGGGAGCCTGCTCATCTGTCACTCCTCATCTCTCCTCCCTTCCTTCTCCGTCTGCAGAATGGAAGCCATTCTGCTGACACACCAGAGATTCTGCCTGGTTGCGAGGCCATCCCTGAAGATACTGTCAGTGTGTTCCCCGGTTCCTGCTATTCCTGTTTGGGTCTAACTTTAGCTAAATGATCAGTGTGCTACCATTTCTCCATGAACAGGCCGTGTCAATCTTTCCTCTGAGTTCTAGTTTAAGTGTGTCATTTATTATTTTCCTTCCATCTTCGAGTCTTGAAATTAGAAAAGATTTTATTTTATTTTAGCTCAAAATCGAATGTAACTATCAGTTTCTCCTAAGGATGAATTATATTTCATTCCTTGAAGGATTATTTTTTTAGTGTCGCTTTCTTCAAAATGCCAGGATAGCTCATGAGAAAATCAGTCACGGTTAATCACTAGATTTACTCATGTGTAACTCCATGAAACCATCTACCAGTTTCAACAAAGAACACATTCACTGCTTATTTTCTTCCTTTTTTCCCCTGTTTTCTCCTTGATTTTTCTGTGAACATTTCAGTTAGCTGGTTAATACTGTGCCATTAAATGATTCATAGCAAGACAGTGCATGATCTTTATGGAGTACTTCACATTTGAGATGATTGAAGAAACCTTCTGTCTTAAATTTCATGAAGGAGGAATCATGTGTCTGTGTGTTATTTTTGAGGATGAGATTGTCAATCTTTTATTCTCAACCAAAGGATGACTCTTGTGCCTGAGGGCAGAGAAACAGCTGTGACATTACTTGGCTAATTTTGCTGTGGTTAAAGAAAAAAAAAAAAAAATTGAAATTAAGTTTTATAATACACTGTTTGACCTGATGGTCCAAGGATTTCCCTCATTAATGTTCTTTCTAGATGTTTCTTAACTGCTTTTGTACCTTCACTCTTTCGGACATACCCTGGAACTATTCTGTCAGTCTCCAAAAAAATCCTGTTGGCTTTTATATTCAGATTTTTTTCATATATAAATTGCAGGAAGAAAATAGTCATTTTACAATACTTTGTCTTAAGTGAGGTAATTAATATAAAGACTTTACAATGTATGGTATATAGTATAAAGCATTTAATAAACATTAGCAATTCTTAAAGAAAAATTAATAGCAAAATTTACATTTCACTAAATAATTTCCCCAATTCATCTCCCTAAATATTGTTATTTTTTCCCTTTTTTCTATCCCTTTTTTTACATTCTCTTCTATTTCTGAATGGAGTGATTCAAAATGAGATTCTTTAAGAAAAAAAAAAATCTTAAAACTGTTTAAAGTCTTTTTAAATGTTTTAAATTTGTAGAACTACTGCAACACTAGTACACCATTCCTGTATATCCCCATTCCCAGTATTTTATTTTAGCTCAAAATCGAATGTAACTATCAGTTTCTCCTAAGGATGAATTATATTTCATTCCTTGAAGGATTATTTTTTTAGTGTCGCTTTCTTCAAAATGCCAGGATAGCTCATGAGAAAATCAGTCACGGTTAATCACTAGATTTACTCATGTGTAACTCCATGAAACCATCTACCAGTTTCAACAAAGAACACATTCACTGCTTATTTTCTTCCTTTTTTCCCCTGTTTTCTCCTTGATTTTTCTGTGAACATTTCAGTTAGCTGGTTAATACTGTGCCATTAAATGATTCATAGCAAGACAGTGCATGATCTTTATGGAGTACTTCACATTTGAGATGATTGAAGAAACCTTCTGTCTTAAATTTCATGAAGGAGGAATCATGTGTCTGTGTGTTATTTTTGAGGATGAGATTGTCAATCTTTTATTCTCAACCAAAGGATGACTCTTGTGCCTGAGGGCAGAGAAACAGCTGTGACATTACTTGGCTAATTTTGCTGTGGTTAAAGAAAAAAAAAAAAAAATTGAAATTAAGTTTTATAATACACTGTTTGACCTGATGGTCCAAGGATTTCCCTCATTAATGTTCTTTCTAGATGTTTCTTAACTGCTTTTGTACCTTCACTCTTTCGGACATACCCTGGAACTATTCTGTCAGTCTCCAAAAAAATCCTGTTGGCTTTTATATTCAGATTTTTTTCATATATAAATTGCAGGAAGAAAATAGTCATTTTACAATACTTTGTCTTAAGTGAGGTAATTAATATAAAGACTTTACAATGTATGGTATATAGTATAAAGCATTTAATAAACATTAGCAATTCTTAAAGAAAAATTAATAGCAAAATTTACATTTCACTAAATAATTTCCCCAATTCATCTCCCTAAATATTGTTATTTTTTCCCTTTTTTCTATCCCTTTTTTTACATTCTCTTCTATTTCTGAATGGAGTGATTCAAAATGAGATTCTTTAAGAAAAAAAAAAATCTTAAAACTGTTTAAAGTCTTTTTAAATGTTTTAAATTTGTAGAACTACTGCAACACTAGTACACCATTCCTGTATATCCCCATTCCCAGTCTTATTTTTATTAAATCTTTCATTAATATGGTACATTTGTCACAGTTAATGAACCAATGTTATATTTTATTATTAACTAAAATTCCTACTTCATTCAGATCTTCTCAATTTCTTCCTAATGTCCTTGCTCTCTTCCAAAATCCTACCATGACACTTAGGAATCATGGCTCCTTAGGCATTTTTGCTTGTGACAGTTTCCTAGATCTTTCTCACAAATAATGAACTTGGCAAATTTTAGGAGTTCTGGCCAGTTTTCATAAAATGTTCCTGAGTCCTGGGATTTGTCCGATCATTTTCTCCTGGTTGGAGTGGGATTAATGTGCTCTTATGAGGAGGGTTACAAAGGTAAAAGTGCCATTTTCATTGTATCATATCAAAGGTACATCCTATCAGCATGATATCATTGTGAATAGGAACCGATGGCCTGACTGAGGGAATGTTTTTCAAGTTTCTCCACTGTAACATTACTCTTTTTGTCTACTTTTCCACAATTTTTTTTTCAGAAATAAAAATTGCTTATAGAGAGTGGGAAGTTATGTTCTTCCTTATCTAGAATGGATTATCAACATGAATGATTTGGGATTCTTCTGCATGAGAGAATTACCGTTCTTCACATTTAATCTGTTTGTCATCTTGTCACTAAGTCATGTCTGACACTATGTAACCTAATTGTAGCTCACTAGGCTCCTCTGTCCATGGGATTTCTCTGGCAAGAATACTGGAGTGGGTTGCCATTTTGTACCTTCCCTCTCTCGGACATACCCTGGAACTATTCTGTCAGTCTCCAAAAAAAGCCTGTTGGCATTTATATTCAGATTTTTTTCATATATAAATGGCAGGAAGAAAATAGTCATTTTACAATACTTTGTCTTAAGTGAGGTAATTAATATAAAGACTTTACAATGTATGGTATATAGTATAAAGCATTTAATAAACATTAGCAATTCTTAAAGAAAAATTAATAGCAAAATTTACATTTCACTAAATAATTTCCCCAATTCATCTCCCTAAATATTGTTATTTTTTCCCTTTTTTCTATCCCTTTTTTTACATTCTCTTCTATTTCTGAATGGAGTGATTCAAAATGAGATTCTTTAAGAAAAAAAAAAATCTTAAAACTGTTTAAAGTCTTTTTAAATGTTTTAAATTTGTAGAACTACTGCAACACTAGTACACCATTCCTGTATATCCCCATTCCCAGTCTTATTTTTATTAAATCTTTCATTAATATGGTACATTTGTCACAGTTAATGAACCAATGTTATATTTTATTATTAACTAAAATTCCTACTTCATTCAGATCTTCTCAATTTCTTCCTAATGTCCTTGCTCTCTTCCAAAATCCTACCATGACACTTAGGAATCATGGCTCCTTAGGCATTTTTGCTTGTGACAGTTTCCTAGATCTTTCTCACAAATAATGAACTTGGCAAATTTTAGGAGTTCTGGCCAGTTTTCATAAAATGTTCCTGAGTCCTGGGATTTGTCCGATCATTTTCTCCTGGTTGGAGTGGGATTAATGTGCTCTTATGAGGAGGGTTACAAAGGTAAAAGTGCCATTTTCATTGTATCATATCAAAGGTACATCCTATCAGCATGATATCATTGTGAATAGGAACCGATGGCCTGACTGAGGGAATGTTTTTCAAGTTTCTCCACTGTAACATTACTCTTTTTGTCTACTTTTCCACAATTTTTTTTTCAGAAATAAAAATTGCTTATAGAGAGTGGGAAGTTATGTTCTTCCTTATCTAGAATGGATTATCAACATGAATGATTTGGGATTCTTCTGCATGAGAGAATTACCGTTCTTCACATTTAATCTGTTTGTCATCTTGTCACTAAGTCATGTCTGACACTATGTAACCTAATTGTAGCTCACTAGGCTCCTCTGTCCATGGGATTTCTCTGGCAAGCATACTGGAGTGGGTTGCCATTTTCTTCTCCATTGAATATCTTCATTCAATTATTAATTCATATCACTATGGACCATGGATGTTTCTTTTATACTTTTGAAAATGTTGAACCTCAATTTGAGACTTAAACCCAGGGCCCAGATTTAATCAAACCTGTTTGGGACTTGAACCCATGTGGCCGGGACTCGAACCCAGCCTAAACCCTGCTTGGGACTGGAACCCAGCCTAGACCCTGTTTGGGACTCGAACCCAGCCTAAACCCTGCTTGGGGCTTCGGCCGGGACTCGAACCCAGCCTAGACCCTATTTGGGACTTGAACCCACGCGGCTGGGATTGGAACCCAGCCTAGACCCTGTTTAGGACTTGAACCCACGTGGCCGGGACTCAAACCCAGCCTAGACCCTGTTTGGGACTTGAACCCACACGGCCAGGACTCCAACCCAGCCAAAACCCTGGTAATTAAAATCACTCACCCAATGTCTGGACCCACTGACGTTCGGGTTCTTCATGTCTCTTTGCAGAGAAGAATTCAGCGAGAGACAAGGTGATAGGTAAGAAATGGATTTATTCAGATTCAGAGAAAGCACACTCCACAGACAGAGTGTGGGCCATGGCAGAGCGAATCCAGAGGCCCCTGGCGTTCTTAGCTTTTATAGGCTGGGTAATTCCATATGCTAATGAGTGGGAGGATTATTCCAGCTCTTTTATGGAGGGATGGAACTGTCATGGAGCCTCTGGGTGTGTCATTTAGCTTGCTGACTGAGGATCAAGGTCTGGTCTGCTGTCTTGGACCCATTTGATTCTAAGGGGGGCTGCGGCATTCTTTGTGAATAGGAACCGATGGCCTGACTGAGGGAATGTTTTCAAGTTTCTCCACTGTAACATTACTCTTTTGTCACTTTTCCACAATTTTTTCAGAAATAAAAATTGCTTATAGAGAGTGGGAAGTTATGTTCTTCCTTATCTAGAATGGATTATCAACATGAATGATTTGGGATTCTTCTGCATGAGAGAATTACCGTTCTTCACATTTAATCTGTTTGTCATCTTGTCACTAAGTCATGTCTGACACTATGTAACCTAATTGTAGCTCACTAGGCTCCTCTGTCCATGGGATTTCTCTGGCAAGCATACTGGAGTGGGTTGCCATTTTCTTCTCCATTGAATATCTTCATTCAATTATTAATTCATATCACTATGGACCATGGATGTTTCTTTTATACTTTTGAAAATGTTGAACCTCAATTTGAGACTTAAACCCAGGGCCCAGATTTAATCAAACCTGTTTGGGACTTGAACCCATGTGGCCGGGACTCGAACCCAGCCTAAACCCTGCTTGGGACTGGAACCCAGCCTAGACCCTGTTTGGGACTCGAACCCAGCCTAAACCCTGCTTGGGGCTTCGGCCGGGACTCGAACCCAGCCTAGACCCTATTTGGGACTTGAACCCACGCGGCTGGGATTGGAACCCAGCCTAGACCCTGTTTAGGACTTGAACCCACGTGGCCGGGACTCAAACCCAGCCTAGACCCTGTTTGGGACTTGAACCCACACGGCCAGGACTCCAACCCAGCCAAAACCCTGGTAATTAAAATCACTCACCCAATGTCTGGACCCACTGACGTTCGGGTTCTTCATGTCTCTTTGCAGAGAAGAATTCAGCGAGAGACAAGGTGATAGGTAAGAAATGGATTTATTCAGATTCAGAGAAAGCACACTCCACAGACAGAGTGTGGGCCATGGCAGAGCGAATCCAGAGGCCCCTGGCGTTCTTAGCTTTTATAGGCTGGGTAATTCCATATGCTAATGAGTGGGAGGATTATTCCAGCTCTTTTATGGAGGGATGGAACTGTCATGGAGCCTCTGGGTGTGTCATTTAGCTTGCTGACTGAGGATCAAGGTCTGGTCTGCTGTCTTGGACCCATTTGATTCTAATGGGTTTCTGCTGTGTCCTTGCGCTGTCATTCTTTCCAAAAATTGTGCCCTGCCCTTTTCCCTCCTAACCCTTACCTTTGGGTTATAAGCGAGCACTACTTTACTTATTTTTTTGGTTCAAAAGAATCCATTTCAGGGAGTTCTTTCAGTTGACTTTTGAGCCCTTTTATTAGAAACCCACCATGTGGGTCTTTGTTTTGTTTTGAGAAACTTCTTACTTCTGGCACTGCAGATGTACCAGGCTACTGTATGCTTGTTTGTATATTATCCACTGTAGAATCAGCCACTTCTCCCAGGGTGCCTGGTCTCCCCATACACACAGTGTTTTGCTTTGTATTTTTTGGAGAATAATATTGGAAACCACAATTTAAGTATGATTTGATATTTTTCATTCTCTGTTTTGATTTAGCGTTAATGTCAGTTGGCCATTGAGGATTTGATGTTTCTCTCAAACATCATGGGGAAGTCATCTTCTCTTTCACTCTCAGGTACTATATGAACTTTAGGTTTTGCTTCCAGAGGGTTTGCTTTATCATCTAGAATCTCTAGAATCAGACTACTTTGGCCATCTAAAAGGTATGCACTTTTCTTTTAGATCAACAGAACATAATTTTCTTCCATAGTCTACTCAAGTGTGAGGCAAAATATCAGTAATTAAATTAGAATTGATAACAGAATGCCTCTACTGAACTTTCTAAAGTGAATTGATGAAAGAACTTTGTTCCTTAACATAAAGTCGTGACCAGTTAAATTGTTTTGAGGTAGTTATGCTTTCATTGATCTTGAACTCTGTGTTACAATGATCTGCCTTTTGGAATGGCATATTTCAGTAGAGTCATTGAGCATGGGATAGAAGCTTCAAAGAGGCAAAAAAAAACTATTTATGAAAACAGTTATTTTGATCATAAAATATATTAAGTTAGAAGGAATCTTAAAAACTGTCCCCTACTCATTTTAATATTGAGTAAAATTTTTTCCATATGCTAATGAGTGGGAGGATTATTCCAGCTCTTTATGGAGGGATGGAACTGTCATGGAGCCTCTGGGTGTGTCATTTAGCTTGCTGACTGAGGATCAAGGTCTGGTCTGCTGTCTTGGACCCATTTGATTCTAATGGGTTTCTGCTGTGTCCTTGCGCTGTCATTCTTTCCAAAAATTGTGCCCTGCCCTTTTCCTCCTAACCCTTACCTTTGGGTTATAAGCGAGCACTACTTTACTTATTTTTTTGGTTCAAAAGAATCCATTTCAGGGAGTTCTTTCAGTTGACTTTTGAGCCCTTTTATTAGAAACCCACCATGTGGGTCTTTGTTTTGTTTTGAGAAACTTCTTACTTCTGGCACTGCAGATGTACCAGGCTACTGTATGCTTGTTTGTATATTATCCACTGTAGAATCAGCCACTTCTCCCAGGGTGCCTGGTCTCCCCATACACACAGTGTTTTGCTTTGTATTTTTTGGAGAATAATATTGGAAACCACAATTTAAGTATGATTTGATATTTTTCATTCTCTGTTTTGATTTAGCGTTAATGTCAGTTGGCCATTGAGGATTTGATGTTTCTCTCAAACATCATGGGGAAGTCATCTTCTCTTTCACTCTCAGGTACTATATGAACTTTAGGTTTTGCTTCCAGAGGGTTTGCTTTATCATCTAGAATCTCTAGAATCAGACTACTTTGGCCATCTAAAAAGGTATGCACTTTTCTTTTAGATCAACAGAACATAATTTTCTTCCATAGTCTACTCAAGTGTGAGGCAAAATATCAGTAATTAAATTAGAATTGATAACAGAATGCCTCTACTGAACTTTCTAAAGTGAATTGATGAAAGAACTTTGTTCCTTAACATAAAGTCGTGACCAGTTAAATTGTTTTGAGGTAGTTATGCTTTCATTGATCTTGAACTCTGTGTTACAATGATCTGCCTTTTGGAATGGCATATTTCAGTAGAGTCATTGAGCATGGGATAGAAGCTTCAAAGAGGCAAAAAAAAACTATTTATGAAAACAGTTATTTTGATCATAAAATATATTAAGTTAGAAGGAATCTTAAAAACTGTCCCCTACTCATTTTAATATTGAGTAAAATGACTTATCTAAGCTCAGTCATTTATGTAGCTGCCAATCTAGAATGAGAATGCAAGTGTCCTAGAATGTAACTCCTAGAATAGAAAAAATGTACTTCAAATATTTACTTATGAAATTGTGGAGAGATGAGACTTTGATATAATGAAGCATTTTGGTAACTGGGGGCATGACCATATGAGTTGCTATTTTTTATCTGAGATTCACTGGGTAGAACCAAAATTTTGAAAAGAAGTGCATCTTTACTTGGAACCAAATGTACAAGGAGAAATTAACTTATGTAAAAGAAAATACACAGCTAACTAGCCTGATTTTGATGATTCACAAAGAATATATCCCTTTGAATGATACTAAAATTGTACATAAAGGTTTCTTAAGAAATGGCATTAATCCAATGGCATAAATCAAATTTCTTCATCCTTTCAAGCAGTCAGTCAGAACTTTGTCTTAGGACTTAGTTTTTTATTCGCCCCAGTTTCTCTAGTTTCAGTTCTTGGAATTGGCAACAAGGAAAGACATCTGAAAGGCAGGGCACACCCAAAATTTGGAGAGGATTAAGATGTCATGACTGTTCATTCATTTCTTGGGACTTCCCTGGTGGTTCAGTGGGTAGAGAGTCAAAATTTGGAGGGGGTTAAGATGTCATGACTGTTCATTAATTTCTTGGGGCTTCCCTGGTGGTCCAGTGGGTAGAGAGTCTGCCTTGCAGTGCAAGGGACACTGGTCCGATCCCTGGCCCAGGAGGACCAGTGTGTCCAATTACCAGCCAACTCTCTCAAGCGCATGCGCCCAGACCAGTGCTCTGCAGTGAGAGAGGTCACTGTGATTAGAGGCCCATACATGCCAAACAGTGGAGATCAATGAAAAATAAATGATGACTTAGAGGCACACACACAAAAAAACAACAACAACAACAAAAAACCAAAACCTTTAATTTCTTACAGCTGCGTTTCTTAGTTCCTGGGCTACCAGAAAGAGGAATGTTAATAGCCCTTATGTAAAGATGAAAGGTGAGTAAATGATGATCATTTTAACCCTTGAAAATCAGCTCATCTCAACCCAAAGAGGCAAAACTATTTATGAAAACAGTTATTTTGATCATAAAATATATTAAGTTAGAAGGAATCTTAAAAACTGTCCCCTACTCATTTTAATATTGAGTAAAATGACTTATCTAAGCTCAGTCATTTATGTAGCTGCCAATCTAGAATGAGAATGCAAGTGTCCTAGAATGTAACTCCTAGAATAGAAAAAATGTACTTCAAATATTTACTTATGAAATTGTGGAGAGATGAGACTTTGATATAATGAAGCATTTTGGTAACTGGGGGCATGACCATATGAGTTGCTATTTTTTATCTGAGATTCACTGGGTAGAACCAAAATTTTTGAAAAGAAGTTCATCTTTACTTGGAACCAAATGTACAAGGAGAAATTAACTTATGTAAAAGAAAATACACAGCTAACTAGCCTGATTTTGATGATTCACAAAGAATATATCCCTTTGAATGATACTAAAATTGTACATAAAGGTTTCTTAAGAAATGGCATTAATCCAATGGCATAAATCAAATTTCTTCATCCTTTCAAGCAGTCAGTCAGAACTTTGTCTTAGGACTTAGTTTTTTATTCGCCCCAGTTTCTCTAGTTTCAGTTCTTGGAATTGGCAACAAGGAAAGACATCTGAAAGGCAGGGCACACCCAAAATTTGGAGAGGATTAAGATGTCATGACTGTTCATTCATTTCTTGGGACTTCCCTGGTGGTTCAGTGGGTAGAGAGTCAAAATTTGGAGGGGGTTAAGATGTCATGACTGTTCATTAATTTCTTGGGGCTTCCCTGGTGGTCCAGTGGGTAGAGAGTCTGCCTTGCAGTGCAAGGGACACTGGTCCGATCCCTGGCCCAGGAGGACCAGTGTGTCCAATTACCAGCCAACTCTCTCAAGCGCATGCGCCCAGACCAGTGCTCTGCAGTGAGAGAGGTCACTGTGATTAGAGGCCCATACATGCCAAACAGTGGAGATCAATGAAAAATAAATGATGACTTAGAGGCACACACACAAAAAAACAACAACAACAACAAAAAACCAAAACCTTTAATTTCTTACAGCTGCGTTTCTTAGTTCCTGGGCTACCAGAAAGAGGAATGTTAATAGCCCTTATGTAAAGATGAAAGGTGAGTAAATGATGATCATTTTAACCCTTGAAAATCAGCTCATCTCAAGCCTCCTGTGCCCTTGTGGTGTCCCAAGCCCTGAGAGACAGAACAGGAAAAGAAGCCTCATTTGATGGTGAAGAGAGAATTGTAGCTTTTTAAACATCTTCCTTCTGCACTGCTAACCAGCATTTTACAGAGGACCTCAAAGACCAGGTTCCTAAAATCTGTTCTTCTCAGTTAGGGAGTCATTATTCAAAAATGGGCATTACTTAGAGTTGTGCAGCAAGTCTGCTTGCTATGTACCAAGTGCTGCCATCAGGACTATGAGAAGAAGCCCAGTGTTCACAGGCCCTCCCTCAATTCAGGTGTCAGTGGTCACATGGATCCATTGGCACATGGCAGAGTATTGGGGGGCACAGAGCTTTCATGTCTGGGGACAAAAATGTAGCCCAAAATCTCAAAAAAGATTCCCATCATTTATCCTTTATGCATCCATTTTTCTCAATTTGGGGGACCATGAGTATATGTAGTGATGTAAAGAAAATTGGTACTAAATGGAGAGACTTTAAAATGACTTCTTTAGTTGGGGAATGAATGCTCGAAAAGAGATACTAATTGATATAGACATTGCCTTTGATAGAAATAAGGTTTCTCTGTGGCCTTTAAAAATTGTTATTAATATTGTTTTACGTAATTGACATAAGCCCCAGTGCTGGAAAGAAGCTCATCATATTTCCAATTTCTTTAAAAACTATATTTGGACAAATCAAAAAAGAGTGACTCATAGAATCTCCATATAGGAGGAATATTATTTGGCAACCCACTTACCCTAGTGAATTTTTTATTTTTTGAGAAGAAACTTTTTTCTTCTTATCACTGAATATAATCTGATTAGCTCTGATCATTTAATTCAGCTGAGTAACACATAGTGAAAAACAAGTAATCAGTAAAAGGAAAGCATGACATGAGTTTTACCAAATATCTGGCTCCTAAGTAAATTCTTTTGAAAGAATCCAGTACTAAATGTGGCCTGAGGAAATGCTTTATGAAATTTTGCCAGTAGCAGAACAGGAAGACCTGGCCTAAGTGTCAAGGGATTTTGGTCAACCTTACCCTTTCTCCATCCTTTCTTCCAGTCTCCTTTCCTTCTTTTCTTCCATCAATTTAAACGTCTTTAAACATCTTCTCTCTGTATACTCAGCATCATAGTGGGTGCCAAATATACAGAAGTCAATTAGAAAAACTACTCCCTTCATGGAGCTCAGATTCTGGTCATCAGCTTTCACACATGTGGTGCTACAGGACTGTGGTCGATTGAAACTATGAGAAGACAGGAAGGAGCCTACCCTAGCACCCATCAGACATTTTCTAATGCCCTCCCTTCCCTTGGAGAAGAAAGGAAAGGTTATCTCAACCCAAACTCTGATAGCAGATAAGGGGCTTCTCCTCTGCCTTTTGTTTGGACAGGGTGTTTGTGATTCAGGAATAACTCCATTCCACTGGTCCTGCTTAGAGTTTGGAAAAGAGTTGTTCAAATCAGATGAGAGGCATTTCTTTGAAAGACCCTGGCTAATGTGAAAAGAAAAAAGGGAAGATTTACTATCTTAAGCCAGACTTAATAATACATAACAAATTGCAGCTCTGTTTGGGAATCTCCCTAGGTACCATTCCTAAGGATTCCAAGTGTTTAATTGAAATTTCTTTGGGGACAGTAGTCATCATTCACTTAAGCATTATATTTATATTTGTGCGTGAAGGAAGAATGTCAAAGGGCTAATAGACCAAGTGAGCGGAATGGATGCTTTTCAGCTGCAGGCCAGGATGAGCCAGCAATTCTCAGAGGAGCGCTTAATCCTTTAAAATGTTATTATATTGTTTTACGAATTGACATAAGCCCCAGTGCTGGAAAGAAGCTCATCATATTTCCAATTTCTTTAAAACTATATTTGGACAAATCAAAAAAGAGTGACTCATAGAATCTCCATATAGGAGGAATATTATTTGGCAACCCACTTACCCTAGTGAATTTTTTATTTTTTGAGAAGAAACTTTTTTCTTCTTATCACTGAATATAATCTGATTAGCTCTGATCATTTAATTCAGCTGAGTAACACATAGTGAAAAACAAGTAATCAGTAAAAGGAAAGCATGACATGAGTTTTACCAAATATCTGGCTCCTAAGTAAATTCTTTTGAAAGAATCCAGTACTAAATGTGGCCTGAGGAAATGCTTTATGAAATTTTGCCAGTAGCAGAACAGGAAGACCTGGCCTAAGTGTCAAGGGATTTTGGTCAACCTTACCCTTTCTCCATCCTTTCTTCCAGTCTCCTTTCCTTCTTTTCTTCCATCAATTTAAACGTCTTTAAACATCTTCTCTCTGTATACTCAGCATCATAGTGGGTGCCAAATATACAGAAGTCAATTAGAAAAACTACTCCCTTCATGGAGCTCAGATTCTGGTCATCAGCTTTCACACATGTGGTGCTACAGGACTGTGGTCGATTGAAACTATGAGAAGACAGGAAGGAGCCTACCCTAGCACCCATCAGACATTTTCTAATGCCCTCCCTTCCCTTGGAGAAGAAAGGAAAGGTTATCTCAACCCAAACTCTGATAGCAGATAAGGGGCTTCTCCTCTGCCTTTTGTTTGGACAGGGTGTTTGTGATTCAGGAATAACTCCATTCCACTGGTCCTGCTTAGAGTTTGGAAAAGAGTTGTTCAAATCAGATGAGAGGCATTTCTTTGAAAGACCCTGGCTAATGTGAAAAGAAAAAAGGGAAGATTTACTATCTTAAGCCAGACTTAATAATACATAACAAATTGCAGCTCTGTTTGGGAATCTCCCTAGGTACCATTCCTAAGGATTCCAAGTGTTTAATTGAAATTTCTTTGGGGACAGTAGTCATCATTCACTTAAGCATTATATTTATATTTGTGCGTGAAGGAAGAATGTCAAAGGGCTAATAGACCAAGTGAGCGGAATGGATGCTTTTCAGCTGCAGGCCAGGATGAGCCAGCAATTCTCAGAGGAGCGCTTATCCTGGAGACAGCTTGCTTAGGAGGCCCTCCAGGGACCGTGGGAGGAGGACAGAGATGTGACTGACAGCTGTTTCTTCTTGGACTGAGACGGCACGCATGATCCCAGTGCAGCCTGTTTCATCAAACTATTTTCAGTCAAGAGGATTAAAACACCTCGAGACAGAAAAGTATTCTGTTCCAGATTTATTCTTAGAAAGGCTATTCTTTTTACCCTTGTGGTGAACACCGAGTGTTTTCATCCCAGAGGAGTGGTGTCTTCCCCATTTTCAAAGAAAAGTTAATGAGGAACTATTATTCTGGGTATTTTTTTAGCTGCTAAAATGTGTGATGGAATCAAAATAAAAGAAACATTGTTACATTAATTCTTCTTTCTTTGTATAGAGATCCTGCCTTCTTTCAATTCGTGATACGGGAGTCCTACATGAGTTTATTCCACCTTCTATAAATCTTTTAAGTGTTGACCCCATTGTTGTTCCCTGGATTTTCCAGGTGCCGTTTTAGCCTCCGTACAGAGAAATACATACATGCAACCAGTTTAATTTTTTAACAGCTTTGCTGAGGTATAATTTACAAATCACAAAATCCTCCTGTTTCAAGTGTGCTCTTGAATTAATTTCAGTAAATTAACAGTTGTACACCCATCACCACGATACAACTTTATCACATTTCTGTCATCCTCAAAAGATTTCTCCTGCTCCTTTGCTCATAGCCCCAGTCCCAGAACACAGATTGGTTTAATTTTAAGCTCTCGTGTTCATGATTTCTGTTCGTCACCTGAAAAGCCTAGGTTCTGTCTGTATTTATGAATGCAGTAGGTATTATCATCTTTATTTTATAAACAAGGCAACTGAGATTGAGAAAAGCTCAGGGAATTGACCCAGAGCTAGAAGCAGGCTGGTTCCATAGGCCTTTTACAGTGAGCCACACGTCACTGCAGCTGGAAAGGGAGGTGACTGTGGATTTTAAAGAAAGTTGGAAATTAATCAAAGATTGCTCTTATGTATGTATCATTTCAATCTTCTTTCTCAGTTCTTCTTATTAGTGCATATATACTTTATGTACACACACACACACACACACACATATACACACACATATATATATTGTATATCACGTCTCTCTTTTTCTTACTTTGACTTGTGTTAGGATTTATTGGCCGTCAGTTTTCTGATGCTAACATTTTGTCATTATTAAAGAATAAAATTCAGTACAATTTTATAATCTAACTCATTAGCCAACTAATTCTTTATGGCAGAAAGTTTATTGAGGTATTTGCATTATTCAGAGGTTGGTTTTTTTTTTTTTAATTTGTAGTTACAGGATCATATCTAACATCTGACATATCAGAATGGTGCTAAATTTTTTCAGGTTGAACGGGTAAGGATGTTAATAAAAACTCAGGCACAAACTCATGACACTGCTACAGAACTTAGTGGAAGTTGGTGAGAACCTCTTTGAAACTGCCAACATCTGGGTGTGAATCACTCCTTTTACATGGACCAGTTTTATGTTCTTCAGCAGGTTATGTCATTTCCCTGGTCCTCCACTATTTTCTATAAAATAGATCTGAAAATGGTAGTTATTGTCATTAGCAAGTTCTCGATAAGAAGTCAGTGTTTTCTTTTCTGGATCACTTAGTTCTATACATTTACTATTATAACACCATTTCAAACCATTCAATATTGTCTGCATTATTTTGGATACATCTAGTTGATGAAACAAGGAAATCTATAAGTATTGAAGGCTCCACCACGATCAGGATTAATGTCTTATTCCTGTGAAGTCAGAAATCAGTAACACAGATGCCTGGGTTCCTTTCCTCCAGGTGGAACTCTGGAACAAGGCTTCTTTCATCTGATGGCGCTGCCGTCTTGAATCCATCTTCACTCACAGCATGTGTATCATAAGGGAAAATGGAAAAGGATCATTTGCCTTTTAAGGTCTCTCGCTTTTAAATGGCACCATCACTTCTGCTTCGCTGGGTTGACAAGAGCTGGGTACATGGGCTGACCTAGATGCAATGGAAACTGAATGATAGGTCCTTGCTAGAAAGCCACACTGTATGGCAGCCCTTTACCATGGAAAGGGAGACACTAATGTTGGTGGACAGTTCATTTTCTCTGACACTCAAGCTGAGTTTCTAAGGCAGAAGATTAGAGGTGATCTGACCCTGAAACCTAATGGTGTCTAAAACCTCGAGCTAATTAAATATTCAAGGAGAAGATGGTGGATAACTGGATCTCCTCCCTCTCAAACAAGGGGACAGTCTTAATTAACTATTTTCAGAAGTTTTCTGGCCCACAGACATTATTTAAATAAGAAATCAGAACTGCTCTGGTTGAGGGGACTTTGGGAAGAGATGACTGTAAGTAGGTCCTGCTCACTGACTGCAAACACCCAGGGATCCTGAAAAGAGAAATTAAAACCACTGGAGAGTATCTCGAGATTCTTCCCTCCCTCACTGTTCTCTGATTTAGGACTTTCATTTTCTTTCCTTTCTTTTTTCTTTCTTTATTTCTTTTTTTGGCCATATGTCTTGTGGAATCTTACTTCCCTGACCAGGGATTGAACCTGGGGCCTCAGCAGTGAAAGCATGGAGTCTTAACCACTGGACCACCAGGGAAGTCCCTATGTCTTAAACAAAGTGTATTTAAATAGCCATTCCAGAATGTCTAGAGCAGGGAAGAAAGACTGGCAGGCTGAACACCTCTTCTATTTGGATTGCTTTTTTGAAATTACATTTTTGACCATCATTTATCAATAGATAACTACCACATAAATCTAGATTTCAGGCTTTTTAGGTTTTTCAGGAAAAACTGAAAAACCTGGCAACAGTAATTCCTACCTTCTTGAGTGGCAGAAATCTGCTAACCAAGTAACAACCAGCTTATCCAAAGGGACCCGCGCTTCCTCCCTTTTCTCACAGGCCCCATGGCTCCTTACTGCCTTGTTCATGGGCTGACTTAGCTTCTTTATGTTCACTGCCAGGCTTCTGTAAGTCATTTAAATTTACAAAATATAATCTAATGGGAAATTGTCTGAACTTGCTGAAATTTTTATCTTTTTCAGGCAAGCAGATAATTATTAAAAACTTACGAGCAAGAATAAATTGAATCTCCACTTTGAATTGTTCTTCAGCCTATTTTTTGTAGAAAGTTCTGCTGCATGAGCCTCTCCTTCTTGAAAGACATTTATTTATGAAATGAATTTTCCACAATAATTATTCCCAGTTGCCTGTGTTACTCCCTGTAGCCTTTTGGCTTACAGGATTTTAGTCTTCTACCCTGAATTAATTGAAGTAGTGATTTTTCTCTTACGAGACACAGGGTCTGTAGAGCAACAATATATAGGACAAAAAAGATAATGGCACTGTTTTGAAATTTGGCAATCTTTTGAGAGTCAACGAAATCAGAACTGCTCTGGTTGAGGACTTTGGGAAGAGATGACTGTAAGTAGGTCCTGCTCACTGACTGCAAACACCCAGGGATCCTGAAAAGAGAAATTAAAACCACTGGAGAGTATCTCGAGATTCTTCCCTCCCTCACTGTTCTCTGATTTAGGACTTTCATTTTCTTTCCTTTCTTTTTTCTTTCTTTATTTCTTTTTTTGGCCATATGTCTTGTGGAATCTTACTTCCCTGACCAGGGATTGAACCTGGGGCCTCAGCAGTGAAAGCATGGAGTCTTAACCACTGGACCACCAGGGAAGTCCCTATGTCTTAAACAAAGTGTATTTAAATAGCCATTCCAGAATGTCTAGAGCAGGGAAGAAAGACTGGCAGGCTGAACACCTCTTCTATTTGGATTGCTTTTTTGAAATTACATTTTTGACCATCATTTATCAATAGATAACTACCACATAAATCTAGATTTCAGGCTTTTTAGGTTTTTCAGGAAAAACTGAAAAACCTGGCAACAGTAATTCCTACCTTCTTGAGTGGCAGAAATCTGCTAACCAAGTAACAACCAGCTTATCCAAAGGGACCCGCGCTTCCTCCCTTTTCTCACAGGCCCCATGGCTCCTTACTGCCTTGTTCATGGGCTGACTTAGCTTCTTTATGTTCACTGCCAGGCTTCTGTAAGTCATTTAAATTTACAAAATATAATCTAATGGGAAATTGTCTGAACTTGCTGAAATTTTTATCTTTTTCAGGCAAGCAGATAATTATTAAAAACTTACGAGCAAGAATAAATTGAATCTCCACTTTGAATTGTTCTTCAGCCTATTTTTTGTAGAAAGTTCTGCTGCATGAGCCTCTCCTTCTTGAAAGACATTTATTTATGAAATGAATTTTCCACAATAATTATTCCCAGTTGCCTGTGTTACTCCCTGTAGCCTTTTGGCTTACAGGATTTTAGTCTTCTACCCTGAATTAATTGAAGTAGTGATTTTTCTCTTACGAGACACAGGGTCTGTAGAGCAACAATATATAGGACAAAAAAGATAATGGCACTGTTTTGAAATTTGGCAATCTTTTTTTGAGAGTCGTGGCTCATCATTTCTTTCTGAGGATATAGAGTGAAACTTTGACACATGTCATGGTTGTCAGAGCCGGCATTAACACAAAATAATAAGTTATTTAATATAGGATTCAACTTTATTATTTTTTCAAGTGAGCTGTCCATCATCAAGTTCTGAAGTGGATTTCTTTCAAGTCTCCCTGTCTCCAGAGAAAAAGGGGAAAAGGCAGTGTGTCCCTGGACAGGATCTATGGCTCATTATGTCAATCAAAGCCCACTTCAGAAGGGAATAAAGAGATTTGTATCTCAAAGCTGTGCATAACGACTCCTCGGCTTTTCATTTCATATTTATGAGCGGTTTACTTTGAAGTGTTTATCAGCCAATGCGCAGAAACATGAGGGAGCCTTGCCTGAAACCATACTCAGGCGTCTAATCTGTGAAACGCTCGCTGAGCAGACTAGCTCATCAGCGCATGCCATGCAAAAAGAAATACATAAATAAACTTTTTGTTATTGGAGGTCTCGGAGCCATGTCTTTATATGAACTATAAAAAAGGGATAAATGGTGCTGAACATTTTGAAATTGGTGTAACATGGGAAACTGAGCTCCATGATGTGCAAAAGGGAGGGAGGGAGACATCATTTCTTGCTTGAAACAGAACTTGGTAGAATGCCGAGTAATAAAAATATGCAAATATTTATGTATACATCTCACCTGGTCTGAGGCTTTGGGACTGTCCGAGTGCCTACTTGATGACAGAGAATAGTATCGTGCATTTTGTTTGGGTTTTAAAATAATTATTTGAAGAAGAAGTAATTCTCAGAATGGCTTGGGAGATGGCACTGCCAAGATGCTGAAACCACTATGTAGAAAGCTGGTTTGCACTTTTAAACTTGTGTATTTTAAAGTATATGAAACACATAGAAGGAACAATCAGGGAAGACAGTAAAGAGGGTGCATGCAGCAAAATAAAATGTTGATTCGTGTTGAAAGAAACTGATGCATTTTCTCTATTTTTAATCTACCTGCCTATCTTTGTTTAATTATTTCAACAATATTTATTGAGCAGCTACTCTGCTAGTCCCTGGCTTAATGAGGGGACTGATCAGCCAGAGTGGCTGAGGAGGATCTCGGGTTAGAAGAGGCCGACAAGTTAACAAATCCATGTCGGTGTCAGGGTCCCAGTTAGTTCCTGTGACCAAGGGGTGCTCAGTTGCCCACTTCTCTATATTAGATCTAGTATGTCTGTGTGCATTTCTTATTTGTTAATAGTGAAAAAAATATTTAAAGAAATAAGTCAAATTCGCTTTGATGATCTACCAAGTATTTCACTTATTTCAACAGCTAAGGAAAATTAAGTCAAGGAGCCTATAAGCCATTCTCTTATGAAAAGATTACTTTCCTGTGTTGCCTTTTTTTCTACAGATTCTTCAAAGAGCCCTTTCTCTTTCCTAGCACCCCACCTTCCAGTATCAAATGGGAAAAGTGACCCTGATGCCTAGTCTCTTGCTGGCAATATTGTTATAATCACAGAAGTTTAAAGGTAAAAGTCTTTTGACTCAGCTAGGGAGCCTGGCATGTGAGAGACCACACAGGTTTTGGAGTCAAAAGAGAGAACTGCATGAATAGAGGCTCTTTCACTCTTTATCTTGAGCCTAATGCCTTCCTCTTGGTTTTGTTCGGAGGATTATATGAGATTTTTCACATAGAGTGTTTATAACATAGGGTGTTTATAATTAGTCTTGAAGATACGATACAATCAGTATTAAGCATAAACGTCTGTTGAATGAAGGAGGAATGCCTCTCTTCTACCTCCATCCTTTTACTTTCAAAAGAACCAGAGAGTGCAGAGTATTAAGAGGCTTCTCTGTTTCTCTGCTCCGTCTCTGACTGTAGCCCACCAGGCTCCTCTGTCCATGGAATTTTCTAGGCAAGAGTACTGGAGTGGGTTGCCATTTCCTACTCCAGGGGATCTTCCGGACCAAGAGATCAAATCTGCGTCTCTTGAGTCTCCTGTGTTGGCAAGCAGGTTCTTTACAGCAAGCACCACCAGGGAAGCCCATTAAGGGATTTACCAAGGATTATATATTTGCCATATAGAATCATGTCTTCTAGAGGACAGTGAAATACACTTAACTGCTCCCTGCCTCTGTCTTCCCATCCCCACCAATGTAGGGAGAACAGAAGGTAAATTTACAAGGAATACACTATGGTATTATAATTATAGTTTGGTATGTTTATCTTACTTATTAATCTGGGAGGTTCCTGAAAGCAGGGGCATAGGTTTTCCACCTTTGTATCTCTCGTTTGTTCTCAGCACACCTTTTTGTCTATTTGTAGAACTGAATTGAACCACAGCCAATTTGAAACACGAACAGGGGGTGCCTTTGGGTCTGTGTGAGCCCTATAATAGCAGCAGTTCTTGGGGAGACAAGTACAAAGAAGCATAAAGCCTGCCAGATGTGCAGGAAGGACAACCCAAGCCTTTATGGGGTGTGTTCCTGGTCATTCTAATGGATAGGTTTTTCTAAAAGGACTATTTTGGTTTTCTTATCCAAATGAAAATGAAATGTGCTGCACACAAGAGTGATCTAGGGCCAATTTTAAGAGGGAGGGTAGAATCAAAAAATAAGTGTTTGAAATGATAATCTGCTTCTGATCCCAAACAACCTGCAGGGAGAGCAGAGGAATTAATGAAGCTTCTGACCCCTGTGACATTGGCATGCGTATTCAACTTAAGCCAGTGCAGCAACCGTTTCCTGGTGGTCCGATCACGGGCTATGAGGGAGCAAATCGAACCAAGGTCTGCTGTGATAGCAAGGCCGTCATCACAAGGGAAGGCTCAGATGAAGGCTCACCAAGTGCCAGATACGGCACATGTTTTTCATAAAGCACCCAGAGAAACTTCAGCAAAGAGAAACATCTTGATAGAGAACAATTAAGTGTCACGTTGGATTTCGTTGCCTGTCATTCCAGAGCAGTGGCAGTTTTGCTAGGAAAAGTTGGTTTTTTTAAGAAAGAAGCAGTCTACCTGGAGTGACCCCTGATTTTAATAGGGAAAAAAAGGCAGGGAAATGCAAGAGAGAGACATCTTACTGTCTCCCTTCTCAACTATCAGGGCCATGTTTTGTGATTCCTGGAAAGCCCCGGAAAAATCCCTATTTCTCTTTCTCAAGAGAGTAATCCTCGTGCCTTTCCACAGGTGATGTTGAGTCCTAAAAGTAATAGAAACGTGCTTTCCAGTTGCCAAACAGAGGCGATAGTTGGTAGAGCCTCGGGTTCCAGAAATGTTTGGGGGAAATGAGGAATGACCAAGTAAGTCACTTGAAATGACTGAACAGTTGTTCTGATAATTTGAAGAGGCAGCATGGTATTCATACCAGGCATTCTTTTGCCAGAGCACAGGAGAACTGAGACTGGCACTGTTCTGTGCCTCTAAAGGAGCCAAGTGGTTGGAGCATTTGATGTTTATGTGGGGGAAAATGTTTTCTGCGCATTTCTGGATGATTACAATAGCACACAACCTACTTTTTAATTCTTCAGATCCTTTGGATAGGTTGGTGCTTTCATTCATTATGATTTTGGCCTTTTGTACACAAGGATTTCAGGGAAGAAATTGGACTACACTGTGATTTCTGTGCACCCTTGGCAGTTCTATCTTTGACAGACCCTTCCTCTCTAAAAAAAAAACACCAAAATTAATATTATAGTTTACAGCTGCATTGGTAGGAAAATGGATAGATAGCTGTTAGAGATGAAAATATTTTCTACAAACTGAAAAGTTTCCTTTTTTTTCCTGGTTTAAAAGAAATTGAACGATGTTGTGGGTCCCCCAAAATAGGCTGTGCCTTAGTAACTGTCTATAGCCTCTACTGGGTACCTTGGCCCTGAACTTACTGAACTGACGTGTCTTTCTGTTCCATTTACCCATGCATCTCAAAATGTGAATTTCAGTATTTTGAGATAAAATTTCTGTCTTATAGATAGTACTGCCATCTGAGGAAAAATAGAAGCTTGTAACATAATGCTAATTAATTTTTGTGGATTCAGGATCACAATTCCAAGGTACACTCAAGGAATAACTTGGTCCACATGTAACATATCACCTGAATTGTTCCAGGTGTCCCCATAAAGTAAGTACCGTTCCTTTTAAGGACGGTATTTGTACATTGCATCTAGGCTCATCTCACTTTTAAGAATTGAGTATAGTACCCATAATTTCCTTTCTTCCATATGAATCGGGGCAACCCTCATGGGTGGTGATGGTTCAGCATCATGTGAGAACTGTAGCATACCAATGCTCTGTGAGTGTACTGACCCATCTGGTGTGCACTGTCTCACTTTTCTAGATGTCAGCTTCATTCCCTGTTCTCTCTCCTAAACCTCTGCTGCTTCCTTCCCATCCTCAATCAAAGGTGAAAGCCCAAGTCTGCATCTGCCATCTACCCATTCCCAGCATTTGCAGCGACCAACTCTGCCTTCCCGCCTCTCTCTAAATGGACCGTCCGTCCATTCTCTTGTCCCAGGAGAGACTCCGATGTGTGTGCTCCATCAGAGCCCCACTGGTCTGATGAAGAATGTTGCTGCCAGAATCCCCCACCTCTAAAAAATTATGTGGGGAAAATGTTTTCTGCGCATTTCTGGATGATTACAATAGCACACAACCTACTTTTTAATTCTTCAGATCCTTTGGATAGGTTGGTGCTTTCATTCATTATGATTTTGGCCTTTTGTACACAAGGATTTCAGGGAAGAAATTGGACTACACTGTGATTTCTGTGCACCCTTGGCAGTTCTATCTTTGACAGACCCTTCCTCTCTAAAAAACACACACCAAAATTAATATTATAGTTTACAGCTGCATTGGTAGGAAAATGGATAGATAGCTGTTAGAGATGAAAATATTTTCTACAAACTGAAAAGTTTCCTTTTTTTTCCTGGTTTAAAAGAAATTGAACGATGTTGTGGGTCCCCCAAAATAGGCTGTGCCTTAGTAACTGTCTATAGCCTCTACTGGGTACCTTGGCCCTGAACTTACTGAACTGACGTGTCTTTCTGTTCCATTTACCCATGCATCTCAAAATGTGAATTTCAGTATTTTGAGATAAAATTTCTTGTCTTATAGATAGTACTGCCATCTGAGGAAAAATAGAAGCTTGTAACATAATGCTAATTAATTTTTGTGGATTCAGGATCACAATTCCAAGGTACACTCAAGGAATAACTTGGTCCACATGTAACATATCACCTGAATTGTTCCAGGTGTCCCCATAAAGTAAGTACCGTTCCTTTTAAGGACGGTATTTGTACATTGCATCTAGGCTCATCTCACTTTTAAGAATTGAGTATAGTACCCATAATTTCCTTTCTTCCATATGAATCGGGGCAACCCTCATGGGTGGTGATGGTTCAGCATCATGTGAGAACTGTAGCATACCAATGCTCTGTGAGTGTACTGACCCATCTGGTGTGCACTGTCTCACTTTTCTAGATGTCAGCTTCATTCCCTGTTCTCTCTCCTAAACCTCTGCTGCTTCCTTCCCATCCTCAATCAAAGGTGAAAGCCCAAGTCTGCATCTGCCATCTACCCATTCCCAGCATTTGCAGCGACCAACTCTGCCTTCCCGCCTCTCTCTCTAAATGGACCGTCCGTCCATTCTCTTGTCCCAGGAGAGACTCCGATGTGTGTGCTCCATCAGAGCCCCACTGGTCTGATGAAGAATGTTGCTGCCAGAATCCCCCACCTCTAAATGAACCCTTTTTTTTTCATTTCTACCAGTACACAAGCATGCTGTGACTTTCCCCAATTTCTATTCACCACTTTTTCCATCCTCTTACCCCTTATTGCAGAACATGTCAGAAGAGGTAGCTATTGTACTGCCTTCAGTTCCATTCTCTGTCTTTCTTTAAACACATCCCAATCAGACTATCACACATACTCCTCCATGCTCCTGTTTTTGTCAGGATCACCAACGATTACCACTTTGCTACATTGTGATGCTCAATTCTCCAGTCTCATTCTAGTGACCTGTCAGCAGCGTTTGAAACAGTTAATCACTCCCTCCTCCTGGATACACTTTCTTCACTTAGATTTTACCCCAGCACATGCCTGTGGCTTTCTGCTTTTTTGTTGTTCAGAGTCCTCTACTACTTCTTCCCCTTTGTGCCACCATTTGAGTAGAAAAGTAACTCAGGACCCAGACTTTGGTATTCTTTTCTGCCTACAAATCTTTCACACTGGTGATCTTGTCCAGTTCCACAACATGGAATAGTATCTATATGCCCATAACTCCCAAATCTCTATTGCTTCCATCAAACCTGGATTCATTGATCTACTCAGTGTCTCCATTTTTATGTCTAACACATATTCCAAGCTGAAATATCCAGGACTGAAATCCTGATCCTCTGCGCACACACAAATGTACCACTTGTTCTTCTTGCATCTTTCCCCACCTCAGTCCCTGGTCATTGCCTAGATTTCAGTTTGAAAGTACTGGTGTCATTTCTGATTGCTCTTTTTCTGCCACACCCTACATGCGATGCATCAGGAAAACCCACTCTACCCTCCAGCCCACTGCTTCCAGCTGGAACGCTGCGATCTGCTCTTACAGTGGCATTCTGAGCATCTCCTAGATGCTGTTCTTGCTTGAGTCCCAAGTCTTCAAGCACAATGGTGCAATCTTTAAAGAGGTTAGTTAGTTGATGTCACTCCTCTCCCTCAAAACAGAGTAATAGTTTTATCTTTTGTTCTGAGCAAAAAGCAGTCTCTCTAAATCACCCTGAAGCCCTCCAGGATAAAGCTCTCATTAACACTCTGCCTCTCCTCTGAAGCGTCATGTCATTCCAGCCACTCCATCCTTGTTTCTGGACCCATGCACAGACAGTTGCTATTTGCCCTTGGGGATATCAGAATGTTGACTCCCCCAACTCCTTCTAGCCTTGGCTAAATGCCCCTTCTCCCTGAGGCCTTACCAAGATCAGATAATTCAGAATACTCACAAAGGGCTTTCAGTGCTCTATTTTCTCTGTTTTCACTTGTCACCTTTCAAACTTCTAGTACTTTGTTATATTTTTATTTTGTGTCTACCACAAGTAAAATATAAGCTCCTAAAGAACATAGATCTTTATCCCTTTTGTTTGCTGGTGTATCCCAAGCCATTAGACTAAGGCTGGACACCTATGCTGTGTGTTCAGTCACTCAGTTTTGTCTGACTCTCTTAGACCCTATGGACTGCTGCCCACCAGGCTTTTCTGTCCATGGAATTTTCCAGGTAAGAATACTGGAGCAGGCTGCCCTTTCCTTCTTCAGTGGATATTCTCGACCCAGGGATCAAACCCACATCTGCTGTATCTCTCACATTGGCAGGCAGATTCTTTACCACTGAGCCCCCTGGGAAGCCTTGAACACTTAGTAAGCACTTAATAAATATTGATGAAATGAATAGGTGAATGAATGAGTGAATGAATGATAGGGCTCTTTCCCTTCATTCTGCTTGCCTAGAGTCCCACCCATTCTTTAAGTGTACGTCTCTCATGTATTCTTGCATTTGCTCCCATATGGTTAGCTGTCTCTCTTTTCAGGGTAGCCCTCACTTTGATGTGGGGTAGTGAGATGACCATATCATTGTGCACATGACTGTAGACTGCACAAGTGAGGGCTCAAACCTCCCTGCTTCTGATGCTGTTTCCACCACTTGATAGTATGGTCTAGAACATTTCATTCAGAACTCCTATACTCTGGCTACCCTGCTAAGTATTTTATGTGTGTAGATTGCTTGTTCTCTACAGCCTTCTGAGCCTAGATACCAGTCAACTGATTTCATAGGTAAGGAGACAAATCCTCATGGGTAGGGAGACCCCGTGAACTTGCTTGTCATCAAACCATATGAGGTGGAGGGAGTAGGGACTCAGACTCTGGGTTGCTTGTTTGTGAGGTACTCTTAGCCACAGAAATGTAGAACCATTCTCTTAAGGAGAAAAGTGCAAGGGTTTCCTGGCAGTTTATCTGTCATGTGATGAGTTGGCTGCATTTACTTTTTCTCTGTTAATCACGAGTAATGTTTAGAACCATTTTAAGTTCACAGCAAAATTGAATGAAAGGTATGGCTACTTCCCATATGCTCCCTTTCATGCATGCGTAACCTCCCCATTGTCAACAGTCTCCATCACAACGACAGACATTTGTTACAACTGGTAGATCTGTCAATACACTGGTACATCATAATCCCCCAGAGTCCATAGTTTACATTACAATTCACACTTGATTGGTGTGATTGTTCACACCCATACATTCTATGGGTTTGAACAAATATATAACGATGTGTCTTTGTCACTACAGTGTCATACTGAGTGTGTTCATTGCCCTAAAGTTCCTGCGTGTTCAGCCTAGTCGTCTCCCCCTGCCTAATTCCTGGCAATCCATTACCTTTCTATAGTTCCCATAGTTTTGCCTTTTCCAGAAGGCCCCATACCTCGAATCATACATATGCAGCCATTTCAAATTGGCTTCTTTCATTTAGTAATGTGGGTTTAAGATTCCTCTATGTCTTTTCATGGCTTGATAGATAATTTCTTTTTTGTGCTGAATAATATTCTATTGTCTAAATGTACCTTGCTTAGTCACTAAGTCATGTTTGATTCTTTACAACCCCATGGACTGTAGCCCACCAGGTTCCTCTGTCCATGGAATTTCCCAGGCAGGAATACTGGAGGGGGTTGCTGTTTCCTTCTTCACTGAATGTACCAAAATTTATTTATTCATTGATTGGGTTTACTTTTGCTTTCCAAATTTATTTTTGATTGGCTGGAACTTAGACAAGAAACTGAAGGCATTTCTTTGTAGATTAACTCAAAATGTAAACATAAAAATGGAACAGTGGAAAAATTATGATATCACAAGATAGTATAAGTTGGGAATGGAGCTGGTTTGGTCCGAGTCTTCTATTTTTAACTATTTTAATTTTTAGAAAAGATTATTAAACTGCAGAAAAGTACAATGGATAAAGAATGTAATACTCATAATTTCCAATTATCAAGTGTTCATTTTGTCAAATTTGTTTCAGATTTTCTTTCTCCATGCCTCCCACCCAACTTCATCTTCAGAAGTAATTGCTATTAAGAATTTGGTGTTTATTTGGCCAGCTCAAATTTATCCTGTTAGTGTGTAGGTATCTATATGCAATAAGTATACCTCATATTTTTCTGTGCTTTTGTGACTTGACATTTGGGTTCTGAGATCTATGTCTATTAAGACCAAGACCTTTATTTCTGACAGTTGTCTCTTTATATAATTGTGTCATGTGGTAAATGATGGCCAGAGTTAAAGGGTTACAGTTCTTCTGTCAATACACTGGTACATCATAATCCCCAGAGTCCATAGTTTACATTAAATTTTTTTTCACACCCATACATTCTATGGGTTTGAACAAATATATAACGATGTGTCTTTGTCACTACAGTGTCATACTGAGTGTGTTCATTGCCCTAAAGTTCCTGCGTGTTCAGCCTAGTCGTCTCCCCCTGCCTAATTCCTGGCAATCCATTACCTTTCTATAGTTCCCATAGTTTTGCCTTTTCCAGAAGGCCCCATACCTCGAATCATACATATGCAGCCATTTCAAATTGGCTTCTTTCATTTAGTAATGTGGGTTTAAGATTCCTCTATGTCTTTTCATGGCTTGATAGATAATTTCTTTTTTGTGCTGAATAATATTCTATTGTCTAAATGTACCTTGCTTAGTCACTAAGTCATGTTTGATTCTTTACAACCCCATGGACTGTAGCCCACCAGGTTCCTCTGTCCATGGAATTTCCCAGGCAGGAATACTGGAGGGGGTTGCTGTTTCCTTCTTCACTGAATGTACCAAAATTTATTTATTCATTGATTGGGTTTACTTTTGCTTTCCAAATTTATTTTTGATTGGCTGGAACTTAGACAAGAAACTGAAGGCATTTCTTTGTAGATTAACTCAAAATGTAAACATAAAAATGGAACAGTGGAAAAATTATGATATCACAAGATAGTATAAGTTGGGAATGGAGCTGGTTTGGTCCGAGTCTTCTATTTTTTAACTATTTTAATTTTTAGAAAAGATTATTAAACTGCAGAAAAGTACAATGGATAAAGAATGTAATACTCATAATTTCCAATTATCAAGTGTTCATTTTGTCAAATTTGTTTCAGATTTTCTTTCTCCATGCCTCCCCACCCAACTTCATCTTCAGAAGTAATTGCTATTAAGAATTTGGTGTTTATTTGGCCAGCTCAAATTTATCCTGTTAGTGTGTAGGTATCTATATGCAATAAGTATACCTCATATTTTTCTGTGCTTTTGTGACTTGACATTTGGGTTCTGAGATCTATGTCTATTAAGACCAAGACCTTTATTTCTGACAGTTGTCTCTTTATATAATTGTGTCATGTGGTAAATGATGGCCAGAGTTAAAGGGTTACAGTTCTTCTTGCCAGTTTCTCAGGAGACTTATTTCTTCCAAAAGTAAGCCGTGTCTGAATTAAATTCCTTAACATATCTAACTTTGGTGACAGTGTTGAATAGAGAGAGTGAAGATCTTGTTGTTGAAAAGTCATCCGTTGATGCCTTCGAGACTGAAATCCCCATGAAGTTGTTGTCTCCAGTACAGGTAAACACATCCATCACCCATTGAAAGCAAGACTTGTAAGGTCCTTCGGCTGATGGCTTCATTCCCTTTGGGAATATGTATTTTAGTGGGGAGATAGTCCCTGGTGTTGCTGAGACTGATTAGTTACAACATTGCTCACACCATGAATATAATAGTGCTGATGGCAGAGTCCTTCAGCTGTGATGACATAAGATTGCTTTTTCTCCCATTGGGCAAGCTTCTGCCTTCTATTCCTGAATTTCTTCTTTGTGATTTGGAATTTATGTGACTCAACAACTCTCTGCAAGTCAACAGCTGCCAGATGCTAAATGTAATTAAGGCTTTACATGTATTTGTAACCTACGACATGTGTTTGGAACGCAGGAAGCAAGGTGGGAAAGGAAGAAACAGAAAACCCTTCACTCAGTTTCAATTATCCTCTCCTTGTTTAACCGATGCTAAGAGGCACTAGGAAGCTGTGGTTGTGTTGTTTTCTACAAGCTCAATGGCTGGATGCTTGCGTTACTTTTAGACAAGTATCTAAACCCTGACAGTAATTGGTGATGAAGCAGTTGATTTAAGGGAATTCATTTACTCACAAGAATATATCATTGACATTTCTCCCCCAAATATTTGTGGTTACAGTGTGGACCCAGATTAGTTACCGAAGCAAAATATGTGTTACGTATATATTCACCTGGTGATAGACTGTGATCTATCAATCTCACTAGGTGTCAAATTGTAGGTGAATTAATTAACTCGAATTCTAGAATAATTCTTCAGTGATGGGAAAGTCAAAATGTTTTCAAAATACCAAGTGCATGATGGAGACAGGGACCTTCAGAGTGCTGAGAATGCAAATGCCATATACCTTTGTCAAAATTTCAGTTAGTATCAGTAGCTTCTCTACTGACATATCAAATCTTCTTTATATTACTTTGAGAAAGCAGGATATTGCATAACATAATAGAATAAGCATTAAATATATGCAGCTTAACTGGAAAAACTATTTCATTTCTATAGGGGCAGGAAAAATTTGAAAATGAAATCATGCCCATCACTTGGTAGTTTTACACTAACTCGGTAACATCATAGTAATATTCAAATACTAGCTAGTATTTATTGAGTACTTACTGAGTTCTAAACTTACATATATTTGTTCATTGACATAACAATCTTTTGAGACAAGTAGTGCTTTAATTTCCTCTATTTTACAGGTGAGAAAATTGAAACAGAAGTATTACTTAGCTTGAGCAAAACAACATATAGTCCTGAGAATAAGTAAGAGAAATTTGTAAGCAATTAAAAAGAAAACAAAATAAGAACTGAAAAAAAGAGGTGAAGTCAAAAATGTGAAGATTCAATTGCAAGCTCATAGTAGGTCTTCAGTGAGAGAGAAGGGTTGCTTTCAGAGCTTCAGCTGGGAGATTGGACCTTGAACTCAGAGCAAGATAAAGGGCATGAAACACAGATTCCTGAGTTAATCTGGAGATTTGACAAAAAGACATATTGTGAAGAGTATCACATGGGCTGAAAGAGAGAAGATACACACTTGTCAGATGGTCAGAATCTTCACTTTAGGCCCTTGTGATTTTTAAAAATTAAAATAAACACATGTCAGCTAAAATTAAATCTAAGTAAGAAAACAGAACTTTATAATTAAGAATGAGAGAATCAACAACGAGTTTTGATCCAACTGTGCATAATATGCAAATTAGCAAGTAAGAATATAATGGAAAAATGGAATAGAAACACTTAAAAAGCCATGTGAATTTTATAAAGAAAATAGTCAATACATAATTGTTGAAATAAAAACTTTAGTGCATACTGTAAAAATGAGCTTAGGCACACAATTAAAAAGAGAATTGATCAATTGAAAAAAATAACCAGAAGAAATTAGCAAGAAATGGCACAGAAAGAAAAAATGTTAAAAAGATAATAGAAGCATCAGGAGAGAAGGATAGTCTTAGTATAATTAGTGGAGATAATAAAGAATATGGGAAGCAAGTAAATATTTAAAAGACAGTAAGAATGTTTTAGAATGAAGAAATCATGATTCACAGCAATTGGAAGAACAGCTTATATCAAGTAAGATTAGAACTTTAAATAGAATGATGTAGCATATATACTGTAATCCCTAAAGCTACCACTAAAAACGTTGAGATAGCTAAGAATGCAGTAGAAAATTAAAATGAAATTTTGTTTTGAATTATTAACCCAAGTGAAGGTAGAAACGGAAATACAGAGAGGGACATCAGAAAAGGAACAAATAGGGCTTCCCCAGTGCTAGTGGGTAAGGGCACCGCCTTGCAGTACAAGTAGTGCTTTAATTTCCTCTATTTTACAGGTGAGAAAATTGAAACAGAAGTATTACTTAGCTTGAGCAAAACAACATATAGTCCTGAGAATAAGTAAGAGAAATTTGTAAGCAATTAAAAAGAAAACAAAATAAGAACTGAAAAAAAGAGGTGAAGTCAAAAATGTGAAGATTCAATTGCAAGCTCATAGTAGGTCTTCAGTGAGAGAGAAGGGTTGCTTTCAGAGCTTCAGCTGGGAGATTGGACCTTGAACTCAGAGCAAGATAAAGGGCATGAAACACAGATTCCTGAGTTAATCTGGAGATTTGACAAAAAGACATATTGTGAAGAGTATCACATGGGCTGAAAGAGAGAAGATACACACTTGTCAGATGGTCAGAATCTTCACTTTAGGCCCTTGTGATTTTTAAAAATTAAAATAAACACATGTCAGCTAAAATTAAATCTAAGTAAGAAAACAGAACTTTATAATTAAGAATGAGAGAATCAACAACGAGTTTTGATCCAACTGTGCATAATATGCAAATTAGCAAGTAAGAATATAATGGAAAAATGGAATAGAAACACTTAAAAAGCCATGTGAATTTTATAAAGAAAATAGTCAATACATAATTGTTGAAATAAAAACTTTAGTGCATACTGTAAAAATGAGCTTAGGCACACAATTAAAAAGAGAATTGATCAATTGAAAAAAATAACCAGAAGAAATTAGCAAGAAATGGCACAGAAAGAAAAAATGTTAAAAAGATAATAGAAGCATCAGGAGAGAAGGATAGTCTTAGTATAATTAGTGGAGATAATAAAGAATATGGGAAGCAAGTAAATATTTAAAAGACAGTAAGAATGTTTTAGAATGAAGAAATCATGATTCACAGCAATTGGAAGAACAGCTTATATCAAGTAAGATTAGAACTTTAAATAGAATGATGTAGCATATATACTGTAATCCCTAAAGCTACCACTAAAAACGTTGAGATAGCTAAGAATGCAGTAGAAAATTAAAATGAAATTTTGTTTTGAATTATTAACCCAAGTGAAGGTAGAAACGGAAATACAGAGAGGGACATCAGAAAAGGAACAAATAGGGCTTCCCCAGTGCTAGTGGGTAAGGGCACCGCCTTGCAGTACAAGGGGCACCAGTTTGATCCCTGGCCTTGGCCACGTGCCTCTGAGCGGCTGGACTGATGTGTCCAACTACCAACCCAGAGCTCTTGAATACGTGCTCCCAGAGCCAGTGCTCCGTGACAAGAGAGGCCGCTGTGATGCGAGGCCCACACTGGCCAAAAAACAAAGATATCTGAAAATAAATAAATGAAAGACCAATAGAAGTGGCCAAAAAAAAGAAAAGAATAGGGAGAAATAGGAAAGACAGCAAAATGGTAAACCTGAATCCAAAAATCAAAATCACATTAATATAAATGGACCGTATACTAATTAAAAGGAAATGATTGTGTGATAATTTAAATAGTAAATCCTAAATACAGTGTGTCTCTACCAGAGACATATGGTAAAAACAACAACACAGAACATTTGAAAGTAAAGGAAGGACATTAGATCTAATGCTCACTGTTTACAGTAAACTTAACAAAGCTGGGCAATTTTGTATCAGCCAAAATAGACTTTGAGACCACAAGTATTATTAGAGGAAAAGATCGATATTTGAAATTGATAAAAGAATATAAAATGAGTCTCAGTAGATTTCAGGAAGGGATCCTAGAGGATTTGTTCTCTGTCTACCAAGTACTTAAATGAGAAATCATTAACAATAAAAAAAAAAACCCTAGATAAGCCCCAAGTATGTGGAAATAAAACTTCATACTTTTAAGTAACCCATGTATCAAAGAGAAATTAGAGAATATCAGGAATTGATAATGAATGTACAACATATGCAAATTTGTGAGATGCAGGTGAAGAAGGGAAGATGATAAGTTTATATTTTTATTTAAGAAATAAAAATTGGTTTTTTTAATTTTATTTTATTTTTTAATAGTTTTTACAGAGTTTTGTTATTCACAGATAAAAATTGTTTTTAACTCAGTAATCTACATTTCTACCACAAGAATCTAGAAAATGATGAGCAAATGAAATCCACAATAAGCAGAAATAGTTAAGATGAGAACAAAAACTCAAGCAAATGAAAATGTTAAAGCCCAAAGCAGGTCTTTGAAGAACTGATAAAATTGATAAAATCATAACTAAAATAATCAAGAAGAAAAAGGGTACACAAATACCCCAGATCAGGAACGAAAGAAGGAATATTGTTATGGATCCTGTATATATTCAAGAATACTGTCATTAAATATGGCAATTTAGACGAAATGTACAAATTCCTTGTAAAATATAATTAATAATAAAACAGATATACGCTCAAATTTCATTAGAAATAATCACTACATATTGATGATAAAATGTTCACTCCATTAGAAGACTATAATTATTCTAAGCATGTACCTATAATATAGCCTTAGACAGATAGAAAGTAGCTAAAGATAAAGCTATGGGGAGAGACACCCATCAGAATGGGAAATTTCATCATATAACTTTAAATTCTTGAGAAAACAATTAAATAGCAAATTAGTACCATGTAGAAAAATTGAGCATAGAATTAATAATTTGGTTTCATTGAGATTTGAAATATATAAACTCTTGCACCTAATCATTAGAGAACATGTGTTTTTCTCAAATACGTATGAGATACTTAGAAAAATTTAGCAGGCTGTGGTACAAATTTTAAAGTTGTTCAAAAATTTAGTAATATAAAAATGATACTCTCGAGCCAGATGCAATTAGAGGTAAAAACCAGAAATATATACAAATACCCCAATACTTTTGTAAATGTAGTAAATAAGTTTAATAGAAACATGAAAACATTTAGAGCTAAGCAACAGTGAAAATGCTGTGAATCGAAACCTGTGAGATGCAGTGGAAAGTGGTCCTTTGAGAGAAATATAGCCTGAAATGGTTACCATAAAAAGGAAAAATGGCTGAACAATGGTGACATAAGGAATCAAATTTTAAGCATATGGAAAAGATCAATTGTCTATACACAAAGAGGGAAAGTGAAAATTTGAATATATGACCATAAAAATAAATATACTAGAAAACATTTATAGATAGTAGACAGAACCAGAAAAACAAAAGAAGTTTTGAAAGACAAAAACAAATGTTCACTCATTGCTGAAACCCATTCAATTAAAAGAAAGAAAGCACAAATAAATAATGACAGGAATTAAAATGTAAAACAAAGTGAAACAGAACAGCATTCTACAAACCCAGCAGAAATTTAAAGGGATTTGAAAATACCTGGATAAATCCTGTGCCAATCCATTTGAAGACATAGATGAAATGGGCATATGTCCCTAAAAAAGCTTATCCCTAGATGATATACGTCCCTAGAAAAATACATTTGTTCCAAAACTTTCAAAAACCACTCAAGAGGAAAAAGAAGTGTTAATCATCTTGTAATTTTTTTAAAAAAATCAAGTTCCTTCATTTGTAAGGTTATGATCATCATATTATCTACATTTGTCATGTGACTACTGTGTTAGTAAGCACTTTCACCTGCCTTATCGAGCTCACAAGAATCCTATAAAGGCAGATGCTATTTTTATGTGTATTTTATAAAGTGAGTGGAAACTTACCAGAAGTAGCTAATTCTAAGAATCGATAGTCAACAAGTATTTTTAAACCGGACACTGGAATCCATTTTAAACCTCGGCTATATATGCGGTGACTCTTCTCGAGGGCTGCTGTCCTCGTTAACTGGAGAAGTGTATGCAGCAGCATTGAGGACAGGGCCTGCCACGTTCTGAAGCCCTCAGTAAACATGAGCTAATCTTACATTCTCAGACGCAGAACAGCTAGACCGTTGCAGCTAACCCACTGTTGTCCTTTGCTTTCTTTATTTGTTTCTGATGAATAAAAACTTGTTTGCAGAAGCAGAGTTTCACAAGGTCAGGTGACTGTATGCCTTTGCAATGCTCTTACATAGGATAACTGATTGGTATAGTTTTTAATACTGGAATTGATTTTTAATCTTGTTGGAATTTTCATCAGCAGAGAAGAGTCTCCAGCAAGCTCTGAAGCATTTCATTTCTATTTATGAACTGGCAATTGCTCAGCAGAACCTTTTGTTGTAGTTGCTTTGAGTTTCCTAAATTGTTTGGGTTAATCAAATGGTGACATAAGGAATCAAATTTTAAGCATATGGAAAAGATCAATTGTCTATACACAAAGAGGGAAAGTGAAAATTTGAATATATGACCAAAATAAATAACTAAAACTTTTGAACCAAAAAACAAAAGAAGTTTTGAAAGACAAAAACAAATGTTCACTCATTGCTGAAACCCATTCAATTAAAAGAAAGAAAGCACAAATAAATAATGACAGGAATTAAAATGTAAAACAAAGTGAAACAGAACAGCATTCTACAAACCCAGCAGAAATTTAAAGGGATTTGAAAATACCTGGATAAATCCTGTGCCAATCCATTTGAAGACATAGATGAAATGGGCATATGTCCCTAAAAAAGCTTATCCCTAGATGATATACGTCCCTAGAAAAATACATTTGTTCCAAAACTTTCAAAAACCACTCAAGAGGAAAAAGAAGTGTTAATCATCTTGTAATTTTTTTAAAAAAATCAAGTTCCTTCATTTGTAAGGTTATGATCATCATATTATCTACATTTGTCATGTGACTACTGTGTTAGTAAGCACTTTCACCTGCCTTATCGAGCTCACAAGAATCCTATAAAGGCAGATGCTATTTTTATGTGTATTTTATAAAGTGAGTGGAAACTTACCAGAAGTAGCTAATTCTAAGAATCGATAGTCAACAAGTATTTTTAAACCGGACACTGGAATCCATTTTAAACCTCGGCTATATATGCGGTGACTCTTCTCGAGGGCTGCTGTCCTCGTTAACTGGAGAAGTGTATGCAGCAGCATTGAGGACAGGGCCTGCCACGTTCTGAAGCCCTCAGTAAACATGAGCTAATCTTACATTCTCAGACGCAGAACAGCTAGACCGTTGCAGCTAACCCACTGTTGTCCTTTGCTTTCTTTATTTGTTTCTGATGAATAAAAACTTGTTTGCAGAAGCAGAGTTTCACAAGGTCAGGTGACTGTATGCCTTTGCAATGCTCTTACATAGGATAACTGATTGGTATAGTTTTTAATACTGGAATTGATTTTTAATCTTGTTGGAATTTTCATCAGCAGAGAAGAGTCTCCAGCAAGCTCTGAAGCATTTCATTTCTATTTATGAACTGGCAATTGCTCAGCAGAACCTTTTGTTGTAGTTGCTTTGAGTTTCCTAAATTGTTTGGGTTGGAACGTGAAAATGCCATACCAGAGGAGAATGCCACGTTCTCCTTTGGCTTTGAGGGGATAGCTTACAGAAAAACCTCGGTTGCTGAAAACTCTCCTGTCTTCACTCGCCTTTGGTGTTTCTTTTATTTGCAATGTGTCTATTAACATCGGAATGATATGGTTATAAACTGGGTAAGTTGTGACATATCAAACAGAGATTCAGACAGAGACCAAAGTAATTATGCTACAAGATTAGATATATCAAAAACATGAACAATTTAGGTGCTTACACAAAAGAAAATTTCAATTCTTAAAGGGTATTCTTGAAATATAAATATTGGACTTACATTTTATGAATGATAATGCATGTACACCTACTCTGTGGTTTTAAGCTACAGGAATTTTTGTGAACGGTTTTGTCAACATTTGGGAAAATATCTGAAAGTGTAAAGTCATATGAACTTTAAAAGAGCATTAAGAGAAGGTTGATGTGAAGAATATTAGCATACCCAAGCATGGAACATTAGAATTCATTAAGTAGTTCCTTCATTGGCTTTCACAGTTGTTACCTTTGAATGTTCAAATATTTAGATTTTAAATTTGTATGAAAATGATATTTTGCATAATGTTGGCATTTTGGGGGGACTGATTATTTTGTGTTGCATATACATCTTTAATTGCGCAAAGTTTAAATGTAAAGCATTGACATTAAGTTTCAGGTAACAATTTGTGATATATTTTAATGATCAAACCAAAATGAAAATTATATTTTATCTCTTATAATTTCATATTTTTCTTCATAGCTTTCTATTTTGCAAGAGCTTATGGCATCAGATCTAACCCACTGTTGTCCTTTGCTTTCTTTATTTGTTTCTGATGAATAAAAACTTGTTTGCAGAAGCAGAGTTTCACAAGGTCAGGTGACTGTATGCCTTTGCAATGCTCTTACATAGGATAACTGATTGGTATAGTTTTTAATACTGGAATTGATTTTTAATCTTGTTGGAATTTTCATCAGCAGAGAAGAGTCTCCAGCAAGCTCTGAAGCATTTCATTTCTATTTATGAACTGGCAATTGCTCAGCAGAACCTTTTGTTGTAGTTGCTTTCGAGTTTCCTAAATTGTTTGGGTTGGAACGTGAAAATGCCATACCAGAGGAGAATGCCACGTTCTCCTTTGGCTTTGAGGGGATAGCTTACAGAAAAACCTCGGTTGCTGAAAACTCTCCTGTCTTCACTCGCCTTTGGTGTTTCTTTTATTTGCAATGTGTCTATTAACATCGGAATGATATGGTTATAAACTGGGTAAGTTGTGACATATCAAACAGAGATTCAGACAGAGACCAAAGTAATTATGCTACAAGATTAGATATATCAAAAACATGAACAATTTAGGTGCTTACACAAAAGAAAATTTCAATTCTTAAAGGGTATTCTTGAAATATAAATATTGGACTTACATTTTATGAATGATAATGCATGTACACCTACTCTGTGGTTTTAAGCTACAGGAATTTTTGTGAACGGTTTTGTCAACATTTGGGAAAATATCTGAAAGTGTAAAGTCATATGAACTTTAAAAGAGCATTAAGAGAAGGTTGATGTGAAGAATATTAGCATACCCAAGCATGGAACATTAGAATTCATTAAGTAGTTCCTTCATTGGCTTTCACAGTTGTTACCTTTGAATGTTCAAATATTTAGATTTTAAATTTGTATGAAAATGATATTTTGCATAATGTTGGCATTTTGGGGGGACTGATTATTTTGTGTTGCATATACATCTTTAATTGCGCAAAGTTTAAATGTAAAGCATTGACATTAAGTTTCAGGTAACAATTTGTGATATATTTTAATGATCAAACCAAAATGAAAATTATATTTTATCTCTTATAATTTCATATTTTTCTTCATAGCTTTCTATTTTGCAAGAGCTTATGGCATCAGATAAAATTACTTCACTTTAGGTGATACAGAGGATAATTTGTGTCCTTTTCTTAAATATCTGGTACAAAAATTTGGAGTCAGTATTCATTCCTGACTTTAAAATGTAGAATCTAACATTTGCTCAAGAAAACTGACCCATGTTTATTTACAAGAGATTCTCTTTGTCTTAGGATAAATGATCCTAGAAAAAAGGCCACTTCAAAAAGGAATCAGTGTTTAGAAAGAAGCAATATTTCATGTTAAAGAGTAAAGATAATTTATTGTGACTTTATCTTGAGAAAATGTCAAGGATGTATTTTATTTTATGTTTAATATAATTTATTAGTCAAACTGTGCTATAATTATTCAAAAGGATAAAGAATAATAATTTGCATGGGGAATCATATACATTTTATGGCACAGCTGTATGAGTGTACAATATTTCATCTTTCATTCTGAGTTGAATTTTGCAGTGTAATCACAGAGGGTCATATTTTGCTAAACATATTTGGATTCTTTAATTTTCCAAAGGGTCTCTCACTAACACTTCTAAAATAATTGTCTTTCCTCATTCACACTGAGATTTTCCTGATTCTTCGTATGATGTGACTTTTTTTTTAATTGTATCCTGACTACATGAAGTATTAGGCTTTAAATATTCTGGACCTTATGTAAATTATGTTTCAACAGTGGGGAAAGTGGGACCCTGAGGCTTGACTGCCAGGTAGAGGTGAAAGTCCAGGTTCCTTATTTGGGTCACTTTGACAAGGTAGGCAACTGGAGTGGAGTGGGGAAGGATGTCTCCTTGCAGAGTTGGGGTTTCAGACTCCTCACTAGGACTCTGCATATACCTTCTTGGTTTAGAGGGAGAGGGGTACCTCCTTAGAGTTTGCCCTGAGTCTTCCAGTAGTGATGAAATCGGAAACCAGATTTAATATTTATATTCTTCAAATACCAGCAAAGAGAAGGCAGGGTACTTCATTATCAATGTGTCCAGATGGAAGTCTGTTATCCCTTCATGGTCTCCAGTGATACCTCTCTAGGGGGGAATTAGAGAAATCCTATTGACCCTAGGTTACAAGGACTGCTTGATCTTCTTTGATTCCACCTGGGTATGCTTGTGGAGGTGGGGAAGGAGCCCTCCTTGCGGTAGGCTTTATTTTGGATTTATTTTGTCTGTTTCTATTGGTATTTCCAACTTGAAAATTTCTCTGGCACCACATCTGGGATATATGAGGCAGAAAGGAACCCCAGAGAACTCAACAATATGTTTTTCTTCAGGTCACAGGACCATAATAGATCTGTCTTCTACCAAACTTCTTTTCTACTTAGTTTATATAGTTTTTACATATAGTGTCCAAGGATTTTATTCATCCTTGAAGACAGATCTATAGAGAAGAGGAAAACTTCATCTTGGTCTACCACTGAAAGTCCTCACTCTTTTACAGGATTTAAAAAATTGGGTTATAGTTGCTTTCCGTATTGTATAACAAAGTAAATTAGTGATGTTTTGTGATGCACTTAATTGCTCAATTTTCATCTTTCATTCTGAGTTGAATTTTGCAGTCATATTTGCTAAACATATTTGGATTCTTTAATTTTCCAAAGGGTCTCTCACTAACACTTCTAAAATAATTGTCTTTCCTCATTCACACTGAGATTTTCCTGATTCTTCGTATGATGTGACTTTTTTTTTAATTGTATCCTGACTACATGAAGTATTAGGCTTTAAATATTCTGGACCTTATGTAAATTATGTTTCAACAGTGGGGAAAGTGGGACCCTGAGGCTTGACTGCCAGGTAGAGGTGAAAGTCCAGGTTCCTTATTTGGGTCACTTTGACAAGGTAGGCAACTGGAGTGGAGTGGGGAAGGATGTCTCCTTGCAGAGTTGGGGTTTCAGACTCCTCACTAGGACTCTGCATATACCTTCTTGGTTTAGAGGGAGAGGGGTACCTCCTTAGAGTTTGCCCTGAGTCTTCCAGTAGTGATGAAATCGGAAACCAGATTTAATATTTATATTCTTCAAATACCAGCAAAGAGAAGGCAGGGTACTTCATTATCAATGTGTCCAGATGGAAGTCTGTTATCCCTTCATGGTCTCCAGTGATACCTCTCTAGGGGGGAATTAGAGAAATCCTATTGACCCTAGGTTACAAGGACTGCTTGATCTTCTTTGATTCCACCTGGGTATGCTTGTGGAGGTGGGGAAGGACCCCTCCTTGCGGTAGGCTTTATTTTGGATTTATTTTGTCTGTTTCTATTGGTATTTCCAACTTGAAAATTTCTCTGGCACCACATCTGGGATATATGAGGCAGAAAGGAACCCCAGAGAACTCAACAATATGTTTTTCTTCAGGTCACAGGACCATAATAGATCTGTCTTCTACCAAACTTCTTTTCTACTTAGTTTATATAGTTTTTACATATAGTGTCCAAGGATTTTATTCATCCTTGAAGACAGATCTATAGAGAAGAGGAAAACTTCATCTTGGTCTACCACTGAAAGTCCCTCACTCTTTTTTACAGGATTTAAAAAAATTGGGTTATAGTTGCTTTCCCGTATTGTATAACAAAGTAAATTAGTGATGTTTTGTGATGCACTTAATTGCTCAATTGTGTCTGACTCTTTGTGACCCCATAGATTGTAGCCTGCAAAGATCCTCTGTCCACGGTGTTCTTCAGGCAAGAATACTGGAGTGGGTTGCCATGCCCTACTCTAGGGGATCTTCCCAACACAGGGATCAAACACAAGTCTCCTGTATTGCAGGCAGATGCTTTACCAACTAAGCTACCAGGGAAGCTATATGTATACATATATCTCCTCTCTATTGACCCTGCCTCTCACCCTTTTCCCCAGCCACCCATCCTAGGTCATTACAGAACACTGTGCTGAGCTCCTTCACCGTATAGGAGGTCCCCACTAGTGAAATGTTTCACATACGACAGTGCATATACATCAGTCCCACTCTCCCAGTGGCTCATCGGTACCATTTTTCTAGAGTCCACATATATGTGTATATTTTTTTTTTCTTTCTGCCTTTCTTCATTCTGTATGACAGACTCTAGGTGTGTCCACATTTTCACAGATGACCCAACTTCATTCTCTTTTATGGCTGAGTAATGTTCCATTGTGTGTGTGTGTGTGTGCGCACGTGTGCCACATCTTCTTTATCTGTTCCTCTGTTGATGGAGACCTAGGTTGCATCTGTGTCCTGATGATTGTAGGTAGTGCTACAACGAACATTGGAAGGCATGTGTCTTTTTGAATTATGGTTTTATCTGGTTATTTGCCCCAGTAGTGCAATCATTGGACATGTGGGAGCTGTTCTTAGATTTTGAAAAACCACCGTACTGTTCTCCATAGTGGCTATATCCATTTACATTCCCACCAACGGCTGACATTACCATGTCAACATTCATTCATATTTTCTTCTTAATAGCTTAATTCTGTTATATCTTGGTTATTTTTCTTCAGGTCACAGGACCATAATAGATCTGTCTTCTACCAAATTTCATTATTTTGTCCAAGGATTTTATTCATCCTTGAAGACAGATCTATAGAGAAGAGGAAAACTTCATCTTGGTCTACCACTGAAAGTCCTCACTCTTTTACAGGATTTAAAAAATTGGGTTATAGTTGCTTTCCCGTATTGTATAACAAAGTAAATTAGTGATGTTTTGTGATGCACTTAATTGCTCAATTGTGTCTGACTCTTTGTGACCCCATAGATTGTAGCCTGCAAAGATCCTCTGTCCACGGTGTTCTTCAGGCAAGAATACTGGAGTGGGTTGCCATGCCCTACTCTAGGGGATCTTCCCAACACAGGGATCAAACACAAGTCTCCTGTATTGCAGGCAGATGCTTTACCAACTAAGCTACCAGGGAAGCTATATGTATACATATATCTCCTCTCTATTGACCCTGCCTCTCACCCTTTTCCCCAGCCACCCATCCTAGGTCATTACAGAACACTGTGCTGAGCTCCTTCACCGTATAGGAGGTCCCCACTAGTGAAATGTTTCACATACGACAGTGCATATACATCAGTCCCACTCTCCCAGTGGCTCATCGGTACCATTTTTCTAGAGTCCACATATATGTGTATATTTTTTTTTTCTTTCTGCCTTTCTTCATTCTGTATGACAGACTCTAGGTGTGTCCACATTTTCACAGATGACCCAACTTCATTCTCTTTTATGGCTGAGTAATGTTCCATTGTGTGTGTGTGTGTGTGCGCACGTGTGCCACATCTTCTTTATCTGTTCCTCTGTTGATGGAGACCTAGGTTGCATCTGTGTCCTGATGATTGTAGGTAGTGCTACAACGAACATTGGAAGGCATGTGTCTTTTTGAATTATGGTTTTATCTGGTTATTTGCCCCAGTAGTGCAATCATTGGACATGTGGGAGCTGTTCTTAGATTTTGAAAAACCACCGTACTGTTCTCCATAGTGGCTATATCCATTTACATTCCCACCAACGGCTGACATTACCATGTCAACATTCATTCATATTTTCTCTTCTTAATAGCTTAATTCTGTTATATCTTGGTTATTTTGTGGTCTTGATTATGATTCTTATTATTTTTTAGCATCACTTTGATTAACTTCATGGAGATCTGCGTCTTCACCCATTTTACAATTTAATCTGATTGATACCCTATCATTTCCCATTATTGGCAACTAATTGATGATATAGACACATACAGTAGTTGATATGAGAAGAGATACTAGTAGTAAGTGAGTGGGGATGGGTGGGGATTCATTTCATAAGTGATCACTACTGTCTGTTTTCATGCTCTAGCAACTTTTCTTACACTGTGACATTTCTTAAACTCTGGGGACTAATATAGTAAACATTTAGATAATAGCCCATTACTACAGTTAACTTTTATCTTCCTGCCCTCATAGTAGAAAATTTGTTCAAATCCTGACATTTTCAGTGCTATTTGTATTCACTGGTATTACCATGCCATGATAATTCTGACTTAGCGACATATGTGCTTTTCCTCCTTAAAGGCTATTTCAATGTGTGAGAAGTTGGTATAAACTTAGAAATAAAGCCAAGATCACAGTGTACTGACATATCCTTCCTTAGGATTGTGTCCCCAAGTAAAATGAGTGGTCAAAGAATGACTCCTGATATCTACTTCAAAATTTTTCTCTAAAAAAGTTTTGGGAAGGACCTGGGTCATATACTGAGATAACGATTTAATTGAAGGCACGTCCACACTGCTATATTTAAAATGGATAACCAACAAGGATCTACTGTATAGCACACTGAACTCTGCTCAATGTTATGTGGCAGTTTGAATGGGAAGGGAGTTTGGGGGAAAATGGATACATGTATATGTAAGGCTGAGTCGCTCTGCTATGCTCCTGAAATTATCACATTGTTAATCAGCTATACTCCAATATAAAATTAAATTTTAAATCACAATAAAAGCCAACTGAAAGCAAATACAAACTGAGTTATTTTTAAAGACTTGAGTTCCACTATCCTGATCACGTGACCATTTTTAGACATTGACATTCTCTCAGTGTCAATGTTTAGACATTGATAATGCCTTAAATTATAATTCCATGATATAAATATCATTGATTTTTGTGTAATCATTCACCTATACTGATATTGACTTTGGTCTTGCCAGTGTAATATGGGACAACCCTAAGCTGTGTGTTGACAACAGCCAAAAAAACATAACTGAGATAGCAGAGTTGCAGACAACGTCCACACTCACTTGCATTAGTGATATCAAGGGCGGTTGGAGGCAGAGAAAGAGGGTGAATATGTGTTCCATGAATACTTAATGTTGTGCCTCTTTTTATCTTTCTGCAAGATAGTAAAGAAGGAATGAACTGTTGACTGCTTTCCACTAGAAATCTTAGCTTGGAGAATCACACAATGACTAGTTTCTCTCTTCTATTCAAAGCTGCCATGGAGCTTAATAAAGACATAATTATACAAGATGAATTAGAGCCAAATCAGTCTTCCATCAATGAGCAAAGTAAGTGTAAAACAATAAATTGACATAGTCTTAACATCCCCCATACTATTTACATGCTAAGCAGAGTGGTATAATATGAGAAATTTGTGCTTTAAGACAAAATACATGAGAATTGTTTCTCTGAAGGAAGTTCATTTCGAGAGATGTTTGGGAAACTGGGTGTGGTAAGGGCAAATGGAAGGAGATATGATAGCTTCTCTATGGAGTAAAGTCCTAGCCCCGTGCAAATGGAAGGAGGGCAAGGTGTGGCTCCCTGTCCCTTTCTAAGGACCTGGGTCATATACTGAGATAACGATTTAATTGAAGGCACGTCCAAACTGCTATATTTAAAATGGATAACCAACAAGGATCTACTGTATAGCCAGGCAAGTCTGTTCAATGTTATGTGGCAGTCTATATGGGAAGGGACTTTGAGGGAGAATGGATACATGTCTATGTATGGCTGAGTCGCCTGCTATGCTCCTGAAATTATCACATTGTTAATCAGCTATACTCCAATATAAAATTAAATTTTAAATCACAATAAAAGCCAACTGAAAGCAAATACAAACTGAGTTATTTTTAAAGACTTGAGTTCCACTATCCTGATCACGTGACCATTTTTAGACATTGACATTCTCTCAGTGTCAATGTTTAGACATTGATAATGCCTTAAATTATAATTCCATGATATAAATATCATTGATTTTTGTGTAATCATTCACCTATACTGATATTGACTTTGGTCTTGCCAGTGTAATATGGGACAACCCTAAGCTGTGTGTTGACAACAGCCAAAAAAACATAACTGAGATAGCAGAGTTGCAGACAACGTCCACACTCACTTGCATTAGTGATATCAAGGGCGGTTGGAGGCAGAGAAAGAGGGTGAATATGTGTTCCATGAATACTTAATGTTGTGCCTCTTTTTATCTTTCTGCAAGATAGTAAAGAAGGAATGAACTGTTGACTGCTTTCCACTAGAAATCTTAGCTTGGAGAATCACACAATGACTAGTTTCTCTTCTATTCAAAGCTGCCATGGAGCTTAATAAAGACATAATTATACAAGATGAATTAGAGCCAAATCAGTCTTCCATCAATGAGCAAAGTAAGTGTAAAACAATAAATTGACATAGTCTTAACATCCCCCATACTATTTACATGCTAAGCAGAGTGGTATAATATGAGAAATTTGTGCTTTAAGACAAAATACATGAGAATTGTTTCTCTGAAGGAAGTTCATTTCGAGAGATGTTTGGGAAACTGGGTGTGGTAAGGGCAAATGGAAGGAGATATGATAGCTTCTCTATGGAGTAAAGTCCTAGCCCCTCATGTCTGCCACTAGATGAGCATGTGGTAGGCAAGCCGTGACAGGTGGAAGGGATGCCCTTTCCTGGCTCCCTGTCCCTTTTCTATGCAGTATTTATCATTGTATAGATTTGACTTTTTTTATGTGATTCTTTGATTAATACCCCTTTCCCAATTAGACTGTAAATGTCACGACTGTAGTTTTATACTGTTCACTGTTATATCCCCAGTGTCTAGCACAGTGCTAGGAACAATAAATATTTGTTGAATGATTTAGTAAATGATAGACCAGTTGTTCCTTTCTACCGTGTCCACGACTCTCAAACTTTCTGTTGTTAAGTCATCAAACTGGGGAAAGACTTGTTCCAGAATCTTCACTATGGACTTAAGAGTAACGTTTCTACTCTATGAGTTAGTTGAGGACAAAAAGGTACCGAACTAGGAATTATAGGGAACAGATAGCATTGGGCACGTGTGGTACCTAGTGGAAGATGAAGCTGATGAGTCTAGAAGGAGACATTTTTGAAGAAACAATTCTATTTTTGGAGGAAAACTTGCCTTTCTGTAAGTGTGAACCTATTTAACTTTTTATGATTAATTTGGTATAGTATCTTCAATTTTCTTTACAATATTGCTTGTTTAGCTTCAGGTTTGTAAGCTTGAAGTTGAAACTCTTGAAGTACACTTATTTTTCCAACACAGTGGTTACTTAAAAATGTATGCAATTTTTCACTGATTGACGAAGTTCTTGTTTGCTTTAACAGAACAATATTTTTGTTGTTATCATCAAGTAAATGTTCTAACCAAAGAAGGGACACTGGATTTATTCCATGCTCCCTCCACAGTATTCTAGGCTTCTAGTACCCAGGTTGAAAAGCACATAGGCTCCTCAGAAACTTGAGGCTTCTTTTGTTCACACAGCTCTATCTCTTTTCATGAGGTACTCTTGGAAGCTAGCTCCAGATAATGAGATGTGTAAGAACTATCAGAAAAGCTTCCATAATCCATACATGCTCCATTTTGAATGGGATCATAGAGCTCAAAATGACCACATATGGAGTAAAAACATGTACATTTTAGTTTGGGAACTTTTCCTTTCCTGAAGGAAAAGGAACTAGTACATCTCGTGACCCTCCAGTGTTAGCATGAGCTCTGAAGACAAGATGGGAGAATGCTCATATGAGATAATTTCTTCCAATGACTGAAGAACGAGAAAACCAACAATAGAGAAGTGCTATAATATCAGATATATATGAACCCACTTGAGTTTTATGGATTTCCGAAATTGAAATACACATTTTAGTACACAATAAGAAGACAATACCTAATTGCCAAGAATGCAATCTGGAACAGAATACATCAGTTAGAGAATTTTAGACAGCATACTGAAACTATGCCCAGGGTATAAGCACTTAGAACTGTGCTGATTGGCCCTGAGGACATCCTTCTTCCCCACATAGGTAGTAGGAAATGACCCCACCCACACAGAAATGTTTGCTTAAGTTGACTCTCCAATGAATAGTTTGACTCTCCAGAGACAATCATGTATAGTGTTGTATTTGATTCCATTTACATAGCAAAAGAAGACTGTAGAAGTCCAATGTACAATAAAGAAAGTAAAACCTCAGAATAAAAATATTTGTGTCTATGACAAATTAACCTCATACTAGGTTACTATACACAGTTGTTTGGGGCTTCTTAAAAATGAAATCTGAGAAATGATACCGTGTATGTGGGCAATCATTGTATTCATTATGTCATGAGTTTGGATTCATGAATAGCTCTAATGTAATCAACATAGGGAGCGAGTAAACCCATAACTGGTTTTATTTAGAAGGCTTTCTTCATTTATATTAATAGACTACGAATGCATGTTTTCATTGTAACTTTTTCATTGTTCATGAATAGGGCAAAAACAAAAGGTCAGGTTTAACACATCAGGAAGTGAAGTAGACCACATGGTTTCATGTAACATTCAGTGAAACCTTAAAATGTCTTTTTAAGAGGCTGGCTATTAAAGCACACAGATAACGCATTCACTGTGCAAAACTGTTACCAGATTGGTTTTTGATTAAGCCCATTTGACACTGTAAGCAGAGTATAGGCTTGCTATCTGCAGTTGTAGAGGTGAACTGTGGACCTGCCACTTGCCCAGGTGTGACCTTGGTGACAGTATTTAGCCTCCCTGAAAAGTGGTTAACACCAAAACTGCTGCGCTTTTATGAGATTTAAATGAGATAAAGCCTATTAGCGTACCTGGCCCCATGCCCAACACATGGTAGCGTGGACGTGTTCAATAAATACTTATTCTCCTCTGCTTCCCCTCCAACCAGGGACCCATCCCTTCACTCCCTGCAAGAGTCTTCATACACTCACTGTCATTGATAAAAACCACTTTTGGTTTTTCAATTGTGCTAGCAAAAAGAAATTGATATCATTTAAAAACAATGTTACATCACTTATATATGGAACCTGATTTTAAAATAATACAAATGAACTTATTACAAAACAGAAACACAGATCTTGCTGTCAGACCTATGGTTACCTGATGGGGAAATGTCAGAGAAAGTGATAAACTAGGGTATTGGAGTTGACGTATACATACTGCTACATATAAAATAGATTACTAATTAGGACCTAGTGTTTGGCCAGAAACTCTACTTAGTATTGTGTAATAACCTATCTAGGGAAAGAAACTGAAAAAGAATGGAGATATGTGTATATATATATAACTGATTCACTTTGCTGTACACCTGAAACTAACATAAGATTGTAAATTATCTACACTCCAATAAAATCAATAAATAAACACAGATTGACTCCATCCCTATGATTCTGACTTAAGCAGCACCTTACCTATACTCACTTTAAAAAATAATACTTGGGTGTATATCTTATCACATATAAAACGTACAGTGATCCTGAGAGGAATTTAAGAGATTAATACCCAGATTTTACAGAAGAGAAAACTGAGGCTCGAGTTGTTAAGAGACTTGCCACAATGGGACTTAACCGTGGAAAGCTAGGACTGGTCCCCAGGTCTCCTGGCCACCACTCCCATTTATTGGAGGATTAAGCTTCTTTGGCATGAAGACACACTGCTCAAGGATCAGATCCAGGTTTTGCTACAGTCTAGATGTGTGACCTTGGGTAAGTCACTTAAGTTCTCTGTTCCTCAGTTTCCCTATTGACAGAATGATTATAGTACTGTTATCATCATCCTAAAGTTGTTGTAAACTTTTTAAATGTAAAATAAAAATGACAGAATTAAAGATGCCTGGAGCCAAGCAAGGGCTTAGTCTATATTAGCTCTTCTTAAAAATCCAGTGTTTTATCAGCTACCTGGTACTTCCTAGACAGCAGTAAATGCTTAAAACTTGTTGAAATAAAATCTGAGCCTTCTGTCCTAGCAATAAAATTAATCTTAGTCGTTTGCTTTTTTGTCGTTGTCGCTGTAGTTCTCAAATATACTCCTATATCCTAAACACTCTTGCCTAGCTGTATCCTACGGCAAATCCGGTATACTTTTTGAATAGGAAAATGTCTGTCTGCTTTTTGTGAGAATAAATCTGAAGTTTGAAAGCACTGCACAAATGGTAATCCGCCTCTTTGTTTATTGTCACCCTAGGAACTAACTTCACCCTTGCGGAACTGGGAATCTGTGAGCCCTCCCCGCACCGAAGTGGCTACTGTTCCGACATGGGGATCCTTCACCAGGGCTACTCCCTGAGCACAGGGTCTGATGCCGACTCCGACACAGAGGGAGGGATGTCTCCAGAACATGCCATCAGATTGTGGGGGAGAGGGATAAAATCCAGGCCAGTCGTGAAAACTCGGCCCTTACCTTGACTCGAAAAAAGATTGTAAATTATCTACACTCCAATAAAATCAATAAATAAACACAGATTGACTCCATCCCTATGATTCTGACTTAAGCAGCACCTTACCTATACTCACTTTAAAAAATAATACTTGGGTGTATATCTTATCACATATAAAACGTACAGTGATCCTGAGAGGAATTTAAGAGATTAATACCCAGATTTTACAGAAGAGAAAACTGAGGCTCGAGTTGTTAAGAGACTTGCCACAATGGGACTTAACCGTGGAAAGCTAGGACTGGTCCCCAGGTCTCCTGGCCACCACTCCCATTTATTGGAGGATTAAGCTTCTTTGGCATGAAGACACACTGCTCAAGGATCAGATCCAGGTTTTGCTACAGTCTAGATGTGTGACCTTGGGTAAGTCACTTAAGTTCTCTGTTCCTCAGTTTCCCTATTGACAGAATGATTATAGTACTGTTATCATCATCCTAAAGTTGTTGTAAACTTTTTAAATGTAAAATAAAAATGACAGAATTAAAGATGCCTGGAGCCAAGCAAGGGCTTAGTCTATATTAGCTCTTCTTAAAAATCCAGTGTTTTATCAGCTACCTGGTACTTCCTAGACAGCAGTAAATGCTTAAAACTTGTTGAAATAAAATCTGAGCCTTCTGTCCTAGCAATAAAATTAATCTTAGTCGTTTGCTTTTTTGTCGTTGTCGCTGTAGTTCTCAAATATACTCCTATATCCTAAACACTCTTGCCTAGCTGTATCCTACGGCAAATCCGGTATACTTTTTGAATAGGAAAATGTCTGTCTGCTTTTTGTGAGAATAAATCTGAAGTTTGAAAGCACTGCACAAATGGTAATCCGCCTCTTTGTTTATTGTCACCCTAGGAACTAACTTCACCCTTGCGGAACTGGGAATCTGTGAGCCCTCCCCGCACCGAAGTGGCTACTGTTCCGACATGGGGATCCTTCACCAGGGCTACTCCCTGAGCACAGGGTCTGATGCCGACTCCGACACAGAGGGAGGGATGTCTCCAGAACATGCCATCAGATTGTGGGGGAGAGGGATAAAATCCAGGCGCAGTTCCGGCCTGTCCAGTCGTGAAAACTCGGCCCTTACCTTGACTGATTCTGACAACGAAAATAAGTCAGATGATGAGAACGGTAGGCCTGCTTCTTAAATATTTTTTTTTAATGTTTTGGGGATGGCACCATGTGGGGCTTGAGACGCTTTTTTTTTTTTTTTTTTAATAAAGAGGCGTATAAAACCATTCATTTTCTTTTAAATCGACCTTGTCTACCCACGCTGAGCCGGGGGGGAAATAAACCAGCAAACCTGGAACACACAAGAAATGAGGAGAGAATTTTAAAGTCGCATTTGGATGATAACACGCTGTTCAGGCATCTTCAGTTGGTCTTATTAGCAAGTAAATTACATTGCAAAAGAGGCAACTTGATAAACTATGACCTATGCCTAGAAAATGTCCTCTCTCCACAAGTTTCTAGGTCTTTGTATTGATTTCCCCTTCCCAGTAAATGGCAACCTGGGTTTTGGTTTTTTTTGTTGGTTTTTTTTTTTTTTCATGAAGATCTCTTAAGAATCCTACCTTATCTTAGACTTTCATTTCCAGGCAGCAATGCCTCATATCCGTATTGAAGATCAGACCTGGAACAGATGCTCTGGAGTTTAATAATGACGAATAGGAAGAGACTTGTCTTCAAAAAAAGTATTCTCTTCTGTGTTTACTTTTCTCCTTGGTACCTATGTAGGTTAATGGCTTCCCACACCTTCTATCGCAAATCACTATTGCTTATCCATCACCTTTGTAGATAGGTTTTAATGAAACTTTGAAAATTAAATGCTTCTGATCATTAAGCAGTAAATATAGGAAAACCCAAGCAAGTCATTAAAGAGATAAGGTACTTATTTGTGGCTTTCTTAGCAGCTCAGAGCCATGTTGAGCCAAAACATTTTTTAAAAGTTAAATTGCATTAGGTATGGTGGATTTAGGGAGAAAGCATCAAACACTATGTGGTTTGTTATCAATAGATTGTGTGTTTGCTGAAAGAATTACCATTAAAATGTTTACAAATAGATCATTTAAGGTTTCTATAAAACATTGTAAACATCTACTAGAGCAGATCTGAGTGTTTTCTCACATTTAAGAGAAAAGAAAGAAATTTGCAGGAAGAGAGCTTGTTGTAAATGCAAAAGCATAGCTAAGTATCATTTAATCGCCAAACTATGTTGAAAATATTAATATATCGTTTCCTAAGTCACATATATTCAAAAAGATGTCACCATGTTGCATTTAAATTTATGTTTAACTCTGAAATAGTTTATTTTCCAGTAGGGACAAGGGACTGTATCTTACTTATGCCTCAGTTCATGTAGCTAATCAAGGTGTACTCTTAAGTAAAAATCTGCACTTGACTCCTTTTGAATTTTAACAGATTTCTGACACTTAGTGCATTCAACACTCTAAAGGTGCTCATTTGATAGGAAATTAATTTTAGAGGTTTTCATAAAGACATACATTGAATCCATTTACTGATGTACTATTTCAACTTCAGTGTGTCAGATATTATTTAAATGGAAGCAGTTTGATTGCCTAATAAATAAAATCTCTTATAATCTAAGAATTTACAGCATATCTTAAACAAGGTATTTTAGCAAATGTTCCATTGCTGGAATTCTCACTGGTCTCATAGGATCTATAAGGATTATCTACACATATTTCTGGAATTTGCACTAAGATATCTGTATCTCTTAAGATATCTTAAAAACTCAGCTAATAAGGGGAGGTTCCAGTGAAGCAAAGGGAGCAAAAATACTTGCCTTGAATTTACCTGCAACTGTAAGAAATGAGGGAATTCTTCAAGTCAAGTTGTATTTGGTAGACCAGTAGCAGTCTCTTTTTTTCCAACATAATCTGAACCAGTACATTCAAAGTTTTCACCTTGGGCAACTCCATATAAATCCCTGAGTACTGATAAAAAATATCCCTTAAATACAGTGTGATGATTTTCCTCCATAATGCTAGTTCTAGTATAGTCAGAATTGCATAAAGAACTTAGATAATATACTTAGAACCAGGAAGCAATTCTTTTGTTTCTGCATCTGGCAGAGCATGAAAGGGGTTCTGAAGCCAGAGTTCAAGCTTAGGTGATAGATGGTTATTTTAAAAAGTACAGATAGAATGTATTTTCTTTATCCTTTAATTTTTTCCGGATTTCACACATTCCAAAGAGGTTTGTAATTCAGGCTCTGTTCCCCTTGAGTACCAGAAATAAAACTAAAGAAATCATTTTTTCACATTTAAGAGAAAAGAAAGAAATTTGCAGGAAGAGAGCTTGTTGTAAATGCAAAAGCATAGCTAAGTATCATTTAATCGCCAAACTATGTTGAAAATATTAATATATCGTTTCCTAAGTCACATATATTCAAAAAGATGTCACCATGTTGCATTTAAATTTATGTTTAACTCTGAAATAGTTTATTTTCCAGTAGGGACAAGGGACTGTATCTTACTTATGCCTCAGTTCATGTAGCTAATCAAGGTGTACTCTTAAGTAAAAATCTGCACTTGACTCCTTTTGAATTTTAACAGATTTCTGACACTTAGTGCATTCAACACTCTAAAGGTGCTCATTTGATAGGAAATTAATTTTAGAGGTTTTCATAAAGACATACATTGAATCCATTTACTGATGTACTATTTCAACTTCAGTGTGTCAGATATTATTTAAATGGAAGCAGTTTGATTGCCTAATAAATAAAATCTCTTATAATCTAAGAATTTACAGCATATCTTAAACAAGGTATTTTAGCAAATGTTCCATTGCTGGAATTCTCACTGGTCTCATAGGATCTATAAGGATTATCTACACATATTTCTGGAATTTGCACTAAGATATCTGTATCTCTTAAGATATCTTAAAAACTCAGCTAATAAGGGGAGGTTCCAGTGAAGCAAAGGGAGCAAAAATACTTGCCTTGAATTTACCTGCAACTGTAAGAAATGAGGGAATTCTTCAAGTCAAGTTGTATTTGGTAGACCAGTAGCAGTCTCTTTTTTTCCAACATAATCTGAACCAGTACATTCAAAGTTTTCACCTTGGGCAACTCCATATAAATCCCTGAGTACTGATAAAAAATATCCCTTAAATACAGTGTGATGATTTTCCTCCATAATGCTAGTTCTAGTATAGTCAGAATTGCATAAAGAACTTAGATAATATACTTAGAACCAGGAAGCAATTCTTTTGTTTCTGCATCTGGCAGAGCATGAAAGGGGTTCTGAAGCCAGAGTTCAAGCTTAGGTGATAGATGGTTATTTTAAAAAGTACAGATAGAATGTATTTTCTTTATCCTTTAATTTTTTCCGGATTTCACACATTCCAAAGAGGTTTGTAATTCAGGCTCTGTTCCCCTTGAGTACCAGAAATAAAACTAAGAAATTATACATATCACATCATAAATTCCTTAACCAAATGAAAAGTGAGGTGTAAGCCACTCTGCAGACCGCAGTGTTAACTTCAGTCAACTTCTTGCTCTTTCTTTTTGACAAATTCTGTTTATCTCACCCAAAAAATCAATGTGTTTTCACCTCACTGATTTTATGAAGTTTGGGAATGTATTATCATATAGATTGACAGTTGCCCCCCTGGTTCCACACCACAGCATGGACACTTACAAAGCCATCATTAATTTTTCTCACTTGTACCCCGCCATGGCTTCCTCCATAATAAACACTCTGTCCTTCAGAACCAAATCAATAACCTTTTAGGTATGCCTGTCTTGAAGAGGCAGTAATGGGGATCTACACTTTGGGAAAGAAGGTCTCCAATCCCACTTTGGATTTAAAGGGTATGTGGCCACAGAATCTCTTCTTTGGGGCCCATAGATTTTTGTTTCATTTTTTACAGTGGGATCTTGGGATACAAAGATTTTCACAGCGCCTATTTAAAATCGTCCTTAAAATATTCCTATTGTATTTTTGCTCAGCACGGATAGCAAGTCAAGACAGGTCTCAAGAAGCAACCTGGCCTTCTATAACATAAGACAAGGATCCTCCCTTCGAACTCACATAACAAAAATCCCAGACTGCTAACAGTTCTTTGTACCCGCTTCTGTGACAAAAATGACCTACTTGTAGCTAGTACCTTGAAAGTTCCATCACACCGAACACACACAGGTAGATGTGCCTTTTTTTTTTTTTTTGCCTATGTAGATTCTTCAAGGTTGTCCCCCTTGCAACTCTGCATCTTATACATACTCCATGGCCACCAAATTAATATTGTGTTGGCTTGGATTGCTCTAAATAAATACAGCTCGAGTGTTCGGGTTATTTTATCAGATCCTTTAACTCCTGTCTTTAAGCTCACGAGGGCTTAGCTAGAAATGGCAGTGAGAGTTGCAAACAGTGAGGCCAAGTTTTTGCAGCTGTGAAATTTGACTGCATCTATATAGAAAGGGCTTTCCCAGTGACTCTAAATTAGGATCTTTCCTTTTTTGGGGTAGTAAATGTCCCACTTAAAATATGTCCTCTCCCAAAGGGCCCCTTTTTTTCACCTGAGTTATGGAGAAAATGGGGCAGTCACTAATACACAAGAATAACTAATTGCCTTCTTAAAAATGCGAAATAGCACATACTGTAAAAAACCCCCGGGCTATGTACCCTTTATTCCCTTAGGCAGTTTCTTCACCTTGGGGATTTAAAAATATCCTTGAGTTTTGTTTTTTTTTTTTTTTCAACCCTAATTCTAGTTTCAGCTATTTTATTAGAAATCCAGAAAGGGGGAAAAAAGGGAAAGAGAGAAAGACAAAGAGAATAAGCTTGGATCTGGGATAGGAAGCTAGACATTACAGAAAATGAAGTCTGACCTTGGATGAAGCTCCAACAAAAGCATCCTTCCTTTGCCCTGTTTGTTTCTACCCAAAGTAAATAAAGGCAGTGTTCATTTTCATTTGTTGTCAATTGGAAAATTTATAATTGTCCTAATGTACTTTGAGGTTGAAAACATAAATGTTGGGTTAATTCCATTACATTTCACAGAATCTCTTCTTTGGGGCCCATAGATTTGTTTCATTTTTACAGTGGGGTCTTGGGATACAAAGATTTTCACAGCGCCTATTTAAAATCGTCCTTAAAATATTCCTATTGTATTTTTGCTCAGCACGGATAGCAAGTCAAGACAGGTCTCAAGAAGCAACCTGGCCTTCTATAACATAAGACAAGGATCCTCCCTTCGAACTCACATAACAAAAATCCCAGACTGCTAACAGTTCTTTGTACCCGCTTCTGTGACAAAAATGACCTACTTGTAGCTAGTACCTTGAAAGTTCCATCACACCGAACACACACAGGTAGATGTGCCTTTTTTTTTTTTTTTGCCTATGTAGATTCTTCAAGGTTGTCCCCCTTGCAACTCTGCATCTTATACATACTCCATGGCCACCAAATTAATATTGTGTTGGCTTGGATTGCTCTAAATAAATACAGCTCGAGTGTTCGGGTTATTTTATCAGATCCTTTAACTCCTGTCTTTAAGCTCACGAGGGCTTAGCTAGAAATGGCAGTGAGAGTTGCAAACAGTGAGGCCAAGTTTTTGCAGCTGTGAAATTTGACTGCATCTATATAGAAAGGGCTTTCCCAGTGACTCTAAATTAGGATCTTTCCTTTTTTGGGGTAGTAAATGTCCCACTTAAAATATGTCCTCTCCAAGGCCCTTTTTATCACCTGAGTTATGGAGAAAATGGGGCAGTCACTAATACACAAGAATAACTAATTGCCTTCTTAAAAATGCGAAATAGCACATACTGTAAAAACCCCGGTCTATGTACCCTTTATTCCCTTAGGCAGTTTCTTCACCTTGGGGATTTAAAAATATCCTTGAGTTTTGTTTTTTTTTTTTTTTTAAGCATAATTCTAGTTTCAGTTATTTTATTAGAAATCCAGAAAGGGGGAAAAAAAGGGAAAGAGAGAAAGACAAAGAGAATAAGCTTGGATCTGGGATAGGAAGCTAGACATTACAGAAAATGAAGTCTGACCTTGGATGAAGCTCCAACAAAAGCATCCTTCCTTTGCCCTGTTTGTTTCTACCCAAAGTAAATAAAGGCAGTGTTCATTTTCATTTGTTGTCAATTGGAAAATTTATAATTGTCCTAATGTACTTTGAGGTTGAAAACATAAATGTTGGGTTAATTCCATTACATTTCACCAAATGCATTTACAGAGCAGGCTGACTCTCGGCATATAATGGATTTGTGTAAAGTTGTTTGTGGAGTCCAGATGCTATTAGATGGTGAGCTGTCTTGGAAGAGGTCTGTAGCGTTCCTCTCTTTGCAAGAGAAGTTAAGCACACCCAGGTATTCACTACAGGTTAATAGAGACGTGGGGTGTGAACTCACATGGAATGAAGGAGTGACTGGAGTAGTGTCTGTAGACTCTTGCCTCCAACTAATACATTTCATTCATTTGTTTTTGGAAGTGAGTTTCTTAAGATATCCTTCTTTCGCTTCAAAAACCAGCTTCTCAGATTTTACCGTAGAGTACCCTGGAATTAAACACACTCAAGACCTGCCAGCGGGTTTCTGTTCCTCTGGGAATATTCTTAAATTTATTTTTGTGTTTTATAATCCATTCTGCCCCTTTCTTCACCCCCAGCCCACATATAAAAATTACAGAGAATACCTGGAACAAATATAAAGACTTCCTATAAGCACCAGACAACAATAGCCAAGAGCTCATAATTTTGCCTTCACAAAAGCAAAAATGTTTAGAGTCAGAAGAGATGAAGTAGCTGTAAAAACCATAGGCTAATATTTGTACTTTTGAAGCTCATTATGTGGATGATTTCTTTTTTGGCCCAATTTTATGGGGAAAAACTTCTGTGGTAGCTAAGGAAACTATTGCCTCCATCCTTTAAAAGCAAAATAAAAACCACACTTTTATCCCTTTTGGATGACCATTATTTCAAATTATGTTTCTAAGCTCTATCTATTTTTATACTTGCAAATGTGAAAGAGTAACATTTATAAAGAATGTGAAATGAGTTTTCACAGATAGAAAAAAGTGAAGGACACAAGAACCAAATGTCACAGGTTCTTAGTCTTGTCTCTTCCTAAATGTGACGGTGATTTGATTTTAATAACCCTGGCCCAATTCCCTGCAAATCCACCTACTAGAGGTCATCAGGGCCCCTTATCTTATGAAAAGTTATTCAAGGGAGTCCTAAATAAATGATTATCACAATGTTAAAATACTACTGATAATAATATAGAACCAGAGACAAAGTTTAGGATTATCACATTGTCACATGATATAATACAGAAGCAAGAAGCGAAAGGATTACTCTTTTGCAAATGCCTCTACAGGGGACTTCAGAGATTCAGATTTTTGGCAAATTAAGCAATGCTTGTATAACTTTAATGTATTCCAGAGTACTTGACAGAGTGTAGGAGTCTGCGTGATACCCAGGATTGCACGTTCCAGATTATAAACTTTAGTGGCATGAGTTTTCATTATTTATATATTTCTTTCTTTGGCGGTTTCTCTCATGTTTGTTAATGCTCCCAGGGACTATCGAGCAATGGCTCCATTCAACAAATACAGTCAATAAAATGAAGCATTAAGCCTTACTTTTGGCAAGGGTGGCCTGATTATTACACGTGTAATCTCCAGGCCTTCAGGGAGACATTGGGCTTGGTGGATAATCATTTGCTTTGAAGCTGCTGTGTCTCTGATGTCTGCATTGACTTCAGTTAAGAGCAAAGGCAGGAACCAGGTGAGAGGCACCATACTCTTGTCAGTTCTGGGTTAAAAGGCTCTTAACACAGAAGAAAACTCTTAACTTTTTCACTTATTCTTTGGTCACTTTATAGTTAAGTTGTTGCTTCTCGAGTATCAAGTTAAATTTACAAGTTGAGGGAGAGATGTAATCAAGTATTAATGGCATAAATAAAATGAATGAAAGCTAAGGAAGTTGATAGCATGAATTTTGTACACACAACTGAATCAAGATGAATTGCTCACATCCTAAAATCACACCAGAAAGGGTCTGAGAAGTGTGTATGGAAAGTCATAAGATGTTTCTGTTAACCGTCATTCTGAAACTGGGATGTTTCAGTGGAAGGAGAAAATTTCAAATGATATACTTGTAATAATACATAAGACAGAAAAAGGTAGATATGTACATTATGTCTACATGTTTATAAAGAAAGGTAGAAATGTTACTAGTTATGTAATGCTGAGCATTTTTTGGTTACTAACTGAAGAAACTGCCTAGAAACTTTCCCTAAACTCAGTCTGAGGACTTTTAAAGAAGTTGAAGACCGAGACGAGTGAGTCATAGAAGAAGCATCAGTAGCAAAGGCGATGAGCTCTAGTCTGTGAGCTGGATCCAGCCAGTTAGTTATTTCACTTGGTCAGTGCAGTGTTTAAACATCATACATTACTAACCAACATTTTAAGAAAGGGATATTCCATACTAGAAACATTTATTTTGGGTTTCTCTTGTAATGTATAAGACCCAGTAGCATTTGTCCAGGTTTCCCTCTGGACAAATAGACATAGAAGCCATTACCAGAGCAGTTTCTGATGAGCCCTTGGTATTTGGCTCTCCTAGGCTCCCTCCAGATGACTCCTCTCAGTTAAGGCCTGTTTTAGCCTTTGTAGGCACTCATATGACCAACTTTGACCTCATCTTACACACTTTAGAGAAATCACAGTTCCAAAAATGGAGAAAGAATGCTAGAAACCAGCAACTGTAGCTTAATGCAACATCTTTATCATAGGAATATTAACGTCTTTTTTAAGTTTGGCTCATCTGTAGAATGGGCATCATTTTTTCTCCCAAATTTCTAAATTAGTTTCCTAGGGTTCCAATAAAATGAACTCAAATGAAAATCAGTTTAGTTTGGAAATTAATAAAGTAACTGTGTGGTCTGGGGATGATAATGTACATGATATGCCACCCCTTTATTCTGAAGTAGATACACTGAAGTATTGAACAATTAAAGTTAAAATCTTTCATTTTAACACATATATTTATTTTAATGTAAAAGAATCTACATGGACTTTCAGGAAACACATGGAGAGAGAACCTCCTTTATAACTTCGGCTCCTTCAGCTGATTAAGGGAAACTCTCAGACTTTTCAGAAGGAGAAAAATGACTGCATGATATGTTCAGTTTTGATAAAGCAGGTGGTTCATGGAGTCTGTTCCTAAAAAGGGAATTTGTAGTGTTAGACAGGGACCTCCAGTACCCCAAGAGAGAGAAAAGCTGGCAGCAGTATTCGGTAATGTTGAGTTGGGAAAAAGTGAGTCCGAAATGGTGCTCCTTAAACTTTGACATGTTCATCCACAAGTGGTTAAGCAGGGCACCCAGGTATTACTCAGGGACAGCTCTTCATCACAGTTCAGTATATTCCCAGTCCTCTTTGTAGCCCAAGGACATGTGTGAAGCAGAGAAAGTATTTGAAATACAAGCGTGTTTACAAATGGAAGGAATTGAAATATTTGAGTTGCTGGGAGCCTCCATTCAGTTTATACTGGCCTGAGGAGGGTAGAAAAGATCAATACTATAGCAATACTTTTTCTGTTTGTGTTAAACATAAAAAGGGGGACATTAATTTATGTGGAGAGAGATAGGCACAAGAGAAATAGCTTATAAGGGTTCCAATAAAGACAGGAAGGTTCAGAGATTGTTTATTTACAGTGTAGTTTCTGAGGAAAAGACACTGTCACAGTCACTGATCCAATAGGATCCTTGAAATATTGTTTTCAGAAAAGTTGGAAGGTAATGTATGTTGGTTAAAAATGCATATTTTCATACATACAAAGTGTGTGGTGCTGATAAAACTGTTTTCTGTTTTATTTAATGTCAACACAAAGTAAGCTAGGTAATCCCAGATGAGGAGACATTTCAGTTTGGAGCAGGTTCTTTTTTTATTTCTGAAAAAAATGAAGGTGTGGCTGCTGGATGCTCAGCATTATACAAAGCTGCTGTGTGTCCCTTTGTGTGTCTGTGTTACATGTGCATGGAGGGAGTTGAGTTGGGAAGAGGGATGTCACTGAGAGAAATTGGAAGGAAACATAAGAAACTAGAAATTGATCAAATTTCAGGGAGATGGTATCATAAGATTATTTATGAAAATGCCAGAATGAATCCTATAGACGTTGCATAGTGCACAGTTTTAGGAGAAGGAGGAGAGAGAGTACCGTACTGATCTTCTTTTTACTTGAGCTCTGCTGGTCATCTTAAAGACCTCAAGCCACTATTCCAAGTATAATGTCTATCCGTGTAGATTGGAATGTATGTTATGGAGTCCACTTTCTCTCAATTCCTATATAAGAACTGTGAACCAGTCTGAGTTGTCAGAGAAATAATAGGTGATTTGGTTGGGAGGCTGATTTATGTGTAGCATAAAATATATTCTTCTTTGTCGCTACCCTCTTTCTGACCCTGATCTCTTCCCGCAGGACATCACCTTCCCAAACCTGCATCTAGCAATGATTACCCCATCGGTAAAGAGATTTCTTGATTCTTTCATTCAACCTTCTTGTTAAAATTAGTAGACTCATATTTCTAGAATGAGATTTGAGCATCATAATTCACTGGGTTGCAAAAATATATATATAGCTTTTATTTAAATGCACTTTCTATTTATCCTTTAAAATTTCTATTTTTTGAGTATATTTTATAGTGCGTATGATGTGTTAGTGTATTTACACATATATATATGATAAATTATATAAATTCATATATTGAAAGTATGTCCAGAATTTTCATGTTGATATGTGTATAACAAGATGTTAAATGACTATTGTTTTAGGCATTCTGTTTCCCAGGAGATGAGGTCTAAGCAGCAGTCTCTCCTGGGAATATTTGAATAATCCGTTATCTTGTGGCAACCTAACAGATTGTATTTTTTGCTGTTCGGAGCTTTCTGCACTGATCATACTTTACTCTTTTTTGATACAATTCCTATTTTCTTCTCTCAGTTTCTGTGTCAACTTTGACTTCTTTTATGAATAGATAACAATATTTACTTCACTGTTCATTGAAGAAAGCAAGCACCACTGTACCTTTATAGAAAAGCTCTGTTTCTCCTCAGCAGAGAAATGAGAATGTGAACATTGTATACATGAGCCAGTGGTTATCATAGGGACAGCATCAAGAAGATAGTTTTATTATTAGGTGGTAAATGAGGATTACAGTTTACGTAAGCAGGAATAAGATGACAGATATTCCCAATGAAAGAGAATCCAATGTGTTTCATAGCTGACAACAGGAGATAGTGCAAGGATGATGGTGAATTTTCCAGGAACATTATCTTCCCCCAAATTCCACTGAAGTCTGACTAATGAAAATGTAGTGATTTCACTGGTCAGCCTTAGATATATAACAGTAGAGGGTATGGAGTCCACTTTCTCTCAATTCCTATATAAGAACTGTGAACCAGTCTGAGTTGTCAGAGAAATAATAGGTGATTTGGTTGGGAGGCTGATTTATGTGTAGCATAAAATATATTCTTCTTTGTCGCTACCCTCTTTCTGACCCTGATCTCTTCCCGCAGGACATCACCTTCCCAAACCTGCATCTAGCAATGATTACCCCATCGGTAAAGAGATTTCTTGATTCTTTCATTCAACCTTCTTGTTAAAATTAGTAGACTCATATTTCTAGAATGAGATTTGAGCATCATAATTCACTGGGTTGCAAAAATATATATATAGCTTTTATTTAAATGCACTTTCTATTTATCCTTTAAAATTTCTATTTTTTGAGTATATTTTATAGTGCGTATGATGTGTTAGTGTATTTACACATATATATATGATAAATTATATAAATTCATATATTGAAAGTATGTCCAGAATTTTCATGTTGATATGTGTATAACAAGATGTTAAATGACTATTGTTTTAGGCATTCTGTTTCCCAGGAGATGAGGTCTAAGCAGCAGTCTCTCCTGGGAATATTTGAATAATCCGTTATCTTGTGGCAACCTAACAGATTGTATTTTTTGCTGTTCGGAGCTTTCTGCACTGATCATACTTTACTCTTTTTTGATACAATTCCTATTTTCTTCTCTCAGTTTCTGTGTCAACTTTGACTTCTTTTATGAATAGATAACAATATTTACTTCACTGTTCATTGAAGAAAGCAAGCACCACTGTACCTTTATAGAAAAAGCTCTGTTTCTCCTCAGCAGAGAAATGAGAATGTGAACATTGTATACATGAGCCAGTGGTTATCATAGGGACAGCATCAAGAAGATAGTTTTATTATTAGGTGGTAAATGAGGATTACAGTTTACGTAAGCAGGAATAAGATGACAGATATTCCCAATGAAAGAGAATCCAATGTGTTTCATAGCTGACAACAGGAGATAGTGCAAGGATGATGGTGAATTTTCCAGGAACATTATCTTCCCCCAAATTCCACTGAAGTCTGACTAATGAAAATGTAGTGATTTCACTGGTCAGCCTTAGATATATAACAGTAGAGGGGTAGAAACCAGATGACCAAGAGCTTTGAGTTATGAGACATATGATCTGGCCAAGAAGAGTTCGAGAAGGACTAAAATTTTATTTAAGCGGGAACTGTAATGTTTCAGGAAACATATGATTAAAGCACACAAACACACGTACGCATAGAAGCATTTGGACAGGAAGGTAATTAAATTAGAAGTAAGGACATCAGAGAGAGAAGCTGTAATATAGGTAGGAGGATCCAGGAAATCTCTGGACTATAGAAAGCCCGCTTCTTGGCATTTCAGTAGGAAAAATTAAGTCATGATTAGCATATGAACACTGAATATTTATAATTAATATATTAAAATTTGAGAAGCATCTAATTTGAAGTTTATAGACTACAGGGAATATTGCTTACAGAACAATCTATTATGCTTGCACATACGGTACAGTATTACAACAGCCAGACTCCAGTATTTACTACTTTTTTTTTTAATTTTTTTTTTAAGATTTATTTATTTATTTATTTTGGGAGGGGAGCAAGCGGGCCACTTCTGTTGATCTTTCATTTCTCCATTTTTATCCGTCTTTGTTCTTTGGCTCCTGTGGGCCTCCCATCGCAGTGGCGTCTGTCGCTGCAGGGCGCCGGCTCTGGGCGCATGTGCTCCAGAGCTCTGACTCGGTAATTGGACACATCAGTCCAGCCGCTCCGTGGCACGTGGGATCTTCCCAGGCCAGGGATCGAACCGGCACCCCTTGCACTGCAAGGCGGTGTCCTTACCCACTGGACCACCAAGGGAAGCCCTATTTACTACTTTTTGATCACACAATTAAATAATAAAATAGCATTTAATATTGCTGTGTACAAAGAAGATGGGTCATGATATTGTTTTTTTAGATTTAGGCCTTTTTTTTGGTTTTTTTCTTTGTTTATTTTTATTCATCTTTATTCTTTGGCCTGTGTGAGTCTCCCATTGCAGTGTCCTCTCTCGTTGCAGAGCACCAGCTCTGGATGCAGGCGCTCCAGAGCATGGGCTCGTAATTGGACACACCAATCCAGCTGCTCTGTGGCATGTGGAATCTTCCCGGACCTGGGATCGAACCGGTGACATTTGCACTGCAAGGCAGACTCTTTACCCAGTGGACCACCAGGGAAGCCCTGGTCATGATATTATCTTTAAAGGAAGAGTTAGTGTGTTGTAGGTGGGCATTAACTAGAACTCTTTCAGGCTGATTAATAATTTCTTGAAGATTATTTCTACTTTCATAATGAATATATTCTATATTTCTTGTTGTTCTTCCAAAGTCATACTTGCATGTATTTTGTTTAAGCTCTTCTGTAACTGTGTCGTTTCAATTTTCATCCCTAATTCTTTGTACTTTTATCTGACTTTAAAAAAAAAAAAATTAAGCTTGAAAGAGATTTCCTTTCAAAATTTCTCTTTGTCTTTATAATTTCCCCTAGTTTTTTTTCTTTTTCATTAAGTTCATTTTCATAATTCTTTCATTTTAATTTTTGGAGTGCATTTTGTTCTTCTTGTAACATTTTAAGATGAGTGTTGTATTTTGAAAGAACTTTCAGTCCTTCTTTTTTCATAAGGGAAAATATGTTTGCCAGGTCCCATAGGATTTGATACACAGTATTGTCCTCTTCATCGCTTTCTAGAGAGTCTCAGCCACCTGGACTCTCAAAATAAGATGGAATTCTACTGCTACCAATTTTTACTTTACTACTAATAATTGCTTTAAAAAAAAAGCCCAATTTTGAGTTAATTCTTTATAGTGTCCAAAGTTATATATATAATCTATAACATTAACATTATTAATGCATAATATATGTACATAAATATACATAGGTAAAAACTATATACTTAAAGTCTACCTGAAATATTTAAAATATACATGTGTCTATGTGTACCATACACACATACAGAGAAGCTTGTAAAACAATAAAAGTCACCTGTAATTTGACACCAGGAATAACCATGGTTACAATTCTAGTGCATATTTTTTATGGTCTGCATGCTGTATACATATGTGTGAATGCAATGTAAATATTTGTACACATTTGGCATCATGACTATTTTCCCCCAGTAAATCTATTATAAACTTTCCCTATGGCATTGAATATTTCCTGCAATAGTTAAAGTTTTGATAGAACTTTTGTAATATGAGGCATTTCCTCAGTTTTCTTTTAATAGACATTTAACTTACTTTAGAAATAATATAGGATAGTATGATAAATAAAATCCTTGAAGCTAAATTCCTGTGCACATCACTAATTCCTTTCCTAAAATAAATTCCTAGAAGATCTAGTACATACATGGCTATGTAAAATGGTAATCATTTTCAACCAATTGCTTAATAGGAAGGTTTTACCCTTGTATCCAGACTGTGTGCAAATGACCTGCCACTCACACACATAGTGCTCAGAAGTCTGAAAATTATCTAAATATTTTGCATATTTATTGATAAAAATGTTTTAGATTTGCATTCTGAAGCAGAGAAACTAGTCACGTGTTGTTTATTTATGTTTCTTATTTCATGATTTATATATTCTCCAGATGAGATGTTGGAATTATTCTCATTTTCAGTTCGTAATGACCTTTACAATGCTTACACTGATCCCAGAGTAAGGCCTGTTGTGCTTTGTTCAATAATTTCTTTATTTAATTTGGAGTGCATTTTGTTCTTCTTGTAACATTTTAAGATGAGTGTTGTATTTTGAAAGAACTTTCAGTCCTTCTTTTTTCATAAGGGAAAATATGTTTGCCAGGTCCCATAGGATTTGATACACAGTATTGTCCTCTTCATCGCTTTCTAGAGAGTCTCAGCCACCTGGACTCTCAAAATAAGATGGAATTCTACTGCTACCAATTTTTACTTTACTACTAATAATTGCTTTAAAAAAAAAGCCCAATTTTGAGTTAATTCTTTATAGTGTCCAAAGTTATATATATAATCTATAACATTAACATTATTAATGCATAATATATGTACATAAATATACATAGGTAAAAACTATATACTTAAAGTCTACCTGAAATATTTAAAATATACATGTGTCTATGTGTACCATACACACATACAGAGAAGCTTGTAAAACAATAAAAGTCACCTGTAATTTGACACCAGGAATAACCATGGTTACAATTCTAGTGCATATTTTTTATGGTCTGCATGCTGTATACATATGTGTGAATGCAATGTAAATATTTGTACACATTTGGCATCATGACTATTTTCCCCCAGTAAATCTATTATAAACTTTCCCTATGGCATTGAATATTTCCTGCAATAGTTAAAGTTTTGATAGAACTTTTGTAATATGAGGCATTTCCTCAGTTTTCTTTTAATAGACATTTAACTTACTTTAGAAATAATATAGGATAGTATGATAAATAAAATCCTTGAAGCTAAATTCCTGTGCACATCACTAATTCCTTTCCTAAAATAAATTCCTAGAAGATCTAGTACATACATGGCTATGTAAAATGGTAATCATTTTCAACCAATTGCTTAATAGGAAGGTTTTACCCTTGTATCCAGACTGTGTGCAAATGACCTGCCACTCACACACATAGTGCTCAGAAGTCTGAAAATTATCTAAATATTTTGCATATTTATTGATAAAAATGTTTTTAGATTTGCATTCTGAAGCAGAGAAACTAGTCACGTGTTGTTTATTTATGTTTCTTATTTCATGATTTATATATTCTCTCCAGATGAGATGTTGGAATTATTCTCATTTTCAGTTCGTAATGACCTTTACAATGCTTACACTGATCCCAGAGTAAGGCCTGTTGTGCTTTGTTTTGGTTTAAACATTCATTTATAGGTGTGAAAATCACTTGGTTACATTCTCAAAGTCAAACGACTTATTTTCTGTAGAATAGAAATTATATGTGTGTATATATATATATATATATATATATATATATATATATACATATATATATATATAATAGAAATATATATGCATTCAGTTGTCTAAAGATTTCAGATTTATTTATAAAATGTTATGAGAAACCCCAAATGAACTTTTTGGCCAACTCAGTACACACACAGGGGTTTCCCTAATGGCTCAGATGGTAAAAGAGTCTACCTACAGTGTGGGACACCTGGGTTCGATCCCTAGACCAGGAAGATCCCCTGGAACAGAAATGGCAACCCACTCTAGTATTTTTGCCTGAAAAATCCCATAGACACAGGAGCCTGGAAGGCCTCAGTCCAAGGGGTCGCAAAGAGTCAGACACAACTGAGCATGCCCAATACACACACACACACACACACACACACACACACATTTAATCAACAGGTTTGAAAGCTGGAAAACCATTTTAAATACCTGCATTAACTAAAGAGGAAAAGTGAACTCTGAGTAAGGTAAGGAGTTTTTTTTTTTCCCTTATTACATATTTTAGATGTTGAGAATGCAGGACTTTTATTTCAGATTGTTAATTTATCACAAACCAAGGATAGAATTGCATCCCACATGATGAAAGGAAATTCACATCTGCTAAGACAATCTGCAAGGCACCTTGAGGAGATAGAATCAAGTAAATGATGTATTAAATATTCTTAAAACTTCCTCCATCTCTGGTACCTTTGATTCAATGAGAATAGTAATCATAAACACAGTGGTATTCCAGCCATTGATATTTTTATAAAATAGGTAGTTGTGCATATAAGATGAATACCTCAGTATATAAAGAAATACTCTGCAAATAATTATGGGGAAGCAATTACTGTTATAATAAGCATATGGCTTTGCTAATATAGAGAGTTGCTTAATAATTGATGTTATGGGGGGGAAAAGAGTAGAAAAAGTTCTATATTCTGGGACATCCCCTAGTACATTCAGAATGGAAAAAATGCTAGTGAAATGCAGAACAAGAGAATATGTGTTGTCATTCACTTCCCCCGATACACATTTATGGCTGCAAACCAAAAGGCACATTGGGAAGACAGGAAGTATACAAATTAACTTAATCTGTCCCTCTGTGGTATTTCAGTCCCTCCACAATATAGTCCAGTTTTGTGTTTTTAGCCCTTGCTTCTACTTCTCTTCTGAATATATTTTCATCTGTGGCCCAACTGGACTCCTTATTTTCCCCAGAGCATACTTTTTCCTCCAGTGTCTTTGCTTAGCCTGTTGCCTTTGCTTTTGTTGTTATCCCCATACCTTGCCCATCTATCACATTCCTGTACATCATCAAAGAATTATTTAAGATGCCAATTCCTTTGTGAATCTATTTTGGTCTCCTTAACCATATATGAATGTCTACTTCTTTGAAATCTTTAGCATTTTATTTATCCTTTTGGTTTGGAACAAAAGGGAAATTGTGTAGACTTCTTTATGGTAGAGAAGTAAATGATCTGAAGTGCATTTTTGAACTTGAATATGTAGAATTTGATACTAGTTTGAAGGTAGGTGCTGATGAAAAAAGATGTATTGACATTGGCAGACCTCCCTGATGGAAGGAATTCCTGATTGCTAGGATGGAAAGTATTTGGAAAGGATAGGGTTTAGAAGCTGAATCAGAGTTTCATTTTGGGCATTGTTAGTAACATAAGACATCTATAAAAGGTAGGAAGTGATGAAAGGAAATTCACATCTGCTAAGACAATCTGCAAGGCACCTTGAGGAGATAGAATCAAGTAAATGATGTATTAAATATTCTTAAAACTTCCTCCATCTCTGGTACCTTTGATTCAATGAGAATAGTAATCATAAACACAGTGGTATTCCAGCCATTGATATTTTTATAAAATAGGTAGTTGTGCATATAAGATGAATACCTCAGTATATAAAGAAATACTCTGCAAATAATTATGGGGAAGCAATTACTGTTATAATAAGCATATGGCTTTGCTAATATAGAGAGTTGCTTAATAATTGATGTTATGGGGGGGAAAAGAGTAGAAAAAGTTCTATATTCTGGGACATCCCCTAGTACATTCAGAATGGAAAAAATGCTAGTGAAATGCAGAACAAGAGAATATGTGTTGTCATTCACTTCCCCTGATACACATTTATGGCTGCAAACCAAAAGGCACATTGGGAAGACAGGAAGTATACAAATTAACTTAATCTGTCCCTCTGTGGTATTTCAGTCCCTCCACAATATAGTCCAGTTTTGTGTTTTTAGCCCTTGCTTCTACTTCTCTTCTGAATATATTTTCATCTGTGGCCCAACTGGACTCCTTATTTTCCCCAGAGCATACTTTTTCCTCCAGTGTCTTTGCTTAGCCTGTTGCCTTTGCTTTTGTTGTTATCCCCATACCTTGCCCATCTATCACATTCCTGTACATCATCAAAGAATTATTTAAGATGCCAATTCCTTTGTGAATCTATTTTGGTCTCCTTAACCATATATGAATGTCTACTTCTTTGAAATCTTTAGCATTTTATTTATCCTTTTGGTTTGGAACAAAAGGGAAATTGTGTAGACTTCTTTATGGTAGAGAAGTAAATGATCTGAAGTGCATTTTTGAACTTGAATATGTAGAATTTGATACTAGTTTGAAGGTAGGTGCTGATGAAAAAAGATGTATTGACATTGGCAGACCTCCCTGATGGAAGGAATTCCTGATTGCTAGGATGGAAAGTATTTGGAAAGGATAGGGTTTAGAAGCTGAATCAGAGTTTCATTTTGGGCATTGTTAGTAACATAAGACATCTGAGTAGAAAGGTGATGTGTATAGTTGTATAATTATTCAAGAGGGAACTTAGAGGAAGTGCTGAACTGGAGACCTCAGTTTTAAATTCAACAGCATGACAGTTATCTCCTTGTATATATCCATGGTAGAAGATGAACTCACACAAAGAGAAAGGCAGGGAAGGAAGAGGAATAGCCAGGAACAAACTCTGAACAGCACTCATAATTTGGGTAGAGAAAGATCACTCAAAAGAGATGGAAAACCGACTGGCTTACAGATAGTAGTTCTGTATTCATTCATGTTCTTTGATTTTCATGAAAGCTTCTAACGGCTCCCAGTTTGGCATAGCTGCAGAATCTCTCAATCCAAATTCTCTATTTCTTTCCTCTCTGTGACTCTGCTGTTTCAGTCAGAGGAAACCAACTGGATGAGTTATTCATTACATAGAAAGAGAAAAATATATTAATGTAAAAGGGAGAGTGGACTAGACTAGAAACATAAATGAGTTGAGCTTCTCATATGACTGGTCAACTGGTCTCCAGGATAATTTCAAAATATAGTGAGTAATGAGTGACAACAATATTTAACTACAAACTTATACTGCATTCAAAATATTTATTGATCACCTATTATGTATTTATTGATCCCCTCTTATATATTATGCTTAATGTATTATGTATTATTCCTACCCTTTCAAAACTTGTAACTCTACTTGGAGAGATTGACAATAAACAATGAAGAGAGAGAGGAAGGAAGGAAAGCAAGTGAAGAAAAAAGGGAGAGAGAGAAGACAGGGAGAGGAAAGAAAGAATGAAAGAAAAAACTATGCTAGAATGTGATAAATGCTATTAAAATAAGAAAAGTAGAGAATAAAGTAGTTTAAAGTATTCTGTGTGCTTGTGGTTTTGCAGTATTAAATGAGTGTGTTTCTGGGGTGTTGGAAAAGGCTTCATTGAAAAGCTGATATTCAAACAAACACAACTTAAAGGAAGCAAGGAACTAGTCAATTCAGTCAACTGAAACTGAAGTGGGACATATTTTAGAGTGGAAAAGATGTCCCTTTTTCACACCTTCCATTCCAGTAATTTGAAGCCTGAGGCAGGAAAACTGCCACTACTTGAGTAACCTGGGAGAAGGGAACTCTTAGGAAGAGTAGAATTTCCATTGGTGAAAGAACGTGAAATGTGCCTTTGGAGAGATGGTTGAGATATTTTTCAATGATAAAGTAAATAATAAGGATTTAAGTCTAGGCAAAGCTTTGCATGTTAACTGATAAGGAAAGATGGATCTATGGAACCTATGGATTTGAACCTCTGGTGACTGGATTAGAAGAACTAGGAGGGGCATGGTTTAATCCTGGTGTGCATGCTCAATGTTGAGACCGCATTAATAGCCTCAATTTCTCTTATTTAAAGCAGTGATCACTTGGCAATGCTGGAGACAACATAGCATCATCTCTTAGTTTAAAGAAATGGTTGTCCTTGGGAAGGATGAGAAGACAGATCCTTTATAATATTTATAATATTTCCTATTCAAGTATAAAGAAGGAAGAATAATTTTCTAGGAAGAGTTTAATGCTATAAGATATCTGATCAGAGGGACATCATATCCGTACATGTTTCTACATTGTCTTGAACATGTCAGATGAGTTACAGAAATGTAACAGGAAAATAGGAAAGAAGGCAAGAAAAAGGAAAGAAGGAAAGAGAAAGAGCAATAGAAAGGCAAACTCAAAAAGACAAAAGATTTGGACATTTTCACCTGGTAAAATTGCAGTCCACTTTACAAAGCAAAGTATGAAAACCAGGAAAGATAGGTTGTGTTGATTAAGAATCTAGCTGAGCTTGAGTGTATGTGTGTTCATGGTTTAATGTAAAACTGGTTCTTCCCATGTTGAAGAGGAACAACCCAGTGAGTTTAGAAACCAATGAGCTAGGAGTGCAGAAAGTGATTGGAATATCATTCCATACCTTCTAAAAAATATGTGCGTACTGTATAATAGGGCACAGAATAGTGTTCCTGCTGAAACAGTAGGTTAAGAAAGAGGAATGCCTGCACTTAGAAGCCACAGGAATGACAGCTTGATCTTGTTATACCTTTGTGTGTGTGTATGTGTGTACTTTCTGGAAATATATGTCAAAAAAAGTAGGCACCAAAACATGACTCAGGATCTCTCTTTTGAGACCATTATGTGGGTGTAATTCAACAAATTTCCCTAGGAAAATTATGTCTATACCTATGACCTTTACCTTTGTTCAGCTTTCAATTTATTTATGTTAAAAGAACAGATATTATGAAGAAAATGTGAAAACTATATATATTCCATGTTGCATTTAGTGATGGTGTGATATATTAATGGCAAAGGCTGGAGGGTTTAGGAGAAAAAAGTCTCAAGACCTGGGTTCTTGTCAGAGCTCTGCCACTAACTATGTGTATGGTTGACAACAATAGACCTAATCTCATTAGGTGCCATAGGTCATGATATGAACCTGTTGGGGGCAGGATAGAATGGCTGCTAAATCCATGCATCTTAGAATCAGATAGACGAGGCTTTGAGTCCTAGTCTGTTCTTTGTCAGCTATAATGACTTTGCTAATTTACCATTAAGCTTTCAAAACCTTTGTGTCTTCTTCTATAAAATGGGAATAACATTTGCACCTCTTTTCATTATCTTTTAGTGCTATAAGATATCTGATCAGAGGGACATCATATCCGTACATGTTTCTACATTGTCTTGAACATGTCAGATGAGTTACAGAAATGTAACAGGAAAATAGGAAAGAAGGCAAGAAAAAGGAAAGAAGGAAAGAGAAAGAGCAATAGAAAGGCAAACTCAAAAAGACAAAAGATTTGGACATTTTCACCTGGTAAAATTGCAGTCCACTTTACAAAGCAAAGTATGAAAACCAGGAAAGATAGGTTGTGTTGATTAAGAATCTAGCTGAGCTTGAGTGTATGTGTGTTCATGGTTTAATGTAAAACTGGTTCTTCCCATGTTGAAGAGGAACAACCCAGTGAGTTTAGAAACCAATGAGCTAGGAGTGCAGAAAGTGATTGGAATATCATTCCATACCTTCTAAAAAATATGTGCGTACTGTATAATAGGGCACAGAATAGTGTTCCTGCTGAAACAGTAGGTTAAGAAAGAGGAATGCCTGCACTTAGAAGCCACAGGAATGACAGCTTGATCTTGTTATACCTTTGTGTGTGTGTATGTGTGTACTTTCTGGAAATATATGTCAAAAAAAGTAGGCACCAAAACATGACTCAGGATCTCTCTTTTGAGACCATTATGTGGGTGTAATTCAACAAATTTCCCTAGGAAAATTATGTCTATACCTATGACCTTTACCTTTGTTCAGCTTTCAATTTATTTATGTTAAAAGAACAGATATTATGAAGAAAATGTGAAAACTATATATATTCCATGTTGCATTTAGTGATGGTGTGATATATTAATGGCAAAGGCTGGAGGGTTTAGGAGAAAAAAGTCTCAAGACCTGGGTTCTTGTCAGAGCTCTGCCACTAACTATGTGTATGGTTGACAACAATAGACCTAATCTCATTAGGTGCCATAGGTCATGATATGAACCTGTTGGGGGCAGGATAGAATGGCTGCTAAATCCATGCATCTTAGAATCAGATAGACGAGGCTTTGAGTCCTAGTCTGTTCTTTGTCAGCTATAATGACTTTGCTAATTTACCATTAAGCTTTCAAAACCTTTGTGTCTTCTTCTATAAAATGGGAATAACATTTGCACCTCTCCATTATTCTTATCAAATGAAATAGGGTGTATCAAGCTGTTAGCAAAGTGCTGGACATATGGCAAACAGTCAGTGCATAGTACTGCTTATTTTTGAACTACTCTTTTAAAAATAATTTTTTGGTGCCCATATTTAATAAATTTAGACTGCTTTTAGCATTTATAGATTTATCCCATGCAAGTGATTCACCATGATTTTGGGTGACCCCTTGTTATCTCCTGTATCTGTCCTTGAGCAGGAATGTAAACCCTTGTTCTTGCATTGATCCTGCAGTAAAGGCAATGGAAATTAGATCATTTTCACTTAGACTGTCCATCCCCCTTTTCTGGGAACCTGTCATAAGTGAGAGTCCTGCCTTGTGTATCAACAAGGGATTCTAGAAGGTGATTTCATTTGTGTCTTCATTTTGTTCTGCTAGGCAGAGGTATTAAATAGTAATTAAGGAGTATAGCCCAGTAAATATGAAGATGGAACCATCTCAGACTTACAGAGTTTATGATAAAAGAAGCATGGAAGGATTTGAAGCCAACACTGAACCGGGACAATCAGGGTGAGGAACAGAGCAAGAGATGTGGGATGAGATCAAAATATGCAAGGAGCCCAATCATAGTGTGCTGACTTTTAACAGAGGGCCTTTAACTACAAGAGCACACTGCAGTATCACTCATTCAGGACACAAATCCTCAAACATTCCTTGAATATCTACTCCATGCTAGAAACTAGAAACACAGAGATAAACTTCATATAATCCTTGCGCCCAAGTAACTCACATTCTAGCAAGAAGAAAGAGACTGCACTGGTGATGGGAGATAGAAGAGCATGGCACTTAAGCACATTTCTTTGAAATAAGATGGTCTGGGTTTAAAGCTCAGTGCTGCTATCTCCTACCTTTTGGGACATGGACAATAACTTCATCTCTTTGAGCCTGAGTTTTTTGTTTGTTTGGCTTTTGTTTTGTTGGTAAAATTGAAGAACTTACCCATGGATGTTTTGTGAATAGTAAATGAGTAAAATGTTGAAATGGGTTGAATGTAATACCTCATGTCTAATCTAGGCAGTAATACATTATTATTATTACATGATGAAATGTTACACAAATAAATCACTATTTGGGCTGGACTTTGAATCTAGAGGAGGTTTATTTCGGGTAGGAAAGAGGATAGATGGCATCTAGAGCCAAGGCTACAGCAGAATCCAGATCTGTGACTATATTGTTACAGTTGGGAAATAAAGAACGAACTCATAATAGAGAAAAGAACAGTGTCTCGGTGGGGAAGAAATTGGAAGTGAACAAAGGTAAGACTGGAAAGTTTACACTGGGCCATCTTTGGGAAAAGTTAGAATGGCATGTCACAATGCTTTGACTTTACCATGTAAGCTAGTGGGAGCTGCTGAAGGTTATTAACAAAAGAGTGACTTGATTCAATTTGCATTTTAGAAAAATTATTATAGAATGGAGTCTATATTGAGAGAGGGAGAACTTGGACCAGAAAGGGGAATTAGAAGTCTAAGTGTCCATAATGGTCCCATTTTGGGTAGTGAAAGTGATGGGAACGGGTGGAGGGGAGGTTTCAGAGGCAGCTTATCAGTGACTCAAAACTGACAAGCAGGGGCCAGCCTGGGGTCATGGGGAGAAGGAAGATTCAAGAGGGATACAGAGAAGATAACTAGGCAGAAGAGAGTCAGTAAAGAGAGAGACAAGGAAGAGGAGTGTATCTGGCAGGGAAACAAGTTCAATATTGGAAAATACTGAGTATACATTTTCTTGGACTTCTGGATGAAGCTACTAAATAGACACCTGGAAATGCTTTAGTGAAAATAAGGCAGAATGTAGACCTGGGAACAGAGATAAGGAAACTTTCACCCACAGGTTCAAAGTGGGGCCATCTCAGGAGAAGGATGCCAGGGACGGGGGCGAGGAGGGGAGGTCTGTCCCAAGATCAGGACCAAGGACAGAATCTTAGAAGTACTGATTTTAAAGGGCAGTCCAAGGACTACAAATCAGCAGAGCCTGTGGAGAAAGGATACTCAGAGAAAAGAGGGGTAAGTCCGTCCTCGTAGAAATAGAGATTACCAAGAAGAGCAAGGTCAACGATGTCAAAGTGTTTAATTAGGATGAAGAATGAGGAGAGGCCTTTGGATTTGACATTGATAACATTTGATGGAGCTTTCTGAAGTGAGGCAGTTGCAGGTGCTTGATTAAAAAGGCTAATGGAGAGGAGAGTGGAAAGAAATGGAGAGAGTGACTTAAGTAAACCGGTCTAAGTTTATTTCGGGTAGGAAAGAGGATAGATGGCATCTAGAGCCAAGGCTACAGCAGAATCCAGATCTGTGACTATATTGTTACAGTTGGGAAATAAAGAACGAACTCATAATAGAGAAAAGAACAGTGTCTCGGTGGGGAAGAAATTGGAAGTGAACAAAGGTAAGACTGGAAAGTTTACACTGGGCCATCTTTGGGAAAAGTTAGAATGGCATGTCACAATGCTTTGACTTTACCATGTAAGCTAGTGGGAGCTGCTGAAGGTTATTAACAAAAGAGTGACTTGATTCAATTTGCATTTTAGAAAAATTATTATAGAATGGAGTCTATATTGAGAGAGGGAGAACTTGGACCAGAAAGGGGAATTAGAAGTCTAAGTGTCCATAATGGTCCCATTTTGGGTAGTGAAAGTGATGGGAACGGGTGGAGGGGAGGTTTCAGAGGCAGCTTATCAGTGACTCAAAACTGACAAGCAGGGGCCAGCCTGGGGTCATGGGGAGAAGGAAGATTCAAGAGGGATACAGAGAAGATAACTAGGCAGAAGAGAGTCAGTAAAGAGAGAGACAAGGAAGAGGAGTGTATCTGGCAGGGAAACAAGTTCAATATTGGAAAATACTGAGTATACATTTTCTTGGACTTCTGGATGAAGCTACTAAATAGACACCTGGAAATGCTTTAGTGAAAATAAGGCAGAATGTAGACCTGGGAACAGAGATAAGGAAACTTTCACCCACAGGTTCAAAGTGGGGCCATCTCAGGAGAAGGATGCCAGGGACGGGGGCGAGGAGGGGAGGTCTGTCCCAAGATCAGGACCAAGGACAGAATCTTAGAAGTACTGATTTTAAAGGGCAGTCCAAGGACTACAAATCAGCAGAGCCTGTGGAGAAAGGATACTCAGAGAAAAGAGGGGTAAGTCCGTCCTCGTAGAAATAGAGATTACCAAGAAGAGCAAGGTCAACGATGTCAAAGTGTTTAATTAGGATGAAGAATGAGGAGAGGCCTTTGGATTTGACATTGATAACATTTGATGGAGCTTTCTGAAGTGAGGCAGTTGCAGGTGCTTGATTAAAAAGGCTAATGGAGAGGAGAGTGGAAAGAAAATGAAGGCAGAGAGCAGGCATAGCATCCTATACATCTGTAAAGACCTTGGATTCCCTCTTCTAATGTTTTATATACAGTAAATGATTTAACCTTGCCTCTTGCTATATTTTTGTAGCTTTCAACTTAAAGGAGTGATGCTAAATGACAATAATTTTCATTATATTCTGTCCAAGAGGACCTTGGTCTAGAGCAAGGATACTTAGGGAGAAGGCCAGGTACATGGAATGACTTAAATTAGAATTCTGTGAATTATGTTTGCTGAGAATCTTGGGCAGTCAGTAAGTGTCTCGTAATTTATATAACATTTGGGGCATGATTATAAAACAAGAAGTCTTTAATATTTAAAAAAGAGAAAGTATAAAATGTTCTGAATAAAAGGCTAAAATGTCTTAACTGAAAAGTGTAGCTTCTTAGCAAGCTTAATCAGTGAATTTCAATCAAAGCCACTGACCTATGTTCTGTAGTGATGTGGTTATTCAAAAGTTGCACCAGATTCAGAAAGATAGATAGGCTTCTGTGATCCATTTACAGCTACATCACACTTTTTTTTTTTTTTTCAGAAAACTCCAACTTTCCAGATTTAGGTGTGGGAATGAATTTTCCTACCAGAACTCTGGTATTCCAAATTTTGACAAGTGGCATAAAAATAACGGAAAAATTAGTTTTTGTTCTGGTTATTAAGTTACTTAATTAGTTTTGAGTGTTTTCACTTCCAACTGTAGTTTCTTTTTATCATTTGCTTAGCATTGGAAGAGAAACTAAAGTGTGGAAGAATAGAACTCTTTAGAGGCTGGAGTCTCTTTCCCTCTCCAGAAAATGCATAATTAACAGCTCCTTCCTCTTTTTGATTTCTTTAATAGAATGTGTCCTTTTTAAGCTTTTAAGTAATCCCTTTAAAATAATATGACATTGGCAGTATTTTTTATTTATTTATTTATTTTTAATAAAAGAAGCAGTTAACACTTAGATTGTAGATTTGGACAGACCTGGGTCAGAACCCTACTTTGCTTATTTGAAAGCTGGTTGGTGGTTAGCCAATTTCTAAAGCTTTCTGGGGTTCTCTCTCGTAACAAAAGAGAATATAAAGACTCATTCTAAAAGGTTGTCCTGAAGATTTTGTACAGGCATAGCATCCTATACATCTGTAAAGACCTTGGATTCCCTCTTCTAATGTTTTATATACAGTAAATGATTTAACCTTGCCTCTTGCTATATTTTTGTAGCTTTCAACTTAAAGGAGTGATGCTAAATGACAATAATTTTCATTATATTCTGTCCAAGAGGACCTTGGTCTAGAGCAAGGATACTTAGGGAGAAGGCCAGGTACATGGAATGACTTAAATTAGAATTCTGTGAATTATGTTTGCTGAGAATCTTGGGCAGTCAGTAAGTGTCTCGTAATTTATATAACATTTGGGGCATGATTATAAAACAAGAAGTCTTTAATATTTAAAAAAGAGAAAGTATAAAATGTTCTGAATAAAAGGCTAAAATGTCTTAACTGAAAAGTGTAGCTTCTAGCAAGCTTAATCAGTGAATTTCAATCAAAGCCACTGACCTATGTTCTGTAGTGATGTGGTTATTCAAAAGTTGCACCAGATTCAGAAAGATAGATAGGCTTCTGTGATCCATTTACAGCTACATCACACTTTTTTTTTTCAGAAAACTCCAACTTTCCAGATTTAGGTGTGGGAATGAATTTTCCTACCAGAACTCTGGTATTCCAAATTTTGACAAGTGGCATAAAAATAACGGAAAAATTAGTTTTTGTTCTGGTTATTAAGTTACTTAATTAGTTTTGAGTGTTTTCACTTCCAACTGTAGTTTCTTTTTATCATTTGCTTAGCATTGGAAGAGAAACTAAAGTGTGGAAGAATAGAACTCTTTAGAGGCTGGAGTCTCTTTCCCTCTCCAGAAAATGCATAATTAACAGCTCCTTCCTCTTTTTGATTTCTTTAATAGAATGTGTCCTTTTTTAAGCTTTTAAGTAATCCCTTTAAAATAATATGACATTGGCAGTATTTTTTATTTATTTATTTATTTTTAATAAAAGAAGCAGTTAACACTTAGATTGTAGATTTGGACAGACCTGGGTCAGAACCCTACTTTGCTTATTTGAAAGCTGGTTGGTGGTTAGCCAATTTCTAAAGCTTTCTGGGGTTCTCTCTCGTAACAAAAGAGAATATAAAGACTCATTCTAAAAGGTTGTCCTGAAGATTTTGTACACTAGTGCCTTATAGGAGTGTTACAACTTCCCTAGTTCTGTACTCAAACAAGAAAATCATATGTAGAAAAACATCACCCTGAGAAATCCTTGCAACTGTCTCTCAAGTAGAGAATGCATGGTTTTTGCGTGCAACTTATACTGTGAGTAGTTAGTATGAAAGCCAAGTGCTTACAGTGATAAACAGAACATAATAACATGAACCTGTATCAAGCCTGATATATTAAGTGCATGGAGACACACACACAGTGAGAGGTAAGGGGAAATGGCATGCCTGACATACGAGCAGATTGAAATCTACTATCTGTCACTCCCCCTGATGCACAGGTACTTTCTTCCTCTCCTTTATCCCCCAGCACTCACTGTCAGGGGATTCTCCAGGGTAATAGTGGGAAACACTATAAGCCAAAGGCATGATCCAGTTCCTAACACGTAGTAAACACTCAATAAGTAGCCATTACTAGTTTTAATGCCTTTTCTTCTCTTAATAGAAAAGATTTTCCTTTCCAAACAAAATGTGCTAGATAGCTTAGGAAGGGTCTGCAGAGCCTTCTTCAGAGGCAGCAGTATCAGAACTCTGAGCCAGGGAGCCTTGTTGCCTGATCTACGCTTGGGTGACCCTGCTCAGGTGATGCAGCACTTCAGAATGATCAGGCTCAACAGGATTGTTTGAGTTAATTTTGGTCTCTCTCTGTGGTCCTCTGAGAGCCTGATTGGAGAAACATTTTCTTTGAAGGGGGTCTATGTCACTTCCAACGTTTTTAGTAATTGAAGAGAAACTAAAGTGTGAAAAACAGACCTTTTTTGGCATAATTAACAGCTCCTTCCTCTTTTGATTTCTTTAATAGAATGTGTCCTTTTAAGCTTTTAAGTAATCCCTTTAAAATAATATGACATTGGCAGTATTTTTTATTTATTTATTTATTTTTAATAAAAGAAGCAGTTAACACTTAGATTGTAGATTTGGACAGACCTGGGTCAGAACCCTACTTTGCTTATTTGAAAGCTGGTTGGTGGTTAGCCAATTTCTAAAGCTTTCTGGGGTTCTCTCTCGTAACAAAAGAGAATATAAAGACTCATTCTAAAAGGTTGTCCTGAAGATTTTGTACACTAGTGCCTTATAGGAGTGTTACAACTTCCCTAGTTCTGTACTCAAACAAGAAAATCATATGTAGAAAAACATCACCCCTGAGAAATCCTTGCAACTGTCTCTCAAGTAGAGAATGCATGGTTTTTGCGTGCAACTTATACTGTGAGTAGTTAGTATGAAAGCCAAGTGCTTACAGTGATAAACAGAACATAATAACATGAACCTGTATCAAGCCTGATATATTAAGTGCATGGAGACACACACACAGTGAGAGGTAAGGGGAAATGGCATGCCTGACATACGAGCAGATTGAAATCTACTATCTGTCACTCCCCCTGATGCACAGGTACTTTCTTCCTCTCCTTTATCCCCCAGCACTCACTGTCAGGGGATTCTCCAGGGTAATAGTGGGAAACACTATAAGCCAAAGGCATGATCCAGTTCCTAACACGTAGTAAACACTCAATAAGTAGCCATTACTAGTTTTAATGCCTTTTCTTCTCTTAATAGAAAAGATTTTCCTTTCCAAACAAAATGTGCTAGATAGCTTAGGAAGGGTCTGCAGAGCCTTCTTCAGAGGCAGCAGTATCAGAACTCTGAGCCAGGGAGCCTTGTTGCCTGATCTACGCTTGGGTGACCCTGCTCAGGTGATGCAGCACTTCAGAATGATCAGGCTCAACAGGATTGTTTGAGTTAATTTTGGTCTCTCTCTGTGGTCCTCTGAGAGCCTGATTGGAGAAACATTTCTTTAAAACTAATACAAAGGAAGGACTAAAAGCTCGAAATGGGGCAGCTTCTGATGGATTTGAAGTAAACCCTTTACAAGAGAGAATAGATTTGGCTATGTTTCTAGTTCCTGTCCTCCAAAAAAGATTTATCAGTTTATATATATGTGTGTATATACACACAGACACACACACATATATATATATAGTGTGTGTGTGTATGTGTGTGTGTGTGTGTGCATAGATGATGAGTTTTAGTTTTGAATAGAATCTCTCAGGTATTGAGGGAATAATGCTATAGTTTTTGGTGGATGTGCCATTGCTTTCACAAAAATGCTTCTTAGAGATGCCAAACTAAAACAAAGTGTGCGCCACTCTTGATTTTTGGTGGTAAAACAGAAACAAAAAACAGTTTGAAGGCAACTAAAGATAGAAACAAAAATCAATGTTGTTCTTAGCTTACTGGTACTGTGCTAACATATCTACCATAGGCAAGAAGGAATTCTAAATATTAAACTAACTTTCAATCATTAGTTTGAATATCTGAATCTCCCTTCTGTTGATCTTACCAATGCAGAAGTTTTTGTCTCTATGTTTCACAGGGCTTCACATTTTAGACCCAAAAGTGTGTATCATGGTGGATAGACACAACAACAACAAAAAAACTTTTTTTTTTAAATGGATTTGGAAGACTCTAAAACCTTGTTTGAGTGCCTTGCCGTTGATTTCTCTGAGAAGTAAAATATACATGGCGTGTTCTTCAGAAAAGAACATATTAAAGTTGAAGTATAAGGATTTTTAGATCAAAAGGATAATGATTTTTTAAAATCTTTACTATGTGATAAATTATTCTGAAGGCATTATAAAAATGTACAAACTTTAACTAGGGAATAAACCAGAAAGTTGGTGATGACTTTGAAATTGGTATAGACATAATATGAACCTCCTTCCATCTTTGGTAGAGATTGTTTATAGCATGATGCCACTACTATTGCTTAAAAAGTCATTTTCTTGTCATCAAAAGATATTTTTCTTTTCCTTTTTAAGGGAAATGCACAAAAACAGCTGCACATAGTAAATCGTGTGAAACACGATGTCTTCACCACCAGTTTCCCTCTATTTAGGAAAAATGGGAAAAAAAAAAAAAACTGGTTTCATGGAGAATTGTGAAATTATCTCCCTCTTTTACTTACCTTTCATGAAGGAAATGACACCAAATTTTAAACCAATTTGAATCTCAAAGTGGGCCCTCTCTGCCTCTCCTCTGGTCTCTAGGCCAAGAGGAAATCATTGAACTTGAAGTTGAGTAAAAGAGAGGGATAGCAGAGAGACAGGGGTGCCACTCTGTTTAAGAGGCAGGAGGAGAGATGAAAGGCCTCTGAAACTGGAGAATTTCCTGGTGCATTTCCCTGAGAAGGCACTAATGATGGTGATTTAGGGTGATTCAACATCACTGACTATCCATCAGCATAGTAAAGATCAGAAGGTCCTGTCATTACAGTGAAGGCAGAATTCCTGCAGGCAAATGTTATGATTGACTATCACTTGAGCCTTAAGTGAAAGCAAGGTTAGTTTAAGCTCTTGAAAATGAAAAAGCTCTGATGGAGACTCTTCAAGAGGGAGAAACCTTTGAAGGAAGGAAGCCCTTTTGCCATTTTTGTCAGTAAGGTGGGAAGTGACTCCATAGGAATTTTGTCACAATGGCTCTCATGGGAAACTGTTTTTCTTTTTTTCTTTGCCACATTCTCCAGTGAATGCAAAACTAGCGCTGCTGACTGTTGAAATCTCTAGTGATCTCTGAAAGTGTTGATTATATCTATCTACTTCTTGATGCCCTTGAGAGATGGCTTGTACTTCTCCAGGTTTCTCCTGTAAATTATATTTTAGAAACAGCATTCTGGAGGTGTAATTCACATAGTATACATGCACTCATTTAAAGTACACAATTCTCTGGTTGCTGGTATATTCGCAAAGTTCTGCATGCATCAGCACAATCAATTTTAGAACACTGTTAGGACACCCTGAAGAAACTGAGTCCTTTTAAGCAGTCACTCCCCATTCTTCCCACTGCCCCTGAGCCACTATCAGTGGCTCATATACAGCCATCAGTCTGTCTTTTCCCTATGAATTTGCCTCTTCTGAACATTGTGTCTAAATGGAATCATGCAATATGTGATCTTTTTGACTAGCTTCTTTCACTTAGCATCTTTTTCTCAAAGTTTGCTTGTCCTTGCTACAGGATATATCAGAGCATATATCATTCCTTATTATTGACCATGTTTGCTTATCAGTTGATTATCTTTGTGTTATTTCCATGTGAGGACTGCTTCTGCGATTGTCGACCCTTGGTGTTGTATGTGAATTCTCAATGGTATGCCGCTGATGTACCGTGGGACCATGGTCAATCTACATAGATGTCTGACCCTTTGCTTCTTCGTTTTGTACAACTAGGCATCCTACGTAATCCCTTTGTCTTGCTATGAGGATTAAATAAGATAACCATCGAGCCATTTTCCATCTCTTAAATAGGTGGTACCCTAATGTGGGCTTTCCCAAAAAGATATTGTATGTTTTATATAAAAGTAATCTGAGGAATGCCAAGGTATCCCATGCTTTTAAATCAAGCAAATGATCTTGTCAAGTGCAGGAAAGTCAGAAGGTCGAGGAGAATAAGGGTAGGGAGAGTTGGAGTCTCCTGAAGGACCAGAAATTAAGGAGAACTCTGGAGGGTTGTGGAGGAGATGAAACAGAGACAGTGTAACAGAAGACTGCAGAGATACCTCCTCATATTGACAGTGTTCTGTGCAAAACACTTAACAAAGATCCATGAGACTTGTGTCTGTTCATATTTTCCTAACCTGCCTCACTGTGTAATCCCAGGTGGTAAACCCCACAAACTTTTGCATTAATATAGTGCAATCAAAAAAAAAAAAATACAGAGCTTCCCTGGTGGTCCAGTGGGTAAGGACACCGCCTGGCAGTGCAAGGGGTGCCTGTTCAACCCCTGGCCTGGGAAGATGCCACGTGCCGCTGAGCAGCTGGACCGATGTGTCCAACTACTGAGCCGGAGCTCTGGAGCATATGCACCCAGAACCTGTGCTCTGCGACAAGAGGCCACTGGAATGGGAGGCCCACGCAGGCCAAAGAACAAAGATAAATGAATGAAAGATCAAGAGAAGTGGCCAAAAAAAAATACGAAAGCAATGCTGACAGCCCATCCCAAAGTGAAACTGGAATGGGTCTTCCCAATGTCCTGCATTCCCTAGGTAGAGAATCCAAGATTTCAGAAGCCCAAGAAAGAGCCTTTTTACATCTTTAAATTTAAAATGTTGTTTATCATGTGATGTTAAAACATTCTCATTTGAATTTCAACCAGAGAGTACGCAGGATACAAATAGGTTGACCATGTTTGCTTATCAGTTGATTATCTTTGTGTTATTTCCATGTGAGGACTGCTTCTGCGATTGTATGGTATGAATTCTCAATGGTATGCTGATGTACCGTGGGACCATGGTCAATCTACATAGATGTCTGACCCTTTGCTTCTTCGTTTTGTACAACTAGGCATCCTACGTAATCCCTTTGTCTTGCTATGAGGATTAAATAAGATAACCATCGAGCCATTTTCCATCTCTTAAATAGGTGGTACCCTAATGTGGGCTTTCCCAAAAAGATATTGTATGTTTTATATAAAAGTAATCTGAGGAATGCCAAGGTATCCCATGCTTTTAAATCAAGCAAATGATCTTGTCAAGTGCAGGAAAGTCAGAAGGTCGAGGAGAATAAGGGTAGGGAGAGTTGGAGTCTCCTGAAGGACCAGAAATTAAGGAGAACTCTGGAGGGTTGTGGAGGAGATGAAACAGAGACAGTGTAACAGAAGACTGCAGAGATACCTCCTCATATTGACAGTGTTCTGTGCAAAACACTTAACAAAGATCCATGAGACTTGTGTCTGTTCATATTTTCCTAACCTGCCTCACTGTGTAATCCCAGGTGGTAAACCCCACAAACTTTTGCATTAATATAGTGCAATCAAAAAAAAAAAAATACAGAGCTTCCCTGGTGGTCCAGTGGGTAAGGACACCGCCTGGCAGTGCAAGGGGTGCCTGTTCAACCCCTGGCCTGGGAAGATGCCACGTGCCGCTGAGCAGCTGGACCGATGTGTCCAACTACTGAGCCGGAGCTCTGGAGCATATGCACCCAGAACCTGTGCTCTGCGACAAGAGGCCACTGGAATGGGAGGCCCACGCAGGCCAAAGAACAAAGATAAATGAATGAAAGATCAAGAGAAGTGGCCAAAAAAAAATACGAAAGCAATGCTGACAGCCCATCCCAAAGTGAAACTGGAATGGGTCTTCCCAATGTCCTGCATTCCCTAGGTAGAGAATCCAAGATTTCAGAAGCCCAAGAAAGAGCCTTTTTACATCTTTAAATTTAAAATGTTGTTTATCATGTGATGTTAAAACATTCTCATTTGAATTTCAACCAGAGAGTACGCAGGATACAAATAGGACCCTTCAGAGAAGTCTGAGAGCCTGCCAAGAGTTTCTTTAGTAATTGAGTCAAAGATAGTGGCTCACCAAGTCTTTAAGTAGAAATGCCATACCTAAATAAACGTTTCTAAATGAGGTTGCAAGAAACGAATAGACTTGTTTAATTAAACTTACTTGGAAAGTTTGCTTAGAGTGTATAGTAATTCACCTTGTCAGTTCTCATCCAGGATATCTAATGACAGGTTTGCTTTGCTTTCCAAATCAAAATCAGCTTTTCCCACTTTATAGCCTGACATTAGACAGCCTGTGGAAATTGCATTATTCTCTGCATGAATATTCATAGAATTAAGTATTATCGATGGACTTAAAGAGCTGAATTATTATTATTATTTTTGCAATTGTATGCTTAGTTGCATATGCTGAAGTAGAATTGATTGAATATTTCAAAGCCTGGTCAAATCCCTGAAATAGAAAATATGAATGGGTATCAGCAGGAAATCACCATCCTTGCTTTATCAGTCAAATTTTTCAGACAATTACCATCAATAGTATTCCTTGATTTATGGTTCTCACAGTGTCTTATATTCTAATGAGCACAATTTTTTCTTCACAAAACTCTGTTAGAGAAAGTATTGTACAGATGAGGAAACTGACTGTCCTACAAGAAGGATGACTTAACGATGATCATACAGTAGTTTCAGGGCAGTAATAGAGACGCAGATAGAGAGACATGTGAATGTGTGGACATGGGAGGGAGGAAAAGAGGGTGGGGTAAATTGAGAGATAAGATTTGACATATATACATTGTCATGTATGTAATAAATAGCTAGGGGTAATAGATGAAGACAGGTTACAGTGAATGATGTCAAATTCTTGATCTCCAACAGAGAAGAATTCACATTGGATCAAAAAGACTTGGCTTTGGTCACTCAGAGCTTCTGGAAGTAAAAGTTTATTAAAGGAAGAGAAAGAGAGACAGAGCTTTGAGCACAGACACTGGAAGGGGAATGGAAGAGAAGCCCCCTTAGCCAGTTCAGTCAAGACAGGTTATTTTTCAGTCAGTTATTAAAACAACAGATCAAAAGAATATCTTAACTTGTAAAAGCCCGGTAGGCCCACACCCACAATATTAACATGAGGTTAGCTAGAGGATAGTCTCCAGGCTGGGGCTTGGTGAGACATTCCAATGTAAAGGCCTTGCTAGGCCCACAGCATTAACATAACTTGTAGCCAGAAGATGGTCTCCAGGCTTCAGGGCTAGGTGAGACTTTCTAATGTAAGGACCTTGCTAGGCCCACAACATTAGCATAAGACAGTAAACTTAGTTTCAGGGTTGATCTTTTTCATAACAAACATTTCAGGCTAGAAAAATGTTTATCTTTTTTTCTCTTCTTCCACTTCCTTTTCCACCTCCTGGGTACCCGCTGGCCTCCTTATCAAATCTGCCTATTCATCCCTTTCAGAGGGAAGCTCCTGTACAACACAGGGGGCTCAGCTTGGTGCTCTGTGATGACCTAGAGGGGTGGGATGAGGGTGTGGAGGGAGGCTCATGAGGGAAGGGACATAGGTTTATATATGGCTGATGCACATTGTTGTTCAGCAGAAACCAACACAACATGAAACTCTGAAGTAGAATTGATTGAATATTTCAAAGCCTGGTCAAACCCTAAAGAAAATATGAATGGGTATCAGCAGGAAATCACCATCCTTGCTTTATCAGTCAAATTTTCAGACAATTACCATCAATAGTATTCCTTGATTTATGGTTCTCACAGTGTCTTATATTCTAATGAGCACAATTTTTTCTTCACAAAACTCTGTTAGAGAAAGTATTGTACAGATGAGGAAACTGACTGTCCTACAAGAAGGATGACTTAACGATGATCATACAGTAGTTTCAGGGCAGTAATAGAGACGCAGATAGAGAGACATGTGAATGTGTGGACATGGGAGGGAGGAAAAGAGGGTGGGGTAAATTGAGAGATAAGATTTGACATATATACATTGTCATGTATGTAATAAATAGCTAGGGGTAATAGATGAAGACAGGTTACAGTGAATGATGTCAAATTCTTGATCTCCAACAGAGAAGAATTCACATTGGATCAAAAAGACTTGGCTTTGGTCACTCAGAGCTTCTGGAAGTAAAAGTTTATTAAAGGAAGAGAAAGAGAGACAGAGCTTTGAGCACAGACACTGGAAGGGAATGGAAGAGAAGCCCCCTTAGCCAGTTCAGTCAAGACAGGTTATTTTTCAGTCAGTTATTAAAACAACAGATCAAAAGAATATCTTAACTTGTAAAAGCCCGGTAGGCCCACACCCACAATATTAACATGAGGTTAGCTAGAGGATAGTCTCCAGGCTGGGGCTTGGTGAGACATTCCAATGTAAAGGCCTTGCTAGGCCCACAGCATTAACATAACTTGTAGCCAGAAGATGGTCTCCAGGCTTCAGGGCTAGGTGAGACTTTCTAATGTAAGGACCTTGCTAGGCCCACAACATTAGCATAAGACAGTAAACTTAGTTTCAGGGTTGATCTTTTTCATAACAAACATTTCAGGCTAGAAAAATGTTTATCTTTTTTTCTCTTCTTCCACTTCCTTTTCCACCTCCTGGGTACCCGCTGGCCTCCTTATCAAATCTGCCTATTCATCCCTTTCAGAGGGAAGCTCCTGTACAACACAGGGGGCTCAGCTTGGTGCTCTGTGATGACCTAGAGGGGTGGGATGAGGGTGTGGAGGGAGGCTCATGAGGGAAGGGACATAGGTTTATATATGGCTGATGCACATTGTTGTTCAGCAGAAACCAACACAACATTGTAAAGCAATTATATGCTAATAAGTAATTTATAAAGTACTTGAGCAAGATTAGAATCTAGACCTTTCTGGCTTCTAGTTCTATATTTCATTTTCTGCATCCTATTTCCTCCCTGGGGAATGAGTTGTTCCTATACTTGTGAAAGTACCTACCTAGTTTAGGTTTTAATTTTAGCTCCTATGTATGTTGTGGTATGGTTAGTTTAACTGCTGGGCCACTGAGTCGCATGGACATTTGGTAGCAGACAGACTGCAGCATTTCCTGATGCCAGGGTAAATGTAATTCTTCATTAATCATTTAATAAAAAAATAAAGTGCTTGTTTATAATATTAATTAAAGATTCAAAGAAAACACACACCACCAATTCATTTAATAAACAATGAATGCAAATAAGCAAGCAAAAGAAATGAGGGTAAGTTGATGTTATACGCATTTGAAGTATACCACATGCTTTGCCTTTGCTTTGGAGACATTCAAGGTCATCTTCTTTTCTCAGATGTTTGTTAGTGTATTGGAACATTATTGTTACTGTGATGGTTAGTAGTGACTGATTTGTAAAGCTATAGGGTATTTGAAAACATATTCAAATGCCCATAGGAACCAGGTAGAAGGTACTGTTGGCTGGGTAAATGGTGGTTAGAGGTCTGTGTGCACGTATTTTGCATGTGGTGGGAACTGAGAAGGCCAGCACTTGGGTTGAGTTAAAGGAGGTGTACCTTGGTCAGCTTGGTTGTTGCTACCTCATCATCAGCATCTAGTTTTTCCAGATCTTCTAGTTTTCCAAATAAAGACAGAAATCATTTTTCTTAAAAACTGTAAAGTCTTCCAGTCCATCCCAACCCCTTTCTATCTTGAGGTCCATGTGTGTATTTTCTGTTTGCATCTCTATTTCTGCTTTGCAAATAAATTCTTCCATACCATTTTTCTAGATTCCATATATATGCATTATCATGTGATATTACATTTTATCTTTCTGATTCATGTCCCTCATTATAACAGTCTCTAGGTCCAACCACATAAAACAAAATAGAAATCTGAGAACCTCTTGTACAGCAGAGGGAAAGCTATTTCATGATCAGTGGTGACCTAAATGGGAAAGGGATCCAAAAAAGAGGAGATATATGTATACATATAGCTGATTCACTTTGCTGTACAGTAGAAACTAACCCAATATTGTAAAACAACTATATTCCAGTTTTTAAAAATTTAAAAAAAATTTTAAGTTGTGAAGTCACTTAATGTTTGAATCTATTAAATTCAATGAAATAAAATCCCTTGTAGGACAAACAAAAGCACAAGCTACAGCTATTGGTTCATGGGCCATTTAGTTTCAACTTCCACAGAAATAGACCCTTTTTCCTTGGAAGAGAATCCATATCCATTAAATACTGAGGTACTGCAAGTGGAAAGTTCATACAAAGAATCAGACTTTAACAAACATTCATTTTTTCCTCTGGAGAAACCCCTATACTTCATTTCCTTCCCTTAATTCTGTTGTTCCCCAATGAAACTTCTTGGTATACTTAAAGACATCAGCTCTAACTTTTACCTTGAAAACCAAGTCATCTTCTTTTCTCAGATGTTTGTTAGTGTATTGGAACATTATTGTTACTGTGATGGTTAGTAGTGACTGATTTGTAAAGCTATAGGGTATTTGAAAACATATTCAAATGCCCATAGGAACCAGGTAGAAGGTACTGTTGGCTGGGTAAATGGTGGTTAGAGGTCTGTGTGCACGTATTTTGCATGTGGTGGGAACTGAGAAGGCCAGCACTTGGGTTGAGTTAAAGGAGGTGTACCTTGGTCAGCTTGGTTGTTGCTACCTCATCATCAGCATCTAGTTTTTCCAGATCTTCTAGTTTTCCAAATAAAGACAGAAATCATTTTTCTTAAAAACTGTAAAGTCTTCCAGTCCATCCCAACCCCTTTCTATCTTGAGGTCCATGTGTGTATTTTCTGTTTGCATCTCTATTTCTGCTTTGCAAATAAATTCTTCCATACCATTTTTCTAGATTCCATATATATGCATTAACATGTGATAATACATTTTTATCTTTCTGATTCATGTCACTCTGTATAACAGTCTCTAGGTCCAACCACATAAAACAAAATAGATAACTGAGAACCTATTGTATAGCACAGGGAACTCTACTTAATTATCAGTGGTGACCTAAATGGGAAAGGGATCCAAAAAAGAGGAGATATATGTATACATATAGCTGATTCACTTTGCTGTACAGTAGAAACTAACCCAATATTGTAAAACAACTATATTCCAGTTTTTAAAAATTAAAAAACAATTTTAAGTTGTGAAGTCACTTAATGTTTGAATCTATTAAATTCAATGAAATAAAATCCCTTGTAGGACAAACAAAAGCACAAGCTACAGCTATTGGTTCATGGGCCATTTAGTTTCAACTTCCACAGAAATAGACCCTTTTTCCTTGGAAGAGAATCCATATCCATTAAATACTGAGGTACTGCAAGTGGAAAGTTCATACAAAGAATCAGACTTTAACAAACATTCATTTTTTCCTCTGGAGAAACCCCTATACTTCATTTCCTTCCCTTAATTCTGTTGTTCCCCAATGAAACTTCTTGGTATACTTAAAGACATCAGCTCTAACTTTTACCTTGAAAACCAAGCACAGAAAAGGTCAGGGTGCATTCAGGGTGGTATGGCCATAGATCCAAACAAAAATCTTACATATCCATCTTCCCCCACTATCTCTTTGAAACAGTTCCTCAGAATTATCTGAGGTGCTATTCCCTGGATTGCCATCCTCATTTTGCCCCATATAAAACTTAGCTTGCAAAGAAGAAAAGAAAACCAAGCACAGAGGAGGGTAAAACCTGAATAAAGATGATTGAGAGAAAGTTTAATCTCCATTAAAGTCTAATCTCTCAAACCTTTCAGAATCTTAAAATCTAGGGTATCTTGAAGGTGGAAGAGTTAAGGAGTTGACCTGGAGAAAGAAATGCAATGAATGTTACCCTTTCTCAAGAACCTATTTCTATGCATATGTGTGACTTTAGTGTTTGAGTCTGAGTATGAATGAATTTGGGATCTATTGACAAGAAGTTATAGCAGAAGAGTATTGCTTACTTTCATTGTTTCTCAACGAGTGCCCCTACTTCTTGATAACATTTCTCAGGTGCCAGAGATTCAGGTGATAAATGACATTTTTGTTCCTGACATGCTACTTTTTATTATATCATTGAGAATAAAGTTCAATAAGTGACTTCTGATAATACTTTACTGCTGTCTTTATGAAAGATCGATTCCATTAAGTAGATACATTTAAGTTGTGAAGTCACTTAATGTTTGAATCTATTAAATTCAATGAAATAAAATCCCTTGTAGGACAAACAAAAGCACAAGCTACAGCTATTGGTTCATGGGCCATTTAGTTTCAACTTCCACAGAAATAGACCCTTTTTCCTTGGAAGAGAATCCATATCCATTAAATACTGAGGTACTGCAAGTGGAAAGTTCATACAAAGAATCAGACTTTAACAAACATTCATTTTTTCCTCTGGAGAAACCCCTATACTTCATTTCCTTCCCTTAATTCTGTTGTTCCCCAATGAAACTTCTTGGTATACTTAAAGACATCAGCTCTAACTTTTACCTTGAAAACCAAGCACAGAAAAGGTCAGGGTGCATTCAGGGTGGTATGGCCATAGATCCAAACAAAAATCTTACATATCCATCTTCCCCCACTATCTCTTTGAAACAGTTCCTCAGAATTATCTGAGGTGCTATTCCCTGGATTGCCATCCTCATTTTGCCCCATATAAAACTTAGCTTGCAAAGAAGAAAAGAAAACCAAGCACAGAGGAGGGTAAAACCTGAATAAAGATGATTGAGAGAAAGTTTAATCTCCATTAAAGTCTAATCTCTCAAACCTTTCAGAATCTTAAAATCTAGGGTATCTTGAAGGTGGAAGAGTTAAGGAGTTGACCTGGAGAAAGAAATGCAATGAATGTTACCCTTTCTCAAGAACCTATTTCTATGCATATGTGTGACTTTAGTGTTTGAGTCTGAGTATGAATGAATTTGGGATCTATTGACAAGAAGTTATAGCAGAAGAGTATTGCTTACTTTCATTGTTTCTCAACGAGTGCCCCTACTTCTTGATAACATTTCTCAGGTGCCAGAGATTCAGGTGATAAATGACATTTTTGTTCCTGACATGCTACTTTTTATTATATCATTGAGAATAAAGTTCAATAAGTGACTTCTGATAATACTTTACTGCTGTCTTTATGAAAGATCGATTCCATTAAGTAGATACATTTCAGTTGCTATTACTTCAAGTGATGCTATAATGTACTTGAAATGCAGTCTTTAGTTAATAATAGCAAGCTTATTGAGTGTGTTAGAGATGTGCTAAAGTACGTACTTTGGGGCTGGGTATCAGTCAGAAATAGTATTTTAGATTTGTATGCTTTCTGTGTATTTTCCCTCAAATCTAATGTATATGTCACTACAAACAAATATATTTGTAATTATTTGATAGGGGATGCTGTCACTTAATGTAGTAAAATCATGTCACTGAATAAAACTTAAGACAGCCTTACACAGAAATCATTTGGGGAGTGTTTTAATGATCACATTCTTCATAAAAATGAACTCAAGTATACCTACATAGGAAAAACTTCAGAGATGCCACTGGAAAAGAATTAAGTAGCAAGAATGCTATTTTTTAAAAGTTTATTCTTGTGGCAAGGAGTAGTTAATGATTGCATGTGATAAAAAGAGATGTATACTAATTAAGATAGAAATTTGTTTCATTCAGCTTTTAGTACTTAAGAAAAGGAGACAGGAATATTTAAACAGAATGAAGTGGATAAACTTATAGAAAAGTTGCAAACAGTACAAGAAACTTCCATATCCTGAAGGGGAAATTTCAAAAGTAATTGTGATATTTTAATAACATAGAGAAGTGTTCACTCATCTATTGTTAAGTTAACAAGCAGTGTAAAAATTGGCATGCACATTATATAACCAATTAAGCTTAAAAAAAGAGAGACAAACTCACATAGAAAGCAGATCAGATGCATATGCTCAAAAATATTAACAGTGGTGTGCACACACAACAGAATTGTGGAACGTTTTGTATGTATTATTTTTCCAGTTTGTTAAATAATAATATAATTCCTTTAAAAAAATTGTTAAAGAACTTTTAAGTAGAATGAAAATTTGGTTTTGATGTGTGACTTTATTTGACAAGAAGTTTATAGCAGAAGAGGGTATTGCTTACTTTCATTGTTTCTCAACGAGTGCCCCTACTTCTTGATAACATTTCTCAGGTGCCAGAGATTCAGGTGATAAATGACATTTTTGTTCCTGACATGCTACTTTTTATTATATCATTGAGAATAAAGTTCAATAAGTGACTTCTGATAATACTTTACTGCTGTCTTTATGAAAGATCGATTCCATTAAGTAGATACATTTCAGTTGCTATTACTTCAAGTGATGCTATAATGTACTTGAAATGCAGTCTTTAGTTAATAATAGCAAGCTTATTGAGTGTGTTAGAGATGTGCTAAAGTACGTACTTTGGGGCTGGGTATCAGTCAGAAATAGTATTTTAGATTTGTATGCTTTCTGTGTATTTTCCCTCAAATCTAATGTATATGTCACTACAAACAAATATATTTGTAATTATTTGATAGGGGATGCTGTCACTTAATGTAGTAAAATCATGTCACTGAATAAAACTTAAGACAGCCTTACACAGAAATCATTTGGGGAGTGTTTTAATGATCACATTCTTCATAAAAATGAACTCAAGTATACCTACATAGGAAAAACTTCAGAGATGCCACTGGAAAAGAATTAAGTAGCAAGAATGCTATTTTTTAAAAGTTTATTCTTGTGGCAAGGAGTAGTTAATGATTGCATGTGATAAAAAGAGATGTATACTAATTAAGATAGAAATTTGTTTCATTCAGCTTTTAGTACTTAAGAAAAGGAGACAGGAATATTTAAACAGAATGAAGTGGATAAACTTATAGAAAAGTTGCAAACAGTACAAGAAACTTCCATATCCTGAAGGGGAAATTTCAAAAGTAATTGTGATATTTTAATAACATAGAGAAGTGTTCACTCATCTATTGTTAAGTTAACAAGCAGTGTAAAAATTGGCATGCACATTATATAACCAATTAAGCTTAAAAAAAGAGAGACAAACTCACATAGAAAGCAGATCAGATGCATATGCTCAAAAATATTAACAGTGGTGTGCACACACAACAGAATTGTGGAACGTTTTGTATGTATTATTTTTCCAGTTTGTTAAATAATAATATAATTCCTTTATACAAAGAAAAGGAAGAAAGGACTTCCCAGGCAGCCCACTGGTAAAGAATCTGCTTGCCAATGAAGGAGGAGCAAGAGATACTGGTTTGATTCCTGGGTCTAGAAGATTCCCTGGGGTAAGAAATGGCAACCCACTCTAATATTGTTTCTGGGAAAATCCCATGGAGGAGCCTGGTGAGCTACAGTCCATAGGCTCACAAAGAGCTGGACACAAATGAGCACCACCACCACCACCACCACCACCACCACCATACAAAGAAAATATTTTTAAATAAAATTGTATGCTATATGTGCTTATGGTATTTTTATTATTCAAGGGTTTTTAGCTTATTGATAATAAAGGAAATAATCAGTTATGAGTGAGCCTTGATAGAATATCTAATACCTAACGATGACATCTCATAGCAGAATTTTCTTATAATTTTGAAATCCCTCTGCTTTACTTAGTTTTTTTTTAAAGTTAGTAGAATTAGGTCACAAGGAAAGTATCACAAAAGAATTTGAATGAGGGAATAGAACCTTGTAATTAATATTAATTTCATTCTTTTGTTAAAAAAGTATAAATTCTATGCTTTCATCATAATATGACTGCATTGTTTTAGTGTTAGTCCTACTGTCACAAAATGAAATTCCTACATTTTCGGCAGGGAATGTGTAGTTAATGATTGCATGTGATAAAAGAGATGTATACTAATTAAGATAGAAATTTGTTTCATTCAGCTTTTAGTACTTAAGAAAAGGAGACAGGAATATTTAAACAGAATGAAGTGGATAAACTTATAGAAAAGTTGCAAACAGTACAAGAAACTTCCATATCCTGAAGGGGAAATTTCAAAAGTAATTGTGATATTTTAATAACATAGAGAAGTGTTCACTCATCTATTGTTAAGTTAACAAGCAGTGTAAAAATTGGCATGCACATTATATAACCAATTAAGCTTAAAAAAAGAGAGACAAACTCACATAGAAAGCAGATCAGATGCATATGCTCAAAAATATTAACAGTGGTGTGCACACACAACAGAATTGTGGAACGTTTTGTATGTATTATTTTTCCAGTTTGTTAAATAATAATATAATTCCTTTATACAAAGAAAAGGAAGAAAGGACTTCCCAGGCAGCCCACTGGTAAAGAATCTGCTTGCCAATGAAGGAGGAGCAAGAGATACTGGTTTGATTCCTGGGTCTAGAAGATTCCCTGGGGTAAGAAATGGCAACCCACTCTAATATTGTTTCTGGGAAAATCCCATGGAGGAGCCTGGTGAGCTACAGTCCATAGGCTCACAAAGAGCTGGACACAAATGAGCACCACCACCACCACCACCACCACCACCATACAAAGAAAATATTTTTAAATAAAATTGTATGCTATATGTGCTTATGGTATTTTTATTATTCAAGGGTTTTTAGCTTATTGATAATAAAGGAAATAATCAGTTATGAGTGAGCCTTGATAGAATATCTAATACCTAACGATGACATCTCATAGCAGAATTTTCTTATAATTTTGAAATCCCTCTGCTTTACTTAGTTTTTTTTTAAAGTTAGTAGAATTAGGTCACAAGGAAAGTATCACAAAAGAATTTGAATGAGGGAATAGAACCTTGTAATTAATATTAATTTCATTCTTTTGTTAAAAAAGTATAAATTCTATGCTTTCATCATAATATGACTGCATTGTTTTAGTGTTAGTCCTACTGTCACAAAATGAAATTCCTACATTTTCGGCAGGGAATGTGTAGAAATATTTGTGGACAGCATGGAATTCTTTCCGTGATGATACCAGCAAACATCTCCAAGATATAATGTCAGATCTGGTTAATCACAGTAAAATATGCTAGAATTAGTCTTGATTAGGAAAATAGCAATCAAAGCATTCGACTCTTTTCACTTGTTGGGACAGATGGCCTATCTTTATGAAGGCAAATATCCAAAAACAACAACCCACCACCTTATCTTTCAAAATATGGTGCTCCGAATCATCTTGGAAAAGAGCTATTTAAGCCTAATAGGCCATATGCTCAATGAATTGATTTATTCCATTTGGTGGTATAGACATAAAACTCTTCCTTGCAATGTCTTTATCATAGCTACATTCCCTGCAACTCAATTATAAAAAGTAGCCAAGCTTCCAAATAACAAGAAAACTGTTATAGGAAATGCAGTTTTTGTATTGAAGGGGTGGGGGGGGATTCAGTGCATTTAAGTGAACAATCTCTGATTTGCCAGAGATTCTCCCTATAGAGTTGACAATGTGTTTGAAGATCAGATAAACTGACAGCTTCCTTAGTATACATAAAGCAGACCTAAAATTATTCCAGAAAGACTCCCTGAGTGGAATGCAACTTTCCTGTCATTCTTATTTATTTAACTTAGAGGTTGACCAGGGGCTCAGAAGGAACTTACAGTTTCCTTAAACAAGAGATTCCATTTAATTTTTAATTCTTTGTGCTTTAAAGTACACTTCAGTGGCTTGTATTTAGTATTGTAAAGAATGTACTATTCAAGTAGGCAGCTGCATGTGTGTGTGTGATTGAATGTAACATGGGCCTGTAATGCTCCAGCCATATACAAATGATACAATATCTGAACCCAAACATTGGTAGGCATGACTTTGTCTTAAATATTGCATTCCCTAGAAAAAAAAATTGAAGTGTGAATTCCATGAACAGAGGAACTTATTTAATCAATTTAAGGAAACAGTTTTGCATGGTCTATGAGTATGAGCCTTTTAACTAAAGAGATGAATTCCAAACATGAGTCTACCATTTGCTTCACTGTGTGATACTGGGCAAGTTACTTAAATTTTCTGAAGCTAACAGAATAGAGAGCATGGTGCTAAGTAATCAAAACTAAATTATATCTTATTTTTGCATATATAAATGAATACTTATATAACTGTGCTATTTTCCAATCCTTCTAAGGAATTTGATTTAAAATTCGTAGATCAGTTACTAATTCCTTTGCCCTTAGAAACACGCCATATTTAAGAAAATGTATCTCTCTGACTTTTAATCTTATGACACAAACAGAATTCTAACCTTTCTGGAGTGTGTTGAGTCATTAACTGAAAGAGACTGAGTATCATTCTAGAAGTAAGACCAAGAACCTGATCTAAATTCTCAGTTCTCAAAAGCTATATTTGTTATCCCATTTGGCAGGGGGTTAGTGCACACACTAGTGGGAGGTAACTGAATAACTTGGCTTATAATTTATCTGTAGGGTTCCAAGAGATATGAAAAAGGTTTTCAAAATTATAAAATAATCTAGAATACACTGACTCTTATTGTTAGTCTTTTAAACAATGTTGTGAGCGTGTATGCTAAATCTCTTCAGTCATGTCTGACTCTTTGCAACCCTGTGGACTGTAGCCTGCCAGACTCCTTTGTCCATGGGATTCCCCAGGCAAGAATACTGGAGTGGGTTGCCTTGCCCCACTCCAGGGGATCTTTCTCTTCCCAACACTAAAAGAGTTTTGGCATACATAATCTTCAATGTGTAGAATGCCCTGAAACCATAAGGGGTTAGTTTTTTCATCTCTTGGTTATTAAGTTCTCTATATATAACACCTATATATTTGTAAAGTTTAATATAAACGGTTTTGACTAAATTATGATTTATCAAACCACGTATGTGTGTGGAAAAGGAATAGAGAAATGCAAATGCCAGAAAAACATTTGGTTCTTAAATGTGAGTATTTTCATTAAAAGACATTATCAGAAGACTGACCAAGACACATTTTATGGGTGCTCGTTGGTACATTAATTTCTAGATACCAAATGAGTGTAATGGGACTTGAAGTCTCACCAGGAAGCTATACCAAAATGTTATTTAGCTTTATCCATTATCTTGAGTTTCTCCAGTTCAATTAACTTTTAGAATCTTCAAGTGTTTTTAGCAGTTGTTCTCAAAGTATGGTCCTCAGACTAGCAGCCTCAGGTATGTAACCAGGAAACTTGTTAGATATGCGAATTATCAGACCCCACCCCAGACTTCTTGCATCAGTCTGTAATCTGTATGTCAGCAAACTCTCCAGAGCATTCTGATACTCACTTGGATTTGAGACTCATTGATGTCATGTCAGTCTTGTGAACCTAACACCAGTTTTGTAAATAAATGTATCTCTCTGACTTTTAATCTTATGACACAAACAGAATTCTAACCTTTCTGGAGTGTGTTGAGTCATTAACTGAAAGAGACTGAGTATCATTCTAGAAGTAAGACCAAGAACCTGATCTAAATTCTCAGTTCTCAAAAGCTATATTTGTTATCCCATTTGGCAGGGGGTTAGTGCACACACTAGTGGGAGGTAACTGAATAACTTGGCTTATAATTTATCTGTAGGGTTCCAAGAGATATGAAAAAGGTTTTCAAAATTATAAAATAATCTAGAATACACTGACTCTTATTGTTAGTCTTTTAAACAATGTTGTGAGCGTGTATGCTAAATCTCTTCAGTCATGTCTGACTCTTTGCAACCCTGTGGACTGTAGCCTGCCAGACTCCTTTGTCCATGGGATTCCCCAGGCAAGAATACTGGAGTGGGTTGCCTTGCCCCACTCCAGGGGATCTTTTCTCTTCCCAACACTAAAAGAGTTTTGGCATACATAATCTTCAATGTGTAGAATGCCCCTGAAACCATAAGGGGTTAGTTTTTTCATCTCTTGGTTATTAAGTTCTCTATATATAACACCTATATATTTGTAAAGTTTAATATAAACGGTTTTGACTAAATTATGATTTATCAAACCACGTATGTGTGTGGAAAAGGAATAGAGAAATGCAAATGCCAGAAAAACATTTGGTTCTTAAATGTGAGTATTTTCATTAAAAGACATTATCAGAAGACTGACCAAGACACATTTTATGGGTGCTCGTTGGTACATTAATTTCTAGATACCAAATGAGTGTAATGGGACTTGAAGTCTCACCAGGAAGCTATACCAAAATGTTATTTAGCTTTATCCATTATCTTGAGTTTCTCCAGTTCAATTAACTTTTAGAATCTTCAAGTGTTTTTAGCAGTTGTTCTCAAAGTATGGTCCTCAGACTAGCAGCCTCAGGTATGTAACCAGGAAACTTGTTAGATATGCGAATTATCAGACCCCACCCCAGACTTCTTGCATCAGTCTGTAATCTGTATGTCAGCAAACTCTCCAGAGCATTCTGATACTCACTTGGATTTGAGACTCATTGATGTCATGTCAGTCTTGTGAACCTAACACCAGTTTTGTAAATAAATTCAGTCCTGTTTTTCAAAAATACTTAACAGATCTCTGAAAGATAGCCCAATTTCTATCATCCAGTAATCTGTCAATTTCTTTCTTTTCTTTTTTTGGACACAGGCACCCTTTCAGGAAGAAAAATGATTGCCTGGTGACTTGTTACCACCCGTATTTGTGGGCAATGCCAGACTTTTTTGTCATAATGAGATAGATGGTCTCTTATCAATCTTGGAAATAGTGAAAGAAAATATGGAATACACTTAACTATGTTTCTCCCTTGACTCAGAAAGCAAGGGAAAATGAAACTTTGGGCCGTTTGTACTTCTCAATGGTTTTAAAAAAAGAAATAGTGGTTGTTACATTTCTGCTAAATGCTGCTAAATCAAAATTGATCTTCCTTTTGGCCCAGCCTAGCATAATTCCCTTTGAAATGTTTTGTCACGTCTGTCAGTTTAGTCATAGTTTAAGATGTTGCATGTTTAACTTAGGGAGATGAGTGCAGAGTCTGAAAATATGTCATCGAAAAAAAAAAAAAGCTACTTCCATTTATGACAAAAATATAGTAAATGGACTAAATACACATCTTCAGAGAACATGAGCATTTGCGGCCCTGCCAAGTATTCATCTCCTGGAATAGAACTAAAGATTAAAAATTTATAGTGGACTGATATCTGTAATTTAACTGAGGAGTATCATTTCTGTAGAAGAAATTTTTATTATTTTATCTAATTCTGTACCATTTGGGCATCCTTTTTTAGAGAAAGGCTTTATCTGTATTTTTAATTTTACTGGTTTTGATGATCATTGTGAATTTAATTCTAGGAGCTTTTTTTTATTTTGACATAAATCAGAGGTTATTCTAGTAGAGTATTAATCTGTTCCCATGTTACAGTCTAGTTGATTGTTTCAAAGAGATGATGTTGGGAATCTATCATTACTTCTAATCTCTGAAATAATCCAGAGGTCTCAGATTGAGTGACAGTATTGTCCAACTCTTTCTCTATTCCCCTTATTGAGGTCACTCCCTTTTATAAAATTTACTTTACTAAAATATAGTTGATTTGCAATGTTGTGTTAATTTCTGCTATACAGTAAAGTGATTCACTTATACAAATACATACATTCTCTTTCATACTTTTTTCCATTATGATTCATCACAGGATATTGCATATAGTTCCCTGTGCTATATACAGTAGGACCTTATTTATACATCGTATTATACCACTTTGCATCTGCTAATCCTAAACTCCCAAGTCATCCTTTCTCCATTGCCCCTCCTCCTTGGCAACCACAAGTCTTTTCTCTAAGTCTGTGGGTCTGTTTCATAGACAAGTTCAGTTGTGTCATATTTTAGATTCTACATATAAGAAATATCATACGGAATTTGTCTTTCTTGTCCTAGCTTCACTTAGTATGATAATCTCTAGGTTCATCCATGTTGTTGCAAATGGCGTAAGTTCATTCTCTCTCTCTCTCTCTCTATATATATATATATTATAGATATCATATATATGATATATATACCACATACTTTAGATAGATAGATAAATAGATAGATAGATACACACACACGCCACATCTTCTGTATCCATTCACCTGTCAGTGGACATTGAGGTTGTTTCCATGTCTTGTTTATTGTGAATACTGTTGTTATGAACATAAAGATATATGTATCTTTTCAAATTATAATTTTCTCCAGATAATGCCACTCCTGTTACATTTTCAAGACTCTACATGAACTTGTAAGAGGAGTATCATTTCTGTAGAAGAAATTTTTATTATTTTATCTAATTCTGTACCATTTGGGCATCCTTTTTTAGAGAAAGGCTTTATCTGTATTTTTAATTTTACTGGTTTTGATGATCATTGTGAATTTAATTCTAGGAGCTTTTTTTTATTTTGACATAAATCAGAGGTTATTCTAGTAGAGTATTAATCTGTTCCCATGTTACAGTCTAGTTGATTGTTTCAAAGAGATGATGTTGGGAATCTATCATTACTTCTAATCTCTGAAATAATCCAGAGGTCTCAGATTGAGTGACAGTATTGTCCAACTCTTTCTCTATTCCCCTTATTGAGGTCACTCCCTTTTATAAAATTTACTTTACTAAAATATAGTTGATTTGCAATGTTGTGTTAATTTCTGCTATACAGTAAAGTGATTCACTTATACAAATACATACATTCTCTTTCATACTTTTTTCCATTATGATTCATCACAGGATATTGCATATAGTTCCCTGTGCTATATACAGTAGGACCTTATTTATACATCGTATTATACCACTTTGCATCTGCTAATCCTAAACTCCCAAGTCATCCTTTCTCCATTGCCCCTCCTCCTTGGCAACCACAAGTCTTTTCTCTAAGTCTGTGGGTCTGTTTCATAGACAAGTTCAGTTGTGTCATATTTTAGATTCTACATATAAGAAATATCATACGGAATTTGTCTTTCTTGTCCTAGCTTCACTTAGTATGATAATCTCTAGGTTCATCCATGTTGTTGCAAATGGCGTAAGTTCATTCTCTCTCTCTCTCTCTCTATATATATATATATTATAGATATCATATATATGATATATATACCACATACTTTAGATAGATAGATAAATAGATAGATAGATACACACACACGCCACATCTTCTGTATCCATTCACCTGTCAGTGGACATTGAGGTTGTTTCCATGTCTTGTTTATTGTGAATACTGTTGTTATGAACATAAAGATATATGTATCTTTTCAAATTATAATTTTCTCCAGATAATGCCACTCCTGTTACATTTAGCCCAGGTGAGGCTATGTTTATTAGACTCATTAAAGCGAACACTATGAACTTGTAAGAGGTCAGAGCCCATTCCAGTGACAATACCAATGGAAAAAATTGCCAATGTATGATACCTCCTATTGCATTATTATCCATGTGTATGAGGCTGGTTGCCACAAGCTGTCTGATTTGAATTTTCTGAACCATGCCTTTAATGCTGACAGACCTCAGGTATTTATCCATTGTAGGTTTACCTCCGTCAAATATTCAGTCATCCATCCATTGCCTTCTGAGCAGAGTAATAAAAATCCAGCCAGACCCTATGCCTTACATATGGAACCCCTATGATTTACAGCCAGGCTGAGTATAAAATCATAAAACTTTCAGTACGTGGTTAATATATAACCATCAAAATAACAGAGTGCAATTCTAAATTTATGAGGCTGAACTTAACACTGAATATCAAATAAGAATCGCATTGATCTCTGTAGTGGATGACTTAAAAACACATTAGGTGGCATAACTGCAAGACAGTACATTGATTTAGGCATAAAATGCATAGCACTCAATGCTTTACCACCTAACGGTTCTCAATAATGAACAAAGCTGTTGTATATTGATGAAAGGAAAATTATTTGTTTTGTTATATTACAGTGCTCATGAAGATGTCTTACATTTAGGCTAGGCAAACATGGTTTGAATCACATTTAGCAGAGGGTGACATTGGATGGACATTTTACTGAATTTGCATGTGTTTCCCCAAACAGTTGAAAAGATACATGATCTTGAGTCAGTTTTATCACTTTTACTTAACAGAAAGGAAAGATTCAGCTGAAGTAGGTATGGACTTTCTGTAGAAACTCATTTTGCTGTAAACTTTCTGATACGGATAGAAGCAATTCCACATGGAGTTTTTTAAGGTCAATATTTCTAAAGTTATGTGTCTTTCCTTTAAATTTTTCATCAAAAAACCCTCTTTAAAAAAAATTGAGGTTGTTTCCATGTCTTGTTTATTGTGAATACTGTTGTTATGAACATAAAGATATATGTATCTTTTCAAATTATAATTTTCTCCAGATAATGCCACTCCTGTTACATTTAGCCCAGGTGAGGCTATGTTTATTAGACTCATTAAAGCGAACACTATGAACTTGTAAGAGGTCAGAGCCCATTCCAGTGACAATACCAATGGAAAAAATTGCCAATGTATGATACCTCCTATTGCATTATTATCCATGTGTATGAGGCTGGTTGCCACAAGCTGTCTGATTTGAATTTTCTGAACCATGCCTTTAATGCTGACAGACCTCAGGTATTTATCCATTGTAGGTTTACCTCCGTCAAATATTCAGTCATCCATCCATTGCCTTCTGAGCAGAGTAATAAAAATCCAGCCAGACCCTATGCCTTACATATGGAACCCCTATGATTTACAGCCAGGCTGAGTATAAAATCATAAAACTTTCAGTACGTGGTTAATATATAACCATCAAAATAACAGAGTGCAATTCTAAATTTATGAGGCTGAACTTAACACTGAATATCAAATAAGAATCGCATTGATCTCTGTAGTGGATGATTTAAAAAACACATTAGGTGGCATAACTGCAAGACAGTACATTGATTTAGGCATAAAATGCATAGCACTCAATGCTTTACCACCTAACGGTTCTCAATAATGAACAAAGCTGTTGTATATTGATGAAAGGAAAATTATTTGTTTTGTTATATTACAGTGCTCATGAAGATGTCTTACATTTAGGCTAGGCAAACATGGTTTGAATCACATTTAGCAGAGGGTGACATTGGATGGACATTTTACTGAATTTGCATGTGTTTCCCCAAACAGTTGAAAAGATACATGATCTTGAGTCAGTTTTATCACTTTTTACTTAACAGAAAGGAAAGATTCAGCTGAAGTAGGTATGGACTTTCTGTAGAAACTCATTTTGCTGTAAACTTTCTGATACGGATAGAAGCAATTCCACATGGAGTTTTTTAAGGTCAATATTTCTAAAGTTATGTGTCTTTCCTTTAAATTTTTCATCATCTTTAGAAAATCCAAAAGCATCTTTTAAAAGAGAAATTGTACTCTTATGATTAAATGCATGTTTTATACAATGCTTTACATTTGAATAATTTTTATTTTTTAGAATTTATTTTTATTGAAGTATAGTTTATATACAAAGTTTGTTAGTTTCAGGTGTAAGACAAAGTGATATTTATATAGAGAGAGTTCTTTTTCAGATTCTTTTCACAAATAGATTATTACAAAATCCTGATTAGAGCTCCCTCTACTATCCTGTAGGTCCTTGTTGATTATCTGTGTTATAAACAGTAGTATGTGTATGTTACTCCTGTCTTCCAAATTTATCCCCCCTCCCCCAATTTTTCCCTTTGGTAATCATATAACTCCTTTGGTTTTCCCTGTGAGTCTATTCCTGTTTTGTAAAATGCATTTGCTAAAAGTTTTGGGTTGATTAAGGAGAATTTGGAAATCCTAATAGCTGAAAGTTTCCAGTTAATGCAGCTAATATAGATGGATAAAGTTGGTTCCATATGAGCTGAAATTTAACCAGAGATTTATGGAACCAATGGGAAGCACTAAGACCCTGACTGACTGGAGAATTAATTCCTTGTTTCTCGGCTCCATCCAACTGTTGTGTCTGAGTGGATGATGGTGCCAGTCTTGTGTTCTGCAGTAAAAGACTGAGTGCAGACTTGTATTAATATATCAAGTCTTTGAGGCTTTCCTGGTAGCAGTAAAGAATCTGCCTGCAATACAGGAGATTCAGCTGAATTTTATGATGAAAGGAAAATTATTTGTTTTGTTATATTACAGTGCTCATGAAGATGTCTTACATTTAGGCTAGGCAAACATGGTTTGAATCACATTTAGCAGAGGGTGACATTGGATGGACATTTTACTGAATTTGCATGTGTTTCCCCAAACAGTTGAAAAGATACATGATCTTGAGTCAGTTTTATCACTTTTTACTTAACAGAAAGGAAAGATTCAGCTGAAGTAGGTATGGACTTTCTGTAGAAACTCATTTTGCTGTAAACTTTCTGATACGGATAGAAGCAATTCCACATGGAGTTTTTTAAGGTCAATATTTCTAAAGTTATGTGTCTTTCCTTTAAATTTTTCATCATCTTTAGAAAATCCAAAAGCATCTTTTAAAAGAGAAATTGTACTCTTATGATTAAATGCATGTTTTATACAATGCTTTACATTTGAATAATTTTTATTTTTTAGAATTTATTTTTATTGAAGTATAGTTTATATACAAAGTTTGTTAGTTTCAGGTGTAAGACAAAGTGATATTTATATAGAGAGAGTTCTTTTTCAGATTCTTTTCACAAATAGATTATTACAAAATCCTGATTAGAGCTCCCTCTACTATCCTGTAGGTCCTTGTTGATTATCTGTGTTATAAACAGTAGTATGTGTATGTTACTCCTGTCTTCCAAATTTATCCCCCCTCCCCCAATTTTTCCCTTTGGTAATCATATAACTCCTTTGGTTTTCCCTGTGAGTCTATTCCTGTTTTGTAAAATGCATTTGCTAAAAGTTTTGGGTTGATTAAGGAGAATTTGGAAATCCTAATAGCTGAAAGTTTCCAGTTAATGCAGCTAATATAGATGGATAAAGTTGGTTCCATATGAGCTGAAATTTAACCAGAGATTTATGGAACCAATGGGAAGCACTAAGACCCTGACTGACTGGAGAATTAATTCCTTGTTTCTCGGCTCCATCCAACTGTTGTGTCTGAGTGGATGATGGTGCCAGTCTTGTGTTCTGCAGTAAAAGACTGAGTGCAGACTTGTATTAATATATCAAGTCTTTGAGGCTTTCCTGGTAGCAGTAAAGAATCTGCCTGCAATACAGGAGATGCAGGTTCAATTCCTGGGTCTAGAAGACCCCCTGAAGAGGGCTTGGCAACCCACTGCCATATTCTTGCCGGGAGAATCTCATGGGCAGAGGAGCCTGGAAGCCTATAGTCCATAAGAGCACAAAGAGTTGGACACAACTGAGCTACTTTCAATTTTATATCTTTTATCTCTATATATCTTTTAATTTTATATCTTTAAAAGTAAAATTAAATGTGTTAATACAAAATGAGGTACAGACAAAATTTAAGGCGCCTTAAGTCTATTTTTAGTACACCAGCTGCTGGTTTATGCCCTCTAATCTTCAGGCTTCTGAAAACATAGCTCCATCTGGAGGGGCAAGAGTCATTCTTTCCACTGATGGGAGAAATCAATGGAAGGATTAGATGTGTTCATATGTTTACAACTTACATGGAAAGTACCACCTTGATAAAAGCCTTTATTAATACCATACGACATGTTCATTGTTGTATTACAAGTTGTCATCAAGTGGTGGTGACTTTGAGATGCTCTAGTAAGGAAAGTTTATTTGCAGCCTATTATCTTTCCTTGTGAGTCTGTAGAGGTAAAAATCATTACTGAGATGAGTGGGTAGCATATAATTAATCCATATGTTAATTGCAAAGCAAATCTAGGTCCAAAGTTGTCTGACAGACTTATCCACACTTTTCTGTGGGTCTCTGTTCCAACCATGGGATAGATAGGCAATTCCATTTTGATAGAAAGGTATTAAAAGAAAATTGTACTATTTTTTCAAATAAGTGACTTCTAAAACTATACTATAACTTTTACTATATGTTTGAATAAATTATATGTTCACGTTTACTTTACCTGTTGTATATCTTTTAACATTATGTTTTCAAGCTATTCTTTCTTCATAATAAATTAACTTATTACTCTTCATGACATGCAAGATGGACTGTGATGTTAAAGAATAATGTTTTCTAATTATCATTGACATTTGCAGAGAAGATTAAAATTTAATAAAATTAATTGTCCATCCTTGAATGGCTCACTTTGTAGTTAATCATAGAACTCTGATTTCTTCTACCCATATGAAAACTTCAGAGTTCTTATGTCTTATTAATATCCATAATGAACCTAGCACTTAGGAGAAGAGTTGGGTTTTTTCCCCTGTTGACATGGCTAATATATTCTCAGCAAAAAAGTATTGATTTTTGAAAGGACATTCTGTAGTTGTGATTTTCCACCTGAAATATTCAGAGATAACCTCACCTTACCTTATTAGGCAGTCTAACTTCTGGAGGTTATGTCGGATGGCGGGGGATACATCCTCCTCACCGAGGTACATCTCTAGTAATGTAATTTGAAGTGCTAGGGCCCCTTGCATCCATTTCTGAATCTATTATTAGTTGATTAAATTAACTGGATGGATCAGTACAGTGAGAAGAGACGCAGTAATGATATTATAGAATTAGTATGCTATGATGAATTGTCAGGAGAAGCAGCTGTGACAGCCCTGTGGCCATATGCACTTAGCCATGCAAACATTTGGGGTTTTTTAGGAAGGAAGGATTAGATGTGTTCATATGTTTACAACTTACATGGAAAGTACCACCTTGATAAAAGCCTTTATTAATACCATACGACATGTTCATTGTTGTATTACAAGTTGTCATCAAGTGGTGGTGACTTTGAGATGCTCTAGTAAGGAAAGTTTATTTGCAGCCTATTATCTTTCCTTGTGAGTCTGTAGAGGTAAAATCATTACTGAGATGAGTGGGTAGCATATAATTAATCCATATGTTAATTGCAAAGCAAATCTAGGTCCAAAGTTGTCTGACAGACTTATCCACACTTTTCTGTGGGTCTCTGTTCCAACCATGGGATAGATAGGCAATTCCATTTTGATAGAAAGGTATTAAAAGAAAATTGTACTATTTTTTCAAATAAGTGACTTCTAAAACTATACTATAACTTTTACTATATGTTTGAATAAATTATATGTTCACGTTTACTTTACCTGTTGTATATCTTTTAACATTATGTTTTCAAGCTATTCTTTCTTCATAATAAATTAACTTATTACTCTTCATGACATGCAAGATGGACTGTGATGTTAAAGAATAATGTTTTCTAATTATCATTGACATTTGCAGAGAAGATTAAAATTTAATAAAATTAATTGTCCATCCTTGAATGGCTCACTTTGTAGTTAATCATAGAACTCTGATTTCTTCTACCCATATGAAAACTTCAGAGTTCTTATGTCTTATTAATATCCATAATGAACCTAGCACTTAGGAGAAGAGTTGGGTTTTTTCCCCTGTTGACATGGCTAATATATTCTCAGCAAAAAAGTATTGATTTTTGAAAGGACATTCTGTAGTTGTGATTTTCCACCTGAAATATTCAGAGATAACCTCACCTTACCTTATTAGGCAGTCTAACTTCTGGAGGTTATGTCGGATGGCGGGGGATACATCCTCCTCACCGAGGTACATCTCTAGTAATGTAATTTGAAGTGCTAGGGCCCCTTGCATCCATTTCTGAATCTATTATTAGTTGATTAAATTAACTGGATGGATCAGTACAGTGAGAAGAGACGCAGTAATGATATTATAGAATTAGTATGCTATGATGAATTGTCAGGAGAAGCAGCTGTGACAGCCCTGTGGCCATATGCACTTAGCCATGCAATTTATAGTCATTTGGGGAGCCAAGGACTTTTCAGTTTGGGTTAGGAAATTTGTTCCTGCTTCTGACATAGTTTGAGGCACGTGTATATCAGAGTGAGGCGGGTACTTCACAGCAATCCAGGAAGAAATGAAGTCTCTGTTTTTAGACACCAGCATTTGGGTGATTTTCAGAGAATGAACCACAGTATATGGATGTCTTTATTGTAACAGCGCCAATTCCTTTAAATAGATTTATATGATAGTGCAGTTTCTTTATGGTTGCACAAGATAATGTGACTTTGGGTAAGATAAAAGTAAATGCAATCTGGTATCACAATTTCGCTGCTTATGGAGCACTGTAAATTCGCATCTCTCTATTGCAGTTACAGCAATCCTGAGAACATTACGGGGTTGTTTTGATTTAGATACATTTGCAACTCCTAATTTCAAGGAATTTTTAAGCAACTTAAAGTATAACATTACTTCTTTTTTTCTTTGCAACTGTTTACAAGATAAACAAACTGTCAGATGCCTCTGAAAGGCACATGACAACAGTGGTTGGCGATGCAGATACTGGCTCAACACCATTAGGCCAAATTTATGGCAGGGTTCCCCAAACATGTGCAACTGTGAAGCTGCCTCACTCCTGCAGTCGCATGAGCATTATTCTGTGGCTGTGTTTGTTTTTGTGTTGTAATGATTATGGAGAGCATGTTTAGAAGCACAGTGGTAATGGGTACTGACATTCTACCTTCCAAGCAGATTCATGCAGAAAACTATTGTCTTTTTTCTTTGAGTATGCTATAGAAAATCATGTGTAATCGATTCCTTTTAGTTTTCAAGCAGGATTGCCATTTCATCCCAAAACAAAGCGTGGGATTTTTTTTTTTTTTTTTTTTTTTTGCTTTTCTTAGATTCATTGTTGCCATCCATTGCTAAATTGATTGTGAAATGTCAAAGCAAATCTAAAAGGAAATGTGGTTTTAGGGTTGCAATATATACCTTCGTCCCTTCACCTTGTTCCAAACATTAACACCCAGGATTAGAAATTTAGAAGCCCTGCTTGATAGCTCTATCAGTTGGGTTACTTCACTTTGAAGGTAGCAGGAGGACACCTATCAAGTCCTCCCTTTTGTCATTGTCACTGGTTTTCCTCCAGCTCCCTAAAGCCCTAATCTGGGAGTTATTTTCAACTCTCCTCTTCACCTTCCATGTCCAATTTATCACTAACACCTGCTGATTCCTTCCCAGTAAAGCCTCTTAGATCACCCTTCTCATTCCATTTCATGAGCCCCATCCCTGTCCCTTTCATCATTCCTGGTGCCTGCCACGTCTCCCCATGCCAGGAGAGCTCTATTTATATCCAATTGAGAATGAACCACAGTATATGGATGTCTTTATTGTAACAGCGCCAATTCCTTTAAATAGATTTATATGATAGTGCAGTTTCTTTATGGTTGCACAAGATAATGTGACTTTGGGTAAGATAAAAGTAAATGCAATCTGGTATCACAATTTCGCTGCTTATGGAGCACTGTAAATTCGCATCTCTCTATTGCAGTTACAGCAATCCTGAGAACATTACGGGGTTGTTTTGATTTAGATACATTTGCAACTCCTAATTTCAAGGAATTTTTAAGCAACTTAAAGTATAACATTACTTCTTTTTTTCTTTGCAACTGTTTACAAGATAAACAAACTGTCAGATGCCTCTGAAAGGCACATGACAACAGTGGTTGGCGATGCAGATACTGGCTCAACACCATTAGGCCAAATTTATGGCAGGGTTCCCCAAACATGTGCAACTGTGAAGCTGCCTCACTCCTGCAGTCGCATGAGCATTATTCTGTGGCTGTGTTTGTTTTTGTGTTGTAATGATTATGGAGAGCATGTTTAGAAGCACAGTGGTAATGGGTACTGACATTCTACCTTCCAAGCAGATTCATGCAGAAAACTATTGTCTTTTTTCTTTGAGTATGCTATAGAAAATCATGTGTAATCGATTCCTTTTAGTTTTCAAGCAGGATTGCCATTTCATCCCAAAACAAAGCGTGGGATTTTTTTTTTTTTTTTTTTTTTTTTGCTTTTCTTAGATTCATTGTTGCCATCCATTGCTAAATTGATTGTGAAATGTCAAAGCAAATCTAAAAGGAAATGTGGTTTTAGGGTTGCAATATATACCTTCGTCCCTTCACCTTGTTCCAAACATTAACACCCAGGATTAGAAATTTAGAAGCCCTGCTTGATAGCTCTATCAGTTGGGTTACTTCACTTTGAAGGTAGCAGGAGGACACCTATCAAGTCCTCCCTTTTGTCATTGTCACTGGTTTTCCTCCAGCTCCCTAAAGCCCTAATCTGGGAGTTATTTTCAACTCTCCTCTTCACCTTCCATGTCCAATTTATCACTAACACCTGCTGATTCCTTCCCAGTAAAGCCTCTTAGATCACCCCTTCTCATTCCATTTCATGAGCCCCCATCCCTGTCCCCTTTCATCATTCTGTGCCTGGAGAACTGCACTTCTCTCCCACTCCATCTCCCTGCCACGTCTCTCCCCATGCCAGGGAGAGCCTATATATACCCTGCTGCCAGATGGGCCTCTTAAATATTGATTATATCCATTCATATTGCCTCCCTGTGGCACCAAGCCTTTTGCTTATTCTTGTTCCAACCTAAGGAATGTAGGCACTTTTTTCTGTGCCTCTCTCTCCCCTTTTCCTTACACATATCATTGGCTAATTATATTTGCCATTTATAATTTTTTAAGCCAGGGACTATGCCAAGTGCTTCCCATGTATCCTAGTTTAAGACATACAACTTTCTCGCAAGATAAATGGAATGGTTCCCTTTTATAATCAAAGAAACAAAGGCTCAGAAATGGGAGACAACGTGCCTGTCAGTATGTAGGTGTAAGAGGAAAGCTAGGGTCCAGACTACCACACATCGCCTTCACAATGATGCAATGGGCACCATGCACCACTGGCATCTCTGCCAATGTGGCTGTACTACCATTACCTTTGGGTGAATTTGCATTTTTTTAAATAAATTTATAGGATTTCCCAAGTGACACAGTGGTAAAGAAACCACCTGCCAATGGGGGAGATGAGGGAGACACAGGTTTGATCCCTGGATCAGAAAGGTCCCCTGGAGAGGGAAATGGCAACCCATTCCAGTCTTCTTGTCTTTAAATCCGATGGACAAAGGAGCCTGGCTGGCTACAGCCCATGAAGTAGCAAAGAGTAAGACATGGCTTAGTGGCTGTGCATGCAAATAAATTCTTATGAAGACATTTCTAAAAGGCACACTAGCACACACACAATGATGCTGTATTTTGTAGATGTCAGATCACTTTTATTTCCTTCCTTAATTCATGTTTTATTTTAAAATGCTTTCTGTCTTCCTTAGGACATAAGAGCGTAGGTACTTGCTGGTTTCATTGAAACTTAAAAGCCAAGGCTATATGGAAAGAGAGGATTCGATGCATTTCTAGGGTTTCTTTTAACATGTTCATGGCCACCTTCAGCACCTGTTCACAAAGGGCATTCACTTTTGCATTTGACATATAACATGAAGTTGTGTGCGATGAAAGCAGCAGGTGATGTAAAGTAAATACTTGTAGGAAGGAAATGGGAAGTAAACAAGGACAGGACAGTTGAGAGGGTCTCTGACTGAAACATTTGAGGCTCCCCCTGGAGGAGACTGTATGTTGAATAGGTCCAGGGTCCATTCATATTGCCTCCTGTGGCACCAAGCCTTTTGCTTATTCTTGTTCCAACCTAAGGAATGTAGGCACTTTTTTCTGTGCCTCTCTCTCCCCTTTTCCTTACACATATCATTGGCTAATTATATTTGCCATTTATAATTTTTTAAGCCAGGGACTATGCCAAGTGCTTCCCATGTATCCTAGTTTAAGACATACAACTTTCTCGCAAGATAAATGGAATGGTTCCCTTTTATAATCAAAGAAACAAAGGCTCAGAAATGGGAGACAACGTGCCTGTCAGTATGTAGGTGTAAGAGGAAAGCTAGGGTCCAGACTACCACACATCGCCTTCACAATGATGCAATGGGCACCATGCACCACTGGCATCTCTGCCAATGTGGCTGTACTACCATTACCTTTGGGTGAATTTGCATTTTTTTAAATAAATTTATAGGATTTCCCAAGTGACACAGTGGTAAAGAAACCACCTGCCAATGGGGGAGATGAGGGAGACACAGGTTTGATCCCTGGATCAGAAAGGTCCCCTGGAGAGGGAAATGGCAACCCATTCCAGTCTTCTTGTCTTTAAATCCGATGGACAAAGGAGCCTGGCTGGCTACAGCCCATGAAGTAGCAAAGAGTAAGACATGGCTTAGTGGCTGTGCATGCAAATAAATTCTTATGAAGACATTTCTAAAAGGCACACTAGCACACACACAATGATGCTGTATTTTGTAGATGTCAGATCACTTTTATTTCCTTCCTTAATTCATGTTTTATTTTAAAATGCTTTCTGTCTTCCTTAGGACATAAGAGCGTAGGTACTTGCTGGTTTCATTGAAACTTAAAAGCCAAGGCTATATGGAAAGAGAGGATTCGATGCATTTCTAGGGTTTCTTTTAACATGTTCATGGCCACCTTCAGCACCTGTTCACAAAGGGCATTCACTTTTGCATTTGACATATAACATGAAGTTGTGTGCGATGAAAGCAGCAGGTGATGTAAAGTAAATACTTGTAGGAAGGAAATGGGAAGTAAACAAGGACAGGACAGTTGAGAGGGTCTCTGACTGAAACATTTGAGGCTCCCCCTGGAGGAGACTGTATGTTGAATAGGTCCAGGGAATTTCAATGAAACAAGGTCTTCCATTAGGACTTGAGGATAGAGGTCATTTCTCAAGATGGTCTTCAAGTCCTCCTCAGATCTCAGACAGCCTCAGGTCCCCTGAAGCATGGACAGGGCTCCAAAGTTCCTATATTTTAATATATATTTCTTTCTAATAATTCATGTCCCTCATTCCCTCTGTGCACATTCAGAGACTGACCTGCTTTTCCTTTGACATTTCTGTATTTATTTTGACTGCATTAGTTTGCATTGGATAATGTGTCACTTAGTGTGTGTGCTTGTTCATGTACAGCTCAGTCTCCCTCCCAACCAGATTAAATTGCTTTGTAGAGACATAGCGAATCAAAATATTTTCCATTCTTTCATACAAGACTTTGAGCCCATAGTCTCTAATGAAGATGAACATCCAGCTCACTAATTGGGTCACTTTTTAAAGATATCTTGGTTGCTATATTATAATGTTTCCATTTGGTAAACCACAGACTATATTTTCTTCCATTTTGAAACTTGAGAAAGGCAATGTTTTGCAAGTAAATCACTGACCATTCAGTCATATCAGAACAATGAGCAGAGTATAAAGAGTAAAGGACCTGTGACTGTTTTAAGGACATGGAGATTTGGATACTTTCAAAATTTTATGTGATTAATATAAGATTCAATCTGTACTTTTCCCTTATATAACTTTTTATATCCGTAAAAATGGTCATGTGTATTCTGGAAGGACAAAATGCTTAATATTCTCAAGGTTTCTCTTGTCTTGTTTTGAAAGGTCAAGAACAAGGAAATCAAAATTGGTAAAGCGACTGTTGATGAGGGTGATGAGTAAATCACATAATATCCTTTGGTATTGAGAATGAATATAAATCATTATCCTATAAATGTTTATTAATAAATAAACATGTTTTTTTTTAAAGGTATGATTGCTTCAGGGTAGTTTAAACTTTAAATGCAACAAAGCATTTTGGGAAATTTAATAATCTTTGAATAAATGCAAACCTTCGGGCACCTGAAAAGGTTTTGTTGTTGGGCGATGAAAGCAGCAGGTGATGTAAAGTAAATACTTGTAGGAAGGAAATGGGAAGTAAACAAGGACAGGACAGTTGAGAGGGTCTCTGACTGAAACATTTGAGGCTCCCCCTGGAGGAGACTGTATGTTGAATAGGTCCAGGGAATTTCAATGAAACAAGGTCTTCCATTAGGACTTGAGGATAGAGGTCATTTCTCAAGATGGTCTTCAAGTCCTCCTCAGATCTCAGACAGCCTCAGGTCCCCTGAAGCATGGACAGGGCTCCAAAGTTCCTATATTTTAATATATATTTCTTTCTAATAATTCATGTCCCTCATTCCCTCTGTGCACATTCAGAGACTGACCTGCTTTTCCTTTGACATTTCTGTATTTATTTTGACTGCATTAGTTTGCATTGGATAATGTGTCACTTAGTGTGTGTGCTTGTTCATGTACAGCTCAGTCTCCCTCCCAACCAGATTAAATTGCTTTGTAGAGACATAGCGAATCAAAATATTTTCCATTCTTTCATACAAGACTTTGAGCCCATAGTCTCTAATGAAGATGAACATCCAGCTCACTAATTGGGTCACTTTTTAAAGATATCTTGGTTGCTATATTATAATGTTTCCATTTGGTAAACCACAGACTATATTTTCTTCCATTTTGAAACTTGAGAAAGGCAATGTTTTGCAAGTAAATCACTGACCATTCAGTCATATCAGAACAATGAGCAGAGTATAAAGAGTAAAGGACCTGTGACTGTTTTAAGGACATGGAGATTTGGATACTTTCAAAATTTTATGTGATTAATATAAGATTCAATCTGTACTTTTCCCTTATATAACTTTTTATATCCGTAAAAATGGTCATGTGTATTCTGGAAGGACAAAATGCTTAATATTCTCAAGGTTTCTCTTGTCTTGTTTTGAAAGGTCAAGAACAAGGAAATCAAAATTGGTAAAGCGACTGTTGATGAGGGTGATGAGTAAATCACATAATATCCTTTGGTATTGAGAATGAATATAAATCATTATCCTATAAATGTTTATTAATAAATAAACATGTTTTTTTTTAAAGGTATGATTGCTTCAGGGTAGTTTAAACTTTAAATGCAACAAAGCATTTTGGGGAAATTTAATAATCTGAATAATGTAGAAAATCATGTTAAGCAATCCAGACTTACAATAGATCTATATATGGAAGATTATATATTCATAAATATAAAGATAATAATTTTAATATATTGATGACTAGATATCTACAAAGATAATTTCATCGAGAGCATTTCTCATTTTCATTGGAGCTCTGAAAAGCCCTACTCAATCAGAATGCCTGAAACCAAGAGATGGCTTTGTTTAAAGTTATATATTTCAGTACATCCCCTCTCTAACATTACTGAAAGTGCATGCACTCAAAAGCCAGACTAGACTGAAATCCTGAATGTTCACATCATTTTTTTCCGCTTCTTTGGATGAGTTATGTGAATTCTCTTCTGTAAACTATGAATAAAAATCTTTATAAGACTGAGAAGATCCAAGGAGGGAAACCCAGGTCTCAAAGGAACTAAAGTCAGATTAAAAGACAAGTTGCCAGTAATGAGAGAAACTCATTCCAAGTTCACCAAACACTAAACATTCTAGGACTTTGCAACCACAAAGAACTATTTTTTTAATGTGGAGGGTTAGAATTAAGTTAAACTTTGAAGAAAAAATGTAGTCAAAATGGTAAAAGAAAAGAGTAAAAGATAAGGGTCTGAGCAGGTGCAGAGTTTTACATTCCACACTATGTGGTCAGTCACCTAACAAATCAGAATATCAGAAACAGGAGCATTTTCAATCTGAAAATCACAGGTCTGTGAAACGTAGACATCCCATCGTTGCTGTCTGGGAATGAAAATGTGGCGTGTCAGAGCCTTTGATTCTTCTAGAAAATCCTGAAGATTTGAAGAGCCCTCTGATTTTTTGAATAATATTGATTAAATTGTTAAAGCATTCTAGGATCAAATCAGAATGATGTGAACTCCTGGATGATTAGCTCTTACTATACCATGAGGACCATATCGCCCAGTAATAAGCATGACATAAATATAGTGTTCCTATCTTTTCCCTCTTTTCTGCTATGGAGCCCTGGAAGTTCTGTGATCTCACCTTTTATCAGCGCCTGCCCTCCCTCTCCTTCCCATCATGTTATCTTTGAGTAAGCCATACCACACCAACTTGGTTTTGCCCTGGCTGTTCTCCTACCTGGTCTTCTCCAGGCAGCTTCCCATCTAACCATGTCTCCTGCAAACTCAAACATCAAGGTTATCTACAGTTTTAACTCCCTTCCTACCTCTGCTTTGGCATGACATCCATTATCTTTTTCCTATAGTACTATTAATAAAGCCAGACTTACAATAGATCTATATATGGAAGATTATATATTCATAAATATAAAGATAATAATTTTAATATATTGATGACTAGATATCTACAAAGATAATTTCATCGAGAGCATTTCTCATTTTCATTGGAGCTCTGAAAAGCCCTACTCAATCAGAATGCCTGAAACCAAGAGATGGCTTTGTTTAAAGTTATATATTTCAGTACATCCCCTCTCTAACATTACTGAAAGTGCATGCACTCAAAAGCCAGACTAGACTGAAATCCTGAATGTTCACATCATTTTTTTCCGCTTCTTTGGATGAGTTATGTGAATTCTCTTCTGTAAACTATGAATAAAAATCTTTATAAGACTGAGAAGATCCAAGGAGGGAAACCCAGGTCTCAAAGGAACTAAAGTCAGATTAAAAGACAAGTTGCCAGTAATGAGAGAAACTCATTCCAAGTTCACCAAACACTAAACATTCTAGGACTTTGCAACCACAAAGAACTATTTTTTTAATGTGGAGGGTTAGAATTAAGTTAAACTTTGAAAAAAAAATGTAGTCAAAATGGTAAAAGAAAAGAGTAAAAGATAAGGGTCTGAGCAGGTGCAGAGTTTTACATTCCACACTATGTGGTCAGTCACCTAACAAATCAGAATATCAGAAACAGGAGCATTTTCAATCTGAAAATCACAGGTCTGTGAAACGTAGACATCCCATCGTTGCTGTCTGGGAATGAAAATGTGGCGTGTCAGAGCCTTTGATTCTTCTAGAAAATCCTGAAGATTTGAAGAGCCCTCTGATTTTTTGAATAATATTGATTAAATTGTTAAAGCATTCTAGGATCAAATCAGAATGATGTGAACTCCTGGATGATTAGCTCTTACTATACCATGAGGACCATATCGCCCAGTAATAAGCATGACATAAATATAGTGTTCCTATCTTTTCCCTCTTTTCTGCTATGGAGCCCTGGAAGTTCTGTGATCTCACCTTTTATCAGCGCCTGCCCTCCCTCTCCTTCCCATCATGTTATCTTTGAGTAAGCCATACCACACCAACTTGGTTTTGCCCTGGCTGTTCTCCCTACCTGGTCTTCTCCAGGCAGCTTCCCATCTAACCATGTCTCCTGCAAACTCAAACATCAAGGTTATCTACAGTTTTAACTCCCTTCCTACCTCTGCTTTGGCATGACATCCATTATCTTTTTTCCTATAGTACTATTAATAAAGCCCTTTATCCTACTATATAATTTACTTACATATCACTGATTTTGCTTCCTATCTATCTCTCCCACTAAAATGTTTGGGGTTGAAAGAAATCTTTGTTTTGTTTACTAATAAAACCAAAACTGAGTCTTTAGGTTGTATACACTCAAAACACTTGTGAAACAAAATAAGGAAACGGATAAATAGATTCATTTGTGGTTTAAAGACCATTGTAGAAAACATTTTAAAATTCAAGACAAAACTAAATTGACCAGAGCAAAGAGGCCTTTCATTCAAATTTCAGATGGGTGGGGCCAGAATAGTAGGAATTGGAAAAGGCTCCTGAAATTGTAAAAAGTATTTTGAAGACCCAGTTGAACAATAATAATGTTGATGCGAAAAGAAGATTCTCCAACCAAACTTGTATGAAAAAAAGTATTGTTAATGTCTCAAAAGAAACAGCCTCTTTTAAAGGTGTTGATCCGTGCTCTTCTGTGTTTTTTTCTAACAATGGCAATGAAGATCTTTCTGTTTGAGTGTTCATGGTAATTTTGCCAAACATTGTTCTGACAGAGTAGTCAATTTATACCCAAATTAACATTTCCATTGTATGCACATTAATCTTGTTCTCAGTCAGGCAACTAGCTAAAGTGCCCACTGTAGCTCTATTGAACTGCAGATAAGATAGACTAGTCTTCTTGTGTCTTCTTGTATCCTTAAGATTTCTAATAGGAGGGTCTTTAAAGGCCCCTCTTTGAACCCCTAGAAAGAACTTTAATGAACATATAGTCAATGGGCAGTTTAACCTGCTGATCTGGAGCACAGAAAAATTTAGAGACAAATAATCTGGGTTTTAAAAGTCTCTCTGTGATCTCACCTTTTATCAGCGCCTGCCCTCCCTCTCCTTCCCATCATGTTATCTTTGAGTAAGCCATACCACACCAACTTGGTTTTGCCCTGGCTGTTCTCCCTACCTGGTCTTCTCCAGGCAGCTTCCCATCTAACCATGTCTCCTGCAAACTCAAACATCAAGGTTATCTACAGTTTTAACTCCCTTCCTACCTCTGCTTTGGCATGACATCCATTATCTTTTTTCCTATAGTACTATTAATAAAGCCCTTTATCCTACTATATAATTTACTTACATATCACTGATTTTGCTTCCTATCTATCTCTCCCACTAAAATGTTTGGGGTTGAAAGAAATCTTTGTTTTGTTTACTAATAAAACCAAAACTGAGTCTTTAGGTTGTATACACTCAAAACACTTGTGAAACAAAATAAGGAAACGGATAAATAGATTCATTTGTGGTTTAAAGACCATTGTAGAAAACATTTTAAAATTCAAGACAAAACTAAATTGACCAGAGCAAAGAGGCCTTTCATTCAAATTTCAGATGGGTGGGGCCAGAATAGTAGGAATTGGAAAAGGCTCCTGAAATTGTAAAAAGTATTTTGAAGACCCAGTTGAACAATAATAATGTTGATGCGAAAAGAAGATTCTCCAACCAAACTTGTATGAAAAAAAGTATTGTTAATGTCTCAAAAGAAACAGCCTCTTTTAAAGGTGTTGATCCGTGCTCTTCTGTGTTTTTTTCTAACAATGGCAATGAAGATCTTTCTGTTTGAGTGTTCATGGTAATTTTGCCAAACATTGTTCTGACAGAGTAGTCAATTTATACCCAAATTAACATTTCCATTGTATGCACATTAATCTTGTTCTCAGTCAGGCAACTAGCTAAAGTGCCCACTGTAGCTCTATTGAACTGCAGATAAGATAGACTAGTCTTCTTGTGTCTTCTTGTATCCTTAAGATTTCTAATAGGAGGGTCTTTAAAGGCCCCTCTTTGAACCCCTAGAAAGAACTTTAATGAACATATAGTCAATGGGCAGTTTAACCTGCTGATCTGGAGCACAGACTTTAGAGACAAATAATCTGGGTTTAAAAAGTCTCCTCTACGTTCAGTTGCTCTGTAAACTCCTAGACAGTTCACTGTGAGATGGTTTCCTCATCATAAAATAGAGATAATGGAAAAATCTACCACATGAGATTATTGTGAATATTATGAGCTAATGCATATAAAATTACTTAGCACATGTTTTCAAGTACCACTTGGTACTTTTGATAGTACTCCCAGGAAAGTTAAGATTACCTTCTCCATTGATAGGGTACACTTGTGGCTTTCATAAGTCATCATCATATCTGTTTGCCGTGTGTAATAGCGTTGATGGTAGTTTAACAGTTAGTACAGTTATTCTGTTCTGGATAAATGTAACCTAATGTCCCAGCTTTAAAAAAAAAGAACAACAAACAAATTTATGGCTAGCATTTTCAAAATATTTAACGTACTTTAGAAACCTACAATATGCAGTTCAACATAGTAATTTCTCATTCCACCCCTCCTACCCTCCACCCCAACCCCACCCCCTCCCCGACCCTCAACCCCCACCCCTGGCAATATCCCAGGTGGTCTATTTAATTCAAGCAAATCAACATATCCATGACTTTAGCAGCGAGCCTTTAGCAACTTCAGTAGCTTTAAGCTAATAGGTAAAAAGCTACCTACCTACCTTTTCAAGGGATTTTCAACTCTCTCCCAGTCTCACATTGCAAAAGGACTCTGCAGCAATCTGTTGCCAGATAGCTTCTCTGTGCACAATGGAGTGTTCTCTAGGAAGATTTGATGTTTATTTCACATGTCTCTTTCTTGTGAGAAGACAATTCCAGGTGGGAAGAAGAGGAGGTTGCTAGGATGCACGCCACGGATAGCAGTAGTCTATTTGGTGTCCATTTCCAGAAGAAAAATGTAAAGTGGAATGACTCAAGGCCTTAATGTGAGATGCCCCCTTGAATCTTAATGTATTCACATGAATCCTGATGCCAGGGCTGCAAGGAGCACACTGTCAGGGTACAGAAAATGAAGACCTCTTGGCTTTCAAGTTTAAATGCCCTGCTCAGCAGGGCAAGTCTTTGAACCCCTAGAAAGAACTTTAATGAACATATAGTCAATGGGCAGTTTAACCTGCTGATCTGGAGCACCGACTTTAGAGACAAATAATCTGGGTTTAAAAAGTCTCCTCTACGTTCAGTTGCTCTGTAAACTCCTAGACAGTTCACTGTGAGATGGTTTCCTCATCATAAAATAGAGATAATGGAAAAATCTACCACATGAGATTATTGTGAATATTATGAGCTAATGCATATAAAATTACTTAGCACATGTTTTCAAGTACCACTTGGTACTTTTGATAGTACTCCCAGGAAAGTTAAGATTACCTTCTCCATTGATAGGGTACACTTGTGGCTTTCATAAGTCATCATCATATCTGTTTGCCGTGTGTAATAGCGTTGATGGTAGTTTAACAGTTAGTACAGTTATTCTGTTCTGGATAAATGTAACCTAATGTCCCAGTTTTAAAAAAAAAGAACAACAAACAAATTTATGGCTAGCATTTTCAAAATATTTAACGTACTTTAGAAACCTACAATATGCAGTTCAACATAGTAATTTCTCATTCCACCCCTCCTACCCTCCACCCCAACCCCACCCCCTCCCCGACCCTCAACCCCCACCCCTGGCAATATCCCAGGTGGTCTATTTAATTCAAGCAAATCAACATATCCATGACTTTAGCAGCGAGCCTTTAGCAACTTCAGTAGCTTTAAGCTAATAGGTAAAAAGCTACCTACCTACCTTTTCAAGGGATTTTCAACTCTCTCCCAGTCTCACATTGCAAAAGGACTCTGCAGCAATCTGTTGCCAGATAGCTTCTCTGTGCACAATGGAGTGTTCTCTAGGAAGATTTGATGTTTATTTCACATGTCTCTTTCTTGTGAGAAGACAATTCCAGGTGGGAAGAAGAGGAGGTTGCTAGGATGCACGCCACGGATAGCAGTAGTCTATTTGGTGTCCATTTCCAGAAGAAAAATGTAAAGTGGAATGACTCAAGGCCTTAATGTGAGATGCCCCCTTGAATCTTAATGTATTCACATGAATCCTGATGCCAGGGCTGCAAGGAGCACACTGTCAGGGTACAGAAAATGAAGACCTCTTGGCTTTCAAGTTTAAATGCCCTGCTCAGCAGGGAGTCCAGAGAGATTTGTTCAACTGAAATGAGCTTATAATCAGGCTTTCATCCAAAGATAAGGAAGGACAACACCCTGTAGTTTTATGATGCACTCTTACCAGGAAAACACAAATAGATTTCTCTGCATTGGTGTAGTGTTGACTCCTGCTACTGTGCAGAATAGTTCAAACTGCAGTCAGGAAAATTTTCCATTTTAGACCACTAAGAACAAAAAGCCACATATGAGAAAAAAAAGCATGTGTGTGTGTGTGTGTGTGTGTGTAACTTAAATATATATGTATTTATACTCATATCAATATAGACATATTTAAGTAACATTAATACAAATCCTACATGTCCGCTCATTTTTTTCCCTGTTTCTTCTTCTGATTTGGAGGGTGTTCCTAACTCTTCAGTCACTTAAATGAAATGTTTTTAGCATTTTTAAGGGTCATGGAGACATTTACTCAGCAAAGTTAGCTAGCTTGAGAGATAGAAATTAACTGCTAATCAGTCCTTAATGAAAGCTGGGTGGCAGAATGTTTGCATGCTTATCTGTATACAGATCAGCCAAGCCACCTTTTGGACCGACAGTTAGTAAACTGGGTTGATTTTGAAATGGATAAAATGCATGGCTAGATATTGTGTCCACTGTGAGGTTGGCAGGCTGTTGTTTATCACAAGGTTTTAGTGTTCTTAATAAAGTGTTAACAAGCTGTCAATTACAATGTTTATGCAAATTAGGGAAAGAGACATTGAAGGATTGATGTGCCTAGTGTTAAGAATGCCTCCTTGCAATATCTCGATGTTAATAATTCCTCTTTTAATAACTGTCCTTAACCATCCAATCTCCTTTACCACTGAACCTCTCCCAACATGTGCACAGTGGGAAGGCCAGCCCACTCTCAGGGGATGGGCACAGAGGACAGGACAGATCTACCTAGGGTATATAGTTTGCTCTGTGTTAGCCATTCTGAAATTATTTTCATTCAGCTTCTGCCATGAGTGAAGTTCAAGCTTGTGTTCTGACACTCACCAGTAACTATTTTTTTTTAATTTTTTTAAAATTTTGACCTCCTTTTTGGTTTTTTATTTATTTATTTTTCATCACTCTTTATTCTTCTGCCTGTGTGAGCCTCCCATTGCAGTGGCCTCTCTCACTTCAGAACACCAGCTCTGGACACACCGGTCCAGCTGCTCCGTGGCATGTGGGATCTTCCTGTGCTAGGGATTGAACCAGTGCCCCTTGCACTGCAAGGCAGACTCTTTACCCACTACACCATCAGGGAAGCCCACCAGTAACTATTTTTGATTCTCATGTGGGACTTATACTTTTCCCTTTTTTCCCACTGGAGACTGTCCACAAAGATAAAAGCACTGCTTCCCTACCCTGGCTTCTTAAACGTCCTGCATCAGTTGCCCAGAACCCCAGGTATCTTTGTAGACCTTGAGATCTTCTCTTTAAAGCAAATCATTTTTGTGGATACAAATGATCAAATTAAAAATATTTCTTTCAAAACTCTGCTTCTTGGACTTCTCTGGTGGTCCAATGGGTAAAGAGTCCACCTTGCACTGCAAGGGGCATCAGTTCGATCCTTGGCCCAGGAAGATCCCACGTACCACAGAGTGGCTGGACCGGTATGTCCAATTACGAGCCCTGGAGCGCATGCGTCTAGAGCCAGTGCTCTGCAATGAGTGAGGCCGCTGCAATGGGAGGCCCAAAAAGGTCAAAGAATAAAGATGGATGAAAATAAATAAGAAAACAATAAAAGAGGCCAAAATTAAAAAATAATAATAAAACTTTACTTCTCTGCCAGTACTCCAGAAGAAATGCACTATTCGTGGTCAGTACACTACTAATTCTGTCTCGCTTATTTATTTATTTTTTATTTCAAATGTGCTTAAATTTGTTGACCTAATACAGGCCCATTCATCCTTTAAGGACTTATAAAACTCATATTTCTCTATAGTTATTTTTATCCCCTTCCCCACACAGAGGACATCTGTCCCTTCTTGTGGTGTCTCCAGAGTACTGAGAACTAATGAAATACCTTCCATCATCACTACCTGCCATCCCTCCATTCCTTTTTCACACACAAAAATGTGTATTCCTTCAGGATCCAGTCTGCCGCGTATTCATCTTAATAAGTCACATTTTTCAACATTAAGAAAGAGCCACCTCATGACCCTCTGAAGAAATTCTGCTCAGATGTATGTTTTATAATCAAACTAAGGTTATTAAATGTTTCCCAATATTTATAATAATTTGGCTGCAGTCTCATCACTTTTATTTTTAATTGTTATGATCAGAATTCTGTGCAGATGGTGATAATGAGAGAGCAACCCTTTAAGAATGCCTCACCTCATAGTACAATTAAAGCAGACATCTTCTAAAGACTCTTAATATTCCCCCCAGAAATGTGAAATTGCATCTTGTTTTGTTTTGTGAAAGTCATGTTTTGATTATATGAAATTGGTATTTTATGTGAAAAAAAAAATCTTCTCTTCAACTTTGAGCATGGAGACTTGCACACTTGTTAGCATATTACTTATTCCAAAATTATTGAAAATATTCTTGAAGGGTTTTTTTTAGCATCATACTCTCAGCTCTGGGAGTTATAATGTTTCATAAAGGAAGTATCATAATCTACAGAAAAAACTGTGCATTGATATCTAGTTGAAATGATGGATTAAGCTGTTTTATTATAAGTATATCAAAAATGCAATAAATATTTGCCAATGAAGTGTAGTTATCATAAGGTTTTGCACAGTGCAATTTCATGTTAATGTCCAAGAGGAATATGGATGGCTTTATATGTTTGGTTATGGTACCTGCTCCGCAGTTTGAAAAATTTATTTGTAAGTGATGAAAATGTAAATCGGAGTGTTTCAAGTGTCTATGAGTTATTTCTAAATACCACTTAACTCCTCCCAAGACAGATGAGGGCAGTATAAAACTGTAATTCTCATGACTGATAAAACAAGCCCAGCAATCAAAGGAAATAATGCAATAAATTGACAGAGAAAAAGTGAATCACTCTTTTGAGAAGCAGAGGGGCTTGATGGAGCAAGCTGAGCTCTGGGGTCAACAAGCATCTTGACCTCTTAGGATCTTCATGACTTCATCTGTAAATGATTGAGAATCATGCCCAGCTCCTAGTATACCCCCATGGATGAAATAGGTTAATGATAACAAGTAAGGAACACTCCCTCAAGTGCTTGCTAAGTGCCAGACACTGGTCTCATGCACGCTTCAGTCTCTGTATTTTTCAGCTTTACGTAATATATCGTTTGTGATGTTTAGATGTGTGTTCTTTTTTTGTATTCTCCTTAGACATGTTCAGATTACTTTCCTGTGCATTTGTGCCATTTATGTAGATGTAAGATAAAGGTTGTGGGCTTCCCCAGTGGCGCAGTGATATAGAACCCACCTGCCAATGCAAGAGATGCAAGCTCGCACTCTGGGTCAGGAAGATCTCCTGGAGGAGGAAATAGCCTCCCACTCCAATATTCTTACCTGGGAAATCCCATGGACAGAGGAGCCTGGCGGGCTACAGTCCATGGGGTCTCAAAAGAGTCAGACATGACTGAACACACATGCACAAGATAAAGGACCAAGTGTTATATTCTATTAATTCTTCTTTTTTTTTTTTTAAGATATATTTATTTATTTATTGGGGAGGTGGGATGGGGAGGTAGGGGAGCGGGTGGGCCACTTCTATTGGTCTTTCATTTATCTATTTGCATCCATCTTTGTTCTTTGGCCCGTGTGGACCTCCCATCGCGGTGGCCTCTGTTGTCGCAGAGCACCGGCTCTGGGCGCATACGTTCCAGAGTTCTGGCTTGGTAATTGGACACATCGGTCCAGCCGCTCCGTGGCACGTGGGATCTTCCCAGGCCAGGGATCGAACCAGCGCCCCTTGCACTGCAAGGTGGTGTCCTTACCCACTGGACCACCAGGGAAGCCCCTCTATTAATTCTTAATTCTACCACTTAGTAACTGTATGAATTTGGGAGTATTACTTAATCTCTATGTCTGTTTCCTCAACTGGAGAGAAGTCAAGGCTGCTGCTCCAGATGGTGGTAGGAACTGCATAGGGCTGTTGTGGAAGGTGCACATGCCTGTGAAGTTTTCGTTTATCAGTTAGTTGCACAGCCCTTATTATGTCAGAAGCAGATGGAGCAAGCTGAGCTCTGGGGTCAACAAGCATCTTGACCTCTTAGGATCTTCATGACTTCATCTGTAAATGATTGAGAATCATGCCCAGCTCCTAGTATACCCCCATGGATGAAATAGGTTAATGATAACAAGTAAGGAACACTCCCTCAAGTGCTTGCTAAGTGCCAGACACTGGTCTCATGCACGCTTCAGTCTCTGTATTTTTCAGCTTTACGTAATATATCGTTTGTGATGTTTAGATGTGTGTTCTTTTTTTGTATTCTCCTTAGACATGTTCAGATTACTTTCCTGTGCATTTGTGCCATTTATGTAGATGTAAGATAAAGGTTGTGGGCTTCCCCAGTGGCGCAGTGATATAGAACCCACCTGCCAATGCAAGAGATGCAAGCTCGCACTCTGGGTCAGGAAGATCTCCTGGAGGAGGAAATAGCCTCCCACTCCAATATTCTTACCTGGGAAATCCCATGGACAGAGGAGCCTGGCGGGCTACAGTCCATGGGGTCTCAAAAGAGTCAGACATGACTGAACACACATGCACAAGATAAAGGACCAAGTGTTATATTCTATTAATTCTTCTTTTTTTTTTTTTAAGATATATTTATTTATTTATTGGGGAGGTGGGATGGGGAGGTAGGGGAGCGGGTGGGCCACTTCTATTGGTCTTTCATTTATCTATTTGCATCCATCTTTGTTCTTTGGCCCGTGTGGACCTCCCATCGCGGTGGCCTCTGTTGTCGCAGAGCACCGGCTCTGGGCGCATACGTTCCAGAGTTCTGGCTTGGTAATTGGACACATCGGTCCAGCCGCTCCGTGGCACGTGGGATCTTCCCAGGCCAGGGATCGAACCAGCGCCCCTTGCACTGCAAGGTGGTGTCCTTACCCACTGGACCACCAGGGAAGCCCCTCTATTAATTCTTAATTCTACCACTTAGTAACTGTATGAATTTGGGAGTATTACTTAATCTCTCTATGTCTGTTTCCTCAACTGGAGAGAAGTCAAGGCTGCTGCTCCAGATGGTGGTAGGAACTGCATAGGGCTGTTGTGAAGGTAAGGTGCAACCATGCCTGTGAAGTACTTTATCAGAGTGCCTGTCACTGGTCATTGTTAGTTGCACAGCCCCAGCATTATTATTATACTATTATTAAGTGTCATGGGATCTTTAGAAATCCTGCTGCATATAGGAGGTCGATAGAAGGAACTGGGATATTTTGTGGCTTATCATTTTTGCACAAATTATGTTCCCCTTATATTTCTTTTTATTAGACTCCCAGTCTCATGTTCTACTTTTCATGATAGGACAAAGAATATGGATTGTTTCATATGTTTAGTTAAGGTACCTACTCTGCTGTTTGAAAAATTTATTTGTAAGTGTTGAACATGTAAATAGGGGCGTTTCAAGTGTCTATGAATTATTTCTAAATACAGATGATAAATTCAAAGGACAAGGAAAACCTGCAATCATAGAGGAGCAAGCCTGCCTGTTTTCCCTTTGTCCCACAATCCGAAAACCTTTAAGTGTCCTTTTAACCTGAGTAAGAGTAGTTTCCTTTTTGCTTCCTCCACCCTCACCAGTACTGCTAGGAATTGAAGGGACTTCAAAATAAGCTTGAGATCCAGGACTCCCTTTATTCTGACCCTAGACACCAAGTCCCTGAGGAGTACACTGCAGTCAATCTCTTTGAAATTATAATTAATCTACATTTAAAAAGTGTTGTTTTAATCTGCATTACTCAGATGTTCATGAGCTTCTTCCCTGTTATTTGATGTCATATTTCCAACCACATGTTTGTAATGCCTATTAACTGTGACCCATACTCCCAAATCCTCCAGAAGCCTCAAGGGTTCTAAACGCATCCTTCCCAGCTTACACTAGCATCATTTGTTTCCTTTCTTGATCTCTTCCCACAAGTCAGAGAAGTCATTTTTACTTTTCTTGGTGACTTGTAAATACCACTTCTGGTGAATCACTTATTAATCCACTCTCTGTGGTAGCTGTGAGAGTTTTCTCTTTTACACTGTTGGGGAGAGGAGCTCAAAGTTGACATTATTTTAGGATTAACTTTAGGCACTATTTTTTTTCATTTTTTTTAAATTCAGTTTTTTAAATGATTAATTGCTGCAGCACAGGTGTGGGGAATGTTGATTGCACCACAGTTCATATGAGAGGTTAGTTCCCCAATCAGGGATTGAACCCATGCCTTCTGCATTGGAAGCATGGAAACTCAACCACTGTACTGCCAGGGAAGACTTGAGCTTAAATATGATTAAAAATTGGACAAATTTATACAGAGAATGATATGAAACATATAACAGTCTTATGAGAGAAATAACACAGGTGCCCACCCTGAGAAAATATTGTAAAAACAAAAAAATTGCCTGTTTTTCTCTACATCCCAAATACCTGCAATAATCCACTTTCTTCATTTACTTTGTCCAACGTGTGCAATTGACTGTTCAGTCAACCAGTGTTCAGAGTCTTATTGTGAACAATGTCATAGTGAAGTAATATGGTTCCATTCTTCTTCTCAACTCTTGCTTCATCTCTTAAGTTGATGTTTTCTATCTTTAAAAAAGGGAAGAAAATGTCAGCCTCTACTTTCAAAAAAAAAAAGGCATTGCTAACAAGCCTTTTCCATTGCTGTACTCCTCATCTATCTGGCCAGCATGACTTTCTTGACAATGCAGAATTTTTATCTGAAGAATATATTTCATAAAGAGAAAATGTTGTTCACAGGGCAGTGATTTACAAAGTAATTACATAAAATGATCTGTTCATAAACGCATTCTAGCCAAAAACTACCTGTCTCTAGAATCTGGCTGATTTGGTTGCAAATGGACTTTGGCCACTAGCAAGTACACAATCTTGGGGAAGTTATTTAGATCTCATCTAAATGCTTTCTTCCCTGTTATTTGATTTTTTTTTTCATATTTCCCAACCACATGTTTGTAATGCCTATTAACTGTGACCCATACTCCCAAATCCTCCAGAAGCCTCAAGGGTTCTAAACGCATCCTTCCCAGCTTACACTAGCATCATTTGTTTCCTTTCTTGATCTCTTCCCACAAGTCAGAGAAGTCATTTTTACTTTTCTTGGTGACTTGTAAATACCACTTCTGGTGAATCACTTATTAATCCACTCTCTGTGGTAGCTGTGAGAGTTTTCTCTTTTACACTGTTGGGGAGAGGAGCTCAAAGTTGACATTATTTTAGGATTAACTTTAGGCACTATTTTTTTTCATTTTTTTTAAATTCAGTTTTTTAAATGATTAATTGCTGCAGCACAGGTGTGGGGAATGTTGATTGCACCACAGTTCATATGAGAGGTTAGTTCCCCAATCAGGGATTGAACCCATGCCTTCTGCATTGGAAGCATGGAAACTCAACCACTGTACTGCCAGGGAAGACTTGAGCTTAAATATGATTAAAAATTGGACAAATTTATACAGAGAATGATATGAAACATATAACAGTCTTATGAGAGAAATAACACAGGTGCCCACCCTGAGAAAATATTGTAAAAACAAAAAAATTGCCTGTTTTTCTCTACATCCCAAATACCTGCAATAATCCACTTTCTTCATTTACTTTGTCCAACGTGTGCAATTGACTGTTCAGTCAACCAGTGTTCAGAGTCTTATTGTGAACAATGTCATAGTGAAGTAATATGGTTCCATTCTTCTTCTCAACTCTTGCTTCATCTCTTAAGTTGATGTTTTCTATCTTTAAAAAAGGGAAGAAAATGTCAGCCTCTACTTTCAAAAAAAAAAAGGCATTGCTAACAAGCCTTTTCCATTGCTGTACTCCTCATCTATCTGGCCAGCATGACTTTCTTGACAATGCAGAATTTTTATCTGAAGAATATATTTCATAAAGAGAAAATGTTGTTCACAGGGCAGTGATTTACAAAGTAATTACATAAAATGATCTGTTCATAAACGCATTCTAGCCAAAAACTACCTGTCTCTAGAATCTGGCTGATTTGGTTGCAAATGGACTTTGGCCACTAGCAAGTACACAATCTTGGGGAAGTTATTTAGATCTCATCTAAATGCCTCTTTTCTTATAAGTTCAGTAGTATTTTACTTCTCTCTACACTGCCTGTCCTTTGGTAAATGCTTCATAAACATACCATTTACTATTGCCATTCTCAATTATTGTTTAACATTATATTTTCCAAGATTGAGACAGATCTGAGAATATTGTTGAGATACATCTGGTCAGTTACTGTGGTTATTAAAGGCTACTAGTCTGCTTGTAAAATGTACTTTTTCTAGGTTCTTGATAATAGTTATGCTAATATTGGTATTATATTTTTAAAAAGGTAGTACTATAACATTACTTCAAATATGTGCATGCTTATGTGCTAAGTTGTTTCAGTCATGTCTGACTGTTTGCGAGAGTCATATAGTCATGTGGACTATAGCCTGCCAGGCTTCTCTGTCCATAGTATTCTCCAGGCAAGAACACTGGAGTGGGTTGCCATGTCCTCTAAGGGGATCTTCCTGACCCAGAGACTCAATCCTGGTCTATTAATGTGTCCTGGCCTTGGCAGGAAGGTTCTCTAACACACACTAGCACTACCTAGGAAACCCTTAAATATGTACCCTTCTATTCAAAATAGTACTATTTTTAATATCTTGCAAATGTTTCATTAACAAATACCTAGACTTCAACATTTTGATGATATTTTCATCTCATTGTGTATTTTATTAATTTAATCTTTCACTACACTGCCTTGACAACTCTGTTAAGCATGGACCATTGCCAACACAATTGGACCTACTTGTTCCTTTCACCTGTAAGTGTTTACTTTGTCACCCAATGTTAGCATTGAGAATTCAGAGACATAGCAGCATGTTGAATCCCAGGTAAGAAAAGGATGCTGTAGATTTATTTTGATACTGAAATGATTATCTCAAAGATCATCTTTACTGCCAAAAGCTCTACCAGTCTCTAGCTTGTCCTTTCAAGATCCTAAATGAAAAACCACAAGGAAAGATGTGTTCCAGTTGTGATACCCCGGCTGTGAGAAACAGGAGAGTGGAGAGAGGACATCATTTGGTCAGGATGTGTTTGTGGTTCCAGTTTTTACTTTTTTATTTTTAAATGATGTGTAGAGAAAAGATAGGAGGCAGGAAGGAGAAAGAGTTGACCATAATAATCTTGGTTTTAGCATCTGATGTTCTGTTTTTCCACCCATATTCACTCATTGAGAATTTCCTCTGTGCTTTTTTTCAGTTGCTATTAATTTTTTAATATATTTTTTGGCCACTTCTGTTGGTCTTTCATTTATTTATTTTCATCCCTCTTTGTTCTTTGACCTGTGTGGGCCTCCCATTGCAGTGACCTCTCTTGCTTCAGAGCATCAGCTCTGGGCGCATGTGCTCCAGAGCTCCGGCTCAGTAATTGGACACATCAGTCCAGCTGCTCCGCGGCACGTGGGATCTTCCCAGGCCAGGGATCGAACTGGCATCTCTTGCACCACAAGGCAGTGTCCTTACCCACTGGACCACCAGGGAATCCCTCAGTTGCTATTAATTTTTACGCATCTTTTAATATCTCAATTTTGAATAAATACTCTTTTCTTACAGAAGACAAAGTGGTATTGAAATCAAAATCATAATCTCTCCCAACAGATTCTGGAGTTTTTTTTAAAAAAGCAATTACTCACGCTATTATGGCTACATGGAAACACTTAGTAGGACATGAACGCCAGCTGTGTCTGAAACAATACAGTGCCTTCACTAATTCATACTTGGGATAGGCCCAACCAAATCTCAGTCTTTTTTTTTTTTTTTTTTGGCAAGCTTTTACAGGTTATTGAAATTCTTAAAGAATATCATCACCTCTTTTTAAAAATAACATTTCAGTCTTTAAATATGTTCATAATCAGTAGCACTCGTTTCTTGAATACCTAAAATGTGTGAGTAGACCCATGAGCTAGAGTAGCAATTAAACTTCTTTTTTAATATCATCTGTGTTCACCCACAGTTGATTACTTAAAGAAGTTTTGAAATGGTAAGAAAAAAAAAGAGAATTTGAAATTTCACAGGTGGCTTTGCAAGAGTGAAGAATGATCAGTTTGCCCAGAATACCTTTCCAGTGCTGTCATGTTGAAGGCTTGAATGATATATATGATGTATTTGATTTTATAAACCAGGTGGAGAGAGAAAAACAAATCATTTGGTCAGGCTTTAAATAAGAAAACCACAAGGAAAGATGTGTTCCAGTTGTGATACCCCTGTGAGAAACAGGAGAGTGGAGAGGACATCATTTGGTCAGGATGTGTTTGTGGTTCCAGTTTTTACTTTTTTATTTTTAAATGATGTGTAGAGAAAAGATAGGAGGCAGGAAGGAGAAAGAGTTGACCATAATAATCTTGGTTTTAGCATCTGATGTTCTGTTTTTCCACCCATATTCACTCATTGAGAATTTCCTCTGTGCTTTTTTTCAGTTGCTATTAATTTTTTAATATATTTTTTGGCCACTTCTGTTGGTCTTTCATTTATTTATTTTCATCCCTCTTTGTTCTTTGACCTGTGTGGGCCTCCCATTGCAGTGACCTCTCTTGCTTCAGAGCATCAGCTCTGGGCGCATGTGCTCCAGAGCTCCGGCTCAGTAATTGGACACATCAGTCCAGCTGCTCCGCGGCACGTGGGATCTTCCCAGGCCAGGGATCGAACTGGCATCTCTTGCACCACAAGGCAGTGTCCTTACCCACTGGACCACCAGGGAATCCCTCAGTTGCTATTAATTTTTACGCATCTTTTAATATCTCAATTTTGAATAAATACTCTTTTCTTACAGAAGACAAAGTGGTATTGAAATCAAAATCATAATCTCTCCCAACAGATTCTGGAGTTTTTTTTAAAAAAGCAATTACTCACGCTATTATGGCTACATGGAAACACTTAGTAGGACATGAACGCCAGCTGTGTCTGAAACAATACAGTGCCTTCACTAATTCATACTTGGGATAGGCCCAACCAAATCTCAGTCTTTTTTTTTTTTTTTTTTTGGCAAGCTTTTACAGGTTATTGAAATTCTTAAAGAATATCATCACCTCTTTTTAAAAATAACATTTCAGTCTTTAAATATGTTCATAATCAGTAGCACTCGTTTCTTGAATACCTAAAATGTGTGAGTAGACCCATGAGCTAGAGTAGCAATTAAACTTCTTTTTTAATATCATCTGTGTTCACCCACAGTTGATTACTTAAAGAAGTTTTGAAATGGTAAGAAAAAAAAAGAGAATTTGAAATTTCACAGGTGGCTTTGCAAGAGTGAAGAATGATCAGTTTGCCCAGAATACCTTTCCAGTGCTGTCATGTTGAAGGCTTGAATGATATATATGATGTATTTGATTTTATCTCAAAATTGAGTAGCCTTATTTTAGTATAAAACCCTATAAAATGGGGGGAAAAGCATTTTATTTATCCCTTGTTACCCTTATAAATGATATCCACCTTGAATAATTGTTCAATCGAAGCCGAGCTCAATACATAGAGAAAAGTACACTTCCTCTCTTTTTCAACAGTGGCCAGAGCATCAAACAGGCAGTCACATGCTTTTTTAAAATTTTTGGGTGCCCACGTGCTTGTGTTAAATCACTGATAATATGTACCATCACAAATAAAAATAAAATTCTTCTTCATTGGTAATGTCCTCTGGGTGTTAAACCCATCACTTTCCACATTTCCACAACATATTTATATACACATGTAGTTTTCTTTCTCCTAGAAATCTATAAATGGAATTTTTGAATGGAAATTCTATGATATAAATAACTTTGAAAGCTTTCTCGTACTTTTACCTGCTTTGCAATCAGCCGTTTTCTCCTTCAAAATCAATGCCTCTCATTAAGACTACTTTTGGCAGGATGAGGGTCTAACATCAGTTTGCAGAAAAGTGGTCGTGATTTTGCCTCTGGGTTTGTTTTAATTGTTCCTCTCCATGCGGCACACTTTGTGGCTTGAATAGAGAACTCGTTTCTAAGCTTGCCTCCTATGTTTCTCCAAAGCTTGTTGTGAGGACTACATTAACCCACCCCATATTACCTCCTGCATATCTACTCTGTCCCCACTCAAGGTGCTGCTGATGTTAAGTGTAAACTAGACAGTTCCCGTGTTCATGGAATTTAATTCCAGTTGGGAAAGCCTGAACACAGACAAGACTAAACTCACAAGTGAGGACTGGAGACTAGATAAGGCAATATGGTAACATGTGAGTAGAGCTTCAAAGATCTTCTTCAGAAAGGTCATGGAAAACTCCTCTCAGACATGTCATTTGAGCTGAGGTGTGAATAAGAAGAAGCAAGGTAGCTACAGGCAAACCTGGGATAAAACAACATGTCTGAATGTCCTGAGAATGGGGATGTGGAGTGCTAATAGAAGGAAAAGGAATCTCAAGAAAGCCTTATATGACTGAGCTGGAGGGCATAAGGGATGAGAGTCATGGGGCGGGCGGCTGGAGGGAGCAAAATCATGTGAGACCATGATATATAAGGAGTGTTGGCTTTACTTTAAATGAAAATCAAGCCACTGGAGAGCTTTTAGGATGGGAGTAGCATGGTGTCATTCATATTCAAGAGTAATAATAGTATATGCAGTAGGTGCCTATTTTGTTAAACCCTTGGATAAATGTACCATCACAAGCCAGTAAAAAAAATACACTTCCTCTCTTTCAACAGTGGCCAGAGCATCAAACAGGCAGTCACATGCTTTTTTAAAATTTTTGGGTGCCCACGTGCTTGTGTTAAATCACTGATAATATGTACCATCACAAATAAAAATAAAATTCTTCTTCATTGGTAATGTCCTCTGGGTGTTAAACCCATCACTTTCCACATTTCCACAACATATTTATATACACATGTAGTTTTCTTTCTCCTAGAAATCTATAAATGGAATTTTTGAATGGAAATTCTATGATATAAATAACTTTGAAAGCTTTCTCGTACTTTTACCTGCTTTGCAATCAGCCGTTTTCTCCTTCAAAATCAATGCCTCTCATTAAGACTACTTTTGGCAGGATGAGGGTCTAACATCAGTTTGCAGAAAAGTGGTCGTGATTTTGCCTCTGGGTTTGTTTTAATTGTTCCTCTCCATGCGGCACACTTTGTGGCTTGAATAGAGAACTCGTTTCTAAGCTTGCCTCCTATGTTTCTCCAAAGCTTGTTGTGAGGACTACATTAACCCACCCCATATTACCTCCTGCATATCTACTCTGTCCCCACTCAAGGTGCTGCTGATGTTAAGTGTAAACTAGACAGTTCCCGTGTTCATGGAATTTAATTCCAGTTGGGAAAGCCTGAACACAGACAAGACTAAACTCACAAGTGAGGACTGGAGACTAGATAAGGCAATATGGTAACATGTGAGTAGAGCTTCAAAGATCTTCTTCAGAAAGGTCATGGAAAACTCCTCTCAGACATGTCATTTGAGCTGAGGTGTGAATAAGAAGAAGCAAGGTAGCTACAGGCAAACCTGGGATAAAACAACATGTCTGAATGTCCTGAGAATGGGGATGTGGAGTGCTAATAGAAGGAAAAGGAATCTCAAGAAAGCCTTATATGACTGAGCTGGAGGGCATAAGGGATGAGAGTCATGGGGCGGGCGGCTGGAGGGAGCAAAATCATGTGAGACCATGATATATAAGGAGTGTTGGCTTTACTTTAAATGAAAATCAAGCCACTGGAGAGCTTTTAGGATGGGAGTAGCATGGTGTCATTCATATTCAAGAGTAATAATAGTATATGCAGTCATCTCCCAAGGTTTAGTCTTGGCTCTGTGGCTTACTTCCCTAAGTCACTGTTTTGTTATCCATAAAATGGGCATCATTATGATCATATTTAGACAGCCTGTGATCATCACTCATGTGCAAAAGATGAAAGACAGTCAACACACACTGTTCTGCCAGCAGTAAGTCTTCAGCAGACAGAGGTATTCAAGAAAACATTTAGGTCTCTCTTAAATGTACCCTTGTTTCTCTCACCCGGACCATTCATTAATTTCTTTTGTATTCTCCTCCTCTTCCTTAATATATGAAATTTTTGACAATTTTCTCTGAGATTCCTGGCATTTGGTCCTCTGGAGATGGCAGGGGGTCTGGTTTACTGTCTGTTAATTTTAGCTGTTCTCTGCTGGAAGCACCATCACAACTAGAATAACCAGGGGGACTGGGAGGTGGTGCAGCCTATTAAGTGGCCCCATGGGGCTGCCCTAGCAGAAAAAATCAAAACAAACAAACAGCATACCAAAACAGGTTTGGGCATCAGGGGGTTTAAAAATGGACATTTTCCCATTAATAACATATCAGTTAAACTCTAGCATGACAGCTTTCAAAAAGTTCCTTCTAACAAAACCATTTTGAATCCCAAATTATGCATTTTGCCTACAAATGTCAAAGCCAAATGACCCTTAGATAATTATTTTGTGGATAACTTGGTCCACGTTTTTCAAGGTCCAGGTTATAGTAAATAGAAGTAAGTAATCTGCTGCTGTTTCTTATTTCCAATTGTTCTGTTTCACAGAACCCCAGATCTCTTCAGAAAGGTCATGGAAAACTCCTCTCAGACATGTCATTTGAGCTGAGGTGTGAATAAGAAGAAGCAAGGTAGCTACAGGCAAACCTGGGATAAAACAACATGTCTGAATGTCCTGAGAATGGGGATGTGGAGTGCTAATAGAAGGAAAAGGAATCTCAAGAAAGCCTTATATGACTGAGCTGGAGGGCATAAGGGATGAGAGTCATGGGGCGGGCGGCTGGAGGGAGCAAAATCATGTGAGACCATGATATATAAGGAGTGTTGGCTTTACTTTAAATGAAAATCAAGCCACTGGAGAGCTTTTAGGATGGGAGTAGCATGGTGTCATTCATATTCAAGAGTAATAATAGTATATGCAGTCATCTCCCAAGGTTTAGTCTTGGCTCTGTGGCTTACTTCCCTAAGTCACTGTTTTGTTATCCATAAAATGGGCATCATTATGATCATATTTAGACAGCCTGTGATCATCACTCATGTGCAAAAGATGAAAGACAGTCAACACACACTGTTCTGCCAGCAGTAAGTCTTCAGCAGACAGAGGTATTCAAGAAAACATTTAGGTCTCTCTTAAATGTACCCTTGTTTCTCTCACCCGGACCATTCATTAATTTCTTTTGTATTCTCCTCCTCTTCCTTAATATATGAAATTTTTGACAATTTTCTCTGAGATTCCTGGCATTTGGTCCTCTGGAGATGGCAGGGGGTCTGGTTTACTGTCTGTTAATTTTAGCTGTTCTCTGCTGGAAGCACCATCACAACTAGAATAACCAGGGAGACTGGGAGGTGGTGCAGCCTATTAAGTGGCCCCATGGGGCTGCCCTAGCAGAAAAAATCAAAACAAACAAACAGCATACCAAAACAGGTTTGGGCATCAGGGGGTTTAAAAATGGACATTTTCCCATTAATAACATATCAGTTAAACTCTAGCATGACAGCTTTCAAAAAGTTCCTTCTAACAAAACCATTTTGAATCCCAAATTATGCATTTTGCCTACAAATGTCAAAGCCAAATGACCCTTAGATAATTATTTTGTGGATAACTTGGTCCACGTTTTTCAAGGTCCAGGTTATAGTAAATAGAAGTAAGTAATCTGCTGCTGTTTCTTATTTCCAATTGTTCTGTTTCACAGAACCCCAGAAATTCAGTATTTAATGATTCAAAATATCTAGTTGGATGGCCTCTGTAGAAGTAATATCCAAATAATTAGGTATATTTTGTCTTCTCTTTCATTTAAGGAGTCCCAAACCTAAAACCCTACATAAAGGAATTTGACATTTAAATATAAGATACATGAACTACAAATCTTTATTGTTAGCCTAGTCATAATATTGCCATGGAATTTTCATAGTAAAGGCATAACATTTAGATTGTAGGTCATTAAAACAATTTCACATTTCTTTTTATTTGAACCATTTCATATAGAAGCAAACGTTATACCTTATTTCATTGCTTGGTTAATATCAGCCTGCAATAAAGAAGGATGTTTTGGAAGAGAATTATAAAATAAAGTTGGTTTCCCTATATTGGCAAGGAAGGCAGAAAGATTTCTTTGGAATATTAAACCTAGGATGAAATTGTATCTATTAGAGAAAAACATGGGTGGTGGTAAAGAGAGGTTAAAAATGTTTCTCTGTAAAGTCAAGAAAATTTACTTGAAAAAAAATGAGATTATATCTATGCAAACCCAAGATTAAGAAAATGGGGTGTTTAAATGCAAGGAAATGTAAGATAATTATTTTGTATTACATGACACATCTCTTTTGTCTTACCTTACATCTCTTTTCCCTCCTTACCTAGCTAGTGTTTTCTACAAATAAATCACATTTGCTCTTGAAATATGCATATATACTTACCTATATATTTCTATGTACTTGCCTATACACCTACAAACATTTATCAATATATATATATATAGATAGATAGATAGATATAGATATATATACACACACACACACATGGATCAGTTTAGGAAGCACAAGTTAAGCTTGTCTGTTCTACTACTTACTATTTCTAAAAGGACATTCCCATACAGAATGCCTATAGGTAGTATTTTCACTACTACGTCACAAGAATAAAAATGTTTCAATCACATATATTTACAAGGAAAATCATTATGACTTTACACTAAGGCAAACACTTCAGGGCTATTGTTTTATTGTATGTTTCAATGTTTTCTATAAACTGAAACTTTGAGTATATGTATCTCTACTTGAGAAAAATAATGGCTCAGATGAGAGATAATATATAGAAGTTAAATTCTAATGCAATAACACCTCTGCAAAGAAACTTTTGCCCCTGTTCAGTTACCCACCTGCCACCATAGACTTTTTAGGTAGCATCCCCAATTTGGAAAAACACAGTGAGTGATTTATTCCCAAAAAACAGCACATCACAGGCATGGACTCACTATATTTACATAAATTACAAACATTTGAGTTTTGCAGCATGAAGCAACCAAAATTGAAAGAGGGGTCTAATATCACCCTAAATTATCACTTCCATAAATATATTTATTTGAACCATTTCATATAGAAGCAAACGTTATACCTTATTTCATTGCTTGGTTAATATCAGCCTGCAATAAAGAAGGATGTTTTGGAAGAGAATTATAAAATAAAGTTGGTTTCCCTATATTGGCAAGGAAGGCAGAAAGATTTCTTTGGAATATTAAACCTAGGATGAAATTGTATCTATTAGAGAAAAACATGGGTGGTGGTAAAGAGGGGTTAAAAATGTTTCTCTGTAAAGTCAAGAAAATTTACTTGAAAAAAAATGAGATTATATCTATGCAAACCCAAGATTAAGAAAATGGGGTGTTTAAATGCAAGGAAATGTAAGATAATTATTTTGTATTACATGACACATCTCTTTTGTCTTACCTTACATCTCTTTTCCCTCCTTACCTAGCTAGTGTTTTCTACAAATAAATCACATTTGCTCTTGAAATATGCATATATACTTACCTATATATTTCTATGTACTTGCCTATACACCTACAAACATTTATCAATATATATATATATAGATAGATAGATAGATATAGATATATATACACACACACACACATGGATCAGTTTAGGAAGCACAAGTTGCTTGTCTGTTCTACTACTTACTATTTCTAAAAGGACATTCCCATACAGAATGCCTATAGGTAGTATTTTCACTACTACGTCACAAGAATAAAAATGTTTCAATCACATATATTTACAAGGAAAATCATTATGACTTTACACTAAGGCAAACACTTCAGGGCTATTGTTTTATTGTATGTTTCAATGTTTTCTATAAACTGAAACTTTGAGTATATGTATCTCTACTTGAGAAAAATAATGGCTCAGATGAGAGATAATATATAGAAGTTAAATTCTAATGCAATAACACCTCTGCAAAGAAACTTTTGCCCCTGTTCAGTTACCCACCTGCCACCATAGACTTTTTAGGTAGCATCCCCAATTTGGAAAAACACAGTGAGTGATTTATTCCCAAAAAACAGCACATCACAGGCATGGACTCACTATATTTACATAAATTACAAACATTTGAGTTTTGCAGCATGAAGCAACCAAAAATTGAAAAGCAGTGGTGTCTAATATCACCCTAAATTATCACTTCCATAAATATAACCTTTATCATTTCTTCCTTGAACTTAAAAAAGAAAAACCAGTAAAGGTAACCCCACTGCATGTTTTTCTTCTGCTTGTTGTATGTTTTACTTTTAGAGTGAATCAGCTTGGCTCAAGGTACTCATTAGTGCCCAATTCGTTTTTCTTTGTCTCTTTAAAGAAACCTTGCAAGCACTTGGAACACTTATTCTATTTTGATTCCACAGTTGAAAATTATATTCACATAAGTAAGCATATTACCAAACAGCAGTAAATCATTATTTCTTAGGTGACCAACGTCAGCAGGAATCTCATATACTTCTCTGCTGGAGTTGATTTCTGAATTCATTGAATAATTGTTGGTGCTGCTTTTCATAAATGAAAAACATCTTTTGCTTTCTGTTCTGGTTAACTTCTAAATACTACCTCTCCTCCTCATTTCCTCAACACTTCTGAGAAGTATTTGTAAAGGAGGGGGAAGAATGAAACTTTATATTCAGCAAATTTCAAGGGGGTTGATGGAATATAATCCTCAACAACCACTTCCCCAGTCCTGAAATTTATAGCTTCTTATTAGGAACCTTTGGGTAAAGAACTTTTCTATTTCCCCATTGACCAAACTTATCAACAGTAGGTAACTCATATTCCTTGCCCTTCAAGTGGATTTATAAGACATTGATTGGTTTCAGGTCAGTTTTGCTAAAGGTTAGACATTGTGGCCATATTCCAGGAATTGTGAGAGTTCTCTATTGGTTTAGATCTGCAGTGAATATTTTTAATGGCTACTGAGTACAATATATTATGTTAGGCACTATTATAGGGAGAACTACCAAATAAGACTTTAAAATTCATTTCAGCATTTAGACTCAGGAAGAGTAACAGTGGCAGGCTGACATTCTGCCTAACGTCTAGATTGTTTCTGTGATGCTATTAATCCTTCCAAAGTTTTTTCTTTGTGATGTAATTAAATTCTAATGCAATAACACCTCTGCAAAGAAACTTTTGCCCCTGTTCAGTTACCCACCTGCCACCATAGACTTTTAGGTAGCATCCCCAATTGGGAAAAACACAGTGAGTGATTTATTCCCAAAAAACAGCACATCACAGGCATGGACTCACTATATTTACATAAATTACAAACATTTGAGTTTTGCAGCATGAAGCAACCAAAAATTGAAAAGCAGTGGTGTCTAATATCACCCTAAATTATCACTTCCATAAATATAACCTTTATCATTTCTTCCTTGAACTTAAAAAAGAAAAACCAGTAAAGGTAACCCCACTGCATGTTTTTCTTCTGCTTGTTGTATGTTTTACTTTTAGAGTGAATCAGCTTGGCTCAAGGTACTCATTAGTGCCCAATTCGTTTTTCTTTGTCTCTTTAAAGAAACCTTGCAAGCACTTGGAACACTTATTCTATTTTGATTCCACAGTTGAAAATTATATTCACATAAGTAAGCATATTACCAAACAGCAGTAAATCATTATTTCTTAGGTGACCAACGTCAGCAGGAATCTCATATACTTCTCTGCTGGAGTTGATTTCTGAATTCATTGAATAATTGTTGGTGCTGCTTTTCATAAATGAAAAACATCTTTTGCTTTCTGTTCTGGTTAACTTCTAAATACTACCTCTCCTCCTCATTTCCTCAACACTTCTGAGAAGTATTTGTAAAGGAGGGGGAAGAATGAAACTTTATATTCAGCAAATTTCAAGGGGGTTGATGGAATATAATCCTCAACAACCACTTCCCCAGTCCTGAAATTTATAGCTTCTTATTAGGAACCTTTGGGTAAAGAACTTTTCTATTTCCCCATTGACCAAACTTATCAACAGTAGGTAACTCATATTCCTTGCCCTTCAAGTGGATTTATAAGACATTGATTGGTTTCAGGTCAGTTTTGCTAAAGGTTAGACATTGTGGCCATATTCCAGGAATTGTGAGAGTTCTCTATTGGTTTAGATCTGCAGTGAATATTTTTAATGGCTACTGAGTACAATATATTATGTTAGGCACTATTATAGGGAGAACTACCAAATAAGACTTTAAAATTCATTTCAGCATTTAGACTCAGGAAGAGTAACAGTGGCAGGCTGACATTCTGCCTAACGTCTAGATTGTTTCTGTGATGCTATTAATCCTTCCAAAGTCTTCTTCTTTTATGCTTTTGGTTGATGTAATTAAATTTTTGAGTTTCTAATTAGAAGGGAAGCTGAAACAATTTAAGGAGTTTTTTTGTTTAAATTTATTTTTTCTTGATTAAATATGTTTATATTTATTTCCATATTTATCTAAGCTCCTAAAGTGAAAATATAAAATGAATATTAGCATAAATCAGAAAATAGTAAGATAAATTCTAAGAAACATTCCAGAATAAAATATAATTCACATTAGTTATTGCCCTACTACTGAAAAACTCCTATAAATCAATAAATTTGCAAAAACTACAATGTAGTCTAGATTTAGGAACCTCCCCAGAATAACTCAAATGTGTCTTTTCTCAAATTAAAAAGAAGTCTATGTAATTACAGGAAAAAAGGCAGTACTTTTGAATTATTCTGCCATGGAATTCCTGTATCTCTTTACAAGAACGAATTTTCATATGAATATGAGTTTTAATTAACATGATGGACAGGGTACTTTTCAGATATTCTGAAATGTTTTAATATAAACTGTTACTAAATAAAAACATTGAAATTATAATAATGCATTAAGATAATCAAACAGTTTAATAATACACAGAAACATTTTAAAACAAGATGTCTATTTTCATTAATATACTACCCTTAAGATATTCAAGTCAAATTGTTTCTAAATAAGTAATTATTTTGTACTTCAGATGGTATCTGAAAAAATGAATTAATGTTGTATTATTGAACTTCTGAACCCCATAAAATCATTTCAAAAAAGATTAAGTAATCTGCAATGCAAAATGACTTACCCCTGAATTTTATGCCCATTTAGCATAATGGTGACTCTAGAGGTATTGACAGTACATCTAATTTCTGATTTCATATTCATAAAATAGTTGAAATTTAGAATATATTGTCATATATTGGCACTATCTCCTCCCACACAAAGAGAATATTATATAGTTAGGTCAAATTCTTCGAGTTTCTTTTACCTTATGGGGAAAAAATATGAAATTATAGGTAAGGTTTTAGTTTAATTTGAGGTTTGAGTTGAATATGCTATATAAGCCATCTATCTTCTTGTCCAGAATTTAGCAAGGTTGCAGACAGAACCTCTTGGCTAGAGAGAAAATATTTAGGAGCTGAATGCTAACATGACAACCATGTGTACAGGTGCTAAGATTCCATATGTATCTCACTTACTGTATCAATTGTTATTTTAAATAACTTTCCATTAGGCAGAACTGTTTCCTAATGTGTGCCTTTTGAGTTCTTCATGGAGGAAAATAAAAGAATGGCATGATCATAGAGATTTAGGGAATGCTCCATATTTTTTACCTTTAGTACATGAAAGTTCTCAGGGTTCTAACAGGAAAAATTATCCATGGAATTCTTTTTGAAAAAATGTCTAGATTTAGGAACCTCCCAGAATAACTCAAATGTGTCTTTTCTCAAATTAAAAAGAAGTCTATGTAATTACAGGAAAAAAGGCAGTACTTTTGAATTATTCTGCCATGGAATTCCTGTATCTCTTTACAAGAACGAATTTTCATATGAATATGAGTTTTAATTAACATGATGGACAGGGTACTTTTCAGATATTCTGAAATGTTTTAATATAAACTGTTACTAAATAAAAACATTGAAATTATAATAATGCATTAAGATAATCAAACAGTTTAATAATACACAGAAACATTTTAAAACAAGATGTCTATTTTCATTAATATACTACCCTTAAGATATTCAAGTCAAATTGTTTCTAAATAAGTAATTATTTTGTACTTCAGATGGTATCTGAAAAAATGAATTAATGTTGTATTATTGAACTTCTGAACCCCATAAAAATCATTTCAAAAAAGATTAAGTAATCTGCAATGCAAAATGACTTACCCCTGAATTTTATGCCCATTTAGCATAATGGTGACTCTAGAGGTATTGACAGTACATCTAATTTCTGATTTCATATTCATAAAATAGTTGAAATTTAGAATATATTGTCATATATTGGCACTATCTCCTCCCACACAAAGAGAATATTATATAGTTAGGTCAAATTCTTCGAGTTTCTTTTACCTTATGGGGAAAAAATATGAAATTATAGGTAAGGTTTTAGTTTAATTTGAGGTTTGAGTTGAATATGCTATATAAGCCATCTATCTTCTTGTCCAGAATTTAGCAAGGTTGCAGACAGAACCTCTTGGCTAGAGAGAAAATATTTAGGAGCTGAATGCTAACATGACAACCATGTGTACAGGTGCTAAGATTCCATATGTATCTCACTTACTGTATCAATTGTTATTTTAAATAACTTTCCATTAGGCAGAACTGTTTCCTAATGTGTGCCTTTTGAGTTCTTCATGGAGGAAAATAAAAGAATGGCATGATCATAGAGATTTAGGGAATGCTCCATATTTTTTACCTTTAGTACATGAAAGTTCTCAGGGTTCTAACAGAGAAGACGTCTCTTTATCACTGTGTCTCCCAAATTCCATTGCCAGATATTCTACAGAATAGTATGGTGTACAAAATTCCTCAATGTAAAATGACATCTACTACTAGCTACCTGCTAATTTTGTCTACCTTCAGTCTAATTTCCCAACTTTAATTTTATCAGGGAACCCGAACTGCAGCCAGAATGAACTGAATCCCCAGGATGTTCCTCGTGTGTGCCTTTGTTCACATGCCCTCCTTATGGAAAGTCTAGGGCATGTGCTATATTTTGATGAAACCGTATACCTGTTAAATCTCAGTGGCTATTAGGTTTACCACATATATGCTTGCAAAGATGATACGCCAATGTGAGATTCTAGGTGTACAACATATCAAATGAAGCTTGAACATACAGTTTTAGTAGCTCTGGAACACTGTGTATTATGCCAGGCATTATTCTGAGAAAACCAACAAGTGAGGTTTTTTCCGTGTAACACATAACAGAATTCATTACTAAGGCTTTCACAGGGAGCAGAGAGGATCAAGTCAGCCTTATGGAAAGAATAGGACATGTGCTATATTTTGATTTAATAATGTACCTGTTAACTAGTTTGCAAATGTGAGCAGAAGCTCTCAAGTTACAGGACCCTTGCCTGTAGTGAGTAGGAAGATTTAAAAGGGAGATGGTTTGCTTTGTAGATGCGCTTCGCCTGCTTTTGTGACTAAGAAACAAAAATCCGCGTGGGTCGCTTTCTAAGCTGTGATTCAGTGACTCAAGAATTGTTAAGGCACTAAACCCAGTGGTGAAAAGAGTTTGAATTGTATCCTGTCTCTGCTAACTGTGATATTAGGAAACTTACTTAACCTTTTTCCCCCTAAAATGCAGACAGAACCTCTTGGCTAGAGAGAAAATATTTAGGAGCTGAATGCTAACATGACAACCATGTGTACAGGTGCTAAGATTCCATATGTATCTCACTTACTGTATCAATTGTTATTTTAAATAACTTTCCATTAGGCAGAACTGTTTCCTAATGTGTGCCTTTTGAGTTCTTCATGGAGGAAAATAAAAGAATGGCATGATCATAGAGATTTAGGGAATGCTCCATATTTTTTACCTTTAGTACATGAAAGTTCTCAGGGTTCTAACAGAGAAGACGTCTCTTTATCACTGTGTCTCCCAAATTCCATTGCCAGATATTCTACAGAATAGTATGGTGTACAAAATTCCTCAATGTAAAATGACATCTACTACTAGCTACCTGCTAATTTTGTCTACCTTCAGTCTAATTTCCCAACTTTAATTTTATCAGGGAACCCGAACTGCAGCCAGAATGAACTGAATCCCCAGGATGTTCCTCGTGTGTGCCTTTGTTCACATGCCCTCCTTATGGAAAGTCTAGGGCATGTGCTATATTTTGATGAAACCGTATACCTGTTAAATCTCAGTGGCTATTAGGTTTACCACATATATGCTTGCAAAGATGATACGCCAATGTGAGATTCTAGGTGTACAACATATCAAATGAAGCTTGAACATACAGTTTTAGTAGCTCTGGAACACTGTGTATTATGCCAGGCATTATTCTGAGAAAACCAACAAGTGAGGTTTTTTCCGTGTAACACATAACAGAATTCATTACTAAGGCTTTCACAGGGAGCAGAGAGGATCAAGTCAGCCTTATGGAAAGAATAGGACATGTGCTATATTTTGATTTAATAATGTACCTGTTAACTAGTTTGCAAATGTGAGCAGAAGCTCTCAAGTTACAGGACCCTTGCCTGTAGTGAGTAGGAAGATTTAAAAGGGAGATGGTTTGCTTTGTAGATGCGCTTCGCCTGCTTTTGTGACTAAGAAACAAAAATCCGCGTGGGTCGCTTTCTAAGCTGTGATTCAGTGACTCAAGAATTGTTAAGGCACTAAACCCAGTGGTGAAAAGAGTTTGAATTGTATCCTGTCTCTGCTAACTGTGATATTAGGAAACTTACTTAACCTTTCTAGGCTGGTTTCTGCCTCTGAAAACTGGAATAATATTACCAATTTCCTCGAGTCCATGCATGAATGAATAATAAACTCTATATAAACACTCAAAAGATTGGCATGTGGTACATTCTCTATGTGTGGAAATATTATTAATAACATTACCTTTCTTCATCCTTTGCTATTCCTTCCTAAGTCACAAAGAAGTCAGTAGCCTTTCATGAATATTCACCCCCTTTTAGAATCATGAAGCATTCTTAACCACCTATATTTTTCTTGAAAAGAATAAGATTCTAAATTATTACCAAGGTCAATTTTAAAAGATAGAACATTTTATCTATAATGCATAATTGTCAATTGTAATTCAGTTATTGTATAAAGACATTGTTTAATTTCATTTATACCTTTGACTATCTCCTATGGCTGACAAAAAAAGTCCTCTTTAACATGGTACTGCTAACCTTTGCCCAATTACCACCGTCTAATGTTTTCAGAAATAATTTATTTGCAGTAAATAGATTTTATTTTTAAAATGCCTATCCAGCCTTTTATATGTTATAACCAGATCCTGTTTTAATGAGATAACTCTAGATAGCACAGTTCTATTTTCATGTCTCTTGTATAATATATTGAGATCATTCTACTTATAACAATTTAATGAAAATAAATGTTTTTGTGTTATTTAATAGAATTTCTATAATACAATGAGTTTCCTGAGATAAAAGCTTCAAGGCTAAGTGAAATGTAGAACAAGGACAATGATTTTAATGGAGAGATGGCAAACAGTGTTCATCTAGGGTGCCAACTGCAACTCATTGGAAATAATTTCCAAGATTCTTGCATGAAAAGGATGATTCCTTAGGAACAAAGAGTTTCATGATGGTCATAAGACTCTGAGCAGGATATAGCAGGTCTTGAGCAGGTATTCATTTTTCCTGTCCAAATTAAACGTATGTGCTGTCTATAGTTGCTGAGAAATTAAAAAACGTTAGTGTTGTAATCGCGTTTAAAAAAAATCCGCGTGGGTCGCTTTCAATTTTCACTCAAGAATTGTTAAGGCACTAAACCCAGTGGTGAAAAGAGTTTGAATTGTATCCTGTCTCTGCTAACTGTGATATTAGGAAACTTACTTAACCTTTCTAGGCTGGTTTCTGCCTCTGAAAACTGGAATAATATTACCAATTTCCTCGAGTCCATGCATGAATGAATAATAAACTCTATATAAACACTCAAAAGATTGGCATGTGGTACATTCTCTATGTGTGGAAATATTATTAATAACATTACCTTTCTTCATCCTTTGCTATTCCTTCCTAAGTCACAAAGAAGTCAGTAGCCTTTCATGAATATTCACCCCTTTGAGAATCATGAAGCATTCTTAACCACCTATATTTTTCTTGAAAAGAATAAGATTCTAAATTATTACCAAGGTCAATTTTAAAAGATAGAACATTTTATCTATAATGCATAATTGTCAATTGTAATTCAGTTATTGTATAAAGACATTGTTTAATTTCATTTATACCTTTGACTATCTCCTATGGCTGACAAAAAAAGTCCTCTTTAACATGGTACTGCTAACCTTTGCCCAATTACCACCGTCTAATGTTTTCAGAAATAATTTATTTGCAGTAAATAGATTTTATTTTTAAAATGCCTATCCAGCCTTTTATATGTTATAACCAGATCCTGTTTTAATGAGATAACTCTAGATAGCACAGTTCTATTTTCATGTCTCTTGTATAATATATTGAGATCATTCTACTTATAACAATTTAATGAAAATAAATGTTTTTGTGTTATTTAATAGAATTTCTATAATACAATGAGTTTCCTGAGATAAAAGCTTCAAGGCTAAGTGAAATGTAGAACAAGGACAATGATTTTAATGGAGAGATGGCAAACAGTGTTCATCTAGGGTGCCAACTGCAACTCATTGGAAATAATTTCCAAGATTCTTGCATGAAAAGGATGATTCCTTAGGAACAAAGAGTTTCATGATGGTCATAAGACTCTGAGCAGGATATAGCAGGTCTTGAGCAGGTATTCATTTTTTTCCTGTCCAAATTAAACGTATGTGTGCTGTCTATAGTTGCTGAGAAAATGTACCAAAAAAAAGGAAACACCAAGAATATTCAGTGTTGTAATGACTATTCAATCACCTGACAAGAAAATGGTACTCTGGGTAATGTTAATTGTGGGCAGGTTTTGCCCCATTTTATTTTTTTTATATCCTCTTTATCCTTTCTTGCATCCCTCCTCCTTTTTCCCTTTCCTCTTCTGCTTTTAATTTGCCTTATTCTTTTCTCCATCTCTTTCATTTTCGTTCCTTCTTGAAGCGTTTTGATTGACTGTGTGCTTACATGACCAGTTCAATCAAGAGTCTGTGCCAGATGTGAACAATAATATTGTTTTGTTTGTTTTTGTTTTCAGTCACTAAGCCATGACTTACTCTTTTGCAGCCATGGACTGTAGCCCACCAGGCTCCTCTGCCCATGGGATTTCCCAGGCAAGAATACTGGAGTGGGTTTCCATTTTATTCTTCAGAAAGAGAATACCCAGGGATCAAACCCACATCTCCTGTATTGGCAGGCAGGTTCTTTACCCCTAAGCCACCAAGGAAGTTTGATTGTATCGAACTGGTAAATTGCCATTAGTCCTGATCACATAGACGACTCCAGGTAGCTTTGCCTCACCAGCATAAGGACGTTCCAGACTGCTGTTTGTAGCCCCCTCCCTCAACCACCCAGCAAGCTCATGACCCAGGATGCCTCTCTTTCTCCACTCCACTCCTCAAGGTGGTGGAGAGCTGACTGCTTTGAAAGTGCTTGCATTCTTACCACCCACCCATCTTTCCAGGACTGTCCTTTCATGTTAATTACCCTTTGTACTTCCTAGATATTAATCCAATGTTTGCTTGACTATTAACACTTTCCAAGCCCAGCCTAAAGGTGACTTTTGCTATAATTAATGTTGACCATATTCTAAAAAGTAATGTTTATAGCAGAGTTCATCTTTTGTTAGTTTGTTGGGAGAGAGGGGGCAGGAGGGAAAATAATATTCTATGGAAATTTAGCACTAGCAATTGAATCTTACCTGTCTCTACATTAACTAAAGATTAATAATAATTTTCTGTTGTATGCATTCAATAAGCTCTTCATTTTTCAAGTGACATTTCTGTGTAACTCTATGGATGTTTTTGAAACTCCCTGATCCAAATAAGTATAAAATATTATATTGTATATACTCTATTATGCACTTCCTTAAATATTATTTTTCAGCTGTTTTTCTATACATGTATCAATTGAGCTCTATAGGTTCCCTTTTATCAAATCCTAATGAGAAAAACCAAGTACAAAGTAATTTTGTTCCCTATTTCATCAGCCAATAAGTTACTCTTACTGATTAAATAGTTCCGTGATATGGTCTTAACCCTTCTTCTCAGGTAGAAATAGGAGGCAGAAGAATGGCTTCTCCCTTTCATGTGTTATAGTGGTAACGGGTATGGGAAACCTCTCTCTAATGAACAGTTTGTTTGTTCTTTTATTACTCTATAATAATTATACTTTTCCTCTTCTGAAAATGAGATTCTATGCTTTCTTGTGAAGATGGGTAAGACAGTGGGGGGAGGTTATTCTGTTTTCTTTTGGGAGAGTGTTGCAGCTACAGAGCAGGGTCACTGTTGGAGCATCATTTGGCGAGTTTCTCTAGAATCAGATGCCTTCTCTGCCATTTACTTGACAGGTGTCTTTGGATCAATCTCTTATGCTTTCTGCACCTCAGGTGTTTGTTGCAAAATTTAGTTATACCAAAGGAGGAAATAATGGAAAAGAACATATTTGTCTCAAAAAAATTAAATATTATTAAACAATTTCTCCCACTGTAAAAATCCTACATGTGGAAACCTAAGCCCTTTCCTCATTTTCCTATAGGTGATTATTTTTACAAATTGCTATCATTTTTTACTTGTTTTCTTTTTGTTCACCCAGTGATTTTTCTGAAATGGGGTCACCTGTGTCAATTTGTAACTAGATTTCAGTCCTTTCAAGTGCTTATAGCATTACATTGAATGAATCATTTATTTGACCATTTACTAATGATGAATGTTTGTATCATTTATAATATTGTGTGTTACACAAAATGATATGATAAGCATCCTTACATAGGTGTGAATGGCTCTACATTGGTTGATAACTAGAAGTGGATTTGCTAGTTTTAGGTTACAAGGTTGTCAGTTTTAATAATAATTTTCTGTTGTATGCATTCAATAAGCTCTTCATTTTTCAAGTGACATTTCTGTGTAACTCTATGGATGTTTTTGAAACTCCCTGATCCAAATAAGTATAAAATATTATATTGTATATACTCTATTATGCACTTCCTTAAATATTATTTTTCAGCTGTTTTTCTATACATGTATCAATTGAGCTCTATAGGTTCCCTTTTATCAAATCCTAATGAGAAAAACCAAGTACAAAGTAATTTTGTTCCCTATTTCATCAGCCAATAAGTTACTCTTACTGATTAAATAGTTCCGTGATATGGTCTTAACCCTTCTTCTCAGGTAGAAATAGGAGGCAGAAGAATGGCTTCTCCCTTTCATGTGTTATAGTGGTAACGGGTATGGGAAACCTCTCTCTAATGAACAGTTTGTTTGTTCTTTTATTACTCTATAATAATTATACTTTTCCTCTTCTGAAAATGAGATTCTATGCTTTCTTGTGAAGATGGGTAAGACAGTGGGGGGAGGTTATTCTGTTTTCTTTTGGGAGAGTGTTGCAGCTACAGAGCAGGGTCACTGTTGGAGCATCATTTGGCGAGTTTCTCTAGAATCAGATGCCTTCTCTGCCATTTACTTGACAGGTGTCTTTGGATCAATCTCTTATGCTTTCTGCACCTCAGGTGTTTGTTGCAAAAATTTAGTTATACCAAAGGAGGAAATAATGGAAAAGAACATATTTGTCTCAAAAAAATTAAATATTATTAAACAATTTCTCCCACTGTAAAAATCCTACATGTGGAAACCTAAGCCCTTTCCTCATTTTCCTATAGGTGATTATTTTTACAAATTGCTATCATTTTTTACTTGTTTTCTTTTTGTTCACCCAGTGATTTTTCTGAAATGGGGTCACCTGTGTCAATTTGTAACTAGATTTCAGTCCTTTCAAGTGCTTATAGCATTACATTGAATGAATCATTTATTTGACCATTTACTAATGATGAATGTTTGTATCATTTATAATATTGTGTGTTACACAAAATGATATGATAAGCATCCTTACATAGGTGTGAATGGCTCTACATTGGTTGATAACTAGAAGTGGATTTGCTAGTTTTAGGTTACAAGGTTGTCAGTTTTTAATTTTGATAAATATTGTCTAAAACTGAAAGTCTCTCAGTCATGTCCAACTTTTTGCAAACCCATGGACTGTAACCCACCAGTCTCCTCTGTCCAGGGAATTCTTCAGTCAAGAAGACTGGAGTGGGTGGCCATTCCTTTTACCAGGTTATCTTGCTGACTCAAAGATTAAACCTGGGTCATCTTCAGTGAAGCCAGATTCTTTACCATCTGAACCACCCAGGAAGCCCCAAATATTGTCTGGTTTGCCCTCAAAGTAGCTTCCACCAAGAGTGTAAGAGATTTCCCTCCAAATTTACAGACACTTGATACTATGGATCTTATGAAAGTTTGGTCTTTATCTGCCAATTTTATTAGAAAAACATTGTTTTACTAGCATTTCTTAGTTCTATTTGAATCCATACAAATGAGTGAGTTAAGTTTCTAATAAAATAATAACTAATTTTTAAAATATAAATTGCATTAGAGAATTGAGGTCTTTGAGGCATTTTTTTCAAAAACAGCATTATTCACCCATGTCTTGGAATTATTGGATGGGTAAAAAGAGAAATTGCATAATATGGTCAGACTTCATTGACAGCTCTCACTTCCAACCTACTTAGTGCCAGGGGCCTGTTATTTGTAGAAGCATCTCCATTGAGTTTACCATTAGCTGGTTATGAAGATGCAAGAATCTTACTCCTATTTTAAGGTATCTTGGTTTAGAGTTGTGCAACTTCTTATATAGGAATGGTTTATGAAACATTACCTTTTCTGGGCTAAAAATGAAGTTACTGTGTATACAGAACTTTGCAAATACACAAAAGGTCACACTGATTGATGACCTTTACAATTTAGTAGTTTAGATCAAGAAAGAGATGATGGTAAGTTTTATAATGCCTTGAAAATCTTTCAAATGGTCAAGGCATTTCAATAACATGATATTTTCTCTGTCTGTTCTACATTTTGAAACAATGAAACCCAAGAGAATGAGTCTCCATCCAGTAATGAGTGTCTTCTGCGTGGACTTGGTGAGGCCAACCTAGCAGTGGTCATAGAATTATCAGGTGGGATGTCAAATCCAAACCTAAATTTCTTTTCATGAGTAGAACTTTATCAGGACAGCTAAGAAAAGCTTTTGTTTAATTATTGTCTATGGCTGCTGGTCCTACAAAGGCAAAGTTGAAAAGTTTAACTGTGAGGCTATCTGATACAAAGTCTAAATTATTGGCTGCCTGGCCTCTTATTGTAAAGTTCTACTAACCCAGGATTTTCTGCATACATGATCTGAGTAGACTACATTCTGAAAGTTTGAGAATCATCTTGCAAATATATATGTAGATCCTATGTTTTTATTACTTTGAAATATCTAAAGAATTTTGAATAAATCTCTTAGCAGATGGATTATAATGGAAGAAGTTTACAGTGAAACTTTGTTGATAAAATAAATTTTGTTTGTCATAAAAATGGATGAGAACTGTAGTACAAGTACTTCTGAAACCCACCTTAACTGACTGAAAGCACTAATTTGAACAATCCATTTTGCTTGTTATTATTTTCTAGTATACTACTGAAAGGGTATCTCCTTTACCTTGAACAAAAGAGCTTATTATATGTAGTAACGCTGACTTCTAAAAATTAAAAAAAGACAGCCAAATTATGGTTTATGCATATTTGTAGTGTTTAATGATAAAAAAATCTGTCTTTTGATTGTTCAAAATATCTGTCATTTTATCCCAGTAAGTTAATTCATTATGTTCAAAAAGACTTGCTTAAAATAGAATTAAATATTAGCATATTTACTTGCAAATAAATGATTAATAGGTACATTTTATATTTTCTCAAATCATAGTGACTGGCATGGTGGTAGATAAATAAGGTAATCTCAAGAAATATTACTAATGCAAGAAAATACTGCTAGCCTCAAATTTTAACAACATAGTCTAACCATCATCAAAGTATGAAACATCATATAGTATAACATTTTTTATATTTCTGTACATCCAGTGTCCAGTAAACTTGTCTCAAAGTCATACATATGTACACACACACACACATACAAGCACACATTGAACTGAACTCTACCATGGTAAAAACCTGCACTGGTGATGTTCATATGTAACAAATGAATAAGCTCTCAGCAAAGAAACATCAGACATTTGGAGACAATCAAGTTTCAATATAAAACTAATGAATGTCTGGAGAAAAATCAGAAACTACTGTTAGTACATATCCAAAATAAAAACAAAAGTAATCACACCTCAAAGAAATGCAAATTAAGAGGAACATCCCAACTTATAAGTCAGTTAGAGAAAGAACTCAGTCAGAGGTAGGTTACTGACCCTAAATAAACAGAACCAGATTTCTATTCTAAACACTTATTTATTTATTTATTTATTTATTTATTTGAGGAGGTCGGGTTGGGGAGGGAGAGGAGAGGGCGGGCCACTTCTATTGGTCTTTCATTTGTCCATTTTCATCCATCTTTGTTCTTTGGCCCAGGTGGGCCTCCCATCGCAGTGACCTCTGTTGTCACAGAGCGCCGGCTCTGGGCGCATGCTCTCCAGAGCTCTGGCTCAGTAATTGGACACATCAGTCCAGCCGCTCTGCGGCACGTGGGGTCTTCCCAGGCCAGGGATCGAACCGGTGCCCCTTACACTGCAAGGTGGTGTCCTTACCCACTGAACCACCAGGGAAGCCCAGATTTCTATTCTAAAAGCTGAAACTCTCCAACTTCTACTGGATCCTATCATGCGGTTGGCAGTAATTTTATTCAGAGAACACACTATGTTTATTTTGACCAACAAATAGGAGAGAAACCTCATGTATTTTCTAATCTATAACCAGAAAGCTGGTGCTAGGTAAATCTGAGTGAACTTTTGCAGAAAATATACATTTGGGCAAGTATTAAAACAAATTACTGTTCTGAAATGGTATTTATAGAAAAACAGCCACAATATCAGTCTTATCAGATTCAATGTGAACATTGACTCATACATATTGTTCCTTATTGATATTCAAGAGGCTCAATTTCTCTATGTCCACTTGGAAAACTGTATCTAATAATGACACCAACCTTATAGAGTTGGGGAAAATTAAGAGCTATTATACATAAAGTATGAAACATCATATAGTATAACATTTTTTATATTTCTGTACATCCAGTGTCCAGTAAACTTGTCTCAAAGTCATACATATGTACACACACACACACATACAAGCACACATTGAACTGAACTCTACCATGGTAAAAACCTGCACTGGTGATGTTCATATGTAACAAATGAATAAGCTCTCAGCAAAGAAACATCAGACATTTGGAGACAATCAAGTTTCAATATAAAACTAATGAATGTCTGGAGAAAAATCAGAAACTACTGTTAGTACATATCCAAAATAAAAACAAAAGTAATCACACCTCAAAGAAATGCAAATTAAGAGGAACATCCCAACTTATAAGTCAGTTAGAGAAAGAACTCAGTCAGAGGTAGGTTACTGACCCTAAATAAACAGAACCAGATTTCTATTCTAAACACTTATTTATTTATTTATTTATTTATTTATTTGAGGAGGTCGGGTTGGGGAGGGAGAGGAGAGGGCGGGCCACTTCTATTGGTCTTTCATTTGTCCATTTTCATCCATCTTTGTTCTTTGGCCCAGGTGGGCCTCCCATCGCAGTGACCTCTGTTGTCACAGAGCGCCGGCTCTGGGCGCATGCTCTCCAGAGCTCTGGCTCAGTAATTGGACACATCAGTCCAGCCGCTCTGCGGCACGTGGGGTCTTCCCAGGCCAGGGATCGAACCGGTGCCCCTTACACTGCAAGGTGGTGTCCTTACCCACTGAACCACCAGGGAAGCCCAGATTTCTATTCTAAAAGCTGAAACTCTCCAACTTCTACTGGATCCTATCATGCGGTTGGCAGTAATTTTATTCAGAGAACACACTATGTTTATTTTGACCAACAAATAGGAGAGAAACCTCATGTATTTTCTAATCTATAACCAGAAAGCTGGTGCTAGGTAAATCTGAGTGAACTTTTGCAGAAAATATACATTTGGGCAAGTATTAAAACAAATTACTGTTCTGAAATGGTATTTATAGAAAAACAGCCACAATATCAGTCTTATCAGATTCAATGTGAACATTGACTCATACATATTGTTCCTTATTGATATTCAAGAGGCTCAATTTCTCTATGTCCACTTGGAAAACTGTATCTAATAATGACACCAACCTTATAGAGTTGGGGGGAAAATTAAGAGCTATTATACATAAAGCACTTTTTTTTTTTTTGATTTGCACTGGGTCTTTGTTTCAGTGCCCAGGCTCCAGAGGAGTGCCCAGACTCAATAGATGCAGAGTGGGCTTTAGTAGCCCCATAGCATGTGTGATCTTAGTCCTCCAACCAGGAATTGAACCTATGCCCCCCGCATTGGAAGGCAGATTCTTAACCATGGACCACCAGGTAAATTCCATACATAAAGCACTTTAGAAAGTCCTGCTGAATAGTGTTCCATTAATATCATCTGCCTATTCTAGTAATGTTAATAGTAGACAAACTAGTAACAGTAGGCAGAAGCATCTTTAGATGTCCCGAAATTTCCCAATTTAGAGTGCAAGCAAATAGTACCAATTTTACCACATGCAGTGTCCTGATACTTCATTATAAGAGACAGATGTAAGCCATTCATTTGTTTATTTGCTCTAGAAACACTAAGCAGGCTTTGTCCTAGTTCTGGGTGGATATACTGGACACAAGCACAGTGGCAAAGTTGTCTCTGCTCTCAATGAGTGTACGTCCCAGGATGGGAAACAAAAGCAAATAATTTCAAAGCAATTCTATGTAAGACAGAGGTAGGAACGCAGAATAACTCAGTAGCAAATAGCTAAAAACTATTGTAAAGGGGAATGTCATAAATCCATTTTGTGCTCCTAACAACCTTGCAGGGCTGGTCTTATCATCCCCACTTTGCATATGAAAAAAATATAGTGGGGGGAGGGATATCATTAGCTTGGAATCACTCGGGAGGGTGGCAAAGGCAGAGTTGATCCTGGGTCTTCAGAGATCAAACGCCATGGTTTTCCAAGCCCTCAGACTTCGTTTGCCTGGATCAGGGCAGGAGAGAGTTGGCTTGGGCATTGCTTTCTCCCCTGGGTGCCTGTCCAAACCATCCCTTGTCTGGACACCACAAATGGAGCAGAAAGAAACATGGAGAGAAGCCATTTCATTTTAGGACTCTTGACTGCAGTCTGTTCAGTTTGGCCTGATTTCTTCTCGGTGCTTACGTACATGCTAATCGCTGCAGCTAAATGGTGTCCTTGTAAATAATAATGTTGTGGTGAAACGCTTAATCTTCCCTGTGGATGGTGGACCTCTTCAGCTGTTGGTCTAGTGATAAGCTGAGCAATGGGAGTGGAGCTTCTGGGTTCCCTGAAACCACTTGTTGACAGTGTTAATGAATGACTGATATTGAAACACAAGTGATTTGAGTTGGAATGAGGAAAAACATAAACAGTATAAATTCTGCTTTTGGCTGAGTTTTCTTTCTTTTTTTTTTCTTTATCTCTTGGACTTTAAGATTCTAGGGACCATCTATTCCCTATCTCATCTGTTGACGGGATCTCTTCAGACCATACGGAAATAATTCTGAATAGTCCTCTTCAGCCCTCCCTCTGGGTACCCCACCTCAAAAGCCTGGATGAGATCTACAAATATAAACAGTGACTCTTTGCCCTAGTCTCTCTGTTTGGCCTCAATTGAATCACTCTCCCTCCTTCCAATTTGGAAAGTTTATCATTTTAAACTCTACCCACATATTTCCTGGGCCAAAGTGTGTTCATTTCTTATACCATTCTAAATATATGAGTTGGAACTGATTATTTCATTCTCCACCAACAGCTTTTCATGAAGTTGGAAAACATACTTTCACTTTCTTCTAGTCGTCTTGTTGCCCGAACTCTTACTTTTACCATTTCTCAGTGTTTGCTTATGACTGTTTTCAAGAGCAGAATGATGCTGTGAGAATTATGCGGTGAACACCTTAAGTTTTGGGAGAGTTGATATCCATTTAATGTCTAACTTTGGTAACACAGCTATCATCTTAATTTTCTAACCCCATCTCAGTCTTTAAAACACGCACACACATACTAGAGATTAGAATTAACAAATGGACAGGAATGCGAGCTTTAAAATTGCTTAGTCCTGGTTTTAAAGATTGACTACATTGGGTCAGCCTCAGAACCTGTCTGACTTCCTATTTTATGGAATAAGGAGGGTAAATCCCATTCCAGAGACTATGTGCAGATTAGGTAAAGCAACATGTGCTAAGAAATCAGTATAGTTCATAGTAGGTACTTAACAAATCGTAGATGTTTAAAATAATTCCTACCCAATAAGTATTGTTAGTTATTAACGTAAATTGCAATTGCATTTAAATTCATCAATGTTAAAGTGTGTTAAAATAGTTTGAACTTAACTGATTTCCTAGTTAATTTAACTAACATCTCCCTGATCCTCACCAAGCCAAGAAAGTGTTACAATCCAGAGTGGAGAGAGCATCTCTGACCCAAGGTTTAGCCAGGAAAGTCTTATTTCCCATTTAGAGAACCAGGGAATGCTTTGCAAACATGAGCAGTAGTACCTGACCCCACCGGAATCACACAAAGCTGCTTGCCCACAGAAATTCTGGGCTTCCTCCCAAATGCTTCATCTGAAGGTGAATGCCTAGTGCAAAATGCCACATATGTGACTCTCCATCTCCTAAACAGTTAACGCAGACTACCAAGAAGAGCCCCTGTCCAAGCTGTCTTTCTTAATGAATTGTGACAATGCACTAATCTAAGCACGATTGGTCCAGCGTCCCTCATTGTGATGGTGGTGTTTCCACTGAGCAGAGCAGAGTGGCAAGGGTACTCTGAGGTGGTGGCTTGTCCGGGGCCGAGTTTGATTTATGGAATGAGACCTAGGAGCCTGGATTGAACAGATTGGCTTGCAAGAGACAGCTGTACTGGAGGGGCTGCTGCCAGGTATGGGGAGTGGAAATAGAGAAAAAAGAACAGTGGGATAAAATTCCTTTCCCAGTCCCCACTTATCAACACGAAACATCTGTTTCAGCTACAGTGGTTCCCAGCGGCAGGCAGAATTATTGATACAGCGAAATCGCTGCCTCTGTGCTGCACAATGGATGCCCCCACCCCAGCCCTGCCGGCCGCATTGTAATCATTCGTTTCTGTACTAGTGCTACCAAAGACCCTGTGCGCCACGTGAGAGGCGAGCTGTGCCAGGGCGATTGTGCAAATGGGTAGGGTGGTTTAAAACATTAAACCCTTATTTTATGGAATAAGGAGGGTAAATCCCATTCCAGAGACTATGTGCAGATTAGGTAAAGCAACATGTGCTAAGAAATCAGTATAGTTCATAGTAGGTACTTAACAAATCGTAGATGTTTAAAATAATTCCTACCCAATAAGTATTGTTAGTTATTAACGTAAATTGCAATTGCATTTAAATTCATCAATGTTAAAGTGTGTTAAAATAGTTTGAACTTAACTGATTTCCTAGTTAATTTAACTAACATCTCCCTGATCCTCACCAAGCCAAGAAAGTGTTACAATCCAGAGTGGAGAGAGCATCTCTGACCCAAGGTTTAGCCAGGAAAGTCTTATTTCCCATTTAGAGAACCAGGGAATGCTTTGCAAACATGAGCAGTAGTACCTGACCCCACCGGAATCACACAAAGCTGCTTGCCCACAGAAATTCTGGGCTTCCTCCCAAATGCTTCATCTGAAGGTGAATGCCTAGTGCAAAATGCCACATATGTGACTCTCCATCTCCTAAACAGTTAACGCAGACTACCAAGAAGAGCCCCTGTCCAAGCTGTCTTTCTTAATGAATTGTGACAATGCACTAATCTAAGCACGATTGGTCCAGCGTCCCTCATTGTGATGGTGGTGTTTCCACTGAGCAGAGCAGAGTGGCAAGGGTACTCTGAGGTGGTGGCTTGTCCGGGGCCGAGTTTGATTTATGGAATGAGACCTAGGAGCCTGGATTGAACAGATTGGCTTGCAAGAGACAGCTGTACTGGAGGGGCTGCTGCCAGGTATGGGGAGTGGAAATAGAGAAAAATGAACAGTGGGATAAAAATTCCTTTCCCAGTCCCCACTTATCAACACGAAACATCTGTTTCAGCTACAGTGGTTCCCAGCGGCAGGCAGAATTATTGATACAGCGAAATCGCTGCCTCTGTGCTGCACAATGGATGCCCCCACCCCAGCCCTGCCGGCCGCATTGTAATCATTCGTTTCTGTACTAGTGCTACCAAAGACCCTGTGCGCCACGTGAGAGGCGAGCTGTGCCAGGGCGATTGTGCAAATGGGTAGGGTGGAAAGGCAAATTTTCCCCAGGAGCAATAAATTCCTGCCCACTGTTCTGTTTTACTGTGGACGAACACAGCGATTATACTGGTTGGAAGAGAAGCAATATGCTTCTGTCTGTCTCCAATTGTATTTAATATTCTTTTTAATGGGAGAGCATAGCTTTTATTTAAACTAAACATAATGAATGCATTTGGAGATTTGGATCGGTTTAAAAAAAAATCCTGCTAGCTCATATGTTATGTAAGCACATGCTGCTATAAATAGGAAAACAAATATGCTTAGTTCAGCTTTTTGTTAAAAGAAATTTGATTAGGGATGTGCAAAAGTTGATGCTGTTAGCCAGCACGTGGCACCAGGGAGCAATCCATACCATGTGAGAAGGAAAATTAAATGCATTTATTATCAAAGAAACTGGTTTTGCAGAAACACACCAAGAAAGTTTACATGCCCAAAGAAATAGGAACTCGAATGCTTTAATTTCACTAATACCATTTCATGATGTAAGGTAACAAACTTGCCTGAGTCCATATGGCAACTAAAGAACCATCAGAAGATTTGTTAACCAAGTTCTTGCAGTTCTTAGTCTATTCTAAATAGCAGAACAGTGCAAAAAAAGAAAGAAAATAAAACTAACCCAAGAGCCTACCTCTTGTAAAGGTGTTTACTTTTGTGTGTATCCCCATTGTCCTTAGCCTTTTTTTTTTTTTTTTGGTGGGGAAGTTGGGGAGGGAGGGGAGCAGGCGGGCCACTTCTATTGGTCTTTCATTTGTCTATTTTCATCCATCTTTGTTCTTTGGCCCAGGTGGGCCTCCCATCGCAGTGGCCTCTGTTGTCGCAGAGCACCAGCTCTGGGCACATGCGCTCCAGAGCTCTAGCTCGGTAATTGGACACATGGGTCCAGCCGCTCTGCGGCACGTGGGATCTTCCCAGGCCAGGGATCGAACCGGCATCCCTTGCACTGCAAGGCGGTGTCCTTACCCACTGGACCACCAGGGAAGCCCTGTCCTTAGCCTTTGAAAGAATTGTATTTGCACCCTCTTATCCGATAAGGCATTTATAGGTATTTTTTAAAGATATAGTATGAAAAATTGGGTGTAGGAAAATAAAAATTTTAAAATTAATCTCCCAACTGAAATCATAATGGAGCCAATGTAGAAGTGAATATAGACAGTGCTATAGGGTTTGCTCACTGGTTTTCCTGGAGTACTTAGCATTGATCCTTGGGATGAGAAAAATAGAGTCTGGTGTTTCAGACAACAGTGAATTTGAACATTGGAAAATTAATAAGCAGATCCTGCCTGTCAGCCTGGGCCCTGAAGAGGTTAAGAGACTTCAGTGCTGACAAGGTGATAATGAGGATTTATGGTGAGAGGAAGGTGAAAGTGGGTGGAGGCTCCCAGGCTCCCCTGAGTGGTGGCTCCAGGCCCTCTGCAGCACAGTACCTCCACAGGACTGAAGGTCACCTTCTGGCTTGCAGTACAGCCTGGCTAGATTGTGGCTAAGTGCACACACACTAAAGATACATGAGTAAGTGTATGTGTGTGTATCTGTGTGTGGAATTGTATTCGCTGATGTTTTGGTGCTTGGTAATTTCAGATAGACACTGGGCTGAACCGCATTTTCATTAAGAAAAGAAAATACTCTCTTTGTCTACTATAAGGTGTATTTGGATGCATGAATGGATAGTATAAATAGCTCATACAGCCCTCAAATATCTTTAAGTTCTGTCCCCTGCCAACATATATATATTTATTTATATATATTTGTTTATTTATTTATATATAATTTTCCTCAAAAATAATGTCTAATCAATTTTAACTCAGGAAAATTTGTACTTGCTTTTCCCTTTGACTGGCACACACTGGACTTTTCCAGGGCCTGTTTTATCACCATTGAACAATCACCCCCAGATGTCTCTTTGTCACCTTCCTCTTCCCTTACCACACGATCATATTTTCCTGCTTTCTTTTCCTTATAGCTCTTTATTTCAAAATGTATCTTGTTTATATATTATTTATTTTTTTATATAAATTTCCTCAAAAATAATGTCCTCTCAGTTTTAGCTCAGGAGAATTTGTACTTGCTTTTCCCTTTGACTGGCACACTCTTTCTGGACTTTCCCAAGGCCTGTTTTATCACCATTGAACAAACACCCCAGATGTCTCTTTCCTCTTCCCTTACCACCCACGATCATATTTTCCTGTTTTCTTTTCCTTATAACTCATTAGTTTCAAAATGTATCTTGTTTCCTTACCTGTTAATGACCTCCCTGCTGCTAGAATGTAAGTCCCATGAGAGTCAGGACCTTGTCTAACTTCCTGTTATTTCCCTTGCCCCAAGAATTGTGTCTTTTACTTGGTGCAAATAAGAATTTCTGGAGTCTGTGAGAGGTGGATGCAGTCTTGGTAGATTCTTTAACTTTCCGTGTGACAGTCCTTAGATTTTGAGGTCTATAGATTCTACTAAGTTGGTGACTCTTAATAAACAGCTCATGCTGGCTGGGAGCCTTAGGAAAGAAAGGAAGTACCCGTGGGGCTGCATATGATCTCCGCTCACATGGGAGGCTTAGGTTCAAATCAGAATGTATGTTCTCAACTCTTCCCCTCATTTGCCATTGCATTAACTTAGTTTAGTTTTCACGACTTTCACTCTGTGCTAAATTAGATACCTTAATGGGTGGTATGACTTATTAGTCAAAAACTAAGGAGGGGTTTTTTTTACGACTTTCACTCTGTCTACTATAAGGTGTATTTGGATGCATGAATGGATAGTATAAATAGCTCATACAGCCCTCAAATATCTTTAAGTTCTGTCCCCTGCCAACATATATATATTTATTTATATATATTTGTTTATTTATTTATATATAATTTTCCTCAAAAATAATGTCTAATCAATTTTAACTCAGGAAAATTTGTACTTGCTTTTCCCTTTGACTGGCACACACTGGACTTTTCCAGGGCCTGTTTTATCACCATTGAACAATCACCCCCAGATGTCTCTTTGTCACCTTCCTCTTCCCTTACCACACGATCATATTTTCCTGCTTTCTTTTCCTTATAGCTCTTTATTTCAAAATGTATCTTGTTTATATATTATTTATTTTTTTATATAAATTTCCTCAAAAATAATGTCCTCTCAGTTTTAGCTCAGGAGAATTTGTACTTGCTTTTCCCTTTGACTGGCACACTCTTTCTGGACTTTCCCAAGGCCTGTTTTATCACCATTGAACAAACACCCCAGATGTCTCTTTCCTCTTCCCTTACCACCCACGATCATATTTTCCTGTTTTCTTTTCCTTATAACTCATTAGTTTCAAAATGTATCTTGTTTCCTTACCTGTTAATGACCTCCCTGCTGCTAGAATGTAAGTCCCATGAGAGTCAGGACCTTGTCTAACTTCCTGTTATTTCCCTTGCCCCAAGAATTGTGTCTTTTACTTGGTGCAAATAAGAATTTCTGGAGTCTGTGAGAGGTGGATGCAGTCTTGGTAGATTCTTTAACTTTCCGTGTGACAGTCCTTAGATTTTGAGGTCTATAGATTCTACTAAGTTGGTGACTCTTAATAAACAGCTCATGCTGGCTGGGAGCCTTAGGAAAGAAAGGAAGTACCCGTGGGGCTGCATATGATCTCCGCTCACATGGGAGGCTTAGGTTCAAATCAGAATGTATGTTCTCAACTCTTCCCCTCATTTGCCATTGCATTAACTTAGTTTAGTTTTCACGACTTTCACTCTGTGCTAAATTAGATACCTTAATGGGTGGTATGACTTATTAGTCAAAAACTAAGGATGTTTCTCTGTGGGGTGTTACTATTAATATCACATCATATTTCATTGTTCTGACTCTTTAATGTGTTGATATCCACAGTTAATGTAATATTTTGCAAGAATATATGGTTTCCAATTTTTTAGTTTTAAAAATCACTGTTTCAAGAGTTATGAGAGCTGTTGCCTTTTATATTAGAAAACGAACCACTAAACTGCTTCCTAAAATGTATTCCTCTCCTATAGAAGATGTCAATATAATCATAAACATGTTCTTGGGAACAGAATTATTTATTGGCACACACGCAGTTCAGGCCAATTTTGCTTTCCCTGAGGAGGCAAGTTCATGTGTCGTTTCTCATATTCAAGTGACAGTATCTTGACCCCAAGATTGTCAGAGACTCCCAACAGGACCTGGCCATGAGATGACTCTGGAAGAGGCTGTAACAAGCCCTGTGCACACGCCACATGGTTTCAATTACAGCTTTCTATGACTAGACAGTGTGGTGCCAGGAAAGAACGATTGAAAATTATGCAAAAGGTCTTTGTCTTCATGATTCAGATACCTGGGTCTCTGCTTTCAGGATCTTCCTCTCCTTATGACTTATTAACATTTGTTTTATCTCTGTGAAGATCAGTCTCTGGAGTTAGGGATTCTGTGTTGAAATAAGATGAAACCAGAAAGAATAGCCCAAGTCCCTGTACCCATCCTGCCGTGCTTCCTTCATGTCCACCCTCATCTGAGCCCTGTGATAAAATTGCCTTTCTGAAGGGTGCTTTGGGAAACAGGCACCGGATAACAAGTATTTTTTCCTTAAGGCTGCAGTCAGTGAAGGTTTTCTCAAAATTTGGAGAGGCATCATGGTGACTTTTCCTATGACTTAACAATTAGATCAGATCACAAAACATTACCCACAGAGTTCTTTGAAGAGGTATGATAATGACTTATGACAGAAAAATAAAGTTTAGGTTTAATAAACCGTTGAATAATATTGATAATATCAGCTCAAGTCAGTTATATGACTGTTCTAGCTTCTGAGTAGGAAGATGGACTTTTTTTTTTCAAAATTTTCTAGAGAGGGGTTTCCCTGGTTGTCCAGTGGGTAAGGACACCACCTTGCACTGCAAGGGGCTCGGTCTGATCCCTGGCCTGGGAAGATCCCATGTGCCATGGAGCAGCTGGACTGATGTGTCCATTTACTGAGCCAGCACTCTGGAGCACAAGTACCTGGAGCCAGTGCTCGGGCACGGATTAGTTTTAAAAATCACTGTTTCAAGAGTTATGAGAGCTGTTGCCTTTTATATTAGAAAACGAACCACTAAACTGCTTCCTAAAATGTATTCCTCTCCTATAGAAGATGTCAATATAATCATAAACATGTTCTTGGGAACAGAATTATTTATTGGCACACACGCAGTTCAGGCCAATTTTGCTTTCCCTGAGGAGGCAAGTTCATGTGTCGTTTCTCATATTCAAGTGACAGTATCTTGACCCCAAGATTGTCAGAGACTCCCAACAGGACCTGGCCATGAGATGACTCTGGAAGAGGCTGTAACAAGCCCTGTGCACACGCCACATGGTTTCAATTACAGCTTTCTATGACTAGACAGTGTGGTGCCAGGAAAGAACGATTGAAAATTATGCAAAAGGTCTTTGTCTTCATGATTCAGATACCTGGGTCTCTGCTTTCAGGATCTTCCTCTCCTTATGACTTATTAACATTTGTTTTATCTCTGTGAAGATCAGTCTCTGGAGTTAGGGATTCTGTGTTGAAATAAGATGAAACCAGAAAGAATAGCCCAAGTCCCTGTACCCATCCTGCCGTGCTTCCTTCATGTCCACCCTCATCTGAGCCCTGTGATAAAATTGCCTTTCTGAAGGGTGCTTTGGGAAACAGGCACCGGATAACAAGTATTTTTTCCTTAAGGCTGCAGTCAGTGAAGGTTTTCTCAAAATTTGGAGAGGCATCATGGTGACTTTTCCTATGACTTAACAATTAGATCAGATCACAAAACATTACCCACAGAGTTCTTTGAAGAGGTATGATAATGACTTATGACAGAAAAATAAAGTTTAGGTTTAATAAACCGTTGAATAATATTGATAATATCAGCTCAAGTCAGTTATATGACTGTTCTAGCTTCTGAGTAGGAAGATGGACTTTTTTTTTTCAAAATTTTCTAGAGAGGGGTTTCCCTGGTTGTCCAGTGGGTAAGGACACCACCTTGCACTGCAAGGGGCTCGGTCTGATCCCTGGCCTGGGAAGATCCCATGTGCCATGGAGCAGCTGGACTGATGTGTCCATTTACTGAGCCAGCACTCTGGAGCACAAGTACCTGGAGCCAGTGCTCTGCAGCGAGAGAGGCCACTGTGATGGAAGGCTCACACAGGCCAAAAGAACAAAGATGGGTGATGAAAGACCAATAGAAGTGGCAAAAAAAAAATATGTATATGTATATATATATATATGTTTCTAGAGAGTTGATAAACATACATGTGTTGAAAGTGAGAGAGTAACATATTCTTAGCCTGGAAGATTCTATAAAGAGGAGGCTCATTATGGCTCTTGTGTTTTCTCATCAGTGAATTACACATGCCTAGGACATAGGAAGAATTCATGGAGTATTTTTCAGAGAAACTTATGAGCAAATAAATGTTCAATTAAATTTATTCTCTTATATCTGGGAACAGAAACCTAGGGGAAATATACAGTTAACCCAGAGTGACAGAGCCGGTTTGTAGCTAAAATGAGTCAGTGCTTTTCCACTACATCAGTAACAACAGATATGTTGTAAAAAGTGGAATGTCTTAGATATTGGAAGGGAGACTTAGGCGTATACCTTATTCATAATGGCTGTCCGTGTTACTTTGAACCTGGTGCATGGATCTATTTAGTTGAAGGCGTCTGTGCTAGTGTTAAATCAAATTCACTGACAATAAGTTCAGATTCTTATTATCAGAGACCAATATGGCAGCTGTGGAAATGTAAATGAATTTCTGTAGGTGAGGGAGATGCTGAATGAGAAGGTGAGCTTTCTGACAGCATGCCAGATTTCCATGGATGGAGGGGGAGAGAGAGAGCACAGGAAAAGTGGGATGAGAAATTGGAAACAGCCCAGAGAGGAAATTTGACAATATAAAGTTTAGGTTTAGATAAACCGTTGAATAATATTGATAATATCAGCTCAAGTCAGTTATATGACTGTTCTAGCTTCTGAGTAGGAAGATGGACTTTTTTTTCAAAATTTTCTAGAGAGGGGTTTCCTGGTTGTCCAGTGGGTAAGGACACCACCTTGCACTGCAAGGGCTCGGTAGGATCCCTGGCCTGGGAAGATCCCATGTGCCATGGAGCAGCTGGACTGATGTGTCCATTTACTGAGCCAGCACTCTGGAGCACAAGTACCTGGAGCCAGTGCTCTGCAGCGAGAGAGGCCACTGTGATGGAAGGCTCACACAGGCCAAAAGAACAAAGATGGGTGATGAAAGACCAATAGAAGTGGCAAAAAAAAAATATGTATATGTATATATATATATATGTTTCTAGAGAGTTGATAAACATACATGTGTTGAAAGTGAGAGAGTAACATATTCTTAGCCTGGAAGATTCTATAAAGAGGAGGCTCATTATGGCTCTTGTGTTTTCTCATCAGTGAATTACACATGCCTAGGACATAGGAAGAATTCATGGAGTATTTTTCAGAGAAACTTATGAGCAAATAAATGTTCAATTAAATTTATTCTCTTATATCTGGGAACAGAAACCTAGGGGAAATATACAGTTAACCCAGAGTGACAGAGCCGGTTTGTAGCTAAAATGAGTCAGTGCTTTTCCACTACATCAGTAACAACAGATATGTTGTAAAAAGTGGAATGTCTTAGATATTGGAAGGGAGACTTAGGCGTATACCTTATTCATAATGGCTGTCCGTGTTACTTTGAACCTGGTGCATGGATCTATTTAGTTGAAGGCGTCTGTGCTAGTGTTAAATCAAATTCACTGACAATAAGTTCAGATTCTTATTATCAGAGACCAATATGGCAGCTGTGGAAATGTAAATGAATTTCTGTAGGTGAGGGAGATGCTGAATGAGAAGGTGAGCTTTCTGACAGCATGCCAGATTTCCATGGATGGAGGGGGAGAGAGAGAGCACAGGAAAAGTGGGATGAGAAATTGGAAACAGCCCAGAGAGGAAATTTGACAATATATTGTAACTACCTCTGGAAGTTTCCATTCCTTATATAACTGAGTAAAACAGAAGCTGGGAGCAACAGGTTTTTTAAAATAGAGTTTTAAAACCTTTCCAGTTCATATACAGTCTCTCTAATGCATTTGTTTTCTTGAAATGACCCACTGTTTTTGTCTCAGAGAAGTCATCTTCCAGCTCTAACCAAAGAAATGATTAAGCATGTCCGGTCACTACTATTTGAATAAAAAAAGACAAAACTATCTTTTTTCCCTTGATAATGAAACATAGCATTCTGAACATCTCGGAATCTCATTATAAAATAAAAGACAGGGAACTTCAGAATGACTTGATCATTAACTGCTTGTATGACTTTGGACAAATCATATTGAACTTTCTGTACCTCAGTTTCTTCCTTTCTAAGGGAAATCATTAAATTAGAGGCCCACCAAGCTTCCTTTTATCTCTTTTATCCTCGTGTAGTTCATAGGCCAGGCAGAGAATAGGCCCTAGAGTCCAAATCTACCATTAATTCAGGATCAAAAGAATGGATAATTTAGGGACTAAAGTCATGAACTTTAAATGTAACCCCTGTAAAAACATCAAACTCAGTTCAGCCATCCACTCATCTAAGCATTCAATTTGTTTCTGTATGAAATTTGAAAGGGAAATAGTTCATTTTGGTCTGGAGGAGCTCAGATTCATTTTGGAATATTCACTAGCTAAATCATGTTTCAGCCAATTACTAACATGTTTTAAGTCTTCTTCCATCCCTGTCTGTAAAGGCTTTAAGCTTTGTTAGTTGCCATCTCTTCACTGCTCAGGGACACCAGTGATCAATGAAAATGTGTATTTCAAGAATACGCATGTCCCCCAGATCGTAGTTTATCAAAGTCACTTTGAATCATTTCAATTGAATTTTCATTTCTTGTAAATCATCAATGTCTATAATCATATTACAGGGTCACAGGGAATCACCAAGAAAGGTATATTAAAGGGATGGCACAAGGGTAAGTGCAGTGCCCTTGAGTCATTCCTTGGTAATATGAGAACAGAATTTGTTCTTGGAAAGCAGGTGAGGCTGGGAACAGTCTCTTCCCTTTCAGCAGGCACACTACTCACTGGCAAACCTAAAGAGCTGTAACAGTCAGGATGTTTACGCTTGCAAATGAGAGGAACTGCCGCACAAACCAGCATAAACATGAAAGGGAATGTGTTGGCTCCAGTATTAGGATGATCAAGGAGTGAATATTGATGGCTTCAGGCATGGCTAAATACCAGTGTTCAGAGAACAATGACACTAGAAATTTCTTCCTCTCTCTCTTTCTTTTCCTCTACCCTCCCCCACCCCCTTTATTTCTCCCTACCTACCCACTCCCTTAACCACAAATTCTGTTTTCTTCCCAGTTACTCTTGCTCTCAGGCCAGCTTTTCTTAGAATTTTGACTAAGAGTAACGCCAGACCTATATTGTATCATTGTTATGCTGTTCAGATGCTAAGTCATATTCAACTCTTTTGCAACCTCGTGGACTGTAGCCCTCCAGGTTCCTTGGTCTATGAGATTTCCCAGGCAAGAATATTGGAGTGGGTTGTCATTCCCTTCTCCAGAGGATCCTCCCAACCCAGGAATTGAGCAGTGTCTCCTGCATTGTCAGGTTGATTCTTTACTGCTGAGCCACCAGGGAAGCCCATACTCTACTATAGTTTCAGCAAAAGTCCTAGCACTGAGTGACCTAGTTTTAGGCAGTTTCATCCCTGAATTGCTTTCATCATGATCATCCAGGTCGATTACATGTCCTTGACAGGAATGTGCCATGGATTTTTGCCTCCCAAGCCATGTGACCTAAAGTTGGAGAAGGGCTGCTTATTCAATGAAAATAGGAATGCTATTACCAGAAATAAAAGAAGGGGTAGGAGAAGTATGCCTATGTCAACTGCAGTTGTTTCCCCCTAAAAAATATAGGTTGTGTTTTTGACCCACAAGAGTGCGAAGCAGAGCAGCGTATGATTATAGAGTAATCAATAGCTCACCTTCTGATATTTCTAGCTCAAATTTATCTGTTCTTCCTATATTCATGTCTGTCTTCCAAATGTGACATGGATCCATTAATGCCAGATTCTTTCTTCTGAGAAGCCAAAGAAATTCCCCATTCTACAGTTTCTTGTTCACTAAGTAAGCACCAGAACAAAGGAATTTCTAAGAAGTCAAACTTAAAACATTTATCACTTGAGTTTTGTTCTGAGCTTTGATATCAAAATATAGCTCTTTTCTGAAACGGGTATCTCTTCTCAATACAAACTATCACATTTTCTGGAAAAGGCAGTATGTTGAAATGCTTCATTTCTAAGTGTCATAAGCATGGCTTATCCCCCTGTTGCTGATATATGTGTATATTTTTCAAATGTATCTCTTGGGAACATTAAAATAAAACATTTCATTATCCATCTTCTTTTTATTTTTTTCCAAGTGATGTCTCTGCCAGATATGGAATGCATGTAATTCACTGTTGCTTTTAATTTGTACATTAATTTTAGTTGATAAAGAAGTTCCCAGGCTCTCAGGCCAGCTTTTCTTAGAATTTTGACTAGAGTAACGCCAGACCTATATTGTATCATTGTTATGCTGTTCAGATTAAGTCATATTCAACTCTTTTGCAACCTCGTGGACTGTAGCCCTCCAGGTTCCTTGGTCTATGAGATTTCCCAGGCAAGAATATTGGAGTGGGTTGTCATTCCCTTCTCCAGAGGATCCTCCCAACCCAGGAATTGAGCAGTGTCTCCTGCATTGTCAGGTTGATTCTTTACTGCTGAGCCACCAGGGAAGCCCATACTCTACTATAGTTTCAGCAAAAGTCCTAGCACTGAGTGACCTAGTTTTAGGCAGTTTCATCCCTGAATTGCTTTCATCATGATCATCCAGGTCGATTACATGTCCTTGACAGGAATGTGCCATGGATTTTTGCCTCCCAAGCCATGTGACCTAAAGTTGGAGAAGGGCTGCTTATTCAATGAAAATAGGAATGCTATTACCAGAAATAAAAGAAGGGGTAGGAGAAGTATGCCTATGTCAACTGCAGTTGTTTCCCCCTAAAAAATATAGGTTGTGTTTTTGACCCACAAGAGTGCGAAGCAGAGCAGCGTATGATTATAGAGTAATCAATAGCTCACCTTCTGATATTTCTAGCTCAAATTTATCTGTTCTTCCTATATTCATGTCTGTCTTCCAAATGTGACATGGATCCATTAATGCCAGATTCTTTCTTCTGAGAAGCCAAAGAAATTCCCCATTCTACAGTTTCTTGTTCACTAAGTAAGCACCAGAACAAAGGAATTTCTAAGAAGTCAAACTTAAAACATTTATCACTTGAGTTTTGTTCTGAGCTTTGATATCAAAATATAGCTCTTTTCTGAAACGGGTATCTCTTCTCAATACAAACTATCACATTTTCTGGAAAAGGCAGTATGTTGAAATGCTTCATTTCTAAGTGTCATAAGCATGGCTTATCCCCCTGTTGCTGATATATGTGTATATTTTTCAAATGTATCTCTTGGGAACATTAAAATAAAACATTTCATTATCCATCTTCTTTTTATTTTTTTCCAAGTGATGTCTCTGCCAGATATGGAATGCATGTAATTCACTGTTGCTTTTAATTTGTCAGTACATTAATTTTAGTTGATAAAGAAGTTAACTGAATCTGCTGTCCCAGTTATCTTTGATAATTCAGGTTCATTTAGCTCTTGCTTTTAAAGACCGTTCTGTGTCTCCCCAAATCTCCTTGTGTTTATACAGCTTTTAAGTTGTCATTGACCCAAGAGATTATTCAAGGGTGATTATAGTTTTCAAGCTTGTTTGTATGCGATGGCCATGACCTTTTTCTCAAAAGACACAGAGCTGCTCTTAGCTGCACCTTGACCTCTAACAGGCATTTATCACAAATCAATTTCATAGATTGTTCATAAAATAATATAGTGTCTCTGGTAGCAAGATGATGAGAGGGCACCAATTTCTTGTCTTTAAGAGGTTGGAAGAAACAACTGGATCATGGATTTTGAATGACTGTTGAGTGATCTTACTTTTTCTCATTGGCTGTCCTTAGAACTATTGTGCCCTAAATTTTGGAGGTGATGTCTTTAGTAGATGCCACATTGGTGTCTGGGTAGAGTGGCTCCAAACTGTTGAATCTTTGGTTGACAAGGCTGAAATCTCAAAGTTGGCTGTTGGAAGTTGAACATGTCCTTGCAAGAGATGCTCCACTGTCTCTTGTTGCTAAGTTACACTCTGGTCGAATGGGGACCTCAAACCACTTTGAGCATCTTGGGGAAAGAAAGGAAAGCTTAAAAATGATTTAACCTAGTCCCACAAGTAGATAATGATCTTTGTGGTCTCTTGTATAAATTTTACCACTATGAAACATATACTTAGTAGGGGCCAAAAAGTACCGATAAATCAGATTGAACGAAATCTAACCCGTTCTCATACATTTCCAGTTGTCATGAACACACACACACATACACAGACACACCACCCATATCTGTGTTTTTTTGTTTTTTTTTTTTTTTATGCGCTCTCCCTTTGTTCCAGAGGTTTTACTGTGTTGTTTGGTAAAAACATCATTTGCAGACAAAATGCAGACTAGAGAGAGGTAACTGGGCTTCAAAGTGTTTATATACTAAGATATTAATTTCCATTTCAGAGTATTCCTTTTTACACAAGATGGATGTTCTGCTTTCAATTTATTAGCTGCATAAATGAGCTTATCTATTTCTAATTTTGACTTAATATAAAAAGCATCAAATTTTAGGTTTCATCCATCTAATTTTCATTTTGTATAATTATTTCTGGTAAGCTGATTTTAGTTTATGCCATCTGTTCCTCAGGTTCAGGCAGATAATATTAAAGGTATATATTCACCAATATATGAATATCCACATTCATAAGTCACGCTGCATCTCTGAGCAACTTGTAGTGGATTCTGAGACTGCTCCCCAAGAAGAGACCATTACCAGAACTAAGAACAGGAATGAGAACTCCCCTGTCTGCTCCACTACTCCAGTTGTGTTGAGAAGCATCTGGTTTCTTCTCACAGACCTTTCTTAACTTAGGCCAAAATGTAAGAGCGATTTTAACAACCGCTTTCCTCCTGAGCCTCACAGTCATCTTGGAAAGTTCTCGTTTTTCTTCTTTGCCCCATCAATTCCCTCTAAAGTGCTGGAGAAGCAGAACACCTGACACTTACTTCAGGAAGTGGCTCCATTACTAGCATCCCAAACACTTTAAAATGTGTGGACCACTATGGCACGACTGAAAGTTTTAAAGAGTTAGACAGTTCAAATTTATTTTCCTCATGCTTTTAAAGGCTGTTCTCCACCTCCCCAAACTTTATGCACAATGGTTAAGTCCTTTTAGAAAGAGCCTGAACTTCAGCAACTTTGGAAACAATCTATTTTATAACATAGACATACCCACCATGCCTCAAAAAAAGAAAAAAAGACAACATTTTTTTTCTTTGTTTTTGGTCAAGCAAATGAACAATCACTTTAGAGACCTTGTTTCCCAGAGTTAGTGTAATACCTGTACTTGAAAAGTTGAAGTTTTAGTCACTCAGTCATGTCTGACTCTGCAACACCATGGGTTGTAGTCTGCAAACTCCTCTGTCCATGGGACTCTCCAGGCAAGAATGCTGGAGCAGGTTGCCATACCCTTTTCCAGAGGATTTTCCCTGGCCAACGGATCAAACCCAGGTCTCCCACATCACAGGCAGATTGTTTACCATCTGAGCCTCCAGAGAAGCCCAGCACCCCTACTTAAGTCACAGCAAAATGTCCTATTTTCCTTGAAACTTTTGAGCAAAATATTTGCTAAACATACACATGCAAATAATGCCAAGATTTTCAAGTATGTTCATTGATGAAAAGCAGCACAGCTAGGGTGGCTAATTTATTTTTTCGTTCATGTGATGTATTGTTATACAGATTGTCTTAGGGTGGATGATAGCATTACTTCTTCAGGCCGCACAGATCAAAGTGTTAATCTGCTGCGATGAACCTTTGCCTTCCAAATTTTAAATTATTATAAAATAAATATTGTTTGCTACAGTAAAAAAAGAACAAATAAGAAAATATTCTAATTTTCCTCCTCATTTCAGAGCAATCAACCTTTTATAATTATGAGCAATTTCAAAATGTCAAGCAAGTTAAAAGGATTTCATTGCTATCTCTAAGAAGATAAAGCTGACATCATATACCAAAGGAGGCATTGCAGCAGAATTTTATTAGTAGCAGAAACACTTATAATAATAAGAGGCAACATTCATATCATGCTTCATACTTGCCAGGTACCATCCTAAATGCTGTACTATATCCACATGTTCCTAGCTTCATAACAATGTTAGGAAGAGAGTACCATTATGATCCTCACTTTGCAGATGAGATAAAGGAGTCACAGAGAGTTTACAGAACTGACCCAAAATGAGACCCTGGAAGTGAAAGATGGAGCCAGAATTCAAAGTCAGGCAATCAAGTTCCAGAACCTGTCCTCTGATCCACTGTGAAATTCTGTGTAAACATTAAAAACCACCAAAACATTCGGCTTCAAAGCACATTTTCATTCATTTATTTAATCATTCATTCATTTATTTTTATTGTAGAGTAATATGCATAACATCCAGTTGATTATCTTAACTAGACTTAAGCATGCCATTTAGGGGAATTTATACCTTTACATGTTGTGTAACCACCATCTCCACCCGCCCTTAGAACTCTTCTCATCAGTACCCACTGGGAAACCCTACCCATTAAACAGCATCTCCCAATTCCCCTCTCCCATAACAACTATTGTACTGCTTTCTGTTTCTGCAAACCTGACTGATTCAGGTGGCTCATATGTTTGGAATTTTACAGTATCTCTCCTTTTGTGTCTGGTTTATTTCACATAGCATAATTTCCTCGAGGTTCTTCTTGTAGCATATGTCATGTTTTCCTTCGTTTTTAAGCCTGAATAATATTCTATTGTATATATAGCCTACATTTTATTTGTCTATTCCTCGATCCATAAACTCTTGGGTGGCTTCTACCTTTTGGCTATTGTGCATAATGCTGCTATGAGCATGAATGAACAAATATCAGTTTAAAACTCTGCTTTCAGTTCTACCTGGTATATACCCAAAGGGGAATTGCTGGGTCATATGAAAATTCTATTTTTAATTTTGTGAGGAACTACCATACCATTTTCCGTAGTGGTTGGATTATTTTACATTTCTGCCAAGAGTGCATAAATGTTCCAGTTCACCTCCATCCTTATCAATACTAATTCTTTTCTGTTGTTGTTAATAGTAACCATCCGAAGTGCTGTGAGGTGGAAAACTTTCCTTTTTAATTAGCCACAAAAACTGGTACACATGATGAGAACATAGCCAGTGTCACTCACAAATAAGCTTCCTATGTATTTTCTTACTTCATATTTACAGTTTACAAACTGCATAGGCCCTCAAATCACTCTGGATATCTCTAGATGTAAAGACAAGCACATCTACAAACATTTTATGTATATAAAACATTTGTTATTATATAAATAGATATTTTAGACTTTATATTGTATTAAACTTTTCTGTCTCTCATGGAAAATAGGACAAACAAATTTTAACATATAACATTTTCCCCATTTCCAAAGTGTAGAATTTTCTATTTAGAAGGAGCCATTGTCTTACATCAAAGTTGAGGAAACTGATGTCCGTAAAGGTTAAGTGATTGGTCCCAGGTTGCAAATCTAGTTCAAACCTGATTCAACCTCAGGTTCTTTTCTCAAAGCTCTCTCTATCCAATGTTACATCCAACCTCCCTGAGTTGATTATCTTAACTAGACTTAAGCATGCCATTAAACTTTTTTCCCCACCCGCCCTTAGAACTCTTCTCATCAGTACCCACTGGGAAACCCTACCCATTAAACAGCATCTCCCAATTCCCCTCTCCCATAACAACTATTGTACTGCTTTCTGTTTCTGCAAACCTGACTGATTCAGGTGGCTCATATGTTTGGAATTTTACAGTATCTCTCCTTTTGTGTCTGGTTTATTTCACATAGCATAATTTCCTCGAGGTTCTTCTTGTAGCATATGTCATGTTTTCCTTCGTTTTTAAGCCTGAATAATATTCTATTGTATATATAGCCTACATTTTATTTGTCTATTCCTCGATCCATAAACTCTTGGGTGGCTTCTACCTTTTGGCTATTGTGCATAATGCTGCTATGAGCATGAATGAACAAATATCAGTTTAAAACTCTGCTTTCAGTTCTACCTGGTATATACCCAAAGGGGAATTGCTGGGTCATATGAAAATTCTATTTTTAATTTTGTGAGGAACTACCATACCATTTTCCGTAGTGGTTGGATTATTTTACATTTCTGCCAAGAGTGCATAAATGTTCCAGTTCACCTCCATCCTTATCAATACTAATTCTTTTCTGTTGTTGTTAATAGTAACCATCCGAAGTGCTGTGAGGTGGAAAACTTTCCTTTTTAATTAGCCACAAAAACTGGTACACATGATGAGAACATAGCCAGTGTCACTCACAAATAAGCTTCCTATGTATTTTCTTACTTCATATTTACAGTTTACAAACTGCATAGGCCCTCAAATCACTCTGGATATCTCTAGATGTAAAGACAAGCACATCTACAAACATTTTATGTATATAAAACATTTGTTATTATATAAATAGATATTTTAGACTTTATATTGTATTAAACTTTTCTGTCTCTCATGGAAAATAGGACAAACAAATTTTAACATATAACATTTTCCCCATTTCCAAAGTGTAGAATTTTCTATTTAGAAGGAGCCATTGTCTTACATCAAAGTTGAGGAAACTGATGTCCGTAAAGGTTAAGTGATTGGTCCCAGGTTGCAAATCTAGTTCAAACCTGATTCAACCTCAGGTTCTTTTCTCAAAGCTCTCTCTATCCAATGTTACATCCAACCTCCCTGAGATATTATTCAACGTCTACAAGATAATATCTATAATATCCTACTATGATATCTGTACTATATAGCATTATGTATTGTATTATAGATGTTAAAATGATACTATCAGTTTAAAATCATTTCTATCCCTCATATAGAGTTCAGTGCGGGCCATCTCCCACCGGTTTTGCAGTTATACCATTTGCTGTAGGTGTACTTGTTTTTAGGTTTTGAACTGAGATGCGTATTCAGCTTAAAAACTATAAAAAGGTTCTTTTAAAACTTCATTTATGCTTAAGATGCTGAGTGTGAAAGACACAAGTTCATCTCTGCCTAACTCGCCATAGTTCTTAGCATAGAAATGATGACCCTGACATGTCACTGATATTTTTAGAGATAATATCAAAGTGTCTTTTTTTTTCCTTCTGCTGAATACACCACAGACAGCCACAGTTCATTGGGCTGGAGAGTTTCAGCTGTATAACTAAAAATAAATGCCTCTGTAAAATACTAACAAAGACAATGTCAATTTCCCTAAACCACCAAAAAAAACATGTTTTTTTTTTTAAAAAAAGACTGCATTTCAGTTGGGTAAGATGTCTACTTTATTTGCCTCCTGGTTGGACTTTTAGGGGATTCCTTTTATTTTAATATACCTTTGGTTTTCTGATCCGTCACTTTAGGATTGTGTGGTTTGTGCAACCCACGCTGTTGAAATAAACCACGGTGGTTTTTGCACTTACACTGAAATTGTGTGCTCTGCCTTTGTTTCAACCCATAAATAAGCAACTAGCAAGTTAGCATAGTACACTTTTCAGTAGGAAGAAAACCTAGATTAAGGACAATGTTTTGTCACCATCAGATGAGTATCCTTCCAGGCTCACAGGGCTGTCTTAAGCACTCTGTGTCCCTGCTATTTTGTTGCTGTTGTTGCTGCTGTTGTTATTATTAGTTGTTCTTTTTTTGTTGTTGGAGGTGGGATAAAATGTTTTAGTTCATATTCAGACACTTTTGGTGTGTGTGTGTGTGTGTGTGTGTGTGTTAAGCTGTTAGGATTGATAGAAACCCAGAAAGCTTTTCTTAATTTTTTTTTTTGAGGGGGGCAGATTCTTGGAGTCCCTTCAGGGATACTATTTACCCCTGTCTGACTCTCTGAGACCCCATGGACTGTAGCCCACCAGGTTCCTCTATCTGTTGAATTCTCCAGGCAAGAACACTGGAGTGGGTAGCCATTCCCTTCTTTAGGGGATCTTACCAACCCAGGGATCAAGCCCAGATCTCCTGCAATTGCAGGCAGATTCTTTACCATCTGAGCCACCAGGGTTTCTCATATTTGGAAGAAAATAAAAGAAATAAAAGGTCCAACGATGACATACAGATGGCCCAAAAACACATGAAATGATGCTCAACTTCACTAATAATTAGAGAAATGCAAATCAAAACTACAATGAGATATCACCTCACACCCGTCAGAATGGCCATCATCCACAAATCGACAGACAATAAATGCTGGAGAGGCTGCGGAGAAAAGGGAACACTCCTGCATTGCTGGTGGGAGTGTAAATTGATACAGCCTCTATGGAAGACAGTCTGGAGATTTCTTAAAAAACTAAAAATAGAAGCAGCATATGACCCAGCAATCCCACTCTTAGGCTTATACCCTGATGAAATCAAAACTGAAAGAAGCACCTGTACCCCAATGTTCATTGCAGCTCTCTATACAATAGCTAGAACATGGAAGGAACCTAGATGCCCATCGACGAACGAATGGATCCAAAAGCTCTGGTACATATATACAATGGAATACTACACAGCTGTAAAGAGAAATGCAGAAGAATCAGCCCTCATGAGGTGGCTGGATCTAGAACGTATTCTAAAAAGTGAAGTCAGTCAGAAAGAGAAGGACAAATACAGTATATTAACACATATATATGGAATCTAGTAGGATGGTGATGATGGCACATGCAGTGAAGCGACAGAAAGACAGACATGGACAGAGGACATATGGACATTTTGGGGAAGGAACAGTGGGTGAGAGGCGTAAGGGAAGTAGCATGAAGGCCTGTACTATCATAAGTGAAGAAAATAGCTCTAGTCATTGCTCTGTGAGAAAAGGGGATCCTTCAGGGGTGCTGTGTGATGGTCGGGAGGGGAGGGAAGGGGGGGGATATACATGTGACTAATCTGAGAACATGCATGTCTGTGAACAACAAAACTCTGTAAAAGTTAAAAGTAAAATAAAGGTTTAAAAAAAAAAAAGAAAAGAAAAACAATAAAAAAAAAAAAAGAAATAAAAGGGAACTCTTTACAGAAGCCCCATTATCAGAGTACTTCTTCCTCGAGGTCCAAGTGCTAGATGGCTTCAAGAGACCTGCTTCTTAGATGTTCTTCCAGCAATTAACTGTGTAGCCCCCAACAAGTGTGAAGGTTCATAGGCATACCTACCGGAACACATTTTGATTGAGGAATGGTGTCACACTGTGATGACCGTGTGTTGGTTTACTTTCAGCAAACTCAGCCTTTCCTATATATTTTATTTAATGTTTGTAAGAGGCATTATACTGCCCTGAACTCTCATTATTCAGCACCATATCTGCCTAGATATGTAAATATTTTAGAAAAATACATGGTGCTGACATGGCATGTGCCTTACTTATATCTCAAATACAGTCTACCAAAATCAGCAGCCACGTTTTTAGGCCAGATAGATAACTAATCTGGTACAATAAGCAAATGTATCTCTACGATAAGGTAGGAATTGACTATATCTGGTAATATGACTCTAATTTCTGAATTATATTTTGTTTATTGCTTCACCTAGAAGTTAACATTCTTGGTAATTTCAGATACATATTGCCTATTGATCATATAGTATTTACAGTATACTTGAGATGAATTTAAGCTTAACAGATCTGAGCAATTAATGGCCTGTGTAAAGCTTAATAGTTGTAAGTGAGAGATAGAATTAAGCTACAGAGCCCAGACACAATGAATCCTCTGGAGACAGATATGACAGTCCAGTTTCAGATTCTACTGGTTGGTCAGTTTCACACAAGCAGGTACACATGCATACACATATATGCACCCCTTCCTTGGACTTTCTTTAGATGAATATAGCGCTTAGGGTAAGTAATGCATGCAGAATGCTCCTTAATCCACATAGAGCCAAAAATTTAAAAAAAAAAAAAACCCATAAGGTGCTACTTTTTCATGGAAACCCAGAAAGGGGCAAGAGAAAGTGTATAAGAACAAATCACATTTTCTAGTTTAATTTCAGCAGATCATGCATCTTAAGGCTCACAACAATGAATTTATAGTCTCTCCATTTCAGCATCACTGGCAGGATGGCACATGTAGCCATGCATGCATCCCTATGCTAATACTAACAGCTAACATTTATTGATTGTGTGTACCAGACATCTTGATATGGATGATCTTCATATTTAAGGACCATACCAGTCACATAAGATGCTCCTATTGTTTTTATCCTTATTTATACATAAGGGAAACCCAGTTCTGAGGGTAAAACAAACTAGCCCAGTATCATAAAGATGGCAAAGAAAAGAATCATAACTCCCACCAAAATTATTATTCCACTCAAGATCACCCACTGTAAGCAAGCTAGTATGTGCCTAGAGGACAGTGTTTAGCTCAGGGCGACTGTTTTGAACTCAAAGGCAAGTGAATGTCTTTTCAGTAAAAAGTATGACTATTCTTGGATCTCCAAAAAGATTTAATTTGATAGATGATTTATTGGTTTCATTTCAACTTCTTAACAGTGTTACTTGGATTATTTCGCAATTATTAGAAGATATAAGAGCTGTGTAGAAGAAAACATGTAAGCATGAGTCTAGAATGTTTACTGTGGAGGTAAGAAGGTGGGCTTCCCAGGTGGCATAGTTGCTAAAGAATCCACTGGCCAGTGCAGGAGAGGCAAAGATCCCCTGGAGTAGGAAATTGCAAATCACTCCAATATTCTTGCCTGGAGAATTCCATTGACAGAGGAGCCTGGCAGTCTAAAGTCCATAGGGTCACAAAGAGCTGGACGTGACTGAATACATTCAGACAACCAACCAACCAACCAACCAAGGAGGTGAGCAGACACGTGGAAGTTCTAGGTTAGGATCTCACAGAAATTTCAAATAGGAAGGATGAAAATGGCTGTGCACAAAATCCCAGGGAGAAGTTCCAACTCACTATAGGGCAAATGAGGGGCAGAACTACTCCAGGGGGAAATTAAGGACAAATTTTTAGCTTCATAGTGTGTGATCTTATTGTTAACTCAAGAGTAATAGTTTTATCTTGCGAGACTTGCTGTTTATCAGGAAAGGGAGAAGTCACAGAAAGAAGCATCAGTGATCTGGACTAATAGTGGTTTAGCCAGGGAAGTGTTTTCTTTATTCCCTCCCATTAGGAGAACACTACAGAAACAGAAACAAACTCACAGACAGACAAAATAGAGGTGTGGAAGTAAAGGGATGAAAGAGGGATGGATTAGGAGTCTGGGATTAGAAAACACAAACCACTATGTGTCCCATGGATAAACAGCATGGTCCTATGATATAGCACAGGGGACTATATTCAATATCCCATGATAAATCACATTGGAAAAGAATATGAGAAAGAATGTGTTATGTATATACATAGGTATGTGTGTATATATAAAACTGAGTCACTTTGCTGTGCACCAGAAATTAATAAAGCATTGTAAGTCAGCTATACTTCAGTAAAACTTTAAAAATAAAAAGATGACTGCAGGGTTAAGCAGGTAAGCCTTAATGTCTCCTGTTCATGGATAGCAGATCTTTGATAGATATGCATCCTCTCCTATAGATGAGTAATACAGAAGTTAACATCTGTTGCAATCTAATCATCTATCTGGATACACAGTTTTTACAGCAGTTAGAAGGAAAAAAAACAAGTAAAAACCTTTAGTGATGAATTGCCAATGTGAGCCTGTATCATGAATACCATATTAGGTATTTTTTTATGTTTCCCAAGAGCTGTGTAGAAGAAAACATGTAAGCATGAGTCTAGAATGTTTACTGTGGAGGTAAGAAGGTGGGCTTCCCAGGTGGCATAGTTGCTAAAGAATCCACTGGCCAGTGCAGGAGAGGCAAAGATCCCCTGGAGTAGGAAATTGCAAATCACTCCAATATTCTTGCCTGGAGAATTCCATTGACAGAGGAGCCTGGCAGTCTAAAGTCCATAGGGTCACAAAGAGCTGGACGTGACTGAATACATTCAGACAACCAACCAACCAACCAACCAAGGAGGTGAGCAGACACGTGGAAGTTCTAGGTTAGGATCTCACAGAAATTTCAAATAGGAAGGATGAAAATGGCTGTGCACAAAATCCCAGGGAGAAGTTCCAACTCACTATAGGGCAAATGAGGGGCAGAACTACTCCAGGGGAACTTAAGGACAAATTTTTACCTTCATAGTGTGTGATCTTATTGTTAACTCAAGAGTAATAGTTTTATCTTGCGAGACTTGCTGTTTATCAGGAAAGGGAGAAGTCACAGAAAGAAGCATCAGTGATCTGGACTAATAGTGGTTTAGCCAGGGAAGTGTTTTCTTTATTCCCTCCCATTAGGAGAACACTACAGAAACAGAAACAAACTCACAGACAGACAAAATAGAGGTGTGGAAGTAAAGGGATGAAAGAGGGATGGATTAGGAGTCTGGGATTAGAAAACACAAACCACTATGTGTCCCATGGATAAACAGCATGGTCCTATGATATAGCACAGGGGACTATATTCAATATCCCATGATAAATCACATTGGAAAAGAATATGAGAAAGAATGTGTTATGTATATACATAGGTATGTGTGTATATATAAAACTGAGTCACTTTGCTGTGCACCAGAAATTAATAAAGCATTGTAAGTCAGCTATACTTCAGTAAAACTTTAAAAATAAAAAGATGACTGCAGGGTTAAGCAGGTAAGCCTTAATGTCTCCTGTTCATGGATAGCAGATCTTTGATAGATATGCATCCTCTCCTATAGATGAGTAATACAGAAGTTAACATCTGTTGCAATCTAATCATCTATCTGGATACACAGTTTTTACAGCAGTTAGAAGGAAAAAAAACAAGTAAAAACCTTTAGTGATGAATTGCCAATGTGAGCCTGTATCATGAATACCATATTAGGTATTTTTTTATGTTTCCCATTATCCAGTATTATTGATAGAAGCTTTTGAATTGAACCCATTTTCATTATAACATTAGGGTAAGGAGATATAAATATGCCTACCCTAGTGTAGGAGACCAAATTATTTGTAAACCTGTTCTGTAAAAATTGAAGACGGACCCTGTCTCTTCACCACAGGCCTGACTGTATTAACTTATAGGGTATTATGGTCAATCACCCTTGTAGGAAAAGATTGGATACTGTTTCAGCTTTCAAATCCCTTTTATTAGTGTAAGCAAGAGACTCATTTCCAAGTAAATTTTCTGAGAAAAATAAAGCACATAGCTATGCATTTACTGGAAGTGTATGGAAGTGTTCAAATTTAATTCAGAGAATCCCATGCATCACATGCAACTGTAGTACCTACAGTTGAGTCTAACTTATGATCCATGACTCCTCCCCCCACCAAAAGTGTGTCTCAACCTTGCCATGTCACATTGATATGGTTCATGAGATGTATTTTAACATATTAAAAGCCAGATCTCCCTACATGCATCGCATCTCTCTAGTTTGGCTGGTCACACGTTACTGGCAGTGCTTTAAGTTGCAGGTGGGTCAAGTGCAGTCTCTCTCCAATATCAGCTGTGAGTCTATTCAACGTTAGGTGCTGACTCAGGGCCAGCACTCTGGTTTGGTAAATGTTTGCATGTCTGCTTATTTAAGGATTCTAATATGGCTCTTTTCATGAAGCTGGGTTACAGAATGGTATGAGAAGTTTTTCAAGGTGAATGCATCTTATTTTGTTCAATTTGTGAAATAAATCTGCTCACATTTTCTCTTGAAGCATTTCTGGTCCTTAAAAAAGGTGGACTGACTTTGCTGTGCACCAGAAATTAATAAAGCATTGTAAGTCAGCTATACTTCAGTAACTTTAAAATAAAAGATGACTGCAGGGTTAAGCAGGTAAGCCTTAATGTCTCCTGTTCATGGATAGCAGATCTTTGATAGATATGCATCCTCTCCTATAGATGAGTAATACAGAAGTTAACATCTGTTGCAATCTAATCATCTATCTGGATACACAGTTTTTACAGCAGTTAGAAGGAAAAAAAACAAGTAAAAACCTTTAGTGATGAATTGCCAATGTGAGCCTGTATCATGAATACCATATTAGGTATTTTTTTATGTTTCCCATTATCCAGTATTATTGATAGAAGCTTTTGAATTGAACCCATTTTCATTATAACATTAGGGTAAGGAGATATAAATATGCCTACCCTAGTGTAGGAGACCAAATTATTTGTAAACCTGTTCTGTAAAAATTGAAGACGGACCCTGTCTCTTCACCACAGGCCTGACTGTATTAACTTATAGGGTATTATGGTCAATCACCCTTGTAGGAAAAGATTGGATACTGTTTCAGCTTTCAAATCCCTTTTATTAGTGTAAGCAAGAGACTCATTTCCAAGTAAATTTTCTGAGAAAAATAAAGCACATAGCTATGCATTTACTGGAAGTGTATGGAAGTGTTCAAATTTAATTCAGAGAATCCCATGCATCACATGCAACTGTAGTACCTACAGTTGAGTCTAACTTATGATCCATGACTCCTCCCCCCACCAAAAGTGTGTCTCAACCTTGCCATGTCACATTGATATGGTTCATGAGATGTATTTTAACATATTAAAAGCCAGATCTCCCTACATGCATCGCATCTCTCTAGTTTGGCTGGTCACACGTTACTGGCAGTGCTTTAAGTTGCAGGTGGGTCAAGTGCAGTCTCTCTCCAATATCAGCTGTGAGTCTATTCAACGTTAGGTGCTGACTCAGGGCCAGCACTCTGGTTTGGTAAATGTTTGCATGTCTGCTTATTTAAGGATTCTAATATGGCTCTTTTCATGAAGCTGGGTTACAGAATGGTATGAGAAGTTTTTCAAGGTGAATGCATCTTATTTTGTTCAATTAGGGAAAAAAATCAGCTCACATTTTCTCTTGAAGCATTTCTGGTCCTTGGGTTAGAGGAGAAGAAGAGATGGTGAAGGAGAGAAGCATGAGTGAGCTGAGTTCCCTCTTTGCTCTAAGCAGGGCTTACTCTATCATCTACATGGTTTCACTTGGACTTCACAACCCTGTGAAAGTGTTACTATTTCTGATTGACAGGTGTGGGTCAGCACGGATAACAAGCATGCCCAAGGTCACAGAGCTATTGAATGACAAAACTGGGGATTACCAGTATCTGCCATAATCCAAAACCCATGAATGTCCTGGGAGTATAACTAAATAAAGATTATTATTCTTAAATGATATTGATCTAAATGTCATCTTCTTTAGGAAAGAAAAGATCTGATGATGACCGATTTCACATCTAAACCCAAGAATGACTATACTTTCTATACTTTAGACTATAAGACCATTGTTGTTGTTTTTCAGTCACTCAGTCATGTCCAGCTCTTTGCAACCCCATGGACTGCAGAATGCCAGGCTTCCCTGTCCTTCATTAGCTCCTGGAGTTTACTCAAATTATGCCCATTAGGTCAAGGACACCATTCAACCATCTCGTCCTCTGTCACCACCTTCTCCTCCTTCCCTCTATCTTTCTCAAAATCAGGGTCTTTTCCAATGAGTCAACTCTTTGCATCGAGTAGCCAGAATATCAGAGCTTCAGCATCAGCATAAGACCATTAAGTATCCTTGAAAAGGAGATGAGACTAAACTCACCAATATGGTTTCCTTTGCTTGGCTCTAAAAGGTCCCTAAAGACAGTTGGCCATTTCAGTGCTCGAAACAGCTGAACTCTTCCTCCTATATTCCTAACTGCTCTGCAGTCCTCTTCTTATGTGGCCTAACATTACTTCCTACCTGTTGTCATCACAACATAGCCCTACTGCTCTAACTGCAGTTGGTTTTTGCAAAGGCACAGCATAACTATTCATCACAACCATACCTAGTCTCATAGTCCCACAATGTCTCATATACGTAACAGAAAAGACAAAAAAGCCCTACTGCAACTGCATTGTTTCAAGGACATGCATCTTATTGTGTTCAATTAGGGAAAAAAATCAGCTCACATTTTCTCTTGAAGCATTTCTGGTCCTTGGGTTAGAGGAGAAGAAGAGATGGTGAAGGAGAGAAGCATGAGTGAGCTGAGTTCCCTCTTTGCTCTAAGCAGGGCTTACTCTATCATCTACATGGTTTCACTTGGACTTCACAACCCTGTGAAAGTGTTACTATTTCTGATTGACAGGTGTGGGTCAGCACGGATAACAAGCATGCCCAAGGTCACAGAGCTATTGAATGACAAAACTGGGGATTACCAGTATCTGCCATAATCCAAAACCCATGAATGTCCTGGGAGTATAACTAAATAAAGATTATTATTCTTAAATGATATTGATCTAAATGTCATCTTCTTTAGGAAAGAAAAGATCTGATGATGACCGATTTCACATCTAAACCCAAGAATGACTATACTTTCTATACTTTAGACTATAAGACCATTGTTGTTGTTTTTCAGTCACTCAGTCATGTCCAGCTCTTTGCAACCCCATGGACTGCAGAATGCCAGGCTTCCCTGTCCTTCATTAGCTCCTGGAGTTTACTCAAATTATGCCCATTAGGTCAAGGACACCATTCAACCATCTCGTCCTCTGTCACCACCTTCTCCTCCTTCCCTCTATCTTTCTCAAAATCAGGGTCTTTTCCAATGAGTCAACTCTTTGCATCGAGTAGCCAGAATATCAGAGCTTCAGCATCAGCATAAGACCATTAAGTATCCTTGAAAAGGAGATGAGACTAAACTCACCAATATGGTTTCCTTTGCTTGGCTCTAAAAGGTCCCTAAAGACAGTTGGCCATTTCAGTGCTCGAAACAGCTGAACTCTTCCTCCTATATTCCTAACTGCTCTGCAGTCCTCTTCTTATGTGGCCTAACATTACTTCCTACCTGTTGTCATCACAACATAGCCCTACTGCTCTAACTGCAGTTGGTTTTTGCAAAGGCACAGCATAACTATTCATCACAACCATACCTAGTCTCATAGTCCCACAATGTCTCATATACGTAACAGAAAAGACTAGATTGAATTAATAGATCCCCAAAACCTACATGTGTCTCAGTATATACAATGTGACAAATCTGTTGTATGCCATTGTTTCAAGGATTCTCATTGACAATAACTATACTAGTCATTGCCATCTTGCATTATGATAAGATCTTCCAAGGAATACATTTACAAATGGTAACAACCAATTTCTCTCTTCCAGTTAGATAAAAATAAATAAATGGATATGCAAGCTTTTTTTTACAAATGTATTGAACTTCAGTTTTCCAAAACTGTTGTTTTCAATGGAAAATGATCTTCTGCAAGCATATCTTCAAATGTCTCTTGTAAGATCATAAGAATTGCTTATTCATGTTTTGAGCATAGTCAGAGATATTTATTTGTACATGGTCACTAACAATTTTCCTCCTTGAGCAGAGCCTTACCACCCCTTTTGATTGCATGTAAGGAGACCTCAGCTGAGCAGGCCTTCATATAAAGTGTTTTTTACTTAGATCTTTTACCCATTGGTCCTTTTGTTATATATGCCATTGAGGAAGAACCAGAGAGTAGCCAGCCAGTTCTGAAGAAAGGAATACTGAGTTTGGATTCAGCAGTATAGCACCTTGGTCCATAAATCACATGTTCACCATACTAAAAATTTACAAGAAGAATGGAGGATAAATTATTCTTATTCTCTTTTGAGAAGGGAAAATAGTGGCCATATGCCTTTCAGAGGAGTCTTCCAACACATCTTTTAAAATAGCCCCACTTCATAGACCCCTTTTAATCTAGTAGCCAGAATATCAGAGCTTCAGCATCAGCATAAGACCATTAAGTATCCTTGAAAAGGAGATGAGACTAAACTCACCAATATGGTTTCCTTTGCTTGGCTCTAAAAGGTCCCTAAAGACAGTTGGCCATTTCAGTGCTCGAAACAGCTGAACTCTTCCTCCTATATTCCTAACTGCTCTGCAGTCCTCTTCTTATGTGGCCTAACATTACTTCCTACCTGTTGTCATCACAACATAGCCCTACTGCTCTAACTGCAGTTGGTTTTTGCAAAGGCACAGCATAACTATTCATCACAACCATACCTAGTCTCATAGTCCCACAATGTCTCATATACGTAACAGAAAAGACTAGATTGAATTAATAGATCCCCAAAACCTACATGTGTCTCAGTATATACAATGTGACAAATCTGTTGTATGCCATTGTTTCAAGGATTCTCATTGACAATAACTATACTAGTCATTGCCATCTTGCATTATGATAAGATCTTCCAAGGAATACATTTACAAATGGTAACAACCAATTTTCTCTCTTCCAGTTAGATAAAAAATAAATAAATGGATATGCAAGCTTTTTTTTTTACAAATGTATTGAACTTCAGTTTTCCAAAACTGTTGTTTTCAATGGAAAATGATCTTCTGCAAGCATATCTTCAAATGTCTCTTGTAAGATCATAAGAATTGCTTATTCATGTTTTGAGCATAGTCAGAGATATTTATTTGTACATGGTCACTAACAATTTTCCTCCTTGAGCAGAGCCTTACCACCCCTTTTGATTGCATGTAAGGAGACCTCAGCTGAGCAGGCCTTCATATAAAGTGTTTTTTACTTAGATCTTTTACCCATTGGTCCTTTTGTTATATATGCCATTGAGGAAGAACCAGAGAGTAGCCAGCCAGTTCTGAAGAAAGGAATACTGAGTTTGGATTCAGCAGTATAGCACCTTGGTCCATAAATCACATGTTCACCATACTAAAAATTTACAAGAAGAATGGAGGATAAATTATTCTTATTCTCTTTTGAGAAGGGAAAATAGTGGCCATATGCCTTTCAGAGGAGTCTTCCAACACATCTTTTAAAATAGCCCCACTTCTAAGTAGAACCCCCTCCTAAGCATTATTGAATCTAGAGAAAGCATTTCCTTTCATAGTTGTTGCAGCAAATATGAGACTGGAATTATGAGGAAGATAAGAACTTATTTTATAGAGTCCATGATACTGAATCAACTGAAATAAAATTTTATGTGTTAGGTTATTCTACTGACCCTGCATGATTTATGTATGCAGTGTGAATTTTCATACAATATAGCATTCAGGTTGATTAAATATTTGGTCAAATCTTATATTTATGGATATTTCAAAGTAATAAAGTTTACTAGAAGCTTGGTTAGAAATATAAACCTATAAACTGGCGTCTATGCTATTCATATTTCATTACAGGAATTTTTCCAGAACGATGGTTCACCATGACTGCAAGCAAGGCTTTTAAAAGTTCTTGAAATTTCAGAAATAAGAATATTGTACCTTGAAACACTGGAATGTCTGTGTGACATTTTATCAAAAGTTAAGCATAGGGCTTCCCTGGTGGTCCAGTGGGTAAGGACACCGCCTTGCAGTGCAAGGGGCGCCAGTTCGATCCCTGGCCTGGGAAGATTCCATGTGCCGTGGAGCGGCTGGACCGATGTGTCCAATTACCTAGCCAGAGCTCTGGAGCACATGCGTCCGGAGCCCGTGCCCTGCGACAGCAGAGGCCACCGTGATGGGAGGCCCACACAGGCCAAAGAACAAAGATAGATGAAAATAGACAAATGAAAGACCAATAGAAGTAACCCGCCTGCTCCCCTCCTTCCCCATCCCTCCCCCCAAAATAAATAAAATAAATAAATCTTTTTTAAAAAAAAGTTAAGCATAAGATGAATTCTAAAATATTAAGCATGAGCAGAAGGGAAGAGGGAAAAAACTCCTTGTGTTAGGAAACTATCCACTTTGTATCAAAAATCTGAATGAAATAATCAGGCTCTCTGTAATACATTGGCATACATTTTCAATAGCTAGAGTAGTTTGCCTATGACAGCATCATTACTGTTTTTTCATACTTCTTGGAAATAGGGAACCCCAAATCTACAGCATTCAGAAAACTATCAGACAAAGTTTTGTTTTGCCCTGTTCTTTTAAAATTTGTAGCAACTCTCTGAGATGTAATCAAACGTCAAATATATATTACTGTTCTAATACCACTTTCTCTGGTGCTTTGTGGGAATGAATCATCAATTCTTGAATGAAATTCTTGTTCTGTGCATTCCCACCATTATTTCTTAGTAATCAAATAGTTCAGCAGTGCTTACTTTTTATCACGCACAGGAAGTACAAGAGAATAACCTGTGGAAGTTGTGACACATGATAGAAAATACTTTTGCTAAACTTAGTTTAATAGCTTTCCTTTACCATATTCACAAATTACACCACTTAGAAATATCTCCACCCTCTCAAATAAGGCATGAATACACTTTAATTCTGACTTCTTATTTTCTTGTATTAAAAACAAGAGGTGCCTTTCTTTAGATTTGCATAGAAACTTTAAACACTACACTAATCAAATTTTTCCATCAGACACTTTACCAGTAGTGTTTAATCGTGACAACAGATAAAAAATAAAAGTTTCTGTGTGTGTGTGTGTGTGTGTGTGTGTGTGTGTGTGTTTAATCTGAAGTTAGGCTGATACGAAGATCATCAAACCAGGGATTAGTTCTACCACTGCATCAAAATGCACATTTTATGTCTCTGTAATTAGGTTTTAATAAACATGTTTGATGGTTACTTTAAAAACATATTTTTCAGTGCAGAAATGGCATCTTGTAAACCAAAGAAAAAAGGGACTCTTGTAAGACTATTTTTTTTAAATTACAGTCTGATGATGATAAGCATTTGTTATTTTCCCAAGTAAAGATTAATGTTGTTTCTAAATTTCCAAAACTATATAGATAATGAAATGAAGTACAAAAATTTTTTTGAATGAAAATTTTAAAAATTGCATGAGCAGAAGGGAAGAGGGAAAAAACTCCTTGTGTTAGGAAACTATCCACTTTGTATCAAAAATCTGAATGAAATAATCAGGCTCTCTGTAATACATTGGCATACATTTTCAATAGCTAGAGTAGTTTGCCTATGACAGCATCATTACTGTTTTTTCATACTTCTTGGAAATAGGGAACCCCAAATCTACAGCATTCAGAAAACTATCAGACAAAGTTTTGTTTTGCCCTGTTCTTTTAAAATTTGTAGCAACTCTCTGAGATGTAATCAAACGTCAAATATATATTACTGTTCTAATACCACTTTCTCTGGTGCTTTGTGGGAATGAATCATCAATTCTTGAATGAAATTCTTGTTCTGTGCATTCCCACCATTATTTCTTAGTAATCAAATAGTTCAGCAGTGCTTACTTTTTATCACGCACAGGAAGTACAAGAGAATAACCTGTGGAAGTTGTGACACATGATAGAAAATACTTTTGCTAAACTTAGTTTAATAGCTTTCCTTTACCATATTCACAAATTACACCACTTAGAAATATCTCCACCCTCTCAAATAAGGCATGAATACACTTTAATTCTGACTTCTTATTTTCTTGTATTAAAAACAAGAGGTGCCTTTCTTTAGATTTGCATAGAAACTTTAAACACTACACTAATCAAATTTTTCCATCAGACACTTTACCAGTAGTGTTTAATCGTGACAACAGATAAAAAATAAAAGTTTCTGTGTGTGTGTGTGTGTGTGTGTGTGTGTGTGTGTGTTTAATCTGAAGTTAGGCTGATACGAAGATCATCAAACCAGGGATTAGTTCTACCACTGCATCAAAATGCACATTTTATGTCTCTGTAATTAGGTTTTAATAAACATGTTTGATGGTTACTTTAAAAACATATTTTTCAGTGCAGAAATGGCATCTTGTAAACCAAAGAAAAAAGGGACTCTTGTAAGACTATTTTTTTTAAATTACAGTCTGATGATGATAAGCATTTGTTATTTTCCCAAGTAAAGATTAATGTTGTAAATCAACTTTCTAAATTTGTGCCTTACATGCAATATGTTAGACAATTCTGACTGTCTGTTATGGGCATGTCTGGCTTTTCTGGCATTTTCTGGAATATTTGTTGTTGTGTGTGACATTTTAATTGGGGCCACAGTTTTTAAAATGCTTCAATGGTTTATGATGCTAGTGTGAGATTAATGAGTCATTAACCATTAACAAATTACTTCTGTGATTATTTTTCTGATTGCCAGTTAAGTTTCTATTTCATTCTTAGGCCTTTACATTTTTACTTACAATCCATTTTTATTGTCAATTGAAAAATCTAAACAATTTTAGCAAAAATATGACATCAAGGTTTTATTTTAGCTGTGTATCTTTATTAACAGAAACTGTACCAGATAGAAACTTGATATGGAAGCAGTCATAACAGGAATGACTTTTTATATTTATTTTTTCCAAACCAGAGATTCCTTACTTCCATTTTGGAAAAACTGCAAATGAGTTTGTTTCATCATCATGATTTAACAAATTTGCCATATTTTGAGTATTCATTATCTTCCTTTATACTTCTGTTTACACATATGTAATATGTTCCAAAAATGACTTGTTTAACCTAAATAATCTTTATAAGTTTAACAGTTAAAAGTTCTGTGATAGTCACAATAAAATGTTGCAATGATCAATGAGCCCCAAACAGTCTATTAGAAAAGATTATTTATGTCAATCATTTGTGAATACAAAGCTTTCTGCATGAACTGGAACCAAATGGGCATTAAAATTTTCTGCCATAATAAAGCTTTAATAAGCCAGTGATAGAAGGTTTTGCAGTAATAGATGGTGACCAACATGGAAATCAAGTTAGCAGACCTTAAACACAGAAATTATATTTATTTATATTGACAAATATAATTGCTTATTTTGTGTGGCTACAGTGCAATTATAGATCAACATTGTTCTTCAGATATGTCAGTAGAGCCTTTGAAATTCCATTATGATTCTTATAATCCATATTATGGTGCATTCAGAAATTAAGAGCAATATTCATAGTGCCTGTTTCTTGGCTTGGGGGTGGAGTGTGATAGTTCTTTTCCTCGAAAATCTATTCAGGGTTATTTTGGTTTGGGTTTTAGTTTTGTGTTTCAACTTAGAAATATTCTTTCCCAATTGTGGGACTAAAAGAACACACTCTGATGATTTCTAGTTAATCTGATCAGGATATGGCTCTAAGAAAGGTGGTATGTACCATGGAGGAGACATTAGAGCAGTTGCCTTAACTCAGTTATCTGAAGAGGACCAGCCAACACCTGGATGTGCTATCAAGCATCACATGACCTGTCCTAGAGGCTTAAGGAAGCAACACAAGGTGATTACAGCCATTAACAAAGAAGTAGAAACAGATTCTGCAGTAAGGTTCAAAAACTATTAACTCTTTTAAAATCACGTAGAGAGGCCTAGTGAGGTTAGTTGCCAAGTCATGTCCAACTCTTTGTGACCCCATATACTGTTGTAACCCACCAGGCTCCTCTGTCCATGGGATTTTCCAGGCAAGAATACTGGAGGGGGTTGCCATTTCCTCCTCCAGGGGATCTTTCCAACCCAGGTCTGAAACTCACGTCTTCTGCATTGTCAGGAAGATTCTTTACCATTGAGACACCAAGAAAGTCTGATAGAGGCCTCATGAAAAAGGATGATTTTGAACAATTGCTTTAGAATTTATGAAACTTTATTTTTGGGAAAAGATTAAAATGAAAACACATATGAAGAGTTTCTTTGGTGGCTCAGTGATAAAGAATCCACCTGCCTGCACATGAGACCCTGATTCGATCCCTGATCTCGGAAGATCTCACAGGCCAAAACAATTAAGCCCGTGGACTACAACTATTGAGGCTGTACTCTAGAACTGGGAGCCACAGCTACTGAGCCCTCAACTACTTAAGCCTGCCTGCACTGGAGCCCAAGATCTGCAACAAGAGAAGCCACTGCAATGAGAAGCCAGCACACTGCCACTAGAGAGTACCCCCCACTCTCCACAACTAGAGAAAAGCTGGTGAGCAGCAATGAAGACAAAGTGCAGCCAAATATAAATTAACTAATGAATTAAATCAACATTTTTCAGTAGGGGCCTTTGAAATTCCATTATGATTCTTATAATCCATATTATGGTGCATTCAGAAATTAAGAGCAATATTCATAGTGCCTGTTTCTTGGCTTGGGGGTGGAGTGTGATAGTTCTTTTCCTCGAAAATCTATTCAGGGTTATTTTGGTTTGGGTTTTAGTTTTGTGTTTCAACTTAGAAATATTCTTTCCCAATTGTGGGACTAAAAGAACACACTCTGATGATTTCTAGTTAATCTGATCAGGATATGGCTCTAAGAAAGGTGGTATGTACCATGGAGGAGACATTAGAGCAGTTGCCTTAACTCAGTTATCTGAAGAGGACCAGCCAACACCTGGATGTGCTATCAAGCATCACATGACCTGTCCTAGAGGCTTAAGGAAGCAACACAAGGTGATTACAGCCATTAACAAAGAAGTAGAAACAGATTCTGCAGTAAGGTTCAAAAACTATTAACTCTTTTAAAATCACGTAGAGAGGCCTAGTGAGGTTAGTTGCCAAGTCATGTCCAACTCTTTGTGACCCCATATACTGTTGTAACCCACCAGGCTCCTCTGTCCATGGGATTTTCCAGGCAAGAATACTGGAGGGGGTTGCCATTTCCTCCTCCAGGGGATCTTTCCAACCCAGGTCTGAAACTCACGTCTTCTGCATTGTCAGGAAGATTCTTTACCATTGAGACACCAAGAAAGTCTGATAGAGGCCTCATGAAAAAGGATGATTTTGAACAATTGCTTTAGAATTTATGAAACTTTATTTTTGGGAAAAGATTAAAATGAAAACACATATGAAGAGTTTCTTTGGTGGCTCAGTGATAAAGAATCCACCTGCCTGCACATGAGACCCTGATTCGATCCCTGATCTCGGAAGATCTCACAGGCCAAAACAATTAAGCCCGTGGACTACAACTATTGAGGCTGTACTCTAGAACTGGGAGCCACAGCTACTGAGCCCTCAACTACTTAAGCCTGCCTGCACTGGAGCCCAAGATCTGCAACAAGAGAAGCCACTGCAATGAGAAGCCAGCACACTGCCACTAGAGAGTACCCCCCACTCTCCACAACTAGAGAAAAGCTGGTGAGCAGCAATGAAGACAAAGTGCAGCCAAATATAAATTAACTAATGAATTAAACCATATATGAATCTATCAGTACAAGACCTTGACCTCTCTCTAGAGAATTCCTTCACTCAGAAAACATGTAGTCCCTATTATGAAGTTACTTCTGCTTAATGGCATGTTCTCTTTTCCTAACTTGGCAAATTGGTAGTGTTTCTTCTTTGTTATGTTATAAAGATTAGAGCTGGCTGGGGTATTTGTGAGTTAAACCTTTAAGTACAGCCATAGTTTGTTGTCCCTTTTGGTGTGAGCTACCATCCTTTCCCATTTAATTAGGGTTTTCTGAATGTTTATAAAGAAGAAGTGGTTTTATAGCTGTTTTCTAAGGAAGATGGATAGATAACTGATAAATACAGAGACAGATAGACCAACAGACAGATAAAAGCATGGTAGAAGGAACAAAGAAGTGAGTTACTATACTAACAAAAATCTAAGAATGAAATAGCATAAGGTGCATTGATATAAGAATTCAATGAGCTACATTGAAGCAGCCATCTCCAAAAAAAATTGTGTTCTGAAGTGTACAGAATATTAAATTTGATAAGATAATTGCAATTTTATGATTTCAAGATGGTTGCCACCTCTTCAAAGTGTCAAATAATTACCATACACATTCAACAGAATCATGTGAATGCTTCCTATGACATCCCCACAGCTCTTCTTAGACAGGCAGGTGTGTGCTGATAGACACACGACTATGGTACCTATAACAGTGAGAAAAGTCAAGAGAGGTTTTATGTTAAAAATCTAGAGGAGGAAAAAAATGTAATCTCCAATTCACAGCAGTACAGTATAGTGGAAAAAGAACTCGATTAAGTGTCAAGAGACTGTGGATTGCGTCCAGACAGTGCAATATAAAGAAAATCATTTTCTTTCTCTGAGCCTCAGTTTGAGGGAAGCTTTTCTGTGAGATGCAACTCCTTTCCTGACAAAGCGGACTGGAAACTCTGTTTGCTCATGCATCTGGCTCTTTAGACCTTGTGTGGTTTCTGGAGGTTGATGGTAATCTAGCCACAATGGGAGTTGAGGTCTCCTATTCACTATTCTCCCTTTACTTGATGTTCATAGCCAAGATTTCCTGTTTTGTCTTTTTCACTGAACATATCCAATGTAGAAATTTCAGTTCCAGGTCTCTGTGGCTCTCTCAGTCAGGCATGTGGTTCTTTAAGGGAATAGTTGTAAAAGAGAGATGTCAGGGAAGCATCTCCAAAGTTAGATCCCTGTAGGGTATTCATCGAGTTAACTCTTCCTTTTATGTCTCTGACTGGAAATTATACACAGTGTTCTAAGTGCAAAGTAAAATATTATTCTGAAGTCTTCTTTTACAAGCCTGGTATTTTTCTTGCTGCAATTATTTAATCTTGTTTTGACAGTGGACAGAGCACAAGAATTTGTTGGGCTTTTATTTCAAATTAGCAACTGTCTTGAATAAAAAATTTTCATTACTCTGAATCATGCCTGAATTGGCCTGGTTTTGCTTGACGGAGGACGTTATATTATGGGCTCAGGAACAGAACTGGTCTTGCCTTGGTTACTTTAGAGCAAAGATCTAAAAAGAATGAAATAGCATAAGGTGCATTGCTCCAAAAAAAATTGTGTTCTGAAGTGTACAGAATATTAAATTTGATAAGATAATTGCAATTTTATGATTTCAAGATGGTTGCCACCTCTTCAAAGTGTCAAATAATTACCATACACATTCAACAGAATCATGTGAATGCTTCCTATGACATCCCCACAGCTCTTCTTAGACAGGCAGGTGTGTGCTGATAGACACACGACTATGGTACCTATAACAGTGAGAAAAGTCAAGAGAGGTTTTATGTTAAAAATCTAGAGGAGGAAAAAAATGTAATCTCCAATTCACAGCAGTACAGTATAGTGGAAAAAGAACTCGATTAAGTGTCAAGAGACTGTGGATTGCGTCCAGACAGTGCAATATAAAGAAAATCATTTTCTTTCTCTGAGCCTCAGTTTGAGGGAAGCTTTTCTGTGAGATGCAACTCCTTTCCTGACAAAGCGGACTGGAAACTCTGTTTGCTCATGCATCTGGCTCTTTAGACCTTGTGTGGTTTCTGGAGGTTGATGGTAATCTAGCCACAATGGGAGTTGAGGTCTCCTATTCACTATTCTCCCTTTACTTGATGTTCATAGCCAAGATTTCCTGTTTTGTCTTTTTCACTGAACATATCCAATGTAGAAATTTCAGTTCCAGGTCTCTGTGGCTCTCTCAGTCAGGCATGTGGTTCTTTAAGGGAATAGTTGTAAAAGAGAGATGTCAGGGAAGCATCTCCAAAGTTAGATCCCTGTAGGGTATTCATCGAGTTAACTCTTCCTTTTATGTCTCTGACTGGAAATTATACACAGTGTTCTAAGTGCAAAGTAAAATATTATTCTGAAGTCTTCTTTTACAAGCCTGGTATTTTTCTTGCTGCAATTATTTAATCTTGTTTTGACAGTGGACAGAGCACAAGAATTTGTTGGGCTTTTATTTCAAATTAGCAACTGTCTTGAATAAAAAATTTTCATTACTCTGAATCATGCCTGAATTGGCCTGGTTTTGCTTGACGGAGGACGTTATATTATGGGCTCAGGAACAGAACTGGTCTTGCCTTGGTTACTTTAGAGCAATGGTCAAAAAATTGTGGTGGTGACAGGAAAGTAATGGTTTCCTCCCTCTCTGTCACATCTGTAACATTCCATCGGAAGAAAAATTAAAAGTTAAAAAAAAAAAAACCCTGCTAAACAGACAGTTTAATTGGTTCTGCTATTTTTGGAAACTAGAAGATAAATGCTACATGTGAAGTTAATAAATTATAATTGGAATTTGCTTAAGAACATTCTTTCATTCCACATGGACCTATCCACTACAGGAAGCAATAGGATCTGCTGTAATTCAGGAATATGTACACCCCTTTCCCAATAACAGCCACGACTTTCTCCATGACAAATTTAATAACTTCTCCATGTCCCCACTGGACAGTAAACAAATTGGGGTGGGAATTGGAAGGATAAAAGCAAACATGCTAACTGAATGCTTTCAGTGCATGGATGATAACACAATCATATGTGTGTTAACATTTACCATATTCCCACTTCTGTATAATACTTTCTCCAAAGAACAAAAATGACCTTATTATCTTTATGATTAATATTGAGACAACCCCAGGAACCTACATAGGCTTAATGGTGAGTAGTATGTGCCCTTGAGATTTTACATAGTATGACTGTCCACCCTACCAGAGCTACTAGACAAATATATATAATCATTCTCATTGTGTTATTATTAATAAGGTAGATGATACAGATATTATATATCTATATACTATAGTTATACAGCTGACCCTTGAACAATGTGGGTTTGAACTATACAGGACTGCTTGTATGTGGATTTTTAAAAATATTTTTATATTTTTATAAATATCATTTCCATATGATTTTATTATTAACATTTTCTTTTCTTTAGTTTATTATTTAAGAATGTAGTATATAATGCATCTAACATATAAAATCTGTTAACTAACTGTTGAAGTTATCAGTAAGGCTTCTAGTCAAGTAGACTATCAAGGATTGGGGGATTCAAAAGTTATCTAGGGTTACCTGTAATCTCTGGGATTGAGAAATTTACTCCTCTCCACATTTATTTATGTGGGAGCAGGCCCTTGGCCTTCATGTGCTTCATGAACAGCAGCATATGGAAAGATAATGAGTTTTGCAATGGACTCCAATTCCAATTCTCACTTTACTAACTATGCTAACATGAGCACAGTCTCCAACTCTTTGATTCTCTGATTCCTATTGGTAAAGTTATTTTTTCCATAACAGCATTTGTAAAGGATAAGATATCTCATCTAGCTCAAATATAAAGGCTCTCAAGAAAAAAGCTGTCCCATAACCTAAATAATGAAATTTTAGAAATAAAAGCATTTTTGTCCAAGTTAGTTATGAAAACTTTCAGAGGTAGATGAAATAGTCAAGTGTTCACTTATAGGCTTTGCTAATTTAGTTACACAAAATTTTAACTATACTGTTTATTTATTAACTATAATATAATATCCATGATATAGACTTAATTTCATATTCTTATTTAATATCAATTTCTTTGGTAACTAATACAGATTTTTAGGGCTTTCATTTTCATTTTAAGGATTCTGGAATATAGCAATTCATACATTCATGTACTAAGTGTGTTAACATTTACCAGTGCATGGATGATAACACAATCATATGTGTGTTAACATTTACCATATTCCCACTTCTGTATAATACTTTCTCCAAAGAACAAAAATGACCTTATTATCTTTATGATTAATATTGAGACAACCCCAGGAACCTACATAGGCTTAATGGTGAGTAGTATGTGCCCTTGAGATTTTACATAGTATGACTGTCCACCCTACCAGAGCTACTAGACAAATATATATAATCATTCTCATTGTGTTATTATTAATAAGGTAGATGATACAGATATTATATATCTATATACTATAGTTATACAGCTGACCCTTGAACAATGTGGGTTTGAACTATACAGGACTGCTTGTATGTGGATTTTTAAAAATATTTTTATATTTTTATAAATATCATTTCCATATGATTTTATTATTAACATTTTCTTTTCTTTAGTTTATTATTTAAGAATGTAGTATATAATGCATCTAACATATAAAATCTGTTAACTAACTGTTGAAGTTATCAGTAAGGCTTCTAGTCAAGTAGACTATCAAGGATTGGGGGATTCAAAAGTTATCTAGGGTTACCTGTAATCTCTGGGATTGAGAAATTTACTCCTCTCCACATTTATTTATGTGGGAGCAGGCCCTTGGCCTTCATGTGCTTCATGAACAGCAGCATATGGAAAGATAATGAGTTTTGCAATGGACTCCAATTCCAATTCTCACTTTACTAACTATGCTAACATGAGCACAGTCTCCAACTCTTTGATTCTCTGATTCCTATTGGTAAAGTTATTTTTTCCATAACAGCATTTGTAAAGGATAAGATATCTCATCTAGCTCAAATATAAAGGCTCTCAAGAAAAAAGCTGTCCCATAACCTAAATAATGAAATTTTAGAAATAAAAGCATTTTTGTCCAAGTTAGTTATGAAAACTTTCAGAGGTAGATGAAATAGTCAAGTGTTCACTTATAGGCTTTGCTAATTTAGTTACACAAAATTTTAACTATACTGTTTATTTATTAACTATAATATAATATCCATGATATAGACTTAATTTCATATTCTTATTTAATATCAATTTCTTTGGTAACTAATACAGATTTTTAGGGCTTTCATTTTCATTTTAAGGATTCTGGAATATAGCAATTCATACATTCATGTACAGTGTCAATTTTCTTTCAAGTAACAAGAACCCACTACAAGTCCTAGATCTTTCATTCATTCCATAGGCAAAATATTTATCTCCATAATAAACAGTTACTATATTGCTTTTAAGACTGATACATAAAGGATTAACTGATATGCTTATTAGTAAGACATATAAATCCTGGAAAATGATGAAAGCTACTTTATTTTTAAAGTTTCTCTCCCTTTTACAGGTGATTCCCATGTTGTCAGTGGACCTACAATAGTTTGGATACATAGCATCATTTGAGATGCTATTCTTCTTCAAGCATAATAAATTGTGAAAATCAGATAATTGATAGGATATATCTCAATTTATAAACACAAATATATGCAATACCTGCTTTCTAAGAGATTTCTTTTAGTAAGCATTTGCCTTAAATGTGTTTATATGGAAATGTTTAATGTGAGTAAAATGATTTTTACTTATAATTACTAAATAATACGCAGACTTCTTAAGAATTAGATGCATAGATTATACCCAGAATAGCATTTCTAAAAATTTTACTTTCAAAATCCTTGTAAACTCTTAAAAATATTGACCCTTAGAAATTCTATGTATGTTAGTTATATCAATCAATATTAACTATATTAAAATTAAAACTAAAAAAGTTTTAACATTGTATTAATTTGAAAATAGCAATAAACTCATCACCTATTATCATAAAGAACATGCTTCATGAAAGATAAGAATACTTCAAAAAAAATAGTAAAATAATGACACTGTTTTATTCTTTTCAATACCTTCAGCTCTGACTTAATATAGCTGTGTTCATATTTTGACTTGAAAGATGTGAAGAAAATCTGGCCTCATGTAGTTATTTAGATAGAGAATGAAAAGTTTTTATTAGCCTTTTCAGTTAATCATAGATATTTTTATTTGAGTCCTTTAGAAAACTCAGTAAGTGCTAATTTCTTAAAGATTATTTATAATATGGGATCTTTTTGAAACTGATAATTTTTACTCTATTACATTAAATTCCATTGACTTTCTTTAGCTTGGGATGGATCTTTTTTCTTATGCAATAACTTATAACAGCATGCCTTGATCATTCAGAAAATACTGATTCACTGAGATATGCAGATCTTCCACATATTGGCACATTTCATTATCAAATGTAAAAAAAATCATATTTGTAAATATCACCATCAATCTCAACAGAAGTCCTGAGGTATTGGAAAGCTGAGTATCGAGACACAGCAATGGATTCATGTTTTGTGTAAAATTAATTTCAACTTGAAAGCTTGAATTTTGTCACTGGCAACAAATACCATTGTAGTTGATTTCCTTAAAGTGACTAAGTTACTTTGTGCATTTTTCAGAGAGCATCTGTTAAATACTGAAAGCTGAATAACCATAAGTTGTCTTTCAGTAGTTATTTTAAATAAAAACAATGTCCCAGAGGAAAATAAATATTTTGCTCACAGCTCAAGCAATCACAAAATTCTTTTCTTCAATCCAAATTTGTTTGCAGCAGAAAATGTTTTATATGGAAATGTTTAATGTGAGTAAAATGATTTTTACTTATATTCTAAAAATTTAAAAACTTTACCCAGAATAGCATTTCTAAAAATTTTACTTTCAAAATCCTTGTAAACTCTTAAAAATATTGACCCTTAGAAATTCTATGTATGTTAGTTATATCAATCAATATTAACTATATTAAAATTAAAACTAAAAAAGTTTTAACATTGTATTAATTTGAAAATAGCAATAAACTCATCACCTATTATCATAAAGAACATGCTTCATGAAAGATAAGAATACTTCAAAAAAAATAGTAAAATAATGACACTGTTTTATTCTTTTCAATACCTTCAGCTCTGACTTAATATAGCTGTGTTCATATTTTGACTTGAAAGATGTGAAGAAAATCTGGCCTCATGTAGTTATTTAGATAGAGAATGAAAAGTTTTTATTAGCCTTTTCAGTTAATCATAGATATTTTTATTTGAGTCCTTTGAAAAACTCAGTAAGTGCTAATTTCTTAAAGATTATTTATAATATGGGATCTTTTTGAAACTGATAATTTTTACTCTATTACATTAAATTCCATTGACTTTCTTTAGCTTGGGATGGATCTTTTTTCTTATGCAATAACTTATAACAGCATGCCTTGATCATTCAGAAAATACTGATTCACTGAGATATGCAGATCTTCCACATATTGGCACATTTCATTATCAAATGTAAAAAAAATCATATTTGTAAATATCACCATCAATCTCAACAGAAGTCCTGAGGTATTGGAAAGCTGAGTATCGAGACACAGCAATGGATTCATGTTTTGTGTAAAATTAATTTCAACTTGAAAGCTTGAATTTTGTCACTGGCAACAAATACCATTGTAGTTGATTTCCTTAAAGTGACTAAGTTACTTTGTGCATTTTTCAGAGAGCATCTGTTAAATACTGAAAGCTGAATAACCATAAGTTGTCTTTCAGTAGTTATTTTAAATAAAAACAATGTCCCAGAGGAAAATAAATATTTTGCTCACAGCTCAAGCAATCACAAAAATTCTTTTCTTCAATCCAATTATTTGGTATTTGTTTGCAGCAGAAAATGCTTCATGCATACCTAAAATTTTATCAAGTTGATTATTCTGAAAATGTACTCAAAGGTCAGTAATTTTTACTTCTTCATCAAGGGTATTCTTGAGTGAAGCTAGCGCTTTTTTCTGCTACATAAATGGTGATGAAAAAGATAGTGACTGCTAGTAGCATTTGGTGACAGTGCCTTGATTTATACCAAGTACTAGCAGTTTTAGCCTTGATTGCTGTTGCACCATCAGTAAAAAAGAAAATAATGTGTGAACATTATAACGAAAATAGTTTTGAGCTTAGGGACCATCAGGAGTCTCAGACTACACTTGAAAAACCACTAACAGAAGACGCTAAATAAGCTGTATTTGTTTGTAGTAATGCTAATTTGTTGTTTAGTTGCTGAGTTGTGTCCAACTCTTTCTGACCCCATGCACTGTAGCCCATCAGGCTCCTGTGTCCATGGGATCTCCCAGACAAGAATACTGAAGTGAGTAGCCATTTCCTTCTCCAGGGGATCTTCCCAACCAAGGATTGAATGCACGTCTGCACCGCAAGCTGGTCAATATTAATAGGTGACATCTTTTGTCTATGAAAACTTTCAAATATTAGCATTTGATATAACAAAGTAATTCTGATTACTTGGTCATCTGCTTATTATCACTCTGTATTCCTATTCATTCCCAATTTTCTCAAGGTGGTATCAATACTGGGCCTTCCCATCAAAAATGTTCTTTGCAAGGTTTTATTAGGCCTATTGGTAAGATTTTTTCTTTGCAAGATTTTATTAGGCCTATTGGTAAGGTTTTTTCTTTTTTAATACTATCCCTCTCACCCTCCAAAAGATAGATTAGATATATAGATGGACAAGAAGGAAGAAAGAGAGGCAGTAACTAAAACTGTAGGTAGAAAGGAACTGAGGTAGTAATGAAGAACTGAAAGAAAGAAGAAGTGGAAGAAATAAAGAACTAAGATGAACACTTGAATGTTTTTCATCTAGGTTGACGCTGAAGACTGGTCAGGGAAGGGCTTTGAAATCACTGATTTTCGATTGAGTAGCTACTCTTAATCATTTTGCTGAGTTAAATCTCGGTGTTATGTATGTTATCCCATTAAATCTGTTACTGCATGCACCCCACATTTGAAAACCAAAGGGGATGAAGGGGTGTTTGCATACCTAAAATTTTATCAAGTTGATTATTCTGAAAATGTACTCAAAGGTCAGTAATTTTTACTTCTTCATCAAGGGTATTCTTGAGTGAAGCTAGCGCTTTTTTCTGCTACATAAATGGTGATGAAAAAGATAGTGACTGCTAGTAGCATTTGGTGACAGTGCCTTGATTTATACCAAGTACTAGCAGTTTTAGCCTTGATTGCTGTTGCACCATCAGTAAAAAAGAAAATAATGTGTGAACATTATAACGAAAATAGTTTTGAGCTTAGGGACCATCAGGAGTCTCAGACTACACTTGAAAAACCACTAACAGAAGACGCTAAATAAGCTGTATTTGTTTGTAGTAATGCTAATTTGTTGTTTAGTTGCTGAGTTGTGTCCAACTCTTTCTGACCCCATGCACTGTAGCCCATCAGGCTCCTGTGTCCATGGGATCTCCCAGACAAGAATACTGAAGTGAGTAGCCATTTCCTTCTCCAGGGGATCTTCCCAACCAAGGATTGAATGCACGTCTGCACCGGCAAGCTGGTCAATATTAATAGGTGACATCTTTTGTCTATGAAAACTTTCAAATATTAGCATTTGATATAACAAAGTAATTCTGATTACTTGGTCATCTGCTTATTATCACTCTGTATTCCTATTCATTCCCAATTTTCTCAAGGTGGTATCAATACTGGGCCTTCCCATCAAAAATGTTCTTTGCAAGGTTTTATTAGGCCTATTGGTAAGATTTTTTCTTTGCAAGATTTTATTAGGCCTATTGGTAAGGTTTTTTCTTTTTTAATACTATCCCTCTCACCCTCCAAAAGATAGATTAGATATATAGATGGACAAGAAGGAAGAAAGAGAGGCAGTAACTAAAACTGTAGGTAGAAAGGAACTGAGGTAGTAATGAAGAACTGAAAGAAAGAAGAAGTGGAAGAAATAAAGAACTAAGATGAACACTTGAATGTTTTTCATCTAGGTTGACGCTGAAGACTGGTCAGGGAAGGGCTTTGAAATCACTGATTTTCGATTGAGTAGCTACTCTTAATCATTTTGCTGAGTTAAATCTCGGTGTTATGTATGTTATCCCATTAAATCTGTTACTGCATGCACCCCACATTTGAAAACCAGTATGAAGTTGTGATAGAAGGTTCTGGTATGTTTTGGGATGAACAAAATAAATAAGTAACAATGGCCATTTTTTAAAAAAGACTCATACTTTGGGTGAAAATACAATCTAAACCAAAATATAACTTGTAAGCGCTGCTTCTGCTTCTTTGTCTTCTTTGCATCTGTTTGCTTTTACATAGAAGAATGTTATCTGTGGCTAAACTCATTGTATTACCAACTGCCAAGGCATGCCTCTGACTGAACTCCATGAGAGAGCTCTGCCAGGATGCTGGCTCCTAATGATATGATCTGCATATTTTAATGAGACAGAGAATGTAGGTAACTATGTAGAGTCTAGGTTCTACTCATTCTGGGGTTTTCCCATCCTCATAGACTGAACATTGTTTCCATTCATTAACATATGATAACTAGAAATGGGTTTCCTATCACCATCCACCAGCCCTATACGACTTGACATTTTCACAGTTCAGATGAAATACTAATAACCTTGCTGTGTTTCCTCTGTTTTGTGCTTATTCTAATGATGTCCATTCACTCAGTGAGAGGATGGCTACCACATTTAATAGCCCAGAAGCAACTTATATCTATTTACAGAAATAAAGCTCTTCAGAGTGTTAGGAGTAAACACGAAAAACAATTTTTTTGCGTTCCTCTCTCACATTTATAATATGTTCTCCATTTTGCTTTTGCTTCACTATAACCTCAAGTCCCTCACGCACTTGCTCTTTTTCTCTCAGCCCTACCACCAAAGTTCATTGAGCATTTGTTATGAACCAGGTGTGGTGTTAATCACTTTATATTTATTGTTTTATTTAATCTTCACAATATTGCAAAATATGCATGATAACTTAAAAACTCTTCTGTGTGTGTACACAAGTATATTTGTATGTGTGCTGTGTATATATTTGTGTCTATCAAACACGCATGTTGTTGCCATAATCTACATGCTACTAAATCAAGTATATCAGGCATAAGTGAAGACAAACTTGATGAGATTCCAAGGACATGCAGGTAGTAAGACCTTCGATTAAACCCAGGTTTCCCTAAACCTCTCAGTTTATCATGGCTTCCAAGGACACATAGATAGTAAGACCCTGGATTAAACACAGGTTTCCCTAAACCTCTCAGTTTGTCTATCATGGCTTCTTTCTTAGATCAGAATATTGGGAAATCAAAATTTTTGCTACGTTTCGCTATACTTAAACCCTGTATTATTTATTTAAATTATGTACCAAACAAGAAGAAATGTCTTCATATTTTATTTTTCTGAATACAATTAAGTATACAAGTATAATACTTGAAGCTCTTCTATCCTAAACTAATAACAAAATTTCATGAGGAACAATCTTGAATAGATTAAGCATTTGCCTAAGAGTCTAAAACCTGGACTCATTTGCTTCCAGATAATTTTGTTGTAAATGATTGATAGGTCATGTTTTAGAAATAGCATCAAAGATATGGTAAAAGTAGTTACATTCCAATCATGAATAAATAATTTAGGATTAAAGATATCCTTACCCCCCCCCAAAAAAAGCACCTGAAAAGAAAGATAACAGTATCCTAAAGTCAAAATGGGTTCTACCTGAATATAAATTTTTTGTTTTCATTTTTTAATGTTTTTCTTGGCACCTTAGATTTAATGATGTCATGACATTTATTACTCTGTCTTGTGGCAGCCAATTTACCTGCATTTCCTTATTAGAGTGTTGTTTTTTGTTTTTTGAGGCTACCACTGCAAGTTGATCTTTTGTTGTATATAGAATCTTTTATGCGTTCAGTAAAAAACATTTGTTTATTTTAAATGTTCTCCATTTTGCTTTTGCTTCACTATAACCTCAAGTCCCTCACGCACTTGCTCTTTTTCTCTCAGCCCTACCACCAAAGTTCATTGAGCATTTGTTATGAACCAGGTGTGGTGTTAATCACTTTATATTTATTGTTTTATTTAATCTTCACAATATTGCAAAATATGCATGATAACTTAAAAACTCTTCTGTGTGTGTACACAAGTATATTTGTATGTGTGCTGTGTATATATTTGTGTCTATCAAACACGCATGTTGTTGCCATAATCTACATGCTACTAAATCAAGTATATCAGGCATAAGTGAAGACAAACTTGATGAGATTCCAAGGACATGCAGGTAGTAAGACCTTCGATTAAACCCAGGTTTCCCTAAACCTCTCAGTTTATCATGGCTTCCAAGGACACATAGATAGTAAGACCCTGGATTAAACACAGGTTTCCCTAAACCTCTCAGTTTGTCTATCATGGCTTCTTTCTTAGATCAGAATATTGGGAAATCAAAATTTTTGCTACGTTTCGCTATACTTAAACCCTGTATTATTTATTTAAATTATGTACCAAACAAGAAGAAATGTCTTCATATTTTATTTTTCTGAATACAATTAAGTATACAAGTATAATACTTGAAGCTCTTCTATCCTAAACTAATAACAAAATTTCATGAGGAACAATCTTGAATAGATTAAGCATTTGCCTAAGAGTCTAAAACCTGGACTCATTTGCTTCCAGATAATTTTGTTGTAAATGATTGATAGGTCATGTTTTAGAAATAGCATCAAAGATATGGTAAAAGTAGTTACATTCCAATCATGAATAAATAATTTAGGATTAAAGATATCCTTACCCCCCCCCAAAAAAAGCACCTGAAAAGAAAGATAACAGTATCCTAAAGTCAAAATGGGTTCTACCTGAATATAAATTTTTTGTTTTCATTTTTTAATGTTTTTCTTGGCACCTTAGATTTAATGATGTCATGACATTTATTACTCTGTCTTGTGGCAGCCAATTTACCTGCATTTCCTTATTAGAGTGTTGTTTTTTGTTTTTTGAGGCTACCACTGCAAGTTGATCTTTTGTTGTATATAGAATCTTTTACCATACTTAGATCACTAGGAATTTTGTTGAAATGAATAAAGTACTTTTAACAGCTCAAAAGAAAAAAAATAGAATCATACGCCCAGGGAGTGGGGCATTTTATTATATTTTCATTGAGATATAATTGAATGTAACATATTTCTTTCAGGTATTCAACCTAGTGATTCAGTATTCGTATATATTACAAAATGATCACCACAGTAAGCCTAAGTGTGATAACCTCCATCACCATACATAGTTACAGGAATTTTTTCCTTACAATGAGAATGTTTAAGATCTTCTCTCTTACAACTTTCAGATAAGCATTGCAGTAGTATCAACTACAGTCATCATGCTGTACATCATATCTCCACAGTTTATCTATTTTATAACTGGAAGTATGGACTTTGTGACACCATCCAACAATTTTTGCCCACCCCTTGCTCCCTGCTTCTGGCAACAAGTAATCTGATCTCTGTATTTGTAAGCTGTGTGGTTTTTCCCTTTTTTTCCATGATTCCAAAAATAAGTGAGATTATATGGTAGTTGCATTTCTCTCTGACTTATTTTACTTAGCATAATGTTCTCACGTTCAATCCATGTTGTCAAAAAGTATGTTATCTTTCTTTATGGCTAAATAATATTCCATTGTATACATATACCACATTTCTTTATGCTTTCATCCATCAATTTTAACACATTTTAATGCATGCATAGTTGTCCTGGTGATTTAAAACAGATTGATGGACATACTACAGAGATTCTGATTCAGGAAGAATGGAATAGGCACAGGGATATTTTTTTTAAAAAAGGTACTTCAGCTGTTTCATACCACACTTCAAGGAATGCGATTAACTTAAATAATTTTTAAAAGTGATTGAGAAATATCCAGATTTGTGATTGAATCCCATTTTTCCTTTCTCTGCTTTGCATGTTTAAATCCCTCTTCCTAATAGATAAACTTCACATGGTACACTTAATGCAGTAGTCACTTGTACCTTCTTTCCCATCCTAACTTCTTACTTTCCCTGGTTACCCCTTTCCCTGACTGCTCACTTTCCCTTTCTCTCCATCACTGTGTGAAACATTCCCATGATATGAGTTATGCAAAGAGCTGCCTTGATTACTTTTTATATTTTTATAAATATGTGCACCTTTTTACTAGATACAAAATCTTTTCTCAAAATATCATCCCTTTTTAAAAATAAGTTATATCTCGTAAGAAGGCAGATGGAAGAGGCAGATAATGTATGTAAATTATAAAAAGAGGAAATTCTAGAAATGTTATGACTGGTAAATGGAATCCACACAAAATTTGCCTGATACAACATATAAAATTCCATTTCTGCATATTTAATCCTGTTAGAAATACTTGTAATCTGCATTTTAACAAGCTGCCTAGATGATCCTTATATAGATATTTTGTGATGAAATTTGCACTAAAGGTAAAGTAGAAGTAGGTAGGTAATGTGTGTCCATACGGTTTTCATCTTGAAGCCTCAATTTCCTGCTCAAAACTCTGATTAACCCTTCTGCATTCTTTTGTGTTCTGCTAAGGCCTCAAGTAGCCACTGAGGGAAGAATTAACATATGAACCTAAGGTATGAACCTAAGTTAGAACTTTAATAGTCTTGACAGCGTTATTTTAAAGACTAAATATTTTATATCATTTCTTAAAAGGATAATATAATCAGTCAGTTTAGCATAGTTCCTGACAATCTAGAATTCCCATAAAACTATACAGAGGTCTGGAGGATATGGCATTGACTTTAGCTGTAAGAACCTTGATTTTCTTTCTGATGCTATAATCATTTCCTTTACAGTATCTCTTGAATGGTTTTTCATGGTCTGGTTGTATATTCCTTTACACACAGGAAAATTAATTCATAGATATACTACAGATATCATTTTTAAAGGTATATTAATTTTTTAAAGAATTTATTAAGGCACCTAGTGGCCTCAGAGATAGTTGTTAGTTTACAAAGAGATATACCTACTTATAGAAATCAGCAAACTCCAGCCCCCAAATTTCCCATTTTTCCTTTCTCTGCTTTGCATGTTTAAATCCTCTTCCTAATAGATAAACTTCACATGGTACACTTAATGCAGTAGTCACTTGTACCTTCTTTCCCATCCTAACTTCTTACTTTCCCTGGTTACCCCTTTCCCTGACTGCTCACTTTCCCTTTCTCTCCATCACTGTGTGAAACATTCCCATGATATGAGTTATGCAAAGAGCTGCCTTGATTACTTTTTATATTTTTATAAATATGTGCACCTTTTTACTAGATACAAAATCTTTTCTCAAAATATCATCCCTTTTTAAAAATAAGTTATATCTCGTAAGAAGGCAGATGGAAGAGGCAGATAATGTATGTAAATTATAAAAAGAGGAAATTCTAGAAATGTTATGACTGGTAAATGGAATCCACACAAAATTTGCCTGATACAACATATAAAATTCCATTTCTGCATATTTAATCCTGTTAGAAATACTTGTAATCTGCATTTTAACAAGCTGCCTAGATGATCCTTATATAGATATTTTGTGATGAAATTTGCACTAAAGGTAAAGTAGAAGTAGGTAGGTAATGTGTGTCCATACGGTTTTCATCTTGAAGCCTCAATTTCCTGCTCAAAACTCTGATTAACCCTTCTGCATTCTTTTGTGTTCTGCTAAGGCCTCAAGTAGCCACTGAGGGAAGAATTAACATATGAACCTAAGGTATGAACCTAAGTTAGAACTTTAATAGTCTTGACAGCGTTATTTTAAAGACTAAATATTTTATATCATTTCTTAAAAGGATAATATAATCAGTCAGTTTAGCATAGTTCCTGACAATCTAGAATTCCCATAAAACTATACAGAGGTCTGGAGGATATGGCATTGACTTTAGCTGTAAGAACCTTGATTTTCTTTCTGATGCTATAATCATTTCCTTTACAGTATCTCTTGAATGGTTTTTCATGGTCTGGTTGTATATTCCTTTACACACAGGAAAATTAATTCATAGATATACTACAGATATCATTTTTAAAGGTATATTAATTTTTTAAAGAATTTATTAAGGCACCTAGTGGCCTCAGAGATAGTTGTTAGTTTACAAGAGAGATATACCTACTTATAGAAATCAGCAAACTCCAGCCCCCAAACCTAATATGACTGGCTACCTGTGATTGCCTGGTCCACTTGCAAAAAGATGTATGTTTTCTTTCTTAAGCAGGTTATTTTTGAAAAAAATTTTTTGACATTTGTAATGGTTTCAAATTCAAAAGCAGAATAATATTTTGTAACACCTGAAAATTATTTGAAATCCAAATGTTAGTAGCCTTTAAAGTGTTACTGGCACACAGCCACACTTGTGTGTGTGTGTGTGTGTGTGTGTGCATGAGAGATCGCTATCAGATCACAAAAGCCGCTGTTCTGTAGTTACAGCAGAGGCCACATGTGTCCCTCGCTGCTGGGTGCACTATAAATTGCAGTGAAGCAGTTACATCTTGATGGCATTTCAAGTGCCCTGTGTATCACCTATCCATGTGAAAAGCTATTTTCAAAGATAAAATATGTAAAATCTCATTAGAGATCAACATTAACAGATGAACATCTGCAATCGATTTTGGTGTTTGAGAAGGCTTAGTTTGAACCCCAATTAAGTAAAATTTGAGCATACAGAATTGCAGCCTTTTCAGGAACATTACAAAATGTTATCCTCTATTCTTAGTGTTATATTTGGAATTGTGACAAAAAAATGGAAAGACATTTGTTTCTATGTTAGGTATCTACGTAGTATTCTCAATTTTGCCGTCTGGTTTGCAGATCTAAAATATGTATTGCATTGCATGCACGCTAAGGCACTTCAGTTATGTCTGACTCTTTGTGCCCCTATGGACCATAAACCGCCAGGCTTCTCTGTCCATAGGATTCTCCAGGCAAGAATACTGAAATGGGTTCTGACTCTTTGTGATGCTAGAGAGCATAGACTGCCAGGCTCCTCTGTCCCTGGGATTCTCCAGGCAAGAATATTGAGTTGGGTTCTGATTCTTTGTGACCCTATGGACCATAGACAGCCAGGCTCCTCTGTCCATTCTTTTCTGGATTCTTCAGGCAAGAATATTAGAGTGGGTTACCATTTTATTCTCCAGGGGATCTTCCTGACCTAGGAATTCAACCCACATCTCTTCTGCTGCATTGGTAGGTGGGTTCTTTATCACTAGCACCCCTTGGGAAGCCCTAAATACATATTTTCTGGTTGTTTAGGGTAAAAGTGTCCCGATCCCCATTACTGAACATTGAATGTATAAAAAATTGAGGTAGGTAGTTTGGCTATGGAAAAATGTCTCAGTGAAATAGAATTATCTTTACCAAAAAAAAGATTTTCCTTCATTAGAGAAGTACTCTAGACATATCACTGACACAAAATTTGAAAAAAAGGCTGCAAGGTGTAAATGAAACCCCACTCCCTTAATCCTTACCATCTGTATATGAATAAATCCTGCCAAAACATCAATGTATTTCCCTCTAGATCCTTTTTTCAAATACTGTTTATATGTATTTAAAACTTAGTATAAAAACCTTACTCAGTGTTTCCCTGGTAGTCCAGTGGGTAAGTACACTGCCTTGCAGTGCAAGGGGCGCCTGTTGGATCCCTGGCCTGGAAAGATCCCATGGGCCGCAGAGTGGCTGGACCGATTTGTCCAATTACCGAGCCGGAGCTCTGGAGGGCATGCGCCCACCGCGATGGGAGGCCCACATGGGCCAAAGAACAAAATGGATGAAAACAGACAAATGAAAGGCCAGTGGAAGTGGCCCATCCGCCCCACTCCCTCCCCATCCCCCACCCCTCAAAAACCTCTTACTCAGTATTATTTAAAACTTTATAAGGAGTAGTTTTCCCATGCCATTTGCCAGTCTTTATAAATGATATTTTTGTGATTTGATATCATTCATTCATTTGGATGTGCCATAATCTGAATTCCCCTTTAGTAAGATCATTAAGATATTTGGCTTTGACTCTCTTCTCTTTTTAATACTACAGTAACCTTATGGTGAATAATTTAGTTGCTCAAACTTCAGATTGCGTGCATGCTAAATTGCTTCAGTCACGTCTGAGTCTTTGCAACTCTACGGACTGGACTGTGTGTAACCCACCAGCCTTCCCTGGTTTCACAGGGATTCTCCTCCAGGTGATCTCACCCGGTAAATTACCTTTGAATTTGCACCAGCCTTCCTGACCTAGGAATTCAACCCACATCTCTTCTGCTGCATTGGTAGGTGGGTTCTTTATCACTAGCACCCCTTGGGAAGCCCTAAATACATATTTTCTGGTTGTTTAGGGTAAAAGTGTCCCGATCCCCATTACTGAACATTGAATGTATAAAAAATTGAGGTAGGTAGTTTGGCTAGGGAAAATGTCTCAGTGAAATAGAATTATCTTTACCAAAAAAAAGATTTTCCTTCATTAGAGAAGTACTCTAGACATATCACTGACACAAAATTTGAAAAAAAGGCTGCAAGGTGTAAATGAAACCCCACTCCCTTAATCCTTACCATCTGTATATGAATAAATCCTGCCAAAACATCAATGTATTTCCCTCTAGATCCTTTTTTCAAATACTGTTTATATGTATTTAAAACTTAGTATAAAAACCTTACTCAGTGTTTCCCTGGTAGTCCAGTGGGTAAGTACACTGCCTTGCAGTGCAAGGGGCGCCTGTTGGATCCCTGGCCTGGAAAGATCCCATGGGCCGCAGAGTGGCTGGACCGATTTGTCCAATTACCGAGCCGGAGCTCTGGAGGGCATGCGCCCACCGCGATGGGAGGCCCACATGGGCCAAAGAACAAAATGGATGAAAACAGACAAATGAAAGGCCAGTGGAAGTGGCCCATCCGCCCCACTCCCTCCCCATCCCCCCACCCCCTCAAAAAAAACCTCTTACTCAGTATTATTTAAAACTTTATAAGGAGTAGTTTTCCCATGCCATTTGCCAGTCTTTATAAATGATATTTTTGTGATTTGATATCATTCATTCATTTGGATGTGCCATAATCTGAATTCCCCTTTAGTAAGATCATTAAGATATTTGGCTTTGACTCTCTTCTCTTTTTAATACTACAGTAACCTTATGGTGAATAATTTAGTTGCTCAAACTTCAGATTGCGTGCATGCTAAATTGCTTCAGTCACGTCTGAGTCTTTGCAACTCTACGGACTGGACTGTGTGTAACCCACCAGCCTTCCCTGTCCACAGGGATTCTCCTAGCAAGAATACTGGAATGAACTACCATGCCCTTCTCCAGGTGATCTCCCTCACCCAGGGATTAAACCTGCATGCCCTGTGACTCCTGAATTGCAGATAGATTCTTTACCACAGAGCCACCAAGTTATTTTATTGGAAATCTTTTTTATTGAAATATATTTGGTTTACAGTATGATGTTAGTTTCAAGAGTACTGCATAGTGATTCAGTTATTTTTTCTGATTATATTCCATTATAGGTTATTACATAATGTTGTATGTAATCACCTCTGCAATATAGTAATTCATGTTGCTTATCTATTTTATGCATTGTAGTTTGAATCTGTTAATCCCATACTTCTAATTTGTCCCCACCACCATCCCTCTTGTCTTCGGGAACCCACAATTTGGGCGTCTATGTCTGTAAGTATGTTTCCATTTTGCATATAGATTCATTTTTATTATATTTTATATCCCAGATATGAGTAATATCATATTGTCTTTCTGACTTATTTAACTAAGGTCCATCTCTAGGTCCATCTCTGTTGCTGAGATAGCAATATTTCATTCCCTTTATGGCTGCATAATATTCCATTTTATAAATATACATTTATGTGTGTGTGTGTGTGTATATATATGTATATATATATACGCCATAGATTCTTACAACAGTCATTTATGGATGGTCATTAGGTTGTTTCCATGCCTTGGCTCTTGTGAATAGTGCTTTGATAAACATAGGGATGCATGTATATTTTTTAACTATAGTTTTGTCCAGACATATGCCCAGGAGTGGGATTGCTGGATCACACTTCATTCTATTTTTAGTTTTCTGACACACCTCCATACTGTTCTCCATAGTAGCTATGCCAATTTAAGCTTCCACCAACAGTCTAAGAGGGTTCTCATTTTTGCACATGCTCTCTGGCACTTATTATTTGTAGACTTTTTGATGCTGATCATTCTGACCAATGTGAGGTGATCCCTCATTGTGGCTTTGATTTGCATTTCTCTAAATAATTAGTGACAATGAGCATTTTTCATACGCCTGTTAGCCATTTGTATGTCTTCTTGGACTGGACTGTGTGTAACCCACCAGCCTTCCCTGTCCACAGGGATTCTCCTAGCAAGAATACTGGAATGAACTACCATGCCCTTCTCCAGGTGATCTCCCTCACCCAGGGATTAAACCTGCATGCCCTGTGACTCCTGAATTGCAGATAGATTCTTTACCACAGAGCCACCAAGTTATTTTATTGGAAATCTTTTTTATTGAAATATATTTGGTTTACAGTATGATGTTAGTTTCAAGAGTACTGCATAGTGATTCAGTTATTTTTTCTGATTATATTCCATTATAGGTTATTACATAATGTTGTATGTAATCACCTCTGCAATATAGTAATTCATGTTGCTTATCTATTTTATGCATTGTAGTTTGAATCTGTTAATCCCATACTTCTAATTTGTCCCCACCACCATCCCTCTTGTCTTCGGGAACCCACAATTTGGGCGTCTATGTCTGTAAGTATGTTTCCATTTTGCATATAGATTCATTTTTATTATATTTTATATCCCAGATATGAGTAATATCATATTGTCTTTCTGACTTATTTAACTAAGGTCCATCTCTAGGTCCATCTCTGTTGCTGAGATAGCAATATTTCATTCCCTTTATGGCTGCATAATATTCCATTTTATAAATATACATTTATGTGTGTGTGTGTGTGTATATATATGTATATATATATACGCCATAGATTCTTACAACAGTCATTTATGGATGGTCATTAGGTTGTTTCCATGCCTTGGCTCTTGTGAATAGTGCTTTGATAAACATAGGGATGCATGTATATTTTTTAACTATAGTTTTGTCCAGACATATGCCCAGGAGTGGGATTGCTGGATCACACTTCATTCTATTTTTAGTTTTCTGACACACCTCCATACTGTTCTCCATAGTAGCTATGCCAATTTAAGCTTCCACCAACAGTCTAAGAGGGTTCTCATTTTTGCACATGCTCTCTGGCACTTATTATTTGTAGACTTTTTGATGCTGATCATTCTGACCAATGTGAGGTGATCCCTCATTGTGGCTTTGATTTGCATTTCTCTAAATAATTAGTGACAATGAGCATTTTTTCATACGCCTGTTAGCCATTTGTATGTCTTCTTTCCAAAAAAAAATTATTTCTAGAATTTTGTGTTATACTATCATTTATTTAATATAACATTTATTTTAAGAGTTTGGATAGAGAGTTTAAATTTAAGAGTTTAAATTTTACACATAACCATATGGGCAAGTCAAGCTACCCAATAGTTGCTTGATATAACAAAGGTTGCGTAATTGACTATTAAATCCTAGCGGTAAAAGCATAGTTAAGACATAGGCTCGGGCTTCCCCTGGTGGTCCAGTGGGTAAGGACACCGCCTTGCAGTGCAAGGGGCGCCGGTTCGATCCCTGGCCTGGGAAGATCCCACGTGCCGCGGAGCGGCTGGACCGATGTGTCCAATCACCGAGCCGGAGCTCTGGAGTGCATGCGCCCAGAGCCGGCGCTCTGCGACAACAGATGCCACCGCAATGGTAGGCCCGCAGGAGCCAAAGAACAAAGATGGATGAAAATAGAGAAATGAAAGACCAAAGAAGTGGCCCGCCCGCTCCCCTCCCTCCCCAACCCGACCCCCGCCCAAAGTAAATAAATAAATTAATCTTTAAAAAAAAAAAAGACATAGGCTCTAGAGCAAACCACAGGCCTTTAAATCCCAACTGGGTGACCTATGTAAAGTGATTAATCTCTGAAAATTAGAATAACAGTGAAATTTGTCTCAGGGTAATTGTCTTCCCAGTTAAAGTAAAGGAGGTAACATATAAAGTGCTTAGATCAGTGTCTGGCAATTAGTAGGAGTTCAATAAATGTTAGCTGTCATATAATAAAATATAAATATTCACCCCCTTTCTCTCACTTAAATTAAGAAACACACATCTTACTTTGAAAAAGAAATGTTTCTTGTACTACATTAAATTCAGCTTCTTCCTCTCTTCTCGCTGTCAAACTTTAAAAAAGTGTAGCAATGCCACTAATGATACTTAGGTCAGTAAAACAATTCCTTAATCTTTGTTGAATTCTCCTTTGCCTCAACCTTTATGGATTGTTCAGAGGATTAAATTAGCTAATATATGTAAATACTTAGCCCAGCCCCTCTTTGGAGTTTGCCCACCTGCATCTCATCACATGTGCAAATAATAACAAGCATGTAAAGTCTACAATTAGACAAAAAGATGCCTCCTCATCTCAGTGGTTTTCCAGAAACTTCCCTAATACACCTCTTGGTGGACAGTGGAATCATAAGGTTTTATTGAGCTGTGGTAGCCTTATCTGCATAATCAGACAAGTGGGCTTTGCAGACAAGCTGATTTAATTAGATGCTTTCATGTGTGTGTGTGTGCCCTCATGTGCACATGAGCTGTGAGTTTAAGGAAGTAAAAAATAAATACAAATGGGTCAAATGGAAGACATTTAAATTTCAGGCCCACAGCTGTTCTGTGGATCCTTTTGGCTTCTGACATCAAGTTCCTCCTAATAAAATATTAAATGTTAATAAAACAAATGTTAAACAAAACCACTATTAGTTTTTGGTTAAGTTCCTTTTACACTTTTATTTAATTCAGACAAGCTGGTGGGTACATTCTTTTCCTCCTGCTCAACCTGAAATGGTTACAAACAAATAACCTCCCTCAAAATCTTTAATCTCTCTCTCTGAAATTTATTCTCCAAGAATATTACCTCACCTTATTTTTTAAGCAAAAAAAATAAAGTTCATTATAATTTGTTAATCTAACTCTGCTGCCAAGTTGGCTGTTTTATTTAACAATAAATTGAATACAAAAGCTCCCTAAGGCAGGAAGATAGAATACCAAGCTCTGAAAGTTTGGCAGTTTAATTGACATTTCATAGTAGCCTCAGGCGCAAGTTAATTTCAATGCTGGTTATATACACATACTTCTGTTGTTGTATGTATGTATTTTGTTAGAGTATGTGCTTTAAACCTAAGGTCATGAAGTATTAAATATAAATATTCACCCCCTTTCTCTCACTTAAATTAAGAAACACACATCTTACTTTGAAAAAGAAATGTTTCTTGTACTACATTAAATTCAGCTTCTTCCTCTCTTCTCGCTGTCAAACTTTAAAAAAGTGTAGCAATGCCACTAATGATACTTAGGTCAGTAAAACAATTCCTTAATCTTTGTTGAATTCTCCTTTGCCTCAACCTTTATGGATTGTTCAGAGGATTAAATTAGCTAATATATGTAAATACTTAGCCCAGCCCCTCTTTGGAGTTTGCCCACCTGCATCTCATCACATGTGCAAATAATAACAAGCATGTAAAGTCTACAATTAGACAAAAAGATGCCTCCTCATCTCAGTGGTTTTCCAGAAACTTCCCTAATACACCTCTTGGTGGACAGTGGAATCATAAGGTTTTATTGGAGCTGTGGTAGCCTTATCTGCATAATCAGACAAGTGGGCTTTGCAGACAAGCTGATTTAATTAGATGCTTTCATGTGTGTGTGTGTGCCCTCATGTGCACATGAGCTGTGAGTTTAAGGAAGTAAAAAATAAATACAAATGGGTCAAATGGAAGACATTTAAATTTCAGGCCCACAGCTGTTCTGTGGATCCTTTTGGCTTCTGACATCAAGTTCCTCCTAATAAAATATTAAATGTTAATAAAACAAATGTTAAACAAAACCACTATTAGTTTTTGGTTAAGTTCCTTTTACACTTTTATTTAATTCAGACAAGCTGGTGGGTACATTCTTTTCCTCCTGCTCAACCTGAAATGGTTACAAACAAATAACCTCCCTCAAAATCTTTAATCTCTCTCTCTGAAATTTATTCTCCAAGAATATTACCTCACCTTATTTTTTAAGCAAAAAAAATAAAGTTCATTATAATTTGTTAATCTAACTCTGCTGCCAAGTTGGCTGTTTTATTTAACAATAAATTGAATACAAAAGCTCCCTAAGGCAGGAAGATAGAATACCAAGCTCTGAAAGTTTGGCAGTTTAATTGACATTTCATAGTAGCCTCAGGCGCAAGTTAATTTCAATGCTGGTTATATACACATACTTCTGTTGTTGTATGTATGTATTTTGTTAGAGTATGTGCACATATATCTATGTGTATATATTTCTGTCTTAAGGGTTACACTGCAAGTAAATTAATTATGATTTTGTTTGTTTTATATATACTCCTGACTGTATCATGTAAAATTTAATGTTAGAATTGTGAAAGAAAAGCTACTCTTTAATGATTTTTTTAGAATGTCAGTCCTTGGACAGCTCTGTGTTCGTAAGTTGGCTGGGCACCACTAGAAAACAAATAAATAAAAAGCTTTCACATTCTGTTATGGTTTAAATTATCCCCTCTAAAATTCATAGGTTAAAGTCGTAACCCACCTTATCTCAGATTGTGACCATATTTGGAGATAACCTCCTTAGACAGTAATCAAGTTAAAATGAGGCCATGTGGATGGACCTGATTCAAAATGACTGGTGTCCTAGTAAGAAGGGGAAACATGGACACAGAAGTATGTTGTAGGGACGGTGCTATGAAGAGATGCGGGGAGAAGAGAACCATCTGTTAGCAAGACAAGGAGTGCTTAATTGCTCCTATGTATTGAGTGACATTTGAAAAAAAATTTAACCTGTTTGAAATTAGTCTTCAATCAACTCATGACACAGATGACCACACTCAAGGGTCCCAGTCTATCGTTAACACACCAGAAAGTCTCATCTCTTGAAAAATGCTTACAATGGGAGAGAGGTACAATAACCACATGTGTTTTAAGTGGACCAACTTTTCTTTAAGGAGAAAGAAAAACATCTCTCCAACATGCTGAATGCCGCTGCACACATTCCATTGCCTACCTTCTAGAAAAAAGCAAAAACCTGTCATCCATAGTCTCTGTGAGTACAATGATATTCCAGAGCCTGTTTATTCTCCAAGAATATTACCTCACCTTATTTTTTAAGCAAAAAAAATAAAGTTCATTATAATTTGTTAATCTAACTCTGCTGCCAAGTTGGCTGTTTTATTTAACAATAAATTGAATACAAAAGCTCCCTAAGGCAGGAAGATAGAATACCAAGCTCTGAAAGTTTGGCAGTTTAATTGACATTTCATAGTAGCCTCAGGCGCAAGTTAATTTCAATGCTGGTTATATACACATACTTCTGTTGTTGTATGTATGTATTTTGTTAGAGTATGTGCACATATATCTATGTGTATATATTTCTGTCTTAAGGGTTACACTGCAAGTAAATTAATTATGATTTTGTTTGTTTTATATATACTCCTGACTGTATCATGTAAAATTTAATGTTAGAATTGTGAAAGAAAAGCTACTCTTTAATGATTTTTTTAGAATGTCAGTCCTTGGACAGCTCTGTGTTCGTAAGTTGGCTGGGCACCACTAGAAAACAAATAAATAAAAAGCTTTCACATTCTGTTATGGTTTAAATTATCCCCTCTAAAATTCATAGGTTAAAGTCGTAACCCACCTTATCTCAGATTGTGACCATATTTGGAGATAACCTCCTTAGACAGTAATCAAGTTAAAATGAGGCCATGTGGATGGACCTGATTCAAAATGACTGGTGTCCTAGTAAGAAGGGGAAACATGGACACAGAAGTATGTTGTAGGGACGGTGCTATGAAGAGATGCGGGGAGAAGAGAACCATCTGTTAGCAAGACAAGGAGTGCTTAATTGCTCCTATGTATTGAGTGACATTTGAAAAAAAATTTAACCTGTTTGAAATTAGTCTTCAATCAACTCATGACACAGATGACCACACTCAAGGGTCCCAGTCTATCGTTAACACACCAGAAAGTCTCATCTCTTGAAAAATGCTTACAATGGGAGAGAGGTACAATAACCACATGTGTTTTAAGTGGACCAACTTTTCTTTAAGGAGAAAGAAAAACATCTCTCCAACATGCTGAATGCCGCTGCACACATTCCATTGCCTACCTTCTAGAAAAAAGCAAAAACCTGTCATCCATAGTCTCTGTGAGTACAATGATATTCCAGAGCCTGGTAATCACAATTTTACTTTAGGCTGGTTAGGTCTCTTTAAAGTTTCTCCCCCCGGGTTGAGGTCTTCATCCAGCTGCTGGCCCTATTAGGGAGTCAACTAAAGGATTATGAGGCTTTATAAGTCCTAATGTTGTTGGGGCTGGTAATTCATGAGTAGTGGATGCAGAAGCCACAGGGAAAAGCTCAGAGCACTGGGGGAACTAAAGACAGGAAGGCAAGAGTCTCTGTGCGCCTTCAGATTAATCTTCCCAGGAAGGAGCGGAGACACTAATGCTTGAGGAACATAAAAACAGACTGCAAAAAGCGGGAAAGAAAAAAACCACATTATAGCTTTTACTTATTTTGTTGGACTTTTATTTCCAAATCACACAATTGTCTGAGATGATTTAATGCACAATTACATAAAAAATGAAATTAACATGTTTTTAAAAGCATAAAAGCAACTGCTAAATAAAGCCATAACATTTTTCTCTGCACTCCCAAGATAATGAAGCATATTTTTCATCTCTAACTGTGCTTCTGTGTCATGAGGATGGAATTTGGGGCAGGAGGGGGGCAGGGAAATCAACTTTGGTTATGGAGAGGCTGTCTCGCAGCTCCCTGGGAAGTGGCTTTTGTCACTTCCAAAGTGCAGTAGCCTGAGAAAGGCAACAGGAAAGCCTGTGAATGGTGTCATTAGGACACCAAAGGCATCCGTCCTGGATCAAGTTACAGAGGGACAAGAGCAGAGCAAATGGAGAGTGTCAGAGGGGACATATTTTGTGTCTTGATACTGACTGGAAGGGGTGTCAGAGGGCTGTTAGCAAGACAAGGAGTGCTTAATTGCTCCTATTGAGTGACATTTGAAAAAAAATTTAACCTGTTTGAAATTAGTCTTCAATCAACTCATGACACAGATGACCACACTCAAGGGTCCCAGTCTATCGTTAACACACCAGAAAGTCTCATCTCTTGAAAAATGCTTACAATGGGAGAGAGGTACAATAACCACATGTGTTTTAAGTGGACCAACTTTTCTTTAAGGAGAAAGAAAAACATCTCTCCAACATGCTGAATGCCGCTGCACACATTCCATTGCCTACCTTCTAGAAAAAAGCAAAAACCTGTCATCCATAGTCTCTGTGAGTACAATGATATTCCAGAGCCTGGTAATCACAATTTTACTTTAGGCTGGTTAGGTCTCTTTAAAGTTTCTCCCCCCGGGTTGAGGTCTTCATCCAGCTGCTGGCCCTATTAGGGAGTCAACTAAAGGATTATGAGGCTTTATAAGTCCTAATGTTGTTGGGGCTGGTAATTCATGAGTAGTGGATGCAGAAGCCACAGGGAAAAGCTCAGAGCACTGGGGGAACTAAAGACAGGAAGGCAAGAGTCTCTGTGCGCCTTCAGATTAATCTTCCCAGGAAGGAGCGGAGACACTAATGCTTGAGGAACATAAAAACAGACTGCAAAAAGCGGGAAAGAAAAAAACCACATTATAGCTTTTACTTATTTTGTTGGACTTTTATTTCCAAATCACACAATTGTCTGAGATGATTTAATGCACAATTACATAAAAAATGAAATTAACATGTTTTTAAAAGCATAAAAGCAACTGCTAAATAAAGCCATAACATTTTTCTCTGCACTCCCAAGATAATGAAGCATATTTTTCATCTCTAACTGTGCTTCTGTGTCATGAGGATGGAATTTGGGGCAGGAGGGGGGCAGGGAAATCAACTTTGGTTATGGAGAGGCTGTCTCGCAGCTCCCTGGGAAGTGGCTTTTGTCACTTCCAAAGTGCAGTAGCCTGAGAAAGGCAACAGGAAAGCCTGTGAATGGTGTCATTAGGACACCAAAGGCATCCGTCCTGGATCAAGTTACAGAGGGACAAGAGCAGAGCAAATGGAGAGTGTCAGAGGGGACATATTTTGTGTCTTGATACTGACTGGGTAGCAAAATGGTGACCGTTGATTCAAGATGCTACTTCCCTTTTGATGTAGATATAGCCACCTTACTAATGGTGTGTTGCCTGTGTACCTGGGTGCACACACATCTGCGTGAAACCTGATAGAGACCTCTTCCTCTGTGCATGCACCCACACCAGTTCTACATGCAACACACATTGGTAAACACAGAGTTATGTTAAAACTGTCTCTAAAGTCTAGCTGAAATGTTTCTATCATTATAATCGATAAGGTATCCTTCAAATTTCTGAGAAAAATGAAATCTTGTCTTGTTTTCAGAATGATTTTATAGCAAATTTTAGTAAAAGACTGAGTAGCATAAACATATAAGAGTATCTGGACTTTCCAGGTTGTGCTCCTGGTGAAACACGTGGCTGCCAATGCAGGAGATGTCAAAGTCACACATTCAGTCCCTGGGTTGGGGCGATTTCCTAGAGGAGGGCATGGCAACCCACTCCAGTATTTTGCCTGGAGAATCTCATGGACAGAGGAGCTAAGCGGGCTGCCATCCATATGGTCACAAAGAGTCAGACACAACTGAAGTGACTTAGCATCCACACACGCATAAGAGTGCCTACCATATTCCAGTGTGGTACTTGTGTTCAGGATAGAAATAAACTCTAGGATTTTGCTCTTGCCCTCAGCAAGCCCACAGTCTGTCTGATATTTTTTTTTCCTATTCCTTAAATAATAACTGACACAAGTTACTCAAGCATGGATATATACCTAAGAGAATACATGGCTAAAGGGAAGAATATAATTGAATGCTGATTTTTTTCTGTCTCTTAACTACTGGATGGGATTTTTCGTTGAGGACCCTGTGTAAGTTGGAGGTGACCACTCCATTGCCTACATGCTTTGCCCAGGCAAGATGAGCCTTATCAAAGGACCAAATCATTGCCTGGTGTGAATCTTTTAATATTTTCCATGATTTAAAATGTAGTGGGAAAAAAATCCAAAGAAGCAATGGTACTTCACATTTATGAATAAATTAATGAATAGTTTTGCATAAAAGTTCAGAAATATATATACACACATATGAAAACATCAAGAGATTTTTGTGCTGTCTTAATGGGGGAGCAGAATAACTTAAAAGTTAGATTGTCCTTCTGATAGAATGACCTGAAGACATTTCATCTTACACAGTCCCATAGAGGAGAGATTTGTGGAGATATTTATTTTAAAGGATTTTGGCCGTGATCTAGTCTATCTTTGGTTTGGGGCCTGGATAGTAGTGTCACTTTTAAAAGTTATTCTAAGAATCTTAGGTGTTCAGGCTAACATCTGAATTTCCACAAACATGTGAGATGTGATGTGAGAAAAGAAGGAATAAACCAAAAGCCTTCAACCTCAACCAGAACTAGACAGACTTGTGGGTATCTGAGCATGTGAGCTTGTGTGCTTGTAGATGTGAGTGTATATGACTCCATCTATGTATGTGTGTCTGTTTGTATGCATATGTTTGTGAGTATTTATATGCATTGTAGCTATTTGCATGAGTCTTATATATGCATGGATTATGTGCTTTGAATGCCTGTATGTGTAGTATGTATGATTATGTTTGTGATTTCTGTGTCTGTAAGTGTAGTTCAATGCCTTTTCGAGTCTCAAGAAGTTTTTTTTTCATTTATTCTTCTGATTAGCCCAGCCCTTTCAGGGCTCCTATTAAAAAATATCACAGACTCTGCAGATTATAAGCAAGAGAAACTTATTGCACATAGTTCCATAGGCTCTAAAAGTGAAAGTGCTAGTCACTCAGTTGTGTCTGACTCTTTGCAACCTCATGGGCTGTAGCCAAGTCTGAGATCAAATCTGGTCCCTCTTCCAGCTGCAGACTTATCACTTGATCCTCACATGGTGAAAGGGACTGATGATGGCTTTGGAGCCACTTGGGCTTCCCTAGTGGCTCAGATGGTAATGAATCTGCCTGTGATAAAGGAGACCCAGGTTTGATCCCTGGCTTGGGAAGATCCCCTGGAGAAGAGACTCGCTACCCACTCCAGTATTCTTGCCTGGAGAACTCCATGGACAGAGGAGCCTGGTGGGCTACAGTCCATGGGGTCACAGTCAGACATGGCTGAGCAACTTTCATTTTCACTTGGCAGGAGCTAATCTCATTTAAGAGGATTCCATCTTCATAGTTTCAGCACCTCCCAAAGACCCCCATATGAATTTTAAAGGGACACAAACATTCGAATTATAGTATTAATTCATGGAATTTCTGCTTTTCTAAATCTATTCTACGAATGCATTTTCACAGTTAAATACCAAGTAACGAAGTTTATTAAAAAGAAGACGGGAGACAAGAATATAGAATGGTTGCTTCCTTAGCTGTGTTGTTTTTGAAAGTTTCAGGTAGACTACCTCATGTAATCTTGGTTGCTTATTTTGTGTTCAGCTCTTTTCTTCTACATCTATTGCAGGAATTGTATAGTAGAAAATCTAAAGAAGTGTTCAATGCTTTCTTAAAAAATATTAATATAATATTTTCTGTCCTGAAAATTTATAATTTGTGAAATTATTATGAAAATATTTTGGAATATTTGAGAAAGTGATTGCATGAAACCCCACAGAATTGACAGATAACATTTGAATAGGTAAACAGCTTTAAACACACACACCAACATGAACTGCCTTAGCTATAAGTATTACATATATTTTTGTGTTGCAGGTAATTTTCTCAAAATCTGTTCTGGATCACACTTCCTCCACTAGCAATAGCCCCATGGTCCCAGTTCTTCCTCTATCGTAATAGGAAAATGTCTGTTAATCACTGTCAACACACTCCTCTCTCCTCTCCTAAAACACTTTCTGTTCCATTGATACAGACTCTGCAGATTATAAGCAAGAGAAACTTATTGCACATAGTTCCATAGGCTCTAAAAGTGAAAGTGCTAGTCACTCAGTTGTGTCTGACTCTTTGCAACCTCATGGGCTGTAGCCAAGTCTGAGATCAAATCTGGTCCCTCTTCCAGCTGCAGACTTATCACTTGATCCTCACATGGTGAAAGGGACTGATGATGGCTTTGGAGCCACTTGGGCTTCCCTAGTGGCTCAGATGGTAATGAATCTGCCTGTGATAAAGGAGACCCAGGTTTGATCCCTGGCTTGGGAAGATCCCCTGGAGAAGAGACTCGCTACCCACTCCAGTATTCTTGCCTGGAGAACTCCATGGACAGAGGAGCCTGGTGGGCTACAGTCCATGGGGTCACAGTCAGACATGGCTGAGCAACTTTCATTTTCACTTGGCAGGAGCTAATCTCATTTAAGAGGATTCCATCTTCATAGTTTCAGCACCTCCCAAAGACCCCCATATGAATTTTAAAGGGACACAAACATTCGAATTATAGTATTAATTCATGGAATTTCTGCTTTTCTAAATCTATTCTACGAATGCATTTTCACAGTTAAATACCAAGTAACGAAGTTTATTAAAAAGAAGACGGGAGACAAGAATATAGAATGGTTGCTTCCTTAGCTGTGTTGTTTTTGAAAGTTTCAGGTAGACTACCTCATGTAATCTTGGTTGCTTATTTTGTGTTCAGCTCTTTTCTTCTACATCTATTGCAGGAATTGTATAGTAGAAAATCTAAAGAAGTGTTCAATGCTTTCTTAAAAAATATTAATATAATATTTTCTGTCCTGAAAATTTATAATTTGTGAAATTATTATGAAAATATTTTGGAATATTTGAGAAAGTGATTGCATGAAACCCCACAGAATTGACAGATAACATTTGAATAGGTAAACAGCTTTAAACACACACACCAACATGAACTGCCTTAGCTATAAGTATTACATATATTTTTGTGTTGCAGGTAATTTTCTCAAAATCTGTTCTGGATCACACTTCCTCCACTAGCAATAGCCCCATGGTCCCAGTTCTTCCTCTATCGTAATAGGAAAATGTCTGTTAATCACTGTCAACACACTCTCCTCTCTCCCTCTCCTAAAACACTTTCTGTTCCATTGATACAGACTCTGTGAAGGTCATTAATGACCTCCATGTTGCTAAAACCAATTGTCTCTTCTCAGTCCCATCTTACGGGATCCATGAGTATCATTTGACCCAATGTATCACTCCCTTGCCCTTGAAACATGGTTTTGCTCCTAACTCATTAACTGGTTTTTCTGAGTCTTCTTTGCTTTGCTTCTCTCTATGAAAGTTATCACCTTTTAACATACTATTCAGTATACATTTTTATTGCTCTTATTGACCTCTAACCCATGAACTCCATTAAGGCAGAGATTTTTGTGTATTTTGTTCACTGCTGTCCATATTCCCCATGCCAAATATCATAGGTGCTTTAGATATATACTTTTCAGAAATAAATAATAATATGATTTGCATTATACTATACATATTACATGCTGATGTGCTTTTTTTGCTTAATATTGCTCAAGAAAGCTCCCATTTTGTGACATATTTTTACCTACTACAGTATGCACTATCTCAGGTGCAATAGCATCCCATTGTATTAATGTCCCTATTACTGGATATGTACATAGCTTGATTTTTTTTAACTAATAGAAAGACTATTACCTACATAAATATCCATCTGTGTAAATATTTGTACATCTTTCAGATTATTTCTTAAGAATTATTTTTCTGGAAGAGGTCATTTGGATGAAAGTGTGTGCTGATTTTATGGGTTTAGATATATTAATGGAATTAATCTCCAGAAACTTGGCACTTACTCGTCTAACACAGGTTATAAGAATACTCTTTCCCACTGTTAAAACATCTCACCAACTTGACATGCAAAATTCATACGAATTTTAATTAACTTTTTTATTTTGGAAGAATTTGAAATTTATAAATGTCACAAAGGCAGGTATAGAGAGTCTTCCCTAATGTTAACATCACACATAATCTTTGTACATTTGCCAAAACTAAGAAATAAACATCAGTATATTCCTTTTAACTAATTCCATCTATTAATGTTTTCAGTTACATTTTTTCTTAGGTTGAACCCCACTCTCCCTACTTGTCATTTGTATGTCTTCCATAAAATGTAATTGATGCCATTCACCAGTTTTTTTAAGTGTGTAGTGTATATATTTTAAATTTTGGCCTCTTTTATTGGTTTTTTATTTATTTACTTTCATCCATCTTTATTCTTTGACCTGTGTGGGCCGCCCATTGCAGTGGCCTCTCTTGTTGCAGAGCACTGGTTCTGGGTGCTGGCTCATAATTGGACACACCAGTCCATCCGATCCGAGGCATGTGGAATTTTCCTGGACCAGCATTCGAACCAGTGACCCTTGTGCTGCAAGGCGGACTTTTTACCCACTGGACCACCAGGGAAGCCCCTAAGTGTGTAATGTATTTTTGACGACTTAACATTGTTTCTTTTAAATATGATAGACTAAGATCTATTGAAAGTAGTGATCATTTATACCAACTTGTCTCAAAATATCTATCATATTATCAGTACTTTCTCTAAATTGGTAGATATTTTATGACAGAAGGATTGGGTCATCCTAAGTATTTGGGAAACACTGATATATGAGTTGGTCTTCCCTGGTTGCTCAGATGGTAAAGAATCTGCCTGCAATGCAAGAGACCCTTGACTTCAATCCCTGGGTCAGGAGGATTCCCTGGAGAAGGAAATGGCTACCACTCCTGTTGTATTCTTGCCTGGAGCATCCCATGGACAGAGGAGCCTGACGGCTATAGTCCATGGGGTCACAAAGAGTCAGATACTACTGAGCGACTAACACTTTCACTTTTTATGTATAAAATAGTGCAAGCATGCCTTTTAAACTGACATTAATTAGATTCAAGTTATTTCTTCATTTATTAAATCTCTGTTACAAGTGAAAATCTCTAATTCAAATTGCTTAAACATAAATGATAAAGAATTGTATGATCTAACAATTAATCACAGCATAAGGTAGCTAGCTTCAGAAATCCCAAGTTGTCATTAGGACTTGGCCTCTCTGTACTTCTCACGTCCACACTGACTTCATTTGTCATAACCTGCAGGATAGTAAGAGGGCCTCCAGTGAAAATCTCATGCATCACCTATTTGTTTCTTGACCAATCACAGTAACATGAGGACTATGCTGAATGGCTTTTCCTGGGGCAGGTGTTCATGCCTAGAGGTAGGTAAAATCTCAAGTACTGCGATCAAAAGAATGTATATCCCTGAATTAAAATAGTGAGCTTCTTTCTGGAGTGAGTATGAACATCATAGAGTTAAACAATAGATGTCTGCTCTTATTAGATTTCACACATAATCATTAAGAAGTCCACTGTAATTTCAGATGAGACCACACACAGTATCCCAAAATTATCATAAGCATTGTTCTCAATTACCTGTGACATAGTAGGATAAACTTTTTTTTTAACTCCATTCCACCTATGGAGAAAATCAGCTCAATGATACATAGTGGTGCTAAAAGCCAGCTCTTATTCCTTACTTACTGATCATTATTTCCAGCTGTAACTGCATTACTTAGAACCATTACTTGTAACCACACAGGAAATTTAGCATCTGTTTTTATGGTGGTCCATCAGCCACTATGTCAGTTATTAATGCCTTTTGTTCAAATGTTCTAATAACCCACTATCCATGGTACATTTCATGAACACATTTGAAAAAATTTGAGGCTTTCACCAAAAGGTTGTCAGCTGTTACCCCAATGATCTACAGCTCAGATCTCCTAGTGTGAATCCCCTGGTCTTTCTTTTGTTTTGCTATGTATCTACACTGTTGTCAAGGATACCCAGCTCTCTACTTTCCTGTCTGAATGGTTCACAAGGTGTTCTATTAAAAGTCCCAATTAAACTTGTACAGCCATTCACCTGTACATTCATCTCTTTACTCTTTTGCCCACCCACACTCAACTAACTCCCTGATCTAAAAAATACCAAGGGGTGAGGAGTCATCAGGAGAATGAACAAAAAAGTACATGAAATCTTCAGGTACCACATAATAGCTATGGCAATGTTATCTCATGTAATTGCTGCCCTAACAAAGCAGAACAAAACCAGATTGAAAAGATGTAAATAAAGAGAGCGAGAGAGCAAGAGGACGATGGGCACTTTTTTCATAACCTGCAGGATAGTAAGAGGGCCTCCAGTGAAAATCTCATGCATCACCTATTTGTTTCTTGACCAATCACAGTAACATGAGGACTATGCTGAATGGCTTTTCCTGGGGCAGGTGTTCATGCCTAGAGGTAGGTAAAATCTCAAGTACTGCGATCAAAAGAATGTATATCCCTGAATTAAAATAGTGAGCTTCTTTCTGGAGTGAGTATGAACATCATAGAGTTAAACAATAGATGTCTGCTCTTATTAGATTTCACACATAATCATTAAGAAGTCCACTGTAATTTCAGATGAGACCACACACAGTATCCCAAAATTATCATAAGCATTGTTCTCAATTACCTGTGACATAGTAGGATAAACTTTTTTTTTAACTCCATTCCACCTATGGAGAAAATCAGCTCAATGATACATAGTGGTGCTAAAAGCCAGCTCTTATTCCTTACTTACTGATCATTATTTCCAGCTGTAACTGCATTACTTAGAACCATTACTTGTAACCACACAGGAAATTTAGCATCTGTTTTTATGGTGGTCCATCAGCCACTATGTCAGTTATTAATGCCTTTTGTTCAAATGTTCTAATAACCCACTATCCATGGTACATTTCATGAACACATTTGAAAAAATTTGAGGCTTTCACCAAAAGGTTGTCAGCTGTTACCCCAATGATCTACAGCTCAGATCTCCTAGTGTGAATCCCCTGGTCTTTCTTTTGTTTTGCTATGTATCTACACTGTTGTCAAGGATACCCAGCTCTCTACTTTCCTGTCTGAATGGTTCACAAGGTGTTCTATTAAAAGTCCCAATTAAACTTGTACAGCCATTCACCTGTACATTCATCTCTTTACTCTTTTGCCCACCCACACTCAACTAACTCCCTGATCTAAAAAATACCAAGGGGTGAGGAGTCATCAGGAGAATGAACAAAAAAGTACATGAAATCTTCAGGTACCACATAATAGCTATGGCAATGTTATCTCATGTAATTGCTGCCCTAACAAAGCAGAACAAAACCAGATTGAAAAGATGTAAATAAAGAGAGCGAGAGAGCAAGAGGACGATGGGCACTTTTTTTCAATTTTATGACCATTGCATTATTAGTGTTTTAAAGACTAAAAGGGTATTTTTCAATGTGAAAATTGTTGCTGGAGGTAGGGCAAGAGAAAAGTTGGTGAGATAGCAGAGAAACATTTCATTTATAGCATCATAAAACTGTAGAAATCCTTGAAACTCAAACTGCATTATTTACTTTGTAAATGCCTATTTATAAAGAGCTGATTTTCAAATTATAAGGCTGTGTAGAGTACTGGTTACAAACAGGGGTTTTAAAATCAGAGATGATGATGGTGATGATGGTTCCACTTACTGCTTGAATGTCCTTGAAGAATGCCTAACCCTATCTGAGGCTCATTTTCATCATCTAGAAAATTAAATTACTAAATCTATTACTAATAGCACCTACGCATGATACCTTCGAGGATGCAATAAGATAATGCATGTAATGCATTGACTGAAGCCTTTCTGCAAAAGAAGGAGTCAATTTGTGTTTGTTTTCTTTCAATAACATATAATGTTATTAAAAAGTTTATGAGCAAACCTTTTATCTTTAGGCTTTTGTAATTTTATAAAATTTTATGACTCTTTATTCATTTGTATCAAGCCTTGCATGTCTTCTAGCAAGCTATCCTGCATGCTATGCAGAAGTGAAAAGCATACAGAAAGATAAGAGAGGCCTCACTGGGACATAATGGGGGTCATGATGAGGAAGAGGTCACCCTAAACCTATGTGGCCACAGGAGGGAACTAGATGTGTGAATGGAATGTAAACCCCCCCAAATGTATCTACACTGTTGTCAAGGATACCCAGCTCTCTACTTTCCTGTCTGAATGGTTCACAAGGTGTTCTATTAAAAGTCCCAATTAAACTTGTACAGCCATTCACCTGTACATTCATCTCTTTACTCTTTTGCCCACCCACACTCAACTAACTCCCTGATCTAAAAAATACCAAGGGGTGAGGAGTCATCAGGAGAATGAACAAAAAAGTACATGAAATCTTCAGGTACCACATAATAGCTATGGCAATGTTATCTCATGTAATTGCTGCCCTAACAAAGCAGAACAAAACCAGATTGAAAAGATGTAAATAAAGAGAGCGAGAGAGCAAGAGGACGATGGGCACTTTTTTTCAATTTTATGACCATTGCATTATTAGTGTTTTAAAGACTAAAAGGGTATTTTTCAATGTGAAAATTGTTGCTGGAGGTAGGGCAAGAGAAAAGTTGGTGAGATAGCAGAGAAACATTTCATTTATAGCATCATAAAACTGTAGAAATCCTTGAAACTCAAACTGCATTATTTACTTTGTAAATGCCTATTTATAAAGAGCTGATTTTCAAATTATAAGGCTGTGTAGAGTACTGGTTACAAACAGGGGTTTTAAAATCAGAGATGATGATGGTGATGATGGTTCCACTTACTGCTTGAATGTCCTTGAAGAATGCCTAACCCTATCTGAGGCTCATTTTCATCATCTAGAAAATTAAATTACTAAATCTATTACTAATAGCACCTACGCATGATACCTTCGAGGGATGCAATAAGATAATGCATGTAATGCATTGACTGAAGCCTTTCTGCAAAAGAAGGAGTCAATTTGTGTTTGTTTTCTTTCAATAACATATAATGTTATTAAAAAGTTTATGAGCAAACCTTTTATCTTTAGGCTTTTGTAATTTTATAAAATTTTATGACTCTTTATTCATTTGTATCAAGCCTTGCATGTCTTCTAGCAAGCTATCCTGCATGCTATGCAGAAGTGAAAAGCATACAGAAAGATAAGAGAGGCCTCACTGGGACATAATGGGGGTCATGATGAGGAAGAGGTCACCCTAAACCTATGTGGCCACAGGGGAGGGAACTAGATGTGTGAATGGAATGTTCAAGAAGACAGATTTTGAAGTATGATTTTGACTCACCCTAAAATTCAAAATTAGCCTATAGTGCTAAAGTCTCTTTCTAGAGAAAGTCAGATCCTTTCTCTGGATGTGTCCAGGTAGAAGCTGGGCAAAATGGTAGCTAGGAAAATAGAGAGAAGATGCATTTCTGGAATAGGAAGTGAGAACAGATTAGGTGAGATGGTTGGTAAGAGCCCTTTTTCTGTGGGACTCCATGATTCTAATTTTTAAATGAAAGTCAGATATTTTGGGGTTTTGTTGTTGTTGTTGTAGTTTGTTTTTTCCTCTTTTTATTTATTTATTTTCACCCATCTTTATTCTTTGGTCTGTGTGGGCCTCCCATTGCAGTGGCCTCTCTCTTGCAGAGCACTGGCTCTGGGCACATGCACTCCAGAGCACTGGCTCGTAACTGGACACACCGGTCCAGTTGCACCACACATGTGCAATCTTCCCAGGCCAGGGATTGAACCAGTGCCCCTTGTACTGCAAGGTGGACTCTGTACCCACTGGACTGCCAGGGAAGCCAGATATTTTTGTTTTTGATAAATCGTATTCATTGAATCCCTCATTCAGGCAACCTTTATTGATACAATAACAAATGTCATGGAACCTTGTTTGGTAAGAGTACAGATTGTGGAGTCTGATGCCTAACCCTATCGGGCTTTTCAATAGAAAATAAATTCTAAATCTATTACTAATAGCACCTACGCATGATACCTTCGAGGATGCAATAAGATAATGCATGTAATGCATTGACTGAAGCCTTTCTGCAAAAGAAGGAGTCAATTTGTGTTTGTTTTCTTTCAATAACATATAATGTTATTAAAAAGTTTATGAGCAAACCTTTTATCTTTAGGCTTTTGTAATTTTATAAAATTTTATGACTCTTTATTCATTTGTATCAAGCCTTGCATGTCTTCTAGCAAGCTATCCTGCATGCTATGCAGAAGTGAAAAGCATACAGAAAGATAAGAGAGGCCTCACTGGGACATAATGGGGGTCATGATGAGGAAGAGGTCACCCTAAACCTATGTGGCCACAGGGGAGGGAACTAGATGTGTGAATGGAATGTTCAAGAAGACAGATTTTGAAGTATGATTTTGACTCACCCTAAAATTCAAAATTAGCCTATAGTGCTAAAGTCTCTTTCTAGAGAAAGTCAGATCCTTTCTCTGGATGTGTCCAGGTAGAAGCTGGGCAAAATGGTAGCTAGGAAAATAGAGAGAAGATGCATTTCTGGAATAGGAAGTGAGAACAGATTAGGTGAGATGGTTGGTAAGAGCCCTTTTTCTGTGGGACTCCATGATTCTAATTTTTAAATGAAAGTCAGATATTTTGGGGTTTTGTTGTTGTTGTTGTAGTTTGTTTTTTCCTCTTTTTATTTATTTATTTTCACCCATCTTTATTCTTTGGTCTGTGTGGGCCTCCCATTGCAGTGGCCTCTCTCTTGCAGAGCACTGGCTCTGGGCACATGCACTCCAGAGCACTGGCTCGTAACTGGACACACCGGTCCAGTTGCACCACACATGTGCAATCTTCCCAGGCCAGGGATTGAACCAGTGCCCCTTGTACTGCAAGGTGGACTCTGTACCCACTGGACTGCCAGGGAAGCCAGATATTTTTGTTTTTGATAAATCGTATTCATTGAATCCCTCATTCAGGCAACCTTTATTGATACAATAACAAATGTCATGGAACCTTGTTTGGTAAGAGTACAGATTGTGGAGTCTGATGCACCTTTGTTCAATTCTGGTCTTGACATTTAATCCATTATGAATTTGGGCAAATGACTTGCCATCTCTGAAATGTTTACTTATTCATGTTAAAATAGAAGTAATAGTAGTTTTACCTAGAAGGACTGCTAAGAGTATCAAATAAAATATGGCATGTAATAATCTTAGTGCAGGCTTCCCTGGTAGCTCAGCTGGTTATGGATCTGCCTGCAATACAGGAGACTCTGGTTTGATTTCTGGGACAGGAAGATCCCCTAGAGAAGGGGTAGGCTACCCACTGCAGTATTATTGGGCTTCCCTGGTGGCTCAGACAGTAAAGTATCTGCTTGAAATGTGGGAGACCTAGGTCCAATCCCTGGGTTGAGAAGATACTCTGGAGGACAGAAAGGCACCCATTCCAGTATTCTTGCCTGGAGAACTCCATGGACAGAGGAGCCTGGCAGGGTACAATCCATGGGGTCACAAAGAGTCAGATATGACTGAGCGACTTTCACTTTCACAATCCTAGTACAGTTCCTGGTATCTGTAATGCATTCAATAAATGCTTAACATTATTGCTCAAAATATTGAGAAAGTGAAAGGACATTTACATATGCGGAACCAAAGATGAATAACCCGCTACCTTAAATTTTGAGAATTTAGTCAATGAAAAAGACTTCAGCATAAACAACTAGAATCCAATGGAATAAATAATATATGTATCTGTCTCTGTAGGAATCCACTCATTTATTCAGACTATAGATGTCTGAGTTAGGTGTAAGAATCACTGATATCATGGAGCTGATGTGCTATTGTATTGGAAGAAGAATCCCAAGCAAACAAACCATATAAAATAGGGTAGTAGCATAGAGGGTGAATTATGGATTGATAATAGGGGTGGTCAGGACCCATGTGGCCAAGGAGCCAACAGGATCTGTTACTTGAGTGATGGAAAAGAGTTTAGAGGGAGGATAGATGACTTCTAGATGGACTCGTAGGTCACCTTCAGGGCAAAAAAAATGATATTAGAGTTCATTCTTTAAAAATGATTAGAATTTCATGATCTATCCATTAGTTGAGCCAATTGGCTAATACTCCATGTGTTTGTGAGATTCACTATAGCTCTGTGAAAATTCAAGACAATATTCTTCCATAAAATGGGAGAACAGGCAGCTATCTCTGAAATGGAAGAAACCAACAATAGTATCAAGGGTAAGAAAACATACTTCTTGCAAAAAATATCACAGAGAAAAGGCTGAATAAGTGACTTATCTAAAGTTTTAGAAGTTTAGAGGATGCAGAACTTCACTCTAAGCAATAGCAAACTACTTAAAATCTTTTGAACAAGGAAGTAATGGGATCACATGTTTGGAAACCCAACTCAGGGACAGTTTGGAATTGCTTCAGTACTTACATGTGATATTACATGACTTCTTGCACATTCATTCATTCACACATTCATTACTTCAGTAAGCAATGAGCCCATGTGTTCAGTCTTTAGCAAGAGGATTAGTAGAGGTTTTTCCTATTAATAGAAGTACAGATGCAAACAAGTAGAAAACAGACTTATTTGAAGTCAAGACATGAACAGGAATGTAATTTCAAGTGAAGGTTTAAAAAAATAACTGTAAATGTGTTTGGTCTGTTCTTTGTTAGAAAAGTATAAGCTTCTTTTAAAAATCCAATTATGCCATTTTTCTGTTTACCTTAGGGTGTTATGAACAAGACATAAAGTTGAACCAAGCAGATGACCCAAGATAAAAGTGCTAGGATAAGAAAAACCTAATATATTCAACCAACTAAAATAATTCATATTTTTAAAATTTCATTTAGGCTATTATGAATAATTTTAATATACAGCCCCTAAAATGTATGAACTATACTTAGATGACATTTTCAATCCACAAAAGCAAATGAATTTATTTCGATAATATACAATCTTTCTTATGGTGAAAATTTCATATAAGGCTTTTATTTTAATAACTTCAAATAAACATCACACACTTTAAAAGGCCTCATGGTCCAATTTTTCAAATACCTCCCTCAATTTTGTAAGGTAATGCAAGCTCATAGTTAAATAAGCTGTTAGGTAATCATACTGCTTTCCTTTGAAGATCACAAAATAATATTTCTTCTTAAAAATTAAATTTTGGCATAATTGAGAGTAGACACCCAGGATTGATGTAAATACAGAGACAAAGTTGTGCTTGAAAATTCTTTGACAAGGCTTCTTCAACCTACATTAGCAATCTTCCTTTAATGTGAGATTCACTATAGCTCTGTGAAAATTCAAGACAATATTCTTCCATAAAATGGGAGAACAGGCAGCTATCTCTGAAATGGAAGAAACCAACAATAGTATCAAGGGTAAGAAAACATACTTCTTGCAAAAAATATCACAGAGAAAAGGCTGAATAAGTGACTTATCTAAAGTTTTAGAAGTTTAGAGGATGCAGAACTTCACTCTAAGCAATAGCAAACTACTTAAAATCTTTTGAACAAGGAAGTAATGGGATCACATGTTTGGAAACCCAACTCAGGGACAGTTTGGAATTGCTTCAGTACTTACATGTGATATTACATGACTTCTTGCACATTCATTCATTCACACATTCATTACTTCAGTAAGCAATGAGCCCATGTGTTCAGTCTTTAGCAAGAGGATTAGTAGAGGTTTTTCCTATTAATAGAAGTACAGATGCAAACAAGTAGAAAACAGACTTATTTGAAGTCAAGACATGAACAGGAATGTAATTTCAAGTGAAGGTTTAAAAAAATAACTGTAAATGTGTTTGGTCTGTTCTTTGTTAGAAAAGTATAAGCTTCTTTTAAAAATCCAATTATGCCGTTTTTCTGTTTACCTTAGGGTGTTATGAACAAGACATAAAGTTGAACCAAGCAGATGACCCAAGATAAAAGTGCTAGGATAAGAAAAACCTAATATATTCAACCAACTAAAATAATTCATATTTTTAAAATTTCATTTAGGCTATTATGAATAATTTTAATATACAGCCCCTAAAATGTATGAACTATACTTAGATGACATTTTCAATCCACAAAAGCAAATGAATTTATTTCGATAATATACAATCTTTCTTATGGTGAAAATTTCATATAAGGCTTTTATTTTAATAACTTCAAATAAACATCACACACTTTAAAAGGCCTCATGGTCCAATTTTTCAAATACCTCCCTCAATTTTGTAAGGTAATGCAAGCTCATAGTTAAATAAGCTGTTAGGTAATCATACTGCTTTCCTTTGAAGATCACAAAATAATATTTCTTCTTAAAAATTAAATTTTTGGCATAATTGAGAGTAGACACCCAGGATTGATGTAAATACAGAGACAAAGTTGTGCTTGAAAATTCTTTGACAAGGCTTCTTCAACCTACATTAGCAATCTTCCTTTAATGTGATCAGAGGATCTCAAAGGTAAGACAATAGTAGCCAGGTGTGTTTCAGGTGACCCAGAAATGATTAGAGCAAGAACAAGATATACAACCAAAGCCGGAATGATCAGATTCAAGCAATTTCCTTCTGAAGACATGGGTAAAGGGAGTTGGGGATAAATATATATTAAGGAAGTTCCCAAAATAACGACTATCAATACTCTGAGGTGTCTCAGTTTCTGCCCTTCCTGGTCCTGATTGTTCCTATCTCATGTGGCCCTTTCAGATGTCCAACACCCTTCCAATAAAATGCCTGTCTTTATTTAGGATAACTTCATTTTTATTGTTTGCAACCTAAAAAACAAAACAAAAAGAACTAAACCCTTACAGTTAAGCACCATTCACAACAACCAAGCCATGGAAACAACCCAGGTGTTCATCAACAGACAGTTGGCTTAAGAAGATAGAGTACATGGATACAGTAGAATATTACTCAGCCATAAAAACAGAGAAATAATATTATTGGCAGCAACATTGATGGACCTAGAGAATATAATAGTAGGTGAAGTAAGTCAGACAGAGAAAGACAAATACTATGATATCATTTATACGTGAAATCTGAAAAAAATACAACAAATAAATCTATGTACAAATCAGAATGAATCTATTGAGATATACAAATGAATCTATATTGAAAAAAAAAACAGAAAAAAACTCACAGAATTAGAAAACAAACTTATGGTTACTAAAATAGGGGAGAGGAGTAGGAGAGACCAATTAGGAGTATGATGTTAAGAGATACACACTACTATACACAAAATAGATAGTAACAAAAATTTACTGTATAGCACAGGTAGTTATATTTGATATCTTGTAGTATAATCAGCAATAAAAAAGAAGTAAGGCGGCCCATTTGAAACAGACACAGTATTTAAATGAACTATATTTGAATTAAAATATATAAGAAATCAAAAGTTAGCTTAACATATAATGAGTATAAAGTCCTTTCCAGCTAAAGGAAAAAGAAGTCATTGGTTGAAAACTTTCTTGTGACCTCAAAGGACAGGTTTATTTTTCAGCAATTTTGAAATTTTGCAGAATATTGCATATGTTCTCCCATACTTTCTTCTTTACCCTGTACTAACCAGCGTAGTAGAAAATTCCTGTTGCAAGCAAAGGAAGTACAGCCTTTCCACAAATATAGATGATCTTGAACTCTAAATCAATTGAAATGGATTTTAAAACAGAACTAGGACAAGTCCTTTTAGAAATTAAGTTAGGACTGACAATAGTACTTCCAGGGTAATGCTGTGATCTTGATGTGATTGATTTCAGCCTATTGCTTGAAATATTCACAAAATTCTCCTTCCTCATTTAGGCCTCTGAACAGTTCAAGGGTATGTTTATCAGCAGCAGAGAGAAATGCCTGGTAGCTTTAGAAGATTGCCCTGTCTCTTTGCATTACTTCTTTCAACTCTGATGTTTATTTCGATGTTTAAAATGACATGGAGGGGATCTGTAGGTTCAGATGGATTTTGGTAAGCTGAAATTTAATGTCACTGAGACCAAAACTTTCCCAAGCAATAGGCAGTTATTAATCACTTCCTCTTTGCCATTATATATCTTACCTCTTTTTGTGGTTGTTGCTTATTTTTCCTTTAAATTTAGTAATGGTGATGGACCTAGAGAATATAATAGTAGGTGAAGTAAGTCAGACAGAGAAAGACAAATACTATGATATCATTTATACGTGAAATCTGAAAAAAATACAACAAATAAATCTATGTACAAATCAGAATGAATCTATTGAGATATACAAATGAATCTATATTGAAAAAAAAAACAGAAAAAAACTCACAGAATTAGAAAACAAACTTATGGTTACTAAAATAGGGGAGAGGAGTAGGAGAGACCAATTAGGAGTATGATGTTAAGAGATACACACTACTATACACAAAATAGATAGTAACAAAAATTTACTGTATAGCACAGGTAGTTATATTTGATATCTTGTAGTATAATCAGCAATAAAAAAGAAGTAAGGCGGCCCATTTGAAACAGACACAGTATTTAAATGAACTATATTTGAATTAAAATATATAAGAAATCAAAAGTTAGCTTAACATATAATGAGTATAAAGTCCTTTCCAGCTAAAGGAAAAAGAAGTCATTGGTTGAAAACTTTCTTGTGACCTCAAAGGACAGGTTTATTTTTCAGCAATTTTGAAATTTTGCAGAATATTGCATATGTTCTCCCATACTTTCTTCTTTACCCTGTACTAACCAGCGTAGTAGAAAATTCCTGTTGCAAGCAAAGGAAGTACAGCCTTTCCACAAATATAGATGATCTTGAACTCTAAATCAATTGAAATGGATTTTAAAACAGAACTAGGACAAGTCCTTTTAGAAATTAAGTTAGGACTGACAATAGTACTTCCAGGGTAATGCTGTGATCTTGATGTGATTGATTTCAGCCTATTGCTTGAAATATTCACAAAATTCTCCTTCCTCATTTAGGCCTCTGAACAGTTCAAGGGTATGTTTATCAGCAGCAGAGAGAAATGCCTGGTAGCTTTAGAAGATTGCCCTGTCTCTTTGCATTACTTCTTTCAACTCTGATGTTTATTTCGATGTTTAAAATGACATGGAGGGGATCTGTAGGTTCAGATGGATTTTGGTAAGCTGAAATTTAATGTCACTGAGACCAAAACTTTCCCAAGCAATAGGCAGTTATTAATCACTTCCTCTTTGCCATTATATATCTTACCTCTTTTTGTGGTTGTTGCTTATTTTTTTCCTTAATAATACACATTAAAAATTAATGGTTATCGTGATTTTAGCAAAGGATCCACTTGTATTTTGTTAGCAGGTATAATTCACAAAAAGTATCGTGCAGAAACCTCCATTGCAATGCCCCTTCCTGACAATCCAATTGTGAGATGCTATTACTATTTATTAATTGCTTGGACTGCACTGTCATGGTTTATGATGTTAGCACAGACCCTGGATTGAGTTACATTCTTGTATTCAATTAGAGACTGTGTGTTATTGTACATGTTAACACTGTGGAACCACAGATGCTAGCCATCTGTAGGTTTGATTTTTTTTTCCACTGCAGTCCTCAGAAATGGGGTAATTTAAATCAGAACTCCTAGAAAGGCTTGCAAAACAAAATAGGCACATGAGCACATCAGTTGCAGATTTAAAAACAAGGGAAAAATTTTAATTTGAAAGACTCTATCTAAAGTATCTGCATAATTAGAATTATGTGGCAACTTAATCAGACTAGGTGGTCACTTCCAGCTGAAGAGGAGTAAAATCTGGTTTCTCCTATCAAAATATCATCCTCTGGCTCAAGGGAGGACAGTTACAATATCATAAGGGCAGAGTGATTAGGTAGGAAGATGCAATCAAAAGGGATAAAACATTATCAGATGAGCAAAGACGCCTGCATGACAAACCAGTTCTAGCAGGACATTTAGAAAAGAGATAATCTACCCCTCCCTGCCTTTTCTCCTGACACCTGATGCACTGTTGATACTTCCGGATATAGAAATATACTTTCAATATAATTCTCAATGAAGCACAAGCACACAAAAGATGTGCGGACTGCAGTGAGTTACAATTCCTTAGATTCTTTTCATGAATGATTTCAAATAGAAGTTCTCCTCCAAGACAGATCCCTACTAAGATACCTCCACCATGCTTAGCTGGACCAGCACTTACCTTTGACATTCACCATGGTCATTTTTGTCACTCAATGTCAATATGGATTGAAGCTTTCTTGCTTTTACACAATTGTGATCCCCTCTTTGAAAACATGAGGCGTACACCCCATTGCTCTTGGCCAAATTCCAGGTTAGGTAATTACATTCTGTTACCTAAAGACCCCTCATAGTTTCACTTAGAGAAATCATTTTGCCTCACCCTTCTACCTATGGCGTTGGAAGAAGGGTAGGTGCTGCACTGGTAAACTGCAAACTGGTCTCACCCTAGAATGAGCTGCTATTTATCATCATCCTTAATTAATATTTATTGGGTACCGACAGAGTGAGTTGCTTGGGACAGGGTGACTTGATAATTAAGTGTTCCCAAATGCCAATCATCTCCTTTGAGAACAAATGTGGAAGACCTAAGTTTGAACATTCGTTATCAGAGAAATAACAGGCGTCCATGTAATACAGTGCCACCTTGCCCGCTTCTGATTTCTGTCCATCTGGTATACCTCTAATCAGAAATATCCTTCAGATCATTGGATCCTAATAGCCTCAGAATTATGTCAAGAAGCTCTTTGTGGGGGCTGACCAAACAGTATGAGCTGGCCTTTCATATCTGACCAATTACAGATTACAAATTTCTGCTCTTCTGAGGGGCACAGAGGGGGCGAGTTTGTTGTCCTAATGAGCAGCATGCATTTAATGTTGAACATGACCTCCGTGTGTCTAGGATTACATTGTCATCTGTACCATCTGCTATCCTGTTTTTTCTTTTTTGCTATCTAGCTCTGTTCACTGAATTTAGAGGCACTTGAAGCTCTTAGAAAGCATCAGATTTGGTACATTTTATTTTTCCAATTTCTCAAGACACTATCTTGATTTGTAGTCTGATTTTAGGTCTCTCTGTTGAATGACTATACCACAGTGATTATAATTAGTTTTGCCATGTTTTGACCATTTTGCACACACATTTGGATATTTCAGGTTTTAAAGTTTAACTTTTCAGGGGCAGGGAGTTACAATTCCTTAGATTCTTTTCATGAATGATTTCAAATAGAAGTTCTCCTCCAAGACAGATCCCTACTAAGATACCTCCACCATGCTTAGCTGGACCAGCACTTACCTTTGACATTCACCATGGTCATTTTTGTCACTCAATGTCAATATGGATTGAAGCTTTCTTGCTTTTACACAATTGTGATCCCCTCTTTGAAAACATGAGGCGTACACCCCATTGCTCTTGGCCAAATTCCAGGTTAGGTAATTACATTCTGTTACCTAAAGACCCCTCATAGTTTCACTTAGAGAAATCATTTTGCCTCACCCTTCTACCTATGGCGTTGGAAGAAGGGTAGGTGCTGCACTGGTAAACTGCAAACTGGTCTCACCCTAGAATGAGCTGCTATTTATCATCATCCTTAATTAATATTTATTGGGTACCGACAGAGTGAGTTGCTTGGGACAGGGTGACTTGATAATTAAGTGTTCCCAAATGCCAATCATCTCCTTTGAGAACAAATGTGGAAGACCTAAGTTTGAACATTCGTTATCAGAGAAATAACAGGCGTCCATGTAATACAGTGCCACCTTGCCCGCTTCTGATTTCTGTCCATCTGGTATACCTCTAATCAGAAATATCCTTCAGATCATTGGATCCTAATAGCCTCAGAATTATGTCAAGAAGCTCTTTGTGGGGGCTGACCAAACAGTATGAGCTGGCCTTTCATATCTGACCAATTACAGATTACAAATTTCTGCTCTTCTGAGGGGCACAGAGGGGGCGAGTTTGTTGTCCTAATGAGCAGCATGCATTTAATGTTGAACATGACCTCCGTGTGTCTAGGATTACATTGTCATCTGTACCATCTGCTATCCTGTTTTTTCTTTTTTGCTATCTAGCTCTGTTCACTGAATTTAGAGGCACTTGAAGCTCTTAGAAAGCATCAGATTTGGTACATTTTATTTTTCCAATTTCTCAAGACACTATCTTGATTTGTAGTCTGATTTTAGGTCTCTCTGTTGAATGACTATACCACAGTGATTATAATTAGTTTTGCCATGTTTTGACCATTTTGCACACACATTTGGATATTTCAGGTTTTAAAGTTTAACTTTTCAGGGGGCATGACATTGCCTAGGGGAATAAAAATTTCAGTGATTATCTTTTCCAATTTAAGAGGCTCCATTCTTATACTTGAGACATCAACCCTTCGATATAAACGTTTCATATGACACAGCCCTGCATGCATGCATCCTGACCCATGTATTGAGGAGGTATAGAGAGGAAACAAAGCAGTTGCCTTCTGCAAACTTCGATTCTAGCACTCAATAGAAGATGCCTGCACACACAGCATCACAGAGAGCCTCAAGGTTCTCTCAAGGATGATGGCAAAACATGAATTTAGAAAAACTACACCTCCTGTATTTATTTTTTAAAGTTTTAGTTCAAATTAGAAACTGTCTCATCACCTTGTCTCTTTGATTTCAGGAGAAGATGACCTGTATAGGAGTGTCATTAGTAAGAAAACAAAAATATCCTTCTCTCTTTAGGGAACTATTAAAGATGTAGCTTAAAAGAATAAAACTGAGTCTAACACACGCACACAAAAATCTAAAGTGTAGTAAATACATCATATCTTCTAAAAATACATGTGCTTTCTTCCCTAGTTCAGCCAGTCCTCTTTCCTTGCCCATTTTCAACCTGCTGCCCCTTTCCTACCTTTTCTGTTGTGTTACCTGGAACTTTTTCCTACTGCTAACAAGTGCCCTGTATCCTTAGCAGTGTCCTCTGGGAGACCTTCAATGAGCCACCACGAGGTGACTTTCACCACAGGTCCTTTATCAGGTCTCATTCCTCTGTTGTGACATAGACAGCTCTGGGAAAATGAGCAAAAGAAGAATTTAGTGGAAGAACGTGGGTGCTTGGATAATTGCTGGGCAGGCTAAAGAACGAAGTGCTAGAAATGGGCCTGGGGAATGTGTGCAAAAAATATCCCTATTTTAGAAATGTATTCTGAAATATTTATATACAACATAATGCTCTTCCTAGAATTCACTTCCAAAATTTTCTATTATAGGGTGAGGGTATCTGATTTTAGAGTCTCTCTGTTGAATGACTATACCACAGTGATTATAATTAGTTTTGCCATGTTTTGACCATTTTGCACACACATTTGGATATTTCAGGTTTTAAAGTTTAACTTTTCAGGGGGCATGACATTGCCTAGGGGAATAAAAATTTCAGTGATTATCTTTTCCAATTTAAGAGGCTCCATTCTTATACTTGAGACATCAACCCTTCGATATAAACGTTTCATATGACACAGCCCTGCATGCATGCATCCTGACCCATGTATTGAGGAGGTATAGAGAGGAAACAAAGCAGTTGCCTTCTGCAAACTTCGATTCTAGCACTCAATAGAAGATGCCTGCACACACAGCATCACAGAGAGCCTCAAGGTTCTCTCAAGGATGATGGCAAAACATGAATTTAGAAAAACTACACCTCCTGTATTTATTTTTTAAAGTTTTAGTTCAAATTAGAAACTGTCTCATCACCTTGTCTCTTTGATTTCAGGAGAAGATGACCTGTATAGGAGTGTCATTAGTAAGAAAACAAAAATATCCTTCTCTCTTTAGGGAACTATTAAAGATGTAGCTTAAAAGAATAAAACTGAGTCTAACACACGCACACAAAAATCTAAAGTGTAGTAAATACATCATATCTTCTAAAAATACATGTGCTTTCTTCCCTAGTTCAGCCAGTCCTCTTTCCTTGCCCATTTTCAACCTGCTGCCCCTTTCCTACCTTTTCTGTTGTGTTACCTGGAACTTTTTCCTACTGCTAACAAGTGCCCTGTATCCTTAGCAGTGTCCTCTGGGAGACCTTCAATGAGCCACCACGAGGTGACTTTCACCACAGGTCCTTTATCAGGTCTCATTCCTCTGTTGTGACATAGACAGCTCTGGGAAAATGAGCAAAAGAAGAATTTAGTGGAAGAACGTGGGTGCTTGGATAATTGCTGGGCAGGCTAAAGAACGAAGTGCTAGAAATGGGCCTGGGGAATGTGTGCAAAAAATATCCCTATTTTAGAAATGTATTCTGAAATATTTATATACAACATAATGCTCTTCCTAGAATTCACTTCCAAAATTTTCTATTATAGGGTGAGGGTAGATGGGGCTATAAAGGAAACAAGAATCATCATGAGTTGATGAGTTCTGTCACTGGACAATGGCTTTGTGAGAGTTTATGGGCTGGGGAGCATGTTTAAAATTTCCATGAAAACAACAGTCAAAATGGAAAGATGCGTCCAAGGCTACTGCTCTTGGGAACTTCCCAGCGACTTTGAGCTCATAGAGATAGGGATTGTGACTCTTGGATAGATCTAAGATGCCTTCCAAGATACCATTCATAGTACCTGCCCTGTTCTAGCCCAATTAAGTGTGTGTGTGTGTGTGTGTGCATATGAATGTATATTCTCTGAAATGACTATGTATGTAAGTACAGAAATAGTGTGTGTGTGTGTGTGTGTGTGTGCGTGATAAGTCTGGCAATGTGTGCCACATGAGAATAGAGTTCACAGAGTTGAAGTGCCTTGTGGCAATAGTACTGTCCCGTATACAGTTGGCAGCTCTCCTGTTTGATAATCACTTCACCCTTAGAGGTCTCTTTCAAGCAAATACTAAGCCCCAAATACAAATGTATTTTTCTCTCTATTGAGCCTGTTTTATTATTGTGGAGATGTGACTTGTATCCTCTCAATCAATGCAATACAGTGTAAAAAGATAACCCACAATGTAGTTTATTGTCAATAAGTTTTCCTTATTTCTCAAAAAAATTTTTTTAAATAGGAAAAAAAATGAGCAGGAACCAAGGTGACCTGAATAGCTAAGAAGAAGGAAGAAAGGAACCATGAGCAGTTGCAGAAACGCCTGGTTGGGGAACAATAAGTACTATGAGTGCTTCCCTTATTTTTGTCTCTATCGCTGGGCTGAGTCTCAGTTCCAGGCTGGTTGTATCTGAGGAAACTGGTTTTAATCTGTCTCTAGAATATGAGTAGGAAATTCTAGGAGAATATGGGATCCTCCAGGAATGTGATGAGATGCAGTAGGTAATTGACTAACCAGCACCAACAACTCTCAGTCCAAAGGAGAGGCTGTTCTTCAAGAGGCAGACAGAGAGCTGTTTGGCAGAAAGAAAAAATACTCAGTAGCTCCAAATAATAAATGTCCCACTTAGTGTTTTTTCTGACTTACAACTGCTCATTTTGTTCTTCAGCTTTAATATTTCTAGTAGCTTTAGTTACTTATGATCAATTTCATACTATTTTCTTTCATATGATATCGGAGCATAAACAACTTGAAGTTACCTTACTGTTTTTCCCTCTCTAACTCTTTAAGGCCATACCCAGGCTGTAAATACTAGTCACAAAAATCATTTATTTTTCAAACATGCTGCTTACTGTCATTTCTGGATAACTTGAGTCAAGCTCCTACCTGAACCACCCTCATTTCCTTCTTTGCCTTGCTAATTCTTACTCATCCCTTTTGATCCAAATCATGCAGTCTGTGTTCCATCACACTCTCTGTGGGCTGGCCTTTTCAGTGTCATGATCAGTGTATGTGCTGTACCCTCTTTAGCCTAGAGAGCAAGCTCCTTGCAGGTAGGGACCAGGTTCACTACCTCTGTATGGCTTTATTACCACAGTCAGTGGCATGTGATGACATGTACCAGGTGATCACCCATCATGGATTTTCAGTGAGCCTCTCGTGCTTTGGCTGTTAGTTCACATTGACTGTGTCTTTGTACAGATGCACTCACAGAGTTGTCCTCGTCTATATCCTACTTGTGGTGAACAGCATAAAGCTCTGGACAGTCTCCTTTTTCATTTGATACTTTTTTACTGATATCTATCCCCTATCCCTATTCCCCAAATCCTTCTTCCATCTCTTCATTCTTCCTGACCCTCTGTCAATTTTCACAATACCCACCTACAGTGAAAACCAAGGGTGGGATCCACTTGGTGGCTGTGATCTGGGCTAAGTCAGTGTAAGGACTTGTTAACAGAACTGCTCTCTCTTCCTTGATGAAGAAGATTTGGTGACTTGGGGTAGCTGGATTTTACCACACCCCCCACCTTATTTTTGTTTTGGTTGGCAGTACTTAGAATAAAGATTTATCAAATGAATCAATTAATTATCATTTTAAAAAAGTATAGACAAAAGAGAAGGGAGAGGCGAAATAGAAATATGCCAAGAGAAAGCTTGGTTTTGTTATTATTTGTGTCATTGTCACCCCTAAAGATGAACTATTATTCCAAACTTGACATTTGACAAAGATAGCAGGGAACTTGGAAACAAACAAACAAAAAAAGTACTAGGTCATGTTGCTTGCTCCAGATATTTTTGGCATGGCTAAGATGTGCTAGGAATGTTTCATTTTGACGTGAACTCTTTAAGGCCATACCCAGGCTGTAAATACTAGTCACAAAAATCATTTATTTTTCAAACATGCTGCTTACTGTCATTTCTGGATAACTTGAGTCAAGCTCCTACCTGAACCACCCTCATTTCCTTCTTTGCCTTGCTAATTCTTACTCATCCCTTTTGATCCAAATCATGCAGTCTGTGTTCCATCACACTCTCTGTGGGCTGGCCTTTTCAGTGTCATGATCAGTGTATGTGCTGTACCCTCTTTAGCCTAGAGAGCAAGCTCCTTGCAGGTAGGGACCAGGTTCACTACCTCTGTATGGCTTTATTACCACAGTCAGTGGCATGTGATGACATGTACCAGGTGATCACCCATCATGGATTTTCAGTGAGCCTCTCGTGCTTTGGCTGTTAGTTCACATTGACTGTGTCTTTGTACAGATGCACTCACAGAGTTGTCCTCGTCTATATCCTACTTGTGGTGAACAGCATAAAGCTCTGGACAGTCCCCTTTTTTCATTTGATACTTTTTTACTGATATCTATCCCCTATCCCTATTCCCCAAATCCTTCTTCCATCTCTTCATTCTTCCTGACCCTCTGTCAATTTTCACAATACCCACCTACAGTGAAAACCAAGGGTGGGATCCACTTGGTGGCTGTGATCTGGGCTAAGTCAGTGTAAGGACTTGTTAACAGAACTGCTCTCTCTTCCTTGATGAAGAAGATTTGGTGACTTGGGGTAGCTGGATTTTACCACACCCCCCACCTTATTTTTGTTTTGGTTGGCAGTACTTAGAATAAAGATTTATCAAATGAATCAATTAATTATCATTTTAAAAAAGTATAGACAAAAGAGAAGGGAGAGGCGAAATAGAAATATGCCAAGAGAAAGCTTGGTTTTGTTATTATTTGTGTCATTGTCACCCCTAAAGATGAACTATTATTCCAAACTTGACATTTGACAAAGATAGCAGGGAACTTGGAAACAAACAAACAAAAAAAGTACTAGGTCATGTTGCTTGCTCCAGATATTTTTGGCATGGCTAAGATGTGCTAGGAATGTTTCATTTTTGACGTGAACTCTGACCACTTTTCCCTTGTAAATGACCAGAATGCATATATTTACCCAAGACAGGATAGGGTTTGTGATCGCAATATGGTGATGCATTGCGACCATATGAAGGATTCAACAGAGTTATTTGAGCTGTGAAAGTATCTACAGCCTCTGGTGGAAGAGATTGAGTGACCTATTTCTTTTTTGTTGTTTAAGAATCAGAACACTAAACAGTCAAATTATGATTTGGAAGCTAATAAGAGGAATAGACACAAGAAAACAGCATGTAACAATTTAATGAAAGAAAAATGTGTTACACACTCAAGATACAAATAAAATGCTACTTTCAGATTACAGTTTTTGCAATCTATTTATTTGCTTCATTTTCTTTAACTGGTATTCCACTCAACTATAACTTTTAATATTCACTGGACAAACAATACAGAAAAGCTTGGCTATTTTCAAATCTTTGTTGAGCTCTTCCCAATGTATTTTTTCATTTCACTGTCTATGGAGTAATGGAGTATTTAGTCGTTACAGGACATTACATTTTGTATGGATATTTCTCTTCTCTTCACAATGTCTAAGAATATCAGCTGAGAAAAACATGCTGGCTCAATGGTTGATTTTAGTCAAAAATCATTGAAACGCTATTGGGATCCACTGTTTTGCAAAGTGTGGTTCGAGAGTAATTGTACTGGTTTTAGGTGGGAATCTGCACTAAATATGCATATACCTGAGTCACTTTTAAGACAAAACCTATCAAAACGTGTGCTAGTGAGCTCATATCTGGATTTTTTAACAACCTTTTTTTTAAATTTTTAATTCTTTATTTTAAAGATTTTACAGAGTTTTGTTGTTCACCGACATGTATGTTCCCAGATCATTCATAGGCATATCCCTGGTCCTCCCCCCCCCACCCCTCGGGACCATCGCCCCAAGTGATTGTAGGTACTCCCATTCCCTTAGCATGATGACAATAGCTATCTTTTTCACACATGCCAGTATAGGTTTCGATGTTGCTTCCTCTATGCCTCCCCCTCACTGTTTGTTCTCCATAATGTCATTATGTCTATTCTCTGTCTGTTTTTTCATGAGTTCACTGCGTGTGTTATCATGACCATCTTACTGGATTCCATATATATGAGTTAGTATACTGTACTTGTCTTTCTCTTTTTGACTTACTTCACTTTTTATGATAGGTTCTAGAGCTAGCCACCTCATTAGGACTGAGTCTTCTGCATTTCTTTTAACAGCTGAGTAGTATTCCATTGTATATATGTACTAGAGCTTCTGTATCCATTCATTCGTCAATGGACATCTAGGTTGTTTCCATGTCCTGGCTATTGTATAGAGAGCTGCAATGAACATTTGGGTACAGGTGCTTCTTTCAGTTTTGATTTCATCAGGATATAGGCCTAGTAGTGGGCTTGCTGGGTCATAGGGTGCTTCTATTTTTAGTTTTTTAAGGAATCTCCATACTGTCTTCCATAGAGGCTCTATCGATTTACATTCCCACCAGCAATGCAGGAGTGTTCCCTCTTCCTCATACCCTCTCCAGCATTTATTATATGTTGATTTCTTGATGATGGCCTTTGTGAGGGGTGTGAGGTGATATCTTTTTGTAGTTTTTATTTGCATTTCTCTAATAATAGGCGAGGATGAGTGTCCCGCCCACAGGCTTCACTGCTAGGATTCATCAACGCAGATATAGAAGGTGGGGAGGGAATTAAAAGGACAAGACAAAAAACCTACTGTTTGGTATAGCAAAGTGTGGTTCGAGAGTAATTGTACTGGTTTTAGGTGGGAATCTGCACTAAATATGCATATACCTGAGTCACTTTTAAGACAAAACCTATCAAAACGTGTGCTAGTGAGCTCATATCTGGATTTTTTAACAACCTTTTTTTTAAATTTTTAATTCTTTATTTTAAAGATTTTACAGAGTTTTGTTGTTCACCGACATGTATGTTCCCAGATCATTCATAGGCATATCCCTGGTCCTCCCCCACCCCCACCCCTCGGGACCATCGCCCCAAGTGATTGTAGGTACTCCCATTCCCTTAGCATGATGACAATAGCTATCTTTTTCACACATGCCAGTATAGGTTTCGATGTTGCTTCCTCTATGCCTCCCCCTCACTGTTTGTTCTCCATAATGTCATTATGTCTATTCTCTGTCTGTTTTTTCATGAGTTCACTGCGTGTGTTATCATGACCATCTTACTGGATTCCATATATATGAGTTAGTATACTGTACTTGTCTTTCTCTTTTTGACTTACTTCACTTTTTATGATAGGTTCTAGAGCTAGCCACCTCATTAGGACTGAGTCTTCTGCATTTCTTTTAACAGCTGAGTAGTATTCCATTGTATATATGTACTAGAGCTTCTGTATCCATTCATTCGTCAATGGACATCTAGGTTGTTTCCATGTCCTGGCTATTGTATAGAGAGCTGCAATGAACATTTGGGTACAGGTGCTTCTTTCAGTTTTGATTTCATCAGGATATAGGCCTAGTAGTGGGCTTGCTGGGTCATAGGGTGCTTCTATTTTTAGTTTTTTAAGGAATCTCCATACTGTCTTCCATAGAGGCTCTATCGATTTACATTCCCACCAGCAATGCAGGAGTGTTCCCTTTTCTCCACACCCTCTCCAGCATTTATTGTCTGTTGATTTCCTGATGATGGCCATTCTGATGGGTGTGAGGTGGTATCTCATTGTAGTTTTAATTTGCATTTCTCTAATAATAGGCGAGGATGAGTGTCCCGGCCCACAGGCTTCGTCACTGCAGACCTAGGATTCATCAACGCAGATATAGAAGGTGGGGGGAGTGGGAATTAAAAAGGACAAGACACATGAGAAATGGAGACATGACAGGAGTCTGATCAAGTCTCGTTTTATTGTTGAAAGGGAGCAGTATTTATGCTTTTCACAAAGAGAAAGGAAAGAAGAAGGAGCCAAACACAGCCAGTCGTGTTAAAGGTCAACTGTGCATGCGGTTACATCATAGCAAAAGTCTATGGGGAGCATACACTGATCACGAGTGCGGAAACTTTGAGCAGCCTACGTAGCAATCACACACACCAGACCATGCCAAACCGCACCCTCCTATCTTCTGCTAGGCGCCATCTTTATGGCGTAATGTTTTTTGTGTTGGAGGCTGAAAGACACCCTCCTTGCTTTGAGATTGTAGCCTTCTGGCTTCTTATCACGCTCGCTGACCTTGCACAGTCTCACAGTTAATTAGACAGAAGAAGGTAGGCTGTGTTCTGCTGAAGGAGCCGTCCTTGGGAGCACATGGCAGCATTCATATGCTAGAGGCTATAAGGCATGGCCAGGGCTCTCACGGCCCCGACAGATGAGCATCGTTTCATGTGCTTTTGGGCCATCTGTATGTCCTCTTTGGAGAGGTGTCTCTTTAGATCTTTTTCCCATTTTTTGATTGGGTTGTTTAACAACCTTCTTGAAGAGTCTGTTCATACCAAGTTTTGAGGTTTTGCTGGTTTCACTATCACATGTAGCACATAATTTATCAAAGAAATAAGAAGTAGGTTTTTAAAATAAATAGAATTTCAACCTCCTAATATTTTATATGAAATATATTTTATTTTGTCAACTGCAGTGCTTTATGGGTTAAAACTTTACCTTTTTACATTTTAATAAATCAATCCAAGCAAATCTCTCTTCCTTAATTCTGGATGTGCTGTTTTCTACTCATAGTCAAACTCAGCTCTTATGGAGTTAGTCCCCAAATCTGCTTAGTTTTCTTTTACTTCAGTTGTGCTGTTTTGTTTTTTCAAAGTCATGCTGTGTCTTCTCTAGCCTCTTCTGATCAAATGTCCAGCTGTCCGATCAATGCTAACCAGAGAGCAACCCATCACCTTAATTTGTATCCTTTCTACTCCCTGAACCAACCCTCCTAAGCTGATTACACAACATGTTTGTGTCAGATGTTTAAGACTGATCTTTATACATACTTCTAGGCCAGGCTTATAGCTAGTTCAAGCTTTCAAATAACTTTGGGAAGTTCATATATTATTATTATTTATTAAGCAAAAGTAATACACTTTTACTGTGAGAAATTTGGCAGTACAGTAAATGATGAAGAACTGAAAATAATTCAATACCACACAGTGCAAAATCTTACTATTATTGTATTTTTAAAATATTGAAAGCCCATAATGAAAACCTATTAAGAACACAGTATGTATGCAGTTTTGCCTCTTCCTTTTTCTTGCTTAACAAATCAAATGCTTAACCTAGACAGTGCCATTGTGGACGTTCAGCACTGAGAGGAGAGGAGGGTGAGAATTGGTGTGGAGCTACAAAAGAAAAAGAGGAGAAGGACAATGGTGACTATATGGAAGTTGACCCAAATGTGTATCGTTAACATCAGTAGAACATCCTTCGTTTTTTGGTATCTGTAAATAAAGAAGTAATTTGAAAAGCTCTACAACATATTATCTGAGTCACCAGAATCTCACTATCAGAAGCTAGACATCTCTGTGGTGTAACAACCACTTCATGTTAGCATTGAGAACAGTGAGGTCAGTCGTATGATTTGGTTTACTGTTTGAATTTACTTTGCTTTTCCTTTCCAGAGTTAATTTAGGAACATCTTCACAGAATTTAACTTTTGCATGTCTAATAAGGAACAGATGCAGTTGCAGTCAGATGGAAGCAATACTTGAGCTCTTCTAATGAAAATTGTTAAAGTGCAGAGTATTCCTATTCTCTTATTAGGGTTATATTAGGCTACTGGCATTATTCATTATTTCTAAATAAAGTGAAATGTGGACCCCCATGCATGAAGATATTTATTACTTATTGATATTTAAAGGTTGTTAAATTAATCTTATTTAAATTACTCCTACTGCCAACCACTGTTACAATAATTTATTATATAGTATTACTTGAGGGTTTTCTTTTACTTTAATATAAAACTTGCAAAAGCAATATATTGCCTGTAGATTTTTCCGACAGTTCATTGTAACTGTGACTAATTCGTCACAGCTGTTTAGACATGCAAAATCTATAATACTTCACAATGTTGATTTTCTGTTTCTGTTTTCTAAGACTGGAGCTCGATTTGAAACCATATAATGAAAAATTACATGCATCTCGATGAGAGAAATATTGGTTTAACCACTTGGAGGTAGGAAGACCAGGAAGAGTCTTGTGACTCTGTAGAGGAACACTGTGCATGAAAGTCTGATAACTTCACTGAACTTTGCTATGCCTGTCCCAAGTGTAGAGATTAGACCTGCCTTTAGTTGTGTAGTTTTGATCCAGAATTAATGTCTAATGTCATTACATTCTCTCTTCTCTTATTGGCAAACCTCTGTTACACAGCTCAGAATTTCTTCCAAAATGTGACTCCTTGTGGACTGTGTAAAGACCTGTGATCCTCTTTGTGAGTCAACATGTCTCCTCCTTTTTCTTTCTTTCTCTCTTTCTCATCATCTTTTTCCTAAAGGACCTTATAGTATTTTCACTTAAAAAAACACTATACTAGTGTTAGTTATGCCCATTCAAGGAGGTTGAGCAGGGACAAAAATAGAAGTGGTAGCCTCTATCTTTCCACCTCTTAGGAGATCTTACAATGGGTTAAAGAGGAAAACAAATCCATGGAAAAGGGAGACTTTGCATTTATTGGTGGGGATGGATTATATCTATTCCATTAACATGGATGATTGAATGCTGCCTTGGTATCATTGTGTTTGATATTCAAAATGATGCTATCATTTTCTTAGTGATGATTGAAAGCTGCCTGGGTATTATTATGTTTGATATTCAAACTGATGTTATCATTTTCTTGGTTCGCATGTAGAAATGACTGATGAATTATTAGGTACATCAAATCTTTAACATGTGTAAATTAGTCAAATGCAAAAGATGTTTATAAAATCCATGGTTATTATTCTACTGTTAGTATTATTTTGGAGGCTTCATGCAAGAGCAGAAAATATATAATGCTCTTACCTGATACTTAGTTATTCTGAGTTTAAATATGTAAAATATAATAACCCTAGAAAAGCTAGCTATGTATATGGATTGCTTTGTCAACCAAAGTTTTATTCTTAATAGAAACAACTGAAAATAGAAGGGGAGTTGCATCATGCAGATAAACTTGTTCTTTGAAATTGTCAGTTTGTGTGGAGTCTGGTTGAATTTTACATGCAAAATCTATAATACTTCACAATGTTGATTTTCTGTTTCTGTTTTCTAAGACTGGAGCTCGATTTGAAACCATATAATGAAAAATTACATGCATCTCGATGAGAGAAATATTGGTTTAACCACTTGGAGGTAGGAAGACCAGGAAGAGTCTTGTGACTCTGTAGAGGAACACTGTGCATGAAAGTCTGATAACTTCACTGAACTTTGCTATGCCTGTCCCAAGTGTAGAGATTAGACCTGCCTTTAGTTGTGTAGTTTTGATCCAGAATTAATGTCTAATGTCATTACATTCTCTCTTCTCTTATTGGCAAACCTCTGTTACACAGCTCAGAATTTCTTCCAAAATGTGACTCCTTGTGGACTGTGTAAAGACCTGTGATCCTCTTTGTGAGTCAACATGTCTCCTCCTTTTTCTTTCTTTCTCTCTTTCTCATCATCTTTTTCCTAAAGGACCTTATAGTATTTTCACTTAAAAAAACACTATACTAGTGTTAGTTATGCCCATTCAAGGAGGTTGAGCAGGGACAAAAATAGAAGTGGTAGCCTCTATCTTTCCACCTCTTAGGAGATCTTACAATGGGTTAAAGAGGAAAACAAATCCATGGAAAAGGGAGACTTTGCATTTATTGGTGGGGATGGATTATATCTATTCCATTAACATGGATGATTGAATGCTGCCTTGGTATCATTGTGTTTGATATTCAAAATGATGCTATCATTTTCTTAGTGATGATTGAAAGCTGCCTGGGTATTATTATGTTTGATATTCAAACTGATGTTATCATTTTCTTGGTTCGCATGTAGAAATGACTGATGAATTATTAGGTACATCAAATCTTTAACATGTGTAAATTAGTCAAATGCAAAAGATGTTTATAAAATCCATGGTTATTATTCTACTGTTAGTATTATTTTGGAGGCTTCATGCAAGAGCAGAAAAATATATAATGCTCTTACCTGATACTTAGTTATTCTGAGTTTAAATATGTAAAATATAATAACCCTAGAAAAGCTAGCTATGTATATGGATTGCTTTGTCAACCAAAGTTTTATTCTTAATAGAAACAACTGAAAATAGAAGGGGAGTTGCATCATGCAGATAAACTTGTTCTTTGAAATTGTCAGTTTGTGTGGAGTCTGGTTGTTTTGTAAAGTCCTTAAGAAACAGGAATAGTACAAACTAGGTGGTCATTCATTCAGCCTTTCAAAAAATTCTTATTTACTAAGAAATAGGTCAAGCCACCAAAGTAGAAACAGACTTTGTCTTCGTGGAATTAAGAGGAGCAGAAATTAGTTGAAAAATGATAGATAATGTGTAATCATTAGTTGTGATAGGTTCTATGGGAGGAAATTAAGGAGGTGATGAGAAAATATTAAAGGAGGCATAATCTTTATGACCTGGGATGTAAGAAATCTGTTTTAGGGAATTGATATTTAAACTCAGTCTCTAAAGACGAGAGACTAGTGAAAATAAAAGCGTTTCAGATAGAAATCTCAGCATAGCAGTGGTGTTAAGAGTATTCCCTTTATCTGTGTAGCATGCTCCTTCATGTGTTTTTAGACTGGCATATAACATTTTACATGGTTTCTAGCAAAAATTTTTTAGAATCCATGTAATACTGAATTGACTATTACAGGGTAAAACAATGAGGTACATGTGTGAAATTTCATGCAAGTGGACTTAATCTTTTTACTTTTTTACAAATCCCTTCGTGATTCTTCTAAGTAGGGTCTTCCTTGAATGACTGGGAGAGAAAGACTTTACCTACAGCTAACTCTGAAAATAGATTTCCAGTCCAGGCTGAAATTTTAAAAAATCAGAAACCACATATTGATACTTTTCAGAAAATAAAAATAATTTGGTATCTCCCTGTTACAAATATGCTGATGTCTGAAGTTCTATTTAAAACTGTTTTTAGTAAATAAGGCTGCGCAATTGAGTCAGATTTGCCAGCCTTGAGTTTACTGGGTATCATGACACTTAAGGGTAGCTTGATTTCTGGTCCATTTTCTGATACCTAATCCCATTATTAAGTTAAAGGAATGTGAAAAATTAGGGTAACTCTTTAAAACTATCAGCTTAACAGTTTTAATTTTTTGAATTTTTGCTTGGTTTCTAGTTGCAGGACATGAGTGATTACTTTTACTATTATTCATAATCATCATATGTCAGCTTCCTAGGTGGTCCTAGTGGTAAAACACCTGCATGCCAATGCAGACACCTAAGAGTGGATTTGGTCCCTACATCAGAAAGATCACCTGAAGAAGGAAATGGAAACCCACTCCAGTATTCTTGCCTGTAGACTCCCATAGACAGAGGAGCTTGGTGGACTATAGTCCATAGGGTCCAAAGGAGTTGGACATTACTGAAGCAACTTAGCCTGTGCACATGATTGGCACATGGAAATATTTACTATATAGCATTTGAAGACGTTTCTATACACTGAGTTTCTGGCTTTGAAAAGTGTCCATCATCTTGAGTCTTCTTTTTTAAAAGTGTCTAAATTAAATAAATCCAAATTAATTTGTTTGTGAACATTATATCTGCACTCACATAATTAGCCATCAGAGTTAAACAACTTTTCTAGTGCAAAATGTCAGTTAATTATTAATACATATTATTAAAGCAAAACAAGTTGCTGGAAGCATTTTTGAATTTGTAATTGATGTATTTTTACAAGAACTCAACTATCAACTTTCTTAATGGCAAACTAATTTTAATTTTGTTAAGTATGTGGTGCAGTTTGCCCTTTTGGAAAAAGTCTTATTCTTAAACTCTATTACTTTTTTTACTATTACAGGGTAAAACAATGAGGTACATGTGTGAAATTTCATGCAAGTGGACTTAATCTTTTTACTTTTTTACAAATCCCTTCGTGATTCTTCTAAGTAGGGTCTTCCTTGAATGACTGGGAGAGAAAGACTTTACCTACAGCTAACTCTGAAAATAGATTTCCAGTCCAGGCTGAAATTTTAAAAAATCAGAAACCACATATTGATACTTTTCAGAAAATAAAAATAATTTGGTATCTCCCTGTTACAAATATGCTGATGTCTGAAGTTCTATTTAAAACTGTTTTTAGTAAATAAGGCTGCGCAATTGAGTCAGATTTGCCAGCCTTGAGTTTACTGGGTATCATGACACTTAAGGGTAGCTTGATTTCTGGTCCATTTTCTGATACCTAATCCCATTATTAAGTTAAAGGAATGTGAAAAATTAGGGTAACTCTTTAAAACTATCAGCTTAACAGTTTTAATTTTTTGAATTTTTGCTTGGTTTCTAGTTGCAGGACATGAGTGATTACTTTTACTATTATTCATAATCATCATATGTCAGCTTCCTAGGTGGTCCTAGTGGTAAAACACCTGCATGCCAATGCAGACACCTAAGAGTGGATTTGGTCCCTACATCAGAAAGATCACCTGAAGAAGGAAATGGAAACCCACTCCAGTATTCTTGCCTGTAGACTCCCATAGACAGAGGAGCTTGGTGGACTATAGTCCATAGGGTCCAAAGGAGTTGGACATTACTGAAGCAACTTAGCCTGTGCACATGATTGGCACATGGAAATATTTACTATATAGCATTTGAAGACGTTTCTATACACTGAGTTTCTGGCTTTGAAAAGTGTCCATCATCTTGAGTCTTCTTTTTAAACGTGTCTAAATTAAATAAATCCAAATTAATTTGTTTGTGAACATTATATCTTCACTCACATAATTAGCCATCAGAGTTAAACAACTTTTCTAGTGCAAAATGTCAGTTAATTATTAATACATATTATTAAAGCAAAACAAGTTGCTGGAAGCATTTTTTGAATTTGTAATTGGATTTTTGTACGTTGTTCTTAAGTACAAGAACTCAACTATCAACTTTCTTAATGGCAAACTAATTTTAATTTTGTTAAGTATGTGGTGCTTTCAGGTAAATAGAATAGCAACTATCTCTTAAGAAATTAGAAGAAAAAAATAGTTCAGTCTTATTCTTAAACTCTATTACTCCCAGGTCATTTTTGTTATTTAACTTTTTCGCATACGTTCTTCATTGACTACAGGTTCTAGTATCAATTCTCTGTGTCTCTTGCAATGAAAAATAAGATCTCTCAACTTTTATAGTCATTTGTCAATATAATGTATTCAAAAAATATCTAAAATGCATTGTAAACCAACAAAGATACAGAGAAAATGTATGACAGAGTATGCATCCTTTACATAAAATTCCCAATCTCTATAAAAATTAGCACATAAATTGCAGCAGTTCTCTCAGAAATAACTGTCACCACCAGGTGTCTTCAATTCAGGATGAATGTAGGCATTCCATTCCTGGTCTGGGCTAAGTGCAAATGGTGGCGATAGTGTCATGAGTAATAATGGCTGCCCCTTCAACCCTGTCAAACAATATCAGGTTGCTAGACCCCAACTTTTCTAAGCAAAGCTTAGTGAAAATGAAAAGAAAAAATAAAACAAGTACGAGGTTGCTGTGGATGGGTTAGCAAAGCAATTCATCATACATAATAATTACCGTAGGAGTGAATATGGAATCTGAAAAATTTTAAATGAAATCCATAAAGGTTCTTTCTCTGTGGATTTTATTTTTTTTTCTACTATAAAATTAGAACTTGTCACTTCACTACGGGGATCTGACAGTTAAATAATAGTTTGCAAATGATTAGTGGAATGAGAAATTACTGCCCACAGAAAGAGCTCTGTGACTCAGCAGATAAAGATATGTAACTCCTTTACCAAGAAACCCCGCTGAACACATGGGACAGTGAAGGCAGAAGGAATGTTTTCCATTGAAATACTTGTGCCAGTTTGTTAAACTTCCCTTAATTATCAGAAAAATTTCCCCATGGGGCTTAGAACCACTTGGCCCAAACTGTATTTCACTTTAGGTATTTCCACGTTTGAAAGGGGGCTGGGTAAACTACATTAAATGGTTCTCCACACCCCTTTTCTTTCCTCCCTCTCCCTTTCATGAAAAAGGGATCCTGGTAATATCCAGCTATCTTGCTAAGACAGTTCCAAGTACAAAGAAAGGACAGTAGGTGGTGATTTTAATTATCCATGTAAATTAAACTATGTGCTACAGTCCTATGATTAAAACTCATTGCTTTAACTTTATTGTCCAGTTATGAGTGTAAACCTTAGCTCAGTGAAATTATAAACCAGATCCTGATGGCTCCACATATTGACAGAATTTGAAGAGAAAAAAAAAAAGCAAAACAAAAACACAGGGCAACAGAGTACTCAGCTGCCTTTTATATGTCATCATACCAAACATACCACGACGAGGCATGCATTGAAAGAACAGTTTTCCTTTTTTTAAATCTTTTCATGTGCAATAGAAATATGCCAATGTTAGAAGCCATTTATTACAAATTACAAAACAAAATCATGGTGTTTCCTATTACCTGGTCAATTTTACTAGACAAAGATTGGTCTCATAATCTCCTCTCTCAAAATTATTGTATGCATTAGAATCTCAAGCTGTTTTTCCCTGAAGGTATGGTGTACTTTTTAATATTTTAGGGTGTCCTGTTTCTCATGTTGACAAATAAAGGTCATTCTTCTTGTCTCTATTTCCCCCCCCCCCGGGCATTATCTGTAACCATCAAATTGTATCAAGTTCATTGACTGTACTAATTGTACTTAAATATGTTAAAATTTCTAATTTTGGTGAAAAACAAAGCTTTATTTCCCCTGGAGTCATTGCTGAATCAGTTTCCTCATGGGACATTCATAAGTAAGTGTTAGTCACTCAGTGGTGTCCAACTCTTGGTGACCCCACGGACTGCAACCCACCAGGATCCTCTTTCCATGGGTTTCTCCAGGCAAGAATACTGGAGTGGGTAGCAATTTCCTTCTCATGGGCATCTTCCCGACCCAGGAATTGACTGCAAGAAGATTTTTCACTGTCTGAGCCTCCAGTGATGCCCTTGTGGATGCCTTTACTTGACACTTAATTAACATGTTTGCTTTGGGTTGATTATTTCTTGGAATGATGTTTCTTATCCCAATTGTGATATTTTGATTTGTAACAATTACACACTGTAGAATCTAATAATTTGAAATTTAATGGGTAATTAAAGCTATTTGATTTCTCTAGCAGAGGTCATTATTATTAGTGATACAAGTAATAAGAATGCAAGTTTATTGAGCTCTTAACATGTGCCAGGAACCATGAAAGCACCTCCCAAGTATCGTCTCATATACTTTTAACAATATCACTATTAAATGAAGAGATTCTTATTATTTATTAGCCCATTTTAGGCCTAGGAATTCTGGGTAACCTAGTGTAGTTTAAAAACTATTAAGTGACAGAGCTAGGACTGGACTCATGTCTGACTCCCAAGCCCATCTGGTGGGGATAAATAGAATGACAGAACAATTTATCACAGTTGCACCTAAAATAAAAATGAGGGAGGGTACTTCCTTGTCACATCCAACTGAGCATGCATTGAAAGAACAGTTTTCCTTTTTTTAAATCTTTTCATGTGCAATAGAAATATGCCAATGTTAGAAGCCATTTATTACAAATTACAAAACAAAATCATGGTGTTTCCTATTACCTGGTCAATTTTACTAGACAAAGATTGGTCTCATAATCTCCTCTCTCAAAATTATTGTATGCATTAGAATCTCAAGCTGTTTTTCCCTGAAGGTATGGTGTACTTTTTAATATTTTAGGGTGTCCTGTTTCTCATGTTGACAAATAAAGGTCATTCTTCTTGTCTCTATTTCCCCCCCCCCCGGGCATTATCTGTAACCATCAAATTGTATCAAGTTCATTGACTGTACTAATTGTACTTAAATATGTTAAAATTTCTAATTTTGGTGAAAAACAAAGCTTTATTTCCCCTGGAGTCATTGCTGAATCAGTTTCCTCATGGGACATTCATAAGTAAGTGTTAGTCACTCAGTGGTGTCCAACTCTTGGTGACCCCACGGACTGCAACCCACCAGGATCCTCTTTCCATGGGTTTCTCCAGGCAAGAATACTGGAGTGGGTAGCAATTTCCTTCTCATGGGCATCTTCCCGACCCAGGAATTGACTGCAAGAAGATTTTTCACTGTCTGAGCCTCCAGTGATGCCCTTGTGGATGCCTTTACTTGACACTTAATTAACATGTTTGCTTTGGGTTGATTATTTCTTGGAATGATGTTTCTTATCCCAATTGTGATATTTTGATTTGTAACAATTACACACTGTAGAATCTAATAATTTGAAATTTAATGGGTAATTAAAGCTATTTGATTTCTCTAGCAGAGGTCATTATTATTAGTGATACAAGTAATAAGAATGCAAGTTTATTGAGCTCTTAACATGTGCCAGGAACCATGAAAGCACCTCCCAAGTATCGTCTCATATACTTTTAACAATATCACTATTAAATGAAGAGATTCTTATTATTTATTAGCCCATTTTAGGCCTAGGAATTCTGGGTAACCTAGTGTAGTTTAAAAACTATTAAGTGACAGAGCTAGGACTGGACTCATGTCTGACTCCCAAGCCCATCTGGTGGGGATAAATAGAATGACAGAACAATTTATCACAGTTGCACCTAAAATAAAAATGAGGGAGGGTACTTCCTTGGTGGTCCAGTGGTTAAGACTTTGCCTTCCAATGCAGGGAGCATAGGCTCAATCCCTGGTCAGGAAACTAAGACCCCGGGTGCCTTGTGGCCAAAAAAAAAAAAAAAAACACAGAAACAATACTGTAACAAATTCAATACAGACTTTTTAAAAATACAAATGAGAGTAACTAAAGAATAATATTTAATTCTCACATCTGGCTGCCTTTCCACTAACAGCATAGTTTTTACTAAGTTGTTTGTTCTCAGCTTTATTGCGATATGAAATAAATCTCTGTGTATAATCAATACATAATACCAGGTAAACTTATACAATGTATTATCAATGTATAATATTGCATAAATGTAAGGTGTACAGTGTCTTGCTTTAATACACTTATGTGTTGCAAAATGATCACCACCATTGCGTTAGCTAATGCCCGTGGCACATCATCTAATCACAATTTCTTTTTTATTGTGAGAGTATTTAGTTTCACTCTGCTAGCAACTTTGAAGTATGTGATATAGTATTGTTAATGACAATCTGAAGTTATACATTAGATCCTTAGAACTTACTCACTTTATAACTGAAATTCTAGTCTTTGACCAACATCACCCTGTTTCCTTCACCCCTTGCCCCTGTTTGCCACAACTTTATACTCTGTTTCTATGAGTTCAGTTTTTTTTAGATTCCACATATAAGTGATGTCATGTAGCAGCTGTCTTTCTAAGTCTAGCTTACTTCATTTGGCATAATGCCCTCAAGGTCCACTCATGCTGTCACAAATACCTGGATGTCTTTCTTGAGGGTGAATAATATTCCAGTATGTATGTATGTGTACATACAGATACATATAGATACATACTACATACTTATCCATTCAAAATAAGGTCAATATTTCATGTAAATATTGGGAAAAGAGATTCTTATTATTTATTAGCCCATTTTAGGCCTAGGAATTCTGGGTAACCTAGTGTAGTTTAAAAACTATTAAGTGACAGAGCTAGGACTGGACTCATGTCTGACTCCCAAGCCCATCTGGTGGGGATAAATAGAATGACAGAACAATTTATCACAGTTGCACCTAAAATAAAAATGAGGGAGGGTACTTCCTTGGTGGTCCAGTGGTTAAGACTTTGCCTTCCAATGCAGGGAGCATAGGCTCAATCCCTGGTCAGGAAACTAAGACCCCGGGTGCCTTGTGGCCAAAAAAAAAAAAAAAAACACAGAAACAATACTGTAACAAATTCAATACAGACTTTTTAAAAATACAAATGAGAGTAACTAAAGAATAATATTTAATTCTCACATCTGGCTGCCTTTCCACTAACAGCATAGTTTTTACTAAGTTGTTTGTTCTCAGCTTTATTGCGATATGAAATAAATCTCTGTGTATAATCAATACATAATACCAGGTAAACTTATACAATGTATTATCAATGTATAATATTGCATAAATGTAAGGTGTACAGTGTCTTGCTTTAATACACTTATGTGTTGCAAAATGATCACCACCATTGCGTTAGCTAATGCCCGTGGCACATCATCTAATCACAATTTCTTTTTTATTGTGAGAGTATTTAGTTTCACTCTGCTAGCAACTTTGAAGTATGTGATATAGTATTGTTAATGACAATCTGAAGTTATACATTAGATCCTTAGAACTTACTCACTTTATAACTGAAATTCTAGTCTTTGACCAACATCACCCTGTTTCCTTCACCCCTTGCCCCTGTTTGCCACAACTTTATACTCTGTTTCTATGAGTTCAGTTTTTTTTAGATTCCACATATAAGTGATGTCATGTAGCAGCTGTCTTTCTAAGTCTAGCTTACTTCATTTGGCATAATGCCCTCAAGGTCCACTCATGCTGTCACAAATACCTGGATGTCTTTCTTGAGGGTGAATAATATTCCAGTATGTATGTATGTGTACATACAGATACATATAGATACATACTACATACTTATCCATTCAAAATAAGGTCAATATTTCATGTAAATATGTGGGAAAAGCTAGCATAGCTTTCAGCACAAATGGGCTCTCCATAAATATTTGTTCAATTTAATGTAATTGATGTTTGTTTTTTTTTTTTTTTTGGAACACATCTGTTGGTCTTTCATTCATCTATTTTCATCCATCTTCATTCTTTTGGCCTGTGTGGGCCTCCTATTGCAGTAGCCTCTCTCATTGCAGAGCACCGGCTCTGGGTACATGAGCTCCAGGGCTCTGGCTAGATAGTTGGACACACCCATCCAGCAGCTCCATGGCACATGGGATATTCCCAGGCCAGGGATCAAACCAGTGCCCCTTGCACTGCAAGGCGGTGTCCTTACCCACTGGACCACCAGGGAAGCCCAATGGTTATTTTTTAAGTTTACTGCAACATGAAATCCATTGCTCAGTTTGGAATGTAGCTTTATGAATGCATGGATAATTTAGCTTCTAAAGTTTTCAAGTTAATAGTGACTTTCTTTCCCTCGTGTCTTCTAAATGTGCTAGTATGCTTACTAACATCTTCTCTAAAACAATTTGCATATGCCTAATAATATGAATTTCCATAAAATAGCGTCCATGACCAGGCCTTTGGCACTTTGTGATGCATCTTGTGAATTTCTAAGTTATATCAAAGAAAGCTATTGAAACTGTTTACCTTAGATTAGGACTTGAACTCATGTGCTGGAACTCACATCCAGCCGAAACCCGGTGTGGAACACAAACCCACAAGACCAGGACTTGAACCTAGCCGAACCCTGTTTGGGACTCTAACCCACGTGGCTGGGACTTGAACCCAGCCAAAACCCACAGTCTTAACTGAAATCACAGACCTGGCTTCAGAGCCTAATGAGGCTCAGGTTCTTGATATCTCGTTGAAGGAAGTCAGTGAGAGGCAAAGTGATAGGTAAGAAGTAGATTTATTCAGAGAGAAACACACTCCACAGAGTGTGAGCCATTGCAGAGGGCGAGTGTGGTTTTAAAGTGTTGCGTGGTTAACTTTTATGGGCTGGGTTATTTCACAGGCTAATAAGTAAGAAGATTATTCCAAATGTTTTGGACAAGGCATGGAGATTTCCAGGAATTGGGCCACCACGTCCTTTTTGATCTTTGATGGGTCACCCTTGGAACTGTCACAGTGCCTCTGTGTGTGACACTTAGCTTGCTAATGTGTTTCAGTGAGGTATACTGAGGAGCGATGTCCAGTTGAGATCAGCTCTTCTGCCATCTTGGGTCTGTTTGATTCTAATCAGAATCCTTGGGTGGTGTCATTCTTTCAAAGGTTGTGCCTGCTCTCTTCCTTCCCGTTTCACTATTACTGATCTATAGAGCTCACCTTACTCCCCTGAAAATGCCATTGCTCCTAGAAAGACCCCCTGTATGAAAGGGAAAATGAATGTAGAGGATCATTGTTTTCTATTTCACATTATGAAGATCTCTTAATAATTATCTTCCCCAACTGTAGCTATAGAAAAAAGTCAATACCTGTTAAACGAGAAGGAAAGAGAAAAAAAAAAAAAAGGTTGACAATTTGGTTTGGTTTGGTTGTGGTGGTTGTTTTTCTTTTGGATAGGGGAATCCCTTTTTTCCACAACTGTAGCTATAGAAAAAACTTACTAACATCTTCTCTAAAACAATTTGCATATGCCTAATAATATGAATTTCCATAAAATAGCGTCCATGACCAGGCCTTTGGCACTTTGTGATGCATCTTGTGAATTTCTAAGTTATATCAAAGAAAGCTATTGAAACTGTTTACCTTAGATTAGGACTTGAACTCATGTGCTGGAACTCACATCCAGCCGAAACCCGGTGTGGAACACAAACCCACAAGACCAGGACTTGAACCTAGCCGAACCCTGTTTGGGACTCTAACCCACGTGGCTGGGACTTGAACCCAGCCAAAACCCACAGTCTTAACTGAAATCACAGACCTGGCTTCAGAGCCTAATGAGGCTCAGGTTCTTGATATCTCGTTGAAGGAAGTCAGTGAGAGGCAAAGTGATAGGTAAGAAGTAGATTTATTCAGAGAGAAACACACTCCACAGAGTGTGAGCCATTGCAGAGGGCGAGTGTGGTTTTAAAGTGTTGCGTGGTTAACTTTTATGGGCTGGGTTATTTCACAGGCTAATAAGTAAGAAGATTATTCCAAATGTTTTGGACAAGGCATGGAGATTTCCAGGAATTGGGCCACCACGTCCTTTTTGATCTTTGATGGGTCACCCTTGGAACTGTCACAGTGCCTCTGTGTGTGACACTTAGCTTGCTAATGTGTTTCAGTGAGGTATACTGAGGAGCGATGTCCAGTTGAGATCAGCTCTTCTGCCATCTTGGGTCTGTTTGATTCTAATCAGAATCCTTGGGTGGTGTCATTCTTTCAAAGGTTGTGCCTGCTCTCTTCCTTCCCGTTTCACTATTACTGATCTATAGAGCTCACCTTACTCCCCTGAAAATGCCATTGCTCCTAGAAAGACCCCCTGTATGAAAGGGAAAATGAATGTAGAGGATCATTGTTTTCTATTTCACATTATGAAGATCTCTTAATAATTATCTTCCCCAACTGTAGCTATAGAAAAAAGTCAATACCTGTTAAACGAGAAGGAAAGAGAAAAAAAAAAAAAAGGTTGACAATTTGGTTTGGTTTGGTTGTGGTGGTTGTTTTTCTTTTGGATAGGGGAACTCCACCTGTGATTATATCTACATCACATGAATTATAATTGCAAGTTTTCAAAGTATTGTCATATATATAAAACCCTCAGTCTCATTATGTTTCCAAATAGAAATATAAATTATTGCCTTTCTTCATCTTTCATTTTAAGATGAAATGGATTCCAAATAAAGTGCACTGTGGGGCAGAATTAAAGAGCACGCATGCGAGAAAAGTAAAGCTGGGTAACTTGGTGAGATTCTGTTTGAACGTGGCCTTAACCTCTTCCTTGCTGCTACCCCTACTTCCTTCCACACTTTGTTCTATGCCATGCATTTCACAGGTATTTATTAAATGTCTCCTATGGATAAGACACTGTGACAAGGGATTAGCATAAATTCCAAGATAAATAAAAATAGCCTATATCCTAAACTAATCTAAAATCTAGTAGAGATAAAACATACCCAAAGATAATGTTGAGGGTCCTCCAAGTTGGAGATATAAAAGGCTGTGAAAATTCACAACAAAAAGCGATTGTTTTAGATTTTGCAGAGGTCCAGAGAGTGAGAAAAAATATTCAGTTAGGAAGTAAAATGTGAGCTGGCCTTAAGAGAAAGAATAGAATGCAGCTACTGCCAAAGTCAGATGGAGATGCTCAGAAGAGTGCACAGTGGTTCTCTCCACCTTCTCCCACTCTAGAATAAAATAGCTTCCTTCCAACCACCTTCAGGCACTGCCCAACCTTATTCTTCTTTTCTACCAGTTTTTGCAGTAGATATGGAATTTGATTCTAATCAGAATCCTTGGGTGGTGTCATTCTTTCAAAGGTTGTGCCTGCTCTCTTCCTTCCCGTTTCACTATTACTGATCTATAGAGCTCACCTTACTCCCCTGAAAATGCCATTGCTCCTAGAAAGACCCCCTGTATGAAAGGGAAAATGAATGTAGAGGATCATTGTTTTCTATTTCACATTATGAAGATCTCTTAATAATTATCTTCCCCAACTGTAGCTATAGAAAAAAGTCAATACCTGTTAAACGAGAAGGAAAGAGAAAAAAAAAAAAAAGGTTGACAATTTGGTTTGGTTTGGTTGTGGTGGTTGTTTTTCTTTTGGATAGGGGAACTCCACCTGTGATTATATCTACATCACATGAATTATAATTGCAAGTTTTCAAAGTATTGTCATATATATAAAACCCTCAGTCTCATTATGTTTCCAAATAGAAATATAAATTATTGCCTTTCTTCATCTTTCATTTTAAGATGAAATGGATTCCAAATAAAGTGCACTGTGGGGCAGAATTAAAGAGCACGCATGCGAGAAAAGTAAAGCTGGGTAACTTGGTGAGATTCTGTTTGAACGTGGCCTTAACCTCTTCCTTGCTGCTACCCCTACTTCCTTCCACACTTTGTTCTATGCCATGCATTTCACAGGTATTTATTAAATGTCTCCTATGGATAAGACACTGTGACAAGGGATTAGCATAAATTCCAAGATAAATAAAAATAGCCTATATCCTAAACTAATCTAAAATCTAGTAGAGATAAAACATACCCAAAGATAATGTTGAGGGTCCTCCAAGTTGGAGATATAAAAGGCTGTGAAAATTCACAACAAAAAGCGATTGTTTTAGATTTTGCAGAGGTCCAGAGAGTGAGAAAAAATATTCAGTTAGGAAGTAAAATGTGAGCTGGCCTTAAGAGAAAGAATAGAATGCAGCTACTGCCAAAGTCAGATGGAGATGCTCAGAAGAGTGCACAGTGGTTCTCTCCACCTTCTCCCACTCTAGAATAAAAATAGCTTCCTTCCAACCACCTTCAGGCACTGCCCAACCTTATTCTTCTTTTCTACCAGTTTTTTGCAGTAGATATGGAATTTGCATGCTTTTGCCCTAAGAGAACTTGCCATAAAGGCAATCATACGGATTCTAGGTAAACTAGGCTAAGAGGCAAAGAAGAATTTACTTCTTTTTGTTAACCTTCCATTTCCTTCTCTGTGAATAAGAGAAATGGACTTGAACTTGGCTCACAGGTACCAGCTCCATTCCATTGGTTATGACCGTCTGGTATGCCTGGTAGGATGTGTTGTGAGCACTAGCAGGCCAAACCTGAACAAAGCAGAAGGAATTTGGTGATCAATTAATTATGTCTGCAATTGGCATACAATGAAGGAATGATACCACTTGCCACATCTTTCCAGCCACAGATTTATTCAATTCAACTAAGCAGACTTTTCACATTGGAATGCTGCTAACTACCAAGCAATGCCTTTATTTCCAGCTTTCTCTTTGAATGACAGGATTTGAGGTGGAATTTCTCAGTAGAAGCACTCTTAGAAAGTCATGATCAGCCTTTATAGGGAATGTACCTGAATTTTATTTCCTTTTAACTTTAAATTTATTTAATTTATTTATTTGGCTATGCCAGAGTCTTCGTTGTAGCGCAAGAGATCTTCAGATCTTCAGCATATGGATTTTTTTCTTTTCTTTTTAAGTTGTGGCTTGCAAGGTCTTAGTTGTGGGTTACAGGATCTAGTTCCCTGACCAAGGATGCCCCAGCATCCTTGAGCATGGACTCTTGGCACCTGGATGCCAGGTGAAGTGCCCACATCTGGATTTTAAAGCAAAGCCGAAATGCGGACCATTTGAGTTGTGTGATATTCCATTTCAGAGAGAGTTTAAGCAGACAGGCAACCTCCAAATTGCCTATAAGTGGACTGGGAACTTCTAGATTTGAAGTAGTTGAATATCAGTTGGATCTGATTATATAAACTAAAAAGGTATCTTGAAGATATCAAAAGACATCTTGTGACCAGATTATAGGGTACCTATTGAGAAAAATAAATTCAGTTAGGAAGTAAAATGTGAGCTGGCCTTAAGAGAAAGAATAGAATGCAGCTACTGCCAAAGTCAGATGGAGATGCTCAGAAGAGTGCACAGTGGTTCTCTCCACCTTCTCCCACTCTAGAATAAAATAGCTTCCTTCCAACCACCTTCAGGCACTGCCCAACCTTATTCTTCTTTTCTACCAGTTTTTTGCAGTAGATATGGAATTTGCATGCTTTTGCCCTAAGAGAACTTGCCATAAAGGCAATCATACGGATTCTAGGTAAACTAGGCTAAGAGGCAAAGAAGAATTTACTTCTTTTTGTTAACCTTCCATTTCCTTCTCTGTGAATAAGAGAAATGGACTTGAACTTGGCTCACAGGTACCAGCTCCATTCCATTGGTTATGACCGTCTGGTATGCCTGGTAGGATGTGTTGTGAGCACTAGCAGGCCAAACCTGAACAAAGCAGAAGGAATTTGGTGATCAATTAATTATGTCTGCAATTGGCATACAATGAAGGAATGATACCACTTGCCACATCTTTCCAGCCACAGATTTATTCAATTCAACTAAGCAGACTTTTCACATTGGAATGCTGCTAACTACCAAGCAATGCCTTTATTTCCAGCTTTCTCTTTGAATGACAGGATTTGAGGTGGAATTTCTCAGTAGAAGCACTCTTAGAAAGTCATGATCAGCCTTTATAGGGAATGTACCTGAATTTTATTTCCTTTTAACTTTAAATTTATTTAATTTATTTATTTGGCTATGCCAGAGTCTTCGTTGTAGCGCAAGAGATCTTCAGATCTTCAGCATATGGATTTTTTTCTTTTCTTTTTAAGTTGTGGCTTGCAAGGTCTTAGTTGTGGGTTACAGGATCTAGTTCCCTGACCAAGGATGCCCCAGCATCCTTGAGCATGGACTCTTGGCACCTGGATGCCAGGTGAAGTGCCCACATCTGGATTTTAAAGCAAAGCCGAAATGCGGACCATTTGAGTTGTGTGATATTCCATTTCAGAGAGAGTTTAAGCAGACAGGCAACCTCCAAATTGCCTATAAGTGGACTGGGAACTTCTAGATTTGAAGTAGTTGAATATCAGTTGGATCTGATTATATAAACTAAAAAGGTATCTTGAAGATATCAAAAGACATCTTGTGACCAGATTATCTAGGTAGTACCAGGAATGAGGCGTAAAGATCCATGGAAAGCCCTTGAGAATGCACACAATTGTGTGTTGAAATGGTTGGCTGCAACCCATAAGAGATTTCTGATATAAATTAAGATATATTGGTTAGTTTCTAAAATAACTTGACATAGGCCAAACAGCTATTATGGCAACTCTAAACCTTGCTTTTTAAATTGTGTTTCCTCACCATTGTTTCAAAATAGTTCATTTAAATTGAATATCCTGACACTCATGCTAGGGCAAACGATGGTGCTTTATAAACTTAATCTTTATTTTATTTTATACAGATAACAAATTCTGCTCTTCCAGAGGCCTCTTGGAATCATTGGCTGCAATGAATTTATAGCATGGGTACTATCGGTTCCTATATATAAGCAAAAAGGAATACCAGCTTTGGTATCTGTTTGTTTTCCTTTTACTGATGTTTCTTTGGCATTATATTTAGCCTCTTAACTACACTTAGGTTTAGAAGAGGGCCGAGATTTATTACAAAATTATTTTAAAAATATAGTTTATCCATTGCCCTCTAGTGACACAAATGTCAGAATTACCTGAGGAGCTCCAGGAAAAGCAATTTAATTCCTCCTATGCCTGAGCCTTTTGTGATGTCTATTTTAATGGAGTGGTTTTCTTGTGTTTTTCCCCCTTTTGCAATTTTTAAATGGGTGCGTTGTGGTATTGTATACGTTGAAGAAAGGATGATACGAGCCATCACAGAGCACTGCTAGTTGTCAGTGCCCTTAAATTACAATTGATTAGTACACAAATAAAGAAGTGATAGGGGATTGGATTTTGAAAGAAAATAAGACTAGGTGTAACTGGTTTGAAGATATGATTTTATTGTGGAAAAGATGAAGCACAAAGGTTTCCCCAAAGTCTCATTTTTCATAGACATAAGATAAAATCTGTAACTCTCATTCCACTGGGATTTAAGCCATTTGTTGGCTTTAATTTAATTGGCTAGAAAGCATGGAATAATGGTTTGCTCTGAGCTCTCTTTTATCTTCCTTAGTAACATGTCACTTACATGACCCATGGACACTGTGAGTATGCCCACACCTCTTTGGGCACTGAAAAAGATTTTACTTGGAAATGTTTGGAGACAATAAAATATAGAATATCATTTTAATAATAGAGTAAAACTCAGTGAAAGGAAAGTAAATAGCAAATGCAGGCTGAAACTGGAGTGATGAGTGAAACTGGCTGTGTGGAAGTGACAGTACTCAGACAGAAGTGCCTTCTGAGCCTGTTTGGTAGGAAATACTGCTAACTACGTAGATCTCTGTGAAACCTTATTATACCTCTGTTGCTAAATGTGTGTTTTGGCAGGTTGTCCTCTCTCTTTGGTATCACATCATTCTCAAAATCTACCAGTATGGCCACTTGAGCAGGTGAGCTGGACTGGATGAACCGAACACACAGTTTTCATCTGCCCTAATGAAGTGCACTTATTCTTAGCTGAAGGATAGTCAGTCACGTTCTATGATTCCTCTAGATCCATTCAGCTTTGCTGTTTCTCAAAATATCTCACCATAGACATGCAGGAGCCACTTCTATGAGCAGAGAAGCAGTTTACCTTTAGCTGGTATCCTATTATTAACTCAATTCCTGAACTGGCCAACAGCCATCGTCCTGCTGACCAAGGCTCTGCTCTCCTTGGTGCCACTGTGGTCAAATCAATGCCTTTGTTCTCTGGGAAGGAAGAATGATATGGCATCTGAGCGTTGTCTGCTCTTTAGTCAACTATTCTCTCAACTGTTTCTTTAAACATCCATGTTACCTGTGTTTTCAGGCTGCAATGCCATCTCCTTTAGATTATATCACTAGGAAGCATGCAGATGGAAACCTTCCTACTCTGTTCAATTTAGTGACCCCATGACTTTGCATAGGACTTTTCCACTTACTGAATCTCAGTATTCCCATCTATGCATGCCAGAATCTATCATTCACCTGTGATCCAGGTTTAGTAGGTTTTAAAAAGAACATTGCATTCCAGGTGTAACTGGTTTGAAGATATGATTTTATTGTGGAAAAGATGAAGCACAAAGGTTTCCCAAAGTAAACATAAGATAAAATCTGTAACTCTCATTCCACTGGGATTTAAGCCATTTGTTGGCTTTAATTTAATTGGCTAGAAAGCATGGAATAATGGTTTGCTCTGAGCTCTCTTTTATCTTCCTTAGTAACATGTCACTTACATGACCCATGGACACTGTGAGTATGCCCACACCTCTTTGGGCACTGAAAAAGATTTTACTTGGAAATGTTTGGAGACAATAAAATATAGAATATCATTTTAATAATAGAGTAAAACTCAGTGAAAGGAAAGTAAATAGCAAATGCAGGCTGAAACTGGAGTGATGAGTGAAACTGGCTGTGTGGAAGTGACAGTACTCAGACAGAAGTGCCTTCTGAGCCTGTTTGGTAGGAAATACTGCTAACTACGTAGATCTCTGTGAAACCTTATTATACCTCTGTTGCTAAATGTGTGTTTTGGCAGGTTGTCCTCTCTCTTTGGTATCACATCATTCTCAAAATCTACCAGTATGGCCACTTGAGCAGGTGAGCTGGACTGGATGAACCGAACACACAGTTTTCATCTGCCCTAATGAAGTGCACTTATTCTTAGCTGAAGGATAGTCAGTCACGTTCTATGATTCCTCTAGATCCATTCAGCTTTGCTGTTTCTCAAAATATCTCACCATAGACATGCAGGAGCCACTTCTATGAGCAGAGAAGCAGTTTACCTTTAGCTGGTATCCTATTATTAACTCAATTCCTGAACTGGCCAACAGCCATCGTCCTGCTGACCAAGGCTCTGCTCTCCTTGGTGCCACTGTGGTCAAATCAATGCCTTTGTTCTCTGGGAAGGAAGAATGATATGGCATCTGAGCGTTGTCTGCTCTTTAGTCAACTATTCTCTCAACTGTTTCTTTAAACATCCATGTTACCTGTGTTTTCAGGCTGCAATGCCATCTCCTTTAGATTATATCACTAGGAAGCATGCAGATGGAAACCTTCCTACTCTGTTCAATTTAGTGACCCCATGACTTTGCATAGGACTTTTCCACTTACTGAATCTCAGTATTCCCATCTATGCATGCCAGAATCTATCATTCACCTGTGATCCAGGTTTAGTAGGTATTATTCAAAGTACTGAAGCTACAACAGCGTCATCCCTATGCTATGTTCCAGGGAGCAACAATCTTGTAGAGAAGATGCAAAAGAGAAGAGTCAATTAGGAAGAGGTACCATCAACTTCCTAGAGGAATTGCTAGGCAAATGAGATGATAATAGCTCAGTGCTTTCTATTTTCTTTCCGAATTTATTGACATGTAATTGGTGTACATCACTCTAGAGGTTTGAGGTATATAGCATTATGGTTTGATTTACATGTTCTATGAAATATTACAACAGTAGGTTTGGTTCTAATCCATCTCATGTAGATACAATAAAAGGAAAAGAAAATGAGGCTTCCTGATTGTCCAGTGGTTAAGATTCTGCACTTCCGATGCAGGCTCATTCCCTGGTCAAGGAACTAAGTTCTGACATGCCACATGATACAGCCAAAAACTAAAATTCAGAAAGAAAACTCCCTTGTAAGAACACTTAAAATTCACTCACTTAACAACTTTCCTATACATCCTACAGCAGTGTCACCTATGGGTGATACTTCTCAAGCCCTCTACTGACCTGTGAGTTTTGGGAACTGACTGTGGCAATAACTCTGCCCAAGAACCATATTCTTCTCAGAGAAATGCATACCAATGTCTTAAGGGTTTGAATTTGGTTACAAATCCCAGGATTCCCATAAAAATGTATGTAGAATGGCAACAGTCATTAAATAAGAAGTGACAAGTAATTGTTGGAAAATCAGTGCTAGAGATATCCAGAGAAACCAGAGGTCCTATTAGAAGTTTGGGAAAGGCTTTTTAGAGGAAGCTTAGGCCTGGATGACTGACAGGTATAACTTAAACAGGTAACAAGCCTGGAGGAGTGCAGTCCCTGCAAAAGGGACAGGATGTGTAGAGCAGGAAATGGAAACGACTCTGAGGAGATGGTAAGGAAGACTCTCTGATCCAGTAAGTTCCTACAAGGGAATGTGGAAAGTGAGAGTTAACAAGTCATTATAGTTCTTGCTCACAGGGTACATAGTTCCCTTTTTAATTGGATAGATCATAGGTCACTGGCAAACTGCATTTAAATCATGAAACTCAGATAACAGGCATATTTTCTGTAGATTCCATGCACATAAACAGAGTTGGCGAAGTTATAATTTTTTGACTGACTACAAGATATAGACTAGTAAGTATATGGGTAAGTCTCTGTAACACAAATAATAGAAAAGTAGCACCAATTATATCATAGTCCATCTTACAGGTCAACTAGAGGTTTGAGGTATATAGCATTATGGTTTGATTTACATGTTCTATGAATTAAAGTAGGTTTGGTTCTAATCCATCTCATGTAGATACAATAAAAGGAAAAGAAAATGAGGCTTCCTGATTGTCCAGTGGTTAAGATTCTGCACTTCCGATGCAGGCTCATTCCCTGGTCAAGGAACTAAGTTCTGACATGCCACATGATACAGCCAAAAACTAAAATTCAGAAAGAAAACTCCCTTGTAAGAACACTTAAAATTCACTCACTTAACAACTTTCCTATACATCCTACAGCAGTGTCACCTATGGGTGATACTTCTCAAGCCCTCTACTGACCTGTGAGTTTTGGGAACTGACTGTGGCAATAACTCTGCCCAAGAACCATATTCTTCTCAGAGAAATGCATACCAATGTCTTAAGGGTTTGAATTTGGTTACAAATCCCAGGATTCCCATAAAAATGTATGTAGAATGGCAACAGTCATTAAATAAGAAGTGACAAGTAATTGTTGGAAAATCAGTGCTAGAGATATCCAGAGAAACCAGAGGTCCTATTAGAAGTTTGGGAAAGGCTTTTTAGAGGAAGCTTAGGCCTGGATGACTGACAGGTATAACTTAAACAGGTAACAAGCCTGGAGGAGTGCAGTCCCTGCAAAAGGGACAGGATGTGTAGAGCAGGAAATGGAAACGACTCTGAGGAGATGGTAAGGAAGACTCTCTGATCCAGTAAGTTCCTACAAGGGAATGTGGAAAGTGAGAGTTAACAAGTCATTATAGTTCTTGCTCACAGGGTACATAGTTCCCTTTTTAATTGGATAGATCATAGGTCACTGGCAAACTGCATTTAAATCATGAAACTCAGATAACAGGCATATTTTCTGTAGATTCCATGCACATAAACAGAGTTGGCGAAGTTATAATTTTTTGACTGACTACAAGATATAGACTAGTAAGTATATGGGTAAGTCTCTGTAACACAAATAATAGAAAAGTAGCACCAATTATATCATAGTCCATCTTACAGGTCAACTACAGGATTGCCTTATTCATAGATTTTTATGTGATACTTAAATCAAGACACATAGTTTAAGAACCACTTTGTAGACTGTTTTTTCATGTAGTCTTAATCTTGTTTTCTCCAAAGTCTATTTCATACTTAGACATTTAGCTCTCTTATTCATGCAAGTGAATCGTGATGGAATATTTCCAGTGACTGTGGAGCCAAGCATGCCAGGTACTGGGGATGCTAAGGGAGAAGTCTCCAGACCCTTGCTTTCAAAGTGTCTAAAACCCATTGAAAAAGATGTATAAGCAAAGCATAGGACAATTTTTAGTTTACTCTGTCAATAAGTGGGACTAGTTTATTTTCAGTGTTTTTGCTATTTATGTTTATTTGTCCAAAGGAAATTCCATTCATATGAAAGCCCTTTTCTTTTCATGAACTCTCAAGTAATCTTATAATACTGGGGCTTTCCAGGTGGCACAGTGGAAAAGAACTCACCTGCCAATGTGAGAAATGCAAAGGCTGAGGGTTAGATCCCTGGATTGGGGAGATCCCCTAGAGTAGGAAATGGCAACCTGCTTTAGGATTTTTACCTGGAAAATTCCATGGACAGGGGAGCCTATAGGGCTACAGTCCATGGGGTCACAAAGAGTCAGGAATGACTGAGCGACAGAGCACACACACACACACTGAGATATTAGCTGAAGGGCAAAATATTTTTTCAGAAATTTCTCTTGATAATGATTGTATATGAGTTCCAGAAAACATAACAGTATTTGTAACTAAGCTACTGATATAAATTATATATCACCATCTCTAAAAGTGGGGGAATTATAGAGGGAAAGTATTCAGCAAAACCAGATATGATCTAGAATTGTGAAAAACAAACTAGAGAAAATCACGGTTATTAATGAAAGATATCATCTAACTTAATATTACAGTGTTTATTTCTCAGTCTTTTAAGAGTTTGAAAATAATGAAGCCTAAGTCTTCTCTTTTGAAATTCCATCAGACACCTAAAACTCCAAGTGCACTTTCACTGAGATATCTTCCCTAGACATTGCAATGAAAAACCAAAGGGAAAAAAGTTATGTTTCACAGAAATTCTCTAAATAGAAACCTAATTAAAGGAATTGATAATTATTCTTGGATTCCATACTCATGAGGTTTTTCCCAACTCAAGAGGCTCCTCTGCATCTGGAAGAATTGTGGCTTCTGCTTGTGGTCCTGACTAGTAAGTAAATGTGGTGATTAAGATACTTTCTTTGTATATTTGCACATATACAAAGACACGGATGTCCTTTCAAATTATACCCACCTTCTCCTTAGGCTAATGTGATATTAAATTGCATTGAAATGCTGAGGTCTCCCACTATAATGATTTTCCATGTCCCATTTACTTGTTGATTATTAATGAATGCTTCCTGAGTTGTGTTCTTACTCTCTTGTCTCTAAAACTACTTCCAAGGTTTTAGCATCATATTCAAGAGGCCAGTCAGAGTTCCGAGCCTGCAACTTCATTAAAATTCTGTCCTACACATCATCTGACTCACACTTTATAATCTATCAGAACACCTGTTTTCTTTACAATGGCCACGAGGCAGCTCAAAATACTATGGTATTTAGCATTTAATAATGAGCACAAGATATGTATTTTTGACACTTTAAATTTTCTTTAGAAAAGTGCATGGAAAAAAGCCAAGTTTGAATGAATTATCTAAACTTTTGCAATTTCATAACATGAATTCTAACCAACCTTTAAAAAATATGTATCAGAAAGTGCCTTCTTTTTTTTGTCAGTGGGCTTTCCATTGGCTAACTAGGAAAGAATGTAGAGGGAAATAACTTTAAAATGTCAGTGCATAAACTAATGGTGATATAGAACGTATTCTAAGAAAAGTCTGTGCATTATTACTTTCCTTATTTACATACCAGTCTCAGAGACACTTCATTGTAATTCTCTCAGAAGAAGCTGAGAAGTTTAATGTCACTATTAATAGCTAGATATGATTATAATTTGGTGACTTAAGTAACTGGTGGGGTATGTCTATGTCTGTGTGTACGTATACCTGTGTGCATGTACAAATACATAATTATAAATCACTTTTGTGTGTGTGTGTGTGTTTGTGTGTGTGTATATACACATACATATAGTTTAGTCACTAGGTAGTGTCTGACTTTTTTTGCAACCCCATGGACTAGGGCCAGCCAGGCTCCTCTGTCCATGGGATTTCCTGAGAAGAATACTGGAGTGGTCTGCCATTTCCTTCCCCAGGAGATCTTCCCAGTCTATGGACTGAACCTGGATCTCTTGTGTCTCCTGCGTTGGGAGGCTGATTCTTTACCACTGAGCCAACACACACACACACATAATATATATGTCACGTGTGTGTGTGCATGTGTGTGTGTGTGTGTGTGTGTATATATGTGTGTGTGTGTGTATATACACACATATATATGTGTGTGTGTGTGTGTTTATGTGTATATACACAAAAAAGGAAGGAATATATATTTTGTATATATATATAATATATATAATATATATTATATATATATATATACACAAAAGGAAAAATATATATATAAAAGAATATATGCACATTTTCTTTAAAGTTCAGGCAGTTAGAATGTGATTGTTAAAGTGTCCTCAATATAATTTTACCTATTGGAAGTACTTCAAGGGAGGGGTTGGTAGGGAGATGATGGATGGTCTCAGGAGGGTGAAAGTCTGTCACTATATTATGTAAATGAAGAAATGTCTCCTAGTGCTTATGAACTGCTATAGTTTTAAGCACTAATAGAGGACATACTGCAAGTTGATTATTGTAATCCTACGGCGTTATCTCATCAGTGAGCAGATTAAGGGAGCTCTCTCTGCTGAGGGGTCTGAATAAGCATTTTCATTTACTCCCTGCTGAGTCATTGACAAATGGAGGTTTTATCTGGAAACACTTAACAGCATATACAGTAAACAAACCTATAGCTTGCCTTGCTCAAGTTCTTTACTGGATTTTTGTTCTATTTTGGAAAGAAGGATGCCATCCAAACTAGCATAGCAGTCAAGTGATTTCTGTCTCGTCCCCCAGAGATTTCTCTCAGAAGAAGCTGAGAAGTTTAATGTCACTATTAATAGCTAGATATGATTATAATTTGGTGACTTAAGTAACTGGTGGGGTATGTCTATGTCTGTGTGTACGTATACCTGTGTGCATGTACAAATACATAATTATAAATCACTTTTGTGTGTGTGTGTGTGTTTGTGTGTGTGTATATACACATACATATAGTTTAGTCACTAGGTAGTGTCTGACTTTTTTTGCAACCCCATGGACTAGGGCCAGCCAGGCTCCTCTGTCCATGGGATTTCCTGAGAAGAATACTGGAGTGGTCTGCCATTTCCTTCCCCAGGAGATCTTCCCAGTCTATGGACTGAACCTGGATCTCTTGTGTCTCCTGCGTTGGGAGGCTGATTCTTTACCACTGAGTCACACACACACACATAATATATATGTCACGTGTGTGTGCATGTGTGTGTGTGTGTGTGTGTATATATGTGTGTGTGTGTGTATATACACACATATATATGTGTGTGTGTGTGTGTTTATGTGTATATACACAAAAAAGGAAGGAATATATATTTTGTATATATATATAATATATATAATATATATTATATATATATATATACACAAAAGGAAAAATATATATATAAAAGAATATATGCACATTTTCTTTAAAGTTCAGGCAGTTAGAATGTGATTGTTAAAGTGTCCTCAATATAATTTTACCTATTGGAAGTACTTCAAGGGAGGGGTTGGTAGGGAGATGATGGATGGTCTCAGGAGGGTGAAAGTCTGTCACTATATTATGTAAATGAAGAAATGTCTCCTAGTGCTTATGAACTGCTATAGTTTTAAGCACTAATAGAGGACATACTGCAAGTTGATTATTGTAATCCTACGGCGTTATCTCATCAGTGAGCAGATTAAGGGAGCTCTCTCTGCTGAGGGGTCTGAATAAGCATTTTCATTTACTCCCTGCTGAGTCATTGACAAATGGAGGTTTTATCTGGAAACACTTAACAGCATATACAGTAAACAAACCTATAGCTTGCCTTGCTCAAGTTCTTTACTGGATTTTTGTTCTATTTTGGAAAGAAGGATGCCATCCAAACTAGCATAGCAGTCAAGTGATTTCTGTCTCGTCCCCCAGAGAGTATTATGTGCAGGTGATGGTGGAGGGTAGGAGGGTTAGAGAGGGAGAGAGCTGGATCTGTCCTATGAAAAAAAAATCTAGTAATTTAAATTCACTTCTCCTCTTTCTCTTATCTTTGGTTCAAGTCCAGACACTCAATATTCACTTTCTGTCTAGTGGCCCTACTGCAAGTGCCAATAAAGCTAACATCCAAAACTTAGATTTTCCTCTGTGTGTGTGCTTAGTCGCTTAGCCATGTCTGACTCTCTGTGATGCCATGGGCCATAGCCTCCCAGGCTCCTCTGTCCATGAGATTCTCCAGGCAAGAATACTGGAGTGGGTAGTCATTCCCTTTTCCAGGAAATCTTCCCGACCCAGGGATTTAACCCAGATATCCTACTTTTCAGGCATATTCTTCACCATCTGAGTGACCAGGGAAGCCCCCTTGACCAAAATCAAGCCTACCTTTTATGTTACCTCCCTCAGGATCCCAAGAGATTGCTCACCATTCAATTTGATGATAATATTGGAGAAAATGTGTTAATAATTTAAAATAGATTAATGGATTAATATTCAATTGAATCATATGAAATTGTCATTTTGTAGAACAAAAAATTGAATGTTTATCATTTCCTATAGCTCAGTTTGATACTTACAGATGAGGAGTATATATTAACTGGGGTAAATAACATCTGATAACCATATGAATGTTCATCATATACTCTACAATACAGCATATATGTGTCAACACTTGTTATATATTCTACTGTTTACTCTTCTAATAGTTTGATTACCAGCATTAAAATTAAAACCAAGTAATCAGCACAGGGCCACCTAGTGACAGTGGAAGGACCAGATCAGAACTGGACCTAAATTTTTATGACTTTAAATGTCCCCCTTTTTTGCCATATCACACAGCATCTAGGATCATAGTTCCCAGATCGTGGATTGAACCCACATTCCCTGCTTTGGAGGCAGAGTCTTAATGGCAACCAGGAAGTTGCCCCATTTTCATTTACTCCCTGCTGAGTCATTGACAAATGGAGGTTTTATCTGGAAACACTTAACAGCATATACAGTAAACAAACCTATAGCTTGCCTTGCTCAAGTTCTTTACTGGATTTTTGTTCTATTTTGGAAAGAAGGATGCCATCCAAACTAGCATAGCAGTCAAGTGATTTCTGTCTCGTCCCCCAGAGAGTATTATGTGCAGGTGATGGTGGAGGGTAGGAGGGTTAGAGAGGGAGAGAGCTGGATCTGTCCTATGAAAAAAAAATCTAGTAATTTAAATTCACTTCTCCTCTTTCTCTTATCTTTGGTTCAAGTCCAGACACTCAATATTCACTTTCTGTCTAGTGGCCCTACTGCAAGTGCCAATAAAGCTAACATCCAAAACTTAGATTTTCCTCTGTGTGTGTGCTTAGTCGCTTAGCCATGTCTGACTCTCTGTGATGCCATGGGCCATAGCCTCCCAGGCTCCTCTGTCCATGAGATTCTCCAGGCAAGAATACTGGAGTGGGTAGTCATTCCCTTTTCCAGGAAATCTTCCCGACCCAGGGATTTAACCCAGATATCCTACTTTTCAGGCATATTCTTCACCATCTGAGTGACCAGGGAAGCCCCCTTGACCAAAATCAAGCCTACCTTTTATGTTACCTCCCTCAGGATCCCAAGAGATTGCTCACCATTCAATTTGATGATAATATTGGAGAAAATGTGTTAATAATTTAAAATAGATTAATGGATTAATATTCAATTGAATCATATGAAATTGTCATTTTGTAGAACAAAAAATTGAATGTTTATCATTTCCTATAGCTCAGTTTGATACTTACAGATGAGGAGTATATATTAACTGGGGTAAATAACATCTGATAACCATATGAATGTTCATCATATACTCTACAATACAGCATATATGTGTCAACACTTGTTATATATTCTACTGTTTACTCTTCTAATAGTTTGATTACCAGCATTAAAATTAAAACCAAGTAATCAGCACAGGGCCACCTAGTGACAGTGGAAGGACCAGATCAGAACTGGACCTAAATTTTTATGACTTTAAATGTCCCCCTTTTTTGCCATATCACACAGCATCTAGGATCATAGTTCCCAGATCGTGGATTGAACCCACATTCCCTGCTTTGGAGGCAGAGTCTTAATCACTGGACAACCAGGGAAGTTGCCCCATTTTTAATTTGTCTCCACAAGAGTCCAAGTGATTGACTTTGAGCCTGATTCAAGTGGGGCCAGTGGTAGAAACCTCTTGGAAGAAGGAGGAGGAAAGGATTCTTGAACCTTGATAATTATGCATGTAGAGAGTAATGAGGCTGTCTGTGACTTCTCATTCTTGGGCAAGAGAAGTTATATGACCATGACTATGACTGTTTACTTCATGTAAGGGATTTGCAGCAGTGCTTCTGTAGAGAATGTGGAAAGAACAAAACTATTAGGTCAAGCCCTTTGCTCTTTCAGTGCAGGGTTCAAATCCATAATGTTTTCTTCTCCATTCTATTTTTCCTGTTTGAATAGGGAATAGCCACACATTTAATTATATTTTGTCCCTGTGGTTCTCTCATGGTGTCTTTCTGTGTTAATATGATCTCCTCATCCAGATTAGAACCTCTTCCAAGGCAGAAACAGTCATTCTTTTCCAAAACTTATTTCCTTTTAATTGAAGGAAAAGTGATTCACAATATTGTGTTGGCCTCTATCATATGTCAGTATAAGTCAACCATAGGTATACATGTCTTATTTTTATTTCAAATTTTCTAGGGGGTTTGTCCCAATGCTGGACGTATATTAATAACAGATCACTGAATACATGCTGACTGCTTGATCAGTTCAAGTCCTTGATTCTAAGTTTTACTCCTAGAACTATCACTGATCCCTTTATAGAACAGGAAAGCCAAGGGTAACATTAATATCACAAGTTCTTTCTAAGATTTGAATCATTCAACCAGAAACACCATTGTCTATGCCAAAACAATGCATTCTTGAATAAGGATTCTTGGTGTGTAATATGCATTTATTACATGATGGACTCAATTGCTTACCAGCCAAAATGGCTCTGTTTCATTTCATTTCATTTACCTCTAAGTAAACATGGAATTATAGTTCACTAAGAGAAGACAGTACAGAATCTAAAATATGTAACCAATTATTCTAGATGTCAAAATTGTTTGAATTTGTTATTTCTTAGAAATAGGTTTTAACCTATAATTCATAATCAAAAGGTATGTTAAAGAAAATGCATCTATACACATATAATTAGTTAGATTTAAATAGGAACTCCCAAGTACATGTCAAATTAAATTTTCAGTTAATATTAGTTTTAACTTTAATAATGTATTTGCAAGATGCACCATTTAATATGCAGTAAATGAGTACTGTATGATACCCAATAGAACACAGGAAGCATTCTAAAACCAAAGACTCATGTTAAAGAGTGTTGAAAATTTGAACCTTTGATTCACCATTTGTGAGCATAGATTAAATGGAGCCTAAACATTTAATTGAAGTTAAAATTCAAGTTAATGATACCAGATATTTAATCAAGCAATGCCTTGAAATACCCAGCAAGAAGCAGTTAGAGAAGTGCACATTTGAGCTTTATTTTGGTAGTCTCTGTAACCAGTATGTGTCTGTGTTAGACTTGGTCTTATTGTGTGATGAATATTAAGATGCATTCTCTGTAGATGCCCATATAACATCAAAGTGATTATGAAGCAGCGGGATCTCTGCTGGAAGCAAAGAGATATCTCAAATAATACATAATCAAACCTGGAAAATGGTGTAACATCATCAGATGAATGGTTAGGTTTATATAATGTTTTTAGTTAATCTCCTGCTTTCCGGAATGGACTCATTCATGTTCCTTCCTTAAGGAGTGGGAAGGTGGAATTTTGTATGAGGGTAATATGACAACTTGGCCCATTGTCTATAGAAGATGAAGGATGAGTGCTACCTTGGACAGAGGTAGACCTTTCTGGCCAGATTGTTTTAGGTACAAAAAGGTGCCAAAGACCTCTGCAGGTTACAGTTCATGGTTCATCATTTCAGTGCTCTGTCCATGTGTTTGAGGCTTGGTTTCTGTAGGCATGCTCTTCTCTATACTCTCTGTTCTCATCTACTCTATCTTTTTCCATCATGGCATCACTTGCTCACTGCTCTTGTTTCCCCATAGCTCTGCTTCCAAGGGGCCTATTATGGCCTGTCTGACTTATCTCCCAAGTCCAACTTTCACCTTCAGTGCCAATTCTTAGTTACTTAATTCCTTCTCGGTATTGATTCAGATTTTTAAGATAATGATTGAGTTCAATTTATTTGTTTGTTTCTTTTGTTTTTTCATGCCAGATTATGTTTGCTACAATGACCTATAAGTATGGGCTTCTCCCCATTTAATTAACCAAGATTTGCTGAGATAGAGGTGATAAAAAGGTCAAATGGCCAAAAACAAGGTTGCTTGGAGCTGGCCATTCTGACAGGACTATGGTGATGTTGCCATTGCAGAGGGTGATGTAGGCCATCATGTGACACAGTTGACAAGTGTCAGAAATAGACTCCCAGGCTGTTCATTGCCAGAGACAAAGGTTGTCAGGATGAACTTTTAGTATCTTAGATTAATTGGATTAAGCCAGATCCATTCTTGAGTCAATAAAAAGCAAGTATGTTACTATTTAAATATTTGAGGTTTTTATTTTAACCTTACGGAAGGGCCATTTGGTTTAATTTCTATCACCTTTGCTTATTAGAAAAGAGATCTATAAATGAAGCTCATGCTTTGAATGTCCATTGACTTTGAATAAACAGGCTGTGGCATGATTAGGACTAGGCATGGTAAAAGCCACTGAATTAATTCAGGAGTTCTGCAAAAGCATTCATCCTGTATGGTTTATGTTGGGCATTAGTGACTCCAGCTTATTGCTGTATATGGTGGGTTTTTGGCATAGCCAGATATTGACATGACATTTTAATATGCCTTCTGACTGGTTGCAGAAATCCTTATTATTTCATGAATTAGTTCCAGCAATGCAGACTTTATGTGTTTTTAGGGAGTTTTGGTGTCAGTATTGAAAAAAATATTGCTGTTGTGCTGGAGTGTAAAATTTATGCAGAAGAGAGTCCAAATGTGACTTAGCCACCTGAGGCTTTAAAAGGTGTACAAGTTAGCTAATGCAACACGATAACTGTCAGCTCTTGCTTTATTGGGGCAGCTGTGATTGCTCTAAAAAAATTACCATTAAAAAATTTAATTAAAAGTTCTAGTCTCTTTTTATTCCTTTACCAAAAAAAGAACATTGGTGTACAGTATTAATTTATAGTGTCCTTTGAGTGCTGAAGCTCTTTCTCACCAACCCTCAATTTGTACAACACAGTCGTTTTTCAGGCTTTCTTAAAATCTTTCACATCTTTTTAATGAATTGATAAATTCTCTTGCATTGCTCTCTTCTCTTTAGAAAGTTACCAATTGAGTTGTTCCTGTCCAATTTATTTTAATATCCCTCCTCTTTAGTGTATTAAATACTGCTTATGATTGGATGGTATCACTGACTCCATGGACATGTGTTTGAGCAAACTCTGGGAGATAGTGAAGGACAGGGAAACCTGGTGGGCCGCCATCTTTGTGGTCACAAAGAGCTGGACAGGACTGAGCAACTGAACAACAGCAACAATACTGTGACAAGAACTGTTTTTAGTTTAACATGATGTGACATAAATGTTCTGGATAAATTAGTTTGCTTAGAGAAGGGCCCATTTGAACATGGGCTTGAGACATTTCCTCTGATAGACTGAGGACCTGTCTACACTTACTTTTGCACAAAAGTGGCATTCTACTAAGCTAAATGGATCTCACAGTCAACCTTATTTCAGTGATCAAAAGCTAATAGTTAGCATTTGAAAGAGTTATGTCATGAAAGGGGGCTGGGATGTAAAATGAGCAATGAACCATGAGTGAGAAGGTCTAAGCTGAACTCTGCCCTAATTATCTGTGTAACCTTGGGCCTCTCATTTTCTCTCTGGGTCTAGTTTTCCCATTTGTAAAATGAAGATTATGGAACATTCAGTCTCTAAGGATCATTTGCCTACATTATGTATTTCTTACCTATAGGGAAAAACATTCATCCTGGCATTTTATAAAGTTGGAATATAAAATATCTATCTATCTAAAAGCCATAGCTTTCCTATTAAGATGACAAACATCCTGGCAGAGAACAAAAAATCTCAACTAGACCCATTCTAAGGGGTAAGTTTTGGTGTCAGTATTGAAAAAATATTGCTGTTGTGCTGGAGTGTAAAATTTATGCAGAAGAGAGTCCAAATGTGACTTAGCCACCTGAGGCTTTAAAAGGTGTACAAGTTAGCTAATGCAACACGATAACTGTCAATTGGGGCAGCTGTGATTGCTCTAAAAATTACCATTAAAAAATTTAATTAAAAGTTCTAGTCTCTTTTTATTCCTTTACCAAAAAAAGAACATTGGTGTACAGTATTAATTTATAGTGTCCTTTGAGTGCTGAAGCTCTTTCTCACCAACCCTCAATTTGTACAACACAGTCGTTTTTCAGGCTTTCTTAAAATCTTTCACATCTTTTTAATGAATTGATAAATTCTCTTGCATTGCTCTCTTCTCTTTAGAAAGTTACCAATTGAGTTGTTCCTGTCCAATTTATTTTAATATCCCTCCTCTTTAGTGTATTAAATACTGCTTATGATTGGATGGTATCACTGACTCCATGGACATGTGTTTGAGCAAACTCTGGGAGATAGTGAAGGACAGGGAAACCTGGTGGGCCGCCATCTTTGTGGTCACAAAGAGCTGGACAGGACTGAGCAACTGAACAACAGCAACAATACTGTGACAAGAACTGTTTTTAGTTTAACATGATGTGACATAAATGTTCTGGATAAATTAGTTTGCTTAGAGAAGGGCCCATTTGAACATGGGCTTGAGACATTTCCTCTGATAGACTGAGGACCTGTCTACACTTACTTTTGCACAAAAGTGGCATTCTACTAAGCTAAATGGATCTCACAGTCAACCTTATTTCAGTGATCAAAAGCTAATAGTTAGCATTTGAAAGAGTTATGTCATGAAAGGGGGCTGGGATGTAAAATGAGCAATGAACCATGAGTGAGAAGGTCTAAGCTGAACTCTGCCCTAATTATCTGTGTAACCTTGGGCCTCTCATTTTCTCTCTGGGTCTAGTTTTCCCATTTGTAAAATGAAGATTATGGAACATTCAGTCTCTAAGGATCATTTGCCTACATTATGTATTTCTTACCTATAGGGAAAAACATTCATCCTGGCATTTTATAAAGTTGGAATATAAAATATCTATCTATCTAAAAGCCATAGCTTTCCTATTAAGATGACAAACATCCTGGCAGAGAACAAAAAATCTCAACTAGACCCATTCTAAGGGGTAATGCCTGGATTTGTAGAGTACCATACCCTGGCTATTGATGATCTCTTTTGTCCATTTTACCCTTCTCCAACCCCAACAAAAAGCCTCTGTCCTAATAAAAATACCCTATGCAGATGCATGGGCATCTGTATTCAAGAGGTGGTACATTGAATTGCTGTAGCTGCCATAGCAAAACATCCCACACTGAGTGGCTTAAAACAATGCATTTGTTCACTCATAGTTCAGAAGACCAAGAATTCATAACAAAGTGTGTGCAGGGCTGAACTCTCTGGAGGCTCTGAGGGGTCTGTTTCTGGCTTCTTTTGTCTGGGGGCTGTCAGCATCCCTTTGCTTGCAGTCACGACACCCCCAACCCCAGTATCTCTTCACATCATCTTCTCTGTGTGTCTGTCTCTCTGTGTGTCTCTACTGTAAGGATACACATGAGGGCATTGAGGGCCCAGCCAGATAATGCAGGAAAAACTCATTCTCGAAAGAGCATAATTCATCAGATCTTTTACCATGTATGGCAATATTCACTCTTTCACTGTATAAGGTAATATTTGTGGGTTCTGGGAATGAGGACACCGACCTATTTTGAGGGCCCACCCCTCAGCCCATGCTAGGCAGGACAAGAGATCACACACGAGCATGCATCTCACTGCTGTGAGGGTACCCGTGGTGTGTTGGGGGACTGTTGCACATACAGGCACAGACTCAGCCTTGCCAGAATTTCCAACTTTAAAAGGAAAAACTGGAAACCTGGATTTGTTTTTCTGCATCTGTGAGTAGAATCCCCTGATACTTGATGATGGCTCATTTAAAATAAATACTACATGTGCCAAATAAAGTGCATACATGAGCCACTTTAATGGCAAGGGATGCCAGAATAAAATTTTCTTTTGGAGAGCACTTTGTATACATATTCAACACATGTTTATTTAGCCCCAAGTAATATTTATTTTAGACCAACTGGGGGGATCATTGTGGCTTTGAAAAAAATTAACTCTCAAATTGTAACTCTAGTGGTTTCTCTTAAGAAAAGACAGGATTCACTTCATAGTTCCTCTTTGGAGATGTTACTTATGCTTCTGTAGACTTCATTGAGATCAGCTGGGCTTCATGATCCAGGAATGAATTTAAAATCCAAATTCACAACTTTGAATGCTGTCCCATCTTTAAGAGCCTTGGAGATAATAGTGACACTAGGCTCTTCTGATATCTCAGATGTACTAGATATTCATCTCAGCTATCTTGACTGTGATTATTTATAGATAAAAATATAAAAACCATTTAGAGTTCGTGTGGCTCCCTCATTCTTATTGAGTCAGTATTGCTGAATTAGCCAATTTGTTAGAATATCAAGTCCTTCGATTTCCTTCACCATCAGCTGTTCAACCACGTATATCTCTAATATAAAGGAGAGAGTTGTTGTAGGTGTCTAATCTGCCCTCCATCACTGTGAGTCTTTGCCCAAGTTCATTAATCTTGGTATTCCTACTTAGAAAATAGAGACATAGAGAATAAATCTTAAAGTTCTTGTTATAAGAAAAAAAATTATAACTTGTGAGGTGATGGATGTTAGCTGAATTTATTGCAATAATCATTTCACTATGTGTATATATATGTATATTCACTATATATATGTGTGTATATATATATATATATACACGCACGTATATATATATATATATATATATATATATATATATATCAAATCATTATATTACACACCTTAAACTTATATGATGTTATATGTCAACTGTATCCAACAAGACTGCAAGAAAAGAAAGAAAATAGCAATGTCCACCTCCTTGGGCTGTTTTGTGCATTAAATGGGTCAAGGCATATGAAGTATTTAGAGGAATACTTGGCAAGTAATCAATAGGTAATAAGTATTATCTGTAACTTATAGTTTTCATCAATATTATCTTTGTTATTACCAAACATTGATAAATATCTTCACTTCATTATTCTATCTCCTTCCCTATGGCGGTGCTTCTCAAAATATGATGTGTGTTCAGTTCACCTGAGGATAATGTTAAAATGCAGATTCTGATTTGGTAGATGTGAATGGGACCTCATTATGCATTTTAAACAATGTCCCAAGTCAGGCTGATCCTGCCTTCCTGAAGATGGCCCTTTGAGTAACCTGTGAGACTGCTAACATTATAGTAATCTGGAAAGTGTTCAAAAAATACCTATGCATAGCTTCCTCCCCACTCAAAGACCAAGTAAAGCAAAATCATTAGTGGTGAACCCAGACTACAAATATTTTTATAACAACTCCCTGAGTGTCTTAGTTCAGGCTGCTGCAACAAAATACCATAAATGACTGAATTTATTTTTCGTAGTTTTAGAGACAGGATGTCTGACCTCAGGGTGCCTGTATGATTGGGTTCTTGAGAGAACTTTCTAGCATGCTTCAGGCACCTGATCTCTTGTATCCTCACATGGGGAAAGAGAGAGAGCCATTTCTCTGGCTTTTTCTTACAAGAGCACTAATCCTTTCATAAGGACTCCATCCACATGACTTAATTTCCTCTCCTCCATGGACTTTCCTGGTGGCTAAGATGGTAAATGAGCAATGTGGGAGAAGGAAAAGGCTACCCACTGTAGTATTCATGCCTAGAGAATTCCATGGTTTGTCCATCAGTCACAAAGAGTTGGACACAACTGAGTGACTTCACTCACTTCACTTCATGTGAGTGTTCAGAGGATGTGAACATTCATTCCAAGTGAATCTAATATGCAACAGAGTAAAAAACCACTCCATTACAATATAAAAATTTTCATACCCTCCCAAATAATGGGGTGAAAAGAAATGCCGGTCCTTTCTCCTATGAATTAAATTCTCACCCTACCTGGAAGAAACTATCAGCATAAGCAAGAACACATTTGAAATGCTGCCCTTGGCAAGTTTTATAAGTATCTTATGGGAAACACAATATTTTGGTATTTCCCAACCTGGTGTTGTTAACAAGAATCATCCCTTGTTTGTGTTTGTTAATCAGCTTGATGAGCAGTTTCTGTGTTAATCGTCCCAAACTGTTGGCCAGTTGCCAAATCAAGTGCATAAATTACACACTGCCCTCTCTTCAAGCTGCTCACCACCCTTTAGAATATCAGAAAGGAATTCCTTTGAGTGCGCAAATCTGTATAAGTGAATTGTTTAGACTCATACTTTGTGGGGGTTGGTCTGATGTGACTCTATAATGAGTCACAATATTATGACAATGTGATGACATACTTTAATGTCAAGGAGTAATATTTTGACCAATATCCAAATGTCAGTCTTTTTTTAAGTCCAATGTTCCTTATATAAGGGTATTTTCTCAAGCAGTTATTTATAGGTCTTGAGCCTTCAAAGTACCAACCTAAGCACTTTTATTTTTCGTAGTTTTAGAGACAGGATGTCTGACCTCAGGGTGCCTGTATGATTGGGTTCTTGAGAGAACTTTCTAGCATGCTTCAGGCACCTGATCTCTTGTATCCTCACATGGGGAAAGAGAGAGAGCCATTTCTCTGGCTTTTTCTTACAAGAGCACTAATCCTTTCATAAGGACTCCATCCACATGACTTAATTTCCTCTCCTCCATGGACTTTCCTGGTGGCTAAGATGGTAAATGAGCAATGTGGGAGAAGGAAAAGGCTACCCACTGTAGTATTCATGCCTAGAGAATTCCATGGTTTGTCCATCAGTCACAAAGAGTTGGACACAACTGAGTGACTTCACTCACTTCACTTCATGTGAGTGTTCAGAGGATGTGAACATTCATTCCAAGTGAATCTAATATGCAACAGAGTAAAAAACCACTCCATTACAATATAAAAATTTTCATACCCTCCCAAATAATGGGGTGAAAAGAAATGCCGGTCCTTTCTCCTATGAATTAAATTCTCACCCTACCTGGAAGAAACTATCAGCATAAGCAAGAACACATTTGAAATGCTGCCCTTGGCAAGTTTTATAAGTATCTTATGGGAAACACAATATTTTGGTATTTCCCAACCTGGTGTTGTTAACAAGAATCATCCCTTGTTTGTGTTTGTTAATCAGCTTGATGAGCAGTTTCTGTGTTAATCGTCCCAAACTGTTGGCCAGTTGCCAAATCAAGTGCATAAATTACACACTGCCCTCTCTTCAAGCTGCTCACCACCCTTTAGAATATCAGAAAGGAATTCCTTTGAGTGCGCAAATCTGTATAAGTGAATTGTTTAGACTCATACTTTGTGGGGGTTGGTCTGATGTGACTCTATAATGAGTCACAATATTATGACAATGTGATGACATACTTTAATGTCAAGGAGTAATATTTTGACCAATATCCAAATGTCAGTCTTTTTTTAAGTCCAATGTTCCTTATATAAGGGTATTTTCTCAAGCAGTTATTTATAGGTCTTGAGCCTTCAAAGTACCAACCTAAGCACTCTATTCCAAGAACCAAGGAGTAACATATGGCTCAGCTCTACTGGGATCTGCTATCAGAAAGAATGCATGAGTGTGCTGGTAATTCCTTAACAAAAGACCAAGTAATGTAAGATTTCAAGAACATGGAAATTTCCATAGGGTCTACTTCTTTATGTAAACTATAATCTGGATATTACTCAAGTTCCATGAACCTAGGACCTAAAGGATCAATCTAACCCTTCTTCCATGTCTGTTGGTATCTATGGCAGTTTCTCAATGGGTATCTCTTTTTAGACTGAGATCATTCTATATTCTCAGGTCAGGAACTATAGAAATCACATGGAATTTGAACTTTCTAGCAGGTTATAGTCCTTTTGGGGAAGTGTAAGAGGAAAAGAGAGAAGCATATAGTGAAACCTCCTTAGGTTCCTCGTGACTGTTTTCATTAGGTATGTGACTTGGTGGGCACTGTTGAAGAATATAGTTTATATTCTTTTTTTTTTAATTGTTGGTCTTTATTTCTTTTGAATATTTTTGGGGGGTCGGGTTGGGGAGGGAGAGGAGTGGGCGGGTCACTTCTATTGGTCTTTCATTTATCTATTTTCATCCATCTTTGTTCTTTGGCTGGTGTGGGCCTCCCATCGCAGTGGCCTTTGTTGTAACAGAGCACCGGCTTTGGGCGCATGTGCTCCAAAGTTCTGGCTCAGTAATTGGACACATGGGTCCAGCTGCTCTGCAGCCCGTGGGATCTTTCCAGACCAGGGATTGAACCGGGACCCCTTGCACTGCAAGGTGGTGTCCTTGACCCAGGGAAACCCTAGTTTATGGTTTATGGTTTTTATTAGTGGTATTAGTATTATATATTTGAGGGATGTCCATATTTTGACCACCCTTTAGAATATCAGAAAGGAATTCCTTTGAGTGCGCAAATCTGTATAAGTGAATTGTTTAGACTCATACTTTGTGGGGGTTGGTCTGATGTGACTCTATAATGAGTCACAATATTATGACAATGTGATGACATACTTTAATGTCAAGGAGTAATATTTTGACCAATATCCAAATGTCAGTCTTTTTTTAAGTCCAATGTTCCTTATATAAGGGTATTTTCTCAAGCAGTTATTTATAGGTCTTGAGCCTTCAAAGTACCAACCTAAGCACTCTATTCCAAGAACCAAGGAGTAACATATGGCTCAGCTCTACTGGGATCTGCTATCAGAAAGAATGCATGAGTGTGCTGGTAATTCCTTAACAAAAGACCAAGTAATGTAAGATTTCAAGAACATGGAAATTTCCATAGGGTCTACTTCTTTATGTAAACTATAATCTGGATATTACTCAAGTTCCATGAACCTAGGACCTAAAGGATCAATCTAACCCTTCTTCCATGTCTGTTGGTATCTATGGCAGTTTCTCAATGGGTATCTCTTTTTAGACTGAGATCATTCTATATTCTCAGGTCAGGAACTATAGAAATCACATGGAATTTGAACTTTCTAGCAGGTTATAGTCCTTTTGGGGAAGTGTAAGAGGAAAAGAGAGAAGCATATAGTGAAACCTCCTTAGGTTCCTCGTGACTGTTTTCATTAGGTATGTGACTTGGTGGGCACTGTTGAAGAATATAGTTTATATTCTTTTTTTTTTAATTGTTGGTCTTTATTTCTTTTGAATATTTTTGGGGGGTCGGGTTGGGGAGGGAGAGGAGTGGGCGGGTCACTTCTATTGGTCTTTCATTTATCTATTTTCATCCATCTTTGTTCTTTGGCTGGTGTGGGCCTCCCATCGCAGTGGCCTTTGTTGTAACAGAGCACCGGCTTTGGGCGCATGTGCTCCAAAGTTCTGGCTCAGTAATTGGACACATGGGTCCAGCTGCTCTGCAGCCCGTGGGATCTTTCCAGACCAGGGATTGAACCGGGACCCCTTGCACTGCAAGGCGGTGTACTTACCCACTGGACCACCAGGGAAGCCCTAGTTTATGGTTTATGGTTTTTTTATTAGTGGTATTAGTATTATATATTTGAGGGATGTCCATATTTTCCAAATTATCAGAGCATGGAATTGGGGAGTGAATGGGTCTTTCTTCCTATTCATTACTATTGATTTAATTTAAAGTGTTCAACCCACCTAATCAAGGAAGAAAGACCGGCCCTAGAAAGGAAGTCTTGTATTCATGATCTTAAAAACAAGAAAACATTAACAGTATTCAATATTTACATAAGAAGCTTCTGGTGCCTTCATGAACAGCAAAAAGATACTTCTGTTGCAGGAATTCAGAACTTTAAAAATGCCTAAATAGATAGGTAAGGCATAGGTATGGCTGGAAAATAACTAGATAACAAGAAGTCATTTCTGAAAAAATATCCAGGATGTGAATATACGTAATCAGTTAGCAAAGTAAAAAATTACGTATGTGTTGCACTCTATCTTTATAAGATATAACACACACACACACACACATCTAGAAAAGAAAAACAGAATACTCTGTAAGAGATTGCTAACAGTGTAGTGGTGATACATGGTTCTGTATTTTTTAAATGTCCCATAACAAGCCTATATTACTGCTTATACAACCAGAAAACAACAATAACAATTGTTGAATTGTGTTTTTCTTCTTCGAGCTTGCTTGCATTTTGTGATTATTCCCAGTCAGTACTGATGGTTTCTTAGCTCTTGTTTTCAAAAAAGGTGTTTTATGAATTACAACAAAATTACATAAAATATTTAAGTTTCTCTAGATCTCTATCCCTAGGAAGTTGGATTCCATCTTTCTTCTTCTTTCTAATTTATTGGCTAATGGGTTGGTCTGTTCCCTTCACCTCGGATAATACCTTTTCTTCATGCTTGTGTTCTTAGTGATTCAGTTGTGACCAATTCTTTGAGACCCCATGGACTATAGCCCATAAGTCTCCTCTGCCCATGGGGTTTTCCAGGCAAGAGTACTGGAGTGAGTTACCATTACCTTCTCAAGGGGATACTTCTGATCTGGGGATCAAATCCATGCCTCCTGTGTCTTCTGCACTGCAGGAAGATTCTTTACCATTGGGGAAGTCTAAGCCTTTAATAACATACATTTGGAGACTTTTTTCTGGATAGAACAAAATCTCAGTCTTTGTCTCTGGAAATCTGCTCTTGAAATGTTCATGAATCTGTCAAGTAGACAAGGTCATGGAATCTTGTTGAAATGTTTATGTAAATACTTCTGAGGGCATATGTTCTACCCTGAAAGAATTGCTTATTCACCTCTGATCCCATAATAATTTCTGCATACTTCTTTATTACTGTTTTTTCACTGGATAAATTATATGTACCTTATGTATTACACATTCAGAATTCTGTAAGAGTGGAGACCATGAATCCTTGTACCTCAACCATATCACACAGTGGACCCTCAGTAAATGCTTAATGAACATTTTTTTATTGATTTATTTAATTTGAGGATAGTTTGTTTACAATATTGTGATGGTTTTGGCCATACATCAACATGAATCAACCATGGGTATACATGTGTCACCTAATCAGGTGTTATAGCATTAGGGAGTTCCTACTCTGATGAGGAGAAAACAAAACAAAAGTTTATCTTCAGTGTCCAAAGAGGATGATTCTGCATCATGAAACCTTGTAGTTTTTCTGAAATTTCCAGAGAAATTCCATCCTTTCTGGGGGCAAAAAAAAAAAAAAAGAATGAAAAGCAGTTTGAGGTCAGGCCCAATAAATAGTTTTAATAAGCCCATACAAGGTATACAGGTATTTGCTTTGATAGCTATATAAATCCATCTTCTGACAAAATTCATATTGCCTCTTCTTTATTTAGATAGACTGCAGTAATTAAAGTGTCCAATGAAAGTCTGATAGTTTGGAAGACTGTGAATTAGGAAGCAATCCTGAATTGTGACAGTGATGGCAATAATTGAAAATAATTTCTTCATGCTTGTGTTCTTAGTGATTCAGTTGTGACCAATTCTTTGAGACCCCATGGACTATAGCCCATAAGTCTCCTCTGCCCATGGGGTTTTCCAGGCAAGAGTACTGGAGTGAGTTACCATTACCTTCTCAAGGGGATACTTCTGATCTGGGGATCAAATCCATGCCTCCTGTGTCTTCTGCACTGCAGGAAGATTCTTTACCATTGGGGAAGTCTAAGCCTTTAATAACATACATTTGGAGACTTTTTTCTGGATAGAACAAAATCTCAGTCTTTGTCTCTGGAAATCTGCTCTTGAAATGTTCATGAATCTGTCAAGTAGACAAGGTCATGGAATCTTGTTGAAATGTTTATGTAAATACTTCTGAGGGCATATGTTCTACCCTGAAAGAATTGCTTATTCACCTCTGATCCCATAATAATTTCTGCATACTTCTTTATTACTGTTTTTTCACTGGATAAATTATATGTACCTTATGTATTACACATTCAGAATTCTGTAAGAGTGGAGACCATGAATCCTTGTACCTCAACCATATCACACAGTGGACCCTCAGTAAATGCTTAATGAACATTTTTTTATTGATTTATTTAATTTGAGGATAGTTTGTTTACAATATTGTGATGGTTTTGGCCATACATCAACATGAATCAACCATGGGTATACATGTGTCACCTAATCAGGTGTTATAGCATTAGGGAGTTCCTACTCTGATGAGGAGAAAACAAAACAAAAGTTTATCTTCAGTGTCCAAAGAGGATGATTCTGCATCATGAAACCTTGTAGTTTTTCTGAAATTTCCAGAGAAATTCCATCCTTTCTGGGGGCAAAAAAAAAAAAAAAGAATGAAAAGCAGTTTGAGGTCAGGCCCAATAAATAGTTTTAATAAGCCCATACAAGGTATACAGGTATTTGCTTTGATAGCTATATAAATCCATCTTCTGACAAAATTCATATTGCCTCTTCTTTATTTAGATAGACTGCAGTAATTAAAGTGTCCAATGAAAGTCTGATAGTTTGGAAGACTGTGAATTAGGAAGCAATCCTGAATTGTGACAGTGATGGCAATAATTGAAAATATATTCTCCTTATGTAAGAAAGGTCCTTGCTTTCTAGTGCCCCTGGCTTTTTAGGAAGCCAGAGTGGACTGGAAGCTGTCCTGAACTAGGCATGCATGGCATTTGGTTGAGTGTCCTGTTGCTTGCTGCCAGGTGGAAGAGTGTATTGAAGAAGAAGAATGCTGCTGAGAATTAAGCATGAACACTATATTCAGTGGGCTTCCCTTGTGGCTCAGATGGTATAGAATCTGCCTAAAATGAAGGAAACCAAGGCTTGATCCCTGGGTAAGGAAGGTGTCCTGGAGAGGGGAATGGCTACCCACTACAGTATTCTTGTCTGGAGAATCCCGTGGACAGAAGAGCCTAGTGGGCTACTGTACATGGGATTGCAAAGTCATACTGAGTGACTAATACATACACACACTATATTTAGAATTCCTTTTCTGTGTTAGCTAAATTTATTAATCTGAATCTCAATAATTTCATCTTTAAAGCCAAGCTATAATAATATACCTACTTTAGTGGTTTGTTGAGAGGATTAAATAAAATCACTCAAGAAGAAAGTTTTACCTACCATAGTACCTGGCACATACTGTATGACTGGGTTGCAACAGCTATCTGTCTGTCTAGTTGTCTAAATAGAGAAAATCATTCAACTTTTTTCCACGTTTCATTCTTTGAATTTCATCATAAAGTCTATGGTACTTACGCAGCATCTGCAGTGGCTCAAACAATGACTGATTATACTCATGTATTGAAATCACATCTGTTGAGTTATACAGAACAGACTTGGACACAGCAGGGGAGGAGAGTATGGGACAAACTGAGAAAGTAGCATTGACATATATATACTACCATGTGTAAAACAGATAGCTAATGGGAAGTTGCTGTATAACTCAGAGAGCCTAGCCTGTTCTGTGACAACCTAGAGGAGGGGGTCAGGGCGGGGAGGTAGGCTCCATAGGGAAGGCATATATATATAGTTATGACTGATTCGTGGTATTGTATAGCAGAAACCAACACAGCATTGCAAATAAATTATCCTCCAATTGAAAATAATTTAAAAATGAAATGATCTCTGTTGAGTTGATTGCAAGTTATTCACAGCCTTGTCTCTCCTTGTTGTATATGAAAACATCTTACCCCAGGACATCTTAGTGTCCTTTGCCACTAACAACTGTCCTCATGCTCTTTGAAATTCTCAGCTGTACATTCCCATATGGTTTTCGTTTAAATTTAGTTTACTTAAGTATTGTGGGAAAAGTTGAAGTAGAAAGATTGAACCTAGAAAGATTCCTCTTAAGAGTCTGGTTTAAATCTGTTTTTAATAATGGTAAAGATCATCATCAGTTAGAAAACCTTGGCTTTCTTGCCTCGTTCATCTGGAGACGTCTTATCTCTTATTCAGATGGGATTACACATACTAGATGTTGGTAATTGAGTGAATAAATGAAGTGAACCTTTTTTTCCTCAATTTTAGAGCATTGGAGATCTCCCAATAAGTGACAGAAGAGCCTAGTGGGCATTCTTTAACTGAGTGACTAATACATACACACACTATATTTAGAATTCCTTTTCTGTGTTAGCTAAATTTATTAATCTGAATCTCAATAATTTCATCTTTAAAGCCAAGCTATAATAATATACCTACTTTAGTGGTTTGTTGAGAGGATTAAATAAAATCACTCAAGAAGAAAGTTTTACCTACCATAGTACCTGGCACATACTGTATGACTGGGTTGCAACAGCTATCTGTCTGTCTAGTTGTCTAAATAGAGAAAATCATTCAACTTTTTTCCACGTTTCATTCTTTGAATTTCATCATAAAGTCTATGGTACTTACGCAGCATCTGCAGTGGCTCAAACAATGACTGATTATACTCATGTATTGAAATCACATCTGTTGAGTTATACAGAACAGACTTGGACACAGCAGGGGAGGAGAGTATGGGACAAACTGAGAAAGTAGCATTGACATATATATACTACCATGTGTAAAACAGATAGCTAATGGGAAGTTGCTGTATAACTCAGAGAGCCTAGCCTGTTCTGTGACAACCTAGAGGAGGGGGTCAGGGCGGGGAGGTAGGCTCCATAGGGAAGGCATATATATATAGTTATGACTGATTCGTGGTATTGTATAGCAGAAACCAACACAGCATTGCAAATAAATTATCCTCCAATTGAAAATAATTTAAAAATGAAATGATCTCTGTTGAGTTGATTGCAAGTTATTCACAGCCTTGTCTCTCCTTGTTGTATATGAAAACATCTTACCCCAGGACATCTTAGTGTCCTTTGCCACTAACAACTGTCCTCATGCTCTTTGAAATTCTCAGCTGTACATTCCCATATGGTTTTCGTTTAAATTTAGTTTACTTAAGTATTGTGGGAAAAGTTGAAGTAGAAAGATTGAACCTAGAAAGATTCCTCTTAAGAGTCTGGTTTAAATCTGTTTTTAATAATGGTAAAGATCATCATCAGTTAGAAAACCTTGGCTTTCTTGCCTCGTTCATCTGGAGACGTCTTATCTCTTATTCAGATGGGATTACACATACTAGATGTTGGTAATTGAGTGAATAAATGAAGTGAACCTTTTTTTCCTCAATTTTATGTTCGTCTTGGGGAGAGAAAAAGCAAACCAGTCAGCAATAGTTTCTGTTTTATCACTGCATTGAAGTGCTTTTTCTAATTTTCACATTTACAAATTGAGATATGATCTATAGGAGTTCCTTTTAGCCCTTGAACAGTCCTGTGATTTTAAATAATGCTGCATAACTAGAATCCATTCCTCCATTTCTTTCATTGGGATCACTCTTCTTCATTGAATATTTTCCCTTATAGTATGATAATTAAATTATTTTTAATTTCATTTTTTATCAAAGTATATTTGATTCACAACATGTATTAGTTTCAGGTGTACAGAAAAGATATTCAGTGTACATCCACATATATCTATTATTTTTCAGCCCTTTTACTTTATAAATTATTAATATTTTGAGTATAGTTCCCTCTGCTATATAGTAGGTCTTTGTGGGTAATCTATTATATATATATAGTACTGTGTATATGATTAGGAGTTTGAGATTGACGTGACTTATCATTACATATCAACATGTTCACCTTTGCACTTATGAGAAACTTCATGTCTTTCATGAGCATTTGCTATTTATCTTCAACCCAGAGCTTTTTAACACATGGTTTAAACATAGAGGGAGAGCTGTAATGAAGGGGAGTTTTGATAGGAAGCATCTTTAAAACTTTGAAAACAGTGAATTTACATGTAAAACAATACAAAGAATTGATTGATTTCTGTCAATTAGTACAGAAGTAAGTGACTACTTGGGTTAATTTATAAAATCACAGCTAAATCACTGATTTAAAGTTAAATTTCTAAATTTTGTAACATTAGTATATTTTTGTGGTATTTGTATGTATGCTCAGTCATGTCTGACTCCTTGCAAGCCATGGACTATAGCCCCGCAGACTCTGTCCGTGGGATTTTCCAGGCAAGAATACTGGCTTGGGTTGCCATTTCCTACTCCAGAGGATCTTCCCCACCCAGGGATTAAATCCATATTTCCTGTATCTCCTGCATTGGCAGGCAGATTCGTTACCACTGAGCCACCTGGAAAATAATATATTCTTTTAGCATTTTAAAATTCTCTGGCTTCCCTGGTGGTCCAGGGGTTAAGGACACTGCAAGCCAGTTCGATCCCTGGCCAGGGAGGATCCCACGTGCTGTGGAGTGGCTGGACCCATGTGTTCAGTTACAGAGCTGGAACTCTGAAGTGCGTGCGCCCAGAGTCGGTGCTCTTCAGCGAGAAAGGCCACTGTGATGGGAGGCCCACACAGGCCAAAGAACAAAGATAAATAGATGAAAGATCAATAGAAATGGCCGAAAAAAAGTATTTTAAAATAAAATAAAATTCTATGGTGTCTATTACAATGAGAGAAAACACTAGTGACAAGAGGTTACAGCATTCCCAGATCCTCTGGAGACCCCATGCCAGCATGTCTGAAGTTGATGAGTAGACTAGACAAGAAAGACATTGCTACTCTTCCAAAACTCAAGGAAGAAGGTGCAGTATTCTAACCGGTGTTGTATATACTTTATCTATTACAGAGAAAAGGTTTTCATGTTCTTTGACCAGTTTTGTGAGAGCAGTCCTTTGTACTAAACTCTACAGAATGTATCCGAAAGCAGGGCTGCTAAGTGTGATTGGCAGAACACACTGCTACCAAGCCACAAGAAGACACATAAATAAACAGGATGTTAGAAGCCTTTAGAGCAATTTGATATAATCAGAATATCCATTTTTCTAGGAAATAAATTTTTTGGAATTAATTTTTTATTATATTTGATATCTGACACATTGGATCCTTTTAAAAAAATATCAGTTGCTCACACAGATAATTTGGAAACTTCCTTTTATAAATCATTCTTACAGAGGGATGGGATGATGTAGGAGGTCAGAGGGAGGTTCAAGAGGGAGGGACCTGTGTACACCTATGCTGATTCATGGTGTATGGCAGTAGTCAACACAATATTGTAAAGCAGTTGTACTTCAATTAAGCCTAAATTAATTTAAAAATCAGTTGTCCACAGAATAATTAAAAATAAAAAAGGCCTAAGGAATAAAACTGGGAAGGGCTGTCCAATCGTTTGCACCTGAATATGAGATGTGTGAGCAGTAGTGTCATTTATGTAGTTCTGGCTGTAACATCCGGCTCTGAGCTGAATATGTTACTTCCATGATGTCTTTCCCCCTGGAGATGCCCTGCTGGGTGGGTGCTCTTGAGGCCCTTCTTTTTGGCCCAGAGTAGATTTTCTCCCCAAATGACAGTCATCAGAAGAAAGCCCTGATTTAAGTTTTCACTCTCCTTGCATCGATCCGTGTTGTCAAAAATGGGCTTGTGATCCGTGAACACAGTTCCCTCCAAATCCTGAGAACGCAGAGCAATCCGTGGCCTTGCTCAAGAGACCCATTCAGGTGGCGGCCCGTGCACCGTCACGCTGTTGAGGAAATTGACAAATTTATAGCCCTGTCGCTACCTGGCTTTTCAGAGGGAAGCACGACGGCTCTTGCAGCCAGCGGACTTAGAGGTCTGTTTGCTATTGGCCTCAAATGTGAGCACTGCTGGCGACGCACATCACAGATGGAAGTAATATCATTTGAAGTAGTCCCGCTAGAAGCCCAGGAGCAATCTAACTGCATTAACTCCTCCGTCTGAGTGGAGAAGGCTGAAGAGGGTACATGGCTCTACTGAGCTGAAGTGAAGAGAACAGAGCAGCCACACAGGAGTCCATGACGGCGAGGAGCACGGGAGCCTAAAGAGGTTTCACTTACTGCCTTCAAATAAAAGACACCAGAGTAGCACAGGACATCTAATAGTTATGTTTACAGACCTGGTTAAACATTAGAAGTAGCTGCAACAGCGGCTTCCTTTCTTTTCAAGGGATTTCTAATGGTAGCTACCCTCTCCTACCTCTTAGAGCTATGGATGGCAGCTGACTTATACCCCAAAGTATAAATGTATGTATTTCTACTAGGGATTTTAAAGCACGGGGCATGTATTATAAGCTTATTCAATATTGTTTGCAAAGACATGCAACTTTTTATTAGGAAATGAGCTAAGTAAGGTTCAAAGAAAGAATATAAACTAAGGTTCAAAGCCATTTTTCCCCTTATTATGATAAATATTAACCTGACACGTTATCTTATAATAGGCATTAGAATTTAGGTGCTTCTCTTTCCTGAACTTCAGGAAACCTTATTACCCTGCACCCTGCCTTTCCACATCCTCACTGATGCCATGAGTTAGACCATGTTTCCCAGGTATAGCGGGAAACAGAGGCCCTCTGCCCAGCGTCATTTACTTATTCAGCATGTTTTTATTTAGAACATTCTTCTAACACAGCTGTTCAGCTGCCCTGAGTTATATGTGTGGTCTCATCAAATCTCATAGTCACATGAGATGGGAGCGTGGATATTTTTGAAAGTAAGAATCTGCCTGCCAATGCAGGAGACATGGGTTCAACTCCAGGGTCAGAAAGATCCCCTGGAGAAGGAAATGGCACCCACTCCACTATTCTTGCCTGGACAGAGGAGACTGATGGGCTACAATCCACAAGATCCCAAAAGAGTCAGACACATCGGGCTTCCCCTGGTGGTCCAGTGGGTAAGGACACCGCCTTGTAGTGCAACGGGCGCAGGTTCGATCCCTGGCCTGGGAAGATCCCACGTACCGCGGAGCAGCTGGACCGATGTGTGCAATTACCAAGCCGGAGCTCTGGCGCACATGCACCCAGAGCCGGCACTCTGCAATGACAGACACCACCGCGATGGGAGGCCCACAGGAGCCAAAGAACAAAGATGGATGAAAATAGAGAAATGAAAGCCTAATAGAAGTGGCCTGCCCGCTCCCCTCCCTCCCCAACCCGACCTCCGTCCAAAATAAATAAATAAATAAATCTTTAAAAAAAAAAAAAAAGAGTCAGACACATCTCAGCAAATAAACTACTTGCCTAAGATGTTAGGATCATGATAGGTATTCTTTGTCACTGTAAGGCATTTAAAGTTTTATTAATGAGTTGGCCAGTAAGTTCATTCAGGTTTTTCGGTAAAACTGTATGGAAAAGCCCAAATGAACTTTTTGTCCAACTCAATACTTAGATAAGACATATGAAAAGTTCAGTAAAAATGGATTGAAATTGAAATATGTATGTATATGTACCCTATAAAGTATGATAAATAATCTAGTCCAAAAATGTAATGAAGGTATGACCTGGTCCACAACTTTCACAAAATATTTACTCAGAGGGAAGATAAATAGGTATCCAATAAAGGAATGTGCAAACTAAAGAATGGGATATGAGATGAACTCTAGGGTGTTGCTCCTAAAGTTCTATAACTTCTGACTAGGATGATCAAGGAAAACTTCATGAAGGACATAGAATATAAGCATAAACTTGCAAGATCTAGATTGTTTGAGATGGGAAAGTAGATGATTCTAGTAGACAGAACAAGGAAACATAAAAATGGAAATATTCAGAAAAGAAATGACTTTTGAATGAAAAATATCTATGTAAGGGATTATTGCAAGTATAGCAAAAGAGAAGACTGGAGTCAGAAAATGGACAAACTAGAAAAACAAGCCATCACACTTGGGAAGAATGAAGTTTCATAAACTTGTGGGTACCTTGTTTACAGTGATGTTCGGAAGAGTTTCACAGAGGCTTGAGTATGGTCAGTAATGACAGAAGCTTGGGTGGCATGCTGCAGGCCAAGAAACTGTTCGAGTAGCCATTGCTTGTGGACAGCATGTAGGGAAAATACATGGGGTAGAATGCTTAGGGATGTCGAAAAGACCAAATGCACAATACACTTAGGGGGAAGATCAACAGAAATCTATAGCATAGCTTAGGAGTCACAGACACTGTTCTTAATTAGGTGAGAAACCTACTATGCTCCTTGCAAGACTTGTGGTCTTAGACAAGCTCAGTAGCCCCTCAGAAGCTCCAGCACCAAATGTTTTAAGCCAAATCAACTCGCTGAGTGTGTTCTCAAGAGGGGCACATCTGGAGCATGACAGAGTGGTCAGACTAGCACAACAACTCAGAGTTTAACTAACCAAAGATGCCACCCTAACCACCAGTATCAGATAAAACACAATCTAGTTATTTACCAAAGGTCAAATGTGAAGTCTATAGACATATCGTAGATCTGATTTCTCCATGGCCAAAAATATTCTTGGGGGGAAGTGAGGTAGAACTTTGCTGGATAGAGAAAGACAAATGAAGTAGGCATTCCAGATGAGAGGGAAAGTATTAGCAAGGCTTGGAGATAAGAATGTGCCTTGTTCCTCTTAAAAAGCAGGAAGACCGCTTCACGTTAAGAAGATGCAAGGGGATAAAACTCAAAAGGAAGGTTGGTGCGAGATGAACTCTAGGGTGTTGCTCCTAAAGTTCTATAACTTCTGACTAGGATGATCAAGGAAAACTTCATGAAGGACATAGAATATAAGCATAAACTTGCAAGATCTAGATTGTTTGAGATGGGAAAGTAGATGATTCTAGTAGACAGAACAAGGAAACATAAAAATGGAAATATTCAGAAAAGAAATGACTTTTGAATGAAAAATATCTATGTAAGGGATTATTGCAAGTATAGCAAAAGAGAAGACTGGAGTCAGAAAATGGACAAACTAGAAAAACAAGCCATCACACTTGGGAAGAATGAAGTTTCATAAACTTGTGGGTACCTTGTTTACAGTGATGTTCGGAAGAGTTTCACAGAGGCTTGAGTATGGTCAGTAATGACAGAAGCTTGGGTGGCATGCTGCAGGCCAAGAAACTGTTCGAGTAGCCATTGCTTGTGGACAGCATGTAGGGAAAATACATGGGGTAGAATGCTTAGGGATGTCGAAAAGACCAAATGCACAATACACTTAGGGGGAAGATCAACAGAAATCTATAGCATAGCTTAGGAGTCACAGACACTGTTCTTAATTAGGTGAGAAACCTACTATGCTCCTTGCAAGACTTGTGGTCTTAGACAAGCTCAGTAGCCCCTCAGAAGCTCCAGCACCAAATGTTTTAAGCCAAATCAACTCGCTGAGTGTGTTCTCAAGAGGGACACATCTGGAGCATGACAGAGTGGTCAGACTAGCACAACAACTCAGAGTTTAACTAACCAAAGATGCCACCCTAACCACCAGTATCAGATAAAACACAATCTAGTTATTTACCAAAGGTCAAATGTGAAGTCTATAGACATATCGTAGATCTGATTTCTCCATGGCCAAAAATATTCTTGGGGGGAAGTGAGGTAGAACTTTGCTGGATAGAGAAAGACAAATGAAGTAGGCATTCCAGATGAGAGGGAAAGTATTAGCAAGGCTTGGAGATAAGAATGTGCCTTGTTCCTCTTAAAAAGCAGGAAGACCGCTTCACGTTAAGAAGATGCAAGGGGATAAAACTCAAAAGGAAGGTTGGTGCGAGATTAAAAATGCCTCTGAATTTGCAGATTTAGCAAATAAAAAATACAGGATACCCAGTTCAATTTGAATTTCACATAAACAAGTGATTTTGCTTGTATCATACTGTCCTGAAAAAATTACTTGTTTATGTGAAATTGAAATTGAAGTGGGTGTCTTGTGTTTTTTCTCTGGCATCCCTATGTTTGAATGCCAGGGAAAGGCAGTTGAATTTAATTTTCAGTGAGAACTGTTTGAAGTGTATTTGAGCAATGGAGTGACACAATGGATCTGTTTTCAGAAGGATTAATTTGGTGTGCAGGATAGAGGAGGAGAGACTGAGGATGAGCTGGATAGCTGTGGACAGTCTAGGAATGACACTGGTAAGAGCTGGTATTTCCCCACCTGCCTGTCATCTCTCAAGCCATATCTCTGTGCTGCCCTGTCACTCTATCATTCTTCCTGAGGCCATCTATACCTTTGCAGAACACCTGAGGTCCTGAACAAGAGTTCTTTGAACCCAGCATTTTTCACATCTTAAGTATAAAGCTTCTCCTTTATGTGATTTCTTCTTTCCTTTTAATTTTTCTTATATTGGTCAATGAGAAGCATCTAATTAGTGCGGTTGTTCTAGGTTAAGTTAAATCATCACTTTTCTGAGATGGAAAAGTTGTGTATTTTCTTTTTAGGTAAAGATTTAGAACTTTCAAAAGCAAATTTCAGGTGACTTTCCCATCTCCGTTTCTGCTCTTACCAGCATCTCTGGGATGCTCCTTTTCAGAAAGTTCCATAGAGGAGCCCAAAGCCACAGCACAAATTATTGACTTTTTTAAGGAGATCCCTTGCTCATCTGACACCAGCCTCTCTGTGGCTCAAGTCAATGGGTCTAGTTATTTACCAAAGGTCAAATGTGAAGTCTATAGACATATCGTAGATCTGATTTCTCCATGGCCAAAAATATTCTTGGGGGGAAGTGAGGTAGAACTTTGCTGGATAGAGAAAGACAAATGAAGTAGGCATTCCAGATGAGAGGGAAAGTATTAGCAAGGCTTGGAGATAAGAATGTGCCTTGTTCCTCTTAAAAAGCAGGAAGACCGCTTCACGTTAAGAAGATGCAAGGGGATAAAACTCAAAAGGAAGGTTGGTGCGAGATTAAAAATGCCTCTGAATTTGCAGATTTAGCAAATAAAAAATACAGGATACCCAGTTCAATTTGAATTTCACATAAACAAGTGATTTTGCTTGTATCATACTGTCCTGAAAAAATTACTTGTTTATGTGAAATTGAAATTGAAGTGGGTGTCTTGTGTTTTTTCTCTGGCATCCCTATGTTTGAATGCCAGGGAAAGGCAGTTGAATTTAATTTTCAGTGAGAACTGTTTGAAGTGTATTTGAGCAATGGAGTGACACAATGGATCTGTTTTCAGAAGGATTAATTTGGTGTGCAGGATAGAGGAGGAGAGACTGAGGATGAGCTGGATAGCTGTGGACAGTCTAGGAATGACACTGGTAAGAGCTGGTATTTCCCCACCTGCCTGTCATCTCTCAAGCCATATCTCTGTGCTGCCCTGTCACTCTATCATTCTTCCTGAGGCCATCTATACCTTTGCAGAACACCTGAGGTCCTGAACAAGAGTTCTTTGAACCCAGCATTTTTCACATCTTAAGTATAAAGCTTCTCCTTTATGTGATTTCTTCTTTCCTTTTAATTTTTCTTATATTGGTCAATGAGAAGCATCTAATTAGTGCGGTTGTTCTAGGTTAAGTTAAATCATCACTTTTCTGAGATGGAAAAGTTGTGTATTTTCTTTTTAGGTAAAGATTTAGAACTTTCAAAAGCAAATTTCAGGTGACTTTCCCATCTCCGTTTCTGCTCTTACCAGCATCTCTGGGATGCTCCTTTTCAGAAAGTTCCATAGAGGAGCCCAAAGCCACAGCACAAATTATTGACTTTTTTAAGGAGATCCCTTGCTCATCTGACACCAGCCTCTCTGTGGCTCAAGTCAATGGGTCGAGTTAGTCAGGCTCCCCTCTTTGACTCTTTTCTGCCTGAAGCCTCCAAGATTTGTCATAAGTATCAGGAGATAGGGGAAGTGGAGCCTGAGAAACAAGCAGGTGCCTACCAGAGGAGACCATAGTGGTGATACTTAAAGGAAACCCAAACCCTGCCTAAAGAACACCCAGTCATAAGTAAGCAAAAAGTGCCAAGAAAGTACCAAATGTAAGATGCTCACTGCAGTCTAAGGCATGGAAACTAAAGCTCAAGAATGAGAAGCAAGATAACCAGAGATGTTTATAAACTGAATCTGGTTGTACTTAGGCAGGAAGCTTGGCAAAAGGGAAAGTGGGGCAGACAGCTAGCTCTTAATCCACTTGCCAAGCAGTTATCTCTGGCAGGGTCTGCATCCATCAGGAGATGATGCCTTCTTATTATTAGCCTGTAGGTGGCTGATGGAGCTGGAGAGAACAATGTTAGAATCCTTGTGGTTGTCAGCACATGTTCTGACACTTGCCTGTCCTAAGCCAGAATCTCTTTTCCTGCAAAGTAAAACAAGAAGAATGTCTATCTTGGCTCATTTGGAGGGTTAATAGGATCGATATGCTAAAAAATGTTTCTCACAATGGCTAGAACATAGCTGCAAATAAATAAGAACCACTACCACACACACAAAAAAACCCTTCATACATATTGTCTGTACAAAGTTATTTAGAATTCACATAAAAGATCTAGAAGGTAGATTTGACTTCCTTTTTAAAAAGGTAATTCATTGGAAAACTTTTTCTATAAAGGGTGAAATAGTAAATATTTACAGCTCTATGAACCATAAAGTCTCTATCACATATTCTTTTTCTTAAACAAGACTTTAAAAATGGCAAAAGCAGGGCTTCCCTGGTGGTCCAGTGGGTAAGGACACCGCCTTGCAGTGCAAGGGGTGCCGGTTTGATCCCTGGCCTGGGAGGATCCCACGTGCTGCGGAGCAACTGGACCCATGTGTCCAATTACTGAGCTAGAGCTCTGGAGCGCATGAGCCCAGAGCCAGTGCTCTGCGACAACAGAGGCCACCGCAATGGGAGGCCCACACGGGCCAAAGAACAAAGATGGATGAAAATAGACAAATGAAAGACCAATAGAAGTGGCCCGCCTGCTCCCGTCCATCCCTCCCCACTACCCCCCCAAAAATAAATAAATAAAGAAATCTTTTTTAAAAATGACGAAAGCATTCTCAGCTTACAAGCCATATAAAAACAAATTTCAGAAGTTTTGGTTCATGGGCTGTAGTTTAATGAGGTGCGATAATAATAAAGAATGCCAGGAACACAACTGTTTGTGGCTTTGTTCATTTGGAGTATCTATGATTTTAGCATGGAGTCAGAGAGAGAGAACTCATCAGTCATTGCTCTAAGCTTTCAGCTAGCTCCTCAAGTGGTGAGAATGTAGACTCTTACTTAAGTTGCCTGTTTGGCTCACAAATCAGATGTCCAACCCCAGCACGATGGTCAACTGGCTGTATGTGTTCAGTAAATATTTTCAAGGGAATAGATTGAAATGATTTAAGTTTTCTGAGCTGAATTTCCTCATCTATAATATAAATTGCAAGAAAAAGTGTTGTCAAGAACACAGGAGGTACTATATAAAATGTGTGTATTATAGTGCCAGTCACATAATGGCAATAATCTCATCATCATTATCTACAAATGTCATTGTCAACATGCACTTAGCTATCATTTCAAATTATTGTATCAATAGCAGTTGATACAAAAGGAAAAACTGAAAGTTCTAAGGACAGAGTGACTGAAAGTGGAGGAAAAATAGCTTCAGCCCAGGAAGAGTATATTTAACTCAGAATGATGATAGTATCTTCTCTTGAACAACAAAAGAAGACCTTGAGAAAAGGACACTGCTTTCTAACTCCGAAGCTGAGTGTGGACATGGGTGAGCTTTTCCTCTCTCCCACAACCTTTGTCCTCGTCCATCTTCCTGGGCACATGGCAAAGATTAAGGTCATAGGTGATGCTTGGGGAAAGGTGCTGTTACAACCCAGGTGGGTATCATTAGCATGGAAGGCATAAAAATGAAGACTACAATGAAATAGAGATTGTACTAAGGAATGGAGTACACTTGGATGTCATGCACTTCACACTGTAATATTCCTCTTTGATTTGCAGAAAAAGTAAGTGGTGATAGCCAACCCATAATACATGAGCTATCAAACAGACTTCTAATTTAAGGAAGAAAGGAGGGAAGCTTTTCAAATGTTGCAGAGAGTAAGATATTTTTCAATAGTGAGGAGTTCCTCATTCAGAGGCAGTATTTACGCTCCAAACCTGGCAGTCTACATCTCAGTTGCCTTACCAGTAAAATGGGACAATTGCACCTACCTATCTGTTGGCAGACATTTTTTTGGAAATTACTTCCAGGTGAATATCCATGTATCTATGATGAGCCTTTAAGGTACTGAATAACATAGAAAATGAAAACCAAATTTGAGAACACATGGATAGTTGGGGGGCAATTTTAAATAATTGAGATACATTTATCTTCTATTTTTGAAATGAGGTTCTGAATCAGCTGGAATTACAGTCTCATCAGATATTTTGAACTTGCTCAACTGAAATAGGCTCATTTGAACAAAGTACAAAACATCATTCCTTTCCCAAGTTCAGCCAGTCTGCCCGCTGGATTGACTGGTGATGTCTTGATTGGGTATGATTCCCCTTGACTTGTTTCTCTGTTGTTGGTAATTAAAAGCTGTCTGGTTTTATTCTCATGTAATGATAAGTGAAGGGGTAGTGTCTGCCAGACATTTCCCATTTGCTTATTGTTTGCAACAGAGCAGAGATTTGGGATCACCATGAATTTCAAGCTGAAGATCCTGATAACTGAGTATCACTGCAGAGAGTATATTGATGTTTTGCATCTGGTAGCTGATACACAATCTCAGAGCCAATTGGAAAACAATCCCCAGTGTAAATGGATACATTGGCGTGGATGACCTTAACCTTTCATTCCAGCTTTGGAAAACAGACACTTCAGAGTCAGTAGAAAACACTGTCTATCAACTGCAGTTTCCACAGTGTTCCGGGACTAGTACAAGTGCCTAACTCTACAAAGGAAGGACAAGTCATATTGAAGAAGCAGAAGGCAAAATTAAGGTTATCAACCCCAGGTGGGTATCATTAGCATGGAAGGCATAAAATGAAGACTACAATGAAATAGAGATTGTACTAAGGAATGGAGTACACTTGGATGTCATGCACTTCACACTGTAATATTCCTCTTTGATTTGCAGAAAAAGTAAGTGGTGATAGCCAACCCATAATACATGAGCTATCAAACAGACTTCTAATTTAAGGAAGAAAGGAGGGAAGCTTTTCAAATGTTGCAGAGAGTAAGATATTTTTCAATAGTGAGGAGTTCCTCATTCAGAGGCAGTATTTACGCTCCAAACCTGGCAGTCTACATCTCAGTTGCCTTACCAGTAAAATGGGACAATTGCACCTACCTATCTGTTGGCAGACATTTTTTTGGAAATTACTTCCAGGTGAATATCCATGTATCTATGATGAGCCTTTAAGGTACTGAATAACATAGAAAATGAAAACCAAATTTGAGAACACATGGATAGTTGGGGGGCAATTTTAAATAATTGAGATACATTTATCTTCTATTTTTGAAATGAGGTTCTGAATCAGCTGGAATTACAGTCTCATCAGATATTTTGAACTTGCTCAACTGAAATAGGCTCATTTGAACAAAGTACAAAACATCATTCCTTTCCCAAGTTCAGCCAGTCTGCCCGCTGGATTGACTGGTGATGTCTTGATTGGGTATGATTCCCCTTGACTTGTTTCTCTGTTGTTGGTAATTAAAAGCTGTCTGGTTTTATTCTCATGTAATGATAAGTGAAGGGGTAGTGTCTGCCAGACATTTCCCATTTGCTTATTGTTTGCAACAGAGCAGAGATTTGGGATCACCATGAATTTCAAGCTGAAGATCCTGATAACTGAGTATCACTGCAGAGAGTATATTGATGTTTTGCATCTGGTAGCTGATACACAATCTCAGAGCCAATTGGAAAACAATCCCCAGTGTAAATGGATACATTGGCGTGGATGACCTTAACCTTTCATTCCAGCTTTGGAAAACAGACACTTCAGAGTCAGTAGAAAACACTGTCTATCAACTGCAGTTTCCACAGTGTTCCGGGACTAGTACAAGTGCCTAACTCTACAAAGGAAGGACAAGTCATATTGAAGAAGCAGAAGGCAAAATGATAGTTAGCCTCTCTCTAGTCTCTGTATGTTTTGTTCTGGCTCTTGAAGCTTTCTCTTCATTATAGTTTTAATCATCTCGATCAGCATTATTATTATCACAAAATGTCAGCCTAAGAAAATGATAATCTCATCGTCATTATGTTTCAATGTCACCTTTGTCAACTTCTGCTTAGCTATCATTTCAAATTACTGTATCAATGCTGTAATTAGATATAATTTGTGATATGACCAGCATTCACAGGTGAGTGGTTTTTCAAAAAAAATCCCACACCAGCTGCAATAGTTTATTATTATAGGTCTTTTCTTTCAGAAACAAATATGTGTCATGTGAGCTCTCCCTTGAGAAATATTTCCTATCAAAATGTTACATTTTATGAATACAATGTGAATTAATATTTATGGCTTGAATATTAGAGCCTCTGTGTGAGAGCTTGAAGCACTGAAACCTCTATCCCATTCTTTGTAGTTTGTTTTTTTTTTTTTAATACAAAAATGGCATATGGAAGATTTCTAGAACTGTCCTCATGCATACAATTAATGAAATTCAAATGTCTCTCTTTTACTAGTCAAATTTCTTATTGAAATTGACCATTCTGTAATGATTTCTATTATTTCATTATGGAGAATCATAGGTTTAAGATACTTTCCACTCTATTAAGTTCTCTTTTAAACCAAGATAAGATTAAGGTGTAGGAGAGGAAGAAAAGTGATCAATTGGAGAAAGGTTTTCTACCTTCCCTTATGGGAGGAAGTCTAGGCTAAAAAGTAGGACTGGTTGATCGAGCATAAAAGTGATTCATGAAATATGACATCTCTTTAACATTGAGAAAAAAAATGCTTTCCTTCATTGAGTGCTTTCTTCCATATGCAAAATATTGACACATCCCTATTATATCAAACAAAGCCTTCGTTCAGAGAGATAATTTCATAAAGCAGCTGGTATCATGTGATCTTATTAATATTTATGAAATATGATAATAATATGGAAAAGGGGGAACTGGAATACAGCCCTATCTTTCTAGACCCTATTCATTTCAGCTTCAAAATGTTTTTTCATTTCACACATCAGACGCTAATTAGCAAATATCTAATTAGTGTTAGAAGATTAATCGCTCTTGGGAGTTGTTGAGGCTTTGAGCTTTCATGCATGCAAAAACAGTGCCACTTTAGGTGCATTTGTTAAGGTACAGTAACTTTAAATGATACAACTTTTAGTTTTCTTTGAAAAAAATTTTAAGTTACAGCAGTGGAGGCAATTTAAACCCTAGTAAAAAGAGATCCAGGAATATACAATTGGAAAGATAAAAATGACACCAATGAAAGCCATTTATTCAATCCAAGCACCAAATGTTAGCAAGAGACTGCTCCATTTTAGGCACTGTGGGAGGGCCTCAGAAGATCCAGAGAACCAAAACATACAGCCCCTGACCTCCAGATGCTTAGGAAATTAAAGGAGAGGTTTGCAAACTAAGGCCCCAGGGCCAGATTCAGCCAGCCGCAGTGTTTCTGTATGACTATAAACTGAGAATTTTTTTTGTACATTTTTTTACATTTTTTAAATGGTTGAAAAAAAGGAACCAAGAGTGATATTCTATGACACATGAAAATTAAATGAAATTCAAATTTCAGTGTCTGTATTTTTTTTTTTTTTGATTGGAACACAGCCATGCTTACTCGTTTATGTACTGTCTATGGCTGTTTTCACCTACCACAGCAGAGTTGAGTATAGTTGCAACAGAGACCATATGTCTCTCAAAGCCTAAGATACTTACTCTTTGGCCCTTTACAGGAAAAAAATTTTGCCCATCCCTGAATTAAAAGCTAAATATCTTGATAGAGTAGAGCAGTTTGAGGAGTTAGGTAGACTGATAGCAATTATTTTGTAATGTATTAGCTATAATGGGTTGGCTTTGATTAGGTGATTTGACATTTCTTAGCCTCAGTTGATAATATAGGAATTATTAATCTCTTCATAGATATATGAAAACTGAGACTTTTAAGAACTAAATAGAGCTGCTTAAACAAAATACCTCACTTAGTACTTGACTCATGGTAGGTAAACAGTAAATGTTACTCCCCTGGATCTCAACCATTCCTAAAATTAGAATAAAGTTAGGTTTCTTTATTAGTTCTCCTTTTCATCCTCCTTCTTAAAAAGGTTTCTAAATAGAAGGATGAATGGTTCTGAACTAGGAAACAGTGTTAATTCTTCATCCAGTTCATGAATAAGATGGAAAAAAGAATAGGTACTAATCTCAAATGGTCTCACGGAGATTTCTGCTTCTAATACTATGGTACTTCATCCCCATTTTGTCCCCAAACCCTCTTAAGCATCAACTCCTTCTTCTAACAAAACCTAAAAGAAGGAAGTAGCCAGGAAAAAATTTATTGTTAATGTAAACCCAAATTATGTTGTTCTTATACTTTTACTCATAAAAAAAAAAACCCTCTCTTTGTACCAAATCCCTATTTACAATTCATAGCTGTCAGATCTTTCATTTAAGTACACACATATTAAATTTATTGACTGTATCCTGCAGAGTTAATGATGGGTAACTCATTAAATGCCACAGGGTGCCTATCTTTTATAAGGCAAATTTGTGTGTGTGTGTGGTTTTCTTTTTTTTTTTTTTTCCCAGAGGGTGAAGTGTTTTGGGGAAGGGAGGATTGGGGTAAACTGAAAACTTAAAAAAAAAGTGGTCTGTAAGCTGAAATACCTCTGTGTTTCAGAGAAGCAGGAATTTTAATCAGGACACACACACACACAGCCATCAAAGTTCAGTGATGTAAATAGTAAGATTGGCTTCTAGAAACAATATATCTACATTGAAATTTGGTCATATTTCAAACTGTTTTATATGTTCCTGGGAAACAAGACGACAAACTACAGAAAGCATTTAAAGTGAGGTTTAGACTGAAGATATAATGGCCTCCATTTTATCTCTCTGAGGGTTGTGAGCAATGTTAATACCTTTTCTCTGAAATAATATGCATTAGGAAAATATTTGGAAATGATATTGATTTTAGGTGACTGACACAATAGGTCGATAACTTGAAAAATGCAATCATGATGACACATTGCATATAATCACATGCCATACAACACAGACAGGAATTCCTATGGGTGGTTTCTGTCATTGGGACAGAACAGGAAAATTCTGGTGTCCTAGAATAGACCCACATTACTCACTGGTCACTCTGCACACTTAATGTAACCACTCTGGAAGTGCTCTGTATTACAGCAGGTTGCAGGAGATGAATGTAGTGGGCGTGGGATGACCTAGCAACAGATAGAAGGATCTGGGGCCAATGGGTGATGGGGGCCACGAGTCCTTAAATTGTACCATCAGGAGAGTTTTTTCCTACCATATTTTAAAAGCCAAATAGAGAGGAAAAAAGGAAAGTGGTATAAGTACAAACAGAGGAAATTGGTCACAAAGAAATTTTTCCTCATTGAACAGAATATGTTCCCAACCAGGCAGGTGGTTTAACACATTTTTCAAGAGCCTTTGTACATGTGAACCATACTGAGATTTGTAAACACAGTCTGGCCCCCCAGGAGCTTACCATCAGGTGTTTCCATGGTGTCTTTGGATCTCTAAGCCATCTGAATAAGAGGCACCAGGAATGAAGGTAGTTATTTGAAAAATACAGATTTCTGGATCCTCTCTCTGTCTGCCTTTATGTGAGTCTCTATGGGGTCAGTCCCTGGAATCTGAATATTAGTGAGCTTCTGGAGAGATTTTTAAGTCCCTTTAAGTCTGAGAGAAGTATCTCTGATTCATTTTCAAATAGGAAAAATATAGCCAGTCTTTTGTTCCACATAGGTTTTACACTGTCTTTACCTATTTCTCCATCCATAAAGCCATCTTCCATAGTATTGTACTTTGTTTCCCCCCTCCCCCGAACAAGAACTTTACCTTTGTTTATCATTATATTCTCCAGTTTCTTCCTGTCAAACACAAATGGCTTTTGGAACAGAAATATTAAAGATTATATAAAGCCAGTAATGAATTAGAGGTCATTCACACAAGATGCCAGAACTTGTGAGGCAACCTAGCTGTTCTTCTGATGGACTCACCTGGCATTAGTCACATGCCTACACTCATCTCAGGGCTTCAGTGAAGGCTGATAAGTCTAGGGTAGTTATTCTCACAGGTAGTAATCCCTAAAAATTTGAATATTTGATTTTAGGTGACTGACACAATAGGTCGATAACTTGAAAATGCAATCATGATGACACATTGCATATAATCACATGCCATACAACACAGACAGGAATTCCTATGGGTGGTTTCTGTCATTGGGACAGAACAGGAAAATTCTGGTGTCCTAGAATAGACCCACATTACTCACTGGTCACTCTGCACACTTAATGTAACCACTCTGGAAGTGCTCTGTATTACAGCAGGTTGCAGGAGATGAATGTAGTGGGCGTGGGATGACCTAGCAACAGATAGAAGGATCTGGGGCCAATGGGTGATGGGGGCCACGAGTCCTTAAATTGTACCATCAGGAGAGTTTTTTCCTACCATATTTTAAAAGCCAAATAGAGAGGAAAAAAGGAAAGTGGTATAAGTACAAACAGAGGAAATTGGTCACAAAGAAATTTTTCCTCATTGAACAGAATATGTTCCCAACCAGGCAGGTGGTTTAACACATTTTTCAAGAGCCTTTGTACATGTGAACCATACTGAGATTTGTAAACACAGTCTGGCCCCCCAGGAGCTTACCATCAGGTGTTTCCATGGTGTCTTTGGATCTCTAAGCCATCTGAATAAGAGGCACCAGGAATGAAGGTAGTTATTTGAAAAATACAGATTTCTGGATCCTCTCTCTGTCTGCCTTTATGTGAGTCTCTATGGGGTCAGTCCCTGGAATCTGAATATTAGTGAGCTTCTGGAGAGATTTTTAAGTCCCTTTAAGTCTGAGAGAAGTATCTCTGATTCATTTTCAAATAGGAAAAATATAGCCAGTCTTTTGTTCCACATAGGTTTTACACTGTCTTTACCTATTTCTCCATCCATAAAGCCATCTTCCATAGTATTGTACTTTGTTTCCCCCCTCCCCCGAACAAGAACTTTACCTTTGTTTATCATTATATTCTCCAGTTTCTTCCTGTCAAACACAAATGGCTTTTGGAACAGAAATATTAAAGATTATATAAAGCCAGTAATGAATTAGAGGTCATTCACACAAGATGCCAGAACTTGTGAGGCAACCTAGCTGTTCTTCTGATGGACTCACCTGGCATTAGTCACATGCCTACACTCATCTCAGGGCTTCAGTGAAGGCTGATAAGTCTAGGGTAGTTATTCTCACAGTGCATCATGGGACGAGTATCATCATCATCACCACTAGGGAAGTTGTTAGAAATGAAAGTTCTCAGACACCATCCCAGAGCTAGTGTTGTTTGGTTGCCGAGTCATGTCCAACTCTTTTGCAACTCTATGGACTGTAGCCCACCAGGCTCCTCTCTCTATGAAATTCTTGAGGCAAGAAGACTGGAATGGATTGCCATATCCTTCTCCAGGGGATATTCCCAACCCAGGGATTAAACTGGCATCTCCTGAATTAACAAGCAGATTCTTTACCACTGAGCCACCAAGGAAGCCCCCATCCCAGAGCTCTTGAATGAAAAGCTGTATGTGTGGGGTACACAAATCTGTTTTAACTATTCTCTAGAGAGTTCCAATGCAAAGTCATGCTTAGGAACTCTGACTTAGAGAGGATCAATTGAGTAGCTAGCCTGAGCTTCCTCACATGGTGACAGCACCTTCCAATAGGGTAAAATCAGATGTTGAAAGGCTTCTTGTGGCCTAAGGCCAGAAACTGGCTATTGGTTAAGGTAAATTCCAAATTCAGTCCAAATTGAAAGGGGAAGGAAAGTAGATTCTACTTCCTGTTGAGAGGAATGGCAAAGCCACATAGCAAAGAGACGCAGATACAGAAATAAGAATAAATGTTTTAGCATCTTTTCAATCTACCGCCTAAGTAATAATATAATAGACCTCTATGTCTTATTCTCTCAAGATTCCCTAACCTGATTCATTTTCAAATAGGAAAAATATAGCCAGTCTTTTGTTCCACATAGGTTTTACACTGTCTTTACCTATTTCTCCATCCATAAAGCCATCTTCCATAGTATTGTACTTTGTTTCCCCCCTCCCCCGAACAAGAACTTTACCTTTGTTTATCATTATATTCTCCAGTTTCTTCCTGTCAAACACAAATGGCTTTTGGAACAGAAATATTAAAGATTATATAAAGCCAGTAATGAATTAGAGGTCATTCACACAAGATGCCAGAACTTGTGAGGCAACCTAGCTGTTCTTCTGATGGACTCACCTGGCATTAGTCACATGCCTACACTCATCTCAGGGCTTCAGTGAAGGCTGATAAGTCTAGGGTAGTTATTCTCACAGTGCATCATGGGACGAGTATCATCATCATCACCACTAGGGAAGTTGTTAGAAATGAAAGTTCTCAGACACCATCCCAGAGCTAGTGTTGTTTGGTTGCCGAGTCATGTCCAACTCTTTTGCAACTCTATGGACTGTAGCCCACCAGGCTCCTCTCTATGAAATTCTTGAGGCAAGAAGACTGGAATGGATTGCCATATCCTTCTCCAGGGGATATTCCCAACCCAGGGATTAAACTGGCATCTCCTGAATTAACAAGCAGATTCTTTACCACTGAGCCACCAAGGAAGCCCCCATCCCAGAGCTCTTGAATGAAAAGCTGTATGTGTGGGGTACACAAATCTGTTTTAACTATTCTCTAGAGAGTTCCAATGCAAAGTCATGCTTAGGAACTCTGACTTAGAGAGGATCAATTGAGTAGCTAGCCTGAGCTTCCTCACATGGTGACAGCACCTTCCAATAGGGTAAAATCAGATGTTGAAAGGCTTCTTGTGGCCTAAGGCCAGAAACTGGCTATTGGTTAAGGTAAATTCCAAATTCAGTCCAAATTGAAAGGGGAAGGAAAGTAGATTCTACTTCCTGTTGAGAGGAATGGCAAAGCCACATAGCAAAGAGACGCAGATACAGAAATAAGAATAAATGTTTTAGCATCTTTTCAATCTACCGCCTAAGTAATAATATAATAGACCTCTATGTCTTATTCTCTCAAGATTCCCTAACCTGGTCCTCAAGGATTTTTCTCTCCCATGCAAAATACAGTGTGAATTGTATCTTGGGCTGCCATGACAAATAGTACAAACTTGAGTGGCCTAAAAACCAGAAATTCCACTCAGATGGTTCTAGAGTCTGGAAGTCCAAAATCAACACATGCTCACTCTTGAGGTCTCTTGGGGAAAATCCATTCCTTACATTGTTCTAGGTCCTGGTGGATAGCAAACAGTTAGAGTTTTTTTTGGCTTGCAGTAGCACCCCTCCAGTCTCTGCCTGTGCTGTCACACGGATACCCCCGGTGTCTTCACATCATCTTGGAGGACACCAGCCCCACTGGACTAAGGATCCAGCCTAATTCAGTATGAGCTGATCTTAAATAAAATAACTACATCTGCAACGATCCTGTTTGCCAACGCAGTTATAGTGTGAGATCCTGGGGATTAAGATTTGAACATTTCTTTTGAGGAGGACACAGTTCAACTCAAGACACCTACCTAGGTTTCAACTATATTTTATGATATTTAGAATCAAGGAGTAACTCTGTACTGGAAAGAAGGATGGATTCCAAAAGATTTAATTACCTTTTTTTTTTTTTTTTTAAAGATTTATTTATTTATTTACTTTGGGCAGGGGTCAGGTTGGGGAGGGAGGGGAGTGGGCGGGCCACTTCTATTGGTCTTTCATTTCTCTGTTTTCATTAGTCTTCGTTCTTTGGCTCCTGTGGGCCTCCCATCGCAGTGGCGTCTGTCGTTGCAGAGCACCGGCTCTGGGCGCATGCGCTCCAGAGCTCCGGCTTGGTGATTGGACACATCAGTCCAGCCGCTCCGCGGCACGTGGGATCTTCCCAGGCCAGGGCTCGAACCGGCGCCCCTTGCACTGCAAGGCGGTGTCCTTACCCACTGGACCACCAGGGGAAGCCCTTAATTACCTTTTAATTCACTGCTTGTGTATACTTGATCCTCTTGTGTGAATAGATAAATATATGTTTCATTGTTTAGTGATGTACTGGACATGGAGCCCAGGAGGAAATGTCAGCATAGAATGTGATACTTATGATGGAAAAGCCACAGAAGAGGATATCTTCCTGAGCTGTATATTGTAAAGTATCCTATTACGCAGCATGGAAATCAGTGGTATCATTTAGCATAATAATACGAAGGGCATATTTACAATATCATGTAATACATTGGAAGTAGCTTTGCCACATGATATGTGTAGCTTTAATTGTATAAAGATATGGTTTTATATCATCTTTCCTGGAATTATTCAAGACACTTTTATGTTCTCGTGTGTAATAAGCCTTTAGATTTTAGAACATGTATACCTATCTGTATGTATGGTTATAGAGAGCTGTATCAATACATTCATTCATTCAGTTATTCATCCATTCATGATCCATTCTTTCATTCAGCAAATGTAGCCTGAGAGCCTACTGGGAGACTTGGCAATTGCAAATATTGAAATAATGATGAAACAAGTTTTCTGTGTTGACCTCATGGGGCTGACATTCAAGAAGGGGACATAAGATTTTAAAATAATAATAAATATACAATATAAAACACCATTTCAGCCAGTACAATGTGCTATGAAGAAATATATGCACAACTGAAAAATGAAATTAATACTTGTTCAAATAATTCTAAGTATCATATGAAAGCTATTTTTACAAAGTTTGTTTTTACTATAATAGCATCCAGTATGTAGTATACCATCACCAGCAATAATATAGTCATTTTTCATCAGTCATTTCTGTTTTCAAACTATTGGAAATATTTTTCAGTCAATGGTGTCTGTGTGCACTTAGTGGCTAAGCTGTGTCTGACTCTTTGTGACCCTGTGGATTGTAGCCTGCCAGCTCCTCTGTCCATGAGACTTCCCAGGCAAGAATACTGGAATAGGTTGTCATTTCCTTCTGCAGAGGATCTTTCCTACCCAGGAATCAAACCCACGACTCCTTCATTGCAGGTGGGTTCTTTCCCACTGATCCACAAGGGAAGCCCAGTTCATGCTAATGAATTTCAGTAACGGAGCTTATTGTGACTGTTTCCATCCCATTTATATGCAGAGCATAGATTTTTGATTCTGAGAAATGCAGATTTGAACCGAGACTTGGCAGTATGCTTCTTTACTCTCAGAGTTTATTAAACGTCCTCATTAAATGAAGATAATGATGCCAAGTTCTTAGGTTGCTCTAATGCTTGTGACATATAGGACACTGTTAACCATGTTATTTGACTTAATACATATTTTTACTTGTTTATTTTCTTTATGATTTCACTCAAGCAACTGGATCTTTCTTGATGGTATTTTAAAATGGCCACCTTAAAGTCTTAGGAGGACAGATCAATCAAATATCTGCCTCTCTTAAATGGTATCAAACACCTGTGCATGGTGGGAGTCCAACATTGAGAGCACCATCTTGCTGGATAAATGTATTTAATTGTTGGACTTCCCTGGAAGTCCAGTGGTTAAGACTGTGTTTTCAATGCAAGGAGCATGGGTTTGATTCCTGGTCCAGGAACTAAGATTCCACACCTCGAGGTGCAACATCAACAACAAAATGTCATTCTTCTCAGATGAAGAAAACAAACATAATTCAAAAATGTATGACTTTGGGGCTTCCCTGGTGGTCCACTAGGTAAAGAGTCTGCCTTGCAGTGCAAGAGGCACCAGATCGATCCCTGGCACAGGAAGACCCCACATGCCGTGAAGCAACTGAACCAGTGTGTCTAATTACAGGCATGGACTGCAGCACACCAGCCTTCCCTATCCTTCACCATCTCCTGAAGCTAGCTCAAAATCATGTCCATTGACTCAGTGATGCCATCCAACCATCTCATCCTCTGTCATCCCATTCTTTTGTCTTCTGTTTTTCCCAACATCAGGGTCTTTTCCAATGAGTCATCTCTTCTCATCGGGTGGCCAGAGTACTGGAGTTTCAGTTTCAGCATCATTCCTTCCAATGGATATTCAGGATTGATTTCCTTTAAGATTGACAGATTTGATCTCCTTCATGCATTATATACCAAATACAATAAAAAGGGAAAAACTATTTACACTAAAATATGACTCTTGATTTCACATAATAGTTATGGTTTTCCACTTTGATAGATGCATCCAAAGTTTTGTGGATCTTTTAAAAAGCCCTTAAAACAACACCTAGCATAAGAATTGCATTCTTTTCCTCTTCATTTGGGCATAATAATCTCTATTATATCTGCTACCCAGAGTGTTGAATAAGGTTCCTTTTATACCCACTATGAGTAACTTGGACCATGCTTGTAGACTTGATATCTATTGTTATTTTTAAAAACCCTTTTAATACATATTTTTACTTGTTTATTTTCTTTATGATTTCACTCAAGCAACTGGATCTTTCTTGATGGTATTTTAAAATGGCCACCTTAAAGTCTTAGGAGGACAGATCAATCAAATATCTGCCTCTCTTAAATGGTATCAAACACCTGTGCATGGTGGGAGTCCAACATTGAGAGCACCATCTTGCTGGATAAATGTATTTAATTGTTGGACTTCCCTGGAAGTCCAGTGGTTAAGACTGTGTTTTCAATGCAAGGAGCATGGGTTTGATTCCTGGTCCAGGAACTAAGATTCCACACCTCGAGGTGCAACATCAACAACAAAATGTCATTCTTCTCAGATGAAGAAAACAAACATAATTCAAAAATGTATGACTTTGGGGCTTCCCTGGTGGTCCACTAGGTAAAGAGTCTGCCTTGCAGTGCAAGAGGCACCAGATCGATCCCTGGCACAGGAAGACCCCACATGCCGTGAAGCAACTGAACCAGTGTGTCTAATTACAGGCATGGACTGCAGCACACCAGCCTTCCCTATCCTTCACCATCTCCTGAAGCTAGCTCAAAATCATGTCCATTGACTCAGTGATGCCATCCAACCATCTCATCCTCTGTCATCCCATTCTTTTGTCTTCTGTTTTTCCCAACATCAGGGTCTTTTCCAATGAGTCATCTCTTCTCATCGGGTGGCCAGAGTACTGGAGTTTCAGTTTCAGCATCATTCCTTCCAATGGATATTCAGGATTGATTTCCTTTAAGATTGACAGATTTGATCTCCTTCATGCATTATATACCAAATACAATAAAAAGGGAAAAACTATTTACACTAAAATATGACTCTTGATTTCACATAATAGTTATGGTTTTCCACTTTGATAGATGCATCCAAAGTTTTGTGGATCTTTTAAAAAGCCCTTAAAACAACACCTAGCATAAGAATTGCATTCTTTTCCTCTTCATTTGGGCATAATAATCTCTATTATATCTGCTACCCAGAGTGTTGAATAAGGTTCCCTTTTATACCCACTATGAGTAACTTGGACCATGCTTGTAGACTTGATACGTCATCCAGACCAATGGTAGTAATCATTTGGTAAGGAAAAATCTTGCTTCTGTCAAGGAAGATGCACCTCCCAAATGTAATAATTATTTTGCAAATGATAACCTTATTAGAAAAAGTTACTGTATGCTTACCACACATGAAGTAGCTCACTCTGTGTTCAGAACAACCTGACAAATTAGGAGGTATCAGCATTATACACATGGGAATGCATGAGGCCCTGGTAATTGTGTAACTTATCCAAATACATTAGACAGAAATTAGGGAAGAGAGATTGGAGCTCCATTATTCTTCCTCTGGCATTCCTTCACTCCATCGTCATGCTCTATAGACCACCTGAGGAGTCATTGTCTTCTAGAATTATCTGATAAATGGCATGACCTATCCAGAAACCTTACAATGTGAACTTAATACTTCTAAGGTTTCAATCCCTGATCAGAAAGGAGATGTTCATTTGAAACATAGAGCCCGGGGCTCTGATCACTCAGACTTCTCCAGGATGCCCAACTTGAAGCCCTTGCTAACTATTGAACTGAACATTGAAATGGTAGAAGTTTGCACAGAAGGTAAATATTCTTTGAGGTGTAAGCCTAAATTAGGAAGGAGCGGGTAAGATTGATTGTGAATGTGTGCTTACATATGAGAGTCTCATGATTTAGTTCTCCTACAGAGAGATGTTGGCAGGGACTCTGGCTTAAAAAGAGAGGGGATACTCTTCAAGGCAGGAATAATGATAACTAAGCATTGGAGCTGCCATAGTCCCTTGGCTTTCCTCCACACTTAGAGACTGAACTAATCTCTCTGTCAACTTCAGTGTGTTAATTTACAGCTTAACACCCTTATGCTGTATTTCTCTCCCCTTCCCACAAGTGACACCTCAATCATCATGCTGGCCTCCTTTCCTATCATATAACAAATAAAAAAAGGGAAAACTATTTACACTAAAATATGACTCTTGATTTCACATAATAGTTATGGTTTTCCACTTTGATAGATGCATCCAAAGTTTTGTGGATCTTTTAAAAAGCCCTTAAAACAACACCTAGCATAAGAATTGCATTCTTTTCCTCTTCATTTGGGCATAATAATCTCTATTATATCTGCTACCCAGAGTGTTGAATAAGGTTCCCTTTTATACCCACTATGAGTAACTTGGACCATGCTTGTAGACTTGATACGTCATCCAGACCAATGGTAGTAATCATTTGGTAAGGAAAAATCTTGGTTCTGTCAAGGAAGATGCACCTCCAAGTGTAATAATTATTTTGCAAATGATAACCTTATTAGAAAAAGTTACTGTATGCTTACCACACATGAAGTAGCTCACTCTGTGTTCAGAACAACCTGACAAATTAGGAGGTATCAGCATTATACACATGGGAATGCATGAGGCCCTGGTAATTGTGTAACTTATCCAAATACATTAGACAGAAATTAGGGAAGAGAGATTGGAGCTCCATTATTCTTCCTCTGGCATTCCTTCACTCCATCGTCATGCTCTATAGACCACCTGAGGAGTCATTGTCTTCTAGAATTATCTGATAAATGGCATGACCTATCCAGAAACCTTACAATGTGAACTTAATACTTCTAAGGTTTCAATCCCTGATCAGAAAGGAGATGTTCATTTGAAACATAGAGCCCGGGGCTCTGATCACTCAGACTTCTCCAGGATGCCCAACTTGAAGCCCTTGCTAACTATTGAACTGAACATTGAAATGGTAGAAGTTTGCACAGAAGGTAAATATTCTTTGAGGTGTAAGCCTAAATTAGGAAGGAGCGGGTAAGATTGATTGTGAATGTGTGCTTACATATGAGAGTCTCATGATTTAGTTCTCCTACAGAGAGATGTTGGCAGGGACTCTGGCTTAAAAAGAGAGGGGATACTCTTCAAGGCAGGAATAATGATAACTAAGCATTGGAGCTGCCATAGTCCCTTGGCTTTCCTCCACACTTAGAGACTGAACTAATCTCTCTGTCAACTTCAGTGTGTTAATTTACAGCTTAACACCCTTATGCTGTATTTCTCTCCCCTTCCCACAAGTGACACCTCAATCATCATGCTGGCCTCCTCTCCTGGGTAATCTGGGTACAGAGGATTCACTTATCTTGCCTTCAAAGGGATAGTCACACTGACTGCACTTGATACATTTGTAACATGACAGAGTAAAGTACAGGGTTATTCTAATGGGACTTGAACTTGAGGTCCACTTATTTTGGTAGACTAGCATCTCTCTGTCAGTAGGTTCCAGTTTGGGGTATTTGCTTTTCAGACCTGGTAGGAACAGTGGCATATGGAGGAAAAAGAATGATTTTGACCTTGTAAATGCTTCTCAACCACATTTAGTTTGGGGAAATGTTTTGAAATATTTAGCTTAGATTTTTTAAAGTTTTCTTTTCATGATCCATGCCAAAATATAGAAACTACGTTGGCTCTAAATGTGGAACTGCACAGTAGAGCTGTCAGAGACTTTAGAATGTATACAATTTGACTTTCTTTTACAGGTGTGTAAATGGAGGCTTGAATAGGTCCTAAACCTAGTCCAAGGTGTAGTCTCTTAAATATTCTCTAACACCTAAAGATGTGGAAACATCCATTAAACTCATTTGCTCTACATTTTTAAATGCTTCTTTTTCTCTGTTTCATCATATTCTAACTCATTCTTCAGTCCTTCCAATTAAAGGAGTGGGAGGAAAGAGAGAAACAAGGATAGGAGGAGGAACATAGTGGCCTATGTTAAGATAACTTACACCAAATCAAAAACTCACCTTTCCCAGAGCAAATCACAGAACTCTCCCCCAAGTAATTATAAAGTAGGTTCAAGGAATAAGGACTTTGGTCATTCGATTCCTGATTTTTATTCCTAGATTTATCACTCCCCAGGATGAGAGGTTTGAGAGAATAGCTACATTTGTTAAATGACTAGAATAATTTTAGCCACCTCAGGGATTCGGTGACTGTTTAATACCATAAAGGACTCTGAGATAGTCAGATGAAAGGTGCTTTAGCGGCAGACATGATTACTGGATTAGAATTTCAGAGAGTAAGAAAGGAATCTTTTGTGTTGACAGGTTTTCTTTTTTCTAATTCTTTTTTGCAGTCCTATAGTGGTTAAGAATTTTTTTTCCTTACCAATTTCTTCAACTTCAGATCATGTCCTTGACTTGATATGACTTTCATGAGGAGGACTCTGTATTGATATAAACTGCCTAGCTCACTTTTGGATGTTTTTTTCAATATACATTTTAGCCTCTTTGAATTCACAGGGCTAATTTTTCTCATTTCCCATGATTGTGATGTTTATAAAATAGAATAGAATTACCTGGGGACAGTGTTCTATAACTCAATATTTATTACATGTCACAGAGGCACACGCACACATACATACACACACACACACACTTCCCTTTATTGAATTGTTCAGAGACCAGACCAATTTTGTTTCATTCTCCAAAGGTTGCCATCATATCATTAATCTCTCTCAACCCTTAAAGGAATTTGGCCCCTTTTGCCCCCTATTCAGTCATGTCTTTTGCAATTATTGGAAATTGCTATGTATCGCTGGTGGGGAGGAGCAATATTTTAAAAACTTTCTTTTACAGGTGTGTAAATGGAGGCTTGAATAGGTCCTAAACCTAGTCCAAGGTGTAGTCTCTTAAATATTCTCTAACACCTAAAGATGTGGAAACATCCATTAAACTCATTTGCTCTACATTTTAAATGCTTCTTTTCTCTGTTTCATCATATTCTAACTCATTCTTCAGTCCTTCCAATTAAAGGAGTGGAGGAAAGAGAGAAACAAGGATAGGAGGAGGAACATAGTGGCCTATGTTAAGATAACTTACACCAAATCAAAAACTCACCTTTCCCAGAGCAAATCACAGAACTCTCCCCCAAGTAATTATAAAGTAGGTTCAAGGAATAAGGACTTTGGTCATTCGATTCCTGATTTTTATTCCTAGATTTATCACTCCCCAGGATGAGAGGTTTGAGAGAATAGCTACATTTGTTAAATGACTAGAATAATTTTAGCCACCTCAGGGATTCGGTGACTGTTTAATACCATAAAGGACTCTGAGATAGTCAGATGAAAGGTGCTTTAGCGGCAGACATGATTACTGGATTAGAATTTCAGAGAGTAAGAAAGGAATCTTTTGTGTTGACAGGTTTTCTTTTTTCTAATTCTTTTTTGCAGTCCTATAGTGGTTAAGAATTTTTTTTCCTTACCAATTTCTTCAACTTCAGATCATGTCCTTGACTTGATATGACTTTCATGAGGAGGACTCTGTATTGATATAAACTGCCTAGCTCACTTTTGGATGTTTTTTTCAATATACATTTTAGCCTCTTTGAATTCACAGGGCTAATTTTTCTCATTTCCCATGATTGTGATGTTTATAAAATAGAATAGAATTACCTGGGGACAGTGTTCTATAACTCAATATTTATTACATGTCACAGAGGCACACGCACACATACATACACACACACACACACTTCCCTTTATTGAATTGTTCAGAGACCAGACCAATTTTGTTTCATTCTCCAAAGGTTGCCATCATATCATTAATCTCTCTCAACCCTTAAAGATGGCCTTTTGCCATATTCTGTCAGAAAACAAGATATAGACCATTTACTTTAAATACCTAAAAATAAAAATGCTGAATCAAATAGTCACACACACACATATTCAGGAGCTCATGTCTTTTGCAATTATTGGAAATTGCTATGTATCGCTGGTGGGGAGGAGCAATAGAATTTGCAGTTTATTGAGAGTTAAATGTTTTATTATATTAGTTGTAAAATGTTCTTTGCTCTTAAAATAATTAGTGCTAATAATCCTACAGAATTGTAGAGCAGCCTCTATAAGAAAAGATTATCAATCCTTTGTAGTGAAATTCTGCTTTTCCTCTCTCCTTCCCCCTTCTTTCCTACATTCCTTCCTTCTTTTCTACATTCTACATTCTTCTACATTCATTCCTTCTTTTCAAAAATACTTATCACAATGGGAAATGCTCTCGGGTCTACATTTATAGTGGTATTTCAATTCAACCAATAAGAGCAGAGTAATCTTATGAATCCTATTCAAGAAATGAATATATACCTACCTTTAGTATAAAAATATTGGAGTAACACCAATCTGAAATCTAGAAGCTTTGTTTTATTTCATATAGAAGGTCATTTCCCCCTGAACCACTATGAGTATTGTATCTAGTGTATTTGAACATGGCAAAGCTTATGAAAATGTCCTTCAAAGAAAGTGTATTGGCTTCCAAATAAAATTACAAATACAAATTGTTCAAGTTTAATTAAATATCTACCAAATATTGTTGGGGGAGAAGATTTTAAAGCCACCGTCCCCATGGAAGGGCTTCCCAGATGGCACTAGTTATAAAGAACATGCATGCATGACCATGGGGAGCAAAGATTAAGCAGAATCCTGAGGGCTTATGAAAATCTCTTGAACCAGCCACCAACCTACCATCATGCTAACCAACCAGGGTACTATACAAGTTTATGTAATTATATAGAAATTATATATTTATATAAAAATAACTCTTAAGTATTAGATTTCTATAATCATAATAATGCCAAATGAGATTTGATGTGTGTATGATGTATGAACTCGTTACCAGTAAATAATTGTATCACAAATGAGAGTTGCTGTGATGATGTAAAGATGGCCTTTTGCCATATTCTGTCAGAAAACAAGATATAGACCATTTACTTTAAATACCTAAAAATAAAAATGCTGAATCAAATAGTCACACACACACATATTCAGGAGCTCATGTCTTTTGCAATTATTGGAAATTGCTATGTATCGCTGGTGGGGAGGAGCAATAGAATTTGCAGTTTATTGAGAGTTAAATGTTTTATTATATTAGTTGTAAAATGTTCTTTGCTCTTAAAATAATTAGTGCTAATAATCCTACAGAATTGTAGAGCAGCCTCTATAAGAAAAGATTATCAATCCTTTGTAGTGAAATTCTGCTTTTCCTCTCTCCTTCCCCCTTCTTTCCTACATTCCTTCCTTCTTTTCTACATTCTACATTCTTCTACATTCATTCCTTCTTTTCAAAAATACTTATCACAATGGGAAATGCTCTCGGGTCTACATTTATAGTGGTATTTCAATTCAACCAATAAGAGCAGAGTAATCTTATGAATCCTATTCAAGAAATGAATATATACCTACCTTTAGTATAAAAATATTGGAGTAACACCAATCTGAAATCTAGAAGCTTTGTTTTATTTCATATAGAAGGTCATTTCCCCCTGAACCACTATGAGTATTGTATCTAGTGTATTTGAACATGGCAAAGCTTATGAAAATGTCCTTCAAAGAAAGTGTATTGGCTTCCAAATAAAATTACAAATACAAATTGTTCAAGTTTAATTAAATATCTACCAAATATTGTTGGGGGAGAAGATTTTAAAGCCACCGTCCCCATGGAAGGGCTTCCCAGATGGCACTAGTTATAAAGAACATGCATGCATGACCATGGGGAGCAAAGATTAAGCAGAATCCTGAGGGCTTATGAAAATCTCTTGAACCAGCCACCAACCTACCATCATGCTAACCAACCAGGGTACTATACAAGTTTATGTAATTATATAGAAATTATATATTTATATAAAAATAACTCTTAAGTATTAGATTTCTATAATCATAATAATGCCAAATGAGATTTGATGTGTGTGTATGATGTATGAACTCGTTACCAGTTGCAGAATTGATATTATTGTATCATACACAGTAACTTTGTGATGTGTTAACTGTTTTTGTAGCATGAATTCATTTCCTTCCTCTTTCTCTATCAGCTAAAAAGTTGCTGTGAGCTGACTTTTGTTCCATTATACCTTGGTGCATTCATGGACTCCTCCTTCCAAACTATTGCCAGGTGTTAGCATCTTCCCTGAGTAATTTCAAGCATTTTCCTTTGAATGAAAATGGCTCACTTGGAAGGTTGTGAAAGGCATATCCATGTGGAATTGAGAGGATTTTGTGTTGTGATGTGGTGGGAAGGCTTGCCAGAAATTGCCCGTTTCAGGCTGATGATGCACAACTAGACATCTGTTAAATTAACATCTACCTAACGTTTTGCCTTCAGTCAAATGCAATGATTTTTTTGTTAAAAATTAAATCTCTTCCACTCTCTCCTGCTTTCTTTTTTTTCCCACTGTCAAAACAATCTGTCACAAGATATTTAATTTCTGTGTAATGGGTTACTTAAAGACACCAGCATCTGGCACAGTGAAAATACCTAGGTGCGAGTTTCAGACAGTGGAGCTTATGGCTGTTTCACTCTTCTTCTTGACCATACTGTGCCCAGAGCAGATTTTATTACAGTGCAGGATTCCCTTGGCTTTGATTTTACATTATTGTCAGGATCTCTCACAACTCTTGCCTTTTAGGATCAAAGTCTGAATGTCTATATTTTTGTTTCACCACAGAGTCAGAAATTACTTCCTGTTTTGGTTAAGTGGTAGTCATTTTCTGGCAGTTTCAGGGAGAGGAAGTCACGTCATTGTACACTATGTTTTGTACAGCCCTGATTGTGTCCAAGCACTTGAATAGCACTAAGCTGATCTGTAGCTTGGCAGTTCCCTCTCAAGAGTTGGATCTCTGACACAGTGACAGCATTTGGGACACCATGCCGAACTACTGCATCCTTGATGGTCTGAATTATTTCTACACGGTGAATAACCTCTGATACAGTAGAACAGCCCTATTGTTGGGGGAGAAGATTTTAAAGCCACTGTCCCCATGGAAGGGCTTCCCAAGTGGCACTAGTTATAAAGAACATGCATGCATGACCATGCGGAGCAAAGATTAAGCAGAATCCTGAGGGCCTATGAAAATCTCTTGAACCAGCCAGGACATTCAGTATCAATGATTGGGTGGGTATCTCCTTGTACAGCAATGCAGGTATACTTATATGTGGTAAAAGGTGAAGTGCTGATTGTTAAAGGGAGCAAATAGTGTTTAGTGTGTGCCAGGTACTTTTCTATTCCCCAGAAAGGAAATGGTGACCAGGAAACACAAGATTTCTCCTCTTAGCACATTCGCATCCCCGAGAGGAGAGACTCAATAAACACATGAACAATAAGCAACCCGTAAGCAAAACATAAGTTTATAGATGATATTATCCACACATTTCTCTATCTACCAGTAGTAAACATACACATGTGTGTGTGTGTGTGTGTGTGTGTGCATGTGTGTCTTTAATAACAAACTAATAAGTGAATCTGTAAGCACAGTAGAAGTTTACAGATTTTATATCTGGATAGAACAATTAAATATTTCTTTGTGAGAAATGGATATACACAGAATCTATATAAGCATATAAAAGTTTTGAGACTATTTCACCTTTCTCTTTCTCTCTCTCGCATACACACAGCCCTATCTATCTACCTACCTTACCAAGGGCAAGTCATTAATTTTGTATAATTTATGTGGCTGCATAAACCTACTTAAATGTGTACTTTCTTTGAGGGACAGATATTCATTTCTTTGAAGTGTGAAAGGTCCCAGCTTGTTCTTTGTCGAGAATGCTAGCACCAACCTGTGAGAGTTATTTAAAACATAAGGGCTTTCAAAGTCTGAATGTCTATATTTTTGTTTCACCACAGAGTCAGAAATTACTTCCTGTTTTGGTTAAGTGGTAGTCATTTTCTGGCAGTTTCAGGGAGAGGAAGTCACGTCATTGTACACTATGTTTTGTACAGCCCTGATTGTGTCCAAGCACTTGAATAGCACTAAGCTGATCTGTAGCTTGGCAGTTCCCTCTCAAGAGTTGGATCTCTGACACAGTGACAGCATTTGGGACACCATGCCGAACTACTGCATCCTTGATGGTCTGAATTATTTCTACACGGTGAATAACCTCTGATACAGTAGAACAGCCCTATTGTTGGGGGAGAAGATTTTAAAGCCACTGTCCCCATGGAAGGGCTTCCCAAGTGGCACTAGTTATAAAGAACATGCATGCATGACCATGCGGAGCAAAGATTAAGCAGAATCCTGAGGGCCTATGAAAATCTCTTGAACCAGCCAGGACATTCAGTATCAATGATTGGGTGGGTATCTCCTTGTACAGCAATGCAGGTATACTTATATGTGGTAAAAGGTGAAGTGCTGATTGTTAAAGGGAGCAAATAGTGTTTAGTGTGTGCCAGGTACTTTTCTATTCCCCAGAAAGGAAATGGTGACCAGGAAACACAAGATTTCTCCTCTTAGCACATTCGCATCCCCGAGAGGAGAGACTCAATAAACACATGAACAATAAGCAACCCGTAAGCAAAACATAAGTTTATAGATGATATTATCCACACATTTCTCTATCTACCAGTAGTAAACATACACATGTGTGTGTGTGTGTGTGTGTGTGCATGTGTGTCTTTAATAACAAACTAATAAGTGAATCTGTAAGCACAGTAGAAGTTTACAGATTTTATATCTGGATAGAACAATTAAATATTTCTTTGTGAGAAATGGATATACACAGAATCTATATAAGCATATAAAAGTTTTGAGACTATTTCACCTTTCTCTTTCTCTCTCTCGCATACACACAGCCCTATCTATCTACCTACCTTACCAAGGGCAAGTCATTAATTTTGTATAATTTATGTGGCTGCATAAACCTACTTAAATGTGTACTTTCTTTGAGGGACAGATATTCATTTCTTTGAAGTGTGAAAGGTCCCAGCTTGTTCTTTGTCGAGAATGCTAGCACCAACCTGTGAGAGTTATTTAAAACATAAGGGCTTTCAAGGAGGGGGTGATCTCTAGGCCACTGATGAGAGAGTAGGAAGATATGGTTTATCTCCTTCAAGCAATGACAGAAGATACCAGCTCCTTGAGTGCTCTCTAATTGTTCATTCGCTAAACAGCTATGTTGGGGGTTTTCTGGGGAGAAAAAATTTGTGACACAATGCCTGCAGTAAATCACTTTAGTCTATTGTTTATTAATCAAAATCCTTGAGGACCCTAGAGAATACACTGTCAGTGCAAACCGATCATAAATGAACATGCAAGACGAGATGGCACAATCCTTGGTCCACTTGTAGCCAACAGCTGGAGATAGTTGTGTTATCAATCAGAAATCCCTGCAGTTCTAACGTTCCAGGTGCACATATATACTGAGGTCTACATTAGAGTCAAGAGGATTCAGTACTTCTTTTCCATTCATCAGGAAATTTCCACTGTCACATTTAGCATTATTTTTGAGAGGAACAATTCTTTCACATGATTTTTATTTTGATTCTCTGAAGGCTCTAATATTAGTCTCTGATTTTTTAAGCACTAGTTAGGAAGACACCATGTTTAGCTAAAGTTGATTGCCACTGTGATGATTCAACCAAAGATGGGTCCTTATCTCTTTAAACCCCAGAAAATAAGGGGGGCACAGTCATGTTGTCCAGACTCATTGGCATCACAACTTGTAATACCTATTAGTGTTAGAGGAATTTGCTACTTTGGGCTTACAAGATTACCGACATATTCCGTAAATAGTCATTGTGCATAAGACTGAGATTTCTTTTCTTGTTCTCTTCAGGGAGATCAAAAGTGATAGGAAAATAGAAGAGTTACATTCTTAAGCATCCTAACAGCATAGCCTCTTGCAGTGTCATGATATTCATTCATTTGACAAATACTTAGTAAATACCTACTAGTTGCCAAATCCTATGATAAGTGATGGTGTGCAATGGGAAGTTAATAATAAATGAATAAATGAATGAATGAATAAATAAATGAGAGAGGCTTCCTGCTCCACGGAACAGAATTCTAATTTAGTAGAGAAACAAGACATTATTCAAATTGGCAAAAAATTAAAAATATAATTGAAGGCTGAGGAAAAATACTTTGAAGGACAGAAACATGATTTTAGAGAACATGTATGCTAGCAAGAGAGCCAAACTTGATGAGATCAAAGACTTTTCTGAGGCATCATCATGAGCTAAAGACGAAAGGATGGAGAGTGAACAGTGTCACAGGTGGGGAAGGCCATTTTAGACAACACAAAACAGGACACGTACTGCCTCAAGGGCATCAGTGAAGCCATGGTCCCCAAGAACCAACAGCGTGCTGGCATGACAGGAACTTGGTGCTTGGAGGAGAGGGTATGAACTGGGCTGGAGAGGCATGCAGGAAGCACAACATTAGATACTATGTCAATAAATAATGCTGATTTTTTAAACTGACTCTGACTAGCTATCTCTGACTCAGCCCGAGAGTGACCATTTCTACGAGTTCTTTAAGAGGATTCAGTACTTCTTTTCCATTCATCAGGAAATTTCCACTGTCACATTTAGCATTATTTTTGAGAGGAACAATTCTTTCACATGATTTTTATTTTGATTCTCTGAAGGCTCTAATATTAGTCTCTGATTTTTTAAGCACTAGTTAGGAAGACACCATGTTTAGCTAAAGTTGATTGCCACTGTGATGATTCAACCAAAGATGGGTCCTTATCTCTTTAAACCCCAGAAAATAAGGGGGGCACAGTCATGTTGTCCAGACTCATTGGCATCACAACTTGTAATACCTATTAGTGTTAGAGGAATTTGCTACTTTGGGCTTACAAGATTACCGACATATTCCGTAAATAGTCATTGTGCATAAGACTGAGATTTCTTTTCTTGTTCTCTTCAGGGAGATCAAAAGTGATAGGAAAATAGAAGAGTTACATTCTTAAGCATCCTAACAGCATAGCCTCTTGCAGTGTCATGATATTCATTCATTTGACAAATACTTAGTAAATACCTACTAGTTGCCAAATCCTATGATAAGTGATGGTGTGCAATGGGAAGTTAATAATAAATGAATAAATGAATGAATGAATAAATAAATGAGAGAGGCTTCCTGCTCCACGGAACAGAATTCTAATTTAGTAGAGAAACAAGACATTATTCAAATTGGCAAAAAATTAAAAATATAATTGAAGGCTGAGGAAAAATACTTTGAAGGACAGAAACATGATTTTAGAGAACATGTATGCTAGCAAGAGAGCCAAACTTGATGAGATCAAAGACTTTTCTGAGGCATCATCATGAGCTAAAGACGAAAGGATGGAGAGTGAACAGTGTCACAGGTGGGGAAGGCCATTTTAGACAACACAAAACAGGACACGTACTGCCTCAAGGGCATCAGTGAAGCCATGGTCCCCAAGAACCAACAGCGTGCTGGCATGACAGGAACTTGGTGCTTGGAGGAGAGGGGTATGAACTGGGCTGGAGAGGCATGCAGGAAGCACAACATTAGATACTATGTCAATAAATAATGCTGATTTTTTTTTAAACTGACTCTGACTAGCTATCTCTGACTAGCAGAAGAGTTGGAACCACTCTGAGGTCACTGACCCTCACGTAGCATCCAGACCTGTGCCCATTTGCGGGCCGAGCAATGAGAGAAGGAGAGGGGAACTAGAGATAATGAAACCTTTAAGAAATGTTCAAGGAATCATCGACATCATGTGTGATGAGGAAAAGACTGGGGGCGGGGGTTGGATAGGCTTTCAGGATCAGCATGCCTTCTGCACAGCTGAACAGTCCCTGGCTAATTTCCCTTTCTAATGAGACCAGCACAAAATCCATCCATTTAGGCTATTCAGCTTTTAGGTAAATGTACCAAGCTGTCGGGGTAGCGGGGAAAGAGGAGTTGACATTGATGGATGGAGTTAAATACCAGAGTCTCCCCCCTTCACACAGACTTTTCTAAAGCCCTATTGTGGCAGAAAGGGCTGGAAGATTCCAGGTGGGTTGGGAAGGCTGGACAGAGCCCAAGTGTCTCTCTCAGAGAGGGAGGGGGAGGGTTTGAGGGGGTGTCCCTCTGTCACAATGGAGGGGTCCTGTTCAGATGTGGCAACAGACTTGCACATGGTGGGGTACGTTCCTCCAACCAGGTTTAGTGGGACGTAGGGCTTTCCTGTGACACATTTTTTTTTTTTTTGGTCCGGAGTTGCCACCAGAGCAATATCCAGCCTTCACTCACCTCTGTGGTAGGGCTTTCCAACCTTCTGCACCATAAATCGTTATTTATCTTAGTTCTAAAATAGGGATGATAGTGCTCCTGACCTGCCATAAAAATGGCTAAATTGAAGGAAAGAAGGTTACCATGCCTTGATTTAACAACGGGCAGTATTATACTCTAAATAGGAAAGATGTTAACCAAGCCAGACTCTTTGGAAAGACTTGAGCATATGTGTTGGTTTTTTGTTTTTTTTTTTTTTAAGGAGTGGTGATTATTCTCCGTTCATTTTCTGACAGTTGTTCTGATCAGATGTTAAAATCCAGGGATCTTGCCATGCAGTGTTCATCATATAAAGAAATCCATTGGCAAAGGAGGTGGTGTGTTACAGTGCTGTTACTGGGGTGGATATAATGTTCACAGTTACATTCAGAGCCAAAGATTCTTATTACAGACAAAAGGCACTTAGAAGGCCTCTAATTCTCATAACAAGGCTAAGATTCATATACTGTTGCTGTTTACATTTTACAGATTAAGACTGAGGCATGGAGAGGTAAAATAATTTGTCCAAACTGATAGACAGAGAAGCTTGGAATTCAGATCTAGGCTGCCCAATCCCAGAGGTTATATTCCCGCCATAATCTGTATCACCAAAAAACAATGGGGCTGAGAGCATGGCAGAGATAAGAAACTCAAGAGCGGCTGTTTATTTTCAAAGAAACTTCTCTTGCTGTGCTCCTCCTTCTCCTCCTCTGGAATTCCATTTAATGAAGACCCAAAAAAGTATTCAGCTTTTAGGTAAATGTACCAAGCTGTCGGGGTAGCGGGGAAAGAGGAGTTGACATTGATGGATGGAGTTAAATACCAGAGTCTCCCCCCTTCACACAGACTTTTCTAAAGCCCTATTGTGGCAGAAAGGGCTGGAAGATTCCAGGTGGGTTGGGAAGGCTGGACAGAGCCCAAGTGTCTCTCTCAGAGAGGGAGGGGGAGGGTTTGAGGGGGTGTCCCTCTGTCACAATGGAGGGGTCCTGTTCAGATGTGGCAACAGACTTGCACATGGTGGGGTACGTTCCTCCAACCAGGTTTAGTGGGACGTAGGGCTTTCCTGTGACACATTTTTTTTTTTTTTGGTCCGGAGTTGCCACCAGAGCAATATCCAGCCTTCACTCACCTCTGTGGTAGGGCTTTCCAACCTTCTGCACCATAAATCGTTATTTATCTTAGTTCTAAAATAGGGATGATAGTGCTCCTGACCTGCCATAAAAATGGCTAAATTGAAGGAAAGAAGGTTACCATGCCTTGATTTAACAACGGGCAGTATTATACTCTAAATAGGAAAGATGTTAACCAAGCCAGACTCTTTGGAAAGACTTGAGCATATGTGTTGGTTTTTTGTTTTTTTTTTTTTTAAGGAGTGGTGATTATTCTCCGTTCATTTTCTGACAGTTGTTCTGATCAGATGTTAAAATCCAGGGATCTTGCCATGCAGTGTTCATCATATAAAGAAATCCATTGGCAAAGGAGGTGGTGTGTTACAGTGCTGTTACTGGGGTGGATATAATGTTCACAGTTACATTCAGAGCCAAAGATTCTTATTACAGACAAAAGGCACTTAGAAGGCCTCTAATTCTCATAACAAGGCTAAGATTCATATACTGTTGCTGTTTACATTTTACAGATTAAGACTGAGGCATGGAGAGGTAAAATAATTTGTCCAAACTGATAGACAGAGAAGCTTGGAATTCAGATCTAGGCTGCCCAATCCCAGAGGTTATATTCCCGCCATAATCTGTATCACCAAAAAACAATGGGGCTGAGAGCATGGCAGAGATAAGAAACTCAAGAGCGGCTGTTTATTTTCAAAGAAACTTCTCTTGCTGTGCTCCTCCTTCTCCTCCTCCAACTGGTTCCAACTATTTAGAGATGACAGATGCTTGGAGAGGGGTGGGGGGGTGTGTGCTTTGAGCAGCAGAGCAAAGAAAATTCTTATAAATTATTGTTTTTTAATTTCAGGATTAAAACCACAAATTTCCTATCACTCATCTCTCTGGAAGCTATAGGGTAGCCACTGAATTAAACACTTCCCTTTCTCCTTAACACATAGACGGGTACATGCATGCACATGCACACCCTCATACAGACACACTGAGAAGCTTCTAGGGGCACTTGAAAAAGTTTCTGTAGTTCTTTGTGCTTTCTCAGATTCACATAATTGGGGGCTCACTATGGCAATTAAACAGGGTAAAGAACCCACCTGCCAATGCAGATTGAGAGACTTGGGTTCAATCCCTGGGTCGAGAAGATCCCTTGGAGGAGGGCATGGCTGCCCACTGCAGTATTCTTTCTTGGAGAATCCTGTGGACAGAGGAGCCTGGGGGCTTCTGCCCATAGGGTTGCAAACAATCAGACACATAACCGAAGGAACTTAGCATGCATGGCAATTAAATGTGAATAGTGCTGATCCCAATGGTTTAGGCTTTAGAGATGATTTTGCAATTGAATTTTTTTCAAGAAGCCATCCCAGAAATATTGACCAATATTACCTCCCTGTTTAAAACTTGAAGCAGACTCTGGTTCCCGAATGTCCTCATTTTCTTTCCTTTTTGCCTATTTACATATTATAGTTTTAATATTCACATTCAATATTACATTTAATTCAGAATCAGGTTGGGCATCCTGATGTCTGTCAAACGTGGACAAGCTCCTTCCTTATAAGTCATCTGCTCTTTCCTGACCTGCTTTTTAAACAACTTGTGGAGTCATTTTCCACTTACTTCTTGGAGATTCATCCATACTTCCACGATATTACTGGGATGGAAAGCACTAGGTTGTGTCACCTCTAAGGACAGGGGGAATAAAATGTTTAAGTCCGTTGCCATGTTCTTTCCCAGCATCTGCAGGAGACAGCTTCTCCATTTTGCCATTCAGAGGAATGAATCCGTCGTTGACTTACTGGGTCTCAGTTACTCCCCTAAACAGCAAACACAACCGATTCCAGTCTGACTGTTGGTCATAGCAACTAACTTTCAGGGAGGCTGGTGTACACAAAGAAGGTGCACAGCACCTTCTGAATAGGAGTGTGGACCAGCCTTTTCGAATTCCTTAAGGGGAAAGAGAAACTTCAAGGACACATTTGCAAAAAAGAAGACAGAAGCGAAAGAAATCTTGCGATTCGCATTTTAATCTGCTGAATTAGTTCTGAAAGCCTATGTTTGGGGAACCCCTAATGGCTAAACTTACACAAGCAGAAGGAAAATAAAATGCCCTTATTAAATTTCCTAGGAACATGTTGCAAATGTTCCTTTTCTCCTGTCTCCATGCCTCAGACTTTGAGTCATTTTGCCTCTCTCATCTGTTTTCAACTCAGTTGAGTTACAGCCAATCAGATAAGAGGAAAATTAGATTTTAATGGAATATTCGATTTTCATTGCTTAATTGATTTAATTGCAAGTTTCTATTTCAGACTGGTAGAAATGCAAAGATTTTCAGTCACATGGAGAAAAGCTCCCATTTTTCTGCGTTCAACAATGACAAACTTAATAATTCACTGTTAGCCTGGATTCTAAAACTTTAGAGGCAGGAAATACTGGTATGTTTCTGAATTGTTGTTCTTAGTTAGTTTTTACGATCCTAATCTTTCAAATAAATTACCATATTTTTTAAACTTGAAGCCATCCCAGAAATATTGACCAATATTACCTCCCTGTTTAAAACTTGAAGCAGACTCTGGTTCCCGAATGTCCTCATTTTCTTTCCTTTTTGCCTATTTACATATTATAGTTTTAATATTCACATTCAATATTACATTTAATTCAGAATCAGGTTGGGCATCCTGATGTCTGTCAAACGTGGACAAGCTCCTTCCTTATAAGTCATCTGCTCTTTCCTGACCTGCTTTTTAAACAACTTGTGGAGTCATTTTCCACTTACTTCTTGGAGATTCATCCATACTTCCACGATATTACTGGGATGGAAAGCACTAGGTTGTGTCACCTCTAAGGACAGGGGGAATAAAATGTTTAAGTCCGTTGCCATGTTCTTTCCCAGCATCTGCAGGAGACAGCTTCTCCATTTTGCCATTCAGAGGAATGAATCCGTCGTTGACTTACTGGGTCTCAGTTACTCCCCTAAACAGCAAACACAACCGATTCCAGTCTGACTGTTGGTCATAGCAACTAACTTTCAGGGAGGCTGGTGTACACAAAGAAGGTGCACAGCACCTTCTGAATAGGAGTGTGGACCAGCCTTTTCGAATTCCTTAAGGGGAAAGAGAAACTTCAAGGACACATTTGCAAAAAAGAAGACAGAAGCGAAAGAAATCTTGCGATTCGCATTTTAATCTGCTGAATTAGTTCTGAAAGCCTATGTTTGGGGAACCCCTAATGGCTAAACTTACACAAGCAGAAGGAAAATAAAATGCCCTTATTAAATTTCCTAGGAACATGTTGCAAATGTTCCTTTTCTCCTGTCTCCATGCCTCAGACTTTGAGTCATTTTGCCTCTCTCATCTGTTTTCAACTCAGTTGAGTTACAGCCAATCAGATAAGAGGAAAATTAGATTTTAATGGAATATTCGATTTTCATTGCTTAATTGATTTAATTGCAAGTTTCTATTTCAGACTGGTAGAAATGCAAAGATTTTCAGTCACATGGAGAAAAGCTCCCATTTTTCTGCGTTCAACAATGACAAACTTAATAATTCACTGTTAGCCTGGATTCTAAAACTTTAGAGGCAGGAAATACTGGTATGTTTCTGAATTGTTGTTCTTAGTTAGTATTTCAGTTTCTCTTTCATGTATACGTGTATAAAGATCCTAGATCTGTACTTGCTTATTCTTTTTGTATTGATTTTGACATTTATGCATGAATTTGTCAGGGGGACAATACATGTGTAGCTATATATACTTATACACTGTATAAAGGGAGCTCCCCCAGTGGCTCAGCTGGTAAAGAACCCACCTGCCATTGCAAGAGACACAAGAGACATGGATTTGGTCAGTGGGTCAGGAAGATCCCCTGGAGAAGGAAATGGCAACCCATTCCAGAATTCTTGCCTGGAAAATTTTATGGATAGAGGCTGGTGAGCTACAGTCAAAAGAGTCAGACATGTCGAGCATGCATCATCATCACCACATTGTATGAGGACATTTAATGCCACAAATGATTTCTTTTTGCTGCTGGTAAGCAGAAGAATAATGGAGAGTGTTAGTTCTCAGGATGCCACAGTAAGGCAGTGGATTTTCTGCATTCTCTTAGACCAGCTTTGACAAATGGCTTCTTATTTGTGTCATTGCCTATGATATATATAGCTGCCTAGGGCACTGGGGTAAGAAGAGTCCTTAGAAAAACATGCAAGGTTTAATAACCAAAGGGGAATGCAGGGTGTGCCCATCATCTGTGATCATCTCTGTTGTAGGCAGACAGCTTGACCACAGTCTGATTCTCCTGGTGCTTTTCCATGATACTGCACCAGCACTACATCTCTCCACGGTTCCTGAATTCCCCAAACACCTCATCATACCAGTTCTAACAGGATGTGCATCTTACATGTTAAGCTTTTTTTCATCTCCGTCAGTTTGGGGAAAGTTAAGATTTTTTTTTTTTCAAATTGTGAGAAAAATGTGAATGTTTATACACAATCCTATCATGTTGTTATTATTCGGTTGAGAAGTCATATTTGACTTGTTGTGACTCCATGGACTATAGCACACTAGCGTCCTCTGTCTTCCAGTATCTCCTGGAGTTTGCTCAAATTCGTGTCCAATGAGTTGGTGATGCCTTCCAACCATCTTGCCCTCTGTTGCCCCCTTCTCTTCCTGCCCTCAATCTTTCCCAGCATCAGGGTCTCTTCCTGTGAGTCTGCTCCTCCCATCAGGTGACCAAAGTACTAGAGCTTCAGCATCAGTCCTTCCAATGAATACTCAGGGTTTATTTCTTTTAGGATTGACTGGTTTGATCTCCTTGCAGTCCAAGAGACTTTCAAAAGTCTTCTCCAACATATGAACATTTAATGATGGGTAATCTATATTTGAATTTCTTATCAGGTACCTTGTATACTGGGCAATTTGGGATGTAATTCTTCATATGAAAATCTGAGCCTATTTGGCACAATCTAATTTCTTCATCCTAATTCTCACAATCATCACCATGCTGCCTATTTTGGAAGAGACTTCCTTTTCTTCAAAAGGAGGGTAGACAAAGGCTAGGAGCAAGGACATTGGTGATAGACTACCTGTGTTAGAATCCTAACTGTGCCACTTGGTAACTGGAACTTCATGTGAGTTACTTTACCTTTCTGGAAGTCATGTGCCTCATCTTTAAAATGGAATAATAGTATGGACAAGATTCTATATGGATTCACTAAGGTAATAGATTTAAAGTTCTTAGAAGTATGCCAAGCATACACTAAGTGCTTAATAACTGCTGTGGATGCTACTGGGCTTATAATACATGCCAGGTACTAGGCTGAGAAGTCTATGGGGGGAGGGTATTTATTTAATCCACTCACTCAACTGGGGGGTGATCTTTGCCACCTAGAGGACATTAGGCCATGTCTAGAGACTGGATTGCCAAGACTTGAGGGTGCTACCGGCGTCTAGTGGATAGAGCCCAGGGATGCGATTCAATAGAGAGGGCAGGAGTCCACTGAAAAGACTTATCTGGCTCACAATGTTAATACAGCTGAGGCTGAGAAAGGTTAAAAAGGGCCGACTGCCTCTATCAAGCAGGAATTATTAATATTAATTACAGCTGGAAGAAAAGTTGAGAAGTCATATTTGACTTGTTGTGACTCCATGGACTATAGCACACTAGCGTCCTCTGTCTTCCAGTATCTCCTGGAGTTTGCTCAAATTCGTGTCCAATGAGTTGGTGATGCCTTCCAACCATCTTGCCCTCTGTTGCCCCCTTCTCTTCCTGCCCTCAATCTTTCCCAGCATCAGGGTCTCTTCCTGTGAGTCTGCTCCTCCCATCAGGTGACCAAAGTACTAGAGCTTCAGCATCAGTCCTTCCAATGAATACTCAGGGTTTATTTCTTTTAGGATTGACTGGTTTGATCTCCTTGCAGTCCAAGAGACTTTCAAAAGTCTTCTCCAACATATGAACATTTAATGATGGGTAATCTATATTTGAATTTCTTATCAGGTACCTTGTATACTGGGCAATTTGGGATGTAATTCTTCATATGAAAATCTGAGCCTATTTGGCACAATCTAATTTCTTCATCCTAATTCTCACAATCATCACCATGCTGCCTATTTTGGAAGAGACTTCCTTTTCTTCAAAAGGAGGGTAGACAAAGGCTAGGAGCAAGGACATTGGTGATAGACTACCTGTGTTAGAATCCTAACTGTGCCACTTGGTAACTGGAACTTCATGTGAGTTACTTTACCTTTCTGGAAGTCATGTGCCTCATCTTTAAAATGGAATAATAGTATGGACAAGATTCTATATGGATTCACTAAGGTAATAGATTTAAAGTTCTTAGAAGTATGCCAAGCATACACTAAGTGCTTAATAACTGCTGTGGATGCTACTGGGCTTATAATACATGCCAGGTACTAGGCTGAGAAGTCTATGGGGGGAGGGTATTTATTTAATCCACTCACTCAACTGGGGGGTGATCTTTGCCACCTAGAGGACATTAGGCCATGTCTAGAGACTGGATTGCCAAGACTTGAGGGTGCTACCGGCGTCTAGTGGATAGAGCCCAGGGATGCGATTCAATAGAGAGGGCAGGAGTCCACTGAAAAGACTTATCTGGCTCACAATGTTAATACAGCTGAGGCTGAGAAAGGTTAAAAAGGGCCGACTGACTCTATCAAGCAGGAATTATTAATATTATGCTCATTCTACAGAAGAGAGAAACCAAGCTTGAGGAAAGTGTAAATCCCCACACTACAGATTCACTGCATCTAACTGCTTGGTAACAGCCTTTTGGAGTGGAAGGGCTTATTTTGTTTTTAAGCCTGAATGTGTACAAGCCCTCTAAAAAAGAAACCCCAATTAGAAATCCTGTGTGTTACGTGGAACTAGGAGAGTTTAGGAAGGGACTCAGGCCAGGTAGAACAGACACTGTCCCTACTAGGAACCCCTTCTGTGCCAGGCCTGGCCCCTGGGGGGTGCTGAATCCTGGGCAGGTCCAGGGGGCTAAGCTGAGGAGCTGGTGGGGAGCAAGTTTTGTCTGCCTATGGTCACAGAAACGTAGCTTAATATTTTAACAATAGGTTTGATCAACCTTGAGAAGCAATTCAAATATATAATTTCAGAGCTATTGTTACTAAAGACGAGATCAAGTTATACAGTGGAAAATGAGGTAGTCTAAAGAAAAAATATTGAGTAAACATCAGTAGAGTCAGTAGTAGATGTGATCAAAATCATAAAGGTATAACCCATTATGACTCATAAATGGGAAACAGTCTGTCTCAGATGACCCTTGACTGCAGCAGTGACTGAGAGTTCCTTTTTGTATCCTGGGATCTTGCACATAGGAAGGACTGAGGATGTATGTACTTCATGAATAAACCCATGTTCTCAGTCTTACTCCATGAGAATGATGCAGTTTGATGACAGTGTATCTATAACCTCAAATATACATGACCCATCCCATTTGTATTGGAATAGGAGTTAGGGGTAATTGGGCAGCAGTTTTTTTTAAACCCTGAGTCAGTGTCACTCCTCCACTGTTTTTTTGTCATGAGCAGTCAAACGGGGAGGGTATTTATTTAATCCACTCACTCAACTGGGGGGTGATCTTTGCCACCTAGAGGACATTAGGCCATGTCTAGAGACTGGATTGCCAAGACTTGAGGGTGCTACCGGCGTCTAGTGGATAGAGCCCAGGGATGCGATTCAATAGAGAGGGCAGGAGTCCACTGAAAAGACTTATCTGGCTCACAATGTTAATACAGCTGAGGCTGAGAAAGGTTAAAAAGGGCCGACTGACTCTATCAAGCAGGAATTATTAATATTATGCTCATTCTACAGAAGAGAGAAACCAAGCTTGAGGAAAGTGTAAATCCCCACACTACAGATTCACTGCATCTAACTGCTTGGTAACAGCCTTTTGGAGTGGAAGGGCTTATTTTGTTTTTAAGCCTGAATGTGTACAAGCCCTCTAAAAAAGAAACCCCAATTAGAAATCCTGTGTGTTACGTGGAACTAGGAGAGTTTAGGAAGGGACTCAGGCCAGGTAGAACAGACACTGTCCCTACTAGGAACCCCTTCTGTGCCAGGCCTGGCCCCTGGGGGGTGCTGAATCCTGGGCAGGTCCAGGGGGCTAAGCTGAGGAGCTGGTGGGGAGCAAGTTTTGTCTGCCTATGGTCACAGAAACGTAGCTTAATATTTTAACAATAGGTTTGATCAACCTTGAGAAGCAATTCAAATATATAATTTCAGAGCTATTGTTACTAAAGACGAGATCAAGTTATACAGTGGAAAATGAGGTAGTCTAAAGAAAAAATATTGAGTAAACATCAGTAGAGTCAGTAGTAGATGTGATCAAAATCATAAAGGTATAACCCGTATGACTCATAAATGGGAAACAGTCTGTCTCAGATGACCCTTGACTGCAGCAGTGACTGAGAGTTCCTTTTTGTATCCTGGGATCTTGCACATAGGAAGGACTGAGGATGTATGTACTTCATGAATAAACCCATGTTCTCAGTCTTACTCCATGAGAATGATGCAGTTTGATGACAGTGTATCTATAACCTCAAATATACATGACCCATCCCATTTGTATTGGAATAGGAGTTAGGGGTAATTGGGGGATTCTAGTTTTCAGCCTTTGCTTTTCTCTCATCTATCCCTACACCCCAGTGAGTCAGTGTCACTCCTCCACTGTGTTCCCCTGCATTGTGGATGGCGAATTAGCTGAATGCATTCAGAGAGTCAAGTGGTTCAAAAATGGTCCCCTTTATTGTGGCCTCTGGTCAAACCCAGATGTCAGGCAACAATCTGTGATCTGTAGCAGTCCCTGGGGTCTGGGGGAAGGTGTCACAGGTTCACTAGTGGAGGTTGGTTCCCAAGTCATTTCTTTGTGAGTGTTTATTACAGGAGTCAGTCTCATCTGTGTGAATACAGCCAAATAAACAGCAACTGGGCCTCATACTCATAATTTTAACCGTGACACACTGGATTAAGAGAAGTCTTTGTTTTTGGCCACCCACACATGTGATTTCCCCTTGTTATTTAAATTCTTGGCCAGTTGTGGTTCAACAGTCATCCTAGTTCCGAGATCTGGAGTGGGGAATGATGGCATTTCTTCTGTGGCTGACAGCAGAGTGTATTGAAGAGAGAGAGAAGTATTCTAAGTACAAAATTGGTCATAAGAATGTAATCTGTTTGCAGAAACAAGTTGTGTTCAATGGGTAGGTGTTTTCGTGCTTCAAATTAATATTTGTCCTTTACAATAGCAGATGTTCAGCTGGAGATGTGGGCTGTCAGCATGAGTAGGAGCATCACGGATGTTCCAAGTGGAGGGCTGAGAGACAAGCGTGGCTTTCACGGCCAAGGCAATCCCACCCATCCTCCTACCCCTTCCACCTCATGGTGATGATTTCTTGGCATCTCAGATACACACTTGTAGGTCTCATTTCTTGAATGCGTTGAGAGTACACTTCCTAGCACATCACAGCTTAATGGAAAAGCTATGTTCCTCAGACCAGCAGCATCGCCATCTAGGAACTGGTTAGAAATACAGAATACCGCCCTAAACCACACCAACTTAGGAGCAGAACCTGCGTTTTCCTAAGTCCTCAGGTGCTTCTTATCCACACTGAGACATGAGAAGACTGATTCAGAGTACTCTGACCTCTGATCTTGTGTGTTCTCAGTCATGTCCGACTCTTTGTAGCCCCATGAACTGTAGTCCACCAGCCTCCTCTGCCCATAGAATTTTCCAGACAAGAATACTGGAATGGGTGCCATTTCCTCCTCCAGGGGATCTTCCTGACCCAGGGATTGAACCTGTGTTTCTCATGTCTCTGGCATTGGTAGGTGGATTCTTTACCATTGTGCTACCTGGGAAACCCTGATCTTGTTAATGCCCTTGTCAAATGTTTATCTGATTTCTTTCTGTGTTGTACTTTCTATTTTGCACATATTACTTGAGGGCAAACAGCCTTATTTTGTTTAGACCTATTTAGTTTGTAGGTGCATTTCCTAAACATAGTGGTGGCTAATCAATTCCTGAATTTAATTTAGATACTCAGATTATAACCCCAAGAAGAAGAGACAAAGCCAGAAAGGAGAGAAAGGTTTAATGCACTACCATTCTGGATTTAGGCATATGTAACTGTCCTGCTTTCCAACTGAGAAGTCTTGAGCAAATTATTTTAAATCCTCTCAGCATCAGTTTCCATAACTGTAAAACATCAATCACAATAACTACCTCATAGGCTTGTTTTAAGGATCAAATGAGATCAAACATGTAAAGTCATTAACAGAGAGCCAATTGGCTCATTGTGAGTTCCTAATTATCATTTAAGCTAGTAAATTTGAGATTTCCTTGGTAATCAGTGGAGAAGTCTTCACTTTCCAATGCAGGGAGTATGGGTTCAATCCCTGATTGGGGAACTAAGATCTCACATGCCTTGAAGCTGAAAAAACAAAACAAAACAAAACAAGAAGCATGATTGTAACAAATTCATAAAGACTTTAGAAATGATCCATATCAAAAAAAAAAAAGCAATTTTTAAAATAAAGAAAGAAACTAGTAAATTCTATACATATCATAAGTCCTCAATGGAATCCCTGCTCCCCACCACTCTTTCAATTAACCTTTTGATTCTAAACTGAGTTTGCTTATACTCTCTGGGGATTGGTGGCATTGTCTGGAGACCTCTGATTGTCCTGAATGAAAGAATGCTATTGGCATCCAGTTGGGAGGGGCAGGGGATGCTGCTGAATGCCCTGGGATTCAAGAGAGCCTCACACGACAGAGCAGGATCCCATCTCAGAGCCACTAGGGCCAGCACTGAGAAGCCCTTTCTTACCTACAGAGGCACAGAGCTAAGCAAAGCCAGCATTTTTCTTGAGGATTTAGGTACCTCCCAGTATACTGAGTCTCTCAAATATTAATGTTGAACCCCTTTGTCAGAATTCATCGACTAGGCGCCAAATCATTTCCTTTGGAACAGAGCCACATGCAGGAAAACCTGATGCAGCCTGATTAACCTATTAAAGCACATTGCATTCTTTAATATCAAAGAGAGCTAGGTTCTTTGAAATGTAAAATATTGTAAGTGAAAGAATAGCGGCTGCACTTCCCCCAGGAGTACAAGGTCATTGTATCAATAACACTGGTTCCCCTATTAATTTTACTCCATTTGGGGATCTGCAGGAGACCACAATGGTTGGGGAGGGAGAAGAGACCAGAGAAGGTTAGACTTTGGCTGCCCCTGACTAAGGTCACACAAGATAGCAGCCATCCGCAGACAGAAAGAGATACTGGAAATGGAGCAAAATGAATGTCCTTAAAGCTCAAGGATCAAGCAGGAAACCCCTGTCTCTTGTCTCCTTAAGAGACTGGAGATGCTGCAAGAGAATGTATTAATTTCCCAGGTACTACTGTAAAAATAAGGGTGAGGAGGCGAGTGTGAGGTTTTATTCTTACTGTGAACAGATTAAGCAGACACCAATTTACACCTCATTGTTAAGAGTAACTTTTTTTTCCCACAAGTGAGACCACATTTACATCTTTTGTAATTAAGCTGAAGGAATTTTGAAAATGACATTTCCCCCATCGCCCGTCATGAAGTAAATATTTTATGTGAAGTGGGATCGAATGCTACAATAAATATGTGAGAATCACAAAAAAAAAAAAAAAAAAAAAATGACCCCAAGTCCCCGTGCCTACTTCCGCCTTGTCATCTGCTTGGCTGGAATAAGGATTGTGCCTGTTGGTGTTCTGGTTTTGAAAAAGGCCATGGATGACTAACAGAAACAGTTCAGGAGTCGGTGGGTGGGGTGGAGCAGAGGACTTGCTTTCCAAAGGGCTGGACATTGCCAGCTTCTCAGAGAGCAGGGGCTAGTATGTGCTCCCCGACATGCATGAGGCCACCATCCATCATCAGGAAGTGGGGCTGCAATAGCATCCCACCATACATCTCCTGCCTCCTTTGCTTTTGGGCAATTTTCATCTTTCAGAAAATTGAACACAGAGAACAGTATATTAAGAGCTCTAACAGACCAACATCCTTTATTGCCCACACAGGGGACTCTAGATGGGCAAAGAAGCATGTTTTTTCCCTAACAATAAGAGTTTGCATGGCTGCTGTAAACAATATAATTACTGAGCCAGATAATAAATAATTGCAGAGCAACAGGGAAAATGAGGTGTGGGCAAGGAGGAAAATGGATGGTTGCGGATAAGATTTGCACAAAGATGGAGTCAACAAGGTGAAGTGAAATCATCCTAGGCCATGTCTGTTCTGCAGCAACCAAAGTGAATTATTGGTCGCACACCTGTGCTGCAAACTGGAGGCTGCACCACCAGCCCAGGCTGTGCCTTTGAAAGATGGACTTTTCCACAAAATAAACTATTCAAATAGGACCTAAGGCCAGTTTTCTGACTGGTCTAATCAAGCGCTAGCTTTTGAAGGAAACAATGGCAAACTCTGAAATATACAAGCTTATGGAGTTTAGATGGTCATACACCATGCCCCTGGATGCACGCCTAGGTCCTGTAACAGGTGTTCATTGGTCTGCATCCTCAACCATGATATCGACATGAAAAGACAAAGCCACAGTCTCTTTACATCTTTTGTAATTAAGCTGAAGGAATTTTGAAAATGACATTTCCCCCATCGCCCGTCATGAAGTAAATATTTTATGTGAAGTGGGATCGAATGCTACAATAAATATGTGAGAATCACAAAAAAAAAAAAAAAAAAAAAAATGACCCCAAGTCCCCGTGCCTACTTCCGCCTTGTCATCTGCTTGGCTGGAATAAGGATTGTGCCTGTTGGTGTTCTGGTTTTGAAAAAGGCCATGGATGACTAACAGAAACAGTTCAGGAGTCGGTGGGTGGGGTGGAGCAGAGGACTTGCTTTCCAAAGGGCTGGACATTGCCAGCTTCTCAGAGAGCAGGGGCTAGTATGTGCTCCCCGACATGCATGAGGCCACCATCCATCATCAGGAAGTGGGGCTGCAATAGCATCCCACCATACATCTCCTGCCTCCTTTGCTTTTGGGCAATTTTCATCTTTCAGAAAATTGAACACAGAGAACAGTATATTAAGAGCTCTAACAGACCAACATCCTTTATTGCCCACACAGGGGACTCTAGATGGGCAAAGAAGCATGTTTTTTCCCTAACAATAAGAGTTTGCATGGCTGCTGTAAACAATATAATTACTGAGCCAGATAATAAATAATTGCAGAGCAACAGGGAAAATGAGGTGTGGGCAAGGAGGAAAATGGATGGTTGCGGATAAGATTTGCACAAAGATGGAGTCAACAAGGTGAAGTGAAATCATCCTAGGCCATGTCTGTTCTGCAGCAACCAAAGTGAATTATTGGTCGCACACCTGTGCTGCAAACTGGAGGCTGCACCACCAGCCCAGGCTGTGCCTTTGAAAGATGGACTTTTCCACAAAATAAACTATTCAAATAGGACCTAAGGCCAGTTTTCTGACTGGTCTAATCAAGCGCTAGCTTTTGAAGGAAACAATGGCAAACTCTGAAATATACAAGCTTATGGAGTTTAGATGGTCATACACCATGCCCCTGGATGCACGCCTAGGTCCTGTAACAGGTGTTCATTGGTCTGCATCCTCAACCATGATATCGACATGAAAAGACAAAGCCACAGACATATGTCTCTTTACATTTTGACTTTTTTGTGAAACAGGTACAAACACATCACAAACTTAATCGTCCATAATTGGATGCATCTTTCTCTTTAGACCTCTTGCTCTTTTTCATCCAAGCAGGCCTGGGCAGTCTTCTTTTCATCCCTTGGGGTCCTCCTTAGCCTTTCCAGGGTGCTATTCTGGTGCTGAGTCACTTCTCTTTGCTTTTGGTTGCAGTACTCATGACCTGATGAGGAGACCCACTGGTAAAATACTGCCCAAAGCACCTTCTTGACCATAAGGTCACTTCTGTGCTCTGTCAGGTGAGGGATCATAAATCTTTGGAAGGTGGGCCCTTACAGATTCTATTCACTCTCAACATTATCATTTCCCGTAGAATCCAATCGGGCATCTTTGGAGCCCAGGAGGATTTGTTTCATAATTTAGCCAATATTAATTAAGTCTATTCTATGTATCAGGCATGGTTTTGGTGCTGAAAATCCAAGAGTAAACCAAAATAAACCATCCTTTACCTTCTTGGAGTTTGACAAAAGTGAAAGTGTAAGTCGCTCAGTTGTACTGACTCTTAGCAACCCCATGGGTTGTAGCTGCCAGTCTCCTCAGTCCATGAAATTCTCTGGGCAAGAATATTGGAGTGGGTAGCCATTCCCTTCTCCCAGGGGATCTACCCCAACCAAGAATTGAACTCTAGTCTCCCACATTGCAAGCAAATTCTTTACAATGTAAGCCACATTTTGGTAGATACGATGAAGGACAAAATAAGCAGAATGAATTATTGGTCCACCTGTGCTGCAAACTGGGAGGCTGCACCACCAGCCCAGGCTGTGCCTTTGAAAGATGGACTTTTCCACAAAATAAACTATTCAAATAGGACCTAAGGCCAGTTTTCTGACTGGTCTAATCAAGCGCTAGCTTTTGAAGGAAACAATGGCAAACTCTGAAATATACAAGCTTATGGAGTTTAGATGGTCATACACCATGCCCCTGGATGCACGCCTAGGTCCTGTAACAGGTGTTCATTGGTCTGCATCCTCAACCATGATATCGACATGAAAAGACAAAGCCACAGACATATGTCTCTTTACATTTTGACTTTTTTGTGAAACAGGTACAAACACATCACAAACTTAATCGTCCATAATTGGATGCATCTTTCTCTTTAGACCTCTTGCTCTTTTTCATCCAAGCAGGCCTGGGCAGTCTTCTTTTCATCCCTTGGGGTCCTCCTTAGCCTTTCCAGGGTGCTATTCTGGTGCTGAGTCACTTCTCTTTGCTTTTGGTTGCAGTACTCATGACCTGATGAGGAGACCCACTGGTAAAATACTGCCCAAAGCACCTTCTTGACCATAAGGTCACTTCTGTGCTCTGTCAGGTGAGGGATCATAAATCTTTGGAAGGTGGGCCCTTACAGATTCTATTCACTCTCAACATTATCATTTCACGTAGAATCCAATCGGGGCATCTTTGGAGCCCAGGAGGATTTGTTTCATAATTTAGCCAATATTAATTAAGTCTATTCTATGTATCAGGCATGGTTTTGGTGCTGAAAATCCAAGAGTAAACCAAAATAAACCATCCTTTACCTTCTTGGAGTTTGACAAAAGTGAAAGTGTAAGTCGCTCAGTTGTACTGACTCTTAGCAACCCCATGGGTTGTAGCTGCCAGTCTCCTCAGTCCATGAAATTCTCTGGGCAAGAATATTGGAGTGGGTAGCCATTCCCTTCTCCCAGGGGATCTACCCCAACCAAGAATTGAACTCTAGTCTCCCACATTGCAAGCAAATTCTTTACAATGTAAGCCACATTTTGGTAGATACGATGAAGAACAAAATAAGCAGAAGATAGTGATTTAGATGTCAAGGAAAAAACAAAAGGGAAGATGGGGAATTTTAGCTGAGGGAGTGATGCAGTTGCAAATACAGTAGGAGTCATTGGGAAAAAATTATGTCAGAGGAAACTCACCAATGAGATAAGAGTGTAATTCCTGTTCAAAAGGAACATTCTAGAAAGAGGCAATGAGGGATAAATTAGTAGGACTTGGGATCAAAAATCCTGCAAGAGAACAACGTATGTCCAGCCTTTAGAATATTGTGAAGGTTCTGGCTTTAGCTTCAGAGGAGAAGAGTTACTGGAGGGTATGAGGTAGAAGAGTGAGATTATTTGTCCTGTGCTATGAAAAGAATCATTCTGATGGCAGCACTGAGAATAATAGGGAGGAACCTGCATCAGTTACCTATTGCTAAGTAAACTCCACCAAAACATGGTGGCTTGAAACAAGAATTTATTTCTCTGATTTCAGTTGCTTGGTTGGTCAGGTCTTCTGCTGGGCTTGTCTGCATTCACTCAGTTATGTCCAGCAGGTAGGTCAGGTGATAGATGGACTTGGAAATCGTTGTCCCTCTCTTTCTCTCTTCTTATCATCTTTCATCTTCCAGGAGGTCAGACACAGTTTCTTTTATGAAATTGGCACCTCTTCAACTGGGGAAGCCCCAGATCCCAAGGGTTTATTGTCATGCCTTTATTGGCGCTTGCTCTCGTCTCACCGGTCAAAGCAAGTCACAAGGCTAATCCCAGGGTCAGTTGTGGGCCAGGAATAAATAAGAATACAGATGCGGCTTTTCTTGTGGTCCAGTGGGTAGAGGCATGGTTTTGGTGCTGAAAATCCAAGAGTAAACCAAAATAAACCATCCTTTACCTTCTTGGAGTTTGACAAAAGTGAAAGTGTAAGTCGCTCAGTTGTACTGACTCTTAGCAACCCCATGGGTTGTAGCTGCCAGTCTCCTCAGTCCATGAAATTCTCTGGGCAAGAATATTGGAGTGGGTAGCCATTCCCTTCTCCCAGGGGATCTACCCCAACCAAGAATTGAACTCTAGTCTCCCACATTGCAAGCAAATTCTTTACAATGTAAGCCACATTTTGGTAGATACGATGAAGAACAAAATAAGCAGAAGATAGTGATTTAGATGTCAAGGAAAAAACAAAAGGGAAGATGGGGAATTTTAGCTGAGGGAGTGATGCAGTTGCAAATACAGTAGGAGTCATTGGGAAAAAATTATGTCAGAGGAAACTCACCAATGAGATAAGAGTGTAATTCCTGTTCAAAAGGAACATTCTAGAAAGAGGCAATGAGGGATAAATTAGTAGGACTTGGGATCAAAAATCCTGCAAGAGAACAACGTATGTCCAGCCTTTAGAATATTGTGAAGGTTCTGGCTTTAGCTTCAGAGGAGAAGAGTTACTGGAGGGTATGAGGTAGAAGAGTGAGATTATTTGTCCTGTGCTATGAAAAGAATCATTCTGATGGCAGCACTGAGAATAATAGGGAGGAACCTGCATCAGTTACCTATTGCTAAGTAAACTCCACCAAAACATGGTGGCTTGAAACAAGAATTTATTTCTCTGATTTCAGTTGCTTGGTTGGTCAGGTCTTCTGCTGGGCTTGTCTGCATTCACTCAGTTATGTCCAGCAGGTAGGTCAGGTGATAGATGGACTTGGAAATCGTTGTCCCTCTCTTTCTCTCTTCTTATCATCTTTCATCTTCCAGGAGGTCAGACACAGTTTCTTTTATGAAATTGGCACCTCTTCAACTGGGGAAGCCCCAGATCCCAAGGGTTTATTGTCATGCCTTTATTGGCGCTTGCTCTCGTCTCACCGGTCAAAGCAAGTCACAAGGCTAATCCCAGGGTCAGTTGTGGGCCAGGAATAAATAAGAATACAGATGCGGCTTTTCTTGTGGTCCAGTGGGTAGAGTCTGCCTTGCAATACAAGGGGCGCCGGTTCAATCCCTGGCACAGGAAGATCCCATGTGCCACAGAGAGGCTGGACTTGTGTATCCAATTACAAGCCAGTGTTCTGGAACGCATGCACCCGGAGCCAGTGCTCTGCAATGAGAAAGGCCACTGCAATGGGAGGCCCACACATGCCAAAGAATAACAAAAAGATGGATGGAAATAAATATAAATAAAAGAGGCATGATGGGGAGAAAGAAAATAAAAAAGAATACAGATGCATGAAGGTCAGATGCATTGGGAGTCCTTCTTGTTGCAATCTGACACAGGAGCCAAAAGTGGAAATCATAGAGAACAATTAGGAGGCTCTACAGTAATCCAGTAAATAAATGATGATGGATCTTACCAGGGTGATGACAATAGGCATTTTAAGACATGTTTAGTGTCTAAATATTGTTGGGAGGATGACCTTATTTGTATTCTCCTAAGTCACTTAGTGTAAGGCTATTAAAGGATGGGCAATATTCTCATACATGAGATGTTATCTTAATAAAGTAAATGAGGTCACAGATAGGTTTCCCTTATTGCCAATTATCATTCAATGGTTTTCTGAACAATTGTAAACTTTGTAATTCACTTAGTGCTGTGACTATACACGGCACCCTGTCAATATCATCATCAGCTAATATTTATTGAACATCCTTTGAGTACATGGTATTGCACTCGAACATTCCTTATGTTTACCAAAACATGGTGGCTTGAAACAAGAATTTATTTCTCTGATTTCAGTTGCTTGGTTGGTCAGGTCTTCTGCTGGGCTTGTCTGCATTCACTCAGTTATGTCCAGCAGGTAGGTCAGGTGATAGATGGACTTGGAAATCGTTGTCCCTCTCTTTCTCTCTTCTTATCATCTTTCATCTTCCAGGAGGTCAGACACAGTTTCTTTTATGAAATTGGCACCTCTTCAACTGGGGAAGCCCCAGATCCCAAGGGTTTATTGTCATGCCTTTATTGGCGCTTGCTCTCGTCTCACCGGTCAAAGCAAGTCACAAGGCTAATCCCAGGGTCAGTTGTGGGCCAGGAATAAATAAGAATACAGATGCGGCTTTTCTTGTGGTCCAGTGGGTAGAGTCTGCCTTGCAATACAAGGGGCGCCGGTTCAATCCCTGGCACAGGAAGATCCCATGTGCCACAGAGAGGCTGGACTTGTGTATCCAATTACAAGCCAGTGTTCTGGAACGCATGCACCCGGAGCCAGTGCTCTGCAATGAGAAAGGCCACTGCAATGGGAGGCCCACACATGCCAAAGAATAACAAAAAGATGGATGGAAATAAATATAAATAAAAGAGGCATGATGGGGAGAAAGAAAATAAAAAAGAATACAGATGCATGAAGGTCAGATGCATTGGGAGTCCTTCTTGTTGCAATCTGACACAGGAGCCAAAAGTGGAAATCATAGAGAACAATTAGGAGGCTCTACAGTAATCCAGTAAATAAATGATGATGGATCTTACCAGGGTGATGACAATAGGCATTTTAAGACATGTTTAGTGTCTAAATATTGTTGGGAGGATGACCTTATTTGTATTCTCCTAAGTCACTTAGTGTAAGGCTATTAAAGGATGGGCAATATTCTCATACATGAGATGTTATCTTAATAAAGTAAATGAGGTCACAGATAGGTTTCCCTTATTGCCAATTATCATTCAATGGTTTTCTGAACAATTGTAAACTTTGTAATTCACTTAGTGCTGTGACTATACACGGCACCCTGTCAATATCATCATCAGCTAATATTTATTGAACATCCTTTGAGTACATGGTATTGCACTCACAGCACCAGAGGTGAGCTGCATTAATTCCTTCAGCCAATGCAGGATTATTGAGTGGTTTATTGCCTCAATCTATTAATTGGTGCCTCAGCAGACTCAGGGAAAGCATTCAGCTTCCAGAATATAATTTATTCTTCCCTCAGAGTAGATTTAGCTTTGGTAGAGTCTGACTACACAAGGAAAATATAGGGTTCTCCATCTTTATGAGTACACTAATTATTTTTTATATTAATCGCATTATCAGAAACTGGGAGCTGTTCATCCCATTTATTGGATGGAGAAGTGGAGGCAGGTAGTGGTTAACTGAACTGCCCAATGTCAAGTACTGAGATGATGGCAGATCTGAAATTGAAGTACAGGAACATTTTCTATTGCACCACACTGCCTCTTAGTGGTGCATGCGATTCCCCTTTCTCTCTCACACTAATGCACAGTCAATGAAAACTCCTTTTACAAGATTTAACTGGCATCCATGCTCTTCCAGGGAATGTGTGACACACTGTTCTTTGACATCTGCACAGCCTAATCACTGGGAAAGTGGTTTGTTTGTTTGTATTGTTTTTTAAAGCCCCTTATTACAGGGGATTTGTCACGTGTTAAAATCATCACTTTTTTGTGTTAGTTAAATTCTCATCAGAAAGATGTTGATTTCAGAGTATATCTAGATATCTAGGAACCTGTGCATGTAATGAACACTTTAATTCATATCTTTATTTTTCATTTTGTTCTAGAAACAGTGTTTCAGCAGTGATTGTTTTGATTGATCATTCTTGAGAGAGTTCTACTACATTTTTTTTTTTTTAGTTGTTGTTGTTGAGAGAATTCAGTTTGGAGCAAAGACAGACTGTGGGTGGAAAGGGGCAGTTTAAATGCAGAATGTATCTTGCAAGTCACACCCTTAAATGTCATGCACTCTGAGAGGCACTTGAGTGTGTACCCTCCAGAACGTCTGTTTGTTGTAATTCCATCGCATTACATATTTTAGTGCATATCTCTTCCTAGCAGCTTCCAGAGCTTTTCGAGAGGCACTTTTGAGTGTGTACCCTCCAGAACATCAGGCCCCTAATATCTTATTTTGAACATCCTTTGAGTACATGGTATTGCACTCACAGCACCAGAGGTGAGCTGCATTAATTCCTTGAGCCAATGCAGGATTATTGAGTGGTTTATTGCCTCAATCTATTAATTGGTGCCTCAGCAGACTCAGGGAAAGCATTCAGCTTCCAGAATATAATTTATTCTTCCCTCAGAGTAGATTTAGCTTTGGTAGAGTCTGACTACACAAGGAAAATATAGGGTTCTCCATCTTTATGAGTACACTAATTATTTTTTATATTAATCGCATTATCAGAAACTGGGAGCTGTTCATCCCATTTATTGGATGGAGAAGTGGAGGCAGGTAGTGGTTAACTGAACTGCCCAATGTCAAGTACTGAGATGATGGCAGATCTGAAATTGAAGTACAGGAACATTTTCTATTGCACCACACTGCCTCTTAGTGGTGCATGCGATTCCCCTTTCTCTCTCACACTAATGCACAGTCAATGAAAACTCCTTTTACAAGATTTAACTGGCATCCATGCTCTTCCAGGGAATGTGTGACACACTGTTCTTTGACATCTGCACAGCCTAATCACTGGGAAAGTGGTTTGTTTGTTTGTATTGTTTTTTAAAGCCCCTTATTACAGGGGATTTGTCACGTGTTAAAATCATCACTTTTTTGTGTTAGTTAAATTCTCATCAGAAAGATGTTGATTTCAGAGTATATCTAGATATCTAGGAACCTGTGCATGTAATGAACACTTTAATTCATATCTTTATTTTTCATTTTGTTCTAGAAACAGTGTTTCAGCAGTGATTGTTTTGATTGATCATTCTTGAGAGAGTTCTACTACATTTTTTTTTTTTTAGTTGTTGTTGTTGAGAGAATTCAGTTTGGAGCAAAGACAGACTGTGGGTGGAAAGGGGCAGTTTAAATGCAGAATGTATCTTGCAAGTCACACCCTTAAATGTCATGCACTCTGAGAGGCACTTGAGTGTGTACCCTCCAGAACGTCTGTTTGTTGTAATTCCATCGCATTACATATTTTAGTGCATATCTCTTCCTAGCAGCTTCCAGAGCTTTTCAGATATTCCGCATCAGAAATTGCACTGTTTTATCCTAGATTTTACAAATAGCAACCAGATTATTGTAAAACAGAACTATCTGATAAGTAAGGTTGTGAATTGCTTTTGTGATTGTCATAGGTAAGAGTGTTGAAGAAACCAGCAAACAGCGCAGTGCACTGGTTACTGTAAAAATAAAACCTGTAGCAGTGAATGCGTTTTTCTGATGAATACGTTCAAGGCTGTGATCATTGTGCAACTTCTGGTTGGATGCTTTCAAATGTTCCATATTGAAAAACATCAGTAACAAGAACCAAATAGTCCACCGAAGCCTGTATTCAACTCGATGGAGAGGAACGCAAATTCTTAAGTTTCATTGTAGCCATCTCTATTCGGTCCACCGTGGCAAGCAGAGAATTGAGGTTCTCTCTTGATTTGCTTTCCATTTTTACTTTAGGATTAGGTGGCTGCTACTTCAGTTTTCACTTAAGGGGGTGTTCAAATCACTATGCAAAAGAGAAATGGAAAACAGACAGAACTGGCTTCTCTTCAGCAGACAAAATCCAAAATGCTTGAACACACTAATCAATGTAAGCAATTTTATAAGCCAAATAACTTGTTTTAATTGGCTAAATAAGATCCAGTGTGATTAGAATATTCAATAAACTAATTTCAAAAAGTTATATCACCAACCTTTAAACATCTTATATACTTATTACAATTTTGGAAACAGATATGAAAATGTACCTGAATTATCTCATCTTTACAGTAAGAATACATTAAGGGTTTTTTTTGGAAACTTAAGAGCTTATATTCTTATATAATTTTGGAGAATTTTTTTGTTTTAAAAGCCAGTACGTTATAGATTGTTCCAAATAGCCTGCCCGCATCTCTAGAAGCATGAAAAATCTTTCCTAAGAAAACTCCTTGTGTCCAAGGAGTAAAGTTTATTCAGGAGAGGTGTCTTCCACCATGTTCTCTCCTATCCTATCCCCAAGAAAAAAACTAACCTCCCAGAATAAATAAGTGGATAATTGGGTCTGAATGACCCCATGCATGGAACCCTATGAAACTGAGAAAACTTTCCTCTAAGAATTAGTTGTAAGTTACACCTCAGTAGAAGCTGACTGTTGACTAATGTGTTGATGATTAGGGGGGGAAAATGATCATTTTCCAGAGGACAGTGCTAATTCTTCCTGCCTGAGAATCTCAGTTTGTCGGAGAGAGTTAATTCCAACACTAACTGTAGAACTGATTAACTCTGAGCATGTGCTCCAAAATACAGACACTGAGACAGATAAAGGGAGTGGCCTTTCACCTAAGGGCTGAATAAGCTATTAAAGCATTGTATTTTCCCGCTAATCTAGCAGGATTCTAACAACACTTTTCTAAAGGCCAAGGACTGTATTAGATGTTCTTGCACATAATTTCTGAATGACAGAATTTCATACCTATCAGTACTTTCAGTATAAATACCAAATTGATGTGGTATTTATATATACTCATACAATCTTCAGGAAACTTAAAATCTAAATGCTGAAAAAAAAAAAGAATAGCCTAGAGATTTTGGAAGAATAATACTTTACTAACAGTCAGAGACATCCAAAGCCAGGACAAGATTAATTTGGAAAATTACATGTAATAAAATGTTTCAGGCAAGAGGTGCTCTGAGAGAAAAAAGCGTTTACCACAAGCTAGTATAATCTAAAAAGGATTCTTTGAGGAAATGTTATCGTGAACAAAGGGTACCATATATTTAACAAAATTAAGTCTGTGAGAAATAACCTGGGATAGTAGCAGAGTACAAAATATATATGAGTGAATATATACCAGTCATGTGGGAATCAAAAAGTCTACAGAAATGGATGGGTTTAGGCAGCACTGGGAGGTGACTCCGATTCCCTCATTCGTTTAATCAGACACATATGTATTGAGGACCAACCATTAAGTTATGCACTGCTTGTGGAACCAGGAATACAACAGTGAACAGAAAAAATCCTGACTTCATGAAGTGTATGAAAATATCAAAAGATGGGTACAAGACAGTAGTATTTGATGACATTAATTATATTGTGTGGGGTGCACAGGGCATTTCTATTCTTAGTTCTGTTGCTTTTCATTTGTGCACAGACAGGCAGAGATGGCGGTCTACACGTATTTGAAATAAAAACATTCGTTTAACTTGTTGAAAACTCTGTAACATTGTTTATCAACACATAACCTGAAAAACATATTGGTGGACTGAATATTTCAATTTATTCTAGGTTGTTTTACTATCATATAGACTAACAGCCAGAAAGAAAAGAAATGAGAATGTAATTATCGCACTTATTTAAAAAGAATTAAAGAACTAAAGGTAATGCAACGTCATGGGCAGTTGAGCAACTATTTCTGCCTTTCTGTGTAACTTTAAATGGATGACATTCAGCTAATAACCTCCACTTCTCCATGCATGGAATGGGTAGCCTGAGGATCCTAGCTCTAAGCAGAGTATAAATACCAAGTATGAAGAGCCAAATCAAATCGATAAGTATCACTTTCCTACAGCTTTTTTGCAGAGACATTCTTTTCTGTCTCCATGCCTCATTCATATGTACTCTTTCTCTTTTATATTATTTTGTATAATGATGATGTTTCTTCATAGAAAGAATGATGAAGCCATTTCCGCAAAAAACAGTGTCACTGAATTTAAATATAGTGAAAAACTTGAATCCCCATGAGCACAGATGATCAAGCAGTCATAAGTAGGCAGGCTACTTTGTTCAAAGATTTATGAAAGATACTAAAGATAAAAAGACAGTTTAAACATGAATATTGCTCTCATTTAGTCTATAATATAGAAACATCGGGCACAAACCTGAAAAACAAATAATAATAAACCAGTGCTATACAGGCTAAGTGGTAAATGATCAGCAAGGATGAAAATAACTAGAAAGTGAGAGGACAAAGGTTTGTATTCTGGCTCTGCATTTGTTCTTTGTGTAACATTGGATGAGTTGGTTTTGCTAAACCTCAGTCTTGTCTTCTGTAAAATGGTTCTAATAGCCATTTGGTGGGTTGTCCTGAGGTTTAGAAATTAGATGCATTGATAAATCCCGGTAATTTAATAGCATTTGTATGATTACTAACTCCTCTGTATTGAGTAGGGTTTCTTTTTGTTTTTTTCTAGGTATTGTGCTAACAGAAAAAATCCTGACTTCATGAAGTGTATGAAAATATCAAAAGATGGGTACAAGACAGTAGTATTTGATGACATTAATTATATTGTGTGGGGTGCACAGGGCATTTCTATTCTTAGTTCTGTTGCTTTTCATTTGTGCACAGACAGGCAGAGATGGCGGTCTACACGTATTTGAAATAAAAACATTCGTTTAACTTGTTGAAAACTCTGTAACATTGTTTATCAACACATAACCTGAAAAACATATTGGTGGACTGAATATTTCAATTTATTCTAGGTTGTTTTACTATCATATAGACTAACAGCCAGAAAGAAAAGAAATGAGAATGTAATTATCGCACTTATTTAAAAAGAATTAAAGAACTAAAGGTAATGCAACGTCATGGGCAGTTGAGCAACTATTTCTGCCTTTCTGTGTAACTTTAAATGGATGACATTCAGCTAATAACCTCCACTTCTCCATGCATGGAATGGGTAGCCTGAGGATCCTAGCTCTAAGCAGAGTATAAATACCAAGTATGAAGAGCCAAATCAAATCGATAAGTATCACTTTCCTACAGCTTTTTTGCAGAGACATTCTTTTCTGTCTCCATGCCTCATTCATATGTACTCTTTCTCTTTTATATTATTTTGTATAATGATGATGTTTCTTCATAGAAAGAATGATGAAGCCATTTCCGCAAAAAACAGTGTCACTGAATTTAAATATAGTGAAAAACTTGAATCCCCATGAGCACAGATGATCAAGCAGTCATAAGTAGGCAGGCTACTTTGTTCAAAGATTTATGAAAGATACTAAAGATAAAAAGACAGTTTAAACATGAATATTGCTCTCATTTAGTCTATAATATAGAAACATCGGGCACAAACCTGAAAAACAAATAATAATAAACCAGTGCTATACAGGCTAAGTGGTAAATGATCAGCAAGGATGAAAATAACTAGAAAGTGAGAGGACAAAGGTTTGTATTCTGGCTCTGCATTTGTTCTTTGTGTAACATTGGATGAGTTGGTTTTGCTAAACCTCAGTCTTGTCTTCTGTAAAATGGTTCTAATAGCCATTTGGTGGGTTGTCCTGAGGTTTAGAAATTAGATGCATTGATAAATCCCGGTAATTTAATAGCATTTGTATGATTACTAACTCCTCTGTATTGAGTAGTTGCTGTGTGCTAGGTATTGTGCTAATTCCTTTACATTTATTGCCTAGTGAGATTACATCATCACAATATTTTATAGGTGTGGACAATGAGGCTGAACGAGAAGGATTTGACCAATAGACCCACGGTTAGCAAGGGAATTTCAAGTCAGGATGTGGAACTAGGAATAACCCCAAAGACAAGCTCCTTATTTCTATACACATCACCTTCCCTCAAGCTACGTTGTGATGAAGACATAGAGGACATTCTAAAGAGAATGAGGAATGAGGCATTGGAAGGGATGGAAGGGATATGTGTGGCAGGGATGGGGTTGGTCCGGCAGGAGCTCCTGTGAGGGACAGAATGCGTGTGTACACAGGTTGGTGTCAGAGGTGACTGACTCTGAGGGGGGAAAATCTGCACAACAAAGAACGTTTTACTCATTCTCTAAAGAATTGTGACCCTTTGATGATTTCTTATAAAAACTAATATGTATTTAGAAGGAGAAAAGAAATGACAAATGTTAAAAAGCTGACAATAATCGCAAACATTACAACTGCCAGGAAAGTAACTTGATCTTATTTATTATCAGCTTGACATGACTCTTTCTTTTCCCACATGTTTTTTCCTGCATGCTCTTTGTTTCTTCCATGATAATGATTTTACTATCATTTTTGGAAGCTTTGATGAATTTTTAGCTGCTACATAAAGTAATGAAATGAAACAGACTTTCAGTCGACCAGTCAATAACTATTGGGGATGGGTGTCATTTAGACTGGCATTTTAAGAAGGTTATTCTGGCTGGTAAAGGATGAATTCGAGAAGAAAAGAAAACCTCTTAAAATGGTTGTTTTCAAGAGCAGAGTCATGACAGTTGAAGTTAACAAGCGCTGCTAATAGTAAAGTATTGGTTTGCGAAGATTAGCTGCTTCATCCATTAGGGTTGCACAAACCTGAAACTAATAATAAACCAGTGCTAAGTGGTAAATGATCAGCAAGGATGAAAATAACTAGAAAGTGAGAGGACAAAGGTTTGTATTCTGGCTCTGCATTTGTTCTTTGTGTAACATTGGATGAGTTGGTTTTGCTAAACCTCAGTCTTGTCTTCTGTAAAATGGTTCTAATAGCCATTTGGTGGGTTGTCCTGAGGTTTAGAAATTAGATGCATTGATAAATCCCGGTAATTTAATAGCATTTGTATGATTACTAACTCCTCTGTATTGAGTAGTTGCTGTGTGCTAGGTATTGTGCTAATTCCTTTACATTTATTGCCTAGTGAGATTACATCATCACAATATTTTATAGGTGTGGACAATGAGGCTGAACGAGAAGGATTTGACCAATAGACCCACGGTTAGCAAGGGAATTTCAAGTCAGGATGTGGAACTAGGAATAACCCCAAAGACAAGCTCCTTATTTCTATACACATCACCTTCCCTCAAGCTACGTTGTGATGAAGACATAGAGGACATTCTAAAGAGAATGAGGAATGAGGCATTGGAAGGGATGGAAGGGATATGTGTGGCAGGGATGGGGTTGGTCCGGCAGGAGCTCCTGTGAGGGACAGAATGCGTGTGTACACAGGTTGGTGTCAGAGGTGACTGACTCTGAGGGGGGAAAATCTGCACAACAAAGAACGTTTTACTCATTCTCTAAAGAATTGTGACCCTTTGATGATTTCTTATAAAAACTAATATGTATTTAGAAGGAGAAAAGAAATGACAAATGTTAAAAAGCTGACAATAATCGCAAACATTACAACTGCCAGGAAAGTAACTTGATCTTATTTATTATCAGCTTGACATGACTCTTTCTTTTCCCACATGTTTTTTCCTGCATGCTCTTTGTTTCTTCCATGATAATGATTTTTACTATCATTTTTTGGAAGCTTTGATGAATTTTTAGCTGCTACATAAAGTAATGAAATGAAACAGACTTTCAGTCGACCAGTCAATAACTATTGGGGATGGGTGTCATTTAGACTGGCATTTTAAGAAGGTTATTCTGGCTGGTAAAGGATGAATTCGAGAAGAAAAGAAAACCTCTTAAAATGGTTGTTTTCAAGAGCAGAGTCATGACAGTTGCGAGAAGTGTCACAACTAACAAGGCGCTGCTAATAGTAAAGTATTGGTTTGCCGAAGATTAGCTGCTTCATCCATTAGGGCAGATTCAAGGTCATTCCTAGAAGAATGTCACTCGCCTTCACTTAGATTCCGAGTGCTTTCTTGAGGAAAAGCAGTGAGGTTACAATCTGGTTGGGTCCTCGGCAGGACCCTAGGATGGTCCCTAGGGAAGCGAATGCTGCATTTTGTCCCATGAATGTGATTCAGGACAGAAAAGCACAGCCAAGTGCTGCATTAGAGGATTAGCACAATAATCCAGGCAAAAGTGCTCAGATAGAAAATGTATTAAAAATCTGGAAATAAAACAAAAATTTTAAAAGATAAGAGAGGTGATATTTGATAGTTATTGATAGTTGAATGAGGAGAGAGAAAAGAAATAAAGGGACCCTGTAGGGCTCCAAGATTTATAGACTTGATACAGGGGAGGGAATTGGGAGGAATGGCTGGTTTTGATTCGTGAGTTTGGTTGTAGAACTTCTTGAGTTTTAAGCATATCATCCAAGTGGAAAGACCCAGAGGGCAGGTTGAATAACTAGAGCTTACAAGGAAGGTCAGAGTGGCAATAAGGTTTTGTAAGTCATCTATTTTGAGGTAAGAAAATATTGTCTGTTTTAGCTATTTTAAAAAAAATCTTTTGGGTAGATTTTCTAATAGGAATTAACATGTATGAGGCACTTGCTATGTCCTGGGAACAAAACTCATAATAGCACATACATTATTTATTCCAAATGATAGCCCTGTGAGGCAGGTAATATTATTAGACCCATTTTGAGATGAGGAAAGAGCCACAGAGAGGCAAAATAATTTGGGTACGATCACACAGCAAGCAAGTGGTGGAGCTGGGATTCAGTCCCAGGCAGTCTGGTTCCAAAAACAGCATTTAACCACCATCTACTGCTTCTACTGCATAGAAGCCACCAGGCTTCCCTGGTGGCTCAGACAGGAAAGAATCTGCCTACAAGGCAGAAGAACTGGGTTGAATCCTGGGTCCAGAAGATGCCCTAGAGAAAGAATGACAATCCACTCCAGTATTCTTGCCTGAAGAATTCCATGGACAGAGGGACCTGGTGGGTTACAGTCCATGGGGTCACAAAGAGTTGGACATGACTGAGAGACTCATTCTGTCACTCACAGGTGAAAACTAACTCTCCTGCTTCATCCATTAGGGCAGATTCAAGGTCATTCCTAGAAGAATGTCACTCGCCTTCACTTAGATTCCGAGTGCTTTCTTGAGGAAAAGCAGTGAGGTTACAATCTGGTTGGGTCCTCGGCAGGACCCTAGGATGGTCCTAGGCGAATGCTGCATTTTGTCCCATGAATGTGATTCAGGACAGAAAAGCACAGCCAAGTGCTGCATTAGAGGATTAGCACAATAATCCAGGCAAAAGTGCTCAGATAGAAAATGTATTAAAAATCTGGAAATAAAACAAAAATTTTAAAAGATAAGAGAGGTGATATTTGATAGTTATTGATAGTTGAATGAGGAGAGAGAAAAGAAATAAAGGGACCCTGTAGGGCTCCAAGATTTATAGACTTGATACAGGGGAGGGAATTGGGAGGAATGGCTGGTTTTGATTCGTGAGTTTGGTTGTAGAACTTCTTGAGTTTTAAGCATATCATCCAAGTGGAAAGACCCAGAGGGCAGGTTGAATAACTAGAGCTTACAAGGAAGGTCAGAGTGGCAATAAGGTTTTGTAAGTCATCTATTTTGAGGTAAGAAAATATTGTCTGTTTTAGCTATTTTAAAAAATCTTTTGGGTAGATTTTCTAATAGGAATTAACATGTATGAGGCACTTGCTATGTCCTGGGAACAAAACTCATAATAGCACATACATTATTTATTCCAAATGATAGCCCTGTGAGGCAGGTAATATTATTAGACCCATTTTGAGATGAGGAAAGAGCCACAGAGAGGCAAAATAATTTGGGTACGATCACACAGCAAGCAAGTGGTGGAGCTGGGATTCAGTCCCAGGCAGTCTGGTTCCAAAAACAGCATTTAACCACCATCTACTGCTTCTACTGCATAGAAGCCACCAGGCTTCCCTGGTGGCTCAGACAGGAAAGAATCTGCCTACAAGGCAGAAGAACTGGGTTGAATCCTGGGTCCAGAAGATGCCCTAGAGAAAGAATGACAATCCACTCCAGTATTCTTGCCTGAAGAATTCCATGGACAGAGGGACCTGGTGGGTTACAGTCCATGGGGTCACAAAGAGTTGGACATGACTGAGAGACTCATTCTGTCACTCACAGGTGAAAACTAACTCTCCTGCAGGGAAATAAAACTTGTGAGCATCATATTCTTGCAAGAAGTATTAACGTGATTTGGATCACCTTGGGCACCCTATTATAGTCAGATGATTCCTCCTCTGTCAAGGTCTCTTAAGTCATATATATCAAACTGCAAACATTGCCCACTCTGGGTCCCCACCTCCTCACTAAATGGTTAAAATAAGCACTGCTGGTAGCCATTTACAGCTGAAAAAAATCTTTTTGTCATCTTGATTTCTTTTTATTTTTCCTTGACTATGCTTTGCTGATCCTGTTGTGTAAGACTCAGGCCCCTCCTCAGCTTTTCTTGCACTGAAATAGTTGTATTTTTGGAAATAGTTATATTCTTATAACAGGGTCTTTATTTTTATTGGCAGTAAATTCCCAGCCTACTTACTCCCTTGTATCAAGTTAATTTTAACTATAGAACCTGTATCAATAATGCCATTTAAAGGAGGCTGCTTCCAATACAGTCTCTGAAATGCTAGCAGGAATTCTGGATTTACCAGGACACCACTTCCCTAGCTCCTCCCAGGCCCTCATCATTCCCTTCAAATCTGAACATGCTCTGTTCTCTGGGCAGCTGCCTTCTGTCCAGGCTGTATGCATTCTCCATTCTCACCTCCGCCTTAATGATCACTGGGGCTCCATCTTGATCTCAATGGTGGGAAGAGGAGAGGTTGTTCCTTCTTTATTTGGGTCCAGGCTAAAGACATAACTTCCTATTGGCAAACCATGAAAATGATGCCACTGTGAATCTAACAAGATCAAGCAGTCTCTCAAAGGGGGGGGTTTTGGACCATTTTTTTGGTATTAACCCATTACTGCTTCTACTGCATAGAAGCCACCCAAAGGCTTCCTGGGGTTGGGCTCAGACAGGAAAGAATCTGCCTACAAGGCAGAAGAACTGGGTTGAATCCTGGGTCCAGAAGATGCCCTAGAGAAAGAATGACAATCCACTCCAGTATTCTTGCCTGAAGAATTCCATGGACAGAGGGACCTGGTGGGTTACAGTCCATGGGGTCACAAAGAGTTGGACATGACTGAGAGACTCATTCTGTCACTCACAGGTGAAAACTAACTCTCCTGCAGGGAAATAAAACTTGTGAGCATCATATTCTTGCAAGAAGTATTAACGTGATTTGGATCACCTTGGGCACCCTATTATAGTCAGATGATTCCTCCTCTGTCAAGGTCTCTTAAGTCATATATATCAAACTGCAAACATTGCCCACTCTGGGTCCCCACCTCCTCACTAAATGGTTAAAATAAGCACTGCTGGTAGCCATTTACAGCTGAAAAAAATCTTTTTGTCATCTTGATTTCTTTTTATTTTTCCTTGACTATGCTTTGCTGATCCTGTTGTGTAAGACTCAGGCCCCTCCTCAGCTTTTCTTGCACTGAAATAGTTGTATTTTTGGAAATAGTTATATTCTTATAACAGGGTCTTTATTTTTATTGGCAGTAAATTCCCAGCCTACTTACTCCCTTGTATCAAGTTAATTTTAACTATAGAACCTGTATCAATAATGCCATTTAAAGGAGGCTGCTTCCAATACAGTCTCTGAAATGCTAGCAGGGAATTCTGGATTTACCAGGACACCACTTCCCTAGCTACTCCCAGGCCCTCATCATTCCCTTCAAATCTGAACATGCTCTGTTCTCTGGGCAGCTGCCTTCTGTCCAGGCTGTATGCATTCTCCATTCTCACCTCCGCCTTAATGATCACTGGGGCTCCATCTTGATCTCAATGGTGGGAAGAGGAGAGGTTGTTCCTTCTTTATTTGGGTCCAGGCTAAAGACATAACTTCCTATTGGCAAACCATGAAAATGATGCCACTGTGAATCTAACAAGATCAAGCAGTCTCTCTTTGGATGTAGCAGTGGGGCCAGGGCGGAGATGGAAGGTCTCATTTCTGGACCAGTTCTCTGTCTCTTTCCGGTGGTTTACACAAGGACGCCAAAATAGCAGATGCCTAGGACTCAGGGATATCTTGGAATACACAGTAGTTAAAGTAAAATGATCAGATGCTTTGTTTTGCTTTCAGTTTTTCCCTAAATACTATTATGAGTAGGACACGTGCAATTTCTTTTCCATCATTAGAATTGCTTCATTTCGAAAAGATGGTCAGTCAACAGCTCTAATGTATCCTCTTCCTCTATCCTGAGCTTCTGCGTTAGCTCAGGTTACCATGGAAAGCATGCAGTTATTTTCACCAATAACTTAAGTTATACCAAATACTTGACCTTGGAATAAGCAATTTACATCCTTAAACAAGAGGTCACTTAGGGAATTTAACTGTGTAATCCTAGCCCCCACGTGGCAGGAGGTGAGTGCAGATGGAACAAAGCTGGTGAAACACCCTTCAAGAAAACCATTTGAATTAGGAAATCATTTCTTTTCGACTCTGTTTTAAAAATGGAACCTACTTTTAAAATGGTACAGGAAGGCAGAAGGATGCAGCAAAAGTCTGTAGAAATAGTGACTCAAAAACTCTGTTCCAGGACTCAAGAAAGCAAGCCTGTTGTCACATTTGGAGGGAAACCAGAGAGAATGAAGGTTTCACTTTGCTAATAGCATTTCTCCAACACCTTTCCGTCAAACATCTTGCCCTGCCTTTTATTTTGCCTTTTGTAATAAAACGAACTCCCTTGTATCAAGTTAATTTTAACTATAGAACCTGTATCAATAATGCCATTTAAAGGAGGCTGCTTCCAATACAGTCTCTGAAATGCTAGCAGAATTCTGGATTTACCAGGACACCACTTCCCTAGCTACTCCCAGGCCCTCATCATTCCCTTCAAATCTGAACATGCTCTGTTCTCTGGGCAGCTGCCTTCTGTCCAGGCTGTATGCATTCTCCATTCTCACCTCCGCCTTAATGATCACTGGGGCTCCATCTTGATCTCAATGGTGGGAAGAGGAGAGGTTGTTCCTTCTTTATTTGGGTCCAGGCTAAAGACATAACTTCCTATTGGCAAACCATGAAAATGATGCCACTGTGAATCTAACAAGATCAAGCAGTCTCTCTTTGGATGTAGCAGTGGGGCCAGGGCGGAGATGGAAGGTCTCATTTCTGGACCAGTTCTCTGTCTCTTTCCGGTGGTTTACACAAGGACGCCAAAATAGCAGATGCCTAGGACTCAGGGATATCTTGGAATACACAGTAGTTAAAGTAAAATGATCAGATGCTTTGTTTTGCTTTCAGTTTTTCCCTAAATACTATTATGAGTAGGACACGTGCAATTTCTTTTCCATCATTAGAATTGCTTCATTTCGAAAAGATGGTCAGTCAACAGCTCTAATGTATCCTCTTCCTCTATCCTGAGCTTCTGCGTTAGCTCAGGTTACCATGGAAAGCATGCAGTTATTTTCACCAATAACTTAAGTTATACCAAATACTTGACCTTGGAATAAGCAATTTACATCCTTAAACAAGAGGTCACTTAGGGAATTTAACTGTGTAATCCTAGCCCCCACGTGGCAGGAGGTGAGTGCAGATGGAACAAAGCTGGTGAAACACCCTTCAAGAAAACCATTTGAATTAGGAAATCATTTCTTTTCGACTCTGTTTTAAAAATGGAACCTACTTTTAAAATGGTACAGGAAGGCAGAAGGATGCAGCAAAAGTCTGTAGAAATAGTGACTCAAAAACTCTGTTCCAGGACTCAAGAAAGCAAGCCTGTTGTCACATTTGGAGGGAAACCAGAGAGAATGAAGGTTTCACTTTGCTAATAGCATTTCTCCAACACCTTTCCGTCAAACATCTTGCCCTGCCTTTTATTTTGCCTTTTGTAATAAAACGAATGGAGAGAAACCACCTTTCCAACTTTAACCAGGAAACCTAGATTTCTGCGAGTGCTCTTCTTGCGGTGTGGGCTCTTCCTTTTAAAGACAGTTATCAAGACGAAGCATTTGTTTCTTCTTTTGTTTACCCGTGGCAGTTTGTCAGCAGTTATGATAAGTAGAGTTCCATCTGCCAGTAAAACTACGTTGCAAATTGCCGTAGAAATTAGCAGCTTTCATTTTTGCCTACATAAATAAATATGTGAAATAAATTGCACATAAACGCATCCTTAAAAATCACAGGTACACCGCAGTTAAATGCCAATCAGACAAAACCAGAGACACATGGCGATTATCTCAGTTTTCAAACCTGGAAGATACACGAATGTGTTTCTAAATGAGAGAGGCAGTGTATCATGCTTGCTGAGATAAAAACAGAAGCTGCCAGACACTGCACTGTGGCTTTATTCTCAGAACCCTTTGCCTGAAACCCGCTCTCTCTTTTCCCGTGTTCTCCCTTCCCTCTCTCTCTCTCCATCTCTCCATCTCCCACTCCCTCTCTCCCCGCTGTCTTTCCCTCGCTCATTGTTCTCTCTCTCCTCCTGCCTTTGATGCACATACGTTGTCACATTCCATTGACTCTTCCCTCTTCTCTGTTCTTACCCTCAAGCCTAGCGGTGCTTTCGCCAGGCAGCGGCAGCCTCTCCTGCGAGTTTTAGTCATGTGTGCAGCTCAGTTTGATCGAGCGTTCCTTTTCTGCCTTTTCACTCTTACAAAAGATTAAAAGGTGGCGTCACATTGCTCCCCTGTTCCTTCCCGCAGGAGGGACTTAAAAGGGACAACAAAAACTAATCACTTTCAATAAGCATTTTCTTGCTGGGGAAAAGAAAAGAAAAAGAAAAAAAGGAAAAAGAAAGAAAGGGGAAAAAAAAGAAAAGGCGGGGGGTGGATTTAGCGGTGTAATTTGAGACCGGTGGTGAGGACTGGGGCGAGCTAGTGGAGATGCTGCACGCTGCTGACAAGGGAAGGAAGCCTTCAGCTGAGACAGGTAAGAGCGCCCATCGGAGGGTTTGACCGAGTGGCTTAGTGAAATCTCTGTTTTCACCGTTTTGTAATTGAGAAAGGCATCCGCAGCAGAAGCCGATTTTTCAGTCGGCTTCCTTTTGTTTAACATAGAAAGTACCTGTATTAATTTTGATGAATTAGAGCATGCAGCAAATTCAATTGAAAATAGATTTGTATAGTAAATGCATTTAAGCTGAATGATTTCACCTCCGTTTTATTTCAGGGGAGAGATGAGAAAGATGATTTTGATCAGAATAGCACTTTGCATTTACGTGAGATTCTAAATAGCTAACGGGGGAAAAATAATAATAATTCGATTGATCTTGTTTTTGAACTCTGGGACTTAAACCCTAGGAGACAGCCGGGATTTGAAATCTTTCTTCTACTTGAACTTCTGCTGCGTTATAACAATTTTTCATCGGAGGTTTAAGCAAGAGTAGAGTTTATTTAAGTCGAGCTGCTGAGCTGTGTTTGGCTTGGATCTTCTGGGTGAAGCGCCGTTTCTGTCTCTTTAACCTGTGTCAGGTTGGTATTTCATAAATGGAGATTAAGTGTTGTCCCAAATGAAATACGAAGTTAAAACACCAGGTTAGGGTGTGTGTTAGAAAAAGAGTCCAGTACATAATTAGGATAACTGAATTATGACAGTTTGGAAGAGGAGTTAACTCTGGAGGTGCTGTTTCATCAGTCTTCCTGGATTTTAAGCAGCTCAGTAATGAAGGGGGGTAATTATCAGCCTCAAGTCAGAACTTTGCATTAGGACCCTAAATATAGAATACATGCGGACTTCCACTGTAGGTGGCTTTTAGAAATCTGTCCCTTTTGTTCGCTGTGAATGAGAGTTGTGGATTATATTTGATGGCATTTCTCCTTTAAAGAGCTTTGGGATGAAGCTTAAAAGGCTCACATCTATTTTAACATTGAACAAACACTGAATGCAATACACTGTAGTCTCCTACTGTCTGATTTTTGTTGCTGCTACTGTTGTTTTAAAGTTGTGATCATTTGTTTTGAACCTCAGTCTTCGCTGATTTTATGCTCATTACCGCCGCTGCTAACATTTATTGCTGGCGTGAATGAATTGAGATTTGAGAATGCAAAAAAAAATCTAATTAGCAGAGATTTAAGGATAATGATAGCCAAATGATATCCTGGTTTTACCTGGGATGTTCCCTAAAATATTTGAATTCATTATCAAATGATTTTGGGGAGGGTTGGGAAAATCAGAATATTAAAAGTACAAAATTCCGTTAAAAGAATGCTTCTCCGGAGTGAGATATAGAAAGGTGTCTTTAATTCCTCCACAAGGTTTGGTCCTCAAAAGAATTGCTAGACTGTGGCATAGCTGAGTTCAGCAACCATGCATGAGCAGATATTTTATATATTTATTTGGTGATAAGATTATTTTCTTACCAGGTTCCTAAACAACTTACCCCTCAGTTCCTTACTCTGGCACCTCTCGTGTCTGCCAGACTATCTAATGATATCTTATGGGCACAGCCTACAAATCCAGTTTTATGGGGACACCAGGAACTGCTGAATGTTGGGGAGTGGAGACCAAACCAACTATAGGTCTCATCATACTTCATCATCTGAGATAATCACCAAGAGAAGTTCTCTGGAAAGTGCCTCATACAGGTGTGGGAAACTTAATTTCTTCATCACAGTTAAAGGAGCAGTTGGAAAAGATGTTTGGCTTGGATCTTCTGGGTGAAGCGCCGTTTCTGTCTCTTTAACCTGTGTCAGGTTGGTATTTCATAAATGGAGATTAAGTGTTGTCCCAAATGAAATACGAAGTTAAAACACCAGGTTAGGGTGTGTGTTAGAAAAAGAGTCCAGTACATAATTAGGATAACTGAATTATGACAGTTTGGAAGAGGAGTTAACTCTGGAGGTGCTGTTTCATCAGTCTTCCTGGATTTTAAGCAGCTCAGTAATGAAGGGGGGTAATTATCAGCCTCAAGTCAGAACTTTGCATTAGGACCCTAAATATAGAATACATGCGGACTTCCACTGTAGGTGGCTTTTAGAAATCTGTCCCTTTTGTTCGCTGTGAATGAGAGTTGTGGATTATATTTGATGGCATTTCTCCTTTAAAGAGCTTTGGGATGAAGCTTAAAAGGCTCACATCTATTTTAACATTGAACAAACACTGAATGCAATACACTGTAGTCTCCTACTGTCTGATTTTTGTTGCTGCTACTGTTGTTTTAAAGTTGTGATCATTTGTTTTGAACCTCAGTCTTCGCTGATTTTATGCTCATTACCGCCGCTGCTAACATTTATTGCTGGCGTGAATGAATTGAGATTTGAGAATGCAAAAAAAAATCTAATTAGCAGAGTTTTAAGGATAATGACAGCCAAATGATATCCTGGTTTTTACCTGGGATGTTCCCTAAAATATTTGAATTCATTATCAAATGATTTTGGGGAGGGTTGGGAAAATCAGAATATTAAAAGTACAAAATTCCGTTAAAAGAATGCTTCTCCGGAGTGAGATATAGAAAGGTGTCTTTAATTCCTCCACAAGGTTTGGTCCTCAAAAGAATTGCTAGACTGTGGCATAGCTGAGTTCAGCAACCATGCATGAGCAGATATTTTATATATTTATTTGGTGATAAGATTATTTTCTTACCAGGTTCCTAAACAACTTACCCCTCAGTTCCTTACTCTGGCACCTCTCGTGTCTGCCAGACTATCTAATGATATCTTATGGGCACAGCCTACAAATCCAGTTTTATGGGGACACCAGGAACTGCTGAATGTTGGGGAGTGGAGACCAAACCAACTATAGGTCTCATCATACTTCATCATCTGAGATAATCACCAAGAGAAGTTCTCTGGAAAGTGCCTCATACAGGTGTGGGGAAACTTAATTTCTTCATCACAGTTAAAGGAGCAGGGAAAAGATGTGGACCATGGAAAAAGAAATGGCTATAGACTGTTTGATGTAATCCTGTTGGTGGTAGCATAGTGAGTTTTTAAAATCACATCATATGTCATTTTCTTTTCTTTAACTTGAGAAACTTCGCAGAATCTGGAAGTAGTTCTCAAATTCAATCCGTGTTTCTACATAGCTTTCTCTGATAAAGGTTTTTCTTTGATTCTTGCTGTAGTTAACCATTGAGTGTTTCATGTCACTGCTGATAATAACAATTATTTCTTAAATAAGTGACAAGTATTGAGAAGATGGGTGGGGAGAAATATGTTGTCTGCATGATATATGCGTTTTTAATTTTATTTATAAAAATGTCCACTTCGTGGTAAGATGATAAATCTGAAATTGTAACTTGGTCGTCTGTAGCCCTGCCCCACTGTCTTTCTCCCAGCCAAATGGAACTAAAGTAGGCTGAAATAAATCAGTTGTAAACTGGATGGTAGTTCAGCATGCTCTTCTTAAGCAGATGGTAACCAAAACTATTCTTACTCAAACTATCTGATTAATATAAATAGCATTTTTCTGACTTTTCCAGTAGATGTTGCTGGAGAGCAAAGAAAAGATCATTTTTGCAGGAAAAAAGAAATGCAATAGACTTAGAAAAGCCAGAGATCCTTCTCCCAAACTCCGCTGATAGCATTTTGAATAATTTTCTAATTAATGAATTATATTGAATCATTACCATGTTCTATAGAAAGCTATTAAGACTTGAGCTCGATTTTAAATATGAAGCCAGACCCCGGGAAAGTTCTAGCTGGCATAGCTGAGTTCAGCAACCATGCATGAGCAGATATTTTATATATTTATTTGGTGATAAGATTATTTTCTTACCAGGTTCCTAAACAACTTACCCCTCAGTTCCTTACTCTGGCACCTCTCGTGTCTGCCAGACTATCTAATGATATCTTATGGGCACAGCCTACAAATCCAGTTTTATGGGGACACCAGGAACTGCTGAATGTTGGGGAGTGGAGACCAAACCAACTATAGGTCTCATCATACTTCATCATCTGAGATAATCACCAAGAGAAGTTCTCTGGAAAGTGCCTCATACAGGTGTGGGGAAACTTAATTTCTTCATCACAGTTAAAGGAGCAGGGAAAAGATGTGGACCATGGAAAAAGAAATGGCTATAGACTGTTTGATGTAATCCTGTTGGTGGTAGCATAGTGAGTTTTTAAAATCACATCATATGTCATTTTCTTTTCTTTAACTTGAGAAACTTCGCAGAATCTGGAAGTAGTTCTCAAATTCAATCCGTGTTTCTACATAGCTTTCGCTGATAAAGGAGTTTCTTTGATTCTTGCTGTAGTTAACCATTGAGTGTTTCATGTCACTGCTGATAATAACAATTATTTCTTAAATAAGTGACAAGTATTGAGAAGATGGGTGGGGAGAAATATGTTGTCTGCATGATATATGCGTTTTTAATTTTATTTATAAAAATGTCCACTTCGTGGTAAGATGATAAATCTGAAATTGTAACTTGGTCGTCTGTAGCCCTGCCCCACTGTCTTTCTCCCAGCCAAATGGAACTAAAGTAGGCTGAAATAAATCAGTTGTAAACTGGATGGTAGTTCAGCATGCTCTTCTTAAGCAGATGGTAACCAAAACTATTCTTACTCAAACTATCTGATTAATATAAATAGCATTTTTCTGACTTTTCCAGTAGATGTTGCTGGAGAGCAAAGAAAAGATCATTTTTTTGCAGGGAAAAAAAAGAAATGCAATAGACTTAGAAAAGCCAGCGAGTAAGATCCTTCTCCCCAAACTCCGCTGATAGCATTTTGAATAATTTTCTAATTAATGAATTATATTGAATCATTACCTTTTATGATGTTCTATAGAAAGCTATTAAGACTTGAGCTCGATTTTAAATTATGAGATTGTTCTCCTTAGACCCTATATATAATGCCTGTTTGCTGTTTTCCGTTTTTAAAAAATCAAGTTAACTGCACATTACTATTCAGAACATTTCATCCCTGAATGCTAAAACCCTTTAACATGCAAATATGATGTCAGAGGAGGAACTGAAATAGAATACCCTGAGAAGAGTAATGATCAAACGCATTATAAAAATATGCACCAGTTGCCAACATGTAATGAAATATTAAGAAATTAAAAGCATGCAACCTCTAAAGTAATAGAATTTCATTGCTCTGAGACTGTTTTCCCACTGAATATTAAGTACTTAATAGCTCTCTCCGTTAAAAAACAATCGAAAACCTACATGGTTTGTTACGGAAGTTCCTTTATTATGTGATTTTGAAAAATTAGCCCAATAGGATTCTTCTCTGACTAGGAAATATAATTAACATTGGTTCTTAAGTGCCAAATTTCCAAAGCAAAAGCCACAAGGCTTGATGGACAAACTAGGACTGCAGAGAGCAAGCATGAGCGCTAGAAGCTGAGGGGACCCACGCTGGAACTCTCTGCTGGTAATCACTCTGATAAAATGACAAAGACATCCCAGGAGAGCCCAGGATTCTAGTACCCAGACACAAACTGATGCAATTTCAGGCAACCCATGACCTCAATGTATGGGAGTGTTTGTTTTTAGAAATGATCAATTCAACAATTTCTATTGTGAAAGAGAAGTGTATATAATTTTTCCAGTGTATACAGGCCCTTGGCTCTTACAAAAGCACGTTCAGTTAAGACACCCTTTGTGGCAGAGCTTTCAGTTTTTCTTACCTTAACCAGTCCAGGCTCTTGCCTGGTGCATTTTTCTTTTTACACTGAAGTCCTCCTTTGTCAGTTTTCATTCCTGAGGTGTGAAATGCTCCATAGGATGTTTTGATTTAACACCCATTCATTTCTCTTTACTGGGAGGAACAAGCTTACATTTAGAAGGCACGGGTGTCATCTACTCCTATTTTATAATTAGCACTGTAGGTCCACTTGGGTAAGGTTGCTTCAGATTTTTTTTTACTTTGATTCAAATACATGTTTTTTGTTTGACCCATAGTGATTTTTTTCTCTCTGTCTTTAAATAAGAAAAGCTTTACAGTTCTGCACAAGAATTTGGTTTCTTTCTCTGCTGGATTTGCTTTTCACTTTTGGTGTTCTGTTTTTCATTGTAACATCAAGCCCGACTCTACTCGAAGCACCCTGAGTTGGATGTGCCCCTCAAATGTGTGTCCGTATAGCAAAAAAAAGTCTGTCCTGTTCATGAGAACCTTGGGAAAACAGAAGGTGCCGACAAGCCCAGGAGAATTACCTAGTGGGTTAAAGTGTGCTGGTTGGCCCTGACTCTTTCTTTAGGAGAGCAGAGAAGGAAAGGTCGGGGCAGGTTGAGGAGAACCTGAAGATGGTCACCTTTGAATCAGAAAGTGAAAGGTGAAAGCACAAAAGGCAAATGCAGAGGGGTCCTATGGACAGTCACACCAAAGTAAGTGACCAATGCCAGTACGTGAGAGCCTCAGATAGGGATAGCAGACATTCAGCAGTCACTAGGAAGATGTTCTACAGTAGTTGTCTGCTAGGTGGGTCAGGGAGGAGTACAATAATGGGTCCCTACTGTGCTGCTTGCCCCTAGATAGTGATGTTAAAATGCTTATTTAGGGTCCATTTCCTCTCCCATTCAATTGTGACCATCTAGTTGAATGTTATTTTTAGTTTCTAGGGATGTTGTAGAAAACACAGTGAAAACCTTTAGTCTTGAGGCTGGAAGCCAGTAAATAATCTATTACATTATTCTATACGTGGGTGGTAAGGTTGAGGAACACCATCCAAGGAAGGGAAAGGGACTGGGAGAAATGCCTTCCTGTGGTAATTATTGCCATCTCTTAAATGGACTGTAGATGTCACGCCCTCATTAGGCAGGGATTTTGTGTATATGCTTTTGTTTTCATAAGAAAAACCTTCACCATTTGTCAGAGATGATACCTGTGGTTTAGAGGGTGTGGTAGTCTCTCTGTATTTTGAATGTTAGGCTCATCTCCAGTTTCCTGATATGGACTTGAACACTGAGGTTTTTTGAAATGCTCCATAGGATGTTTTGATTTAACACCCATTCATTTCTCTTTACTGGGAGGAACAAGCTTACATTTAGAAGGCACGGTGTCATCTACTCCTATTTTATAATTAGCACTGTAGGTCCACTTGGGTAAGGTTGCTTCAGATTTTTACTTTGATTCAAATACATGTTTTTTGTTTGACCCATAGTGATTTTTTTCTCTCTGTCTTTAAATAAGAAAAGCTTTACAGTTCTGCACAAGAATTTGGTTTCTTTCTCTGCTGGATTTGCTTTTCACTTTTGGTGTTCTGTTTTTCATTGTAACATCAAGCCCGACTCTACTCGAAGCACCCTGAGTTGGATGTGCCCCTCAAATGTGTGTCCGTATAGCAAAAAAAAGTCTGTCCTGTTCATGAGAACCTTGGGAAAACAGAAGGTGCCGACAAGCCCAGGAGAATTACCTAGTGGGTTAAAGTGTGCTGGTTGGCCCTGACTCTTTCTTTAGGAGAGCAGAGAAGGAAAGGTCGGGGCAGGTTGAGGAGAACCTGAAGATGGTCACCTTTGAATCAGAAAGTGAAAGGTGAAAGCACAAAAGGCAAATGCAGAGGGGTCCTATGGACAGTCACACCAAAGTAAGTGACCAATGCCAGTACGTGAGAGCCTCAGATAGGGATAGCAGACATTCAGCAGTCACTAGGAAGATGTTCTACAGTAGTTGTCTGCTAGGTGGGTCAGGGAGGAGTACAATAATGGGTCCCTACTGTGCTGCTTGCCCCTAGATAGTGATGTTAAAATGCTTATTTAGGGTCCATTTCCTCTCCCATTCAATTGTGACCATCTAGTTGAATGTTATTTTTAGTTTCTAGGGATGTTGTAGAAAACACAGTGAAAACCTTTAGTCTTGAGGCTGGAAGCCAGTAAATAATCTATTACATTATTCTATACGTGGGTGGTAAGGTTGAGGAACACCATCCAAGGAAGGGAAAGGGACTGGGAGAAATGCCTTCCTGTGGTAATTATTGCCATCTCTTAAATGGACTGTAGATGTCACGCCCTCATTAGGCAGGGATTTTGTGTATATGCTTTTGTTTTCATAAGAAAAACCTTCACCATTTGTCAGAGATGATACCTGTGGTTTAGAGGGTGTGGTAGTCTCTCTGTATTTTGAATGTTAGGCTCATCTCCAGTTTCCTGATATGGACTTGAATGAGTTTTTATGATCCTCAAGGCTTAATTTCTCTGAAAAAGTGTATACTTTCTTTGTTGGAATTAATTGCCTCCCTGAATGGCCCATGTGTCACTGATTTTCTATAAACCTGACTGACATACCTTGAACTGAGAGATATCTAGAATATTTGCCTGAAGCTTAGTTGTGGAGACTCCTCTAACCATTTAACGGAAGTTTCAGTATTAACATATAAGATGTTTTCTTGCATCTGATAGACTTCATAAAGAGGAGTGAAAATAATTATCGGCGTAATTAAGTAACTGCAGTGCCACCCTTTTCTTCAGAAATTGATTTAAACAGCCTATTCCCATAGACAGGGTGACCAACGCCACCTCAGAACCGAGCTGTAGATGAGTGCTCTGCCTTGTCCTCCAACCACTTTAATCTAATTTGTTCCATTTGCTTTTCCAAGCTTTTCATCTTCCCACCATTTTAATACCATCAGAGATGGGGGCTGCCCATGACATTCAAACTTGACATTATCAAACACAAAAGGCATCACTCAGACACTTGACTGCATTACAATGCAAAGGAAAAAAATAGATCCTAAAGGCTTAGAAATTATTGTTTCGTACCTTGAATGTAGGTGGATTTTTTTTTTCCTGCTTTTTTCATTCTGTCTCATTTGACTGTTTTGCTTCTGTGTGTTTTCCGAGAGTACTAGAAACCCAGAAAACTTAGCATTCACTAATCCACAGCATACACATCCTTATGTTCATTGGAGGGATGTGTATTAATACAAAGGAATTTACAATGCTATTACTATCTGTTATTTGCTAGTCACCAACCACTTCTGGAGGCAGTGCCAAAGTTGAACCTTGAACTGGAGCTGGCTTTTCACTGCTGCCAACAGTACTTCTGGCTGTCAGTTGACTGTGGCCAAACCTTTTTCCTGACTCACACTTCAATGGTCATTGCAGTAATATTATTGCTGGGTAGACCAGATATCTGTCAAATCCATAGTCGTCCTGTATTTGTTTACCTATGAAATCTTGGTGTCTCTGTTGAGATAGAGGGGAGGGATTCTTAAAGTTATATGCATTTATTTGTACCTCCCTTAGTTTGCTATCCTGAACTTTCTATTCAAAGACAATTTACCCCCATAGGTAAGACAACATTCATGAGCTGAACAAACAGTGTTATCAGATTGTGGTAGATTGCTTCAGTAGCATTCCCTCATGCATAGAGATTGGATGTACTGTAAAGCTCTGTAAAACAGCCAGCTACATGGTCTCCTACAGGTTTAATATACTTCTGTCGCCTTGTTCTTGGGAAGGATTTCTGTAATTGGAGACAGTCTAGCTAGGAGAACTTTTTAAGCTGTTGGAGGCTGAAATACAAGTTTTTGAGAAATGTTACTTTCTAGGCTTGAAACTGAGTCCGTGACAAATTTCTCTTAACTGGACAGAATCATTATTGCAGATGTAGACCAGTCTTGATTATCCAGAATTTGGATTCCAGCATAGGGATTATTCATATTTCTTCTCTGGTTCCCTTGGCTCTCACTGCCTGATGTGCATCATTTTTCTAGTCATTGGCACCTCTGCTAATGGTATGGAAAGGCATGTTTGAGCGGGAAACTCCAAACCTCTGAATTTCCCTTCCAAAGAGTAATTACATAAAAAGCCTAAGTGGTACCTTTTTTTGAAATTATTCACTAAAATTGACTGACAAAATTTTCATCTGGGGTACCCTCTTTCTATTTACAAGTGGTGGTTTATTATAGCTGTTAAAATGTCAATATTTTATCCTCATGCTTAAGAGACAAACAGTAAATCCAGTAGCCTGAATGATGCCAAGTAATTGGTTTCATTGTTCTGGCTTATATCATTCCCCTGCCTCACCACACAAACAGTGATCATTTTGAATTAACTGGTTGGATAGCATGCCTAGATGGAATTGTATAAGGCCACTGAATCAAACATGTATTTGGACGGGTAATTTTTGCATCAAGTACAAAAGTGAATTATTGGTACCTAAACCTAAGTTAATCTTCAACTCCAGTCTTCTCTTTATTTCCTGACTCACACTTCAATGGTCATTGCAGTAATATTATTGCTGGGTAGACCAGATATCTGTCAAATCCATAGTCGTCCTGTATTTGTTTACCTATGAAATCTTGGTGTCTCTGTTGAGATAGAGGGGAGGGATTCTTAAAGTTATATGCATTTATTTGTACCTCCCTTAGTTTGCTATCCTGAACTTTCTATTCAAAGACAATTTACCCCCATAGGTAAGACAACATTCATGAGCTGAACAAACAGTGTTATCAGATTGTGGTAGATTGCTTCAGTAGCATTCCCTCATGCATAGAGATTGGATGTACTGTAAAGCTCTGTAAAACAGCCAGCTACATGGTCTCCTACAGGTTTAATATACTTCTGTCGCCTTGTTCTTGGGAAGGATTTCTGTAATTGGAGACAGTCTAGCTAGGAGAACTTTTTAAGCTGTTGGAGGCTGAAATACAAGTTTTTGAGAAATGTTACTTTCTAGGCTTGAAACTGAGTCCGTGACAAATTTCTCTTAACTGGACAGAATCATTATTGCAGATGTAGACCAGTCTTGATTATCCAGAATTTGGATTCCAGCATAGGGATTATTCATATTTCTTCTCTGGTTCCCTTGGCTCTCACTGCCTGATGTGCATCATTTTTCTAGTCATTGGCACCTCTGCTAATGGTATGGAAAGGCATGTTTGAGCGGGAAACTCCAAACCTCTGAATTTCCCTTCCAAAGAGTAATTACATAAAAAGCCTAAGTGGTACCTTTTTTTGAAATTATTCACTAAAATTGACTGACAAAATTTTCATCTGGGGTACCCTCTTTCTATTTACAAGTGGTGGTTTATTATAGCTGTTAAAATGTCAATATTTTATCCTCATGCTTAAGAGACAAACAGTAAATCCAGTAGCCTGAATGATGCCAAGTAATTGGTTTCATTGTTCTGGCTTATATCATTCCCCTGCCTCACCACACAAACAGTGATCATTTTGAATTAACTGGTTGGATAGCATGCCTAGATGGAATTGTATAAGGCCACTCGAATCAAACATGTATACCTTGTGCGGGTTATCAGGGTTCTTTCTGATAAGTATATTTCTCTGGCATCAAGTACAAAAGTGAATTATTGGTACCTAAACCTAAGTTAATCTTCAACTCCAGTCCTATCTCATTTTCATCATCAGTGACTGCCAGTCAGTCCTTGATAAATTATTTACATTCAGGATTTGACCCTCTGGAGGTCCTCACAGTCCCAAACTACTTTAAGGACTTGACAGCCTCTTAGATCCTGGAATGATGTTGATCTGGTCACTGGCTTTTCCAGAGAGACTGTGATCACAGAGTAGGCATGGACCTTACCAGCCACCTTCCAGTTTTGTGGCGTGTAGGATTCCATGTAGTGCATATTCCTACAAAATCAGAATTTCCCCTCCTGAGTTGTGGCTTGTACATTTTCAAAATCTTGCACTCATATGTGCTACATCATAACAATGTCTTATCAAATAATGCACTCTTCTCTTACACTATCCTGATCTGACACACATGTCTATAAATAATTGTTGCACTTCGGGTGCCTAACTGAAACTCATAAGATGTTTCAGTTTCTAAATTTATTAGGTAATGTAATGTAGGTAACAAAATACATAAAATATAGTATGGTTGACTCAATATAAAGGGAAAAAATGTTATTCTTAATACTAAAAATATTTCTTTGTAACTAGATCAAAACCAAGTTTATTAGAAAGAAATATACTTGAAGTTTTTAAATGATGAAGTGTAGTTGATGATGTAATATAGTAACCAATAGTTATCAGTCCATACTGTAAAATGAAAATTTAAGCAATAATATAGCAGACAAAACTGAAAATAGAGAACCTTGGTAACTATTAGAAAAATCATTGTCAAATCTAGTGATAAGTTGTATATATATATATGTAGGAAATACTTCTTGACATTTATATGTATGTGCACATGCATATGCATACATATGTGTTAATATCTGTCTCTAATATTTTTATCTATAACTCCATCTCTGCACCTGTATCTATATTGATGTTTGTGCCTGTATCTATAGTCAGAGAGAGAAAATGGACATATTCCTAGTGATGCGTAAGATGATTATATTCCTGGTAAATTATCATGTTTATTTCTAGTTGACATAATTAATTTATCACAATATGACACGCAATGTACTAGTTACCAGATGAACCACACATAACTCTTAAGGAGTTTGTGATCTATTCCTGAATTAGCTATTATTTTAAGGTTCAGTGTTTCACTCACAGATATATTTCATAGTTGGAAACACTGAGAGAAAAAATTCAAGAATTTTTAAGCTACTAGTGCCCTCAGCAGAAAGCTCTCAAGTGAACATGCGTTGGCTGGTCAGGAGGTGGATTGGAAAAGAAACACAGCATGCATGATTTGAGGGAAGAAGATCCTCACATAAAGTGGTCTGGTCTCAACTAAAAGTAAATCTGGCTTTATTGGAAAAGCTCGGCTGGCAAGACTAAACTCTCTGTTTCCTCTTGCTGCATATTCCTACAAAATCAGAATTTCCTCCTGAGTTGTGGCTTGTACATTTTCAAAATCTTGCACTCATATGTGCTACATCATAACAATGTCTTATCAAATAATGCACTCTTCTCTTACACTATCCTGATCTGACACACATGTCTATAAATAATTGTTGCATTTGGTGCCTAACTGAAACTCATAAGATGTTTCAGTTTCTAAATTTATTAGGTAATGTAATGTAGGTAACAAAATACATAAAATATAGTATGGTTGACTCAATATAAAGGGAAAAAATGTTATTCTTAATACTAAAAATATTTCTTTGTAACTAGATCAAAACCAAGTTTATTAGAAAGAAATATACTTGAAGTTTTTAAATGATGAAGTGTAGTTGATGATGTAATATAGTAACCAATAGTTATCAGTCCATACTGTAAAATGAAAATTTAAGCAATAATATAGCAGACAAAACTGAAAATAGAGAACCTTGGTAACTATTAGAAAAATCATTGTCAAATCTAGTGATAAGTTGTATATATATATATGTAGGAAATACTTCTTGACATTTATATGTATGTGCACATGCATATGCATACATATGTGTTAATATCTGTCTCTAATATTTTTATCTATAACTCCATCTCTGCACCTGTATCTATATTGATGTTTGTGCCTGTATCTATAGTCAGAGAGAGAAAATGGACATATTCCTAGTGATGCGTAAGATGATTATATTCCTGGTAAATTATCATGTTTATTTCTAGTTGACATAATTAATTTATCACAATATGACACGCAATGTACTAGTTACCAGATGAACCACACATAACTCTTAAGGAGTTTGTGATCTATTCCTGAATTAGCTATTATTTTAAGGTTCAGTGTTTCACTCACAGATATATTTCATAGTTGGAAACACTGAGAGAAAAAATTCAAGAATTTTTAAGCTACTAGTGCCCTCAGCAGAAAGCTCTCAAGTGAACATGCGTTGGCTGGTCAGGAGGTGGATTGGAAAAGAAACACAGCATGCATGATTTGAGGGAAGAAGATCCTCACATAAAGTGGTCTGGTCTCAACTAAAAGTAAATCTGGCTTTATTGGAAAAGCTCGGCTGGCAAGACTAAACTCTCTGTTTCCTCTTGCTGCTGGCAGGTCACAATCCAAACATAGGATCTGTTTGTCTGATATGCACTTTTCTGTGAGTTCTGTATAAGTGAGAAGACAGAGAAAGAGCCATCAACGTACTTAGTATTAAAAGTCTTCTAAGATCTTGTTTGAAAATATATGTAAGCAATCAGAGCACATTTTTCTAAAATGAAATGGGCTTAGGTAGTTAGAATTCTTTCTTTTCAATCTATGTGGTGTTTATGATGTATGCTTCATGTGTTTATAACCACATATCATATGTGATTTATAGACACACACATATAGTCTCTAGAGGTCAGTAGAATATAAGAAATGGGCAAACATCCACATCTAGATGAGACCTAGATATTCTGAAGACCATTTTTCAAATGATAATATAATTATAGTTGACTAATGCCATTAGGAACTAAAATCATGAATCAGTGTTAACAAAAAAGTCATGCCATTGTCATTCCTAAAATGAATCTAATCTATTTATTTTAAGCAAATTTCAGATACATGAACATTTGCATGGCAGGAACCTTGACAGAAACCCAAGCAATAATTACTTTATGATGCTCTATTATCAGACTGAGATTTTTCTACAATATTTCTGAAGATATTTTTAATTTTAACAGAACAAAATAGTAAATTGTTTTTAAACACTTGACTGTTACATCCAAAACACTGTTTCTATCTTAGCTGCCGATTCAGTCTCCTCCACTCTTAGAAACGGATGATTTGATAATTTATATGTTGCAGTTTTACTTGTTCTAAGCACGTAAATATCCCTGATGTGGGAACGGTCTTAGAAAATTGTGATTTATTTTATACATAAAGCTAAAATTGTTGACAGTTCAGCAAATTACTGCCCAGTTGAGCATGTTGATCAAGTCTTTCTCTAGAAAAGTCATACTCAAGAAAGTGTAGAAAACGATAACTCTTAAGGAGTTTGTGATCTATTCCTGAATTAGCTATTATTTTAAGGTTCAGTGTTTCACTCACAGATATATTTCATAGTTGGAAACACTGAGAGAAAAATTCAAGAATTTTAAGCTACTAGTGACCTCAGCAGAAAGCTCTCAAGTGAACATGCGTTGGCTGGTCAGGAGGTGGATTGGAAAAGAAACACAGCATGCATGATTTGAGGGAAGAAGATCCTCACATAAAGTGGTCTGGTCTCAACTAAAAGTAAATCTGGCTTTATTGGAAAAGCTCGGCTGGCAAGACTAAACTCTCTGTTTCCTCTTGCTGCTGGCAGGTCACAATCCAAACATAGGATCTGTTTGTCTGATATGCACTTTTCTGTGAGTTCTGTATAAGTGAGAAGACAGAGAAAGAGCCATCAACGTACTTAGTATTAAAAGTCTTCTAAGATCTTGTTTGAAAATATATGTAAGCAATCAGAGCACATTTTTCTAAAATGAAATGGGCTTAGGTAGTTAGAATTCTTTCTTTTCAATCTATGTGGTGTTTATGATGTATGCTTCATGTGTTTATAACCACATATCATATGTGATTTATAGACACACACATATAGTCTCTAGAGGTCAGTAGAATATAAGAAATGGGCAAACATCCACATCTAGATGAGACCTAGATATTCTGAAGACCATTTTTCAAATGATAATATAATTATAGTTGACTAATGCCATTAGGAACTAAAATCATGAATCAGTGTTAACAAAAAAGTCATGCCATTGTCATTCCTAAAATGAATCTAATCTATTTATTTTAAGCAAATTTCAGATACATGAACATTTGCATGGCAGGAACCTTGACAGAAACCCAAGCAATAATTACTTTATGATGCTCTATTATCAGACTGAGATTTTTCTACAATATTTCTGAAGATATTTTTAATTTTAACAGAACAAAATAGTAAATTGTTTTTAAACACTTGACTGTTACATCCAAAACACTGTTTCTATCTTAGCTGCCGATTCAGTCTCCTCCACTCTTAGAAACGGATGATTTGATAATTTATATGTTGCAGTTTTACTTGTTCTAAGCACGTAAATATCCCTGATGTGGGAACGGTCTTAGAAAATTGTGATTTATTTTATACATAAAGCTAAAATTGTTGACAGTTCAGCAAATTACTGCCCAGTTGAGCATGTTGATCAAGTCTTTCTCTAGAAAAGTCATACTCAAGAAAGTGTAGAAAACGATGGCAGGTAGCTCTGAACTATTTGACAGTGGTTTTCTAGTGCCTCTTACACTCCATTCATGCAAGAGAAAACAGTGTGTCAGGGCTTCAGGTTTCATCTGGATTGAGAAGGAATAATTATCATTTAAACTGAGGTTACTTGCCATGTATTAGAATTTAATATGACTTGCACACGTGAAGATCACTCATACTTGGAACTAGCTATCCATACCCTCTTCCTGTATGTATCCAATTATACCATAGCAGATTGCATTCTTAGCTCAGTTTCCTCCTTGATAAACCCTAGTCCATGGGTTACAAACACAAATGCCCAGAGGGGACTATTGAGCTATAAGACAATAGGAGGTAATGGGCGACATTAAAGATCCATTCTAAATTTAAACACATACAGACACATTCAAACCAAATCTAGGCTGCCTAAACAAAGCCAAACAAAAATCTATAACCGTTTTTAGAGTGGTCATATGAAATAGTAGCAATTTAGGTTTAGAGGGGCTGCAGTCATCAGCAAGAGATCCATCATAGATATTTGATAAATATTTTTAAAATACTTGCAATGAGTTATCTAGTCCTTACTTTGTTGCCAAAGTATTAAATGAGAAAGATACAATATACTCACTATCCTCAAGGAATCTGGAATAAATTGGCTTGGCCGAAAAGTTTGTTCAGGTTTTCCATTCCATTTTATGGGATAACCCAAAATGAACATTTTGGCCAGCCCAATAATTGGATACCACCAAGACATCCTCTCTCTTGCCTCTTTGCTCTCTCATCTGCTCTCTTTAGCTTTTATCATTTTGATGCTCAAGACTGCCAAATTTTTTCAGAACAAAATAGTAAATTGTTTTTAAACACTTGACTGTTACATCCAAAACACTGTTTCTATCTTAGCTGCCGATTCAGTCTCCTCCACTCTTAGAAACGGATGATTTGATAATTTATATGTTGCAGTTTTACTTGTTCTAAGCACGTAAATATCCCTGATGTGGGAACGGTCTTAGAAAATTGTGATTTATTTTATACATAAAGCTAAAATTGTTGACAGTTCAGCAAATTACTGCCCAGTTGAGCATGTTGATCAAGTCTTTCTCTAGAAAAGTCATACTCAAGAAAGTGTAGAAAACGATGGCAGGTAGCTCTGAACTATTTGACAGTGGTTTTCTAGTGCCTCTTACACTCCATTCATGCAAGAGAAAACAGTGTGTCAGGGCTTCAGGTTTCATCTGGATTGAGAAGGAATAATTATCATTTAAACTGAGGTTACTTGCCATGTATTAGAATTTAATATGACTTGCACACGTGAAGATCACTCATACTTGGAACTAGCTATCCATACCCTCTTCCTGTATGTATCCAATTATACCATAGCAGATTGCATTCTTAGCTCAGTTTCCTCCTTGATAAACCCTAGTCCATGGGTTACAAACACAAATGCCCAGAGGGGACTATTGAGCTATAAGACAATAGGAGGTAATGGGCGACATTAAAGATCCATTCTAAATTTAAACACATACAGACACATTCAAACCAAATCTAGGCTGCCTAAACAAAGCCAAACAAAAATCTATAACCGTTTTTAGAGTGGTCATATGAAATAGTAGCAATTTAGGTTTAGAGGGGCTGCAGTCATCAGCAAGAGATCCATCATAGATATTTGATAAATATTTTTAAAATACTTGCAATGAGTTATCTAGTCCTTACTTTGTTGCCAAAGTATTAAATGAGAAAGATACAATATACTCACTATCCTCAAGGAATCTGGAATAAATTGGCTTGGCCGAAAAGTTTGTTCAGGTTTTCCATTCCATTTTATGGGATAACCCAAAATGAACATTTTGGCCAGCCCAATAATTGGATACCACCAAGACATCCTCTCTCTTGCCTCTGTGGTCTCACATCTGCTCTCTTGAGCTTTTACATCCTCCATTCCCTCTCTACAGAATTCCTTTCAGTCCTTCCAGCTTTCATAATTGTGCCTTTGCAAGTGTTCCTCTCTGACACACCAGCTTGCCCTGGCTAAATTCTATTCCTCCTTTAGGTCTCAGGTTAAGTGCTGATTCCTCCCAGGTGTTTTCCTGGACTATCCCTCCCTAACCCTAAATTTAGAGCTCCTGTTCTGTAACCCTATAACAATGACTAACCTTATTGTTCGCCTTTTATAGAACCGCCTGTCTCCTCGTCCACACACCCATCATCTATTAAGTTCAGCAAAGACAGGAACCATGTGATCTAGCATGTCCATGGTGTATGGTGAAACCTAGTAAAATATTAGGCAGCATAAAGTTTATTTAATTATTATCTCCTGAATAGCTGTTTTAAATACATAACTAATCACAAGGCATTGATAAATTTAAAAAGAAGTTTTCACATCTTCAAGAAACTGAAAAGGATTGACATCCTTGTTTGATCTCAGACAAGGACAGGTTCAAAGTGGCCCCAAGTGTTAGCTTTCTTTTTTTGCTTCTTCTTATCTACCTTGAAATAATCCAGGGACCAGAGGAGAACCCTTGTTTTAGTTGGAGGAGGGTGTACATGTTAGAGCTGTGGTTTGCACACTTATCTCTGATCAGGGACAATGGACCTGTCCTGGGCGAACCCTAACAGCAGCGACTCCATCTCAATACTCTAGTGATTCGCTTAGGGTGTGGAACTTGGTTATTGGAAGTAGACCATGGACTCTGGGCAATGTCACTATGAACATGGATGAGATTGCTCAGTAGGAGACACTTTGCTGGGAAACAAAGCCAAACAAAAATCTATACCGTTTTAGAGTGGTCATATGAAATAGTAGCAATTTAGGTTTAGAGGGCTGCAGTCATCAGCAAGAGATCCATCATAGAGCAATGAGTTATATAGTCCTTACTTTGTTGCCAAAGTATTAAATGAGAAAGATACAATATACTCACTATCCTCAAGGAATCTGGAATAAATTGGCTTGGCCGAAAAGTTTGTTCAGGTTTTCCATTCCATTTTATGGGATAACCCAAAATGAACATTTTGGCCAGCCCAATAATTGGATACCACCAAGACATCCTCTCTCTTGCCTCTGTGGTCTCACATCTGCTCTCTTGAGCTTTTACATCCTCCATTCCCTCTCTACAGAATTCCTTTCAGTCCTTCCAGCTTTCATAATTGTGCCTTTGCAAGTGTTCCTCTCTGACACACCAGCTTGCCCTGGCTAAATTCTATTCCTCCTTTAGGTCTCAGGTTAAGTGCTGATTCCTCCCAGGTGTTTTCCTGGACTATCCCTCCCTAACCCTAAATTTAGAGCTCCTGTTCTGTAACCCTATAACAATGACTAACCTTATTGTTCGCCTTTTATAGAACCGCCTGTCTCCTCGTCCACACACCCATCATCTATTAAGTTCAGCAAAGACAGGAACCATGTGATCTAGCATGTCCATGGTGTATGGTGAAACCTAGTAAAATATTAGGCAGCATAAAGTTTATTTAATTATTATCTCCTGAATAGCTGTTTTAAATACATAACTAATCACAAGGCATTGATAAATTTAAAAAGAAGTTTTCACATCTTCAAGAAACTGAAAAGGATTGACATCCTTGTTTGATCTCAGACAAGGACAGGTTCAAAGTGGCCCCAAGTGTTAGCTTTCTCTTTCTTTTGCTTCTTCTTATCTACCTTGAAATAATCCAGGGACCAGAGGAGAACCCTTGTTTTAGTTGGAGGAGGGTGTACATGTTAGAGCTGTGGTTTGCACACTTATCTCTGATCAGGGACAATGGACCTGTCCTGGGCGAACCCTAACAGCAGCGACTCCATCTCAATACTCTAGTGATTCGCTTAGGGTGTGGAACTTGGTTATTGGAAGTAGACCATGGACTCTGGGCAATGTCACTATGAACATGGATGAGATTGCTCAGTAGGAGACACTTTGCTGGGAACTGGAGATCTGAAGCAGTGCTGCAGAGGGAAGGAGTATTGATTTCTTTTTACTTGGGTCTAGGATACTCACTTCTTATAAGGGTCTTCTTCCACTGAGTCATCCTTCCATACTGTGCTTTCCTCTTCATCTCCTCAGATGTGCGATAAAGTCTTTGAGTTCTCTTATGTGGTAAGATGGAGTTATCTCTAGTTACTTGTGAATGAAAGTCCCTTATAGGGGTCAACCTTCCTTTAACACCCTGAGACTTATGTTTGTATCCCAAAGAGGAGATTTCCCAGATTCTTACTCTATCATGCTCTATAGAGGAACACTTTTAAAGGACTGAGTAGTTTCTAATGTCAGCACACCCAATTCACTTCTCCTTGGTATTTAGTTGTTTGTTTCATTGGTTAGTTGCTTGTTGAGGTATGGTTAAGCCATACCTCAAAGTAGAATGTTATTCCTGAAAATCGGTTAAGAATGGATTTGGAATTGAAAAGTGGATAACTTTAATCTTTCATGACTTTAACTCAGCTACATTCCAGGTATTATTTTAATTTGCAGATGTATAATGAGTTTGGGGAGAGCTGTGAGGAATATGGTAGAAAGTATTTTCAGATACAGTATCTTATTATTATTTTAGATTAGCTTCTGCCTTTCTCATATAGCCCCATACTCACTGTCATTTATTTGTATATAAAAAGTATAAAATGAGGGCTTCCCTGATGGTCCAGTGGGTAAGGACACTGCCTTGCAGTGCAAGGGGTGTCAGTTCGATTCTTGGCACTGGAAGATCCCACGTGCTGCAGAGCGGCTGGACCGATGTGTCCCAACTGCCAAACCAGAGCTTTGAAGCGCATGCACCCAGAGCCGGTACTTGGCAATGAGAGAGGCCACTGTGATGGGAGGCCCACACAGGCCAAAGAACAAACATGTATGGAAATAAATGAAAGACCAATAGAAGTGGCCAAAACAAAAAATTATTTTAAAAAAGTATAAGATGAGATTTTCTCCATATATTTATAGGATGAAAGCAGCTTTGGAACTACATTATTCAGAAAGAATAATGAACATTTTAGAAAGAACTAAAGCACACGTGATATAGCATGGAAGCTGATGGGAGAGCTGGCTATTATTCTACACTTTGGTAATATTTGCTCTGTATTTTCTGGGATTTTCTCTTTTAGTATTGTGTCAGGGAAGTTAAAAAGAGGGACATGTGGAGATTAATACTAAATCCTTTTCTCCATCGCTGGTGAAAATTTAAGAAACCCACACATCAAAATATTTCCTAAAAGTTCATTGTTTTTCTGTATTATACAAAAGCATGAACAGCTTTGTAGTCATCTTAATTCTTTTAATAACAATTTAATGCAAATGCTATACAAATAGCACAATAATTTTTAAATTTATACTAATGAACATTCAAAGAGTAGTCAATATAATGTCCCCCTGACCATACACATATTAAGTGCTTTGAGTTCACTACTGTAACTTCTGTTTTAATGTTTTACATGTACCTTCTTACCCCAGTTTTTGCTTCTCTAAGGATAATGTCAGGATGCCTGTTTCTGCCTCACTCTCCCTTTTCTCCTCAGAGTGTCCTGTTACATTCTCTCAGACCGCTTTCATAGGAAATCTGAATGCCAAAAATGGTTTATATTTTCTGTAGAATAAAAAAGAACGTTTTTAGAAAAACAAGGTAATTCTTTGAAAAGTGGAATGCACTTGTCATGAGAAACTATATTCCACTTGTAAAGAATTAGAACCATCATAACAATCATAACATCCCTCATTTCCAAAGCATTCTAAAATGAGAAATAATCATCAATGTTCGAGTAAAATATAGATTTTTCAATTTATTAAATGTTTCCTTCACAAAAGGATATGCAGTTATAAAAATGACCTTTGCTTTTAACTCCCACGTGCTGCAGCGGTGATGTCCCAACTGCCAAACCAGAGCTTTGAAGCGCATGCACCCAGAGCCGGTACTTGGCAATGAGAGAGGCCACTGTGATGGGAGGCCCACACAGGCCAAAGAACAAACATGTATGGAAATAAATGAAAGACCAATAGAAGTGGCCAAAACAAAAAATTATTTTAAAAAAGTATAAGATGAGATTTTCTCCATATATTTATAGGATGAAAGCAGCTTTGGAACTACATTATTCAGAAAGAATAATGAACATTTTAGAAAGAACTAAAGCACACGTGATATAGCATGGAAGCTGATGGGAGAGCTGGCTATTATTCTACACTTTGGTAATATTTGCTCTGTATTTTCTGGGATTTTCTCTTTTAGTATTGTGTCAGGAAGTTAAAAGAGGGACATGTGGAGATTAATACTAAATCCTTTTCTCCATCGCTGGTGAAAATTTAAGAAACCCACACATCAAAATATTTCCTAAAAGTTCATTGTTTTTCTGTATTATACAAAAGCATGAACAGCTTTGTAGTCATCTTAATTCTTTTAATAACAATTTAATGCAAATGCTATACAAATAGCACAATAATTTTTAAATTTATACTAATGAACATTCAAAGAGTAGTCAATATAATGTCCCCCTGACCATACACATATTAAGTGCTTTGAGTTCACTACTGTAACTTCTGTTTTAATGTTTTACATGTACCTTCTTACCCCAGTTTTTGCTTCTCTAAGGATAATGTCAGGATGCCTGTTTCTGCCTCACTCTCCCTTTTCTCCTCAGAGTGTCCTGTTACATTCTCTCAGACCGCTTTCATAGGAAATCTGAATGCCAAAATGGTTTATATTTTCTGTAGAATAAAAAAGAACGTTTTTAGAAAAACAAGGTAATTCTTTGAAAAGTGGAATGCACTTGTCATGAGAAACTATATTCCACTTGTAAAGAATTAGAACCATCATAACAATCATAACATCCCTCATTTCCAAAGCATTCTAAAATGAGAAATAATCATCAATGTTCGAGTAAAATATAGATTTTTCAATTTATTAAATGTTTCCCCTTCACAAAAGGATATGCAGTTATAAAAATAGACCTTTGGCTTTTAACTTGGGCTTATTTTACAATTTTTAAAAATGCTTGTGGATTTGTTAATGTTAAATTGGTAATTGTCGATCTCTGAGGAGGGGTGTAGCATCTTCAGTCTGAGCTTATTACTGTGTAAAATATGGATTTCCTTTACCCTAATGGCCTCTGAATCCTATTACCATCCCATTAGAGAGTGTGGGATTTTAGTAATTCTGTTGTTGTTTCCAGTGGGCAGTGCATATAATGGGGAAGGGCAGGGGTTAATGCAATTCATCTCTTTTAATACTTGTAACTCCGAGTCCCTTATCATTCACTGTGGTTCCATTGAAGTTTCAGCCCACCCTTCTTTCTGTTATCTTTAAGGCCCAATATCATTCTATATGGCTTTCCTAAGTGGAAGAGTTTAGAGAGGGGAGTTTTGGGTGATTTCGTCATGTTCAAAAAGAATTTTAGCTATTAGATTTTCATAAATTGAATATAAATAAGGTGGTGCGTTGGCTTGTGTGAAGCAGGCTGCAGCTCAGAAAGGTTTTCAGTGACTGTCATTGTGCCAAGAATAGTATTGAAATAGCTCTTCAATCAAGATCATTTATAAGGCCTTTTGGAAGGAGAAGCATGAGACAAGCGGGTCGGATCAATGCCCGCTAGTGTTCTGGATATAATGTTTCCATGTGTTGGTAGAGACAGCTGTGTCCTGGGTCCTAACAGTGCTAGAGAGAGGAATTGGAAAAGATTTCAACGTGATAGAAATTAGGTTCCGTTAAAGAGAAGTTTCTGAGCAATGGTAAATTCTCTCTATGTCAGCCATGCTCAGCAGACATACATGCCTGATTACATACCCTTGGTTTTACTCATGAAATTTGTTTTTAGCTAATACAGCTTTTTTTCAGAATAAATATGAACATCAGATTACTTCTCAGGATGTCAAAACAAATTAGTTTCCCACCATGATGCAGTGAAAGGTGTAACTATTTTCCCTTTTTATGTCAGAAAGCATTACTGGGGCTGGGAAATTCCCACTTTTTCCCTTTTAGCCTGAGAGCCTGGTGGTTTGCAAAGGTCTAGTTTAATGCAGAAGCATGGTCACCTAGAGCTCCAGCACTCCCCTCTGCTGTCATTAATGAGAATCACATGCTGAGATCCTAAGAGGCATCTGAACTCAGAAAAAGGCAGGGAATGGCAGGAGGTGATCAAACCGTTTCAATCTCTTGAAAGTGAGTGATATTCCCAGGGCTTATTGTTCACCTTCTCAGAGAATTAAGTTTCCATATGTTTCATCAGAAATGGAATGAGTGTGCAACCTAATTGCAACATGACAAGTGTCTGCTGGATGACATGGTAGAAAACACTGGTGTTTGAGGGCATGTTTCTTCTTCATGTTCTAAATATCATGGTTTCCCACCTGGTTATAGCTCCTAACCTAAGCCTGCTGGGGATGTTTAGATGTAGTGCCTTGATGCAGCGTCACTTGCATGTTTTTGTAAATATTCATCCACTAAGTTATTCCTTAATTTGCGATAGCATTCTTGTATTTCCCACAGACTGTGATATTGTTTCTTTTCATCAATGTGGTGGGTTGAGTGAAATTTATTTTGGAAGGTAATTATGTAGCCACAGGCATAGTTAGTTTTCGTTTCAATGAACTGATATGAACAAGCCTTGTTTAAAGATATTATTTTCTTTTGGTCTTTAGTTTCAAATCACTTTTGTTACCACAATCACTTGGGAAGCTCAAACAAACAAAAGTGAAATAAAATAAAATCTACTACTGGGACCTACTGATGTAATCGTCTTTTTTAAAAGCAGTATACCTTGAAACCATTTGCTGAAAATTGCTAACCCCCTGTAAAAGACATGTAGAACCTGTGTAGAATTATTTAAAGTTTCATAAAGGACACTGTGGAGGATTCTGGTTATTCAGTAATTGCATTTGTGTCTGGGTCCTATTTAAGTCATCTTGTCTCTTTGTTCTTGAAACTTTCCTTCTGATCTTTCTATCTGCCAAGAAACATAAAGATCAGATGACACAAATGTTTCTCTGGATGAGAGAATGATGTATCATCTTTCATATCTTCATAAAGCCATAAACTTTTCAGTGTTCCCTTAATGCATAATATACACATTATTTAACATTTGTTAAATATCAGCAAATCAGTAATGAAATTCCTTGGTTCTAAAAAAAATCTGGTTATCAGAATTTAAAAATAAATGCAAATTATTGCAAGGAAGAGAGGAATTTTGAATATCACATTTTATACCATATTCCATTCTAAGTTTTCTTGGCTACACACTGTCTAATGAGTTTATGATAGCAATAGAAGTCAGCAAATTTATTTAAAAATGTGTTTTATAACTATAAAAGAATAATGGTCCATACATAAAATTCAGAAAAATAAGCATAATAAAAATCACCCATAATCTCATTCAAATCTAGTTATTAATCCACATAAACAAATGAATATTAAGAATCAAGATTTTGTCTCACACATTCATTGTTGCACCTTGGAAATTCTCTCATGTATTAAATAACACTCACAAACATTAATATTCATGAAAGTATGTGCCTTAAAAATATACCATGATTTAAAAGGTAATTTTTATTAATTGTGTGATTATAAAATCTAATTATATACTTATTATAAAATAACTTGGAAAAATATACAGGTGAAAAATGATTTTGCATTTTTAATGCTATATAAAAAATACTGATAATAGTTTCATCTGTCCTTTTGGTTATTTTACCTATATAATAAGTAATCATAATAATTTTTAAAATTGTTATTTCTATTGAGACTATATACTTTATTTTTTAATTTACTCACTCCACTTCATTTCCACTGACTTTTCTGCTTGATTTCATGTTGCTAAAAACAAAGTCAGTTCTGTTTCTGTATAACTAGCTTTATTTTTAGGGTAAACTTTTGCCTGTCATATTCACCACTAATATTTTACCCTAGTAATTTTTTTATTTTGTTTTGTTTTTCACATGAAGCTATTTAAAATCTTCATATAGTAAAGCTTTCTAATATTTTAGCTATCTTGAATCACTTCTCAGCTTTATAAGAATCCCCATTATAAGGTCCAATAGATAGGTACTATTCTAGTAATTAAAAAATTGTTAGTAACATTAAAAATTTTAATCCATTTAAAAATTTTTTATGTGTCGGGTAAGTTCCCCTCAAAGTTAATCTATTATCAGAATTTTCATCTGTAGTCTATATTAAATCTCTTGTGCAATACAATATATTTAAGGACCTTCTGCTATATATATATATATTTTTGCACTGTTACTGTTATACTAAATTTCTAGTAATAGAGGAATGTTTTCTTCTACTCAGAATGTAATTCTTATTTATTTTTCTTAATGAGTTGATATAATCATGACATTAAAATGTTTAAGCATAGGGCTTCCCTGGTGGTCAAGTAGGTAAGGTTACCACCTTGCAGTACAAGGAGCACTGGTTTGATCCCTGGCCTGGGAAGATCCCATGTGCCACGGAGTGGCTGGACCGATGTGTCCAACTACTGAGCTGGAGCTCTGGAGCGCATGCGCCCAGAGCCGGTGCTCTGCAACAAGAGAGGCCACTGTGATGGGAGGCCCACACAGACCAAAGAACAAAGATAAATAAATGAAAGATCAGTAGAATTGGCAAAAAAAAAAAAAAAAAGTTTAAGCGTGTATTTATAACACTTTGAATTCAATTTGATGAAATTTTGAACCTAATTAATTCACTTTTATGCATATATCAAACAGTAGGAAATGTTACCATCTTCGACCATATTTTTCTCTTTAATGTGAGGCTTTTATAAATGGTAATTCCTTTCTTTGCTGTTTTATCCAACAAAGTATTTCTACCTTTTTAAATATCAGGGTTTGTTGTTTTTACTTATTATTCTCTCATTTGTCTTAGGCAATTTTTTGGAAATTTCATAAAAAAATCCCTTATGTATTTGCATACAATGATGCAAAAATTGTCTCCTACATTACTATTTTTACTTCTTAGAAAACAATGTATGTCTGTTAAAAAAAAAACACTCATTATAATTATTACGAAGTGCCCAGCTCTGTCTCCTGAACCGTACATAACTGCACAAAATAAAATACTGATTTAACATTGTTGGTCTTTATCCATTTGTGTGTCAGCATTAAATGCATGAAGCAATCTGAACAGTTCTGATTGTTTTAGTTTCCCAAGGGTAGAATTTTCTAACATATCCATAGAAAGTCAGTCCAATACAAAATCTGCAAAGAAATTGTTCCCTAATTAAGTGTTTGAGAAATAATTCATATATAGCCTTTTCTTGGCACATCATAATAACTATTTCATATTAAAAATCTCTGACAAGTTTGACAATAAAACTTGTCTCATCTGTTTGAACCCAGCTTTTCCCAAATTTAGTCAATAAACCTTAACATTTGCTTTTTTATTTATTTTTTGGAGGAAAGGAGCAATTAGTTGACTTGGATGGTTTGTCTTTTGTTATGGGCTCAATGCAATACTTTTCAGTCAGCTCACAAATATATTGAATATTCAAGTGGTATTATTCTTATCAGTTTCAATTTCCAGTGACTCCTGTTTCTTTTAGGTGTGGAATGAAAGACAGTTCTACTCAGATCTTGTGAGGCAAGTCTTTAAGCATTTCTTTCACTGACCATTTACTTAATGGTTAATAATAGTCTGGTTGCAGTAGGCAGTGTTATTCAATCATCATACAGAGTCAGCCTATGCTCCTTTGCAAATAAATTAAGCTTTTTGCAGATCCCGCTTTTTCTGTAAAATGGGGACAGTGTTGTTGCAGGAGATTACAAGCAGCAGAGATAACGCCTATATAGTCCTTACGAAAATTTCTACATAGAGAGGCCACTTACAAAATTATAGTTGGCATTAGACCTAATAATCATTTATATAAAAAAATGAGGACATATTCCTTGCTCTCAAGCACCCTAAGAGTTGGTGCAATAAGAACTAACAAGGTCATAATACTTTGCAACTGACATGTATTTGAATGATATACTATCGAGAAATAGGATGCAAATAAGTGAAAGAAGAGAGAAACGCAGTGAGGGAGCTGAAGTCAGGTGATACAGATGTTCTCAAGACGTGGTTATTCCAGTCTCCAGTATATGACAATCCGGGAGGAGAATTTTACCCTGGTGGAATATGGGAAGCTGCCACAAATTCAGTTCCTTAGCTCCAAGTGCCTGCTTAGTTGGGCTTCTTCTCTGGTAATGGTTTTATGAGATGTGATATTAAAAACATCCCAAAGCTGTGAGTGCCTCTGTGTCCTGTAGACCTCTGATTCATCAGTCCTGCCACCCCTCTTTTTTATTGGAGCACCATTTTACTCCTGGAAGCCCAAGCTCAGCAAGAACAAGGTGGAAATGTTTGAGAAATAATTCATATATAGCCTTTTCTTGGCAATCCTATTTCATATTAAAAATCTCTGACAAGTTTGACAATAAAACTTGTCTCATCTGTTTGAACCCAGCTTTTCCCAAATTTAGTCAATAAACCTTAACATTTGCTTTTTTATTTATTTTTTGGAGGAAAGGAGCAATTAGTTGACTTGGATGGTTTGTCTTTTGTTATGGGCTCAATGCAATACTTTTCAGTCAGCTCACAAATATATTGAATATTCAAGTGGTATTATTCTTATCAGTTTCAATTTCCAGTGACTCCTGTTTCTTTTAGGTGTGGAATGAAAGACAGTTCTACTCAGATCTTGTGAGGCAAGTCTTTAAGCATTTCTTTCACTGACCATTTACTTAATGGTTAATAATAGTCTGGTTGCAGTAGGCAGTGTTATTCAATCATCATACAGAGTCAGCCTATGCTCCTTTGCAAATAAATTAAGCTTTTTGCAGATCCCGTTTTTTCTGTAAAATGGGGACAGTGTTGTTGCAGGAGATTACAAGCAGCAGAGATAACGCCTATATAGTCCTTACGAAAATTTCTACATAGAGAGGCCACTTACAAAATTATAGTTGGCATTAGACCTAATAATCATTTATATAAAAAAATGAGGACATATTCCTTGCTCTCAAGCACCCTAAGAGTTGGTGCAATAAGAACTAACAAGGTCATAATACTTTGCAACTGACATGTATTTGAATGATATACTATCGAGAAATAGGATGCAAATAAGTGAAAGAAGAGAGAAACGCAGTGAGGGAGCTGAAGTCAGGTGATACAGATGTTCTCAAGACGTGGTTATTCCAGTCTCCAGTATATGACAATCCGGGAGGAGAATTTTACCCTGGTGGAATATGGGAAGCTGCCACAAATTCAGTTCCTTAGCTCCAAGTGCCTGCTTAGTTGGGCTTCTTCTCTGGTAATGGTTTTATGAGATGTGATATTAAAAACATCCCAAAGCTGTGAGTGCCTCTGTGTCCTGTAGACCTCTGATTCATCAGTCCTGCCACCCCTCTTTTTTATTGGAGCACCATTTTATCCTCCTGGAAGCCCAAGCTCAGCAAGAACAAGGTGGAAATGTTGGTAAACTCCTTTATCACTTAAAGTCTAGACTATTATAATTTTCTACTTGCGGGTCATCTAAACTGTGTTATTTATAGAATGCAACTTAAGAGTATGAGGCGGCCCAGATCCTTCCTGCATTTTGTCACATCTGCATATTTCAAACCATCAGTTTAGTCCATGGATCGGTTACCCATAAAATTTCACATTGATTGTGGAGTTGTTTTACTCACACAAATGGCCCCTCAGAGATGTGGTTTCATTCTACCTGTATCGTGGATTTTTCTTTCACCAAACCCTGGTCACTTCTGAAGACTTAAGTTTGGAAAGTTTTGATATGTTCAATGAACTTGTGATGAGTATATTAAAAGTTAGGTTGGCAAGCTTTAGCTATTATTATACTTTTTAAGATAAACTATCTTTTATGTCAGGAAAATATGTATTCTTTAAAGATAGGAAAGACATAAATTGCCCTTTTTGTGCATTGTTTTATGTCCAATATTATGGAGAAAATATTGGTTCAGATATTTCCCTGTACACATACAATAAAATGCTTAATAAAATGAGATTTATATCACACTTGATTTAGTAGGTTACTTTTTAAATTGATGTTATTGTAGTCTTTTACATTACTTTAAAAAACTTCATTTTAACTATAGTTTTTCATTTCATAAACATGTGATTTTTTTTTTTTTACATTTAGAAATTATTCCTTAAATAGATATTTATCAGTGTTCACTCTTTGCATGGTCCTGCCCTACTTTCTGAAGGAATACAGTAATAGATAAAAGAGACACAGCCCATGTCCCTGTGGCATTAACCCTCTATTGGAAGCGACTGGAGCTTCTTTCATTTGGAGCTATTATAAAAAAGATGATTTAGGGTCTCAGTTGAATCACTTAGGAATGTTTGATCTAGCCCTTACTCCATTTGTGCTAAGAATACAAGTGTTTTGTGGATTTTTTTTAAATTGTTTTTTATTGTTTAAAGCCTTGGAAAAGCTTTCCACGTTCTCCCGTCTTTTACAGAAATTCTTCTAGTTATGGGCCTCCAATTTGCTCATCTTCATATGGACATAAATTCTACCTCTCTGTTTGGGCTCTTATAAATCAGACTTTTGGGGGGAAACTGTATTGGGGGTTATAAATCCCAGGCTCTTTGCCAAATCCCACTTCGTTGTAAACCTCACCCGTAACCATGGGACTCTAGACACTATTCATTTTTCTAGGCTTATGTCTATCTGGAAAGAGAAGTTGGGAATTAAGTGTTAAATTAAAATATAAATGCTTATTCCTCATCTTGACTCTGAGATTTCTAGATTAACCTTTAGATGATAACATACATATTGTATCCTTTGAGTCTGTTCATTTAGCTCATAGGAACACTTCTAACAACTGGAAAGAATGTCCCCAGTTACAGCTGTTTCTTTTTAGAGTTTTGAGCTAGGTCTTTGCCTTACTGGACATAGCATTTCTGGAATGGGTCCCAGTATAACAGGAATGCTTGCTCCTTTCTTTTCTTTCACCTCGGTAAAACAGGCATGTGAGCAACAGCATCTTAGTCATTCCATGCTCATGTCATAGGGTGATAACCCATGCAGATTTCCAGATGACTCACCTTTCTTGGCTGAAATGTGACTTTTCTCTTGCATATCTAGACGTCTATGTACTATCCTCGAGTTACAGATTCTCTGCCTGATAGAAAGGAATATTGTATAAAACAATTCTAAAATATGTAGTATTTAAGAAGAACTTAAATTCTTTAAATCTGCTAGTAGATTAGAAATCTGGCTTGAAGCATCCACTGCTGAAATTAAACTATATTAAGATCAGATTGTACAATGCCAGGATCCAAATTTCTGTTTCCTTCTGTCTTTAGCCAACCAGTATAGAAGTTGTATTTCTCATTGATGATAGCATATGACTTTGTACCTAAATGTACTATGTGAAATGCAAATTGGAGAAAGCACATGGCTTTTTACTTTAATCTTTAAAATATATAAAATATAAAAATATCATGTTTAATCTAACCAGAATGGGATGTAGTAACTGAACATGGTTCTAGAAATCAAAGTTGTGATAAAATAAGTCTCTTGCTTATAGATACTAGAAATCAGCTACCATCAAGACAGAAATAGTATCTGCATCCAGCTATTGTTCAATACAGATATGTAATCTTTGTGTGTTTTGTTTAATATAAAAGCTGATGTTTTCATTAAGGACAAATAACATTTTTAAACTCTGGAATCAGAGTCAAATGTTCTTAAAGCAATTGTGGTTTTGTGGCATGCTCCAGTATTTATTTTTATAGAGTCAAAGACTCAGTGGAGAGAGAATTGGGTACTTCAGTCTTCTTTCATATGGAAAGAGCTAACATCAAGCTGTGATTGTCTGCCTTCCATCAGAGGCTGATAGATGACCGAAAAGAAAATCCGATCAGTTCACCAATGTCACACTATTTTTGATACACCAAAGTCCTTGCAATTTTACTTACAAATACAGATTAGGAAGTGAAAGACTGATTGGCTATGGCAGTTTTGAAATGCATTATGTTTGTTCTGACCTGAGCTCGAATGAAAATAGAATGATTCCAAACCTCAGAATGGTCCTGAAACTGAAATTACTAATTTGAAACTGCCAGGACTGATCAGTGCAAAATCAAGAAATTCTTTTGAGTCCTTCATTTAGAGAATGTCAATTTCAAGGATTTAAGACAATCATCTCACCTTATTATCAGATAAATCTTCCTTTACCTGGGCAGCTACCATCTTTCAGGACAGCCCCTCACTTAATAAGAAGGAAAGAAAAGGTAAGGACTGGGAGCATAAGTGCTCAAAAGGAAAAGTGAAAAGAGTAGAAATCTGGCTTGAAGCATCCACTGCTGAAATTAAACTATATTAAGATCAGATTGTACAATGCCAGGATCCAAATTTCTGTTTCCTTCTGTCTTTAGCCAACCAGTATAGAAGTTGTATTTCTCATTGATGATAGCATATGACTTTGTACCTAAATGTACTATGTGAAATGCAAATTGGAGAAAGCACATGGCTTTTTACTTTAATCTTTAAAATATATAAAATATAAAAATATCATGTTTAATCTAACCAGAATGGGATGTAGTAACTGAACATGGTTCTAGAAATCAAAGTTGTGATAAAATAAGTCTCTTGCTTATAGATACTAGAAATCAGCTACCATCAAGACAGAAATAGTATCTGCATCCAGCTATTGTTCAATACAGATATGTAATCTTTGTGTGTTTTGTTTAATATAAAAGCTGATGTTTTCATTAAGGACAAATAACATTTTTAAACTCTGGAATCAGAGTCAAATGTTCTTAAAGCAATTGTGGTTTTGTGGCATGCTCCAGTATTTATTTTTATAGAGTCAAAGACTCAGTGGAGAGAGAATTGGGTACTTCAGTCTTCTTTCATATGGAAAGAGCTAACATCAAGCTGTGATTGTCTGCCTTCCATCAGAGGCTGATAGATGACCGAAAAGAAAATCCGATCAGTTCACCAATGTCACACTATTTTTGATACACCAAAGTCCTTGCAATTTTACTTACAAATACAGATTAGGAAGTGAAAGACTGATTGGCTATGGCAGTTTTGAAATGCATTATGTTTGTTCTGACCTGAGCTCGAATGAAAATAGAATGATTCCAAACCTCAGAATGGTCCTGAAACTGAAATTACTAATTTGAAACTGCCAGGACTGATCAGTGCAAAATCAAGAAATTCTTTTGAGTCCTTCATTTAGAGAATGTCAATTTCAAGGATTTAAGACAATCATCTCACCTTATTATCAGATAAATCTTCCTTTACCTGGGCAGCTACCATCTTTCAGGACAGCCCCTCACTTAATAAGAAGGGAAAGAAAAGGTAAGGACTGGGAGCATAAGTGCTCAAAAGGAAAATTAGTGAAAATGAGTCAAAAGACTTTAAGCATTAAAATAAGATGTCTCTTAATCACTTATTATCACAGAAGTGCTAATGTCCTGAGAAATATGTAGCCCAAAGCTGACTTTTGAAATATGGGGAAACTGAGTCCCTAAGAATGGAAGTACGTTACACTGTACATTAATTAGGATAAGGGAGTGGATGAGAACCAACTCTGGATTTTGTCCCTGATCAAGATTTATGAGATGAAATCTAACATCACCAACATCCCCAGGAAACAGGCCCATTTGGAAACAAAAGGTTAATTTTCAAACCAATTACTTTCTCAAAAAATACTAGCCCTCAAGCAATCATGAAATATTTCTTATATTGCTGTTCTCATTAAGGAGAATAAACAGAGAATGGTTGGGATTTCTTTGGTTGTTGAGTATTCCTTTAGCAATTTCCCAGACTTATTTGTGCCTGAGGAAGGCAGCCTCTTATATTGAAACATGACATATAAACTAACAGCTGGTTTTGACATTGAACTTCAGATCTAGGATTGGTAGGAGTGTTTGCACTTAATGTTTGTAATGTACAAATAGATCCTTGTTTGAATCCTCAGCAAGAGCAGGCTTGTGTAAACCCTTCTCCACCATCTCTCCCTTCATCTCCCTCCCTACAAAAAATAAAGGAGGAAAAACTCCATCACAGTCACTAAGCATGGGTATTATTCGAAAGACAGAATGGCTGTTTGGTTTAAGTGTAATTTCAGTGTGTAAATGTTCACAGCTACCTAAGCAGTTAACAGAAGGTGAAACCTCCCTACCTTTATTCAAGTTTCTCCTTTTGATATAAATTCTCCCCGTGAATTCCCAGTGACCCCTATTGTTCTCTAGTGTGATGGTAAGTTGTGTGACAGACGGCTCAGCAACGGCTGGGGTGCTGGGGAAACAGCAACACTAATTTAATGCTTATTATGTGCCAAACTGGCAACTGTCATTATTTCAAGTAGACCTAAAGGACAAAAGTGACATTGCCATTTTCCAGATGAGAAAACTGAGACACTGAAAGACTAAGTAGTTTCTATGGAGCCTCATAGCTCAGAAGTTTGGCTTTCATTCTGCCATATTCCTTTTTGCCCCCTTCTACTAGACTATCTCCACTGAACACTCCCAGAGACATTTAGTTCAAGAATCTCTTGGTCTGATTCCCATTTATTTCATTGTTCCATTGGTGAATAGTAAAAAGAAAATCACTATTTAAGAAGTGCTAATGTCCTGAGAAATATGTAGCCCAAAGCTGACTTTTGAAATATGGGGAAACTGAGTCCCTAAGAATGGAAGTACGTTACACTGTACATTAATTAGGATAAGGGAGTGGATGAGAACCAACTCTGGATTTTGTCCCTGATCAAGATTTATGAGATGAAATCTAACATCACCAACATCCCCAGGAAACAGGCCCATTTGGAAACAAAAGGTTAATTTTCAAACCAATTACTTTCTCAAAAAATACTAGCCCTCAAGCAATCATGAAATATTTCTTATATTGCTGTTCTCATTAAGGAGAATAAACAGAGAATGGTTGGGATTTCTTTGGTTGTTGAGTATTCCTTTAGCAATTTCCCAGACTTATTTGTGCCTGAGGAAGGCAGCCTCTTATATTGAAACATGACATATAAACTAACAGCTGGTTTTGACATTGAACTTCAGATCTAGGATTGGTAGGAGTGTTTGCACTTAATGTTTGTAATGTACAAATAGATCCTTGTTTGAATCCTCAGCAAGAGCAGGCTTGTGTAAACCCTTCTCCACCATCTCTCCCTTCATCTCCCTCCCTACAAAAAATAAAGGAGGAAAAACTCCATCACAGTCACTAAGCATGGGTATTATTCGAAAGACAGAATGGCTGTTTGGTTTAAGTGTAATTTCAGTGTGTAAATGTTCACAGCTACCTAAGCAGTTAACAGAAGGTGAAACCTCCCTACCTTTATTCAAGTTTCTCCTTTTGATATAAATTCTCCCCGTGAATTCCCAGTGACCCCTATTGTTCTCTAGTGTGATGGTAAGTTGTGTGACAGACGGCTCAGCAACGGCTGGGGTGCTGGGGAAACAGCAACACTAATTTAATGCTTATTATGTGCCAAACTGGCAACTGTCATTATTTCAAGTAGACCTAAAGGACAAAAGTGACATTGCCATTTTCCAGATGAGAAAACTGAGACACTGAAAGACTAAGTAGTTTCTATGGAGCCTCATAGCTCAGAAGTTTGGCTTTCATTCTGCCATATTCCTTTTTGCCCCCTTCTACTAGACTATCTCCACTGCGAACACTCCCAGAGACATTTAGTTCGAAGAATCTCTTGGTCTGATTCCCATTTATTTCATTGTTCCATTGGTGAATTTTCTGTGTTAATAGTAGAAGAAAATGTTCAGAGACACTGAGAAATCTCTTCTTCCATCAGGACTCCCTGTTGGATTTAAAGGAAAGAGATCAAGGTTTTCTCCAATAATTGGTTTACCTTCAAAGGGCACAAAACAGGACTAGAAGCAAGGCGCCCCCAAATATATGAAGAGACCAATTCAGAGCCTTTCTTTTCCAAATTCATCTTTTTAAGGGAAAACATCATAGACTTGGTTCTCCAGCTTTCAGACCCCATCCTCTCAGAACTGTGAGGGTTTCGTCTGTGTGAAGTAGAGTCAGGGGCATGTGTTGCTGGGGCATGAAATGCACATTTGAATATCCCTTGAAACATTCTAAGAATAGTTCACTTAATAGATAAAATAGGCCTTGAACATCATAGGGGAGAGGAAGCAGGTGACAGAAGTAATAGTATTATATTATTACTAATATATAGGCACTCATGTTGTTATGTTAAAATTAATATTTTTTGTTATATTTGCTTTAGTGTTTATAATGCTCTAGTATTATTTTAAAGATTATGCATGGTGCTATATTTCAGTATTTCTATAATATTTTCTACAGATCTCTCCGGCCTAACTTATCAGATTTTCCCATAGTTACACATACCACACACACGCACACGCGTACACGCACAGTTCTTACTCTGCTGTACACTTACTACTCTGTACTCATCATCCCAAGATCTCCAGTGCCCAGCATAGTGTAAATAGGCAGGAAATGTTGACGGAAAGACTGAATGAACAAACCTATGAATGACAGGAGGCAATGAGATTACACCCACATGGCATGAGTTTCCAATGCGTTAACCCCCTTGCAGTCAAAGACTGTTCCATGAGATACCCGTCAAGCATGAAGGAGCAAAGTTCCGAAATGCTCAGATATTTCGCTGAGAAAACTGAGACACTGAAAGACTAAGTAGTTTCTATGGAGCCTCATAGCTCAGAAGTTTGGCTTTCATTCTGCCATATTCCTTTTTGCCCCCTTCTACTAGACTATCTCCACTGCGAACACTCCCAGAGACATTTAGTTCGAAGAATCTCTTGGTCTGATTCCCATTTATTTCATTGTTCCATTGGTGAATTTTCTGTGTTAATAGTAGAAGAAAATGTTCAGAGACACTGAGAAATCTCTTCTTCCATCAGGACTCCCTGTTGGATTTAAAGGAAAGAGATCAAGGTTTTCTCCAATAATTGGTTTACCTTCAAAGGGCACAAAACAGGACTAGAAGCAAGGCGCCCCCAAATATATGAAGAGACCAATTCAGAGCCTTTCTTTTCCAAATTCATCTTTTTAAGGGAAAACATCATAGACTTGGTTCTCCAGCTTTCAGACCCCATCCTCTCAGAACTGTGAGGGTTTCGTCTGTGTGAAGTAGAGTCAGGGGCATGTGTTGCTGGGGCATGAAATGCACATTTGAATATCCCTTGAAACATTCTAAGAATAGTTCACTTAATAGATAAAATAGGCCTTGAACATCATAGGGGAGAGGAAGCAGGTGACAGAAGTAATAGTATTATATTATTACTAATATATAGGCACTCATGTTGTTATGTTAAAATTAATATTTTTTGTTATATTTGCTTTAGTGTTTATAATGCTCTAGTATTATTTTAAAGATTATGCATGGTGCTATATTTCAGTATTTCTATAATATTTTCTACAGATCTCTCCGGCCTAACTTATCAGATTTTCCCATAGTTACACATACCACACACACGCACACACGCGTACACGCACAGTTCTTACTCTGCTGTACACTTACTACTCTGTACTCATCATCCCAAGATCTCCAGTGCCCAGCATAGTGTAAATAGGCAGGAAATGTTGACGGAAAGACTGAATGAACAAACCTATGAATGACAGGAGGCAATGAGATTACACCCACATGGCATGAGTTTCCAATGCGTTAACCCCCTTGCAGTCAAAGACTGTTCCATGAGATACCCGTCAAGCATGAAGGAGCAAAGTGAAAGCTGGCACATGGATATCATATGTAGGCTACTGTCTGTTAACTTTCCATTTTTACTTTATATACCAGGAGAGCAGATTGATATTGCATTTTAATTGTGTATATTAGAGGAAGGCATATGGTTACAACATTTTCCTATTTACCTTCTGTAACATGAAATTTGTCATTTTCTTCCCAAAATAAAGGAGGGAAGGGAGAGCGCCTGCTTTTTAACACCAGTTCAATTTTCTCCCGTGTGAAAGTCTCCTGAGATGCGTAATGACTCAATGCCAGGATGATGCTGGCACCCTTTTCTTATTGCCATGGTGATCTCCAGCTCTCCTGAAATCTCAAGGGAGACTATGGTATTTTATATAAAAGCAACTTCAATTTTGGTAATTAAAAAAGCTGGAAGGAATCATTTTTCTACATTTTGCCAGCTTGGGTAAATATGGATACAAACGATGTCTAGGGAGGAAGGAGATGACTGTCCTTTATTAGGTGGGTAACCCCCCGTTAGAAGATAAAAAGCATCATGGAAGTGATGCGTGGGTTATTTACGGCCATTCGGAACACTGCTGCAAATCTTAAAGTGTTCTCGTCACAACCTTCCTCCCAACAGTGATTCTCTTTCCTGGAGTTGCTCGTATTCTAAAATAGAACTGAAGGTATGACTGTCAGAGTATTTTAATGTTGGAAGTACTGTTCTATATATGTAAATGTTGGCAGTTATCAAAGTAAAGGGAAAAAATGATTCTCTTAAACTGGAAATTGGCAAGTTATCATGGTGCTATTTTCGCTACAGATCTCCGGCCTAACTTATCAGATTTTCCCACAGTTACACCTACCACCCACACGCACACACGCGTACACGCACAGTTCTTACTCTGCTGTACACTTACTACTCTGTACTCATCATCCCAAGATCTCCAGTGCCCAGCATAGTGTAAATAGGCAGGAAATGTTGACGGAAAGACTGAATGAACAAACCTATGAATGACAGGAGGCAATGAGATTACACCCACATGGCATGAGTTTCCAATGCGTTAACCCCCTTGCAGTCAAAGACTGTTCCATGAGATACCCGTCAAGCATGAAGGAGCAAAGTGAAAGCTGGCACATGGATATCATATGTAGGCTACTGTCTGTTAACTTTCCATTTTTACTTTATATACCAGGAGAGCAGATTGATATTGCATTTTAATTGTGTATATTAGAGGAAGGCATATGGTTACAACATTTTCCTATTTACCTTCTGTAACATGAAATTTGTCATTTTCTTCCCAAAATAAAGGAGGGAAGGGAGAGCGCCTGCTTTTTAACACCAGTTCAATTTTCTCCCGTGTGAAAGTCTCCTGAGATGCGTAATGACTCAATGCCAGGATGATGCTGGCACCCTTTTCTTATTGCCATGGTGATCTCCAGCTCTCCTGAAATCTCAAGGGAGACTATGGTATTTTATATAAAAGCAACTTCAATTTTGGTAATTAAAAAAGCTGGAAGGAATCATTTTTCTACATTTTGCCAGCTTGGGTAAATATGGATACAAACGATGTCTAGGGAGGAAGGAGATGACTGTCCTTTATTAGGTGGGTAACCCCACGTTAGAAGATAAAAAGCATCATGGAAGTGATGCGTGGGTTATTTACGGCCATTCGGAACACTGCTGCAAATCTTAAAGTGTTCTCGTCACAACCTTCCTCCCAACAGTGATTCTCTTTCCTGGAGTTGCTCGTATTCTAAAATAGAACTGAAGGTATGACTGTCAGAGTATTTTAATGTTGGAAGTACTGTTCTATATATGTAAATGTTGGCAGTTATCAAAGTAAAGGGAAAAAATGATTCTCTTAAACTGGAAATTAAGTTAGACAAGCTTAATTCAGACTCTAGGTTAATCACAGCCTCCCCCCATCAGGAAAGTTCTTACATTAAGAGTTCTTTTGAACTTCATTTGAGTTACTGCGCTCTCCTAGAAAAGCCTCAAAGATTAAAGGGTTTTGTTTCACTTCAGAAGACACTGGAAATTTTTTTAGGCATTCCTTTTGAGGTATGAAATGAGCACTTGGAATAAATGAACATAGAAGCTAACAAAGGACAAACATATATATAGGGGAGAAACCAGGGCTGGTGGAAGAAAAGCAACTTCTTATATCTTTGGTTATCACTTGGTGTCCAGTGTGAGCTGGTAAAGTAAGAGGCAGCTAGAGGTAGGACTCGGGGTCTTTTTGTGTGTATCATTCTATTAGGGCAGCAAATTGTCAAGGGCAAAGAAAGAGAAAGAGTGGAACAATGCTGTTTAATTAGGAACTTTGCACAAATGCAGATTCCCAATTTGCAGATGGGCATTTTAATTGATTTTTTTACAAAACCACCTCCACCTAATGTTTCGCAGTTAAAAATAAACCATATAAATCTCAAGTGCTGCCTCTTGCACATAATTAAAATCTGATTATATCTGAACATTATCAGCAACTCGAAATTAAGAATTTTCTATGGATCTGTTTGACTCCACTGGGGAAAATACTACCAGCAAGGAGTTTGATGGCCCCATGGTAAAACTTAGAAACCTGTTCTCTTATTTTAAATCCCTCTGGGTAAGAGCAGTGACTATGTTGGCTCATGATCGACTTTACTGCCATTTTTAGCTGCAGTGGCCTGAAATAGAAGTAGCCAGATGGTTATGTTGGAGGGTGTTTTTTTTTTTTTTTTTCATTATTATTTGTTTGTTGATTGCTTGTATTTTGTGGTTAGTACAGAGGCTTAGTGATTTTTTTTTAATTGTTCACTGTCTTTTGATTAGTGCAGTGTCCTTATGATAGCTGACAGATGACTTGCTGAGTATAAAAGCTCAGTGAGGTGATTGAGAAGACCATTAAGAGCTTCATTATTTTGTTTTCATTTATAGATACATGGAATCCAGAAAAAAATCTCTTCCCAAGGCCATCTTATTGCACAAATATGTTCATGTTTAGTCTAAGCTAATAACTTTCTCCTTCGGTATTCTGATGAACAATATGTTCCAATATTTGGTGTTTTCATCTTTATCCAGATATGGGATTTCCCCTTTTTTTTCTAGTCATATGCTCTAGAAATCAGACATGGAGATGGATTTGGGCAACAAGTTAAAAAGTTTTTGGTTAGTATCAATAGTATTCACTGTTGTGTGCTGATTCTTTTTTATAAAAGAAAGATCTTTTTTCTTCATGTTTAAGCACCGTTCAAAAAAATATCTACACCATTTAAAAGAGAATATCAGCATCCCCCACTGCGCTGTAGTTTTGCTTTTCCTGAAAATAGATCCACAAATGTCATAAATTAGTCTGCAGATTTTACCTTATTATGCTTCCTCCTTCAAAAAATATGCAGGAAAGTGATTATATGTGGTGTTCAACTCAAGGCTGATGAGTTGGTTGTAATTATCAAGGCAGACATAATGAGATGAAAACAACTCTTTCTCGAGGGCCTCCAAGGAGTATTCAGTCACTATCATAACCCTGTCACGCTGGGTTAACTGTTTTCTGCCCAAGTCGATGTCAACACAATTAATTTCACAGTTTCCTCAGCTGATATGGTTAGAGTTCATTTGCTCATCTAGGCAAGAAGACCCCCATATGTTAAGGGTGAAATTGATTTGCTGGCTTTTTCATAGGCAGATGAAACAATGAAAAAAAAATAGATACTTAATTTGTATTTGTATGAGACCACATGACATTTTTTTCTCTTTTTATGTCCTTAGATGCACAGGCATTGTGATGATTTGCCATTGTCATTTGACATGTATTCCATCATTCAGTCACTCAACAAATGTGTATCAAGCACCAGCATTGTACAAGGCCTGTTGCCAAGCTGTGAGGTTACAGGGAGAGCAAAGCAAAGAACCCTTGTGAACTTGGCCATCCATCTGGGGAGAGAGACAGTATTTAAATAATTATACCAATATATCTAATTAACAGAAAAATGTGAAAGAAAGCTCGATAACTCACAGGGCCCTTGTCATTCATTCTTTAGCTCAGAAATAATAAATGTTTGTCACAGAAGAGTATTCATTAGAACTTTGCACAATGATGGAACTATTCTACATTTGTGTTTTCCAGTAAGACACCAGCCGTATTTAACTGACTGAGGACTTAAAATGTAGGTGGTATGACTGAGAAGTAGAGTTATTAATTTTCTTTAATTTTAATTGATTTGCACTTCAATATAAACAGACACATGTGGGTATTGACTACTAACCTGGATAATGCTTATCTAAAATATAGCATATTATTACCTATATCTATTTTTGCACTTGAAAATGACACTTGCTCAACTAAAAACAGGGCACAGCATGTGTACATTTGATTTATCATTTACTCCCTGTACTATAAGGGACACTTTCAAAGACCAGAAGAATCCACGAGGGAATGGTTGTGTTTTGCATATTTGATAAGAAATGATGAAATAACGCCCTTGATCTTAGTGTGTGAGTAGATTACAAATGCACTTTTAACCCTGTCTACCTGGTGAAAAAGCAGGTTTTTCAACTCAAGGCTGATGAGTTGGTTGTAATTATCAAGGCAGACATAATGAGATGAAAACAACTCTTTCTCGAGGGCCTCCAAGGAGTATTCAGTCACTATCATAACCCTGTCACGCTGGGTTAACTGTTTTCTGCCCAAGTCGATGTCAACACAATTAATTTCACAGTTTCCTCAGCTGATATGGTTAGAGTTCATTTGCTCATCTAGGCAAGAAGACCCCCATATGTTAAGGGTGAAATTGATTTGCTGGCTTTTTCATAGGCAGATGAAACAATGAAAAAAAAATAGATACTTAATTTGTATTTGTATGAGACCACATGACATTTTTTTCTCTTTTTATGTCCTTAGATGCACAGGCATTGTGATGATTTGCCATTGTCATTTGACATGTATTCCATCATTCAGTCACTCAACAAATGTGTATCAAGCACCAGCATTGTACAAGGCCTGTTGCCAAGCTGTGAGGTTACAGGGAGAGCAAAGCAAAGAACCCTTGTGAACTTGGCCATCCATCTGGGGAGAGAGACAGTATTTAAATAATTATACCAATATATCTAATTAACAGAAAAATGTGAAAGAAAGCTCGATAACTCACAGGGCCCTTGTCATTCATTCTTTAGCTCAGAAATAATAAATGTTTGTCACAGAAGAGTATTCATTAGAACTTTGCACAATGATGGAACTATTCTACATTTGTGTTTTCCAGTAAGACACCAGCCGTATTTAACTGACTGAGGACTTAAAATGTAGGTGGTATGACTGAGAAGTAGAGTTATTAATTTTCTTTAATTTTAATTGATTTGCACTTCAATATAAACAGACACATGTGGGTATTGACTACTAACCTGGATAATGCTTATCTAAAATATAGCATATTATTACCTATATCTATTTTTGCACTTGAAAATGACACTTGCTCAACTAAAAACAGGGCACAGCATGTGTACATTTGATTTATCATTTACTCCCTGTACTATAAGGGACACTTTCAAAGACCAGAAGAATCCACGAGGGAATGGTTGTGTTTTGCATATTTGATAAGAAATGATGAAATAACGCCCTTGATCTTAGTGTGTGAGTAGATTACAAATGCACTTTTAACTTGTCTCTTGAATCCTGTACCTGGTGAAGATATTTCCCTAAAATCAATTTTTTACTTGTTATTCTTACTCTATGAATCACTGAGATTGTATATTAATTTAGTTGATTAATATGATTTATTACCATAAATCTCCTTTAGCTTGTGCTGCCACTTAGCAAAATCAGCAAACACATTTTCCCCCAGAACTGTATTCAACATCATTCCACTGTAACCAATTTTGCATTCTCATTTCCTAAATCATATGTGTTTCTTAATGATGTGAACTGAAAGAGAGAAAAGGAACTGAGGCAGGGGGCATGGACAAGGATGCAAAGAGTAAGAGAAAGGGAAAAATCAAGAAGAGCAGAGAGATAGGAAGAACCAGAGAATTAAAACAGTCCAAAGAGGTAGCCTTTGGCCATGCATACAGCTATGATCCTTAAAGCTGCTGTCACATTTCTTTGCCCTAGCATTTTTATTACTCTCCAGATTTCTTGTCCCTGCAGTTTTCTAGTACAAAGAATAATCAAGTGTTTTTGGTCCCTACAATTCTCAGCTGCATCTTTTTTGTTTCTCATTCTATTTCTTGCCAAAGAAGGAAAAGGAGCCAAACAATTTTCTGCTCCTTCTCCTTTCCAGTTGATATGGGACCTTTTAATTCACTCCCTTGTATGAAACCCCTGCTGGCCATCTGGGAGACGTGTGTGTCACCTCTCCCGTTGGAGTTCATGCCTTCATACTGTCTCCCCTACTTTTTATTGACTGAGGACTAAAAGTGGGGAGACTTATTAATTTTCTTTAATTTTAATTGATTTGCACTTCAATATAAACAGACACATGTGGGTATTGACTACTAACCTGGATAATGCTTATCTAAAATATAGCATATTATTACCTATATCTATTTTTGCACTTGAAAATGACACTTGCTCAACTAAAAACAGGGCACAGCATGTGTACATTTGATTTATCATTTACTCCCTGTACTATAAGGGACACTTTCAAAGACCAGAAGAATCCACGAGGGAATGGTTGTGTTTTGCATATTTGATAAGAAATGATGAAATAACGCCCTTGATCTTAGTGTGTGAGTAGATTACAAATGCACTTTTAACTTGTCTCTTGAATCCTGTACCTGGTGAAGATATTTCCCTAAAATCAATTTTTTACTTGTTATTCTTACTCTATGAATCACTGAGATTGTATATTAATTTAGTTGATTAATATGATTTATTACCATAAATCTCCTTTAGCTTGTGCTGCCACTTAGCAAAATCAGCAAACACATTTTCCCCCAGAACTGTATTCAACATCATTCCACTGTAACCAATTTTGCATTCTCATTTCCTAAATCATATGTGTTTCTTAATGATGTGAACTGAAAGAGAGAAAAGGAACTGAGGCAGGGGGCATGGACAAGGATGCAAAGAGTAAGAGAAAGGGAAAAATCAAGAAGAGCAGAGAGATAGGAAGAACCAGAGAATTAAAACAGTCCAAAGAGGTAGCCTTTGGCCATGCATACAGCTATGATCCTTAAAGCTGCTGTCACATTTCTTTGCCCTAGCATTTTTATTACTCTCCAGATTTCTTGTCCCTGCAGTTTTCTAGTACAAAGAATAATCAAGTGTTTTTGGTCCCTACAATTCTCAGCTGCATCTTTTTTGTTTCTCATTCTATTTCTTGCCAAAGAAGGGAAAAGGAGCCAAACAATTTTCTGCTCCTTCTCCTTTCCAGTTGATATGCGGGACCTTTTAATTCACTCCCTTGTATGAAACCCCCTGCTGGCCATCTGGGAGACGTGTGTGTGTCACCTCTCCCGTTGGAGTTCATGCCTTCATACTGTCTCACCATCTGTACTTTTTTATTGATGAGGGTAGAGCAAAGAAAAAAATATTTCTCTATCAATGTCTACTGAAGATTGAGTGTTCTGGGTCATGGTTTGGGTTAAGTAAGCTTGCGGGGTGGAGAAGAATATATGTTGTTGAGCCTCTTTTAGACTATTTGCTCAAGTCCATTGAAGAAGAAAATACACTTCATGAATTGCATTTCAGCTCCTATAAATTCATATATTCTTTCAGTTGATATGAATTGAGTGCATACTTTCCTTTTCCTAGATTCTAACGATACATGGAAAGAGAAAGAGATCAAGACAAAGAAGGAATAAATGGAATTTGGGTTTTGTCAGGCAGCAGGGCTAGAAAGGAGAACGAACATGAATACATGAACAGAGAACAAAAGAACATGTCATAGAGATGAAGGCTGTAAAATAAATGTAGAGTCGTATGATAGTAACTGGTCATGAGGGGGGCTTCATTAAAGAGGATAGTCATGGAAGGTCTTATAAAAATAGAGACATCTGACCTGAGACTTGGGTGGTAGAGAGAGCCTGTTGAGGGGATAGTTTGCCAAGGAACTTCAAGGCAAAGGATCCTGGAATGAATATGACCCTGATATTTCAGGTTCTCAGATATAGAAGAGCACAAATAGATCCAATAGGCTGAAGCAACATGAAGAAGAAAAAGAGGAGTAGCTGTGAAGAGAAGTTTATAGATACTAACATGTCACAAGATGCTGACCCACCTAGATTGTCCTCATGCTTATGATCCTTAAAGCTGCTGTCACATTTCTTTGCCCTAGCATTTTTATTACTCTCCAGATTTCTTGTCCCTGCAGTTTTCTAGTACAAAGAATAATCAAGTGTTTTTGGTCCCTACAATTCTCAGCTGCATCTTTTTTGTTTCTCATTCTATTTCTTGCCAAAGAAGGAAAAGGAGCCAAACAATTCTCTGCTCCTTCTCCTTTCCAGTTGATATGCGGGACCTTTTAATTCACTCCCTTGTATGAAACCCCCTGCTGGCCATCTGGGAGACGTGTGTGTGTCACCTCTCCCGTTGGAGTTCATGCCTTCATACTGTCTCACCATCTGTACTTTTTTATTGATGAGGGTAGAGCAAAGAAAAAAATATTTCTCTATCAATGTCTACTGAAGATTGAGTGTTCTGGGTCATGGTTTGGGTTAAGTAAGCTTGCGGGGTGGAGAAGAATATATGTTGTTGAGCCTCTTTTAGACTATTTGCTCAAGTCCATTGAAGAAGAAAATACACTTCATGAATTGCATTTCAGCTCCTATAAATTCATATATTCTTTCAGTTGATATGAATTGAGTGCATACTTTCCTTTTCCTAGATTCTAACGATACATGGAAAGAGAAAGAGATCAAGACAAAGAAGGAATAAATGGAATTTGGGTTTTGTCAGGCAGCAGGGCTAGAAAGGAGAACGAACATGAATACATGAACAGAGAACAAAAGAACATGTCATAGAGATGAAGGCTGTAAAATAAATGTAGAGTCGTATGATAGTAACTGGTCATGAGGGGGGCTTCATTAAAGAGGATAGTCATGGAAGGTCTTATAAAAATAGAGACATCTGACCTGAGACTTGGGTGGTAGAGAGAGCCTGTTGAGGGGATAGTTTGCCAAGGAACTTCAAGGCAAAGGATCCTGGAATGAATATGACCCTGATATTTCAGGTTCTCAGATATAGAAGAGCACAAATAGATCCAATAGGCTGAAGCAACATGAAGAAGAAAAAGAGGAGTAGCTGTGAAGAGAAGTTTATAGATACTAACATGTCACAAGATGCTGACCCACCTAGATTGTCCTCTTGCTTATGTTATGGGTTAGTAATGACTTAATAGGCCATACAGCTGCTTGAATTCCATTAGATAGTATTAAGTCATATATTATTTCAGTTTTATTGTTGAAACATCAACCAGAGGTGTTTCCTTTAATTGTTTAATGTCATTTTTAAGAAGGAAGTTGATGTTGGCTTTCAGATCATTTTGAGGCATTAAGGAGAGAAAAAGTAAAGGAATATCTGCAGAATGCTTAAAAGTATTCTTTAAGACCATAGACTCTATCCATTGACAGACGAATGAATAAAGATGATGTGGTACATCTATACAATGGAATATTGTTATTGCTGTTTAGATACTAAATTGTGTTCAACTCTTTGTGACCCTTTGGTCTATAGCCTTCTAGTCTCCTTTGTCCATGGGATTTCCCAGGCAAGAATACTGGAGTGGGTTGCCATTTTCTTCTCTAGTAGATCTTCCTGACCCAGGCATTGAACCCATGTCTCTTATGTCCGCTGCCTTTCAGGCCAGTTCTTTACCACTGAGCCATGAGAGAAGCTCCACAATGGAATATTACTCAGCCATAAAAATGAATGAAATAATGCCATTTGCAACAACATGGATGGATCTAGAGATTATCATACTAAATGAAGTAAGACAGACATATAAAGACAAATATCATATGATACTGTTTACATGTGAAACCTAAACAACTGATACAAAGGAACTTACTTACAAAACAGAGATAGACTCATAGAAAACAAATTTATGGTTATTAAAGGGAAAAGGGAGGAAAATTAGCAGTTTGGGATTAAGATATTCTCACTACCATATATGGAGCAGAAAACTAACAAAAGCCTATTGTGTAGCACAGAAAACTATACTCAATATCTTATAGTAACCTATAATGGGAAAGAATCTAAAAATGAATATATATATATACATATATATATATATGCATATATGTACATATTCACATGGACATAATTGCACTTACACATTGTATTGGCAGGAAATTTCACTCAGTTTTTTCAGTAACATCTTACAGAAAAACCCAAAGGAACTTTTTGGCTAACCTGGTATATAGTTTGCATTGTGCCCAGTCATTTAATCATATCTGACTCTTTGTGGCACCATGGTCCATAGCCCTCCACGTTCCTTTGTCCATGGGATTTCCCAGGCAAGAATACTGGAGTGGGTTGCCATTTTCTTCTCTAGTAGATCTTCCTGACCCAGGCATTGAACCCATGTCTCTTATGTCCGCTGCCTTTCAGGCCAGTTCTTTACCACTGAGCCATGAGAGAAGCTCCACAATGGAATATTACTCAGCCATAAAAATGAATGAAATAATGCCATTTGCAACAACATGGATGGATCTAGAGATTATCATACTAAATGAAGTAAGACAGACATATAAAGACAAATATCATATGATACTGTTTACATGTGAAACCTAAACAACTGATACAAAGGAACTTACTTACAAAACAGAGATAGACTCATAGAAAACAAATTTATGGTTATTAAAGGGAAAAGGGAGGAAAATTAGCAGTTTGGGATTAAGATATTCTCACTACCATATATGGAGCAGAAAACTAACAAAAGCCTATTGTGTAGCACAGAAAACTATACTCAATATCTTATAGTAACCTATAATGGGAAAGAATCTAAAAATGAATATATATATATACATATATATATATATGCATATATGTACATATTCACATGGACATAATTGCACTTACACATTGTATTGGCAGGAAATTTCACTCAGTTTTTTCAGTAACATCTTACAGAAAAACCCAAAGGAACTTTTTGGCTAACCTGGTATATAGTTTGCATTGTGCCCAGTCATTTAATCATATCTGACTCTTTGTGGCACCATGGTCCATAGCCCTCCACGTTCCTCTGTCCATGGAATTTTTCAGGCAAGGATATTGAGGTGGGTTGCTCCCTTCTTCTCCACGGAATCTTCCTAACTCAGGGATCAAACCCAAATCTCCAACATTGGCAGATGGATTCTTTACCATGCACCACCTAGAAAACGTTACTGAATCACTTTGCTGTACACTTGAAACTAATGCACCATTGTTAATCAACTATATTTCAATAAAAACTTAAAAAAAAACCCTTAAGGATATTTAAAAGTGTTCTTTAAGTCCACAGAGTCTGTTTGATAGACAGAAATGAAAAATTTGAATTTACACTGTTGTCTTTTCCTCATCAATGGAGAGGGAAGATGGAAGGATCTGTATTTCCAAGCCTTGCTAAAGACAGAGAACTTGCAAATAAGAGCCAGCAAAAAAAAGGGGAGCATCACTCTGGGACATGAAACTGTACAGAAATGCCCTATTTTCTACTATGTACCTCCTTTAACTTGTCTGGAGTTTTATATCTGTGTGTTTTACAGTACATCTCAAGAATGACATATGTATTACCCCATTTTCATAACTCAGAGTCCTTATTAGGGTAAAATAAAATAATACTAACCTGGTTCCCAGTTTTTTTCAAAACACTAAATTTGATTCCATATAAATGTGTTAATGTTCAATATTTGTTTTTCACTTTCTGACTTACTTCAGTCTGCACAATCCCATTCATTTTTATGGCTGCATAATACTCCATTGTGTATATACATATATACACACACACATAGATTTTGCTTCTTCTTTGTCCATTCGTCTGTTGATGGGCATTTAGGGGGCTTCCATGTCCTGATTATTGTAAAGAGTTCTGCAGTAAACATTGAGATATATGTATATTTTGGAATTATGGTTTTCCCTGGATAAAAAGAGAGGATATATGTATATGTGTCATTGCTTTACTGTACAACAGAAACTTAACATTGTAAAGCAGTTATACACCATTACATTTTTCTTAAAAGCAGTGAATTTGAAAAGCCTAAATATGGTAGATGATAGTAACAGAAAAAGAAAAAATAAACATGAAGCATGAGAACAGGACCCAACAGTCCTATTTACTACCAAAATAATGCCTGGCACATAGTAGACACTCAGGAAATATTTGCCAAGAATGGGAGAAGAAGGAGGTAGGAAATGAGTGCTCGCTCTGCAATTAAAACTAGAGCAAGTAAAATAGCTTCAGCCTTAAAGCCTTGAAGCTCATACTGGAAAGTTAATAATTAGCAAAATTACCATCTCATTGACAAAATAGGACAGTGAGCATTTTTTCCATCTTCTTCTTCATATTACAAGTAGATATTGAAGATCAATGTTGTTTTGACTCATCACCAGAAGGCTTTGTTTTTGTTTTTTAAATTTTTGGCCTCTTTTATTGGTCCTTCATTTATTTATTTTCATCCATCTTAATTCTTTGGCCTGTGTGGGCCTCCCATGGCAGTGGCCTCTCTCATTGCAGATCCTTGGCTCTAGGCATATGTGCTCCAGAGCACTGGCTCATGATTGGACACATAGGTCCAGCTGCTCTGTAGCATATGGGATCTTCCTGTGCCAGGGATCAAACCGGTGCCTCTTGCACTGCCAGGCGGACTCTTCACCCACTGGACCACCAGGGAAGCCCCAGAAGGCTTTGTTTTAAGTGGTTTAGTCACGGTTAATATTTTGGGGCCACTATCTTGTCATCTAAGTATTTAATTGGTCTCCATGCCTATAGGTACATTCTTCTGTTGGATTTGAGTTTCTATAAGGCTTATCATTCAAAAATCTTCTATATATTCCCTGTCCAAAAACAATAAATCCTCTAGAGTATGTTCATGAGACCTGAGGTGCCAGGATGAGATGCACCAGTGTGTTCACACTGTTTTTAATAGGCGCTTACAGGATCTTTCACTAATGCCAAGGCTTAAAGCAAACTTAAGACCAAGCTTCCAGTAGTTTAAAGAGTTTTAAGGGAAAAAATACATGATGGTTAAGTCATACCAAGTGATGAAGGCACAGTGACTGAAATCTGTAGATGATGCACATAGAGAAGGAATGGTTAATCTGAATCTACCTGGACAGATTCAGAAAGACTTCCTAGAGCTGAAGTTTGAAAAGCATTGGGGAGGCAAACAGAAGGATAATATCCCAGACAGAGGGAAGCAGGTTTGATCAAAGACTTTAAGATGTGCAGTGAGGTGTGTTTCTTGACCTGCAGTTAATGACAAAGTCATCCCTTGTCAGTGCAATGAGAGATGAAATCACAGATGCTGTCCATGCCAGACCATGTATATACTCCAAAATTTAGAGACTGCTTTCCACTTTTTCACTGTAGTCCATTGGGAATCATTTAAGAATTTTAGACAGGAGAATGTAATGATCTTGTATTCATTTTTATTTTTTTACAACTTTCTTGGTAAATGGGAGTATGGAAGCAGCAGTGCTCAAATTTGTAATTCCTTTTTAAAAAATATTCTTCATCCCTCAAAATTAATAATCTACTATGAATCAGCTTTCAAATATATGCTGGATATGGGGATGTGAACAATGAATAAATATTCACAGTACAGCACACTGTGACTTTCAAAGACAATGATGAAAATAAATTACATTATCCAAAAAAGGGCTAGGGAATAACTATTTACCCCAAAGTACTCTCTTTAAATAAATCCTCCTGTTCCCAATGAGAAGTCTTCCCCTGAGGTTACTGTCACTGAGATAATTAGGCCACCTGCATGTGTGCTTGAGGGTTATGTGATGAACAAGTCTTCTCTCCATTGAGTAGAATAGATATCACGTGGTGGTCAATTTCTATAACAAATATGTGCAACTCTCTAATGTGAACTTGGTTTTGAACATTATGTGAATATTTGGTATAACCATATCCTCTTACTGTAATTGCATCTGTGGAGACATGGGGCACCTTGGTCATATTTTCATCACCAGTTTTGAACAGTTTGTACATGAGATAAAGGGTCCTTATCAACTCACATTTTTGTTCAGTCACTCAGTCACGTCAGACTCTTTGCGACCCCATGGACTGCAGCATGCCAGGCTTCCCTGTTCTTCACTATTTCCCAGAGTTTGCTCAGTTTCTTGTCCATTGGGTCAGTAATTCCATCCAACCATCTCATCTTCTGTCATCGCCTTCCCCTGCCTTTAAATCCTTCCCAGCATCTGGGTCTTTTCCAATGAGTCAGCTCTTTACCAGCTCATCATCTCACATAGTGGTACTTAACTAGTAGGCATGCACATCAGGAATGGGGAAGGACGTATTTGAACTGTGCATATATGGGTGCCAGCTAAGAGATGAAAATCTCTAATCTCAGAGTAGGGGTAGGACCCTGAAGAATGATTTTTACACATTCGTCTACTTGAAGCACCACTCATTTGAATAAAATATCCCAAAGAATATATTTTAAAAACTAAGACTAGAAGTCTATCCCTGGAGGCCTGACTCTATGTCCTTCCCATTACTTCCTCTTCCTGTGTCCCTCCAGCCAGACCTGAGCCAACATATCTGTGTCTGCATTGCTTTAACCCTCAGTCTTAGTGCATCCGTCAACTCACACTGCTATAACAAGATACTGCAGTCTGCATGGTTTAAAACAGTAGACATTTTTTTCTCATAGTTCTGAGACTGGAAGTCTGAGATCAAGGTGCCAGTATGGTTGGGTTCTTGGTGAGTTCTCATCCTTGGCTAACAGATAGCTACCTGCTTACTATTCCTCACCTCACCAAGAAGGTGAGCGAGAGAGAGAAAAAGAGAGAAAAGGAGAAAGATGGACAGAGAAAACTCTTTGGTTTCTTCCTTATTTATTTTATTTACTTTTTGTCCCGCTGGGTCTTCTTTCCTGTGTGTAGACTTTCTGTAGTCTCGTCAAGCAGAGGATACTCTCTAGTTGGGTTGTGTGGGTTTCTCATTGTGGTGGCTTCTCTTGTTTCTGAGCACGGGCTCAGCACACAGGCTTAGTTGCCCCTTGGCTTGTGGAATCTTCCTGGACTAGGGATCAAATCCATGTCCCCTGCATGAGTAGGTGGATTCTGAAACACTGGACCTTGGTCATATTTTCATCACCAGTTTTGAACAGTTTGTACATGAGATAAAGGGTCCTTATCAACTCACATTTTTGTTCAGTCACTCAGTCACGTCAGACTCTTTGCGACCCCATGGACTGCAGCATGCCAGGCTTCCCTGTTCTTCACTATTTCCCAGAGTTTGCTCAGTTTCTTGTCCATTGGGTCAGTAATTCCATCCAACCATCTCATCTTCTGTCATCGCCTTCCCCTGCCTTTAAATCCTTCCCAGCATCTGGGTCTTTTCCAATGAGTCAGCTCTTTACCAGCTCATCATCTCACATAGTGGTACTTAACTAGTAGGCATGCACATCAGGAATGGGGAAGGACGTATTTGAACTGTGCATATATGGGTGCCAGCTAAGAGATGAAAATCTCTAATCTCAGAGTAGGGGTAGGACCCTGAAGAATGATTTTTACACATTCGTCTACTTGAAGCACCACTCATTTGAATAAAATATCCCAAAGAATATATTTTAAAACTAAGACTAGAAGTCTATCCCTGGAGGCCTGACTCTATGTCCTTCCCATTACTTCCTCTTCCTGTGTCCCTCCAGCCAGACCTGAGCCAACATATCTGTGTCTGCATTGCTTTAACCCTCAGTCTTAGTGCATCCGTCAACTCACACTGCTATAACAAGATACTGCAGTCTGCATGGTTTAAAACAGTAGACATTTTTTTCTCATAGTTCTGAGACTGGAAGTCTGAGATCAAGGTGCCAGTATGGTTGGGTTCTTGGTGAGTTCTCATCCTTGGCTAACAGATAGCTACCTGCTTACTATTCCTCACCTCACCAAGAAGGTGAGCGAGAGAGAGAAAAAGAGAGAAAAGGAGAAAGATGGACAGAGAAAACTCTTTGGTTTCTTCCTTATTTATTTTATTTACTTTTTGTCCCGCTGGGTCTTCTTTCCTGTGTGTAGACTTTCTGTAGTCTCGTCAAGCAGAGGATACTCTCTAGTTGGGTTGTGTGGGTTTCTCATTGTGGTGGCTTCTCTTGTTTCTGAGCACGGGCTCAGCACACAGGCTTAGTTGCCCCTTGGCTTGTGGAATCTTCCTGGACTAGGGATCAAATCCATGTCCCCTGCATGAGTAGGTGGATTCTGAAACACTGGATGATCAGGGAAGTCTTAGTTTCTTCTTATAAAGGCATCAATACCATTATGAGGACCCTATCCTTATGACCTCATCTAAACCTATTTAATTCCCAAAGACCCACCTCCTAATATCATTACAGTGGGAGTTTGGCCTTCATCCTATGATTTTTGCAGAAACATATTCAGTCTATTACATTTAGAGAGTGGTTCTCAATCCTGGCTTCACATTAGAGTCACATGGGGACCTTTAAAAAAAATACTGTCACTCTGATCCTAGCACATGAGGTTCAAATTTAATATCTTTTCTAGGCCTACCTCTTCATCCTATTGGTGATGTATGTAACTTTACTTACAACCTTGGTTTTCTCACCTGCGCAAGGGGAATGTTATTTCTAGCTCTGCTCAAGATGACATGAGATGACATAACAGAAGGTTTGGTTCTCTCTCAAGTATTATAAAACTATAATTTTCAGTCTTAATTGTCAAGGAGCTTCACCCGAAGTCAGTATTTTATGGTAGAGCTTTTATGATCGATGTTTTCTCCTAGCTGCTGCTCTGACAATATCAGGAAAGAATCTCCCAAGAGAACATAGAACCAGGGTCACAAATTCTAATACCCTCAGGGCCAAGACAGAGCTTGTAAATGAAGAGGAAGTGACCTGACAGTGAGGAAAATCATTCAGAGCTTGGAGCCACTTTTGATGGAGACCTAGCAGAGAGAAACGTCTCTCTCTGCTATTAGAAAAGTAATAGTGGACACACGGTGACGGATGACAGCTTGCTCAGGGCTGGGGAAGCTCGAGGGTGAATGCCATCTGAAGGGGGCTGCTGTTTGTACACCATTGTCAGATCATTTCATTCTCTCTCACATACACCAGAGAACCCCAAGTATATGCTCTTAGGTAAAAGCTCCTAATATTTAAATGTTAATGACTAAACACACAACACACACACACACACATACATACCCACACACACACTGAATAAGCATTTCATAGGCTAACATCACCTGCTATAAACATCACATATTTGTCATCTGAATTTTGCCCCTGTACCCCAGGTGGCCTGCACACCACTAGTTGATGACCTTCCCTCTGGGTTTACTATACTCCATCTCTTCCATCTACTGAATCAATGTCATTGATATATATATATATATATATTGTTTATCTACCAACAAAATGCATCTCTGTGCTGGCATCCAGCTGGAAGTCTCTGGCATGGATCCTTGTTTCTTTTCACTCAATTTTCTGGCATTCGTTGCTATAGATTATATTCATTCATGTTATCAATATTTACTGAGCTAAATGATACTGTGCTGGAAAATAATGATGTAAAATTCAGTAAGACAGAGTCCATTCCCTACACTGTTTCCAGTCTAGCCTGGGATGTCCACCAGTGCCATGACTGATGTCTGACAGGACAGGACGGGTATATGAGACACAGACACCTAACCCAGTCTCCTATAGCATGTCTGTGGCTTCTAGTTCTTTTTGTAACAGAACATGTCCTCCCTTTTCCTACCCTCTTTTTCCCCTTATTTTTCTTTTAAAAACATCTAAGCCAAGGCATTGAGCCTACTGTGTAAAGACTGTAAAACCTTTTTTGAATTAAACATCCGGTTTGGTAGAGCTTTTATGATCGATGTTTTCTCCTAGCTGCTGCTCTGACAATATCAGGAAAGAATCTCCCAAGAGAACATAGAACCAGGGTCACAAATTCTAATACCCTCAGGGCCAAGACAGAGCTTGTAAATGAAGAGGAAGTGACCTGACAGTGAGGAAAATCATTCAGAGCTTGGAGCCACTTTTGATGGAGACCTAGCAGAGAGAAACGTCTCTCTCTGCTATTAGAAAAGTAATAGTGGACACACGGTGACGGATGACAGCTTGCTCAGGGCTGGGGAAGCTCGAGGGTGAATGCCATCTGAAGGGGGCTGCTGTTTGTACACCATTGTCAGATCATTTCATTCTCTCTCACATACACCAGAGAACCCCAAGTATATGCTCTTAGGTAAAAGCTCCTAATATTTAAATGTTAATGACTAAACACACAACACACACACACACATACATACCCACACACACACTGAATAAGCATTTCATAGGCTAACATCACCTGCTATAAACATCACATATTTGTCATCTGAATTTTGCCCCTGTACCCCAGGTGGCCTGCACACCACTAGTTGATGACCTTCCCTCTGGGTTTACTATACTCCATCTCTTCCATCTACTGAATCAATGTCATTGATATATATATATATATATATTGTTTATCTACCAACAAAATGCATCTCTGTGCTGGCATCCAGCTGGAAGTCTCTGGCATGGATCCTTGTTTCTTTTCACTCAATTTTCTGGCATTCGTTGCTATAGATTATATTCATTCATGTTATCAATATTTACTGAGCTAAATGATACTGTGCTGGAAAATAATGATGTAAAATTCAGTAAGACAGAGTCCATTCCCTACACTGTTTCCAGTCTAGCCTGGGATGTCCACCAGTGCCATGACTGATGTCTGACAGGACAGGACGGGTATATGAGACACAGACACCTAACCCAGTCTCCTATAGCATGTCTGTGGCTTCTAGTTCTTTTTGTAACAGAACATGTCCTCCCTTTTCTCTTACCCTCTTTTTCCCCCTTATTTTTCTTTTTTTAAAAAACATCTAAGCCAAGGCATTGAGCCTACTGTGTAAAGACTGTAAAACCTTTGATTCTTTTGAAGCTTAGGAGATACGATGCCCAAAAGGTTAGGGTATAAAAACTAGAAGTCTTACCATCCAATGTCATGGCAAGAACTAATACTGTCAGCATTGCATTTAAAATGAAAGCTACGAGATAGCTGTATTCAGTCAGGGAGAAAAGGCCCAGATGCCTTTGGTTCAGATGGGCTCTTTACTTTTCTATTTGTGACCTGGGCTCTGGGTGCTCAGTGACGCCAAGTGACTCACCCCGGCGGACCATCTCTTGTAGCAGGTTTCTCTCCAGGGAAGTGTCTCCCCAACGCTGAGATGGTTATCTGTTAATAGAAGAAAAAACAAGTTGTGAAAGTAGGCCATGCGCATCACTGATAAACACGAAAATTTCATTGGCGAGCGCCCTCCTTTCCCTGCCAAAGTGACCTTGGTTGGCGCAAAGATGACAGAGTGCTTCCCTGCCCAGGTCTGACAGCATTGCTATCGCAGCACGTTTGACAAATCGTTCACATTAAATCGGGGGGCACTTTCGGCAGCGCCGACGTCCCCTCTCCATCACTCCTGATTACCACACAAACGTCAACTGTGGCACCGAGCACATTTGTCAGAGGGAGTAAAAAGCAGTTGTTAGTAAGAGCGCTACCTGTCATACTAATGGACTAGAGCTTGTTGCTTTGTGTCTCACCGGAGACTACAGATTTGCAAAAAAACAAAACATAATTTTTTGGAGAGTTGGCCAGTGTTTCTTGAAAATGCTTTTGTGCTTGGGCAGAGACAGGTATTGAAAGCTTGTCAGATGGGACACCTGAATGTCTTCTCTTGGAAGGAGAAATAGATTGGAATTTTTTTGGTGACTTTGCTGTTTAGTGACCACTGTCATTTATTTGTGGTTAAATAGACAACAGCATGTGTTTCAGTTGAGAAAATCCACACCCTATACCTTTTGATTAAATTAGTATACAACAACAACAAAATGAATGGAACCATGTTTTTTGTTGTTGTTATTCAGGAGTGAGCATTCTATCCTTGTCTTTAAATTTTAGGAAATCATTTGAAAGATGTGAAGGATGAATCTACTTCTATCATCTTGACTTTTACTGTGTAGGAGCCATGCTTTACATAATGCCTCATGTATTGCTCATATACTTTGTTTCATGGTCCAGCCATAACAGTCCTTCAAGGTAGGCTAGCCATGCACTGTTCCTCCCACTTTAAAGATGACAAAACTGAGAATCAGAAAAGTTATTGTCCAGGGTTACACAAGTTGAGTTACACAATTTCCAGTTTATTCATTCACTGTAGTCTACAATATCATTACCATTTGGATAGCCAATAGGGAATATGCATTTGTTGAGATGATTCTGTGTCAATCTCTTTCCCCAAGTTCTCTTTTGCTACTAAGTTTGTATTTGATTTCTGTTCAGTTTCCCATCAGGAAAGTCTTTCTTTCTTCTTTCCCCATGCCACCTACCAAACTCCCCATCACGACCTTACCACCCTTGGGTTTCCCTTGTGGCTCAGACAGTAAAGAATATGATTGCAATGTGGGAGACCCAGATTCTGTTCCTGGGTTAGGAAGAACACCTGGAAAATGGTATGGCAGTTCACTCTGGTGTTCTTGCCTGGAGAATCCTCATGGACAGAGGAGCCTGGTGTGCAGTAGTCCATGGGGTACAAGGAGTCAGATGTGAATGAGCAACTAACACTTTCACCTTCTTGTCTAAGAATGTGAGATATTTATTTAAAAATTCTAATTTTTAGAAAATTGGGGGGAAAAAGTGAAAGACAAGAGCAGTGTGGTTTAGAAACTTTTACCTGACTGCATTTTATAACATAGAATTAATTGCTCTAGATTCTGGTTTGGGAGAATGAATTTCTGATACTAGAAACAAATAGGATCATCCTATTAGAATTAGAGAACCATTGCTTTTCTGTATATTGTAGGCTAATGTGTGACCCTCTTTGTCTTCTTGTGAATTCTGTCTGCTAAGAGATGTAACAAGGCAGGAGTGTTAAGCTAAGTTGAATAAAATAGCACTGGTTCTTAAGCGTTTGATTCCTTTCTCATTTTGTTCTAGAAGTTTTTATGTCTCTAGATGTTTGTGCTGGTTCATTTCCATTGGATAGTTTTGCTACTAACAATGTTCTTTTCATACTAAAAAATATGTGATCTTTAATTAACTTTTCATTGCAACCTTCTCAGACCCCTGAACCAAAAAATCTTAATGTATAAAATCCACTCTGTTTCATAAGAAGATAGTCCCTCATAAATCCACTCACTCATCAGCCATAACAGTCCTTCAAGGTAGGCTAGCCATGCACTGTTCCTCCCACTTTAAAGATGACAAAACTGAGAATCAGAAAAGTTATTGTCCAGGGTTACACAAGTTGAGTTACACAATTTCCAGTTTATTCATTCACTGTAGTCTACAATATCATTACCATTTGGATAGCCAATAGGAATATGCATTTGTTGAGATGATTCTGTGTCAATCTCTTTCCCCAAGTTCTCTTTTGCTACTAAGTTTGTATTTGATTTCTGTTCAGTTTCCCATCAGGAAAGTCTTTCTTTCTTCTTTCCCCATGCCACCTACCAAACTCCCCATCACGACCTTACCACCCTTGGGTTTCCCTTGTGGCTCAGACAGTAAAGAATATGATTGCAATGTGGGAGACCCAGATTCTGTTCCTGGGTTAGGAAGAACACCTGGAAAATGGTATGGCAGTTCACTCTGGTGTTCTTGCCTGGAGAATCCTCATGGACAGAGGAGCCTGGTGTGCAGTAGTCCATGGGGTACAAGGAGTCAGATGTGAATGAGCAACTAACACTTTCACCTTCTTGTCTAAGAATGTGAGATATTTATTTAAAAATTCTAATTTTTAGAAAATTGGGGGGAAAAAGTGAAAGACAAGAGCAGTGTGGTTTAGAAACTTTTACCTGACTGCATTTTATAACATAGAATTAATTGCTCTAGATTCTGGTTTGGGAGAATGAATTTCTGATACTAGAAACAAATAGGATCATCCTATTAGAATTAGAGAACCATTGCTTTTCTGTATATTGTAGGCTAATGTGTGACCCTCTTTGTCTTCTTGTGAATTCTGTCTGCTAAGAGATGTAACAAGGCAGGAGTGTTAAGCTAAGTTGAATAAAATAGCACTGGTTCTTAAGCGTTTGATTCCTTTCTCATTTTGTTCTAGAAGTTTTTATGTCTCTAGATGTTTGTGCTGGTTCATTTCCATTGGATAGTTTTGCTACTAACAATGTTCTTTTCATACTAAAAAATATGTGATCTTTAATTAACTTTTCATTGCAACCTTCTCAGACCCCTGAACCAAAAAATCTTAATGTATAAAATCCACTCTGTTTCATAAGAAGATAGTCCCTCATAAATCCACTCACTCATCAGATACTCTTACACATTTATGATATGTCCATCCCTGGAAAAAGCTCTGATAATACCAAGAGGAATGTGAACCTCCCACAGGTTTCATGTGGATTATTTTATGAAAAGTAATGGTCATCTGCTAACCTTCTTCTAATCCCTAAGACTTTGCATTCCTGGATCCCAAGCATTTTCTCCTTCTTGTTGGACTATTACTAAGCGTGTAGTGCTTCCTTTTTAGATCATAGTGACCTTTAGCCCATCATTATCAATATGTCTAATTTCTCTTTCTTTGGTGGTTGGTTTTCTTTCATACCACAGTACATTAAGTAGATCGAAGAGGAGCATCCATAGTTGACACAGGGGTATAGGGTGCCCTTGGTCTGGAAGCCTGGAGAATTAAGTCCTGCTGGAAGAAGATAAGGAAAGTCCAGGTCTTGGGTTGCATCCACGTTGCACCCAGGTAGTGCCACGGAAGAAGACTAGTTCCAGCTGAGAGCCCCTCTCCCTGCCTTTTTCATGTGCCTACCTGAGCAATATTGTTGCTTTGGGATGTCCATGCCATGAGGAAGGGAGAGTTTTGTCAAGAGAGTCTAGATGAGGAAAGTATAGTTTAAGGATATTTAACATATAGATTGAAAGATAGCAATTTGTATTTTGTATCAGGTTCCAGATGCTCTGAAGCAATTTCATACACATTTACTTCAGCTGATCAATATTTCCATGCCAGGAATTTGTCCGAGTGTTTATTTTATTTCACAAGTAAAACATGAAGTCATAGTGTCATGTCCAAGGTCAGAATTACTGAGTTATTACTAAAGCCAAAACTGGAGCATAAGTTCTGCAAGTCCAGCCCTGCTGACTTTTGTGGAATCCACACACTGCTCATAGCAGCTCAGCGCCTTCCTGGGCCTGTGTTCTTCATCCACTGATCCTTAAGCGTTTGATTCCTTTCTCATTTTGTTCTAGAAGTTTTTATGTCTCTAGATGTTTGTGCTGGTTCATTTCCATTGGATAGTTTTGCTACTAACAATGTTCTTTTCATACTAAAAAATATGTGATCTTTAATTAACTTTTCATTGCAACCTTCTCAGACCCCTGAACCAAAAAATCTTAATGTATAAAATCCACTCTGTTTCATAAGAAGATAGTCCCTCATAAATCCACTCACTCATCAGATACTCTTACACATTTATGATATGTCCATCCCTGGAAAAAGCTCTGATAATACCAAGAGGAATGTGAACCTCCCACAGGTTTCATGTGGATTATTTTATGAAAAGTAATGGTCATCTGCTAACCTTCTTCTAATCCCTAAGACTTTGCATTCCTGGATCCCAAGCATTTTCTCCTTCTTGTTGGACTATTACTAAGCGTGTAGTGCTTCCTTTTAGATCATAGTGACCTTTAGCCCATCATTATCAATATGTCTAATTTCTCTTTCTTTGGTGGTTGGTTTTCTTTCATACCACAGTACATTAAGTAGATCGAAGAGGAGCATCCATAGTTGACACAGGGGTATAGGGTGCCCTTGGTCTGGAAGCCTGGAGAATTAAGTCCTGCTGGAAGAAGATAAGGAAAGTCCAGGTCTTGGGTTGCATCCACGTTGCACCCAGGTAGTGCCACGGAAGAAGACTAGTTCCAGCTGAGAGCCCCTCTCCCTGCCTTTTTCATGTGCCTACCTGAGCAATATTGTTGCTTTGGGATGTCCATGCCATGAGGAAGGGAGAGTTTTGTCAAGAGAGTCTAGATGAGGAAAGTATAGTTTAAGGATATTTAACATATAGATTGAAAGATAGCAATTTGTATTTTGTATCAGGTTCCAGATGCTCTGAAGCAATTTCATACACATTTACTTCAGCTGATCAATATTTCCATGCCAGGAATTTGTCCGAGTGTTTATTTTATTTCACAAGTAAAACATGAAGTCATAGTGTCATGTCCAAGGTCAGAATTACTGAGTTATTACTAAAGCCAAAACTGGAGCATAAGTTCTGCAAGTCCAGCCCTGCTGACTTTTGTGGAATCCCACACACACTGCTCATAGCAGCTCAGCGCCTTCCTGACCAGACCTGTGTTCTTCATCCACTGATCTCTGCCTCTGCTCCCTCCATCACTAAGCTTATACATGCACATTTCTACCTGTACCTGAGTTTCATCAAGACACACATTTCCACGGAAATGAACACCCATGCCCTGAAAAAGATGGGTAGAAGGTGGCATTTATTTAATTTTCCTAAGATACCTTGCCTTATTTCCTTTATATCCAGTATAGTGTGTGTGCTTTTTTTTAAGGCTAGGGAATGTGGCCCTGTGTTCATTTCCATGGCTACACCCAGTCATCCAACACTGCTTTAGCTGCATATGATATATTCAATACATTTAAAACACTGCTACATTTAAAAATAACTTTAAAAGGTTGTAAATGTCAAATTGAGATTTGAAATATGTCAGATAGCTGTCATTTTTACACCCTTCATTAATTTCAGTTGGACTCAGTGAGTTGTATTTGACAAACTGTTATCATACATTGACTGTAAGCATGCTACATTTATGTAGCACAACCCTGACGTACGGAATGTTTTGAGGGAAACTTGAATATGTGACTTCTCTTTGACCTCCTCTGTGACATGAGACCATCAAATGACAAGTGTGGCAGCATTCAACTCAGGTTTTCCAAATGGTGGCATTTGGAAGAGCTTCAGTAGGCTTGTTCTCAAAAGGAAATGTCCACTGAAAAGTTTCCATTGGCAAAAATAGACACATTTGCTCTAGGTACAAAATGGCAAAATTTGGACTCCAGCTCAAACAAAGAAGTCATAAATCAAAAAATCTCTTTGGATAGATCTGAGCAGGAAGAAACATGCATGGAAGAGTCAGATCTGGTTATAAAAATAATTTTATTATTTAAATTAATAGCAACTATCAGTGATTCAGTGCTACATGAAAGGCATGATACAAAGAACATAGTGCTTAAAACTCCAGGCTCTCGTGTTTCAGACTGTGTAAGTTCAACTGGCTTCATGACTTGTTCTGTGACTTTGGGCTAGCTAGTCACTTGACGCCTAGACACCTCAATTTGCTAATTTGTAATATCAAGATAATAATACTACTTACCTCACAGAGTTACATTGAGTTCAGTGAAGGTTAGCTATTATTATTGTATAGCAGGACCCCGTGAGGTGGTTGGCACGAGTTCATTTCATTCAAATGTTACAAGTATCATCACTAATTTACCAGTGAAGAAACAGAGACTTCACCAGAGGCTTATTTTGTTTAGAGTAATCCACCTCAAAGGGAACAGAGTCAGGGAGTCAGAGAACTGGTGACATTTTTTAGGTTAGTTTGCTCGTCTGTAAAAGGCAGTAATTGAACTTGAAGGTCCCACTTACATCAGCCATTACTAGAAGCTGTGGCACCCAGAGTCACCTCAGTGTCACCCACTGAGAAAAATGAGCTACATAAATTCTAGCATCCGAACACAGAAAGCCAAGTTTATGCCTGACCAGGACTGGGCAGTTGGTTTTAAAAACATATGCATCCTCATATCTGTTCCCTTTCTCTTAAGAAGAAAATGAGCTGAGCTTTTGTGTGTGGATCAGAGTTAGTGTCATATTTTTAACACAGCATTAAAGAAAGTGACGAAGAGTAAGTAACCTGCTAAGTATACTTTCAAAATGCAGCTGTGGAAGAAATCTTACCTAGAAATTATTGATTTTCAACTGTGTGTTCTGAATAAAGTAAACTATTTGTTTGCTATTAGTTCTCTTGGCTTTAGCACAGAAAAAAGACTTGAAAACCTACTACTAATTAGTTTCCTAAAATTTGAGGAATGTTTTGAGATCACTGAGTTCAGAGTTCTCAGTTCATCTCAATGTTCTTGCTTTTGTCTAGACAAATAAATGGTATGATCACAGTTGACTTGGAGGACAGCAGACTTCCTCTGAGATCAGTTGATATGCCTAAAGATATGCCAGCTTTAACAACAACAAAGTAATGTTAGACTTTTAGGAGGAAGTTTTTGAATATCAGAAACTAATTCAAAAAATGTATAGAAATATTGTGGGATAAGCAATAGCTGTCTGCAGGCCATTTTTGGCCTGAGAGAGCCATTGTGTTATTTTAGATGAAATCCAATGCAGACATTTTGCATGTGTGGAAACCTTCCCCCACAGAGAAGGTCAAGGTCACCTTTCAAATTTTTAAGATCCTGCAGTGAGATGGTAGTGATATAGGACAGGAACTCAGGCCCTCACAGGTCTATGCCTTGGTTGGTTTAAATCTATCTTTCCATCTCTTTTCCTTGTTGTCAGGCAGAAGTGAAGTGGTGTGGTCTGTTAGCTCACCCAAGAGAGAAAACCTAATTTTGCCTACATATTTGGAAAGTGGAAACACTTTTAGATTGGATTCATAGGATTCACTTGTGACTTGGCTTCATAGGATTGGATGCGAGGGTTCTAGAAAATAAAAGGAAGATTTTATAGTCTATGGTTTTCTGATTGCGTGAGGAAGAGAGGAGGACCTTTGGTCCACCATAAGGGATCTGATCTCTGACTCTGACCACAAAGGGGCAGGAAGGCTGGGGGACTGACCCACATCACTTCCAGGTTCATGCAAACCACATCCCGTAGCAGTCAGTTTCTTAAACTCATCTGTCCTTCACCCCTCTTTTGTTTTCTCACAGAATAAACTTAGCTCTCATACAGTATGTGAGCCAGTGATCCCCTTTATCTCTGCACTTTCTCCTACGGATGGCTTTGCTGACTGGAAGCAAATGTTGCCTTTATCTCCTGTGGCTTTAGCACAGAAAAAGACTTGAAAACCTACTACTAATTAGTTTCCTAAAATTTGAGGAATGTTTTGAGATCACTGAGTTCAGAGTTCTCAGTTCATCTCAATGTTCTTGCTTTTGTCTAGACAAATAAATGGTATGATCACAGTTGACTTGGAGGACAGCAGACTTCCTCTGAGATCAGTTGATATGCCTAAAGATATGCCAGCTTTAACAACAACAAAGTAATGTTAGACTTTTAGGAGGAAGTTTTTGAATATCAGAAACTAATTCAAAAAATGTATAGAAATATTGTGGGATAAGCAATAGCTGTCTGCAGGCCATTTTTGGCCTGAGAGAGCCATTGTGTTATTTTAGATGAAATCCAATGCAGACATTTTGCATGTGTGGAAACCTTCCCCCACAGAGAAGGTCAAGGTCACCTTTCAAATTTTTAAGATCCTGCAGTGAGATGGTAGTGATATAGGACAGGAACTCAGGCCCTCACAGGTCTATGCCTTGGTTGGTTTAAATCTATCTTTCCATCTCTTTTCCTTGTTGTCAGGCAGAAGTGAAGTGGTGTGGTCTGTTAGCTCACCCAAGAGAGAAAACCTAATTTTGCCTACATATTTGGAAAGTGGAAACACTTTTAGATTGGATTCATAGGATTCACTTGTGACTTGGCTTCATAGGATTGGATGCGAGGGTTCTAGAAAATAAAAGGAAGATTTTATAGTCTATGGTTTTCTGATTGCGTGAGGAAGAGAGGAGGACCTTTGGTCCACCATAAGGGATCTGATCTCTGACTCTGACCACAAAGGGGCAGGAAGGCTGGGGGACTGACCCACATCACTTCCAGGTTCATGCAAACCACATCCCGTAGCAGTCAGTTTCTTAAACTCATCTGTCCTTCACCCCTCTTTTGTTTTCTCACAGAATAAACTTAGCTCTCATACAGTATGTGAGCCAGTGATCCCCTTTATCTCTGCACTTTCTCCTACGGATGGCTTTGCTGACTGGAAGCAAATGTTGCCTTTATCTCCCTGTGGGGGTTCAGCATCCTTCATATTAGTTATTTTATGTAAATGAGGAATCTGAGAGGGAAATTATAATTTATGAGAACTGCGTAAAGCTTCCAACCATTAGTCATAAACATTCTAAACAACTTTATCTTGTTTCAGAACAAAACATACATTTTTGTCACCTAATAAGGATTTTATTATAACAATATTTCTATTCCAGACTGCCCTATTACTGTGAATAATATGGTCGGGGTGATTTTTTTTTGTCCTCTGTGTTTTGAAATATCTGTTCATTCTATGATTCTTCCTGACGGGTTAGAGGACAGTAAATATTATCAGGTTACCTGACCTTTATCAAGTCTTACTGTTCAGGAAATTAGCTGCTAATGCCTTTTGGAGTTCAGGTGTTATTCTAGGTTAGTTCTTTTTGCTTTGTTTTGAACAAAGTAATGAGCAAATTGTAGATCCGTGATCCTAGGATCGAGACCCCTTGACTATTTGGTCTCTTCTGTCAGTCATCATTTATTATCACTTTGCTTCTACAGAATCAAACAGAAAATGATTGTTCTTTGATTGCATTGTAATCTCAAAATATAATAGTATTTTCCAGTTGGCTTTCTGTGGATTCCAGCACTTGTGGGAAAAAGGATTCAGACTTGTGACGTGGCAGAGATTTTTAAATCTTTACTTTTATCAATGAATAAACAGTCTGATTATCTTAATTATAACTAAGGGAGATCACACATAGCCAGTTTTTCTCAGAGTTGCGCATAACTACAGAATGAAAAGAAAAGCAAGCAAAGCAACCCCATTAGACTAAACCTTCCACCCCTTAATATTTTTCATGTTAGTGGTAGGAAGGGAAATGGAAATCATTTCTTTTTTGTTCTCCATCACTGCCTTTTATATTTTGTAATCTACCTTTTTTTTCCCCCTGAGTAGTATTTTCACAAAAGGCCATTGGCTAGAACCTTCATTTCCAGATTTAAATGCTCATCTAGAGATAACCAATGTAATCAGCTGAGTTTGCAAAGAATACACAATCATAAAATCATTTAATTAAATTCCATTAATGCTGTTTGTTTTGGTGCCCATTTGGGTATTAATAACACCGTTGCTGTTTTCAATGCCAAGGGTTTACCACTTAATTATTATCTTCACTTACTGGAGAGGTTAGCATCAATTTGTAGGGTTCCATAATCACACACGAGTGTTGCTTCACCAGATATAACACACTTGCTAGAACTGCAAGTCCCTCAGCCTGGGCTTGATCTGAAAATGAAGCCATGGAAATCAAACGAAAACATTTGTTAACTTGTAAAAATGAAACTCAGAAAGGAAGAACAGTTATTCAGACTGTGAGTAAATTTGATGGGGTGTGAACAGATCACTTTATTGCACTCTGTTTATAGCATCCTTGCCATTTTCTGAAATGGCAGTCCAATGCTTTTCATTGTCTTAATTAGATTAAGAATGGATTAGAGGAGCCAAATCTATTATTAAAAAGGCAATTCTGCCGTGTTCCTGAAAACCCCCTTTTGGTTTTTAATGTCTGAAATTCCACTGATGCAAAGTAGCAAATGCTTTTTTTAGGATTATGAGCATGTATCGTTCATTTAAAAGGCGGGTAGGATATTAGAAAAATCTGATCTTGATTTTTTTGGAAAACATTTCTGAAGAAATAAGGAAAGGAAGAAAAAGAGGGAGAGCAGGGAGGGAGGGCTGGGTTTCTTTTCAGTATGATGGAAATATGGGTAAATAGTGTAATTGTTTTCTTCCACTTTTGATTAACTCAAACAACAGACAGCACACCACTATATGCTCTGATATCTGTAATTTCTTCAGGTATGTTAGTTTTTCAGTTTACTTCCCCACCTGAAATACTTGAGAATGCAGGTTTCTTATACTCCTCACTTAGATGGAGCATTTGTTCTTCAGGAAGCCTTCCAAAATGATTATCTGGTTTCAAATTTTGCATATCTACCGCTTTTTCTTGTGCCTATACACATGCAATTTTCAGTTTAAAACTTTCCTATATAATCTGTCATAAATAGTATGCAGGTACAATTTCAGTTGGAGCAGTGCTGCTGTGTTAGAAACTGTAGTATTTTGTTTTTCCAGTAGGTACCCTAGTTTTGATTTGTTGTTGGATTCCCCACTCAAACTATCTCCGTTAGATGCTGTATTTTACATATTTTCTCTGTTGTTTAAAATTACTATATAGTTATGTGGCTAAATTTCATAGTATCTCTCCCAACACACACACACACAAATGAATGCATGCAGAAACTTGTGAAATTTGAGTATGGTCAGTGGTTTACTTAATGATATCATAATGGTGTCAGTTTTCTGGTTTTGATAATGTACTATGGTGATGTAAGGTTTCATTGAAGAAAGTTAAATGAGAGTTATACAGGAACTCTCAATACTTTTTTGTGACTTCAGTGTGTCTTTATTTTAAAATAAAAAGTTTTTTTTTAAGTGTATAGTTTTAGTCCACAAACTGCTACCAGCACATATTAATCCCTACTTGATCTATATTAAATTAGTTTTATTTTCATAACACTGAGATATCACCAGCGTTTTGAACACTCATTTTTTTTCTATTTCTCGGTGCATTGCATGTATGCCTACCCACTTACATCTGATGCCTCTTAGCAAAGGGTCCATATCTGAATGGTCTTTTCAGTCCCGGAAACTAACACTGGCCCCAGAGCTTTGAATTTCCTATTCCCAGGATGTTTAATTATTGTATATTTCTATATGGAATAAGATATAAAATGTAGATAAGTCATGGAAGGATGGCTAGGTGAACTAAAGAACAGCAACATTCATACAATGTTCGCTTCACAGTAGACACTATATATATTCTGAATGAATGAATTGATTAATTCTGTACACACATGAGTTTTGTACCTTAGCAAGATAGGACTCTGTTCCTGCTGAGCCATCTGTTCTTTTGAGTGCTTGATGATGGACTTAGATTCTGAGATCGCTCATTAATTGTCACTGCCTCAGTGAGGTGTGATATTCGGGATTGGAGGTCTTGAAGTGTTACCTAATTGAGGAGGACTGTGACAAAATTTATCACTAATTACTTGTCTCTCAAATGGGAATCAATGCCATCCACAGCACATGATGGTGATAATGGTTATCATTTATCGAGTGATTAGTATTCTAAGCACTTTGCATGCATTCTCTCCCTTTAATTTTATTCCATTACCAGCTTAGAGTTCGGTAAAATAACTTGTCCAGGGTCATCCATAATTGGCTTGTGAGTGGCTGAGCTGGGACTTGAACCCAGAAAACCTGCCTTCAGAGGACCTTACATGGTCTCCCTTTCACATATATGCCCTTGTGCTCTTAAATGCTGAGTGGTTACATATTAGACTCATTGAGGACCTCTTCCTAAACCCACTCCCAGATACACTTACTTAATTTATCGGGGTGGGGGGTGGCATTCTGTTAAAGTTCCATCGTTCATCCTAATGTGCAGCTGTGATGACCATCACTTGCTTAGCTACACATCAGAAATTAAAGTCTGTGAAGAATGGAAACTATGTCTTGTCATTTTGTCTGGGCATCACCATTGCAAAGCAAGGTAGTGGTCCCAGCCACTTAACTTTGGAGAGCGAGAGAGCTGGGAGCCTACCTTCTTTGTCATAACATTTCCCACCTTTGGCTAGCAAGTTGCCCCTCATCTTCTCACCTAGAATCTTTCCAACTCTGCTACCTACCATCTGTCACTGATATTCATTTTAATAGCATTTACCAATATAAAGATGTCTGTTTGCCAAAATAAAAGAAAAGGAAAGAACGAGAAAGAGGTTCTGTACTAAGAATTCTAAAAATTCACCTGTTGAGAGGAGCTGGGCAGATCAAAGTAAATGAAAAGGCAAGTCTTTGAGTAGTGAGTGTCCCATTATTAAAACACAGAAGTGGCTATCATTGGGACAAACTGGGGAATATATGTTCCATTTCTAGAGGTCCTCAAGCTCTAAGCACACAAGGTAGTCACACAGAAACTCTGCTGAGGGTTTTGGTTTTTTCAGTTGTTTTGGAGACTCTGAAAACCTGATTTTTTGTTTTGTTTTCTATTGTAACATTACTTGGCTGCCAGTTCCATTTGGGTTTTTGTTTGTTTGGGGGTTCTATTTTCGTCTTTTCTTCTTTTTTATGAGGTATAGTTGATTTACAGTATTATATAGTTTTCAAGATTGGTCAATATTGTGTCACCAATAAAACACCAAAGAACTTGTGTATAACTTAAAGCAAGCAACTACTTGATTCTGCTGTGTGTCCTGTTTTAGTCATTCTCTCCCTTTAATTTTATTCCATTACCAGCTTAGAGTTCGGTAAAATAACTTGTCCAGGGTCATCCATAATTGGCTTGTGAGTGGCTGAGCTGGGACTTGAACCCAGAAAACCTGCCTTCAGAGGACCTTACATGGTCTCCCTTTCACATATATGCCCTTGTGCTCTTAAATGCTGAGTGGTTACATATTAGACTCATTGAGGACCTCTTCCTAAACCCACTCCCAGATACACTTACTTAATTTATCGGGGTGGGGGGTGGCATTCTGTTAAAGTTCCATCGTTCATCCTAATGTGCAGCTGTGATGACCATCACTTGCTTAGCTACACATCAGAAATTAAAGTCTGTGAAGAATGGAAACTATGTCTTGTCATTTTGTCTGGGCATCACCATTGCAAAGCAAGGTAGTGGTCCCAGCCACTTAACTTTGGAGAGCGAGAGAGCTGGGAGCCTACCTTCTTTGTCATAACATTTCCCACCTTTGGCTAGCAAGTTGCCCCTCATCTTCTCACCTAGAATCTTTCCAACTCTGCTACCTACCATCTGTCACTGATATTCATTTTAATAGCATTTACCAATATAAAGATGTCTGTTTGCCAAAATAAAAGAAAAGGAAAGAACGAGAAAGAGGTTCTGTACTAAGAATTCTAAAAATTCACCTGTTGAGAGGAGCTGGGCAGATCAAAGTAAATGAAAAGGCAAGTCTTTGAGTAGTGAGTGTCCCATTATTAAAACACAGAAGTGGCTATCATTGGGACAAACTGGGGAATATATGTTCCATTTCTAGAGGTCCTCAAGCTCTAAGCACACAAGGTAGTCACACAGAAACTCTGCTGAGGGTTTTGGTTTTTTCAGTTGTTTTGGAGACTCTGAAAACCTGATTTTTTGTTTTGTTTTCTATTGTAACATTACTTGGCTGCCAGTTCCATTTGGGTTTTTGTTTGTTTGGGGGTTCTATTTTCGTCTTTTCTTCTTTTTTATGAGGTATAGTTGATTTACAGTATTATATAGTTTTCAAGATTGGTCAATATTGTGTCACCAATAAAAACACCAAAGAACTTGTGTATAACTTAAAGCAAGCAACTACTTGATTCTGCTGTGTGTCCTGTCTCTTCAGTCACGTTCAACTCTGGGTAACCCTATGGACCATAGTCCCCCAAGCTCTTCTGTCCATGAGATTCTCCAGGCAAGAATACTGGAGTGGGTAGCCATTTCCTCCTCCAGGGGATCTTTCTGACTCAGGGATCGAATCTGCATCTCTTATATCCCCTGCAGTGGCATGGGGGCTCTTTACCCCTAGTGCCAGCTGGGAAGCCCCTTCTGCTAACTTTGTGCATTTGGAAATAAATAATTTCTTTTTCCTCACCAAATGACCAAGAGTGCCAAGTTCCAGTCTTCATCAGAAATTGGCAGTCTTAACTATAGAGAAGGCATAGAATGTTGTGGACCTTGTTTCCTCATCTGTGAAATTGAACCCAGGGAAGTTCCTGATAGAATTGTAGTGGACGTTAAAGGCCTGGGCTCTGGAGAAAGGTTGTTATAAGACGAGACAAGGTCCTACTCACCAGCTCCTTAATTTTAAATGAATTATTTAACCTTAAGATCTAAATGCATTTTCTCATCTATAAAGTGGAGGTATACAATACTGACTCTCACATTGTCCTGAGGATTAAATTAAATCATGTATTTAAAGTGTTGAGCAGTAATATTAATACTGTATATTAACACTACCTGTGGAATCTAGGAAAATGATATAGATGTTCTTATTTGCAAAGTAGAAATAGACACACAGACATAGAGATCAAACATATAAATACCAAGAGGTCAAATGTTGGGAACTGGTGAATTAGGAGATTAGTATTAACATACATACACATACACTGATACTATGTATAAAATAGATAGTTAATGAGAACCTACTATATATAGCACAGGGAACTCTGCTCAGTGTTCTGTGGTGACCTAAATGGGAAGGAAATTCCAAAATGAGGGTTATACATATACATACAGCTGATTCATTTTGTGGTACAGTAAAAATTAATGTTCTATTTTCTTTTTCTTTTTATGAGGTATAGTTGATTTACAGTATTATATAGTTTTCAAGATTGGTCAATATTGTGTCACCAATAAAACACCAAAGAACTTGTGTATAACTTAAAGCAAGCAACTACTTGATTCTGCTGTGTGTCCTGTCTCTTCAGTCACGTTCAACTCTGGGTAACCCTATGGACCATAGTCCCCCAAGCTCTTCTGTCCATGAGATTCTCCAGGCAAGAATACTGGAGTGGGTAGCCATTTCCTCCTCCAGGGGATCTTTCTGACTCAGGGATCGAATCTGCATCTCTTATATCCCCTGCAGTGGCATGGGGGCTCTTTACCCCTAGTGCCAGCTGGGAAGCCCCTTCTGCTAACTTTGTGCATTTGGAAATAAATAATTTCTTTTTCCTCACCAAATGACCAAGAGTGCCAAGTTCCAGTCTTCATCAGAAATTGGCAGTCTTAACTATAGAGAAGGCATAGAATGTTGTGGACCTTGTTTCCTCATCTGTGAAATTGAACCCAGGGAAGTTCCTGATAGAATTGTAGTGGACGTTAAAGGCCTGGGCTCTGGAGAAAGGTTGTTATAAGACGAGACAAGGTCCTACTCACCAGCTCCTTAATTTTAAATGAATTATTTAACCTTAAGATCTAAATGCATTTTCTCATCTATAAAGTGGAGGTATACAATACTGACTCTCACATTGTCCTGAGGATTAAATTAAATCATGTATTTAAAGTGTTGAGCAGTAATATTAATACTGTATATTAACACTACCTGTGGAATCTAGGAAAATGATATAGATGTTCTTATTTGCAAAGTAGAAATAGACACACAGACATAGAGATCAAACATATAAATACCAAGAGGTCAAATGTTGGGAACTGGTGAATTAGGAGATTAGTATTAACATACATACACATACACTGATACTATGTATAAAATAGATAGTTAATGAGAACCTACTATATATAGCACAGGGAACTCTGCTCAGTGTTCTGTGGTGACCTAAATGGGAAGGAAATTCCAAAATGAGGGGTTATACATATACATACAGCTGATTCATTTTGTGGTACAGTAAAAATTAATACAACATTATAAAGCAACTACACTCCATAAAAACCAATTGAAAAAATAAATAAAAGATTGAGCATTGAATCACTGGTTCTAGAAATAATGAAAGATGTCTTTTTTGAGTGTAATATTTTAAACAGAGAAATCAGACAATCTATGGCCCTGACCTTTGTCCCATTTCTCTTGTTGGGCTTAAGCATTAGGTAAACTTTCCTGTTCCTCCTTTGCTACCTCTTCCAGTGACATCACAAGGCCTTTTCCTATTGGTATGTTTCCGAAAGTAGTAGGACTGATGGCTTCATAGTGATGGGCTAAAAGGCAAGTTTGACCCCCTCTCATATAGACCATAATGATTTGGAAGTTTTGCCTCTAGAACCAGAAATCTCTTTGGAAGGAATAGAAATGAAGCATGATTAATAATGAATATATTTATGTGTTTTAAGAGTAGGGTTGTATTAAATGTGAAGAGTCAATAAATGCCTGTTAACCTTCTCAGAGGCCAACAGGTGGCTGGATGTCTGGTTGGTTATGCAGGGCCACACCAGCAAGTGGGGCCTAATTCAGACCTGCTCTGAGACCTGATGGTGGTTCATGCCATTAAGAAAGTGTCTGTGTAATGATGATCATCAGTTTAAGCCAAGAGGACAGCGCACATTGAGAGAAAACAGAACAATTCATGAGGAGCAAGTCTCAAGTTCTCCATTTTTGATGAGTCTGTGGTAGCTTCCAAGTCCCGCTTGATCACAATTTACCCAGAACACGTTTTAGTTCATAACTTTTGGACCAAAGACTCTTTACAGTCCTTTGTTTTTTAACTTATTATGAATAGATTGGGATTGTGCCTCTTCTGTCTTAACAATATTATTGAGGGTTTAAATCTCTAATTCAAACCATGTTGAACACAAACTTTATGATTTGGCTCTTTTTTTTTTTTTTCTCAAGAACTGATCTCCAGTTATGCTATAGAAAAACTGTGTTGGGACTTTGCTGGAGGCAGGTGATAAAGACTCTGTACCCTTCACTGCAAGGGGTGTGGGTTCAGTTCCTCGTCAGGGAATTTAAGATCCCACATACCACTTGGTGTACCAAAAACATAATAAGAATTATGAAACACCCACACACAGAAACAGCTGAGCGGTAACATTGTCAAAGTGTGGCCATAACCTACCAGCTTGAATCACTGGTTCTAGAAATAATGAAAGATGTCTTTTTTGAGTGTAATATTTTAAACAGAGAAATCAGACAATCTATGGCCCTGACCTTTGTCCCATTTCTCTTGTTGGGCTTAAGCATTAGGTAAACTTTCCTGTTCCTCCTTTGCTACCTCTTCCAGTGACATCACAAGGCCTTTTCCTATTGGTATGTTTCCGAAAGTAGTAGGACTGATGGCTTCATAGTGATGGGCTAAAAGGCAAGTTTGACCCCCTCTCATATAGACCATAATGATTTGGAAGTTTTGCCTCTAGAACCAGAAATCTCTTTGGAAGGAATAGAAATGAAGCATGATTAATAATGAATATATTTATGTGTTTTAAGAGTAGGGTTGTATTAAATGTGAAGAGTCAATAAATGCCTGTTAACCTTCTCAGAGGCCAACAGGTGGCTGGATGTCTGGTTGGTTATGCAGGGCCACACCAGCAAGTGGGGCCTAATTCAGACCTGCTCTGAGACCTGATGGTGGTTCATGCCATTAAGAAAGTGTCTGTGTAATGATGATCATCAGTTTAAGCCAAGAGGACAGCGCACATTGAGAGAAAACAGAACAATTCATGAGGAGCAAGTCTCAAGTTCTCCATTTTTGATGAGTCTGTGGTAGCTTCCAAGTCCCGCTTGATCACAATTTACCCAGAACACGTTTTAGTTCATAACTTTTGGACCAAAGACTCTTTACAGTCCTTTGTTTTTTAACTTATTATGAATAGATTGGGATTGTGCCTCTTCTGTCTTAACAATATTATTGAGGGTTTAAATCTCTAATTCAAACCATGTTGAACACAAACTTTATGATTTGGCTCTTTTTTTTTTTTTTCTCAAGAACTGATCTCCAGTTATGCTATAGAAAAACTGTGTTGGGACTTTGCTGGAGGCAGGTGATAAAGACTCTGTACCCTTCACTGCAAGGGGTGTGGGTTCAGTTCCTCGTCAGGGAATTTAAGATCCCACATACCACTTGGTGTACCAAAAACATAATAAGAATTATGAAACACCCACACACAGAAACAGCTGAGCGGTAACATTGTCAAAGTGTGGCCATAACCTACCAGCTTCAAAGCCATCTGGGGCAGGGAGGGAATTGGAAGGGCAGATTCCAAGGGGTGTTCTTTAAAGGGAAGATCCCAAGGCCTCACTTCAGGCTTATAAATTCTGACTTTCTTGGAGTAGAGCTTTCTTATACAAGCTCATCAAACAATCCTTATGGAAAGGAAATTGGAGAATTGAGTTCCCTTTCATTTCTCCCAAGAAGTTCCTCCTATATTACAAAAATCTCAAAGGCAAAAATATTTAGGCTAATATGTGTGTCTATTCATGAAAGATTCCTGCTGACAGCCAAATGTGTTTACACTATTTTATATACTGTCTTTTAATAAGCTTATCTTAAGTGTGTCAATTTTTAACATACTTAAGATTTATCTTTATTAATTCAAGCAAAATGAGTGAAATTGGGAAATTAATGCTATTCTTACTTTTGTTCTATTTCATTAACTTAATTTTATGATCAAAAAGTAACCTTCAACTTGGCTGAGTAAGACACATGACAAGGAGCAAACCCTTTGGGCAGCACAGGCCAGCAGACCTCTGAAATCTAGAAGCCCAGAATTGGAAACACTGCATAAATGCAGAGAGAGACAAAAGGCTGCCGTATGTCAAAAATACATATTGTTTTAATGAACTAATGTTTAGAAGAAGGAGAATTGGGTAAATTGACATTCAGAATAAGCTTCCAAATTTGCAAATTCTATCCAAATATTGGTGAAGATTTAGATTCCTCTACTCCCCTAGTACGTTTTTAGGAAGATATCAGAGAAAAAAATTCAGCATTAAGATTGAGCCATACCACACAGTTCAAATGAGTACTGTTCTTGTTCCAAGTACATTGTGTTTTTTAAAATCCCTCAAACACTGTAGACATGACAATCGCTTAAAATAGTATTTCCAAGGAAGAAGATGACAGATCCTTAGCTGGGAGGAGGAACATGGGTTTAGAGCTATTTTTGCTGTATGTTTATTCCAATCCAAACAGCCAAAGAGGAGGCCAGAAGAGAGTGAGAATTCCTTAATTTCCTCTTTGGGGCGTGGTTTTGTTTTCCCCTTTATGGTATTTCCCTCTTTCACTGTCTTGTCAAAGCTGCAAATGTTACCATCCGTTGCCTCTTCCTGCTACCTGTTTCCTAACAAAGTATGCAATTGTTCGCAACTGTGGCAGAGAAAACAAAAAGGGCAGATTTTTTTTGGAAAAAAAATTCTCTTAAAGTCTTGTACAGTTTTTTTAAGTAACACCGTAAGATGCTGCATAAGATGAGAGGAGGCTAAGATTTGCTTTAGGACTCTTAGCCCAAGACACAGGGATGTTGTTTCTTGTTCTGGAGGTACTTCAAACATAGATTATTTGATAAAGACCCTCATTCTGTCCGAAAAAAGACAAAAAAGAAGATTTTATTTGTTTCAATTTCTAAAGACAGAATTCTACTTATTATTATTTTTGTTGCCCATTTTATTCAGTGATATTATTTCTACTGGGAATTACTAGGAATGATTGACTATCCTTCTTCAGCTTGTCTGGTTTCTCCTTATCACCTCAAAAAAATCACCTGAGAATTTTTTAAACAGTTTTTCGGATTCAATTCTAGCACCTGTAGTCAATTGAGCTAGTGCTATTTGAATTCTCTCCTTAACCCTGTGTTTGCCATCAAATCTGATATTATAATCTGACAGTCTGCAGGCTAGCTCTTAGCCAAGAGGGGTTTGTTTAGCCAGTGATTTTTTTAAATTGAATTTGAATGCCTTTTATTAAGTACATTTCCCAGTACCCACAATTACCTCAAACCTGGCTGCTTCCCTCCTTGGCCTCTGAAGCAATCCTGGCAAGACTGACTCTGGGCTGATCCTGTTACAGCTGTTCCATTCATTTTTCTGCTTTTGTAACTGCTAAGTTTCTAGAGAGTGCATTTGTGTGCATGTGTGTGTACATTGGCTGTTCGTATGAGTCAATGGTGTGTGAATTTGTTGTGTTTTCCTATGAGGTGGGGCAGTATGGCATGTCTGCTGGGCAGTGCTTTCCTTGTATACTTTTAGTGTGTGGGGTGGGGGTACGGTGTGTGATGTTCAGTGGAGATGCTAATGGAGCAGCTGGTTATTTTTATTTTCTTTCTTACCCCCCAATCCTTAATAGCCAAATAAATGATCTCCTCTGGGAGATTTTAATAATTATTTTAAAATTAGGTCATTTTCATATTTTATTGATCAATATCTACTATATAATTTGAGCTTCCCTCCTGGCTCAGTGGTAAAGAATCCACATGTAATGCAGCAACCACAGGAGATGCAGGTCTGACCCCTGGCTCAGGAAGATTCCCTGGAAGTGGGCCTGGCAACCCACTCCAGTATTCTTGCCTAGGTAATCCCAGGGACAGAGGAGCCTGGCGGGCCACAGTCCATAGTGTCCCAAAGAAGTGGACAGGACTAAAGTGACTTAGCACGCATGAAGCATGCAATTTATGTGATACTTCTTATCCTCCCCGAAAACAAAATCCTGATATAAAAAGTGACTCATTCAGTTAAAAAGAATGCTCTGAGCCTCAGATATTTGACTCTGTTAGTTAAGAGTCAGGATTCAGAAACTTTTCTTTAACAACAACTGATGGCATTTTTAAACCGAGGACTTCCTAACAAGAACAATTGCTGGGAATGGCAAAATATACTCTGTAATATCATTATCAAACACTTAGCAGAAATGTTTATCTGAAGAAACATAACATTATATAGAGAGCTATAAACAAGGTGCATCTTGCATTAACACCCATCTTATTTCACCAAGGAACTATTCAGCCTTATTTGTGAATTTTCAGTGTTTCATTCCTGGTGGCCTCATTTAGCAAATCACTGCCTAGATGGCTGGTTTATCCCAAACAGCAAACTCGTGCATTTCCTTTTTACAGTGGGTACAGGTTCAGATTTTCAGCATTCATCCTCACTGCCCACATTCTAGTCCCAGCCACTGTCCTTCCTACTTTGCTCTTTGAAAAATGTTTGCAAAATCAGGACTAAGATGACTTTCTACAATGACAATTGCAGCTGCCTGTTGTTACCAATAGGTTTAATTCCTTTAAAAATCAAATATTCAGTTTTTTTTTTAATCCATCCTTACCTTAACTGTTTTCTTATTATACCAGCTCAGTAGTTATTGTTTAAAATTAGGAGCAGCTGGTTATTTTATTTTCTTTCTTACCCCCCAATCCTTAATAGCCAAATAAATGATCTCCTCTGGGAGATTTTAATAATTATTTTAAAATTAGGTCATTTTCATATTTTATTGATCAATATCTACTATATAATTTGAGCTTCCCTCCTGGCTCAGTGGTAAAGAATCCACATGTAATGCAGCAACCACAGGAGATGCAGGTCTGACCCCTGGCTCAGGAAGATTCCCTGGAAGTGGGCCTGGCAACCCACTCCAGTATTCTTGCCTAGGTAATCCCAGGGACAGAGGAGCCTGGCGGGCCACAGTCCATAGTGTCCCAAAGAAGTGGACAGGACTAAAGTGACTTAGCACGCATGAAGCATGCAATTTATGTGATACTTCTTATCCTCCCCGAAAACAAAATCCTGATATAAAAAGTGACTCATTCAGTTAAAAAGAATGCTCTGAGCCTCAGATATTTGACTCTGTTAGTTAAGAGTCAGGATTCAGAAACTTTTCTTTAACAACAACTGATGGCATTTTTAAACCGAGGACTTCCTAACAAGAACAATTGCTGGGAATGGCAAAATATACTCTGTAATATCATTATCAAACACTTAGCAGAAATGTTTATCTGAAGAAACATAACATTATATAGAGAGCTATAAACAAGGTGCATCTTGCATTAACACCCATCTTATTTCACCAAGGAACTATTCAGCCTTATTTGTGAATTTTCAGTGTTTCATTCCTGGTGGCCTCATTTAGCAAATCACTGCCTAGATGGCTGGTTTATCCCAAACAGCAAACTCGTGCATTTCCTTTTTACAGTGGGTACAGGTTCAGATTTTCAGCATTCATCCTCACTGCCCACATTCTAGTCCCAGCCACTGTCCTTCCTACTTTGCTCTTTGAAAAATGTTTGCAAAATCAGGACTAAGATGACTTTCTACAATGACAATTGCAGCTGCCTGTTGTTACCAATAGGTTTAATTCCTTATTCATATATGACTTTGTAAAATACAAGAACCATTTCTTAATTAAAGGTGCCCACATGATTCAGTTTTTTTTTTTTTTTAATCCATCCTTACCTTAACTGTTTTCTTATTATACCAGCTCACTTGTGTCGCTTCATTCATGCGACCCAATGCTTTGTGACTCTATGGACTGTAGCCCACCAGACTCCTCTGTCTATGGGATTTTTCTGGCAAGAATACTAGAATTGGTGGCCATGCTCTCCTCCACGGGATCTTCCCAATCCAGGGACTGAATCTGCGTCTCTAATGTCTCCTGTATTGGCACGTGGGTTCTTTACCAGTGAGCCACCTGGGAAGCCCATATCACCTCACTAAGGTCATCCAAAATTGTATCATTTAACCATTATTTTTTTAGGGACTGGATACTAGCAGTGCATGTGAGTTATGAAATATTTACTGATATTTGTGATGGTGATCATTTTTATGTATCTGTATATCAGAAAAGAAACAAATAAAAGCAGAGTTAAAAAAATATGTTAGAAAAGGAACATCTTCTCGAGTGTATCAGTTATCTGTTGCTGGATAACAAAACTAACCTGAAATTTGATGGTTCAAAACAATAATAAATGTTTAATAATCACACTCTTCATGAGTAAGAAATTTCAGAGTGAGTTACTTAGGTATTTCTGGCTCAAGACCTCATAGGAAGTTGCACCAAGGATGTGTGACCCCAAGTACAGCATCTGAAGGCTTTACTGGGGCTGAAGCATCTGCTTCCTATGTAACTCCTTCACAAGACTAGCATGTTGGTGCCAGCTACTGGTAGAAGGTTCAAGTTCTCTGCCGCTGGGGTTCCTACACAGGTTGCTCAAATGTCCACTTGCTTCTCCAAGAGCAAGAGACTCAAAAGAGATAAGCCATCTCTTTTATGACCCAACCTTGGGACCCACTATTATAGCTACCCTATTTTCTGTTCATGAGAAGGGAGTCACTGAGTCTCTCCCACATTCAAGGGAAAAAAACTAGGTTCTGCCTTTGGAAGGAAGAAGCATGAAGGAATCTGTGAACGTATTTTAAAACTACCACATGATGTTATTGTAATTTGTGTTGTTGTCGTTCAGTGGCTTTCACGTCTGACTCTTTGCGACCCCACGGACTATAGCACTCCAGGCTTCCCTGTCCTTCACTGTCTCCCTGAAATTGCTCAAACTCTTGTCCATTGGGTCAGTGATGTCCTCGAACTGTCTCATCCTGTGTTACCCCCTTCTCCTCTTGCCTTCATTCTTTCCCAGGATCAGGGTCTTTTTCTAGTGAATCGGCTCTTCACATCACGTGGCTAAAATATTGGAGCTTCAGCTTCAGCATCAGTCCTTCCAGTGAAGATTCAGAGTTGATTTCTTTGGGGATTGACTTGTTTGATCTCCTGTATTTTTAACTTTTATAATTTTTAACGTTTTATATATTTGATAAATTGGAGTACATTATCAGTAATTTTATTTTAATCAGTCTTGAAATGTGATCGGAAGGCTACTGTGGGAGGCAATGTTCTTCCAGGTATACAGAATGGTCTCAGGTTGAACAGTATCATGTGGGTTTTCCTGACATGTGTTTCTGGCATGGCTTCCCAGAGTGCTTGATGTATTTAATAAAGTTAAAACCACTTATTAGCCTCATGTATAAAACAGTCCAAACCTTCCTGACTCATTTGGCTAAGTGGCTGTTTTTTGTTTTTTGTTTTAATAGAAAACAGTAACTTGACTAGGTCAGTGGCTTATAAACATAGGTTTTTGCATCTGACTCACCTGAAGCCATTATGAATAAACATTTCTGGCCACTAGCCCAGATCTACGAAATCACAAATTCTGTGGAATGGGGCCCTGAGAACTGTTATTGTTTTTGAACCTCTAGGTGATTCTGACATAGTCAGTTAGACCAGGGTTTGACAGCTACTGACATGTAACCAAATCTATTCTCCAACTAAAGGCACTTGTAAGGAACAACATCAAAAAAAAAAAAAAAAAGCGAGAGGAATCACTGGTACTCAAGATAACCTTTTTGGCTTTCAAGGAAACTTCCATCTTTCCCCACACAAACCACCTGCCTGAAAAATGAATATTTAGTTCTGTAGCCACATCCCCTCAGGGCAGTAACATGAAGGCCCATTCCAGTGGTCAGGGCACTGGCCCAGAAATGTATTGTTCACACTTAGCAAAGACAATGACTCTCTTGCTGATTAGAGTTGTCGTTCCCTGACTCTTTGCGACCCCACGGACTATAGCACTCCAGGCTTCCCTGTCCTTCACTGTCTCCTGAAATTGCTCAAACTCTTGTCCATTGGGTCAGTGATGTCCTCGAACTGTCTCATCCTGTGTTACCCCCTTCTCCTCTTGCCTTCATTCTTTCCCAGGATCAGGGTTTTTTTCTAGTGAATCGGCTCTTCACATCACGTGGCTAAAATATTGGAGCTTCAGCTTCAGCATCAGTCCTTCCAGTGAAGATTCAGAGTTGATTTCTTTGGGGATTGACTTGTTTGATCTCCTGTATTTTTAACTTTTATAATTTTTAACGTTTTATATATTTGATAAATTGGAGTACATTATCAGTAATTTTATTTTAATCAGTCTTGAAATGTGATCGGAAGGCTACTGTGGGAGGCAATGTTCTTCCAGGTATACAGAATGGTCTCAGGTTGAACAGTATCATGTGGGTTTTCCTGACATGTGTTTCTGGCATGGCTTCCCAGAGTGCTTGATGTATTTAATAAAGTTAAAACCACTTATTAGCCTCATGTATAAAACAGTCCAAACCTTCCTGACTCATTTGGCTAAGTGGCTGTTTTTTGTTTTTTGTTTTAATAGAAAACAGTAACTTGACTAGGTCAGTGGCTTATAAACATAGGTTTTTGCATCTGACTCACCTGAAGCCATTATGAATAAACATTTCTGGCCACTAGCCCAGATCTACGAAATCACAAATTCTGTGGAATGGGGCCCTGAGAACTGTTATTGTTTTTGAACCTCTAGGTGATTCTGACATAGTCAGTTAGACCAGGGTTTGACAGCTACTGACATGTAACCAAATCTATTCTCCAACTAAAGGCACTTGTAAGGAACAACATCAAAAAAAAAAAAAAAAAGCGAGAGGAATCACTGGTACTCAAGATAACCTTTTTGGCTTTCAAGGAAACTTCCATCTTTCCCCACACAAACCACCTGCCTGAAAAATGAATATTTAGTTCTGTAGCCACATCCCCTCAGGGCAGTAACATGAAGGCCCATTCCAGTGGTCAGGGCACTGGCCCAGAAATGTATTGTTCACACTTAGCAAAGACAATGACTCTCTTGCTGATTAGAGTTGTCCTCCTTTTACCCAAAGGCTTTCCATGCAACCAAGGGAGCATAGCAATGACGTGAGGGCTTGGAAAGAAAAGGTCTTCACTGATTTTTTATTGCATGAATTTGCGCCTCCATAAAAATGGTACAGGCTTGTTTTACAGTGTCACTGCGTGGAATTAAGGGGAAGATGGTTAAAACATGTCCATTTTCCCAAAGTTTAAACCACCCTAATGAATTAATCCATAGATAATGGATTGAATTCAGTGCAATTACCCTGGTAAGTAAGGCTTGTTAAAAGGAGATAAGGTAACAGGCTAAAGTAAACAGCAGTTTCAGCTATTAACTGGATTTCATTTGGGCACTGATAATTCAGTATATGAGTTTCCTTTGAAAGAGAGATGGTGGGACCCCATTATCAATGTAGAAACTAGATTCTTGAGTTCACCTGTGGGTATGATACTGTAAAACAAAAAGGATAATTGTGACAAGCCTTTTCCTAGCAATCTTAAGATGTACAACTGATGTACCCCCAGTAAATCTTTGTAAATACAATGCTTTGATTCCTCAAGGCAAGAGACACATCCTTGCTCTGTCGTCAAATTTTTATCCCTCATTTCATGTTTTTTTTCTGAAAGATCCAATGTGACTTTTCCCTCCTCATCCTATACATTCCTGCCAAATCAATTGTTTCCAAAGACTTTGTCGTCTTCTCATGGCCCTATTCGAAATTCTAAGTTGTTTGTAGGATTTATAGTCATGTATCCCTCTGTTATTTGTGGGACTGACCCAAGAGCTGCAGCTGAAGGCCTTCCCTAGTCTAGTTTTCCAATCTTAGATTCTATTAACTTCCCTATGCTATTTTTTTTGTTGTTGTTTTGTTTTGTTTTGTTTTGGGGGGGCGGGTTAGGGAGGGAGGGGGGCGGGCCACTTCTATTGGTCTTTCATTTATCCATTTTTCATCCATCTTTGTTCCCTGGCCCGTGTGGGCCTCCCATTGCAGTGGCCTCTGTTGTCGCAGAGCACTGGCTCAGGGTGCATGCGCCCCAGAGCTCAGGATCGGTAATTGGACACATCGGTCTAGCCGCTCCGCAGCACATGGACTCTTCCCAGGCCAGGGATTGAACAGGCGCCCCTTGCACTGCAAGGAGGTTTCCTTACCCACTGGACCACCAGGGAAGCCCCCCTATGCTATTTTGATTTGAAGATTTCTTCTTTGTTCATGATCTGTCATTTGTCCTCCTGTGATTTTGTTCTACCTCCTGAAAATATACTATACATTCCAATCAACACTTCCTTGTTTCTAAGACATTCCTCTTCCTCATGATACCAACACCCTGCAGCTCCTATGATGGAGGGAAGCAGCACAGCATGGTATAAGATGGCAGAGAGAATGAAGGCTTGAGAGCAAGCTGGCCTGGGTTTAAATTCTTCCTCTGTCACTTGCTAACTGTATGACCTTAAACAAGCAACCTCTCTGATCTGAATTTTATCTGTTAACAGGAGGTAATAATGCCTATTTTTTAGGAACATGATGGAGGTTACTTAAGGATAGAGAAAGCCTTTAGGACAGTGTTATATTGCTATTATTATTTCTGTATTTGACCATTTATTCTTTTCCCTTGTATTACCCACTGAATTTTTTGCTGTGTATTATTTGTGTTGTTTCCAAATTTATCATCAGCCACCCAAAGGAAGTTTGTGTCATTGGATCATTACAATCAAACCTGGCATAGAAATCTGCATAAAGTTTTGATAATGGATAATTATCATATTTTATTAAACACTGTAAGTGAAATACTCTTCTCTATGAACCCTCAAAATGACCTAGGGAGTAAATTCTGTTAGTATCACCATTTGCTACACTAGAAAAGTTGGATCCATGGTCATACAGCATCCAAGTGGTAGAACAAGATGTTGAATCAGACCAAATGATTTAGTGTTTAAAATGCTGTTCAGCTCTAGAAGAATGAGAGAGAGAAAGAGAGACCTAGGTTTAAATCCTATTTACTGCTTTCTAGATATATGACCTTAGGTCAATTGCCTAATGCTTATATGCCTCAGTCTTTTCATCTGTAAAGTTAGGATATTAAAAGTGTTTATCTGCTAGAGTTCTTGTGAGGATTAAATGAAATAACCCATGTTAAAGTACCTGGTGTGTTTTAAAGGCTCTATAAATGTTAACTATTAATATTTAATCATTATACCCTTATAATCCATCCACTTAAATCTTATTCCCATGCCTGTTGGTACATATTTTTCAATTGATTGGTATCACATCACAGCTTCTCTGGACCAAAATAGTCTCATAAAAAAAAAAAAAAAACAGGACAGAGCAAGTACATGAATTGACTTCACACTAAAACATAAACCAGGATGGTGTTTTCAGACCCTGAACACTTCCAAGGCTTACTGATGGGGTGATAATAACATCCCGTGCTCACCTTGGCAGTGTCCAGTAAATACACACATTCAGCTTTCTCATTGTTCTATAGAAAGTCAACTACATTTAAGGCAACAAAACTCTCTGGGATTTGGGGAAATTATTACACTTCTGGTGCCTTATGACACCACCCAGGGTGTGTTATAATCACTCAGAAATGTACTGCTTGTTACATCTTGTTGCAACTCAGTTTCTATTTAAAAATTTAAAAAGAAGAAAAAGCACTGAACGATGCTGTGGAAAATCCTAGTTCACTCTTTTGGGTGACTTTGAGGGTGCAGACAATATGTGGTGATTTTAGTGACCATTGGTCTTGAAAAAACTCTCATATTAAAGCCTAATACTCCCCACAAATATTTATTATTTAAAATAAAAATCACCTTTTCTACTGTGGAGTGTTAGTCCCTCAGTCACATCCTACTTTTTGTGACCCCCATGGACTTTGTAGCCCACTGGACTCCTGTCCATTGGAATACTCTAGCCAAGGATACTGGAGTGGGTTGCCACACCATTTTCCGGGGGATCTTCCCAATCCAGGGATTGAACCCGGGTCTCCTGCAAGCAGCCGATTTCCCATCTGATCCACCAAGGGAGTCCATTTTTATAGTAAATCTAAAGACAAACTGGAACAGTATTCTAGGAGTGTGGTTCTAAGAGTGTTGCTTCTCCGAGGGGAAATTAGCAAGGCAAAAATAAATGGAGCTGAATTCCTGAGTAGCTTTTCTCTGCTGGGAAAAACCCAGGGTGGAAAACTGCCTGCAAGGCAAAATGATGAAGATGAATTTTGTTTTTGATCTACTAAGAAGGGACTCTGCAGAACCCTCCTGTAACACCAACATAATTTTGGATCACTGACAGAAATTGCTGCTCTTTCATAGTACTTGGCAGTTGTAATTCATTCATTCATTCATTCATTCATTCAACAGTTGTTTGTGAAGTGCTTACTATGTGCCACAAACTATTGCAGCCACTTGGGATATAAGATAAATGGAGCCCCTGCCCTCGTGTTGCCTGCCTTCTATTTGGGAAAGACAGTCAGTCAGCTTGGAAAGAAAGAAACTCAGTAACTTCAGTGAGTGATTTGAGCTATGAAAAAAATTACAGTAGAATAGCACAATGGAGGATGACAAGAAAGGGACCACTTCGTACATAGAGGACCATCAAGATGGGTCTCATTGAGAGTGTGACCTTTATGCTAAGGCTTGAACAATGAGAAGGTGCCAGCTCTGGAAAGATCTCGGGCATCCCATGCAGAGGAAATAGTCACAACAAAGGTCCTAAGATAGGAACCCAGTGGGGTGCATCCAGAAATAGGAAAAAGTTGAACATGATTGAAGTATAGAGAGCAAAGATGATGTGGATGGCAGCCAGACTATACATAGTCTTCTGGTCTCTAGCATGGAGTTTGATGGAATGTATTACTACACCTCCAGTGGGGAATCTTTGAAGATAGAAATGAGCTATTTATTGAACATTTGCCACATTCCTACTACTATTCCAAGCGCTTTATACTGTGTATTTAACCCTCACAACTAACTTGTTAATTCCAGTGCCCATTTTACAAATAAGACAAATGCAATGCAGAGAGGTGAAATGGTAGCCCAAGGCTAGAAATTAAGACCTAGAAACCGAACTTAAGTCTGACTCTGTGGGCCTGCTCTCTGTCCTAGCTAATTGCTGGATCAATGGTACATACATTTGTTCAAAAGACATGAGTACCAATTAGTTTCCAGGTTGCATTAGTATTCACATTTTGAAAAAGAAGAAGCCAGTGTTGTGAGCAAAGAAATAAATTACTAATGGCAACATTTAAAACAAAGATGAAGATGACTTTTTTTTATTCTCTAAAGGGCCATGTGACTTACAGGCATGGCTTTTATTTTCTTCTCCATCATTCTTGTATTCTGTCTCCTCACTCTCCCTGTGCAGAACTGCTACTCTATCCAAGTCACCATCAGCTCTCACCTGGAAGCTCATTCAACCTAGAGTCCACACAGCCCTGCCAATCATTTCTCTACCTTGAATCATTGAAAAATAGACATTGCATCACTGTATCTGTGTTGGTCCTTCATAATCACTCAGGAAGATCTTTGTATTGTTATTAGACCAGAAAGCACATTGGTTAACATGGTCTACAAGGCCTGCTCCCTCCCCCTTCATAAGACTCATCTTAGTCTCTGAGTACATGCCCAGGGACCTTCTTCCTTTTCTTTAGATTGGCATTTCTTTCTCCCATTTTAGGTTTATCTCACTTTCTAAAATTTGTCTCCCTGTACCCCACCCCATTAGCCTTTACCTCTTAACTTTTACACTGTTAGACTTTGCTTCAAACTTGGCATCTTCAGAAAAGTCCTTCTGGACCTCTTCATTTCCCAACATGCCAGACTAGGTCAGGATGCCTATCACACACTGTTTGACCTTCTGTTTCATAACCCAGATTGTAGGTTATAATCATGGATTTATCCATCCAATTATCTGCTTCTCTCTTTTGATTATGAGCACTGTGCGGTCAGGAGATGGAGGAATTTTGTTCATGTTGGACCCTCAGCATACCGACTATTACCTCTGGTGTATGGAATACATGTAGTAAGCACTTGTTGAGCCTAGCAGTATGTTCACTGCCAGGGAAATGAAGGTCCAGGGGTCTAACTCTGCCATCTCACTTCTGCAGTGATGAAGTAGAATTTTAAACATTACCTGTGGATGTTGCCTTACCTCAGCTCCCAGTGGAGGGCCCTCTCCTCAAAGCTCTGGATGCTCCCTGTCAAAATTAGGTGAAATGGTAGCCCAAGGCTAGAAATTAAGACCTAGAAACCGAACTTAAGTCTGACTCTGTGGGCCTGCTCTCTGTCCTAGCTAATTGCTGGATCAATGGTACATACATTTGTTCAAAAGACATGAGTACCAATTAGTTTCCAGGTTGCATTAGTATTCACATTTTGAAAAAGAAGAAGCCAGTGTTGTGAGCAAAGAAATAAATTACTAATGGCAACATTTAAAACAAAGATGAAGATGACTTTTTTTTATTCTCTAAAGGGCCATGTGACTTACAGGCATGGCTTTTATTTTCTTCTCCATCATTCTTGTATTCTGTCTCCTCACTCTCCCTGTGCAGAACTGCTACTCTATCCAAGTCACCATCAGCTCTCACCTGGAAGCTCATTCAACCTAGAGTCCACACAGCCCTGCCAATCATTTCTCTACCTTGAATCATTGAAAAATAGACATTGCATCACTGTATCTGTGTTGGTCCTTCATAATCACTCAGGAAGATCTTTGTATTGTTATTAGACCAGAAAGCACATTGGTTAACATGGTCTACAAGGCCTGCTCCCTCCCTCTTCATAAGACTCATCTTAGTCTCTGAGTACATGCCCAGGGACCTTCTTCCTTTTCTTTAGATTGGCATTTCTTTCTCCCATTTTAGGTTTATCTCACTTTCTAAAATTTGTCTCCCTGTACCCCACCCCATTAGCCTTTACCTCTTAACTTTTACACTGTTAGACTTTGCTTCAAACTTGGCATCTTCAGAAAAGTCCTTCTGGACCTCTTCATTTCCCAACATGCCAGACTAGGTCAGGATGCCTATCACACACTGTTTGACCTTCTGTTTCATAACCCAGATTGTAGGTTATAATCATGGATTTATCCATCCAATTATCTGCTTCTCTCTTTTGATTATGAGCACTGTGCGGTCAGGAGATGGAGGAATTTTGTTCATGTTGGACCCTCAGCATACCGACTATTACCTCTGGTGTATGGAATACATGTAGTAAGCACTTGTTGAGCCTAGCAGTATGTTCACTGCCAGGGAAATGAAGGTCCAGGGGTCTAACTCTGCCATCTCACTTCTGCAGTGATGAAGTAGAATTTTAAACATTACCTGTGGATGTTGCCTTACCAGCCTCTCAGCTCCCAAGTGGAGGGCCCTCTCCTCAAAGCTCTGGATGCTCCCTGTCAAGGAAAGTGAAATGGGAAATCTTTCCTCTATAGTCACAGTGCTAGTCCTAGTGGGCATGGCAGCATCTGTGAGGTGGTGCATCCTGCGTCTAAATATACCAGGTAACTCAAGAAAGAGGAAGCTCTAAGAGAAAATCATTCTGTATTCTTTGTGAATAAATTGGCCTGTTACAAAATATGTGAAGACATAGCAATGTAATAAAATGCCAAAGTGACACTGGAGTAGAGAATCAATAAATCTACACAGCACTACATGTCGAATCAGCTTTTTAATACATATTTGTAAGGTAGTCACCCACCGGAGCCATATTGAAATCTACCCAGTTGAGAGAAATAAATCAATTACGAGTCCTGAGTGATTAAGCTTTTTGCCCTTCGCTTTCAGAGCAACCCCTTTACTTTGTTTGGACTCAATATAGGTGTAAACTGGTGTACACACACACACATACACATATGTCTATAAAGTCAAATATCCAATATACTGCCCAGCACACTCTGCTTAAAGTATGCACTGTAAAAATGTAGCTATTCTTTTTCTACAAGTTAAAAAATACTCCAGGGAAGGGAGACACCCTACTCGAATTCACACTGACAAAAACAGAAATTATGGCTGACAAATGTTTTATTCCTTTGAAGCATGATTTCTCCCCCATTATACTGTAACATTTTCTGAAGTAAAGTGGACAGTTACATTGTAAGTGGGGAGCTCTTAGAGGGGGAAACTGAACTAGTTTGTTTAATAAAGGTCATCAGTGGAATAACGAGTCTAGAAGGAAATCACGTTTTAGTTTGTGATATTTGGAGTTTGAGGTGTTGGGGACAGACATGTGAAGATGTCTCAAAGGTGATAGCTCACGTTAGATGTTTGAACTGGAATCCAGCAGCATTTAATACATATCAGAACTGTCTATACATTAATACACGGTATTTGTCTTTCTCTTTCTGACTTGCTTCACTCCCTATGACAGGGTCGAGTTTCATCCACCTCTCTTGAACTGACTTCAATCCATTATTTTTATGGCTGAGTAATATTCCATTGTGTAAATGTAACACAACTTCTTCATCCATTCATCTGTTGATGGACATCTAGCGTGAAATGAATGGAAATGCAGATACAGAGAACAGATTTGTGGACACAATGGGGGAAGGAGAGAGTGGAACAAATGGAGAAAGCATCATTGACATATATATACTAACATGTGTAAAATAGACAGCTGGTGAGAAGTTGCTGTATAGCGCAAAGAGCCTAGCCTTGTGATCTGTGATTATCTAGAGAGGTAGAATGGGGGAGGCGAGGGAGGCTCGAGAAGGAGGTAATATAAATATACTTATGACTGATTTATGTTGTTGCACAGCAGAAATCATCACAATATTGTAAAACAGCTTTCCTCTCGTTAAAAATACACAACAATAGAAATAAAAAAGGTTTCTGTATTGCAGAAGCCCAATATGCTCTGTAAAGAAATTGGGGGTTAGGTGTATGGGAAGTTTCTCTCTGCTCAAAGAGTTTCACTCCTGTTGGGTTGACAAGATACACTTGAAAATATTTACATGTTGAAAAAGTTTTGAGAAAGAAGAAATGTTCAGGGCTAGAATCATTAGCAAAACCTTCCAGAAAAAAAAAAAGTTAGGACTTGAATTGGCCCTTGAAAATGAGTGGAATTTGGAGAGAAAAGTTCTTAGAAGACATTCAGGGATAATTGGAGCAAATCAGTCAAAATACTCTTGAAAACACATGGCAAATGCTGGATTTAATCCAAGCAAATTGATTTCACAACATCAGGTAGAGTTTCATTTGAAGCTCTCCAAAGTGGACAGTTACATTGTAAGTGGGGAGCTCTTAGAGGGGGAAACTGAACTAGTTTGTTTAATAAAGGTCATCAGTGGAATAACGAGTCTAGAAGGAAATCACGTTTTAGTTTGTGATATTTGGAGTTTGAGGTGTTGGGGACAGACATGTGAAGATGTCTCAAAGGTGATAGCTCACGTTAGATGTTTGAACTGGAATCCAGCAGCATTTAATACATATCAGAACTGTCTATACATTAATACACGGTATTTGTTTTTCTCTTTCTAACTTGCTTCACTCCCTATGACAGGGTCGAGTTTCATCCACCTCTCTTGAACTGACTTCAATCCATTATTTTTATGGCTGAGTAATATTCCATTGTGTAAATGTAACACAACTTCTTCATCCATTCATCTGTTGATGGACATCTAGCGTGAAATGAATGGAAATGCAGATACAGAGAACAGATTTGTGGACACAATGGGGGAAGGAGAGAGTGGAACAAATGGAGAAAGCATCATTGACATATATATACTAACATGTGTAAAATAGACAGCTGGTGAGAAGTTGCTGTATAGCGCAAAGAGCCTAGCCTTGTGATCTGTGATTATCTAGAGAGGTAGAATGGGGGAGGCGAGGGAGGCTCGAGAAGGAGGTAATATAAATATACTTATGACTGATTTATGTTGTTGCACAGCAGAAATCATCACAATATTGTAAAACAGCTTTCCTCTCGTTAAAAATACACAACAATAGAAATAAAAAAGGTTTCTGTATTGCAGAAGCCCAATATGCTCTGTAAAGAAATTGGGGGTTAGGTGTATGGGAAGTTTCTCTCTGCTCAAAGAGTTTCACTCCTGTTGGGTTGACAAGATACACTTGAAAATATTTACATGTTGAAAAAGTTTTGAGAAAGAAGAAATGTTCAGGGCTAGAATCATTAGCAAAACCTTCCAGAAAAAAAAAAAGTTAGGACTTGAATTGGCCCTTGAAAAATGAGTGGAATTTGGAGAGAAAAGTTCTTAGAAGACATTCAGGGATAATTGGAGCAAATCAGTCAAAATACTCTTGAAAACACATGGCAAATGCTGGATTTAATCCAAGCAAATTGATTTCACAACATCAGGTAGAGTTTCATTTGAAGCTCTCCAAGTGTTAGCTGAAGGGATCTTTCTAAAGCAGAACTGAATTGGTAGTGCCAATCAGCCTGAACAGTGTGTGGTGTAGCTTGGATCCTGGAAGTATAATTTTAGCAGATTAGCTGTACAACTCCTCTCCCGCCCTCTCCTCACTGTTTTCTTTTTCCTGCATTTCTTTTCCTCCATCTTTGTCCAAGTATTAATTATAATGTTGTGTGACTTCAAGTACTGTACCTATACCCTCCTATATAGGTACAGTACTTCAAAAGAGAGATTTGATTAGTCAATGGAAATCCATCCCTGAAAACATACTTCAAATAATATAATAGATCATTTTGTAGTCCCAATATGAAAGGCAATATTTTTATTACCGACAGCAGTTTTGTTTTGGTTCATTGACTCACTCCCAGGAGAGAAATTTCCTCTGGTTATAAGGAATGGTTGGGCTTTTCCTGAGCAAGTGGTTTGTTTCTGCATCATGAATACCATGGGTGCTGTAAATACTTGGGCTTTGAGTCGGTTGCTAGAAAACTTGGGCTTGAAAACAAATTTTGGCTCAGATGTCCTGAATTCATAAATGCCAAAGTTGGGACATGGGATTGAAAAAGCTCAACAATTCTGATGATCCAAGAAGTTTGAAAGGCTTGGCTTTTGTTTCTGTTTGTAAGACACTTATGGTTTATAATGAATATTTGGCCAATGACTGCATTCCCATGTAGCCTCAGGAAGCACATCCAGTTTCCTGCTACAAGCAAGGCATTCTGCCGATATTTGGCATAAACTTTGAAAATAATTTATATGCTAAATTCTCTCAAAGTTAGAGAAAACGTCTCAAAAGTTAAAAATTCTCTCTCTCTCTTTTTTTTTGGAGTCTCAATAGGTTCTTGAAATTTTAGGATTAATTATTCATTTGATTATTATCTTAGAATGCCTAGAAGAGGTTTCATAAATTCTGAGGAATTTAGCTGAATTTTTCTAAGGAAGACAGAAGATTTAAATGAGTTGATCAAGGTCATCCAAGTACTTAGTCTCAGAATCAACTCTCACAGCAGCACCCACAACTCTTGATTCATAGTCCATGTTCTCTCTGCAGTCTCAGCTCCATAAAGAAAATTGATGGCTCTGTAAATAAAGTACTTTCCCCATGTATTTAACTCTACACAATCCCACCTGAATCCCCTAGGTTCCCCAACTTACTCAGCCAGAGAGGAACTGTTAAACAAACCTGCAGCATATTGAAAGCCTCCCCAAAGCGTTCATTTGTCCTTGAAAGCCTCTTTCTTTTCTTTTCTTTTTTTTTTTTGCTGCAAAGAGATGAGCAAGAAAAGAGATTTCTATGAAATTAACTAAAAGATTTAGACATTGATTTTAGATGATGTGTCCATGGTTAAGTTTTTGGCAAATCAGAAAGTTATATGATGCTGATATGTTGAAGATCTAATCTTATATTTTAAAATAGTGTCATTGCCTTTATTTAGCACAATGTTCCCTGAATGTGGTATAGGAAGGAGCTATTGAACTTCTTTTCATTTATTTCAGCATCCTTGAAAATGTTGTGTACATTTAATAACATGTAAGGAGGAAATGGCAACCCACTCCAGTATACTTGCTGGGGAAATCGCACGGACAGAGGAGCCTGGCAGGCTATAGCGTGTGGAGTTGCGAGGAGTCGGACACAACTGAGTGACTAAGAACACGCACAATATATGATTTATGCAAAAGAGGATTATTTATTTCTATAAAAACACATATAATGTGTGTTTGTGCCTCTTTTTTTTTTTTTTTTTTTACATTTTTGGCCTCTTTTATTTTATCTTTCATTTATTTATTTCCATCCATCTTTGTCCTTTGGCCTGTGTGGGTCTCCGATCGCAGTGGCCTCTCTCATTTCAGAGCACCAGCTCCAGGGCGCACGCATTCCACAGCGCTGGCTCGCAACCAGACACACTGGTCCAGTCACTCCGTGGCACGTGGGATCTTCCCGGGCCAGGGATCAAACGGGTGCCCTTTGCACTGCAAGATGGACTCTTTACCCACTGGACCACCAGGGAAGCCCTGTTTGTGCCTTTTATAAAACTAACATGGGTCAAAATAGGTTTCCAACCAATGACAAAGCTCTGAAGACTATTTTTTCTATTGTTTCTCCAAGGTTACTTACAGAATCATAACCCCACACTTTCCCTCCTCGACTTTCTTCCTCTTTCTTTCTACTTGTGTTTCTTCCTTCTTCTTTCCTTCCCTAGTTTTTCTTTTTCTCTAGAGAATGTTCTCTAAGTGCCTATCTATATTCTCTGTAGATCAAATCACCAGTTACATGTGATGCCCAAAGAATTTCAGCCATTTTCCAAACTTTATAGTTCTATCTGCACTTTATCTGAAAATATTTTCTAAAATATCAGAGAATTTTGCTAAGTAAAAGAGTTCTATTATTAAATTATTGATATGATTTTTGAGGGTGATCACATACTCAAATTGAAATACATGGTAAGAAACATGAGAAAGAGGGTTTTTTCTTCATTGACAAGTTATTTTAAAATTTATTTCAACCTACATTTTTTAAAAAGTCTGCTCAATTATTTTTAAATGTTTAATTTACCTTTTCACAAGAGGATTTCCACATATTTAAAAGTTCTTTTTCCTTAAATAAATAAATAAATCTTTTAGATGATTATGGAAAATTCTAAGTATACAATAATTAGATTTAAGAGGATTCTCTCAGAGATGCAATTTAAAAATTCTAAATGCATGATACACACTTCTGTGAAAAGCATAATAATCACCTATACAATTAGCTAAATGATTCTCTTGAGTTCAAGAATATAAATTGGTGAGTGGCTATCTGCATTAATCAGGTAATTTCCATGTTTTACTTCAAGATGTAGACTTTAAAAAATATTGCTTTGTGGATTTTATCTTAAATAATGACTCATTGAAATGGAAGGAAAAGTTGATTTAATCCATGCTTCAGTGGTTTAATATTTGTCTGATTTTTGAGGGATTTAAGCACTGTGCCTCAGGGAAACATGAAAGAGAGGGGAAAACCCATCCAGAAACTTTTCAGATTAGTCTGTTCATTCATTCATTCATTCACTTAACATTTATGGAATGTTTATTCTGCATCACAACCTCATGTGTGAATTGCAGACTACTGTGGTAAAGTTGTGATTGCTGACTTATAGAGCATCCACCTAACATGATACATTGATGTTTGACATAAGAAAAATAAATATATCAGAGTTATTGTTACCTATAACTTATTTTTATAATATTTTAATTGTGTATGATAATATAACGGCTGCTTCTTGAATTATATTTGAGATACTGTGCTAGGCACTGTAGATTTATTGTAATGCTTTCAGCTCCTGGAAGGTTCACACTTTCCCTCCTCGACTTTCCTCTTTCTTTCTATTTGTTTCTTCCTTCTTCTTTCCTTCCCTAGTTTTTCTTTTTCTCTAGAGAATGTTCTCTAAGTGCCTATCTATATTCTCTGTAGATCAAATCACCAGTTACATGTGATGCCCAAAGAATTTCAGCCATTTTCCAAACTTTATAGTTCTATCTGCACTTTATCTGAAAATATTTTCTAAAATATCAGAGAATTTTGCTAAGTAAAAGAGTTCTATTATTAAATTATTGATATGATTTTTGAGGGTGATCACATACTCAAATTGAAATACATGGTAAGAAACATGAGAAAGAGGGTTTTTTCTTCATTGACAAGTTATTTTAAAATTTATTTCAACCTACATTTTTTAAAAAGTCTGCTCAATTATTTTTAAATGTTTAATTTACCTTTTCACAAGAGGATTTCCACATATTTAAAAGTTCTTTTTCCTTAAATAAATAAATAAATCTTTTAGATGATTATGGAAAATTCTAAGTATACAATAATTAGATTTAAGAGGATTCTCTCAGAGATGCAATTTAAAAATTCTAAATGCATGATACACACTTCTGTGAAAAGCATAATAATCACCTATACAATTAGCTAAATGATTCTCTTGAGTTCAAGAATATAAATTGGTGAGTGGCTATCTGCATTAATCAGGTAATTTCCATGTTTTACTTCAAGATGTAGACTTTAAAAAATATTGCTTTGTGGATTTTATCTTAAATAATGACTCATTGAAATGGAAGGAAAAGTTGATTTAATCCATGCTTCAGTGGTTTAATATTTGTCTGATTTTTGAGGGATTTAAGCACTGTGCCTCAGGGAAACATGAAAGAGAGGGGAAAACCCATCCAGAAACTTTTCAGATTAGTCTGTTCATTCATTCATTCATTCACTTAACATTTATGGAATGTTTATTCTGCATCACAACCTCATGTGTGAATTGCAGACTACTGTGGTAAAGTTGTGATTGCTGACTTATAGAGCATCCACCTAACATGATACATTGATGTTTGACATAAGAAAAATAAATATATCAGAGTTATTGTTACCTATAACTTATTTTTATAATATTTTAATTGTGTATGATAATATAACGGCTGCTTCTTGAATTATATTTGAGATACTGTGCTAGGCACTGTAGATTTATTGTAATGCTTTCAGCTCCCCTGGAAGGTTCACATTATAGCACAATGTAGGAACTGAGAGACTGAACTCTGTAGCCACAGTAACTGAGTCCAAAATTTGACTCAGCCCTTTTTATCTGTGAGTGAACAGAATGAGTTATTTGATCTTTTACTGTCTCTGTTGTTCTGTGCAAAATGAAGAAAACAATCACTAATGTTATAGAGCTATTATAAAGGTTAAATGAGGGGGGCTTCCCTAGTGGTCCAGTGGGTAGAATCTGCCTTGCAGTGCAAGGGGCACCAGTTTGATCTCTGGCCCAGGAAGATCCCACCTGCTGTGCAGTGCTTGGACCACTGTGTCCAATTACAAGCCAGCACTTTGAAGCACATGTACCCAAAGCCAGTGCTCTGCAGTGAGAGAGGCCACTGCAATGGGAGCCCCACACAGGCCAAAGAATGAAGTTGGGTGAAAATAAGGATCGATGAAAATGAATATAAATAAAAGAGGCATGATAGGGAAAAAGAAAAAAGAGATTAAATGAGATGGGAATTTACATAGAACTTAGAACATAGAATTTAGAACAATGTGTTTACTATCACTATGGTCATTGCTGTTTCCCTTTTAATTTATGAAAAATAATTTATTAGTATTTAAAACAGAGCTTATTTCCATATTGATGTTGCCCTGGTTTTATAGGGAGGTAAGACTTTTCATAGAAAGAGAGGCTGATTTGGTCCTTGGAGTTTGTGTGGGATTTCAATTCAGATTTGGAGGTGCATTCCAGGAAGAGGGAATGGAATTGACATAGGCATGGATGTTTAATGGGCTTCCCAGGTGGCACTAGTCGTAAAGAACCCATCTCCCAATGTAGGTAGATATAACAGAGGTGGGTTTGATCCTGGGTTAGGAAGATCCCCTGGAAGCAGGCAGATCCCTATGCGCAGAACCCACGACCCTATTGGCTAATCCGAGTACACTAATTATAATATAATTGATGTTTGACATAAGAAAAATAAATATATCAGAGTTATTGTTACCTATAACTTATTTTTATAATATTTTAATTGTGTATGATAATATAACGGCTGCTTCTTGAATTATATTTGAGATACTGTGCTAGGCACTGTAGATTTATTGTAATGCTTTCAGCTCCCCTGGAAGGTTCACATTATAGCACAATGTAGGAACTGAGAGACTGAACTCTGTAGCCACAGTAACTGAGTCCAAAATTTGACTCAGCCCTTTTTATCTGTGAGTGAACAGAATGAGTTATTTGATCTTTTACTGTCTCTGTTGTTCTGTGCAAAATGAAGAAAACAATCACTAATGTTATAGAGCTATTATAAAGGTTAAATGAGGGGGGCTTCCCTAGTGGTCCAGTGGGTAGAATCTGCCTTGCAGTGCAAGGGGCACCAGTTTGATCTCTGGCCCAGGAAGATCCCACCTGCTGTGCAGTGCTTGGACCACTGTGTCCAATTACAAGCCAGCACTTTGAAGCACATGTACCCAAAGCCAGTGCTCTGCAGTGAGAGAGGCCACTGCAATGGGAGCCCCACACAGGCCAAAGAATGAAGTTGGGTGAAAATAAGGATCGATGAAAATGAATATAAATAAAAGAGGCATGATAGGGAAAAAGAAAAAAGAGATTAAATGAGATGGGAATTTACATAGAACTTAGAACATAGAATTTAGAACAATGTGTTTACTATCACTATGGTCATTGCTGTTTCCCTTTTAATTTATGAAAAATAATTTATTAGTATTTAAAACAGAGCTTATTTCCATATTGATGTTGCCCTGGTTTTATAGGGAGGTAAGACTTTTCATAGAAAGAGAGGCTGATTTGGTCCTTGGAGTTTGTGTGGGATTTCAATTCAGATTTGGAGGTGCATTCCAGGAAGAGGGAATGGAATTGACATAGGCATGGATGTTTAATGGGCTTCCCAGGTGGCACTAGTCGTAAAGAACCCATCTCCCAATGTAGGTAGATATAACAGAGGTGGGTTTGATCCTGGGTTAGGAAGATCCCCTGGAAGCAGGCAGACCAACCCACTACCCTATTCTTGCCTGCAGAATCCCATAGACAGGAGAGCCTAAGGGTCTATGGTCCATAGGGTAGCAAAGAATTGGACACGACTGAAGCAACTTAGCATGCATGCACATGGATGTAAATCTGAAAAAAAATTTTGCAGTATTAATCTGGAGAAAAATTAGTGATTTGGGAGTCTGTAGTGCAAGGTGTATGACAAAGACAAGAAGGTCAGATTATGAACGACCTTTAATATTGTGATTTGGTCTATATTGGCAGAATGTGTGTACACACATTCATGCGTGCACAATGGAAAATCTATTGATTGTGAAAACATTTGGTTCTCAAGTTGTTTTGTTTTTAAATTACCCTCAATAGGTCATTTTAGCACTTATCAAAAGCTGATCTGAAAAGGATGCTCCTAAACAAAGGAACCCACTTAGAGACAAATAATAACTTTATTTATGTTCAATTGCAATGTAAGTTCCAACAGCAGCCATCAGTTAAACAGACCAAAAATTAGACTGAGATCAAAATTTCAAGCCAGACACAGTATTAATTTTCTGATTGATGATGAGTAAGAAGAAGTTATTGAGCATAGCCTCAGCTGTATTTAAGGGACCCTGTACCTTTCTTCTAATTTATAAACTGTAATAAATGAATCACCAAGAAGGAAGGATTAGTTGTCAGCTGTAAGACAGAGTGTGAAGGATGAAGCACTTGTGTCTTCCCTGATGTCAGTTGATCTATTAAATTAACATGATAGGGAAAAAGAAAAAAGAGATTAAATGAGATGGGAATTTACATAGAACTTAGAACATAGAATTTAGAACAATGTGTTTACTATCACTATGGTCATTGCTGTTTCCCTTTTAATTTATGAAAAATAATTTATTAGTATTTAAAACAGAGCTTATTTCCATATTGATGTTGCCCTGGTTTTATAGGGAGGTAAGACTTTTCATAGAAAGAGAGGCTGATTTGGTCCTTGGAGTTTGTGTGGGATTTCAATTCAGATTTGGAGGTGCATTCCAGGAAGAGGGAATGGAATTGACATAGGCATGGATGTTTAATGGGCTTCCCAGGTGGCACTAGTCGTAAAGAACCCATCTCCCAATGTAGGTAGATATAACAGAGGTGGGTTTGATCCTGGGTTAGGAAGATCCCCTGGAAGCAGGCAGACCAACCCACTACCCTATTCTTGCCTGCAGAATCCCATAGACAGGAGAGCCTAAGGGTCTATGGTCCATAGGGTAGCAAAGAATTGGACACGACTGAAGCAACTTAGCATGCATGCACATGGATGTAAATCTGAAAAAAAATTTTGCAGTATTAATCTGGAGAAAATTAGTGATTTGGGAGTCTGTAGTGCAAGGTGTATGACAAAGACAAGAAGGTCAGATTATGAACGACCTTTAATATTGTGATTTGGTCTATATTGGCAGAATGTGTGTACACACATTCATGCGTGACAATGGAAAATCTATTGATTGTGAAAACATTTGGTTCTCAAGTTGTTTTGTTTTTAAATTACCCTCAATAGGTCATTTTAGCACTTATCAAAAGCTGATCTGAAAAGGATGCTCCTAAACAAAGGAACCCACTTAGAGACAAATAATAACTTTATTTATGTTCAATTGCAATGTAAGTTCCAACAGCAGCCATCAGTTAAACAGACCAAAAATTAGACTGAGATCAAAATTTCAAGCCAGACACAGTATTAATTTTCTGATTGATGATGAGTAAGAAGAAGTTATTGAGCATAGCCTCAGCTGTATTTAAGGGACCCTGTACCTTTCTTCTAATTTATAAACTGTAATAAATGAATCACCAAGAAGGAAGGATTAGTTGTCAGCTGTAAGACAGAGTGTGAAGGATGACGCACTTGTGTCTTCCACTGATGTCAGTTGATCTATTAAATTAACAAGCGTATAGATAGATTATTTAAAGATCAATTTAGCCAAGAATTGCTTTCAAATGAATACATCAGGCATCAAGCCTGTTTTCCGAGATCGTTTTGTAATTGGAATACATATTGCATGCAGCTTCTCGTTTCAGGGCTCAGGCAGTTTCAATCAGGAAGCTTTGCTCTTTCTGGAAAGTGTGTGAAAATCAAAAATGAGTGGATTCACTTCATTATGTATAATGAGGAGATCTGTAGTTACTCTGTAAGCAATCTCCAAAAAGAATTGCTAGAAAAATTCTCCTTGTTCACATGACTGGCACTGGGCTAACACTTCCCTCTTAAAACATCTTTTCAGCATGAAAGTTTTGGAATTAAGTTCCTAATAAACTTCGAAAGTCCAACAGCTGTGAGTAATTATGATACAAGCATATCAATCCATGTGCAAACAGATTTATTTGGTAAGCTCCAATCCTCTTGCTAACCCTTCACTGCAATAATTAAGCACACTCTAATGAGTTTGTGAGCAATTTCCATATGATTTTCCCCCTAATTATTATTTAAGTTGCCCATGTTGATAATACTTAGTAATATCCTTTAAGTATCAATGGTGAAGGCACAATTTTGGCTGGTGTATTAATTTGTATGTTCTCATTCGTATGCTAAATAAATGAGGGAAAAACAATCTATTTAAAGTGTCAAAAATTTTAAATGGATTTTTACATGTGCCTTTTCTACAATGGAGATACCAAATCAATAGGTCATTTTAGCACTTATCAAAAGCTGATCTGAAAAGGATGCTCCTAAACAAAGGAACCCACTTAGAGACAAATAATAACTTTATTTATGTTCAATTGCAATGTAAGTTCCAACAGCAGCCATCAGTTAAACAGACCAAAAATTAGACTGAGATCAAAATTTCAAGCCAGACACAGTATTAATTTTCTGATTGATGATGAGTAAGAAGAAGTTATTGAGCATAGCCTCAGCTGTATTTAAGGGACCCTGTACCTTTCTTCTAATTTATAAACTGTAATAAATGAATCACCAAGAAGGAAGGATTAGTTGTCAGCTGTAAGACAGAGTGTGAAGGATGAAGCACTTGTGTCTTCCCCTGATGTCAGTTGATCTATTAAATTAACAAGCGTATAGATAGATTATTTAAAGATCAATTTAGCCAAGAATTGCTTTCAAATGAATACATCAGGCATCAAGCCTGTTTTCCGAGATCGTTTTGTAATTGGAATACATATTGCATGCAGCTTCTCGTTTCAGGGCTCAGGCAGTTTCAATCAGGAAGCTTTGCTCTTTCTGGAAAGTGTGTGAAAATCAAAAATGAGTGGATTCACTTCATTATGTATAATGAGGAGATCTGTAGTTACTCTGTAAGCAATCTCCAAAAAGAATTGCTAGAAAAATTCTCCTTGTTCACATGACTGGCACTGGGCTAACACTTCCCTCTTAAAACATCTTTTCAGCATGAAAGTTTTGGAATTAAGTTCCTAATAAACTTCGAAAGTCCAACAGCTGTGAGTAATTATGATACAAGCATATCAATCCATGTGCAAACAGATTTATTTGGTAAGCTCCAATCCTCTTGCTAACCCTTCACTGCAATAATTAAGCACACTCTAATGAGTTTGTGAGCAATTTCCATATGATTTTCCCCCTAATTATTATTTAAGTTGCCCATGTTGATAATACTTAGTAATATCCTTTAAGTATCAATGGTGAAGGCACAATTTTGGCTGGTGTATTAATTTGTATGTTCTCATTCGTATGCTAAATAAATGAGGGAAAAACATCTATTTAAAGGTCAAAAATTTTAAATGGATTTTTACATGTGCCTATGTTCACATTTATACACTTTTTCCAATACCTGTAGAACCAGTAAGTTCCAAGTTCTTATAGTGGCCTTTAAGATTCAAAAAAAGAAGATAAAAAAAATATAAGAAGAATGCATGGGATACAAAAAGGAAAAGAAGGTTAGAAAGATATTTATTGCACTTTGCTCTGCAGCAGAAATTAACACAACACTGCAAATCAACTATAATAAGATCAAAATTTTTTAAAGTCAGTTGGGTCTTTTAGATTAAAAAAAAGATATTTATTGGACTGGATTGGCCTTGATAGCCTTTGCTGACATCTCAAAGGGCTGGACTGCAGCTCATATCCTGTTACTTAGGTGCAGCTCACAGACAACAAAGAGAGCTAGGTAACTGCTGGTGGTATAATTACCTTATATTACCAGAACATTTTATGATCATTTTAACTCTGTGTTTTTTAATAGAAACACTGTCACTAATGAAATTTTCAATAAGTGTCATTCAAATAAAAAAAAAAGAAGACTATAAATGATTTTAAGTAATCTGGCTCTGGGTACCATTCAGACTTTGTTTCTTATCATTTGCTTATTTTCCTGGCTCCAGAATATTGACCTTCTTCCTATTTCTTGCAAATGTCAAGCCAATTTGGAAAATTATAAATATATATATATATATATATATATATATATACATATATATATATATACATACACATATATGTATATATCTGAAATTTTCACTGAATATATGTGTATTTAAATATGCATATACTTAAATATATGTATTTAACCAAGTCACTTTGCTGTTGAGCAGAAATTAACACAGCATTGTAAATCAACTATACTTCAGTGCAAGCTCGTGTTCCATCTCTAAGGCCCTTTGTGACCTCATGGACTGTTAGCCCACCACGCTTCTCTATCCGTGGGATTCTCTAGGCACGAATACTAGTGTGGGTTGCCATTTCCTCCTCTAGGGTGTCTTCCCAACCCAGAGATTGAACCAACCCATGATTCCTACATCTCCTAGTACAAAATAATTAAGTAGTTAATTAATTTTTTCTAAAATCCAAGCTGGCTTATTAGATCTCAGGATATTTGGCTTTCAGTACAGCCCTACCTGGTATATGCTTTCCCCATCACTCTAGGTAACTGGCCTTTTAAGTCGAGAGTCCTCTAAGATATCACTTCTTCACAGAGACCCTTGTCACTTAGCTACAGTGATGCTTTAATGATACAGTTATTCTCTACCATCTTAGTTTTATTTCAAAATATGATCATTTTTTATACAAGCTAGTTTGTCCACCTAGAATGTAAACTTCATGACTTGTCAGGCCTCTCACTCAGCTTTGTTTTCAGGGCCTAACACAGTGCCTGGTGCATGGTAAATTCTTAATGAATGCCCCTTCAGTGAACAGTTAAATGAATCAGTAAGCTAGCACAGAAAGGAATCTCAGCTCTCTGGTCTACCTCTCATTTTAAACATGAGTAAACAGAAGTCTCTTTGCATCTATGATTTGTCTTCATCAGGATACAGCTGGTCAGAGCAAACCTAGATGATCAGGTCTCCTGTTTACTAACTGCTCGCCCAATGCACCATCATTTTGCCACTTGCTTTTATTTGCATCTATCTGGTTGTGTCTATTGTAACATATATTCACATATATGATATGTGCATTCATAAAATTTAAAGTTTTAAAATTTTTAATTAAAATCACACCAATTTAAATCCTTTCTCTCTAAATGGACAAGTCACTTAACTGCCCAGGGCTTTGGCTGTCTCATTTATAATATAGGGATATCTCAAAGTAATAATAATACCACAGTACCTTAGCCATGCCAGTCAAGTGATTGTGAGAACCAAGGAACAAAATATTGCAACGTAACTTGATAAATAGCAAAACATAGTTTGCAGTGATAATAATCATGACCCAAGTGCTGCTTAAATCATATAAAACAGAATTTACTCCTTGGTATGTTTACGTTTGAATGGTTTCAGATACTGAAATTCCATGGAAATTATACAGTGTATTCTAACCTGTTGAGGAGAACAAAATAAATAGAAAAAATAATTTCCCTATATGCATCTTTGTTCTTTCTTTTGAAAGAAAAAAATGGATCTCAAAAATTGGTCCCCAAATCAGTGTACTGAGATTATATGAAAACTTGTCCAAAATGCTATGAGATCTCCAGCAAACCTGAGACCTACTGAAGAGGACACCATGGGAGTTGCCCACACAGTCTGTGTTATATCAGGCCCTCCAGGGAGTTTTAATGCACGTTCAATTTGAGACCCTTGTCACTTAGCTACAGTGATGCTTTAATGATACAGTTATTCTCTACCATCTTAGTTTTATTTCAAAATATGATCATTTTTTATACAAGCTAGTTTGTCCACCTAGAATGTAAACTTCATGACTTGTCAGGCCTCTCACTCAGCTTTGTTTTCAGGGCCTAACACAGTGCCTGGTGCATGGTAAATTCTTAATGAATGCCCCTTCAGTGAACAGTTAAATGAATCAGTAAGCTAGCACAGAAAGGAATCTCAGCTCTCTGGTCTACCTCTCATTTTAAACATGAGTAAACAGAAGTCTCTTTGCATCTATGATTTGTCTTCATCAGGATACAGCTGGTCAGAGCAAACCTAGATGATCAGGTCTCCTGTTTACTAACTGCTCGCCCAATGCACCATCATTTTGCCACTTGCTTTTATTTGCATCTATCTGGTTGTGTCTATTGTAACATATATTCACATATATGATATGTGCATTCATAAAATTTAAAGTTTTAAAATTTTTAATTAAAATCACACCAATTTAAATCCTTTCTCTCTAAATGGACAAGTCACTTAACTGCCCAGGGCTTTGGCTGTCTCATTTATAATATAGGGATATCTCAAAGTAATAATAATACCACAGTACCTTAGCCATGCCAGTCAAGTGATTGTGAGAACCAAGGAACAAAATATTGCAACGTAACTTGATAAATAGCAAAACATAGTTTGCAGTGATAATAATCATGACCCAAGTGCTGCTTAAATCATATAAAACAGAATTTACTCCTTGGTATGTTTACGTTTGAATGGTTTCAGATACTGAAATTCCATGGAAATTATACAGTGTATTCTAACCTGTTGAGGAGAACAAAATAAATAGAAAAAATAATTTCCCTATATGCATCTTTGTTCTTTCTTTTGAAAGAAAAAAATGGATCTCAAAAATTGGTCCCCAAATCAGTGTACTGAGATTATATGAAAACTTGTCCAAAATGCTATGAGATCTCCAGCAAACCTGAGACCTACTGAAGAGGACACCATGGGAGTTGCCCACACAGTCTGTGTTATATCAGGCCCTCCAGGGAGTTTTAATGCACGTTCAATTTGAGAGCTTTTGCTGTAAGTGATTTAATAAGGTACATGTGTTAATTTTCAGAATTATAAGGTCTTACTGTGCTAGATGGAGAGGAAATGGCAACCCACTCCAGTACTCTTGCCTGGAAAACCCCATGCACAGAGGGGCCTGGCAGGCTACAGTCCATGGGGTTGCAAAGAGCCAAACATGACTGAGTGACTGAGTCTGCACTGTGTTAGAACATGTGTTCAAAGAAGTTCACTGTGAAACCTGAAAGTTAAGTTTGCATCAGTGTGTCATCTGCTTATTTCCTTTGGCACACACTCATAGAACCAAATAAATCATGGAGAGTAGGTTCCCATAATGAGATGCAAGACCAATCACTTATTACCAACCTATCATGGCTGATTGCAGAAGGAGGTCGTTATAATTACAAAGGCACCCCTACCCATTAGGCAGCTCATTGAGGAAGTAAGGAATATGTCAGCATGGTTCAGAAATCAAACAAGTGTTTTGGCTTTCTTAAAAAGACAATGACTTTCTTTTCCTCCCAGAATTCTTGATGTTCCATCTCTCAAACAATTCTTTTGATGTTGATAAGGAAGCAGAACACATCCCTGTGACAGTTTGCTAAATATTATGAAGATAGTAAAAGTTATTTGTGTCAGATTCAATTTCGGTCAAAAGAAACAAAGCCTGGTGAACCTGGGCTAGTTTGGTAACCTGAGTGCCAATTTGCTGCTTTTAAATCATATAAAACAGAATTTACTCCTTGGTATGTTTACGTTTGAATGGTTTCAGATACTGAAATTCCATGGAAATTATACAGTGTATTCTAACCTGTTGAGGAGAACAAAATAAATAGAAAAAATAATTTCCCTATATGCATCTTTGTTCTTTCTTTTGAAAGAAAAAAATGGATCTCAAAAATTGGTCCCCAAATCAGTGTACTGAGATTATATGAAAACTTGTCCAAAATGCTATGAGATCTCCAGCAAACCTGAGACCTACTGAAGAGGACACCATGGGAGTTGCCCACACAGTCTGTGTTATATCAGGCCCTCCAGGGAGTTTTAATGCACGTTCAATTTGAGAGCTTTTGCTGTAAGTGATTTAATAAGGTACATGTGTTAATTTTCAGAATTATAAGGTCTTACTGTGCTAGATGGAGAGGAAATGGCAACCCACTCCAGTACTCTTGCCTGGAAAACCCCATGCACAGAGGGGCCTGGCAGGCTACAGTCCATGGGGTTGCAAAGAGCCAAACATGACTGAGTGACTGAGTCTGCACTGTGTTAGAACATGTGTTCAAAGAAGTTCACTGTGAAACCTGAAAGTTAAGTTTGCATCAGTGTGTCATCTGCTTATTTCCTTTGGCACACACTCATAGAACCAAATAAATCATGGAGAGTAGGTTCCCATAATGAGATGCAAGACCAATCACTTATTACCAACCTATCATGGCTGATTGCAGAAGGAGGTCGTTATAATTACAAAGGCACCCCTACCCATTAGGCAGCTCATTGAGGAAGTAAGGAATATGTCAGCATGGTTCAGAAATCAAACAAGTGTTTTGGCTTTCTTAAAAAGACAATGACTTTCTTTTCCTCCCAGAATTCTTGATGTTCCATCTCTCAAACAATTCTTTTGATGTTGATAAGGAAGCAGAACACATCCCTGTGACAGTTTGCTAAATATTATGAAGATAGTAAAAGTTATTTGTGTCAGATTCAATTTCGGTCATGAAACAAGCAGGTATTAGAGTGAAATTTGCTTGCTTCACATACTAGCCTGGTGAACCTGGGCTAGTTTGGTAACTTCCTCTGAGTTTTGGCTTCCTCATCAATGTAAAGAGGAGGATAAAACCAGTCTCATAGAGTTGTTACAAGAACTGAATAAAATAATACAGAAGGAGGATCTACCGGCATATCACCCACTGAGCCTGAGACAATATGACCCTCATTCACTGATGACTTCTCCTTTGCCCTCTCTTTTTAGTGAAAAGCCACAAATAAGTCTTTTTCAGACTCCACATGCACCTTTTTCTTTTTGTCAGCAGCCCAGATTTCCAAATGTCAGGTATTGAGGAAATGAGGACACAGTGACTTTGAGAAGAGAGATGTGATCGCAAAATACAGAAACTTAAGTGTCAGCATAGCTAGTACTTATAAAATGAGCTCATTTCTACTGAGGCAATGATGCATAGTTGACCAGAAGTCTTAAGGAGCTCTCGCAAAGATACATTGGTTATACAGATTTCTTTTCAGTTCCCATTCTATATGCTCCCTACATCAATATGTCTGTAAAGACAGACACACACTCTTGCACATCAAGTTGAGTCTACTGTGAACCTGTATTACCTATGAGATAGAAAGTTACTGTTTATTATCATTCCTATGAAGTATAATACAAGTGTCACAGTCAGGCTTCATGTCAAAATATTTAAGATAGAAAGACAAAAGCATGATAGAACCGTAAAAGGGATGGGATGCAACGCTGGCTGAATGGAGAGGATATTGTATTTAGACAAATTCAGGAACTTGAAGAAGGGATGAAGGACTCGTCCTTGACATCCTTTGCATTTGTGAATGTTATGCATTGTATAGATGTAGAGTGTGAGAAAGAGCTGAGGTGGCAGGGCCCCATTTCTACAAGTAAATCGTGGGGCATGGTTCAGAAATCAAACAAGTTTTTTTAAAACATGATTTTTCCCGCTTGATGTTCCATCTCTCAAACAATTCTTTTGATGTTGATAAGGAAGCAGAACACATCCCTGTGACAGTTTGCTAAATATTATGAAGATAGTAAAAGTTATTTGTGTCAGATTCAATTTCGGTCATGAAACAAGCAGGTATTAGAGTGAAATTTGCTTGCTTCACATACTAGCCTGGTGAACCTGGGCTAGTTTGGTAACTTCCTCTGAGTTTTGGCTTCCTCATCAATGTAAAGAGGAGGATAAAACCAGTCTCATAGAGTTGTTACAAGAACTGAATAAAATAATACAGAAGGAGGATCTACCGGCATATCACCCACTGAGCCTGAGACAATATGACCCTCATTCACTGATGACTTCTCCTTTGCCCTCTCTTTTTAGTGAAAAGCCACAAATAAGTCTTTTTCAGACTCCACATGCACCTTTTTCTTTTTGTCAGCAGCCCAGATTTCCAAATGTCAGGTATTGAGGAAATGAGGACACAGTGACTTTGAGAAGAGAGATGTGATCGCAAAATACAGAAACTTAAGTGTCAGCATAGCTAGTACTTATAAAATGAGCTCATTTCTACTGAGGCAATGATGCATAGTTGACCAGAAGTCTTAAGGAGCTCTCGCAAAGATACATTGGTTATACAGATTTCTTTTCAGTTCCCATTCTATATGCTCCCTACATCAATATGTCTGTAAAGACAGACACACACTCTTGCACATCAAGTTGAGTCTACTGTGAACCTGTATTACCTATGAGATAGAAAGTTACTGTTTATTATCATTCCTATGAAGTATAATACAAGTGTCACAGTCAGGCTTCATGTCAAAATATTTAAGATAGAAAGACAAAAGCATGATAGAACCGTAAAAGGGATGGGATGCAACGCTGGCTGAATGGAGAGGATATTGTATTTAGACAAATTCAGGAACTTGAAGAAGGGATGAAGGACTCGTCCTTGACATCCTTTGCATTTGTGAATGTTATGCATTGTATAGATGTAGAGTGTGAGAAAGAGCTGAGGTGGCAGGGTTAAGGTCTTGAGAGTGTTGGAAGCCCCATTTCTACAAGTAAATCGTGGGGTTTTGTCCAAGATTTGGCAATGATGTGGTGCTTAGTCTGTAAGCTTAAGTCATCACATTCCCCAAAAAGCATGTCCTAATGTAGCCCCACACAGCGAGATGCTACTCTCTGATGACAATAAGGCAAAAATTCCTCTCTCAAGCAGCCTGTCCTGCCATTCATTTCAAATCATCTGTACTTCCTAGTTATTTTTTTCCCCAACAACCTTATTGAGGTATATTTTATATACCATGAAATTCTTCCCTCTGAGTGTACAATTCTATGACCTTTAGTAACTTTACTGAGATACCATCACCGTAAGTAAATTTCCAGTTATTTTGCTTCCCCCTTAATAAGATCCCTGGTGCCCATTTGCAGTTAATCCTCATTCCCACACCCAGCCCCAGGTGACCACTCCTATGCTTTCTGTCTCTATAAATTTGCTTTTTCTGGGTGATTCAATGGAATTATACAGTATATGGACTCTTGTGTCTGATTTGTCTCACTTGGCATAATCTGTGAGGTTCATCCAGGATCCAGCTTGTGTCACTAGTTCATTCCTTTCTATTGCTGAATAATATCCCAGCCGCTTCTGCTAAACCTTTTTAAAGACTTATGTTTATTTATTGATACATATCCAAAAACTGGAGGAAAGACTCATTTTCAATGAAGAGCAAGGTAGATCCAGACTTAGAATAGGGTTTTATTCTTTAGATCTCATGTTAGGTGACTGATTATACTTTCTCATTCATTTGTCCATCTTGTAAAGAAAATACCATGTCAAGTGTTGCACTTAGAAAAAATTATTTCCCAACAGACTATTCAAACCCAGAATGGTGAAAATATAACAGCAATTTATGGCAAACTGTGTTTGCGGAAAAAAAGTGCCAGGCGTTCATTTGCAGAGTGCTGTGATGCAAATATGTGTTAAGTAATGTAATGGAGTTAAAAATTATCATAGTATTAAGATGAGTCATAGGAATCTGAAAATAAGTAGAAGATTCATTACTTTTAATATTTGAAAGTAAATTAATTCCGTATCTCATAGTTTAGTTGATTTCATTTTCTTTCATATTCTAATATCGTGTCAGAGAGATTGCTGCAATATTTACATATTGTCTGCTGCATGCAATATAGTTACCCTCTCAAATTATCCACCTGGATCCATTTAATTTCATAATGGGTTTCTTTGGAAGTTGAGTTGTGGGATGTCATAAATGTTCAGGGGAAGCAAGCCTCTGTGGACTCAGAAATTATATAAAAATGTTTCCAGTACACATGCTAAATAAAAACAGGTCATATAAAGTTTATTAACTAAACAAATTAAGCCAGCTTGGTAAAGTGTGTTTCATATGAAACTCCTGGAGCAGCATCGATGGGCTTTGTCAACCTGAGGTCTGAGTTCATGTTTCGCTCACATCACATTGGTTTTCCCCGGTTCCTCTTCTCAGTGGGGCAAAGGCTGTCTTCCTTTCTCTGTGGGTAGGAGAGGTCTTGCCAAGGATAGCGTGGATTTCCAGACTCAGGCAATTCTTGAGGATTATATAAAGGGTCAGGAGGTAGATCTGTGGTGGCCAAACAATAATAGTAAGCAGTAGAGTTATGCAATCAGTAAATGGAAGCTGCTATTACATATGTGTCCTGTAGATGTTGGAAAGATTCAATAAGATAAATGCCTTATGATGTCTCTCCTCTCATTACTCCATCTGCAAATGGAGGCTCAAAGAGATTGGCCAAAATCATGATGCAGATGTCACTTTATGCTAAAGTATTTATCAAAATGGCAATCAAAAGACCTGCCCTTCCTCACCACTTTGGTTCCTCAGCTACATTAAGAAGTCAGAGAACCTTTAAGGTCTCCATTTAATCTGAAGAATGAGAGGTTCATTCTATACCAGGGGCCTTTTCTTGAGCAGAATCATATTTTCATTTTCCTAGTCTTTTAAAATGATAAACTTATGGCTGGTCTAAGGGAGGAATCGGTGTAAATTGCTCATTGGGATGGAAAGAAGTGCCAGCAGTGAGGAAAGAAGCTGTGTCTAAACACGGAGGAAAGGTGTGGAAGAAAGATGGTGGTGATGACTGAAAGTTTTTTCATAGGAATCTGAAAATAAGTAGAAGATTCATTACTTTTAATATTTGAAAGTAAATTAATTCCGTATCTCATAGTTTAGTTGATTTCATTTTCTTTCATATTCTAATATCGTGTCAGAGAGATTGCTGCAATATTTACATATTGTCTGCTGCATGCAATATAGTTACCCTCTCAAATTATCCACCTGGATCCATTTAATTTCATAATGGGTTTCTTTGGAAGTTGAGTTGTGGGATGTCATAAATGTTCAGGGGAAGCAAGCCTCTGTGGACTCAGAAATTATATAAAAATGTTTCCAGTACACATGCTAAATAAAAACAGGTCATATAAAGTTTATTAACTAAACAAATTAAGCCAGCTTGGTAAAGTGTGTTTCATATGAAACTCCTGGAGCAGCATCGATGGGCTTTGTCAACCTGAGGTCTGAGTTCATGTTTCGCTCACATCACATTGGTTTTCCCCGGTTCCTCTTCTCAGTGGGGCAAAGGCTGTCTTCCTTTCTCTGTGGGTAGGAGAGGTCTTGCCAAGGATAGCGTGGATTTCCAGACTCAGGCAATTCTTGAGGATTATATAAAGGGTCAGGAGGTAGATCTGTGGTGGCCAAACAATAATAGTAAGCAGTAGAGTTATGCAATCAGTAAATGGAAGCTGCTATTACATATGTGTCCTGTAGATGTTGGAAAGATTCAATAAGATAAATGCCTTATGATGTCTCTCCTCTCATTACTCCATCTGCAAATGGAGGCTCAAAGAGATTGGCCAAAATCATGATGCAGATGTCACTTTATGCTAAAGTATTTATCAAAATGGCAATCAAAAGACCTGCCCTTCCTCACCACTTTGGTTCCTCAGCTACATTAAGAAGTCAGAGAACCTTTAAGGTCTCCATTTAATCTGAAGAATGAGAGGTTCATTCTATACCAGGGGCCTTTTCTTGAGCAGAATCATATTTTCATTTTCCTAGTCTTTTAAAATGATAAACTTATGGCTGGTCTAAGGGAGGAATCGGTGTAAATTGCTCATTGGGATGGAAAGAAGTGCCAGCAGTGAGGAAAGAAGCTGTGTCTAAACACGGAGGAAAGGTGTGGAAGAAAGATGGTGGTGATGACTGGTATCATGTGGGACAATTATAGTTGCCACAGGAAATCATAACAAGCGCCAATCAAACTGAGTTTGTCACTCAACCAGAAAATCCCCACTCCCCCAATCCCTGAAGCTTCTCTGATGCTTTCCATAGGAATAACTTGTGTTGTTTTCCTCTTTGCCAGGGACACATAATTTAGAAAGCAGAATTTTGTTTTGTTTTGTTTTTTAAGGTAAGCGTGAAAAAGTAAAAGGAAATAGACAATGGAGCTTTTAAAGAATGCTTTCATAAGCCCTTCTTCAGTGGATATTATCCAGTAAGTAAGTTTCACAGTATGCTATCAATGTTAGTTTAGAGAAAGAAAGGTCAAAAAGTTAAACTTGGATATCTTTATCTTTTCACAAAGGTTATTTCTGAAGGAGCTATATGTAAAAAGAAAAACAAAACAAAAAAAGAATATATATTACAGCAACAACAAAAAAATGGCTTTCCTGTATTTATTCCAAGTAATAGTTTTCACCTCATAGCTATTCTTTTCTGCAAAAGGTTCATGTTATTATCCTTGGGTATTATTTTCTGATGGTATCAGGCATAGTGGGTCATTATTGAAAAGCTGGCTTATTTCTGGAAGATGTTATTAAATGTTGTGGAGGTATGGTTATTTCCATTAAAATGCCAAAGAAAGGAAAAAATGTAGAAATACTAGAGGTAGTTCTCAGGAAACCAGGCTGCACCTTAGAAAATGAGACACTTTGCCATTAAAACTTTTAGATGTTCAGGCAGTTAGCCTCCTCCTTTCAGTTATACATGGGTTGTTTGGGGTGTATGAACAACTTGGTTCCTCAGCTACATTAAGAAGTCAGAGAACCTTTAAGGTCTCCATTTAATCTGAAGAATGAGAGGTTCATTCTATACCAGGGGCCTTTTCTTGAGCAGAATCATATTTTCATTTTCCTAGTCTTTTAAAATGATAAACTTATGGCTGGTCTAAGGGAGGAATCGGTGTAAATTGCTCATTGGGATGGAAAGAAGTGCCAGCAGTGAGGAAAGAAGCTGTGTCTAAACACGGAGGAAAGGTGTGGAAGAAAGATGGTGGTGATGACTGGTATCATGTGGGACAATTATAGTTGCCACAGGAAATCATAACAAGCGCCAATCAAACTGAGTTTGTCACTCAACCAGAAAATCCCCACTCCCCCAATCCCTGAAGCTTCTCTGATGCTTTCCATAGGAATAACTTGTGTTGTTTTCCTCTTTGCCAGGGACACATAATTTAGAAAGCAGAATTTTGTTTTGTTTTGTTTTTTAAGGTAAGCGTGAAAAAGTAAAAGGAAATAGACAATGGAGCTTTTAAAGAATGCTTTCATAAGCCCTTCTTCAGTGGATATTATCCAGTAAGTAAGTTTCACAGTATGCTATCAATGTTAGTTTAGAGAAAGAAAGGTCAAAAAGTTAAACTTGGATATCTTTATCTTTTCACAAAGGTTATTTCTGAAGGAGCTATATGTAAAAAGAAAAACAAAACAAAAAAAGAATATATATTACAGCAACAACAAAAAAATGGCTTTCCTGTATTTATTCCAAGTAATAGTTTTCACCTCATAGCTATTCTTTTCTGCAAAAGGTTCATGTTATTATCCTTGGGTATTATTTTCTGATGGTATCAGGCATAGTGGGTCATTATTGAAAAGCTGGCTTATTTCTGGAAGATGTTATTAAATGTTGTGGAGGTATGGTTATTTCCATTAAAATGCCAAAGAAAGGAAAAAATGTAGAAATACTAGAGGTAGTTCTCAGGAAACCAGGCTGCACCTTAGAAAATGAGACACTTTGCCATTAAAACTTTTAGATGTTCAGGCAGTTAGCCTCCTCCTTTCAGTTATACGAAGCGTGAGACAAGAGACACAAACTTGGGAATGTACTTGAGCTAAACTGATGGTATAAGTATGTGAACAAGGTTGATTGGTGTTAGACATGGGAGCATTATAAACATTCCATATTTCCCTTCATTCTGTGATAAGAATGTAATAGCACAAGTGAAAAGTTAAAAAGTAACAGACATTCAACCCCAGTGTCAAGGCATATAACTATGAGAGCAAAGACATTGGCAAGCCAGATGGCTTATGATGGGCACAGTGTAATTCAACTCAAGCCAGCAGCTCCTTCCATATTTTGAAAATCTGGGTCAGAATCCAGAGAAGGATAAGGGTTGCATGTAGTTGATAGAAGAGAAAGGAGCAATTTAGGCATCTTTTTTATGCCTGGATAGGATATAGTTATACGGGACAATTACTCAACTTTATCTATGTCTGGGAGACACTGTGGTGCTCCCAAAGAGTTCCAAGAGTTGGGATGCAATACTATAAAAGAATGAGATGTTGGCAAGTTAATCCGACAGTGTGCTTTGTTCAGTGGTTTGAAATACAGAAACCAGGCCAGAGAAGTTACAGTCTACAGAAGAGTCATAAAGACTGGAATTAACATAGTAGCATTGGAAATTACCAGATTGATGGGAAATTGGTGGAGCTGATGGATCCAGAATGAAGGTTAATGTCCAAGAAAGTATAGTGGTCGACAGAGACTCTCGAGAAAGATGTTGACTCGAGGGTCAGCGTTGAACCATAAGGAAAGGAGCATGTTTCAAAGGGAAGATGCTAATATACTAAATTATTTCACATAGGCAGGTGTTCCCAAGGACTGGAACAGAAAATATAGATGCACATCCTTCCTGGAAGTGCCCCCTGCTCTGATCTCCTTTTGTAGGAAGTGTTTCTAGGTTCAATTTTACATCTTTAGACTTATGATACTGGCAGAAGCCTTCCCAGTTTAGAAACATAGGTATATCCTGACTTCCCTCATTATTCTTCTATATTCAGTCTTTGGGTACATTTTGACTGCAATTCACCCTGAGGTTTGTTTCAACCTCACAAAATATGTAAAACTTTGGGCTAGTCTCTTTCCAAAAAGCAATCTTTAGGATATGCTTGGTTGTATCCATATGTGTGGAAAACTTACCAGTGGTATGAATAAAAGCAAGAAGAGCCACACTAGCAAATGTACCTCAAAATGTAATAAAAAGAGGACATTCCTGGCCCAAGCATCCAACACAAGGGAAGTGGGTTTGATCCTTCGCTGGGGAAATAAGATACCATGGGCTGTGCAGTACAGCATAAAACCAAAAAAAAGTAAAATGAAAATAAAAATGCCTTGCTATGTTACAAACAATGATCCATTCTCACAGAGACTGACCAGCTTTGGCAGACTTGTGTGTAGCACCTGACTTGGGAAAATTATAGAAAGCCATTGTGCAATGCTCCTTCCTTTCATATTATAAAAATACACAATACACACACACACAAATATTTAAACAAATATGCATGCATGCATGCTAAGTCGCTTCAGTCATGTCTGACTCTGTGACTGTATGGACTGTAGCCTGCTGGGCTCCTCTCTCCATGGGATACTCGAGGGAAGAGTACTGGAGTGTGTAGCCATGCCCTCCTCCAGGGATCTTGCTGACTCAGGGATCGAACCCACATCTCTTACATCCGGTAAACAGGTTCTTTACCACTGGCACCACCTGGGAAGCCTAAACAAATACCGTAATTAGGAATTCTACTGTTTGGTGATATGCAGACAAAGGGATTTCAAATTTGTTTATCATATACTATGTGCCAAGCACAGCCCAGTTTTCCTTACCATAGTGATCAAAATGTTTCCCAGGGAAGGGGACAACAGTACTGAATATTAGAAACTTAGACCATCCTAGAAAATCTGGACCAGATGGTCGTGTACCTGTACCTTCCTCTTTTTCTTCTAACAGAGCTTGAAAACTCCAGCAAGTGATTTGGAAGTCTGTTTGATGTTGGTCTCTAGTGAGAAGCAATGCGACTGCTCACTTACTGAAGTCGGATGGATATCTGTCTGGGAAAGAGGGCGGAGGGTGGAAGGGGTGCTGGGGGACCCCTCACCACAGGCTTTGATCTTCCTTGACTCCTCCTGGGATGGCTCACCTTTTGAAGTTGGGAATCAGTTAATTACTAGTCGAAATTGGTTTGAGGGACTAGGAAGCAGTCTGAAGGCTCTGTTCTTACACTGCCTGTACTTTGATCTGAGGAACTTCGGGGCAACTTTCCAGGGCATCTCAAGCAAATGAAAGGGGCTCGGTCTGTGGCCCCTCCCCAGCTGCAGCCCGGATTTTGATGCTCTCGTTCTACCATCATAGCATCCTGATTTAGCAGACGTCTTCTTCCAAGTCCTTGTAGTTTCATCAGTAGGAAAATGATGACTCTGGGAGCAACTCGTAAGAATCTTTCATGATCTTTCAGAGAGCACACCACTTGATAATTCCCTCCTTAGATCTTATTTTGAAACCCCCATCTCTCTTTTTGTTTGTAACTCTTGGTAAATACCACCTTGAGTAGCTCCAGCAACACAGACTTGATATGTAAGACAGTTTATTAAATTAATGGGTCAGAAGTCAAATTTTCTGCCCTTTCCTTTATTGATGCAAGTTAACATCCCCCAGGTTGAACTGAAAGGCTGAGAAATGCTCTGGGGTTTGTTGGGCAGGTGGTGCTGGAGAACCCAGCTCTCCTTTCTCTTCCAAACAAGGCAACACAAGCTGGCACCTTGCCCAGTAATCCACTTCTCCTAATGAACACGTCTCCCTAGTCTGAGGCCCCTGCATTGTGACCATGCCATGGGGCTGACAAAGAGATAATTTTCAGTGCTCAGGAAACACACACACACACACACACACATGCAGAAACCTTCTGAGAGTCTGTTTTGTTCTAATGTCATGGCCCATTATGGCATTTTCATTTGAGTTGCATCTGAAACCTATTTTAAAGGGGTGGACTGTTCCCTTGGAAAACACAGACAAGAGGGATCTGGCTGTGTCTTAGAGGAGCAGTTACCTGGGCTGTCATTATCAGACCTTAAGGGTGCTTACATGGTATTAAGTATCTAAGCAAATGTTTTTTATATAAATTGATCCTCTGATATAAATCCCTTGCGACTGCTCACTTACTGAAGTCGGATGGATATCTGTCTGGGAAAGAGGGCGGAGGGTGGAAGGGGTGCTGGGGGACCCCTCACCACAGGCTTTGATCTTCCTTGACTCCTCCTGGGATGGCTCACCTTTGAAGTTGGGAATCAGTTAATTACTAGTCGAAATTGGTTTGAGGGACTAGGAAGCAGTCTGAAGGCTCTGTTCTTACACTGCCTGTACTTTGATCTGAGGAACTTCGGGGCAACTTTCCAGGGCATCTCAAGCAAATGAAAGGGGCTCGGTCTGTGGCCCCTCCCCAGCTGCAGCCCGGATTTTGATGCTCTCGTTCTACCATCATAGCATCCTGATTTAGCAGACGTCTTCTTCCAAGTCCTTGTAGTTTCATCAGTAGGAAAATGATGACTCTGGGAGCAACTCGTAAGAATCTTTCATGATCTTTCAGAGAGCACACCACTTGATAATTCCCTCCTTAGATCTTATTTTGAAACCCCCATCTCTCTTTTTGTTTGTAACTCTTGGTAAATACCACCTTGAGTAGCTCCAGCAACACAGACTTGATATGTAAGACAGTTTATTAAATTAATGGGTCAGAAGTCAAATTTTCTGCCCTTTCCTTTATTGATGCAAGTTAACATCCCCCAGGTTGAACTGAAAGGCTGAGAAATGCTCTGGGGTTTGTTGGGCAGGTGGTGCTGGAGAACCCAGCTCTCCTTTCTCTTCCAAACAAGGCAACACAAGCTGGCACCTTGCCCAGTAATCCACTTCTCCTAATGAACACGTCTCCCTAGTCTGAGGCCCCTGCATTGTGACCATGCCATGGGGCTGACAAAGAGATAATTTTCAGTGCTCAGGAAACACACACACACACACACACACACATGCAGAAACCTTCTGAGAGTCTGTTTTGTTCTAATGTCATGGCCCATTATGGCATTTTCATTTGAGTTGCATCTGAAACCTATTTTAAAGGGGTGGACTGTTCCCTTGGAAAACACAGACAAGAGGGATCTGGCTGTGTCTTAGAGGAGCAGTTACCTGGGCTGTCATTATCAGACCTTAAGGGTGCTTACATGGTATTAAGTATCTAAGCAAATGTAATATATTTGATCCTCTTGTATATAAATCCCTTGTCCTTATATAACAAGCAGATTCATATCAAAGTGTATCAGGCAACAGAGTACTGCTCAGCATTGAAAGACAAAATATGCATTTCTATGCATGGTCACTTTCTACTTCTTCAAATGGAAATTAAATCATATAGATAAACCACACATACATGGGGACTCTGGAGTTACTTACGTAGAAGAATGATGAGTAGGTGATTTTGTTTGTTTGTTTTCTCTTTATTCTTACCCCCATCATGGGAGATGGCCCTATTTCTAGAAGTTCTAGGACTTCCTGACCTTCTGTAAGTAATAATGAAAGTCCCCAAGACTGGAGAAATGAGACCACAGGGTGTTTCTCCATAAAAAAATTGTGTTCCCTTGTCTCAGCACCTCTACCCTTCTGTGAGAAGCAGGTTTCCCAACTGAAAGAATTTCCACACTGCTGACTTTCCCCCACTGTGGTCCCTTCCTCATTTCACAGGCTTCATTCTATGTGCATAATTGGGAGTTAATTTTCTAATTAGGTTCTTCACATTTATGAAGTTGTTTGATGGGGTGTCTCTTCTTATAACATGGCCTAAAGGCTAAAGGAGAGGTAATAATTCTTTTTTTCTGCCTTTGCCCCTAATTCAGCTAAGGTTCCTAGGAAATATATTTAACTTTTATGAGATCCTGGTAATACATCTTTAATGCTGATCTACCTTTGAAAGGTTGTTAGGACTTTGCTAACGAAGCCTATTTAAGGCTCATTGCAATACACTTGGCTTTATTTGTAATAGCTACTCAAGCACAATGAAGCCATTTCTTTGGCAGCACAAAAGGTATTTAGGAAACCAAGAGCAACAACACTTTCAGCAAGTGAAACCAGATAATACTGGGAGACAAAATAACATTGAATTAACATTGGATGAGGTATGAGCTGTGAAGGTCGATCATCTGAGTTCTCTGTGATTCACCAGTGTTTCCACAGATAGACAAACTGATAGTCTGTGGTTTATGGATCAGATGATGTCAGATCCATGAATGCAAGCAGGTATAAACAAAACCATCTAAATAATCTTTTTGCTTGCTAACCTTTAGACTTGGGAGTAAAAAAGAAATCCTGATGTCGCAAGTTTTCCATATAGGCAAGATTATGTTTCTTATTAAATAGCATGTTTATGAGGACCATGGACATTAACCTTGGACAATGAGAGAAGGAAATCCTCATTTCATAGGATATCTGTGTCATTCACCTTACTTGAAATTGGTTCAAAAGTGGATAATCCTCAGTACCCTCCAAGTAAGAACCCTTTCTCTTTATTCTTACCCCCATCATGGGAGATGGCCCTATTTCTAGAAGTTCTAGGACTTCCTGACCTTCTGTAAGTAATAATGAAAGTCCCCAAGACTGGAGAAATGAGACCACAGGGTGTTTCTCCATAAAAAAATTGTGTTCCCTTGTCTCAGCACCTCTACCCTTCTGTGAGAAGCAGGTTTCCCAACTGAAAGAATTTCCACACTGCTGACTTTCCCCCACTGTGGTCCCTTCCTCATTTCACAGGCTTCATTCTATGTGCATAATTGGGAGTTAATTTTCTAATTAGGTTCTTCACATTTATGAAGTTGTTTGATGGGGTGTCTCTTCTTATAACATGGCCTAAAGGCTAAAGGAGAGGTAATAATTCTTTTTTTCTGCCTTTGCCCCTAATTCAGCTAAGGTTCCTAGGAAATATATTTAACTTTTATGAGATCCTGGTAATACATCTTTAATGCTGATCTACCTTTGAAAGGTTGTTAGGACTTTGCTAACGAAGCCTATTTAAGGCTCATTGCAATACACTTGGCTTTATTTGTAATAGCTACTCAAGCACAATGAAGCCATTTCTTTGGCAGCACAAAAGGTATTTAGGAAACCAAGAGCAACAACACTTTCAGCAAGTGAAACCAGATAATACTGGGAGACAAAATAACATTGAATTAACATTGGATGAGGTATGAGCTGTGAAGGTCGATCATCTGAGTTCTCTGTGATTCACCAGTGTTTCCACAGATAGACAAACTGATAGTCTGTGGTTTATGGATCAGATGATGTCAGATCCATGAATGCAAGCAGGTATAAACAAAACCATCTAAATAATCTTTTTGCTTGCTAACCTTTAGACTTGGGAGTAAAAAAGAAATCCTGATGTCGCAAGTTTTCCATATAGGCAAGATTATGTTTCTTATTAAATAGCATGTTTATGAGGACCATGGACATTAACCTTGGACAATGAGAGAAGGAAATCCTCATTTCATAGGATATCTGTGTCATTCACCTTACTTGAAATTGGTTCAAAAAAGTGGATAATCCTCAGTACCCTCCAAGTAAGAACCCTCTCTCTTATAATTTCCTTTGCATGTCAGTATCTTTGTTTGCATTTGTACATTTGCATATATGCCAGGGCCAAGCAAAACCAAAGTGTAATGCTGGATATATGATAATTTTAAGTGAAAATCAACATCAGAAAAAAATATTTTTCTGACTCCGGGTCAGTTTTACTCTGTCTTCTGAGTTACATTCCATTTATCTTCTGAACTCATGGCATGCCTCTATAATAGTTCCCGCTTCACAGCTGAAGGTACAACTCTTGAGATACAGTTACATATCAACACAGAAAAAGCCACATGATAGAATGGGAAAGTTGCTCTACCACCAAGGACATGGTAGTCCTTGCCACTGTGTCCACCTCTAAAACTATGAGCCTGTCATGATCTTGGGCTTCCTAGGAAGTGCTAGTGGTAAAGAACCCATCTGCCAATGCAGGAGACATAAGAGATGTGTTTCTATCCTTGGGTCAGGAAGATCCCCTGAAGAAGGGCATGGAAACTCACTCCAATATTCTTATCTGGAGAAACCCATGGACAAAGGAGTCTGGTAGGCTATAGTTTATGGAGTTGCAGAGTCAGACATGAATCAAGTGACATGACGTGATCTTGGACAAGTTATCTGAGCACTTTGTTCTGATAAAGGTCAAAGAGGTCTTTTCTATTCTGCATGCACTTAGCCTCCAACTTGTTATCTACCACAGGTATGACCCAAAGAAATCTTGGTCAGTCCAACTGTTTGAAAAGTTATCCTGAAGTGACCAGCTGCAAGGGCAGCCTAGCTGTTAAGAGCAGAAGATGCAGGCATTACATTTGGGTGTCATCACTGTCTCTTCTCCCCAGCTACTTAATTATCTCTGCTTCAATTCTGCAGCTGTAACATGGGCTACAGATCCTATTTGACTGATCCTTTTCTCTTTCCCTTCTGTCTCCTCCTCCTCCTTTCAGTGATGAATGGTAGATTTTTGTCCTAATTAGCTTTGTTTTAAAGATCTAGAAAAAGAACTAGAAGGAGGAACTTGATCAACGGGCCTAGATGAAGATGGAGGAATCAAGGATCATGAAGCTATCTCTGGCTGTAGCATTTGCCTGACCTTAATTTCACTCTCTTTCAAACACCCAAAGTCTTTGCAGAATTTAAATTAAAACTCATCCTCCCTTTGTTTTAACACCATTCATGGTTTCTGACTACACTTTATTTAGCACAAAATCCAAACTCTACCATAGTTAATGCTAATGTTTGACTTTGGACCCCCTTCTTTTCTTTTTCTGCCATTTTACCACATGGATCCTCTTCTACAATTTCAGCCCCCTCCTCCTCCCCGTCCTCATCATCCTTCAAAGGAGAGGTCTCTAGTCCCCCAAATTTGTGCTGATTTCCCGCTTGGATTTCTAATGGCTAGTGAAATGTATGCCTCTTGAATTCTGGTCATCATGTCCTAGTTATCACTCATTGTATCCTTCCCCAAACCACCAAGAAGCTGTGGCTTCTGGCTTCTCTTAATGGCCCCTCTGTTGTTACAGGCAACAAGTTTCACCACCTCATTCCTTGTGACTCCTCATCGTTGCTCTTTCCCTTTAATTGCTTATGAGATTTTCTATTTATACTACTGTTTGTACTTACCCTTTCCTAATGCCATTATTATTACTCAAATAAGTCCTTGGCAGACATTGTGGAGACGGAACAGTGAGAGAGAGGCATAGAGGAAGTATCATCGAAACCTATACTGGCACATGTGGAAAAGGTAGCTATGGTCATTGTGCTAAGGGAATAGGAGTACCTACCATCACTTGGGGTGATGGTCTGGAGGGGTGGGTGGGGGAACTGGGTGGGGGGAGGGGCCAGGGATATGCATATGAATAATCTGGGAACGTACATGTTGGTGAACAACAAAACTCTGTAAAATCTTTAAAATAAAGAATTAATAATAATAAAAAAAAGTCCTTGGCAATACTAAAATAGTATCTCAGAGCATGGAATAGTGATACAATCTCCCAACAGTTCATCCAACTTCTTCCTGTTGTCTGTTTCTTTCACTCCAGATTTTAAAACTATAAAATCAATTTATTTTCTGGAAGTACAGCTTGACCATTTGATATCCATGCTATCAACGGGCCTAGATGAAGATGGAGGAATCAAGGATCATGAAGCTATCTCTGGCTGTAGCATTTGCCTGACCTTAATTTCACTCTCTTTCAAACACCCAAAGTCTTTGCAGAATTTAAATTAAAACTCATCCTCCCTTTGTTTTAACACCATTCATGGTTTCTGACTACACTTTATTTAGCACAAAATCCAAACTCTACCATAGTTAATGCTAATGTTTGACTTTGGACCCCCTTCTTTTCTTTTTCTGCCATTTTACCACATGGATCCTCTTCTACAATTTCAGCCCCCTCCTCCTCCCCGTCCTCATCATCCTTCAAAGGAGAGGTCTCTAGTCCCCCAAATTTGTGCTGATTTCCCGCTTGGATTTCTAATGGCTAGTGAAATGTATGCCTCTTGAATTCTGGTCATCATGTCCTAGTTATCACTCATTGTATCCTTCCCCAAACCACCAAGAAGCTGTGGCTTCTGGCTTCTCTTAATGGCCCCTCTGTTGTTACAGGCAACAAGTTTCACCACCTCATTCCTTGTGACTCCTCATCGTTGCTCTTTCCCTTTAATTGCTTATGAGATTTTCTATTTATACTACTGTTTGTACTTACCCTTTCCTAATGCCATTATTATTACTCAAATAAGTCCTTGGCAGACATTGTGGAGACGGAACAGTGAGAGAGAGGCATAGAGGAAGTATCATCGAAACCTATACTGGCACATGTGGAAAAGGTAGCTATGGTCATTGTGCTAAGGGAATAGGAGTACCTACCATCACTTGGGGTGATGGTCTGGAGGGGTGGTGGGTGGGGGAACTGGGTGGGGAGGGGCCAGGGATATGCATATGAATAATCTGGGAACGTACATGTTGGTGAACAACAAAACTCTGTAAAATCTTTAAAATAAAGAATTAATAATAATAAAAAAAAGTCCTTGGCAATACTAAAATAGTATCTCAGAGCATGGAATAGTGATACAATCTCCCAACAGTTCATCCAACTTCTTCCTGTTGTCTGTTTCTTTCACTCCAGATTTTAAAACTATAAAATCAATTTATTTTCTGGAAGTACAGCTCTGACCATTTGATATCCATGCTCCCAAACATTTGTGAGCCATATAGTAAAGTCTAAGCTCGTTAGTCTGACTTTCAAAGTCCTGTACAGTATGATCCTAACTACTTTTCTAGACTAGTTTTCTATTTTTCATTTATTCTATTCATTCATCCCTTTATTTTTTCCAACAAGGATTGATTGAGTACCCAAAATAGGGAATATCACAAAGATACAATACAAATGTGAAACTTCAATTCTTTCAAAAAAAAGATCACACACACACACACACACTGTATAATGGAAGCAAAGAATATGATTTAAAAAATAAAGTAGCATGGAATTCTATATATTTAAGTAATTTAAATATACCTTATACCTGACCAAATTTGGATAATTCAGTAATTCTGAATACTGCCTAGTATTTTCTGTATTTGTTTTTGCTTGTGTTCCCTCTTCTTAGAATGTGCTTGTCCTTAGAGGTCAATATGTGATCCACATTTAAAGGCATATTTATTGAAGGTCAGTTTCATTGCCTTCCCATGTTACTTTCTCTGGCTCCACACCTTCCAGTCCTTCAGCCCAATTCTGGTCGTAGGGGTGGATCTGGAGGTGGGTCGTGTGACTTTGGGCTTAGCCAATCAGCTAAGCTGATTTTTCTGCTCATAGAGACTGACTCTGAAATGGCATGTGACTTAAGCTAGGCAAAGAACTTACCTGAGAGATTTTAAAGAAACCACTAGGAAACAGTCTTCATTTATTCTTGTTGGATTTCAACTTGAGAAGATAGAAAATCTAGAGTTACCAGAACCATCTTATCTATTGGAGAGTGGAGTCATCCTAGAAGGAGATTGGGAAAAAGAAACTCATTTTTGCTAAGATCTTGTGAGCTCCCCAAATCACAGCATACTACACTCCCAGAATTGTTAGTTACATAAACCAGCCATTTTCCCTCTTGGTTAAGTCAGAGTTGTTTTCTAAGGGAAAAAAAATGCCATCAACCAATCGCAAATACTGTTCCTTTCACTGAACCTTTACTGATATTTCCAATTCAATATGGTATCTCTATCATCAATCTTTTTTTTTCTTTTTAAATTTGTTGGCCTCTTTTATTGATTATTTACTTATTTATTTATCTTCATCCCTCTCTGTTCTTTGGCCTGTGTGGGCCTCCCATTGCAGTGGCCTATCTTGTTGCAGAGCACTGGCTCTGGGTGCTTGCACTCCAGAGTGCTGGCTCCTAATTGGACACACCAGTCCAGTCACTCCGGGCACGTGAGATCTTCCCATGCTAGGGATCGAAAGTGGTACCCCTTGTACTGCAAGGCACACTCTTTACCTACTGGGCCACCAGGGAAGCCCCCATCAATCATTTTGTATTTCAACACTGGTACATATTTTACTCATCGTTATTTTAGGATACTTTATAAACTTGTCTTGACTCTTACCAGATATGAATGGAAGAATTCTCCATTTGTCTGGCAAATGGGGCCAAACTAAGGTGAGTTAAGTGAGATGCCTTCAGTGCAATATTCAGTAATTCTGAATACTGCCTAGTATTTTCTGTATTTGTTTTTGCTTGTGTTCCCTCTTCTTAGAATGTGCTTGTCCTTAGAGGTCAATATGTGATCCACATTTAAAGGCATATTTATTGAAGGTCAGTTTCATTGCCTTCCCATGTTACTTTCTCTGGCTCCACACCTTCCAGTCCTTCAGCCCAATTCTGGTCGTAGGGGTGGATCTGGAGGTGGGTCGTGTGACTTTGGGCTTAGCCAATCAGCTAAGCTGATTTTTCTGCTCATAGAGACTGACTCTGAAATGGCATGTGACTTAAGCTAGGCAAAGAACTTACCTGAGAGATTTTAAAGAAACCACTAGGAAACAGTCTTCATTTATTCTTGTTGGATTTCAACTTGAGAAGATAGAAAATCTAGAGTTACCAGAACCATCTTATCTATTGGAGAGTGGAGTCATCCTAGAAGGAGATTGGGAAAAAGAAACTCATTTTTGCTAAGATCTTGTGAGCTCCCCAAATCACAGCATACTACACTCCCAGAATTGTTAGTTACATAAACCAGCCATTTTCCCTCTTGGTTAAGTCAGAGTTGTTTTCTAAGGGAAAAAAAATGCCATCAACCAATCGCAAATACTGTTCCTTTCACTGAACCTTTACTGATATTTCCAATTCAATATGGTATCTCTATCATCAATCTTTTTTTTTCTTTTTAAATTTGTTGGCCTCTTTTATTGATTATTTACTTATTTATTTATCTTCATCCCTCTCTGTTCTTTGGCCTGTGTGGGCCTCCCATTGCAGTGGCCTATCTTGTTGCAGAGCACTGGCTCTGGGTGCTTGCACTCCAGAGTGCTGGCTCCTAATTGGACACACCAGTCCAGTCACTCCGGGCACGTGAGATCTTCCCATGCTAGGGATCGAAAGTGGTACCCCTTGTACTGCAAGGCACACTCTTTACCTACTGGGCCACCAGGGAAGCCCCCATCAATCATTTTGTATTTCAACACTGGTACATATTTTACTCATCGTTATTTTAGGATACTTTATAAACTTGTCTTGACTCTTACCAGATATGAATGGAAGAATTCTCCATTTGTCTGGCAAATGGGGCCCAAACTAAGGTGAGTTAAGTGAGATGCCTTCAGTGCAATATTTAAGGAAGAACTCATTCTCAAGCACTAATTCTGCACTCCCGTGAAGGGAGAGAATGCCTACTTCCTTAAATTTGGCTCCCTGTGCACTTAACTCAACCCATTCGAGTTATGATTCTGCTAATAGAGTAAGAACTTAGTACGTTTTTGACAAATTCAAGAGACTTCCACATTTTGCATGAGATTGGAAATTATCCAGCGTAGCTTATTTTTTTTAGTGTTACACTCCTTTAACATGCCTTATCCACTTTTTTTTTCCAACCCTTACTTCTTCATCTTGAAGTCATTTGTCAATAACAATGATTGTAGGGAGAGTCTGTTGATAGAATGACTTGAAAATCCTCTAAATAATATTTCCCAGCAATGAGATAAAGCAATAACTTCACTAAGGGACACATTCAGAAATAACATGGGATAGGGAAGAGAAGATGATTGAATTTTTACTCACTTACTTATATTTTCATAGTTGAGTGTCTGTTGTGGAGCCAGAATTATACAACTCATTATCTAGGTCAATCTTGTGAGCCATCCTGTCAGCACAGATGTGCTACTTTTGCACTAGAATTCTCAGTGGCAAAGTCGCTTTCAAGCTGGTACCTATTATTAATAAGACTGTTAAATAAATTAGAGAGAAAAAGCAATGAAATCAATGAAGACTATGCAACAAACACAATAAGCTTTAAACATTTTATCTCTAGTGTATAGGAAGCTTTGATTATTTAAAATTGTGGGAGGTCAGTAACCTCTTTGTGTTTGTGCTGGCTTTACTTCGTAGGTTGTAAGCAACAGAAACTGACTCCAAATAAAGAAAATGTATCAAGAAGGAATATCAGGTCAAACAAACAGATTTCAAAGAAACCCATTGGAAGAGTCTGGAAGCAAGACAGCTCCAGGAAGCTAGATAACAGGAACTTACATCTGTAGTCGTATCAAGCATAAATAGGACAAATCTCCACCAACCATTTTCCTCACACGATTCTACTCAAGTATTGTCTTCGCATTATTTTACTTAGTTCCTAGGACAGTGAGCTCATTTCCTGGTTGTGATCATATGTCTACACTGCAATCAAGAGAAAGCAAGGTATTCTCTTGAGTTCTACCAACACTACACACAAACAGATGTCCATTACTTTGGTGCAGTTAGAATCTGAAACCCTTCCCTGGCCTACTTTACACATATTCTGGGCAAATTGCCAATTTGTGTTGAACATGAGCACAATCACTTTAGCATGATACTTTACTGTAGCAGTCGTATCACATTTGTTCAGATTTCAAAAGCACAAAGCTGTGTCCGTAGGCATGTGAATTTGGTAACAGAAAGAAAATAAAGGATTTGGTGTTACTGTATTTTAGTTCAACTGTTTGGCTCCTCATACTCTGTGCTGCCATCTACTAGTAAATGAATTGAACTAATCTCTCCGTGAGTTGTGTTGAAGTGGTTTTGCCAACAGATATGAAGACTGAGAATGTCCAAGACACAGATTTTTCAACCCCTAATTCTGTCCTAGATTAGTCCCTTTCACCCCAGAGGATGCTTAAAATGTGTGTACAATCAAGATAAACTGGGTACCAGGACACTACTATTAATTCTGGCATTGACCCCAGTTACTATTATGGAACTCCAATGGCATGGACCGGAACATATGCAAGACCCTTGTCTAAGTTTATTAGGACTAAGTAGCTTGGGATTAATACACACAGAAAGTCTTGATTTTCTGACTGTCTGGAATTACAAACCTGATCCTACTCTCAAATTCAAGACAAGTCTCATGCAGGGTTTGTCCTTCTCAGAGAACAACAAAGGCAAAGTGAAATAAGCGTAAGATTTGTTCCCAGGGCCTAGGCAACCCAAGTCAGGACTTTGCAATGATTCAGTGTTTCCCCCAAGATAGTTGTATCTAAGCACCACTGAAATACCTACCTATAAAGAGAGGAACCAGCACCAGTTTCATGGGCTTGTGATCTGTGCCATTGTCCTGTGGTAAGAACTTCACATTCTCAGTTTAACATACTGCAGTCCTCCGTTGAAGTTGTTAATAACTCAGACAAGAGGCATATATTTTCATTCTGCACTGGGCCTTGTGTGAAATACAGCTGATGCTGAGAAAGACAGAAACAAAGGAAGCCAGAGTAGCTTTCAAGTAAGACACCTAGGCTACAAGGTGTCACAACTTTTAATCTTTTTAAACAAATGTCATCTTTTGACACTAGAGCCAGGTACAAAATGCTAGAATTCAGGCAATCCGTATTTAACATGCTTTATTCTTAGGAAGACAGTGAAGGTAGGAGACAGGTCAAATGATGGAGAAGAACCACAGCGTTCCCACCACTAGAAGCCAGTGCTCAGCCCACAGTCTTTGGATCTAGATCTTAGATGTGTTGATTTATCCAAGACAGATCACTTTTCTGAAACATAAAGCATTTTGATAGGTAGAATGTGAGAGAAATAGGTGAAGGTGATCAAAAGATACAAGCTTCCAACTATAAAATGAATAATTCATATAATGTAATGTACAGTATGGTGAGATAGTTAATACTCATGCTCACTTGTCGCCAACTCTTTGTGGCCCTGTGGACTGTAGCCTGCCAGGCTCTCATGCAATTTTTCAGGCAAGAATACTGGAATGGGTTCTACTTCTTCCTCCTCCAGGGAATCTTCCCAGAACAGGAATCAAACCCGTGTCTCTCACATCTCCTGAGTTGGCAGGCAGATTATTTACCACTACTGCCACCTGGGAAGCTCTAACTAATACTGTGGTATTACATATTTGAAAGTCACTGAGAGAATAGATGTTAAAAGTCCCCATCACAGGAGAGAAAAATAGTAACAATATGTGGTGATGGACTAGACTTTGATAATTATTAACTAGACATTGATAATTATTTCATAATATACAAATATATTAACTCATTATTTTGTACACCTGAACCTAATATATTGTTACATGTCAATTATATCTCAAATGTATGTGTTTGTGTGTGTGTGTGTATTTGAAATTGGTTGTTCTCCAAGGGTGACTATTAACTCCTTGGATGAATTGGCTTTACTGTTTTTAAAAAATATATTCTTTTTCTTTTTTTCATTTATTCAGCCATTTGTTGTGTGAAACCTTCAGGGCACTTTGTTAGGGTCAAAAGAAAATGTAGCATTATATCCATTATTTTTGAAGTTTGACTCAGAATATAGTTAAGTACAGAATGCCGCATCTCCTAGTAGAATAGAGTTCTATTACAGCCAGATATTGGAGCATGCTATTCATCTGCTTAAAGTCCTTTAGTCTATTCTCATTGTAGACAGTTGAATAAAAATGAAATTCCTAAGATCCACTCCTATTCAGATCCTGGGGTAAATATCACTTGGTAAGAGAGACCTTCCTTGTCTTTCCAAATCAAATCAGGACACTTGATACTCTCTAAGGGCATCTGTTGTTTAACACAATAGCATTTTTCATAATTTAAAAATAATTAGTGAAGTAAAGCTGATTTAGTTTTAGTTGTACAACAAAGTGATTCAGTTATATTTGGGTTGGCCAAAAAGTTTGTTTGGGTTTTCCCAGAAGATATTACAGAAAAGCTCAAGTGAACTTTTTGGCTAACCCAATACATATAAATATATCTATTCTTCCTCAAATTATTTTCCCGTATAGATTATTGCAAAATATTGAATATAGTTCCCTATGCTATACATTATGCCCTTGTTTATTTATTTTATGCTTAATAATGTGTTTATATTACTCCCAAATCCCTAATTTCACCCCCACCTTTTCTTTTTGGTAACCGTAAGATTTTTCATTTATTTATTTTTATTTATTTACTGATTTATATATTCTATTTTTTACAGAGTTTTGTTGTTTATTTTGTCACATCTATGAGTCTGTTTCTACTTTGTTTTTGTTCAACTGCTCAGTCATATCCAACTGTTTGTGACCCCATGGACTGCAGCACACCTGACTTCTCTGTCCTTCAGTATCCTCTGGAGTTTGCTCAGTCTCATCTCCTTTGAATTGGTGATGCCATCCAACCATCTCATCTTCTGTTGTCCCTTTATCCTATTCCCAATCTCTCCTAGCATCAGGCTCTTTTCCAGTGAGTCAGCTCTTTGCATCAGGTAGTCAAAGTACTGGAGCTTTAGCCTCAGCATCAGCTTCTGTTTTGTAAATAAGTTCCTTTGTATCATTTTTCATATTCCATACGTAAGTGATATCATATGGTATTTCTTTTTGTCTGAATTACTTGACCTATTATGCTCATCTCTAATTCTATCCATATTGTTCCAAGTTCATTATTTCATTCTTTTTATGACTGAGTACTATTCCATTTGTGGTTGAGTTGTATACAACTTCTTTGTCCATTAATCTGTCCATGGATGTTTAGGTTACTTCCTGGTCCTGGTTATTGTAAATAGAGCTGCAATGAACATCAGAGTGCATTGTAGACAGTTGAATAAAAATGAAATTCCTAAGATCCACTCCTATTCAGATCCTGGGGTAAATATCACTTGGTAAGAGAGACCTTCCTTGTCTTTCCAAATCAAATCAGGACACTTGATACTCTCTAAGGGCATCTGTTGTTTAACACAATAGCATTTTCATAATTTAAAAATAATTAGTGAAGTAAAGCTGATTTAGTTTTAGTTGTACAACAAAGTGATTCAGTTATATTTGGGTTGGCCAAAAAGTTTGTTTGGGTTTTCCCAGAAGATATTACAGAAAAGCTCAAGTGAACTTTTTGGCTAACCCAATACATATAAATATATCTATTCTTCCTCAAATTATTTTCCCGTATAGATTATTGCAAAATATTGAATATAGTTCCCTATGCTATACATTATGCCCTTGTTTATTTATTTTATGCTTAATAATGTGTTTATATTACTCCCAAATCCCTAATTTCACCCCCACCTTTTCTTTTTGGTAACCGTAAGATTTTTCATTTATTTATTTTTATTTATTTACTGATTTATATATTCTATTTTTTACAGAGTTTTGTTGTTTATTTTGTCACATCTATGAGTCTGTTTCTACTTTGTTTTTGTTCAACTGCTCAGTCATATCCAACTGTTTGTGACCCCATGGACTGCAGCACACCTGACTTCTCTGTCCTTCAGTATCCTCTGGAGTTTGCTCAGTCTCATCTCCTTTGAATTGGTGATGCCATCCAACCATCTCATCTTCTGTTGTCCCTTTATCCTATTCCCAATCTCTCCTAGCATCAGGCTCTTTTCCAGTGAGTCAGCTCTTTGCATCAGGTAGTCAAAGTACTGGAGCTTTAGCCTCAGCATCAGCTTCTGTTTTGTAAATAAGTTCCTTTGTATCATTTTTCATATTCCATACGTAAGTGATATCATATGGTATTTCTTTTTGTCTGAATTACTTGACCTATTATGCTCATCTCTAATTCTATCCATATTGTTCCAAGTTCATTATTTCATTCTTTTTATGACTGAGTACTATTCCATTTGTGGTTGAGTTGTATACAACTTCTTTGTCCATTAATCTGTCCATGGATGTTTAGGTTACTTCCTGGTCCTGGTTATTGTAAATAGAGCTGCAATGAACATCAGAGTGCATGTATCTTTTTGAATTATGGTTTCCTCTGGAAAGATGCTAAGGAGTGGGATTGCAGGATCATATTGTAGCTCTATTTTTAGTTTTTTAAGGAACCTCTGTAGTAGTCTGCATGGTGGCTGCATCAATTTACATTTTCATAAAAAGTATGGGAGGGTTCCCTTTTCTCCATAGCCTCTCTAGCAATTATCATTTGTACTTTAAAAAATTTTTTTTTAATTGGACCAAAATTGATTTACAGTGTTGTGTTGGTTTCCACCCTACACAGTGTGAGTCAGCCTTAAGTATACATAGGCCCCTCTCTTTTTAGCCTCCCTCCCAATCTCCAGCCCATCTCATCCCTCTACGTTGTTACAGAGCACTTGGTTGAGCTCCCTTTAAAAAAAAAAAAAAATTTAACCTCTTTTTCATTGAATTTTTATTTATTTAATTTCATCTGTCTTTTATTCTTTGGCCTGTGTGGGCCTCCCATTGCAGTGGCCTCTCTTGTTGCAGAACACTGGCTCTTGGCTCATGCACTCCAGAGTGCTGGCTCGTAATTGGACATATTGGCACAGCCGGTCCATGGCACATGGGATCTTCCCAGGCCAGGGATCGAACTGGTGCCCTGCACTGCAAGGCGGACTATCTCCCCGCTGGACCACCAGGGAAGTCCCCAGCTCCCTTTAATGATGGCCATTCTGACCTATGTGAAGTGAGATTGCAGATTGTGTATGCTTCATTATTTGAGGTTTCCCTTCCATATTAAGTTGTAAACTTCATAAGGAAAAGAATAAAATTTTCCTTACTTGCTAGCATATGACAAGTATATAGCATGGTTCCTAAGCACAGAGTACATGTTTCTCCGATTTTAAGTGACAGCAAATGGACCCTGAGACATGAAGCAATGCAGCATGTTTAGTGACTTGACACTATTATGCTCATCTTTTTTTTAATTCTATCCATATTGATATCATATGGTATTTCTTTGTCTGAATTACTTGACCTATTATGCTCATCTCTAATTCTATCCATATTGTTCCAAGTTCATTATTTCATTCTTTTTATGACTGAGTACTATTCCATTTGTGGTTGAGTTGTATACAACTTCTTTGTCCATTAATCTGTCCATGGATGTTTAGGTTACTTCCTGGTCCTGGTTATTGTAAATAGAGCTGCAATGAACATCAGAGTGCATGTATCTTTTTGAATTATGGTTTCCTCTGGAAAGATGCTAAGGAGTGGGATTGCAGGATCATATTGTAGCTCTATTTTTAGTTTTTTAAGGAACCTCTGTAGTAGTCTGCATGGTGGCTGCATCAATTTACATTTTCATAAAAAGTATGGGAGGGTTCCCTTTTCTCCATAGCCTCTCTAGCAATTATCATTTGTACTTTAAAAAATTTTTTTTTAATTGGACCAAAATTGATTTACAGTGTTGTGTTGGTTTCCACCCTACACAGTGTGAGTCAGCCTTAAGTATACATAGGCCCCTCTCTTTTGAGCCTCCCTCCCAATCTCCAGCCCATCTCATCCCTCTACGTTGTTACAGAGCACTTGGTTGAGCTCCCTTTAAAAAAAAAAAAAAATTTAACCTCTTTTTCATTGAATTTTTATTTATTTAATTTCATCTGTCTTTTATTCTTTGGCCTGTGTGGGCCTCCCATTGCAGTGGCCTCTCTTGTTGCAGAACACTGGCTCTTGGCTCATGCACTCCAGAGTGCTGGCTCGTAATTGGACATATTGGCACAGCCGGTCCATGGCACATGGGATCTTCCCAGGCCAGGGATCGAACTGGTGCCCCTGCACTGCAAGGCGGACTATCTCCCCGCTGGACCACCAGGGAAGTCCCCAGCTCCCTTTAATGATGGCCATTCTGACCTATGTGAAGTGAGATTGCAGATTGTGTATGCTTCATTATTTGAGGTTTCCCTTCCATATTAAGTTGTAAACTTCATAAGGAAAAGAATAAAATTTTCCTTACTTGCTAGCATATGACAAGTATATAGCATGGTTCCTAAGCACAGAGTACATGTCTCATAAATACATACCCTGTATTTAAAGTGACAGCAAATGGACCCTGAGACATGAAGCAATGCAGCATGTTTGAGGACCAGAGAGAAGGACCAATATGCCTGGGACACAGAGAGTTAAGGCTTAGGGGAAAACAGAAAGAAGGGAAGTTTATGAGGAACCCATGAACCATGTAAAACAAGGGCCTTAAGAGATCAAGTGAGAAATTGAATATGATCAGAAACCATTGGAAAGGTTTAAGTTCTTGAGGTCTCCACTGAAGTTTACATATATAATGTAACACTATAATATTGTGGAACTTAAGTCTGAAGCATAAAACTTAATTCAATATCATTTAGAGGAGAAGTGAGCAAACCTTTCTATAAACAGCTGGATAGGAAATATTACAAGCTTCACAAGCCATACAGTCTCTGTCACAACTACTCAACAATCTAATGATTATATGAAAGTAGACAAAGACATAGATTTTTAAAAAAGTAGTATTACTAAGTTCCAGCAAATCTTTATTTGGACAATAGGGAGTAGGTCAGATGGCCCATTGGTCTTAGTTTGCCAGTCCCTGATCTGGAAGAATCTAGAAGCATGTGTGTCTGTATCATAAGGAATGCCTATTAAAAATACAGATTATTATGTCTTGCTTCAAACATACTGCACTTAAATATTACGTTTCAAATCTGAGAGTCTAACAAGCTGCCCCAAATTCTGTGTATGAGTAAGTTAAGAACCACTGGTCTAGTCATTCTGGGTCCAGGCCACTCCCTGGGGCCATCTCTAGAGTACTAAAAATGTAACTGATTGACCTACAGTAAGGGGCACAATGGGGTTGAGTGCGGGGCCTAATTGGACATATGGCACAGCCCCAGGCACATGGGATCTTCCCAGGCAGGGATCGACTGGTGCCCTGCACTGCAAGGCGGACTATCTCCCCGCTGGACCACCAGGGAAGTCCCCAGCTCCCTTTAATGATGGCCATTCTGACCTATGTGAAGTGAGATTGCAGATTGTGTATGCTTCATTATTTGAGGTTTCCCTTCCATATTAAGTTGTAAACTTCATAAGGAAAAGAATAAAATTTTCCTTACTTGCTAGCATATGACAAGTATATAGCATGGTTCCTAAGCACAGAGTACATGTCTCATAAATACATACCCTGTATTTAAAGTGACAGCAAAGGGACCCTGAGACATGAAGCAATGCAGCATGTTTGAGGACCAGAGAGAAGGACCAATATGCCTGGGACACAGAGAGTTAAGGCTTAGGGGAAAACAGAAAGAAGGGAAGTTTATGAGGAACCCATGAACCATGTAAAACAAGGGCCTTAAGAGATCAAGTGAGAAATTGAATATGATCAGAAACCATTGGAAAGGTTTAAGTTCTTGAGGTCTCCACTGAAGTTTACATATATAATGTAACACTATAATATTGTGGAACTTAAGTCTGAAGCATAAAACTTAATTCAATATCATTTAGAGGAGAAGTGAGCAAACCTTTCTATAAACAGCTGGATAGGAAATATTACAAGCTTCACAAGCCATACAGTCTCTGTCACAACTACTCAACAATCTAATGATTATATGAAAGTAGACAAAGACATAGATTTTTAAAAAAGTAGTATTACTAAGTTCCAGCAAATCTTTATTTGGACAATAGGGAGTAGGTCAGATGGCCCATTGGTCTTAGTTTGCCAGTCCCTGATCTGGAAGAATCTAGAAGCATGTGTGTCTGTATCATAAGGAATGCCTATTAAAAATACAGATTATTATGTCTTGCTTCAAACATACTGCACTTAAATATTACGTTTCAAATCTGAGAGTCTAACAAGCTGCCCCAAATTCTGTGTATGAGTAAGTTAAGAACCACTGGTCTAGTCATTCCCTGGGTCCAGGCCACTCCCTGGGGCCATCTCTAGAGTACTAAAAAATGTAACTGATTGACCTACAGTAGCACATGGGGTGGTTTTTCACGGTAAAAGGCCTCTTTGGGATGTTCTGTATTCAGTTCAGGGCACAAGGCAGGTTGCAGGAACAGGCCAATAAATCAGAATGGAGTGTTACAGGAGGCTGTCAGGCAGGGCATATGGTTAGTAGCAAGGCAGAAAGCTCTGCTTAGAAAAGGCTGCCGAGATCAGCCCTTCCTTCGCGTTCCCCAGTTTTAATTATTGATGCTAAAAATACTTTTCCCTTAATTGTTTTGTGAAAATAAGTTAAATAAAGAATAAAGCTGTTCTATACATGCACAGGCAAACACTGCACTCTTTTCACATAAACACTGGGATGATTCCTCCGAGTGTTCCTTTTCAAATGTGGTTGCAAAATAACACCCACGGAATGTATTTCCAACCACAAAATACTGTGACAGTAAGCAGACAGCGCAAGAGCGCCTGTTATGCTTTATAGATTGCAATGATTATATTGTGGGAGCAGTTGATGCATTTGCTTGTGTTCATTCTATTTCACATTTGCATTTAAATTCCTGCGAAACAAAGATAAGATAAAGAGGGAAACAAATGATGCTTATTTGTTGTTGTATTGAACTCCTATTATAAGTGTTGCTTTAAAAGTGGGTGAAGTTTGGCGAGGAAGCATTCCACATGTTCTTTACAAAACATCTGATACATGTTCAATCATCAGCTAGAAATATGCAGGAGAACATATCCCTAGGGTTTTAATAAAATCATGAATCAATAAAGAATAACCCCAAGTGGGGTGGCATCCAAAAAGCAAATGAAATCCTCAATACCATCTTTAACATATTTATCCACATTTTATTGATACATAAGAAATGTAGAACTGCATTTGAGGTTTGAAAACGGGAGCCTTTTTATTTCAAGTCTATTTTTTAAAGCATAACTTGATATTCATATTTCTTTTTTCAAATAACCTGTATATCTGCAGCATGATCCTTTGATGAATTTATGCAGATCAGTTCTACATCCAGGATAATTCTTTCTGCCCCTCTAAGCTCCCTATTTTGTTGAGATCCAAGGAAAAAATCTTTTTGTCGAATTCAATTGTACATTCCAGGAAGTGGATGTTGAATTCCTCTCTCTAGGCAAGAAACAAACCTGCCTCCCCTGATGATGGGTTTTGCCATCATGAGCCCAGAGAATGAGAAAATACCACTCTTTCTCCCAAGTCACCAAGAGGCACACCAGTGCTCTGAGGATTTAAGCCATTATTTTAAACAATACACTAATTTCTATAAACACACCTGAAATCAGATAAAAATCCATATTTCAGTGACAACAGTTAAGTTTATAATGTATCATAACACAATTTTCTCTGATGAGTATGCTTCACAATGCATTTCTTGAAGGAAGTAACATTATCAGAAAGAACCCTTTTCTGGATGTTACCAGTGAGAGTCTGGGAGCATTCCTCAAAAGTGGGATCTGAAGAATACTGTTAATAAGAAACATTCCACAAACACTAAATTTAGTTGTCAAGTTAGTATTATGGCTAAGAACCACTGCTTCACTTAGCTTCTTTCTGGAATATTTAAAGGGATACTGGCATGTTCAAGGCTCTTGAGAAGTCCAGCAAGAAAGACATGTATGAAAACTTTTTAAAATCTGACATTGGAACATATATTCCTGGGAATACACATACCAAAAGCTCTGATCGAAGTGTTTTTTGGTAACTAGCAGTAAATATGGATTTTCCTGGTGGCTTAGATGGTAAAGTATCTGCATGCAAGATAGGAGACCTGGGTTTGATCCCTGGATCAGGAAGATTGCCTTGAGAAGAGACTGGTTACTCACACCAGTATTCCTGCCTGGAGAATTCCATGGACAGAGGAGCCTGGAGGGCTACACTCTGAGGCGTCGCAGAGTCAGACATGACTGAGCAACTAACACACTTTGTAACAGTAAATATATTCTCCTGCTTTTTAAATATTATACTTTTTATGTCCCCTAATGCATATTTTAATATATGCTTTAGGCATATTCATTTATTTGTCATTCATTCAGCAAATATTTGAGGAACTTCTGTGTGCCAGGGACTGTTGGGTGCTGGGGACATATCAGTTCAAAAGTGTATTTTAATTTTGTTTTCAAAATATATTAGTCACTAATATAAATAACACGTTATATTAAAAACCAAAGTGCTATAGCACATCAAATAAAAACTATTTAAGAATCTTAAATCAAATGGCCAGGAAAAGTGCAAAAATAATATATTTTCCTTACTTGTCATTAGGGTAACTTGAAGAGAGCCGGTACCTTATTTATTGTTGTAACTCTCTCTCTCTGGAATACTGACAATGATACATTTGAATACCTCACAGTTATGAGATTTAGAATCAGAAGCAAAGAAATTCAGAAGCATTAATTTCAGCCTCTTCCTTTAGCTGAATTTCTATGATCTAAATCAGTCCCTTCAAATGTTTTGAAAATCAGATCATAAACAAAATTTTATAAGCTGCCTCTTTTAGAATGTGAATTTAGAATGGCACAAACCTGGCCCATTTTTTGTCTCAAATGGTAGGCAAGTTGGGTTATAAAATCTATTTTTGGAAATAGGAAACATTTTTAAAATTAGTGGCAGCTTCTAGCAATTGATTTAAATAATAGCACACAGGAAAAATAGTAATTCTGAATTCTGTAGAGTCTCTTCCCTATTTAAAGGGATACTGGCATGTTCAAGGCTCTTGAGAAGTCCAGCAAGAAAGACATGTATGAAAACTTTTTAAAATCTGACATTGGAACATATATTCCTGGGAATACACATACCAAAAGCTCTGATCGAAGTGTTTTTTGGTAACTAGCAGTAAATATGGATTTTCCTGGTGGCTTAGATGGTAAAGTATCTGCATGCAAGATAGGAGACCTGGGTTTGATCCCTGGATCAGGAAGATTGCCTTGAGAAGAGACTGGTTACTCACACCAGTATTCCTGCCTGGAGAATTCCATGGACAGAGGAGCCTGGAGGGCTACACTCTGAGGCGTCGCAGAGTCAGACATGACTGAGCAACTAACACACTTTGTAACAGTAAATATATTCTCCTGCTTTTTAAATATTATACTTTTTATGTCCCCTAATGCATATTTTAATATATGCTTTAGGCATATTCATTTATTTGTCATTCATTCAGCAAATATTTGAGGAACTTCTGTGTGCCAGGGACTGTTGGGTGCTGGGGACATATCAGTTCAAAAGTGTATTTTAATTTTGTTTTCAAAATATATTAGTCACTAATATAAATAACACGTTATATTAAAAACCAAAGTGCTATAGCACATCAAATAAAAACTATTTAAGAATCTTAAATCAAATGGCCAGGAAAAGTGCAAAAATAATATATTTTCCTTACTTGTCATTAGGGTAACTTGAAGAGAGCCGGTACCTTATTTATTGTTGTAACTCTCTCTCTCTGGAATACTGACAATGATACATTTGAATACCTCACAGTTATGAGATTTAGAATCAGAAGCAAAGAAATTCAGAAGCATTAATTTCAGCCTCTTCCTTTAGCTGAATTTCTATGATCTAAATCAGTCCCTTCAAATGTTTTGAAAATCAGATCATAAACAAAATTTTATAAGCTGCCTCTTTTAGAATGTGAATTTAGAATGGCACAAACCTGGCCCATTTTTTGTCTCAAATGGTAGGCAAGTTGGGTTATAAAATCTATTTTTGGAAATAGGAAACATTTTTAAAATTAGTGGCAGCTTCTAGCAATTGATTTAAATAATAGCACACAGGAAAAATAGTAATTCTGATTCTCTTTATTCTGTAGCTTATGTCTCTTCAGCCATGTCAGTAGAGCTGAAAGGGATTGCCCAGTTAATTTGGTCAAGCGGTCTGCACAACCTATCCATTGTATTAATTACAACTTTCATTTGCCAGTTAGAAGACCCAGTTCAAAGTGGCTTAAGTAAATAAGAACAACAATGATGAAATGAATAAGTAAAGACCCAAAAATGTTCTAGATGATATCTCACTTCATCCACAGTGTGAGGGTATCATTTACTCAGGCTTGACTAGATTCAAGTCTAAACCGTGTCCCTGGAATATGATGTGTGTCTCTCTCATCTTCAGGTTTGCTATGGATCTCAGACAGGACACCCCACCTGCTGGTTCCCAGCAACGTCAGACTTACGCAATTCCTCCAGCTGGAAAACTCAACACAGAGAACAGTCTCTTAATGATTCTCAGAATTAATTCTCATTAGGCTGTCTTGACTCAGATGCTTGTGTGGCAACCAATGAGAGTGATCAAAAGAATAGAGTGACCCACCTGGCCAGGTTTGTGAGGCACTTCTATTCCCAGAGTTGGTGCAGATCAGTGGTGAATGATACAGAGTAGGGTAGATGTGGTTTTCCCCAAAGGCAATTGAGGTATAGCTACCAAATAGAGGAGGAATTGATGCAAGCCAGGCAAAATCAATATATCCATTATATTGTTTTCAAGTAGGCATGAACATAGAAGCATTAGATGTGAAATAAACAAAAAGAGGACATTTTTCATTAGATGGTCCAGAGGGGAGAGAAGGAAGGACCCGGAGACCTGATCATTCAGTCACTCCTCTCAGTTCTTGAGGGAAGCTAACCGTTTGTCCTGAATTTTCTAGGATAATCCTGATTTGTGTCTGTGGTCCAGGCTAATTACTAATAGCATACATTTACTCTAAAAAGTGTTCTGTTTAATAAAACTTGGGGTTGCTAGATCTTTGGAAATCTCTGAGAATTGCCAGTTTTTAGAATAAAATATTGCAAAAAAAACTATTTTTGGAAATAGGAAACATTTTTAAAATTAGTGGCAGCTTCTAGCAATTGATTTAAATAATAGCACACAGGAAAAATAGTAATTCTGATTCTCTTTATTCTGTAGCTTATGTCTCTTCAGCCATGTCAGTAGAGCTGAAAGGGATTGCCCAGTTAATTTGGTCAAGCGGTCTGCACAACCTATCCATTGTATTAATTACAACTTTCATTTGCCAGTTAGAAGACCCAGTTCAAAGTGGCTTAAGTAAATAAGAACAACAATGATGAAATGAATAAGTAAAGACCCAAAAATGTTCTAGATGATATCTCACTTCATCCACAGTGTGAGGGTATCATTTACTCAGGCTTGACTAGATTCAAGTCTAAACCGTGTCCCTGGAATATGATGTGTGTCTCTCTCATCTTCAGGTTTGCTATGGATCTCAGACAGGACACCCCACCTGCTGGTTCCCAGCAACGTCAGACTTACGCAATTCCTCCAGCTGGAAAACTCAACACAGAGAACAGTCTCTTAATGATTCTCAGAATTAATTCTCATTAGGCTGTCTTGACTCAGATGCTTGTGTGGCAACCAATGAGAGTGATCAAAAGAATAGAGTGACCCACCTGGCCAGGTTTGTGAGGCACTTCTATTCCCAGAGTTGGTGCAGATCAGTGGTGAATGATACAGAGTAGGGTAGATGTGGTTTTCCCCAAAGGCAATTGAGGTATAGCTACCAAATAGAGGAGGAATTGATGCAAGCCAGGCAAAATCAATATATCCATTATATTGTTTTCAAGTAGGCATGAACATAGAAGCATTAGATGTGAAATAAACAAAAAGAGGACATTTTTCATTAGATGGTCCAGAGGGGAGAGAAGGAAGGACCCGGAGACCTGATCATTCAGTCACTCCTCTCAGTTCTTGAGGGAAGCTAACCGTTTGTCCTGAATTTTCTAGGATAATCCTGATTTGTGTCTGTGGTCCAGGCTAATTACTAATAGCATACATTTACTCTAAAAAGTGTTCTGTTTAATAAAACTTGGGGTTGCTAGATCTTTGGAAATCTCTGAGATCTATTATTATCCATCAAACACTGTCGTAAAACTGTTGATCTACACCAAGGCATTCATTTTAATAAATACTTTGGAGTTTCACTTTAATAATAGGAAGGTCTCAGAACATTTTATCTGTAATCATTCTTTCCCATTTTACTTCTTTCCTATACAAAATTAAACCGTATTGTTATCATTTGTATAATTAATGTGTAGAGCTACCCACTTTTAACCAGTTCTATGTTTATCATTGTTTATCATTGCTTTCTTTTTTTTTGCTTTTTTAAAAAGTTATCCAGTAGCTGTTTGTTTTCAGTGAACAGATAAAGATGTGGTACATATATGCATATATGCAATGGAATATTACTTAGCAATAAAGAGAAATGAAATTAGGTCATTTGTAGAGATGTGGATGGATCTAGAGGCTGTCATACAGAGTGAAGTCAGAGAAAAATATCATATATTAATGCATATATTTGGAATATAGAAAAAAATGGTACAGATGAACCTATTTTCATGGCAGGAGTAGAGATGCAGGTGCATAGAATGGACTTATGGACACAGGGTCTAGGATCAATTACGAGATAGGGATGATATATATATAGATAGATATATATATATGTATATATATTTATATATAACCATGTATAAAATAGAGAGCTAGAAGAACATATGATATATCTCAGGGAGTTCATCTCAGTGCTCTGTGGTTACCTAGAAGGGTGGACTGGGGACTGGTGGGAGGGAGGCTCGAGAGGGAGGGGGTGTACATAGCCTTATAGCTGATTTACTTCATTGTACAACAACAGCTATCATTGCTTCTTTTTTTTTTTTAAAGATTTATTTATTTTGGTGCAGGTGGGGTGGGGAGGGAGGGGAGCAGGCGGGCCACTTCTATTGGTCTTTCATTTGTCCATTTTCATCCATCTTTGTTTTTTGGCCTGTGTGGGCCTCCCATCACGGTGGCCTCTGTTGTTGCAGAGCATCGGCTCTGGGCACATGCGCTCCAGAGCTCTGGCTCGATAATTGGACACATCGGTCCAGCCACTCCACGGCACGTGGGATCTTCCCAGGCCAGGGATCAAACCGGCGCCCCTTGCACTGCAAGGTGGTGTACTTACCCAATGGACCACCAGGGAAGCCCCTATCATTGCTTCTTAATCCTCAAGCTTTCTTCTGAGATAAATTTTCATCTTCCTGACGTAATGCTTTGGCATCTTTGTACTCAAAATGTGGCCCACTGACCAGCATCATCAACATCATCTGGGAGCTTGTTAGAGACACAGAATCTGGGGCCCGCTCAGTCAGATTCTGTAGTTGGACACAGTCCCTCAATAATCTGTATATGCATTAAAGAAACCCTGTTTCAGACCCTTCCTCAGATCAACTAAATTAGAGTTTCTGGACATGGGGTCAGAAGTTACTCTAGAAGGTGCTTTGTTGTTGTTTAGTCACTAAGTCATGTCCAACTCTTTGTGACCCCCATGGACCACAGCATGCCAGGCTTCCCTGGCCTCTACCATCTCCTGGAGTCTGCCTAAGTTCATACCCATTGAGTCAGTGATGCTATCTAAGCACCTCATCCTTTGCTGCCTTCTTCGCCTTTTGCCTTCATTCTTTTCTAGCATTAGGATCTTTTCGTGAGTCATCTCTTCGTATCAGGTGGCCAAAGTATTAGAGCTTCAGTGTCAGTATCAGTCCTTCCAATGAATATTCAAGAAGTTTCTTCATTTAGGATCAGTTGGTAGCAAATTCTCATTCTCTATTTGTCTGAAAAATATCTATTAATACTATTCATAATAGATAATAGTTTAGTCAGTTACACAATGTTAAGTTGACATTTATTTTCCTTCAGTGACTTAAAGATTTAAAAGATTTTCATTCTTTTCTGACTTTAATTGTTGTTGCTGGAAAATTTGTCAAGAATAATGTTTTTCCTTTGTAGGTAATCTGCGTTTCTAATTTGTCATAGTCATCAAGATACTCTCATTTTTGACATTGTGACATTTTACAGCATTGCAAGGTGTATTTCTTACTTATCACATTTAGAATTTATTTTGTTTTCTTATATGAGGATTCAGGTTTTTATCACTTTTGAAAACTGGTAGAAATTTTTCTTTTTTCGGAAATTTGTAATGACATTTTACACATTCAGTTTCATTATCCCCACATCGGGATCCCCCCCAGCCACTCCACGGCACGTGGGATCTTCCCAGGCCAGGGATCAAACCGCGCCTTGCACTGCAAGGTGGTGTACTTACCAATGGACCACCAGGAAGCCCCTATCATTGCTTCTTAATCCTCAAGCTTTCTTCTGAGATAAATTTTCATCTTCCTGACGTAATGCTTTGGCATCTTTGTACTCAAAATGTGGCCCACTGACCAGCATCATCAACATCATCTGGGAGCTTGTTAGAGACACAGAATCTGGGGCCCGCTCAGTCAGATTCTGTAGTTGGACACAGTCCCTCAATAATCTGTATATGCATTAAAGAAACCCTGTTTCAGACCCTTCCTCAGATCAACTAAATTAGAGTTTCTGGACATGGGGTCAGAAGTTACTCTAGAAGGTGCTTTGTTGTTGTTTAGTCACTAAGTCATGTCCAACTCTTTGTGACCCCCATGGACCACAGCATGCCAGGCTTCCCTGGCCTCTACCATCTCCTGGAGTCTGCCTAAGTTCATACCCATTGAGTCAGTGATGCTATCTAAGCACCTCATCCTTTGCTGCCTTCTTCGCCTTTTGCCTTCATTCTTTTCTAGCATTAGGATCTTTTCGTGAGTCATCTCTTCGTATCAGGTGGCCAAAGTATTAGAGCTTCAGTGTCAGTATCAGTCCTTCCAATGAATATTCAAGAAGTTTCTTCATTTAGGATCAGTTGGTAGCAAATTCTCATTCTCTATTTGTCTGAAAAATATCTATTAATACTATTCATAATAGATAATAGTTTAGTCAGTTACACAATGTTAAGTTGACATTTATTTTCCTTCAGTGACTTAAAGATTTAAAAGATTTTCATTCTTTTCTGACTTTAATTGTTGTTGCTGGAAAATTTGTCAAGAATAATGTTTTTCCTTTGTAGGTAATCTGCGTTTCTAATTTGTCATAGTCATCAAGATACTCTCATTTTTGACATTGTGACATTTTACAGCATTGCGGCAAGGTGTATTTCTTACTTATCACATTTAGAATTTATTTTGTTTTCTTATATGAGGATTCAGGTTTTTTATCACTTTTGAAAAACTGGTAGCCATATTTTTATCCTACATTCTGTTGATTCCTTTCATTTTTCAGGAAAGTAAGTTAGTAATGCAAAACATTTTCATTTTATCTTCCTGTCTCCTATTCTCTCACATTCTAACCTTCTTGTTTCTCCAGTATTCTGGATAAATTCTTTGCATCTTCTAATCTAATCTGTGACTGTTGTACACTCAGTTTTACTTTATGTGCTTTTATTTTTTCAGTGTTTGAATTTCTATTTAGAATATTTTGTTTCTAAGAGTTTTATTTTTTGGCCCTGCCCCAGGGCACATGGCATCCTTAGCTCCCCAACCATGGATCGACCCTTGTGTCCCCTACATTGCAAGCACAGAGTCTTAGCCACTTGACTACCAGAGAAGTCCCGAAGAATTCTTTTTATTATTTTCCCAGTTTTTCTTCAATTGTCTTTTCTCTGCTCATTATTTCAGTTTCGGTAAAGAGTATTTAAACAGTTATGTTGCAACCTGAATATTATAATTCCAATGTCTAAAGGACTTTTATTTCCTGTTGCTTCTGCTGATTATTCCTCATGAACACATTTCCTTGTTTATTTTTCAGTTTTGGAGAGTGAGCTTATATTCTCTGAAATTTATCTGTGGATATTTTGTGGGGCCTAATTTGAGTGCATTCCATCCTTGTAAAGACATTCCATCTTTTTAGAGAAATATGTGTTGGCTTCTGCCACATTCTATAAAATACAACTAAGTCAAGACCGCTTTGATTTCTTGTCTTGGGTTTCCTGATATATGCTGGTTATGTAAATGTTGAATTCCAAATTTGCCCGAGGGCAGGCCTATGGTGATAAATTTTTCAGAAGGCATTTTTTCTATCTAGAATTCAGGATTATTCCCTAGTCTGTCTCTTTGCTGACTGGTGATTTGTTGTTGTTGTTGTTCCATCCTTTCTTTGAGGAGAAGCACCCCAGCTTTCCAGTCATTCACATTGTTAATGAGTAAAGTGAGGATCAGAGTTTGACTTGCTCAGGGTCACCCAGTACCTGGGAGATAGAGATGAAAAAAGGACCCAGCTCTAGTCATAGACCAATCATTTTCTCTCTAACAAAACAAGCTACAAAAATAGCAATGCCTTCTTCTAATAAGAACGGCTTCACCTTTGCCTTCAGTTGGACAAGGAACAGCAAGATTCATTTATTCCTCACAGTTAAGTTTGATGAATTGTAGAAATAGGTTACTTAGATATATTTTAAGAATCATAAAAACATAAAAAAGTCATATGGGATAAGAATTATAGTCCACACTATTCAGTATTTTGTCTTTTATAGTGGCACCAAGGAACACTGGTGTGACATGTTGAAAGTTGCCCTTCTTGATATTGTCCTCAAAGGGGGCATCCCTAACTGGGGGAGATCTATCATCCAGGAATTTCTCTAAACCCTCCGTGAACTCTCATTATAGTGTTGCTGTGTACAACCTTAAGGTATGGCTTTCTATGGAACTGATCTACTAGTCAGGACACGGGCTAAACAACCCTGAGGTCCTTTTAAAATATGATCTTAAGGATTCTAAACTACTATTATTGTCATGAACACATTTCCTTTTTGTTTTATTATTTCAGTTTCTAAAGGACTTTTATTTCCTGTTGCTTCTGCTGATTATTCCTCATGAACACATTTCCTTGTTTATTTTTCAGTTTTGGAGAGTGAGCTTATATTCTCTGAAATTTATCTGTGGATATTTTGTGGGGCCTAATTTGAGTGCATTCCATCCTTGTAAAGACATTCCATCTTTTTAGAGAAATATGTGTTGGCTTCTGCCACATTCTATAAAATACAACTAAGTCAAGACCGCTTTGATTTCTTGTCTTGGGTTTCCTGATATATGCTGGTTATGTAAATGTTGAATTCCAAATTTGCCCGAGGGCAGGCCTATGGTGATAAATTTTTCAGAAGGCATTTTTTCTATCTAGAATTCAGGATTATTCCCTAGTCTGTCTCTTTGCTGACTGGTGATTTGTTGTTGTTGTTGTTCCATCCTTTCTTTGAGGAGAAGCACCCCAGCTTTCCAGTCATTCACATTGTTAATGAGTAAAGTGAGGATCAGAGTTTGACTTGCTCAGGGTCACCCAGTACCTGGGAGATAGAGATGAAAAAAGGACCCAGCTCTAGTCATAGACCAATCATTTTCTCTCTAACAAAACAAGCTACAAAAATAGCAATGCCTTCTTCTAATAAGAACGGCTTCACCTTTGCCTTCAGTTGGACAAGGAACAGCAAGATTCATTTATTCCTCACAGTTAAGTTTGATGAATTGTAGAAATAGGTTACTTAGATATATTTTAAGAATCATAAAAACATAAAAAAGTCATATGGGATAAGAATTATAGTCCACACTATTCAGTATTTTGTCTTTTATAGTGGCACCAAGGAACACTGGTGTGACATGTTGAAAGTTGCCCTTCTTGATATTGTCCTCAAAGGGGGCATCCCTAACTGGGGGAGATCTATCATCCAGGAATTTCTCTAAACCCTCCGTGAACTCTCATTATAGTGTTGCTGTGTACAACCTTAAGGTATGGCTTTCTATGGAACTGATCTACTAGTCAGGACACGGGCTAAACAACCCTGAGGTCCTTTTAAAATATGATCTTAAGGATCATAAATCTTTTTATATAAGTAGACTCTGCAAGTGGAAGGCATAGCGAGGAGTGATGGGAAACACGGATGCTGGGGTAAACAGCCGTGTTCAATTACAGGCTTTGTCCTTGTGTCCTTCCGCTGTGACCTTTGGCAAAATCTTTCACTCTTTGGAACTTCTGTTTTCTTTCCTGGAAATGGAGGATGATTTTAGGGTTGCCATAGGTTATTGTGCAAAGAAATAAGATAATGCATGGAAATGCATTATAGTACATAGTACAAGACTCATAGTAAGTCATGAAATGAAACTACACATAGTAGGAGCATTATCAATATTTTTATTATTATTGCAAGTGAGATGTCGCTTCAGTCGTGTCTGACTCTTCACAACCCTACAGACTATAGCCTGTCAGGCTCCTCTGTCCATGGGACTGTCCAGGAAAGAATACTGGAGTGTGTTGCCATGCCCTTCTCCAAGGGATCTTCCCACACCATAAATCAAACCAATGTCTCTTATGTGTGCTTCATTGACAGACAGTTTCTTTACTACTAGCACCACCTAAGAAGCCCCTTTATTATTAGTGGATGAATATCTTCATTATGGTCAAAATGTGCATGTGAGCCAATTTCATTTATTTTAAAACATTTGGATGGTGAGAGGCAGAATAGGTTATGAAAAGGAAAAAGTTAATATGTATACTTTCAAGCTATTTAGATTTTATGGGTACAAGTGTGTACCAAATAAATCACCAACCCTTCAGAAATAAGAACGGCTTCACCTTTGCCTTCAGTTGGACAAGGAACAGCAAGATTCATTTATTCCTCACAGTTAAGTTTGATGAATTGTAGAAATAGGTTACTTAGATATATTTTAAGAATCATAAAACATAAAAAAGTCATATGGGATAAGAATTATAGTCCACACTATTCAGTATTTTGTCTTTTATAGTGGCACCAAGGAACACTGGTGTGACATGTTGAAAGTTGCCCTTCTTGATATTGTCCTCAAAGGGGGCATCCCTAACTGGGGGAGATCTATCATCCAGGAATTTCTCTAAACCCTCCGTGAACTCTCATTATAGTGTTGCTGTGTACAACCTTAAGGTATGGCTTTCTATGGAACTGATCTACTAGTCAGGACACGGGCTAAACAACCCTGAGGTCCTTTTAAAATATGATCTTAAGGATCATAAATCTTTTTATATAAGTAGACTCTGCAAGTGGAAGGCATAGCGAGGAGTGATGGGAAACACGGATGCTGGGGTAAACAGCCGTGTTCAATTACAGGCTTTGTCCTTGTGTCCTTCCGCTGTGACCTTTGGCAAAATCTTTCACTCTTTGGAACTTCTGTTTTCTTTCCTGGAAATGGAGGATGATTTTAGGGTTGCCATAGGTTATTGTGCAAAGAAATAAGATAATGCATGGAAATGCATTATAGTACATAGTACAAGACTCATAGTAAGTCATGAAATGAAACTACACATAGTAGGAGCATTATCAATATTTTTATTATTATTGCAAGTGAGATGTCGCTTCAGTCGTGTCTGACTCTTCACAACCCTACAGACTATAGCCTGTCAGGCTCCTCTGTCCATGGGACTGTCCAGGAAAGAATACTGGAGTGTGTTGCCATGCCCTTCTCCAAGGGATCTTCCCACACCATAAATCAAACCAATGTCTCTTATGTGTGCTTCATTGACAGACAGTTTCTTTACTACTAGCACCACCTAAGAAGCCCCTTTATTATTAGTGGATGAATATCTTCATTATGGTCAAAATGTGCATGTGAGCCAATTTCATTTATTTTAAAACATTTGGATGGTGAGAGGCAGAATAGGTTATGAAAAGGAAAAAGTTAATATGTATACTTTCAAGCTATTTAGATTTTATGGGTACAAGTGTGTACCAAATAAATCACCAACCCTTCAGAAAACAGTAGTTAACATGTCTTTTCATGTGCAGTCATGGATTCTGCATTTTGAAACAGAGAAACTACCAAAATAAATATGTGGTTCCATTCTGGATTGTACCCTTATATAAATTGACTCTGATATTTGGTCATCAGGTTCCCTCAATTATCTTATATTATTTTTGCCAAAAGAAAAGCATGTAATAGCTCTAATGTTAATAAAATTGAATGGATTTCCCTGGAAAGTGGCCTTTCCACTCTTTCTTAAATGTCTCAGTCTGCCCCGACATTTACTTTGCACCAGTAACAACACTCAATTTTCATTGACATTATCTTCCCAATACAATCAGATCAAAAATCGCCAACGTCATTCTCATTCCTCTCCTGCAAGCAGATAATACAGGACAGGGTCTAGCCAATAACTTTTGCTTCAGTAACCTCTGATTCCACTACTTGAAATGCTCTGAGTGGTTTTCCCTTGGATCAGAATCAGAGGTATTCATGTAAAACAGGTGATTCCCATCAGCAGAGATACATGTTGTGGCATTTGCCTTTAATTGTACTTCCTTCCTGCTGGGTGCAGAGACTCAGTGAATCAGTGGGTCCCTAAGGGTAACTTGTACCAATTGGAGCCTGTTCCAACAGGGACTTTCCCAGGCACATGTTTATTCTTCTCCCCAGAGGTGTGTGCTCAAATCTGTGGTGAAATTTCTATGAAATGGCTGTGAGCGTTTAGGATGTTCTCAGCTCACGAAGTATTGACTGTGTTTTGAGACACTTTCAACTTCAAACTAACTCTACTCAGGCTTGCTCACAAAAATCAGGAATTGTACTTCAACCCTTATCACATGAGTGACTTTCACTAGGTGACTTGAGTTCTCTAAGCCTTGTTTGCCTCATCTGTAAAATGGGAATAAATATTTTTTAAATGAATTATTTGCCAGCTTAGTGAGATAGTTCAAGTATATAGCACTTAAAGGGCCTGGCACATTTTATATATGCATGCATATATACTCATAGGGCTTCCCTAGTGGCTCAGAGAGTAAAGAATCCACCTGCAATTCATCCACCTGCAATTCAGGAGACTCAAGTTCAGTCCTTGGGTCAGGAAGATCCCTTGGAGAAGGGAATGACTACCCACTCCAGTATTCTTTCCTGGAGAATTCCATAGCTGGAGGAGCCTAACAGGCTACAGTCCATGGGGTTACAGTCCATGGGGGCCATGACTGAGTGACTAACACTTTTACTTTTCATATATACTCTTAATATTTAGTGTTAATGCTAATATTGGCCTGAACTGGTCTTTTTTTTTTTTTTTTTGCATTTTTTGCCCAAATGGTCAGAGATTTCCATTCCTCAGCTTATATCTGGAAAGCAAAGTGGACAATTAAAGATATGATTTTAAATATAGTCCAAATTCTACTTGTACTTGATATGCCTAGATGTTTGAAAAAAAAGTGAAGCACATTAATTTATCCAGATAATTTCTCAATTTGTGGCAGAAAAAATTTCATATGTTGAGCTTTCTTATATACGTTTATGGTAATCAATCATCCAGGTTCACCTGAAATGGGAGAACTTTCTGGAATGTGGCATTTTCAGTGTGGGAACCATGACAGTCTGGAGCAAACGGGATGATTTTGTACCTTACACACTGCAGCTTCTGTAATCACTGTAAGGCACTCAAATCTAATGAGCTTTTAAGCAACACAGAGGTTTTGTGTAAATTTTAGAAAGCCATCAGTGAAGAAAGTGCTGAGGAAAGGGCATGGGGAAGAGGAATATACCACTAGATATGCTCTTAGCTTCAAACACAACTCAATGCCAAACTAAAACTGGATTAAAATGCAAGGCCTTCTTCAAGTCTGGCGGTAGATAGTTTCGAATTTTTTAATTTGAGGCCAACCTGGAGACTGAAAAATCAGGAATTGTACTTCAACCCTTATCACATGAGTGACTTTCACTAGGTGACTTGAGTTCTCTAAGCCTTGTTTGCCTCATCTGTAAAATGGGAATAAATATTTTTTAAATGAATTATTTGCCAGCTTAGTGAGATAGTTCAAGTATATAGCACTTAAAGGGCCTGGCACATTTTATATATGCATGCATATATACTCATAGGGCTTCCCTAGTGGCTCAGAGAGTAAAGAATCCACCTGCAATTCATCCACCTGCAATTCAGGAGACTCAAGTTCAGTCCTTGGGTCAGGAAGATCCCTTGGAGAAGGGAATGACTACCCACTCCAGTATTCTTTCCTGGAGAATTCCATAGCTGGAGGAGCCTAACAGGCTACAGTCCATGGGGTTACAGTCCATGGGGGCCATGACTGAGTGACTAACACTTTTACTTTTCATATATACTCTTAATATTTAGTGTTAATGCTAATATTGGCCTGAACTGGTCTTTTTTTTTTTTTTTTTGCATTTTTTGCCCAAATGGTCAGAGATTTCCATTCCTCAGCTTATATCTGGAAAGCAAAGTGGACAATTAAAGATATGATTTTAAATATAGTCCAAATTCTACTTGTACTTGATATGCCTAGATGTTTGAAAAAAAAGTGAAGCACATTAATTTATCCAGATAATTTCTCAATTTGTGGCAGAAAAAATTTCATATGTTGAGCTTTCTTATATACGTTTATGGTAATCAATCATCCAGGTTCACCTGAAATGGGAGAACTTTCTGGAATGTGGCATTTTCAGTGTGGGAACCATGACAGTCTGGAGCAAACGGGATGATTTTGTACCTTACACACTGCAGCTTCTGTAATCACTGTAAGGCACTCAAATCTAATGAGCTTTTAAGCAACACAGAGGTTTTGTGTAAATTTTAGAAAGCCATCAGTGAAGAAAGTGCTGAGGAAAGGGCATGGGGAAGAGGAATATACCACTAGATATGCTCTTAGCTTCAAACACAACTCAATGCCAAACTAAAACTGGATTAAAATGCAAGGCCTTCTTCAAGTCTGGCGGTAGATAGTTTCCGATTTGGTTTAATAGTTCAGCAGTGTCTTTGAGCAGGGTTCCTCAAGCCCTGTGGCTATGGACTGATATGGTGCATGGTCCCTAGGCTACACAGCAGGAGGTGAGGAGCAGGAGAGGAAGTGAAGCTTCATGTGTATTTCCAGTCACTCCCCATGGGTCACATTGCCTCCACAGCTCTGCCCCCATCAGATCAGTGGATTAGATTCTCATAGGAGTATGAACCCTACTGTGATCTGTGCTTGTGAGGAATCTAGGCTGCTTCTTATGAGAATCATCTCGAAACTGTCCCCCACCACCCCGAGTCTGTGGAAGAATTGTCTTCCACGAAACTGGTCCCCAGTGCTGATAAGGTTGGAGATCACTGTCTGAGAACTGGAGCACCTCTGTATTGGCATTGGCCATGTTTGCCCTTAGAGTCCCTTTAGACTTCATTCTCAAGCATCTCACTGTCTTTTTCTGCATGTAAACCCAAAGGGCAAATGGGAGATCTCTCTTATTATCAGAGAGTAAAATCGCTTTCTGAATTTGGCCAAGAGTATTTCCTTTTATCTTTCCTTAGACAGAGCTGGGTCATCTTCCCACCCATTCCTCAGTCAAGCAAGTGCTTAGAATTACTAGACAATCATCAGGCAAAGCAGAGTTTATCCCCTGGACTAAGGCAGGGCCCAACCTTTGCTGAGCACCCTCTGTGTATGTGTGCTCAGTTGTGTTGAACTCTTTGTGATCCCATGGACTATAGCCCACCAGGCTCCTCTGCCCATGGAATTTTCCAGACAAGAATACTGTTGCATCTTTTAGCATACACAAAAGTAGGATTTGGTTACAAAAGAAGAAAGGAGATTAGAGAAAGAACTAATGGCTAAGGATTAGGCAAACAACAGAACCTACAGTGGACAGGAAGGAAGGGACAGCTTGTCTCTCTATAATATACTCCTGTTCTTTAGTCAGTCATTTATGACACAAATGTGAGTCCTTGCTGTTGGTTTACCAGGGACTTGAGTGTAATAGGAATATGGCAGACGGATCTCCATCTATTGGTCAGTATAGATCATAAGGTCCAGGGAACTCAAGTCTGGCGGTAGATAGTTTCCGATTTGGTTTAATAGTTCAGCAGTGTCTTTGAGCAGGGTTCCTCAAGCCCTGTGGCTATGGACTGATATGGTGCATGGTCCCTAGGCTACACAGCAGGAGGTGAGGAGCAGGAGAGGAAGTGAAGCTTCATGTGTATTTCCAGTCACTCCCCATGGGTCACATTGCCTCCACAGCTCTGCCCCCATCAGATCAGTGGATTAGATTCTCATAGGAGTATGAACCCTACTGTGATCTGTGCTTGTGAGGAATCTAGGCTGCTTCTTATGAGAATCATCTCGAAACTGTCCCCACCCCCCCGAGTCTGTGGAAGAATTGTCTTCCACGAAAATGGTCCCCAGTGCTGATAAGGTTGGAGATCACTGTCTGAGAACTGGAGCACCTCTGTATTGGCATTGGCCATGTTTGCCCTTAGAGTCCCTTTAGACTTCATTCTCAAGCATCTCACTGTCTTTTTCTGCATGTAAACCCAAAGGGCAAATGGGAGATCTCTCTTATTATCAGAGAGTAAAATCGCTTTCTGAATTTGGCCAAGAGTATTTCCTTTTATCTTTCCTTAGACAGAGCTGGGTCATCTTCCCACCCATTCCTCAGTCAAGCAAGTGCTTAGAATTACTAGACAATCATCAGGCAAAGCAGAGTTTATCCCCTGGACTAAGGCAGGGCCCAACCTTTGCTGAGCACCCTCTGTGTATGTGTGCTCAGTTGTGTTGAACTCTTTGTGATCCCATGGACTATAGCCCACCAGGCTCCTCTGCCCATGGAATTTTCCAGACAAGAATACTGTTGCATCTTTTAGCATACACAAAAGTAGGATTTGGTTACAAAAGAAGAAAGGAGATTAGAGAAAGAACTAATGGCTAAGGATTAGGCAAACAACAGAACCTACAGTGGACAGGAAGGAAGGGACAGCTTGTCTCTCTATAATATACTCCTGTTCTTTAGTCAGTCATTTATGACACAAATGTGAGTCCTTGCTGTTGGTTTACCAGGGACTTGAGTGTAATAGGAATATGGCAGACGGATCTCCATCTATTGGTCAGTATAGATCATAAGGTCCAGGGAACTCATATGACACTTCTCCCTATCTCATTTCCTCTCTATCTGCTACTTAAGATTTGACCAGCAGCCTTCTAAACTTGAAGAGGGGTCTAACCAAAGAAAATAGTCAGGGACTGTCCATTTTGAAGTTTATTTCTTGGCTGCAAATCAAATAAGATATGGATCTTTCATCTCAAGAGAAAGTCTTTCGTTGGAACTTTGATGCCCCAGTTCTCATAACAAAGTCCCCAACGAAGAGGATGTGATCTGATTTTCTCACCTTTGAAAATCCTTCTCCACTCCCTGAGTCGCTCCCTCGCTGTGAGCTGAATGCTTATACTCCTCCCTCCTTCCTGAGGCTGCTTTGTATTTAGCGTTGAGGGTTCAAGGTCATTGAAGTAAATCTTCCTCAGTTCTACCAAGACCCAAGAGTTCTTGTGTAAGTGACCAAACCCATGTTTATCAGAGACTTGCCTTGTGCTGTCAAGGTCTGTTATCTCATTTATACTTCTTACATGTATTTTATGAGGGTATTATTTGGCTTTATTAACTACCGATTATAGTATTGAATACAATTTCAAAATGATCCACCACTGTTAAGTGCCATTACTCCTTGGGTCATTCCCTATTTGCATTAATGCAACTTCAAGCATCGTCCGCATACGAGGAATCCCTTGCCCATTTCCTGGCTTCTAAGAAACAAAAGATGACAGGGCAGAGTGAGGTTTCATTTTCATTTCTGCTTTTAGATGATTCTTTTTATTTTTTTTTTAAAGATTTATTTATTTATTTATTTTGGTGCAGGTGGGGTGGGGAGGAAGGGGAGCAGGTGGGTCACTTCTATTGGTCTTTCATTTGTCCATTTTCATCCATCTTTGTTCTTTGGCCCGTGTGGGCCTCCCACTCCAAATCGCTGCCTCGTAATTGGACACACTGATCCAGCCAGTCCGTGGCACGTGGGATCTTCCCGGTCTAGGCATCAAACCTGTGCTCCTAGCACTGCAAGGCAGACTCTTTATCCATTGGACCACCAGGGAAGCCCCTGGCCCTGCCTTTTAACTGAGTGTACATTTTACATGACTTCCTAGGTGGCTCAGTGGTAAAGAATCCAGCCTGCCAGTGATAAAGAATCTGGCCTCTCTAGGAAATACAGGAGATATGGGTTCCATCAATGGGTTGGGAAGATCCCCTGGAGGAGGAAATGGTAACCCACTCCAGTGTTCTTGCCTGAAAATTCCCACGGACAGAGGAGTCTGGTGGGCTACAGTGCATGCAGTTACAAAGAGTCAGGCATGGCTGAGCGACTGAGTACACCTTTAACATTCCTTCCCTTTGGATTTTCCAAACTGAATTTAAGAAAAAAAAAAAAAAACAGTGAAAGTATATTTGGGAATAGATAGGAAATCCAGTATGATTTTGGTGGGTTCTACCTGCCACAGCTCTGTTTTTGTGAATATTAGGGTGTGTGGCTCAATGGGACTTCCCCGATGACTCAGTGGTAAAGAAATCACCTGCTAATGCAGGAAACTCGGGTTAGATCCCTGGGTCAGGAAGAGCCCCTGGAGAACATTGGAGAATACTCCAGTATTCTTTCCTGGGAGGTACCATGAACAGAGAAGCCTAACAGGTTACAGTCCATGGGGCTGCAACAGTTGGACATGGTTTAACGTCTAAACCACCATTACCACCATGGCTCTATACGCGTCTCTATCTGTTTGCTGTTTCTATTTGTGTTCAAATGCACAACAGATGATCCGTTTAGATGTGGGGGAAAGAGTTATTTACTTTAAACTTGTATTGTTTGTACACTGTGGACAAAGTCCTGAATAAGAAGTAAGCATTTAGAAAAATCTTCATTTAATTGGGTTTGGTGAATGTAGCTTTCAGTCAGAAGGAATATGTGAACATCTTTTGCCCAAGACAAACAACACATCAAGAAGGAAACACAGCAGACTGATTTGTTCTGTCCCCTGAAGACAAGAAGGTAGAGGAAGCAAAAAATGAAAGACACAAATTCCTATTAGATAGCACAAAGGGTTGGTTTAAACAAAGCTTTGAACATCCTACTCACAGATATTCTAGAGTGTAACTTTTTTTTTTTTTTTCTGATAAGCCACCCTCGTCTGCTCCATCTCGTTCCTTTAGAAAGCAGTCATGCATCACATCTACTGAACTTTTCCACCTCCAACTCCAAATCAGAGGAAAGTCAGCTTCATACTGGTTGTACTTTGTTGGGAGTGGAGGGCAGGGTAGCAGATGGGAGAGTGAGTGCCTGTAATTAACATAGTGGCTTAAAATATAGCTTTCAAAAGACAAACATTCTTAGACAAAGCAGTGATTGTAGGTCATAGGCTGTGCTTTCCTTGCTAATAATTGCAAAATCCATTGCTGTCCCCTTTGAGTTTTTTTTTTAATAAAAGACTATTAAAACTGAATAAAAACATAATAAGTAGATTAGTTAGAACAATAGTCTTCATGAGAATGTTTTGATTCTGAGTTTAGCTGCTAAAGATAACCCTAAATGCAATCAGGTTTAGCTCCCTGCCTGTGTGAAAGGAAGGTAATACCCTCGGAGATTTTGCTAACAGATGACATTATTTTTTAAGCATCTCTTTCTACATTTAAATTAGTCTTTCCTCTGGGCACTGGCAACAAAACCTTTGTTAAGAATCATCAGAGAAACAGAGCTCAGAATAAATGCTCAGTGGAAAATTATTTTTGAGAATTTGGTTTTAGATGTTTCACATCAAAAAGATGGATGGCAGTGCATCCAAGAGGGAGTGCTTTGTGATCCTCCTCTGTCCTCTTTGTGATTTTAAGGATCAAAACTCCCAAGGTGGCCAGAGATAAGGACAAAAGGAGCGCTGCAATTTTACTAAACATATACACATTGTAAAGGGCAGTGTGATCCAATGTCAACGATGGTGTGTCCACATTCTGTTCTCTGCATTTCATTTTATTAATTGCATTCCCTTTGGCCAGATGGATTCAGATCCCACCCCACCCCACCCCCCTTCTCCAATTTTCTCTGTATACTGAAAGAGTTGTAAAACCCCTCAGAAAAAAACCCATTCATAGCCTTGATCATTCAAATTAATATGAACATTACTACTCAGGTAAGTTCTTTGGATAAGATCACACAGTCAATACCAGTATTCTTTGTAACATCCTTTAGCGTGCATGTTCATAGGGAGGCTGGCTGCCTTCCAGTTTCCGTCTCCACCCTTGCATTTCTTTCTTGAAATGTGTGTTATATTTTCCTGTATAAGACACCTCTACATATGATTCTGTCTACCATCTTCTGGGTAACCCTATCAGGTTCCCAAGAAGTTCTTGGGTAATCCATTTTGTTCTCCTTCAATGCCATGTTTCCTTTCCCATTCTTCCCTTCTCCCACATTGCCTCTCAAACCATTGCATTCCCTCAGAACTTTGGTCTCTGTTTGGGTAGGAGAGACAGTGAAACCTAACGCTGTCTCAAATTTTTAAGTTGATGCTACCAAACAAAGCAATGGGACTCTTTCATTTGTCCACACTCGTCCAGATATGACTACAAATGTGGAATCTTATATTATTGGGTTGACCAAAATTTCCTTCAAGTTTTTCTGTAAGATGTTATGGAAAAACCCAAGCAAACGTTTTGGCCAACCCAATAGCTTTACTTTTCTTTCACCTTTGAATGAAGTCCTTAGGCTCACGGTTGTCAAAGTGTAGGGAGTATAGATACAAGATCGCATCAATCTAGTTTGGTGTCGCACACATATACCCCAACCCACAACTCTGTACCCCTATAATGATGACTTGTAGATATTTGCTTTGTAAAGATAAGTGTGAATTAAAGTGAAATTTATTTTGAGACCGTTTTTATTATTCCATAATAGCTTTGAAATAATTGGAGAAGCAGTTGAGAATCTGTAAGTCAAAGAGTAACCTCCCGTTTAGGGAACATAATCATAAAACTGGTAAGGAATCAGTCACTATTATTTTATGAAGAGGAAATTTTGGAGTCTCATATGTGATCCAATGTCAACGATGGTGTGTCCACATTCTGTTCTCTGCATTTCATTTTATTAATTGCATTCCCTTTGGCCAGATGGATTCAGATCCCACCCCACCCCACCCCTTCTCCAATTTTCTCTGTATACTGAAAGAGTTGTAAAACCCCTCAGAAAAAAACCCATTCATAGCCTTGATCATTCAAATTAATATGAACATTACTACTCAGGTAAGTTCTTTGGATAAGATCACACAGTCAATACCAGTATTCTTTGTAACATCCTTTAGCGTGCATGTTCATAGGGAGGCTGGCTGCCTTCCAGTTTCCGTCTCCACCCTTGCATTTCTTTCTTGAAATGTGTGTTATATTTTCCTGTATAAGACACCTCTACATATGATTCTGTCTACCATCTTCTGGGTAACCCTATCAGGTTCCCAAGAAGTTCTTGGGTAATCCATTTTGTTCTCCTTCAATGCCATGTTTCCTTTCCCATTCTTCCCTTCTCCCACATTGCCTCTCAAACCATTGCATTCCCTCAGAACTTTGGTCTCTGTTTGGGTAGGAGAGACAGTGAAACCTAACGCTGTCTCAAATTTTTAAGTTGATGCTACCAAACAAAGCAATGGGACTCTTTCATTTGTCCACACTCGTCCAGATATGACTACAAATGTGGAATCTTATATTATTGGGTTGACCAAAAATTTCCTTCAAGTTTTTCTGTAAGATGTTATGGAAAAACCCAAGCAAACGTTTTGGCCAACCCAATAGCTTTACTTTTCTTTCACCTTTGAATGAAGTCCTTAGGCTCACGGTTGTCAAAGTGTAGGGAGTATAGATACAAGATCGCATCAATCTAGTTTGGTGTCGCACACATATACCCCAACCCACAACTCTGTACCCCTATAATGATGACTTGTAGATATTTGCTTTGTAAAGATAAGTGTGAATTAAAGTGAAATTTATTTTGAGACCGTTTTTATTATTCCATAATAGCTTTGAAATAATTGGAGAAGCAGTTGAGAATCTGTAAGTCAAAGAGTAACCTCCCGTTTAGGGAACATAATCATAAAACTGGTAAGGAATCAGTCACTATTATTTTATGAAGAGGAAATTTTGGAGTCTCATATGTTGACATTTTTTTTCAAGCCCATTTAAAATCAGAGCCATCTGGAGAGCTTTATGGATCTATATGAACTGGGTCTCGTCTCAAACCTCCTTATCAATAGCTTGGATGATGCCCCAAGTGGGATATATATTTTAAATTTCCCCAAATGATTCTGACATCCACCTAGGTTTAAGACCCATTCTACTTTGTATTCAGATTTTATGTATGACTGTATGAATACCATGGATATCTATTTCATTTATTAATATACTCATTTATCATTAGATCATGTTAATCCCTTTAGTAAATCTATAATATATTTATATTATATATAAATTGAATATGTAACTATCGATGCACAGAGCCAGAAATAATATAGGCAGAATAGCCACCAACATTTTTCTAAAAGTGATTCACAATTCCTGAACTCTACACTCTGTTTAGAGTATAGAGGTTACAAACTCCCCTCCCTGGGACACAAACGTGCCAGGAGTCCCAATGGCTCTCCTCAGTTGAGCTCACTCTTTGTGCTGTGTGCTGGGAGAAGTGTTTTTCATGCATTATATCTTAAGTCCTCCCAACAAACCTGTGAAAGCAATGTTTGCATTTCTGCTCTCATGCAATGCATGCATCCTTTAAAAATCTTAATATGTGCAAAATTGTGCACTGCAAAGAAAATAAGATGATCTACAGTAAATCTAGGTTGGAGCAGACCATTTAAAGCTGATACAACTTGGTAATCAAGAATCAACAAAACAGTATAATCCTTAAAATGTAAAACAATAGTGGAGTATGATTAAATTTTTAATATGTGTGAAGGTATGTGTATGTATATATATATGTGTGTATATATATATATATATTATATATATATATATAATATATATATATGTGTGTGTGTATATATATATATTATATATATATATATAAGTACTCTTTATCTCTGCTGGACTTATATATATATATATATATATATATATATATATATATATATAAATATATACATACACACACACACACATATGTATATATGTATATATTTACCTTTACTTACAGGTAAAATGGTTAAAAAATAGGAATGGCAAAGACTGCTGAACTATGGAAATAAGTACAAAATATACAAGCATCAAGAAGAATCATATGTCCTTCTGAGACAAAATACAACCAAAATGATCCACAGTAAGAGTGAAGAGATGCCATGCAGAGTAGAGGGCAGCGAGTGCTGTGTCATTATTGTCTGACTTACTGCATTCAGCTAGGTTTTCATTCCTAAGAATGCTTCCATCCCGATATAAAACATGAGCATGTTGAGGACAAGTATGTGTCAATTAATGAGATTCTAAATTGTGTTGGCATTTTTCTCGTATTTGCCAACAGCCCAATAGCTTAACTATAACAGCAAAACCCTCGCTGTAGAAGAATACACCATTCAACTCTTAGCCACACCCTACCGATGAGGACATTTAATCTGTGGACACAGCCAATCTTGGACAGGAGCAGCTTCCCTCACCCTGCCCTTCTCTCTTCTGCCCCCTATTTCTAGCATTGAGACAGGTAGAGTAGGGGCTTATTTAGGAAAAGGTGTGATCTTTAGCAAAAATAGGGATGCACAAGTAAAGAACTTGCCTGCCAGTCTCAGGAGACATGGATTCCATCCCTGGGTCGGTAAGATCCCCTGGAGAAGGAAATGGTAACCCACACCAGTATTCTTGCCTGGGAAATCCCATGGACAGAGGAGCCTGGCGGGCTGTAGTCCATGGGGTCGCAAAGAGTTGGACACAGCTGAGTGACTAAACAACAGCAGGTGTTGTTATCCACGAGGCAATTAGGTAGACACTGAAAAAGATAGTTTTAATACAATTACAGAGCTATAAGAAGGTTCTTTCTCTTATGCTAAGACAACTACTCTTTATCTCTGCTGGACTTTTTTGTGTATCATGTGTTGACTCATTATTTACCTTTTTTGATGTCCATTGTGATCCTGTTAAAACTGTTAGGGGAGTGCACTAACTCCACTTTGAAGATGGCCAAATCCAGGTGAAGCATCCTACAAATTAGGAGGCAAAAAATCTTTATTTTTTCCCCTTGACCTTGATGCCATTATCTGCAGTACACTCCACTGCTGAGAAACAGAAATGGACGTTCACCTGCTAATTAATAGAGCTCAGAGCACTCTTTCCTGAAGACATAATACCATAACTTGGTGCTGTTGAAATGACATAAAAGTCCTGAGACAAAATACAAGCCAAAAATTGAAAATCCAAAAACAGTAAGAGTGAAGAGATGCCATGCAGAGTAGAGGGCAGCGAGTGCTGTGTCATTATTGTCTGACTTACTGCATTCAGCTAGGTTTTCATTCCTAAGAATGCTTCCATCCCGATATAAAACATGAGCATGTTGAGGACAAGTATGTGTCAATTAATGAGATTCTAAATTGTGTTGGCATTTTTCTCGTATTTGCCAACAGCCCAATAGCTTAACTATAACAGCAAAACCCTCGCTGTAGAAGAATACACCATTCAACTCTTAGCCACACCCTACCGATGAGGACATTTAATCTGTGGACACAGCCAATCTTGGACAGGAGCAGCTTCCCTCACCCTGCCCTTCTCTCTTCTGCCCCCTATTTCTAGCATTGAGACAGGTAGAGTAGGGGCTTATTTAGGAAAAGGTGTGATCTTTAGCAAAAATAGGGATGCACAAGTAAAGAACTTGCCTGCCAGTCTCAGGAGACATGGATTCCATCCCTGGGTCGGTAAGATCCCCTGGAGAAGGAAATGGTAACCCACACCAGTATTCTTGCCTGGGAAATCCCATGGACAGAGGAGCCTGGCGGGCTGTAGTCCATGGGGTCGCAAAGAGTTGGACACAGCTGAGTGACTAAACAACAGCAGGTGTTGTTATCCACGAGGCAATTAGGTAGACACTGAAAAAGATAGTTTTAATACAATTACAGAGCTATAAGAAGGTTCTTTCTCTTATGCTAAGACAACTACTCTTTATCTCTGCTGGACTTTTTTGTGTATCATGTGTTGACTCATTATTTACCTTTTTTGATGTCCATTGTGATCCTGTTAAAACTGTTAGGGGAGTGCACTAACTCCACTTTGAAGATGGCCAAATCCAGGTGAAGCATCCTACAAATTAGGAGGCAAAAAATCTTTATTTTTTCCCCTTGACCTTGATGCCATTATCTGCAGTACACTCCACTGCTGAGAAACAGAAATGGACGTTCACCTGCTAATTAATAGAGCTCAGAGCACTCTTTCCTGAAGACATAATACCATAACTTGGTGCTGTTGAAATGACTTATTTTTACTAAAGGTCCATGTCTGTGGTTTTAAAAGTCCTCTGTACTTGGACCTGCCTTTCTTCACAAAAGACAAATTGGTGGTTTGAAGTACGAGCTTTGGATTCTGGAAGACTTGGGTTTATATCCTAATTCTACTTTCTTTAGTAATGCAGTTATTCAGCTTCTCTGGTCTCAGTTTCCTGATCTATAGAATGGGGACAATTATTTTGCCCAGAGAGAATTGTTATGAAGATCAAATATGTACATATGTTAAATCTATAGTACAGTGCATAGAGTTAGCATTCAATTAATAGCAACTATTATTTAGAATGTTCTTTTAGAAAAATAGATTATAAAAGTCCTGGTAGCACACTTACAAAAGAACTTAAAAATAAAAATCCCCTTTTAGAGGATACCTCTATGTGTTCATTAGTTACTAAACCAAAATATCTGCCAAAAGGTGTAACATATAATCTTAGTTCTATATATTGAATTGCCCAAGATTTCAACTGTATGTGAAGGGCAGACAATGTGCATGTCTATTCATCATTTATAAACTCTTGAATAATAAATAAAAGAACTGAGAAAACTGACAATCAGTAATAAAACACAATAACTAGCATTCAGTTTTCTTATCCCTTTTACATATAGCTACACTATAAAGTATATTCATCTAAGCTATGATATAGAGAATAGAAAACAATAGGGAAAAATAGACTGAATATATCAAACAGAAGGATAGACATCGCTTCTTTTATTGAATTTCAAAGTTAGCCTCTGAATTATTCAGTATAAAAATGAAGTTCATTACTTAGTTATTTTCTTTATTTGTTTGTTAATCAAAATAGGCTTGGAGGTTAGAAAAATAAAAGTTACTCAGGAAGACAAATGTTTTCCAGATATTAAATTCCCAAATTTGTCCATTGTGATCCTGTTAAAACTGTTAGGGGAGTGCACTAACTCCACTTTGAAGATGGCCAAATCCAGGTGAAGCATCCTACAAATTAGGAGGCAAAAAATCTTTATTTTTTCCCCTTGACCTTGATGCCATTATCTGCAGTACACTCCACTGCTGAGAAACAGAAATGGACGTTCACCTGCTAATTAATAGAGCTCAGAGCACTCTTTCCTGAAGACATAATACCATAACTTGGTGCTGTTGAAATGACTTATTTTTACTAAAGGTCCATGTCTGTGGTTTTAAAAGTCCTCTGTACTTGGACCTGCCTTTCTTCACAAAAGACAAATTGGTGGTTTGAAGTACGAGCTTTGGATTCTGGAAGACTTGGGTTTATATCCTAATTCTACTTTCTTTAGTAATGCAGTTATTCAGCTTCTCTGGTCTCAGTTTCCTGATCTATAGAATGGGGACAATTATTTTGCCCAGAGAGAATTGTTATGAAGATCAAATATGTACATATGTTAAATCTATAGTACAGTGCATAGAGTTAGCATTCAATTAATAGCAACTATTATTTAGAATGTTCTTTTAGAAAAATAGATTATAAAAGTCCTGGTAGCACACTTACAAAAGAACTTAAAAATAAAAATCCCCTTTTAGAGGATACCTCTATGTGTTCATTAGTTACTAAACCAAAATATCTGCCAAAAGGTGTAACATATAATCTTAGTTCTATATATTGAATTGCCCAAGATTTCAACTGTATGTGAAGGGCAGACAATGTGCATGTCTATTCATCATTTATAAACTCTTGAATAATAAATAAAAGAACTGAGAAAACTGACAATCAGTAATAAAACACAATAACTAGCATTCAGTTTTCTTATCCCTTTTACATATAGCTACACTATAAAGTATATTCATCTAAGCTATGATATAGAGAATAGAAAACAATAGGGAAAAATAGACTGAATATATCAAACAGAAGGATTGACATAGCTTCTTTTATTGAATTTCAATGTTAGACTCTGAATTTTTCAGTATAAACATGAAGTTCATTACTTAGTTATTTTTTTTATTTGTTTGTTAATCAAAATAGGCTTGGAGGTTAGAGAAAAATAAAAGTTACTCAGGAAGACAAATGTTTTCCAGATATTAAATTCCCAAATTTGTCATGCTCATTTTTTTTAAATCAGGGATTGAATGGATGGCATAAACAATGTTCTTTATGACTTTGCTTGATAGCCAAGACTCAAATGCGGTTTTCATGTGTATATCTGATAATATCCTTTGATCAAAATCAATGGCATAGCATTAGAACCTTATTCGGTATAGATTCACACTCCATGACTGAGGTCAAGCACATAGTCTTCTGGTGATCTGGCTTCAATTACTAGAGAGGTAGATGGAGCAAGAATCCCCCAGACAGACTTTCTGGCCCATTGTTTCTCTCAGCCAGGCTTTTTAGTAGAAGCTTGGAATCAAACAATCAAGTAGGCAACACTCTCTAGGAAAAGCTTAGCATGGTGATATGCACCATTAAGAGTAGCTCTGTGTGTCTGAAAAGAAAACCAGGAGCTAATACGTTTTATTCCTAAATGAAAGTTTATCTTCAGAGACCTGAAATCAGGTATATACACAAGCATCTATTTCTCTCAGAAGAGAACTTGGACTGATGACCCACATGCACAAAAATTCTAGTATGACAAATGATTTGGGCAGAAATAGTTGACTGAGGAAAGTCCCTTTAAAGTAAGCCAAAGGTTAAGCAAAATAAAGAGGAAAACGTGATAATTTGCCCAACTCTTATCCTATAATAAAGGGAGCCAAACGACCTTCACCACACCCTTACCCAAACACAATGACTGCAAGACTTTGCATAAAGAACGTGAAACATTCATGTCTTTTGTGACGTGCGGCACTGTCACCAACACATAGGTGCCAGGTATCATACAGCTACACCTATAGCTACATATATGAGTAGGAGTCAAGAAAATAATTTAAGTTGTATTTTATTGTCATTGTGTGTATTTGGGATGAGGAAGAATGTCTCCTTTTTAGTTTTCTGTATGGTTTCCATTTGTTGCAATGTGTGTATACTACTTTAATAATGAGAAAAAAACAAATGTATTCTAATTTAAAATAAAATATGGTTCCCAGTAACACTTTTATTTGGCTCCCATGCCAAAACAAGTTTGTTTGCTACTGTTAGATGGGGATACCAGTTCTCAATTGCCATTGGGAAAGGTCTCGGAGGCACAGATAGTCTCTACAAAGCCTCTAACGTTGACTCCTGGGATTAAAAATGACTCAGGAAGACAAATGTTTTCCAGATATTAAATTCCAAATTGTCAAACAATGTTCTTTTTATGACTTTGCTTGATAGCCAAGACTCAAATGCGGTTTTCATGTGTATATCTGATAATATCCTTTGATCAAAATCAATGGCATAGCATTAGAACCTTATTCGGTATAGATTCACACTCCATGACTGAGGTCAAGCACATAGTCTTCTGGTGATCTGGCTTCAATTACTAGAGAGGTAGATGGAGCAAGAATCCCCCAGACAGACTTTCTGGCCCATTGTTTCTCTCAGCCAGGCTTTTTAGTAGAAGCTTGGAATCAAACAATCAAGTAGGCAACACTCTCTAGGAAAAGCTTAGCATGGTGATATGCACCATTAAGAGTAGCTCTGTGTGTCTGAAAAGAAAACCAGGAGCTAATACGTTTTATTCCTAAATGAAAGTTTATCTTCAGAGACCTGAAATCAGGTATATACACAAGCATCTATTTCTCTCAGAAGAGAACTTGGACTGATGACCCACATGCACAAAAATTCTAGTATGACAAATGATTTGGGCAGAAATAGTTGACTGAGGAAAGTCCCTTTAAAGTAAGCCAAAGGTTAAGCAAAATAAAGAGGAAAACGTGATAATTTGCCCAACTCTTATCCTATAATAAAGGGAGCCAAACGACCTTCACCACACCCTTACCCAAACACAATGACTGCAAGACTTTGCATAAAGAACGTGAAACATTCATGTCTTTTGTGACGTGCGGCACTGTCACCAACACATAGGTGCCAGGTATCATACAGCTACACCTATAGCTACATATATGAGTAGGAGTCAAGAAAATAATTTAAGTTGTATTTTATTGTCATTGTGTGTATTTGGGATGAGGAAGAATGTCTCCTTTTTAGTTTTCTGTATGGTTTCCATTTGTTGCAATGTGTGTATACTACTTTAATAATGAGAAAAAAACAAATGTATTCTAATTTAAAATAAAATATGGTTCCCAGTAACACTTTTATTTGGCTCCCATGCCAAAACAAGTTTGTTTGCTACTGTTAGATGGGGATACCAGTTCTCAATTGCCATTGGGAAAGGTCTCGGAGGCACAGATAGTCTCTACAAAGCCTCTAACGTTGACTCCTCCACCTAGGATGTACTCAACACCCGCTCAACAGCCCACCTGGTGTGTTTCAAGTACTTGAGGTTGTTATCAAGACTGTGATGGGTGGGCTTCTGTGTTTAGCATAAAGGATGTGTGTGGGGACATTTAAAGATAATACGGAATCTTCAAAAAAATACAAATCCTAGTTCAAATATGGACTTCTAGGTTGGTGGTCGCAGAAAAGGGTTAAAGTTGAGAGACCCCAATTGAATCTGAAGCTTCTATTAAATTTAGACCCTAGAGACACCTTCCTGCAAGTACCTTATTTTTTTTGAGTGTAGAACAATTCATATTATATATACCCTTCTACTGACCTGTCTCTTTGAACCCTGCAGGCACTTGACAACTGATGAATAAAATAATATTGTGCGTTCTTGGGGCTATTGCAGACCCTTTTGCGTCTATAAAAGCTGTCATTTTTTTCCTGACATGGGAGAGGATGCTACGTGGAGAGAGGCTGCATAGAATAACTGAGATAGCACAGTCTAAACCCCAGGGGCACTAATGACATTGCATCCACAGAACCAAGTTAGAATGTTCTATAATGATGTCATTAGACTCCTGAAAAGCTAACTTATTGCTGACTGGAATTTCTCTACTACATTCTCTTTAAAAGAGAAATAAACTCCGGGGTATGTGGCTCTGCATGGTATTGACATTGAATGTCTGTGCCTCCAGTCACTCTGTTAAAGCCATTTGACCTTCCTGTGTGCAGTTTAGTCAACTCAGCTGCCCTTTTGATGGATACAAATGAATTTCCAGGATTATGCAGGTCAGGTCACCTGGGGTCAAAAACTGGTTATTCAGTCATGCCATCTCCTCTGTCGTACCTTGGCATCTTTGAACATTTATTCTTCAGGTCTTCACCTTTGATTTAGTGTCCCCTAATGTTTATTCCTGCGAAAGTACATATGGAACTCAAATACTTTAATGGGATACCCAGTCTTTTATTTGGCTCCCATGCCAAAACAAGTTTGTTTGCTACTGTTAGATGGGGATACCAGTTCTCAATTGCCATTGGGAAAGGTCTCGGAGGCACAGATAGTCTCTACAAAGCCTCTAACGTTGACTCCTCCACCTAGGATGTACTCAACACCCGCTCAACAGCCCACCTGGTGTGTTTCAAGTACTTGAGGTTGTTATCAAGACTGTGATGGGTGGGCTTCTGTGTTTAGCATAAAGGATGTGTGTGGGGACATTTAAAGATAATACGGAATCTTCAAAAAAATACAAATCCTAGTTCAAATATGGACTTCTAGGTTGGTGGTCGCAGAAAAGGGTTAAAGTTGAGAGACCCCAATTGAATCTGAAGCTTCTATTAAATTTAGACCCTAGAGACACCTTCCTGCAAGTACCTTATTTTTTTTGAGTGTAGAACAATTCATATTATATATACCCTTCTACTGACCTGTCTCTTTGAACCCTGCAGGCACTTGACAACTGATGAATAAAATAATATTGTGCGTTCTTGGGGCTATTGCAGACCCTTTTGCGTCTATAAAAGCTGTCATTTTTTTCCTGACATGGGAGAGGATGCTACGTGGAGAGAGGCTGCATAGAATAACTGAGATAGCACAGTCTAAACCCCGGGGGCACTAATGACATTGCATCCACAGAACCAAGTTAGAATGTTCTATAATGATGTCATTAGACTCCTGAAAAGCTAACTTATTGCTGACTGGAATTTCTCTACTACATTCTCTTTAAAAGAGAAATAAACTCCGGGGTATGTGGCTCTGCATGGTATTGACATTGAATGTCTGTGCCTCCAGTCACTCTGTTAAAGCCATTTGACCTTCCTGTGTGCAGTTTAGTCAACTCAGCTGCCCTTTTGATGGATACAAATGAATTTCCAGGATTATGCAGGTCAGGTCACCTGGGGTCAAAAACTGGTTATTCAGTCATGCCATCTCCTCTGTCGTACCTTGGCATCTTTGAACATTTATTCTTCAGGTCTTCACCTTTGATTTAGTGTCCCCTAATGTTTATTCCTGCGAAAGTACATATGCAACTCAAATACAGAGATCCATAGCCAATGCCTAGGACACATTTAAACCATTCCTGGGGAGGCAGATACCCCAAATGAGTTGTCTAAAACATTTCTTTGAAAAGCAGAAGGGTAGTAGGGAAAAAATAATTAGAAAAGAAGAAACATAAAAGAATTCAAGACCAAGGTTCTCCTGTTTGTAAGCCATGCGACCCAGGGTGAGTTATATCACCTTTGTATGTCTCAGCTTCCAGCCCTGGAAAGTGGGGCCATTAATAGAACCTCTCTCTTGGGGTGGTTCAAGTGAGATAAATAAGTGAAACACCTGGTAAGTAACCAAGAATGGTAGTAGCATTGATGAATGTGGGCACAGGAGTAACTGTACCTGGAATTTTACCAGAGGAGCATCAGTTAACAGAAATGTAGTCTTCCTCAACCTAGAATTTAGATTGTGTTTATGCACTAGCTGGTCACACTGGTAGCCCTGAAGCTTTTATAAATGTCTCCCTATCAAAACACTGCCTTTCTGTTGCTGGGCTCTGTTTAAGTTCCAGCCCAGACAGCTCCAAATTTGCATTTCCCACATTTGCATTCTCTATCTCACTGGCTCGCAAAACAAAGACAAGAAAGTAAATCTTCAACTTAGAACACCCATTCTGTCACATTGATGTGCCATCCAATGCCGGGGTGGGGGTGGGGGGTGGAGAAGACATCACCCTGGTAATATGTAAGTGCTCTGAAAATATCAAGTAAGCCCAATGCCAATATGCTATAATGAGATTTTTTTTTTTAAGTCATGCTGTAGTCTAACAAGATTGGCATGGTTTATTAATGACCTGTGCTTCTTTTGAATTGGGAAGATAAAGTATCTTGTTTCCTGTTGTTTGGTGTGACACACAAAGGCTTTTGCATACCTGCTGATGTTCGAGTAAACCTGAGGATTTAGAATTTGACAGTCAGTTGCTACATAAACTCATAAAAAGAGAGAAAGGAATACAATGTTCAGAACCCAGTGCTCCTATCTTTCCATTCACAATATTTGGCTTTCTAAAATCACGTATATCCACTGCACATCTTGTTACCACGTAGCTGACATGCTCCTTGGAGGGCCAGGCCTGGATGTTCAGCCAATCCCCATTGCTTTGTTTGCATCACCAATACTGCCCAACCTTAATCATGACATCCCTGGGGTCATTTGAAGATGGTTCATGTTCACAGAATCTTAGAATGTTCTCTTGATCACACATTTTAAGGACTTCATGTGAGAGACTGTGTAGCTTCTCATCTACAATTGTTAAGGGGTTAAAAGTTCCAGCTCTGCTACTTAGAACTTGGTGACTTTGCTTCAGAGGCTGGAATTTTTCTATCAGTAAAATAGGGAAAGCAATATTACCTAACTCAAAGGGAGTAAGTGAGAATCTAGCACATGGTCAATATTTGATAAACAGTGGCAGTTGTTAGTCAGAGAGCCACATTCTTATACAGAGAGTACAAGACAAATATCGTTATACCCAGATAATACTTTTATAGACAATGTCTCTTCCCTCTGTTTCCTGATCATTCCAGTAGTTGTACATTTCTTAGGTCATCTGGGTAATACAGAAACATCAGAGATCAGTCTGACTTTCAAAACCTTTGCAGTATTTACTGACCCATAATCTGGAATAGGCAATGTGAAGTCTCAAGCACATTCAAGAAGCTAGTTTTTTAAAAAAATCCTATCACCCAAGCCTTCTATCATTGCAACAACTCATAACAATTTACATGGTACTGTTAGTCTACACATGGTCAATTTTTCCAGAATATAGATGTTACAGGTATCATCTATGAATCTTTGATTATAATTTTTCATCTCAACCATCTTCACTTGAAACTTCAGCCTTTTAATTTTGAGTCTACATTTTTTTTCTCTTGAAATTAAGCATACTTATGTCACTAACACCCTTCTTTACTCATGCTTCTCTACCCATTCTAAATAATCACCCTATAAATCATCCCTCAAGGGAAAAAACAGCCATGATTCCTGGATTGGTTGGGAATATGCAGCCTAGGTAGCAAAGGAAAACTCAGCACATCTATGCTATATACTTATTTCTAATACATAGTACTCAGGAGTACTTTGACAAGGTAATAAGTGAACTTGAAAATGTATACAAAGCAGTATGGCACGTGTAGAACTATTCTCTCATACGTTGAATGTATACATTTATATCTGCCCAGGAGGAGAGTAATCATGGTTTAAGGGTATCAGTCAGGGAAGGCTTCCACCAATATGTTGTTCCCAACGCTTAATCTGCTGGGTCATTTGAAGATGGTTCATGTACGAACTTGGTTTCTCTTGATCACACATTTTAAGGACTTCATGTGAGAGACTGTGTAGCTTCTCATCTACAATTGTTAAGGGGTTAAAAGTTCCAGCTCTGCTACTTAGAACTTGGTGACTTTGCTTCAGAGGCTGGAATTTTTCTATCAGTAAAATAGGGAAAGCAATATTACCTAACTCAAAGGGAGTAAGTGAGAATCTAGCACATGGTCAATATTTGATAAACAGTGGCAGTTGTTAGTCAGAGAGCCACATTCTTATACAGAGAGTACAAGACAAATATCGTTATACCCAGATAATACTTTTATAGACAATGTCTCTTCCCTCTGTTTCCTGATCATTCCAGTAGTTGTACATTTCTTAGGTCATCTGGGTAATACAGAAACATCAGAGATCAGTCTGACTTTCAAAACCTTTGCAGTATTTACTGACCCATAATCTGGAATAGGCAATGTGAAGTCTCAAGCACATTCAAGAAGCTAGTTTTTTAAAAAAATCCTATCACCCAAGCCTTCTATCATTGCAACAACTCATAACAATTTACATGGTACTGTTAGTCTACACATGGTCAATTTTTCCAGAATATAGATGTTACAGGTATCATCTATGAATCTTTGATTATAATTTTTCATCTCAACCATCTTCACTTGAAACTTCAGCCTTTTAATTTTGAGTCTACATTTTTTTTCTCTTGAAATTAAGCATACTTATGTCACTAACACCCTTCTTTACTCATGCTTCTCTACCCATTCTAAATAATCACCCTATAAATCATCCCTCAAGGGAAAAAACAGCCATGATTCCTGGATTGGTTGGGAATATGCAGCCTAGGTAGCAAAGGAAAACTCAGCACATCTATGCTATATACTTATTTCTAATACATAGTACTCAGGAGTACTTTGACAAGGTAATAAGTGAACTTGAAAATGTATACAAAGCAGTATGGCACGTGTAGAACTATTCTCTCATACGTTGAATGTATACATTTATATCTGCCCAGGAGGAGAGTAATCATGGTTTAAGGGTATCAGTCAGGGAAGGCTTCCTGGAAAAATGTCAAACGATTCCGTTTCAAAGTCTAAAAGGGAACCTTTGGAATGACAAATTGTATGCAAGTACTGTTCCCTGAAACTTTCATCTGCACCCATATTCCATAAATAATATGTTTTCTATAATCCATTGTAGCCATGCTTCATGGAATTAAATACACATTTCCCTCCCTGTTGAAGTGTCCTTGAAAAAGTTGGGATTATACTAGGCCTTTATTATGAATCTAATGGTTTTTGTCATCAAGAAAAAGTCAAACTAATTAAGCTACGTGAGAAGAGAGCACCTGAAAATGACCTCTTAAAGTCAGCTGATGTCTGTAGGTAATTCTCTCAACTAAATGTATGCATGTTGTACAGTAAGGGCATTAGGCGGTCAGTGGCCTTTCCCTCTGTGTCCTATTCAGATTCATCCACCTGTCTTTCACATGTGGAGGACAAAGGAATGTCATCAGATCTCTTATTCAGCTGCTATAGCAACTCTTCTAGAAAACTCTCAACATTGTTTAACAAATTTCCAGGGTTTCCAGTTATCTTAGGCAGATATTATAACATGAAATGATTCCCTAAACAATTAAATTGCTCTTAACAATACATTTTTTTAATTACAATTTTATAAAAACAAATGATTGCATTTACCTTGACCATCTAATTGAGAATATCATTCATAATATTACATAAACTTTTATGAAGATTTGCAAGAAAACATTTCTCATGACTTAGAATAGATAAAGAGAAACTACGTTTTCCATTTTTAAGAAATTATTGCTTGTGAGACTAGAAGTATTGTTCTGTTTCCATTTGTTGGTAAATAAATCCTACGTAGGCTTTTATTCCCCTCCGTCAAAATCTGTAGCTATTTGTGTCATGTGTTCTGTGTACTAATTTTATCTCTCTTTTCTTCATGTTTTCCAATTCTTATTCTATTGTTATTTAAATTTTTTTCTTTGAAACATATGTATCTATAGCAAACTTAGGATATTTTTGGACCATATAGTTAACAAAATATGGTTTCAAATATAATAATTAAAGTATTGTTAATATACATCATTTATAATATCAGAGATTTTAAGATAATTTGAATACACTGTGATTGAAATGATGAATCTCTTTCCCCAAAAACTAATAGATCCAAGATATTCCACTGTTTATAATATAGAACAGCTGGAAATTATCTACATGTTCCTCAATAAGCAGTTGGTTAAACAAATTAATGTATCAATGCAATAAAACAATGTATGACTGAAAATAATGATGTAGAACAACATTTTATAATATGGAATAGTATTTGTGGTAAAATAGAAAATTTAATATGGCAGGTTACAAAATAGTCTATGTAGGACTGTTCTTGATAGAAAAAGAATAGATTTTAATGCATGCACCACTTGTAGGATCTTAGTTCCCCAATCAGGGATCAAACGCATGCCCCCTGCAGTGGAAGTGCAGAGTCCTAACCATGATCTGCCAGGGAATTCATGTGTTGCATTTCTAATCAGGGAAAAGTATTTGTTTAAAAAGTCAGATATGAACCATTTATTGTAATCATATCCAGCAGGTAAGTCCAGTCCCTCGAAAGAAGCCCTAAAATAGGATTTCTTTTTAATCATTACAGGGCCTTTTCCACCTGGATGACAATGGTATTGTGTCTAGGGATGGGTAAAAATATGTAATAAGCAGATTCTACCTGCAAAGTCACTCTTTTCTTTCCTCTGTATTGCCAGAGCAGTCTGTGTTTCTGTTAGAGCACTTTCCACCTTGAAGTCCACCTCTGTGTTCCTTAGTCTTTGGTTGCCTACCTAACGACCTATTAGTCTGCATCTTGTTTGCAGAGAAGATGATTCATGTGTATAGGCATCCCTTAAATGTGTGTGGAGTGAGTGAGTGTGAGAGACTCGGGAGAAATAGAAAAGAAACCCTTGCTGCCAGTCAAACCAGAGTTAACAGCAGACAAGACACCTCCTCTCACAGTCAATTTTCTTGGCTGACTTTGTATAATTGCCTCAAATCTGAATTTCCTTTACCTATCTAGCTTCAGCCTAAATGTTGAATATTGTATTTTCCCCTCAAAGAACGTCAATAAAGATTTTATTTTTTTCAATTACTGTTGCAGGGAATGTTTCCCTTTAGGAAAACTAAAATTTAATAACTTTTCTTCGGCAAAGTTGACGATCTCTTTATTCTCGCCATGATGACTGTAGTCAATCAGTAGTAAGTTGGAAGCCAAGCTGAACATAAAGTGATTAAAAGAAAACCAAAATACAAATGCACCCTCTTGAAAACCTAATCACATTATGAAGCCCTAAGCATGAGTTATGAGGTAGCTATGGCTGGCTGGGTTTTGATGAAGTACCTATAATTTCATATCAGCTGCCACAGGACTATTTCCTATAGCCTTTCTGACTTCTCACTAACTTTAAAATAAGATTTACTCTGTTATCATCTACTTATACCAGCTTCAAGATCTACCTAGGAAAAATAGTATTAATGCATGCCCACTGATCTGCCCAAAGGGAAAATGTGCAGGGGAGGGGGTCCTAACCATGATCTGCCAGGGAATTCATGTGTTGCATTTCTAATCAGGGAAAAGTATTTGTTTAAAAAGTCAGATATGAACCATTTATTGTAATCATATCCAGCAGGTAAGTCCAGTCCTCGAAAGAAGCCCTAAAATAGGATTTCTTTTTAATCATTACAGGGCCTTTTCCACCTGGATGACAATGGTATTGTGTCTAGGGATGGGTAAAAATATGTAATAAGCAGATTCTACCTGCAAAGTCACTCTTTTCTTTCCTCTGTATTGCCAGAGCAGTCTGTGTTTCTGTTAGAGCACTTTCCACCTTGAAGTCCACCTCTGTGTTCCTTAGTCTTTGGTTGCCTACCTAACGACCTATTAGTCTGCATCTTGTTTGCAGAGAAGATGATTCATGTGTATAGGCATCCCTTAAATGTGTGTGGAGTGAGTGAGTGTGTGAGAGACTCGGGAGAAATAGAAAAGAAACCCTTGCTGCCAGTCAAACCAGAGTTAACAGCAGACAAGACACCTCCTCTCACAGTCAATTTTCTTGGCTGACTTTGTATAATTGCCTCAAATCTGAATTTCCTTTACCTATCTAGCTTCAGCCTAAATGTTGAATATTGTATTTTCCCCTCAAAGAACGTCAATAAAGATTTTATTTTTTTCAATTACTGTTGCAGGGAATGTTTCCCTTTAGGAAAACTAAAATTTAATAACTTTTCTTCGGCAAAGTTGACGATCTCTTTATTCTCGCCATGATGACTGTAGTCAATCAGTAGTAAGTTGGAAGCCAAGCTGAACATAAAGTGATTAAAAGAAAACCAAAATACAAATGCACCCTCTTGAAAACCTAATCACATTATGAAGCCCTAAGCATGAGTTATGAGGTAGCTATGGCTGGCTGGGTTTTGATGAAGTACCTATAATTTCATATCAGCTGCCACAGGACTATTTCCTATAGCCTTTCTGACTTCTCACTAACTTTAAAATAAGATTTACTCTGTTATCATCTACTTATACCAGCTTCAAGATCTACCTAGGAAAAAATAGTATTAATAATATGTTCAGCTGCATTGCTATAAGATACTTATTTTTCCACATTTATACAGTGGAATTCAAACAGTAAAAACAAAATAGGTAATTCATTAGATTTCAAAGCTCTGGATGTGGAAAACATTTACTCAATTCAGGAATCCTGGCATGAGCCCATATGTTATCAGCAAGTACAACAGACATACTTCTTTTGAAAATATATGCATTATTTTTATCCAGTTTAGAGTGGGAATAATTAGACTTATTTAAAGTTAAAGGGTTATGTGATCATGATTAATTTCAACATATTATATTCACATTTCAGCTTTAAGCCAGTTTTCTTTGTTGGTGCTAAATGCAAGGTTTTTTTTTTTATTTCAGAAAGGGTAATTTAACAGGGAAACCTTGGAAATTAATTTCTTAGGCTGTTTTTCTAAAATGTGTAATTAGACATTGATACTCTCTAATATTATAAGCAGTTTAGATTTTTATTCAAACTCTATATTCTGCAGGAAGAATTTGATTACATTGATGAAGACTCTAAAGCGTTATCTATCTCTACATATAGAAAAAGAGAAGTTAAACCTTTTTGCAATGCTCACCTGGATAGTCTAGAACCATTTCTGGAAGGAATAGCATTTGTGGCTTATGTTTCATCATGGCAACAGCTCTTTTTTAAAGTTGGTTCTTTTCATTGCCCAAGATATTCTTTATTTTTAAGGAAGCACAGATTTTATTACCACCTGGTTAAATATCAGAAGCCTGTGTCTGGTTGCCTTTGTCTTTTGCTTGTCGTTCTTCAAGAGACAGGCTTTGGAGAAAATATCCCCCAGGCTGCAGTGGACTTTCTCTCTCTGGGTTCCTGTAGGCTTTCTAGTCTGATTATTTAATTAATCACTCCATTCCTTCAACCAATGTTGAACCCACTTTATGCTAGGTACAGTACTTGGCTCTGGGGATAGTGACAAAGAAAGAAATGATCTCTGCCTTTGTACCACTTACAGATTTACAGAGAAAGCAAGCATGAAAGGGGGTTTAAGGAAAAAAAAAAATATATATATATATGTATACAGGGTATACAGGGTACTCTAATATGTTAAAGAGAAAGCCCCCTGAGAAAGTAATAATAGGACTAAATCTGAAGGATAAGTAGGAATTCAACAAAAGAGTGGGAGGAGAGCTTTTCAGGCAAAGAGGAATTATAAAGATTTGGGGCAAACGAGAGAAGGTTGGTTTAAAGAACTGGAAGTCATGGGAGTAAAAATGAACTGGGGGACTTGAGAGAGTCAGATATCAGAAAGGCCTCGAAGTTGCAGTTAGGATGTTACGCACAGAGAGAGACTGAGAATATGTGCAATCACATGGGGAGATCACAGTTTAAAAATTCCAAGGTGTGGAGCACAGGAGGACAGGCAGAAAGTAGTGTTTAGGTGCTGTCACTACATGAAGATGGTGGCCCAGGCACATGAGAGAGAGGAGATGCAAAGCCCTGAACAGATGCTGGGAAGGCTTAGGAGGTAGACATGGCACAGCTTTGAGATCAAAGCATGTACCTAACATGTTGTTGCTGTTGTTGGTGGTGGTTTTCAGTTGCTAAGTCTATTACAGGCATTTTTTATAAATATAAAACCAAACTCACTGCCTGGTGCCTTTTAGATACTTGGTGCACACTGAAGGTTTTTTTAGTTATCTATCTCTACATATAGAAAAGAGAAGTTAAACCTTTTTGCAATGCTCACCTGGATAGTCTAGAACCATTTCTGGAAGGAATAGCATTTGTGGCTTATGTTTCATCATGGCAACAGCTCTTTTTTAAAGTTGGTTCTTTTCATTGCCCAAGATATTCTTTATTTTTAAGGAAGCACAGATTTTATTACCACCTGGTTAAATATCAGAAGCCTGTGTCTGGTTGCCTTTGTCTTTTGCTTGTCGTTCTTCAAGAGACAGGCTTTGGAGAAAATATCCCCCAGGCTGCAGTGGACTTTCTCTCTCTGGGTTCCTGTAGGCTTTCTAGTCTGATTATTTAATTAATCACTCCATTCCTTCAACCAATGTTGAACCCACTTTATGCTAGGTACAGTACTTGGCTCTGGGGATAGTGACAAAGAAAGAAATGATCTCTGCCTTTGTACCACTTACAGATTTACAGAGAAAGCAAGCATGAAAGGGGGTTTAAGGAAAAAAAAAAAAAATATATATATATATATGTATACAGGGTATACAGGGTACTCTAATATGTTAAAGAGAAAGCCCCCTGAGAAAGTAATAATAGGACTAAATCTGAAGGATAAGTAGGAATTCAACAAAAGAGTGGGAGGAGAGCTTTTCAGGCAAAGAGGAATTATAAAGATTTGGGGCAAACGAGAGAAGGTTGGTTTAAAGAACTGGAAGTCATGGGAGTAAAAATGAACTGGGGGACTTGAGAGAGTCAGATATCAGAAAGGCCTCGAAGTTGCAGTTAGGATGTTACGCACAGAGAGAGACTGAGAATATGTGCAATCACATGGGGAGATCACAGTTTAAAAATTCCAAGGTGTGGAGCACAGGAGGACAGGCAGAAAGTAGTGTTTAGGTGCTGTCACTACATGAAGATGGTGGCCCAGGCACATGAGAGAGAGAGGAGATGCAAAGCCCTGAACAGATGCTGGGAAGGCTTAGGAGGTAGACATGGCACAGCTTTGAGATCAAAGCATGTACCTAACATGTTGTTGCTGTTGTTGGTGGTGGTTTTCAGTTGCTAAGTCTATTACAGGCATTTTTTATAAATATAAAACCAAACTCACTGCCTGGTGCCTTTTAGATACTTGGTGCACACTGAAGTTGTTTGTTGTTCAGTCACTAAGTCATGTCTGACTCTTTGAGAGCTGACTGACTGCAGCATGCCAGGCTTCCCTGTCCATCACTATCTCCTGGAGATTGCTCAGATTCATGTCCATTGAGTCAGTGATGCCATCTAACTGTCTCATCCTCTGCCGCACCCCTTCTCTTTTGCCTTCACCCTTTCAAAGTATCAGGGTCTTTTCTAATGAGTTGGCCCTTTGCATCAAGTAGTCAAAGTATTGGAGCTTCAGTTTCAGCATCAGTCCTTCCAATGAATATTCAGAGTTGATTTCCTTCAGGATTGACTGATTTGATCTCCTTGCAGTCCAAGAGCATCAGTCCTTTGGCACTCAGCCTTCTTTATCGTTCAACACTCACATTCATACATGACTACACAAAAGACCATAGCTTTGACTATATGCACCTTTGTGGGCAAAATGATGTTCTACTTTTTTAATCATCTTTCTAGGTTTGTCATAGCTTTCCTTCCAAAGAGCAAAAGTCTTTTTATTCTATGACTGTAGTCAGCATCCACAGTGATTTTGGAGCCCCCCAAAATAAAATCTGTCACTGTTTCTACTTTTTCACCTTCTATTTGCCACGAAGTGATGGGACTAGATGCCATGACCTTAGTTTTTTCAGTGCTGTGTTTCAAGCCAGTCTTTTCACTTACCTCTTTCACCCTCAACAAGAGGCTCTTTAGTTCTTCCGTTCTTTCTGCCATTAGAGTGGAATCATCTGCATATCTGAGGTTGTTGATATTTATCCCAGCAATCTTGATTTTAGCTTGTGATTCCTCCATCCCGTCATTTCACAAAAATCTTGAAAAAATTCATTAGCTGCTTGTGTATTCTAACAGTTGTTCTCACTGAACCTCAATTGATCTAGTGTTTAGGTGCTGTCACTACATGAAGATGGTGGCCCAGGCACATGAGAGAGAGAGAGATGCAAAGCCCTGAACAGATGCTGGGAAGGCTTAGGAGGTAGACATGGCACAGCTTTGAGATCAAAGCATGTACCTAACATGTTGTTGCTGTTGTTGGTGGTGGTTTTCAGTTGCTAAGTCTATTACAGGCATTTTTTATAAATATAAAACCAAACTCACTGCCTGGTGCCTTTTAGATACTTGGTGCACACTGAAGTTGTTTGTTGTTCAGTCACTAAGTCATGTCTGACTCTTTGAGAGCTGACTGACTGCAGCATGCCAGGCTTCCCTGTCCATCACTATCTCCTGGAGATTGCTCAGATTCATGTCCATTGAGTCAGTGATGCCATCTAACTGTCTCATCCTCTGCCGCACCCTTCTTTTTTGCCTTCACCCTTTCAAAGTATCAGGGTCTTTTCTAATGAGTTGGCCCTTTGCATCAAGTAGTCAAAGTATTGGAGCTTCAGTTTCAGCATCAGTCCTTCCAATGAATATTCAGAGTTGATTTCCTTCAGGATTGACTGATTTGATCTCCTTGCAGTCCAAGAGCATCAGTCCTTTGGCACTCAGCCTTCTTTATCGTTCAACACTCACATTCATACATGACTACACAAAAGACCATAGCTTTGACTATATGCACCTTTGTGGGCAAAATGATGTTCTACTTTTTTAATCATCTTTCTAGGTTTGTCATAGCTTTCCTTCCAAAGAGCAAAAGTCTTTTTATTCTATGACTGTAGTCAGCATCCACAGTGATTTTGGAGCCCCCCAAAATAAAATCTGTCACTGTTTCTACTTTTTCACCTTCTATTTGCCACGAAGTGATGGGACTAGATGCCATGACCTTAGTTTTTTCAGTGCTGTGTTTCAAGCCAGTCTTTTCACTTACCTCTTTCACCCTCAACAAGAGGCTCTTTAGTTCTTCCGTTCTTTCTGCCATTAGAGTGGAATCATCTGCATATCTGAGGTTGTTGATATTTATCCCAGCAATCTTGATTTTAGCTTGTGATTCCTCCATCCCGTCATTTCACATAATATACTCTGCATAGAAGTCAAATAAGTAGGGGGACAATACATAAATAGCCTTGCTGTAAATGTCGTATTCTAACAGTTGCTTCTCGACCTGAAAACCTCAATTGATTTCATGTTGTAACCTGTCTTTGAATGAATTATACAAAGATTGCACACACACACACACACACACACACACACACACATACGTGTGTGTGTGTATATGTGTGTATGTATATATATGTATGTGAATATACATATATATATACGTATTTCAAGATCCTACTTCTACTGAAACATACAGCATCTTTCAATGTGTTGGATATTTGTTAGCATAGTTTCCTGTCTGAAAATAAATAATAGCAACTCTACTTATTTCTTTCGTAGCATTTCAGTTCAGTTCAGTTGCTCAGTCATGTCTGATTCTTTGTGACCCCATGGACTGCAGCATGCCAAGCTTCCCTGTCCTTCACCATTTCTCCAGAGTTCAGACACACGTTCATTAATTCAGAGATTCCATCCAACCATCTTGTCCTCTGTCATCCCCTTGTCTGTCCGCCTCCTATTTTTCTCAGCATCGGGGATTTTTCCAATAAGTTATCTTTCTGCATCAGGTGACCAAAGTATTGGAACTTCAGCTTCAGCATCAGTCCTTCCAATGAATATTCAGGTTGATTTCCTTTAGGACTGACTGGTTTGATCTCCTAACAGTCCAAGGGACTCTCAAAAGTCTTCTCCATAGCATTACCATAATTCGTATTAATTGTGTGTATTTGTTTGGTTGAATATTTATTGGTTGTCTTCTCCAGTAGCTCCATCATAGTCAAGATCATGTCTCTCTTCTTCACTGAGCATCAGAGATAGAAAAGTCAAAGAAATAGACATAACCTTTACTGTCATTTTTATATTATTTTCTCTTACTTTCTCAATGGAAAGATGATTCTCGTAATATCATCTGATTTCCTGGTTGTACATATGTCACTAACCTCTTACAATAAGAACACTGTTTATGTGAAATACAATAGTGCCCATTATGTTTAACTTGAAAAACAGAATGCTGTTATATAAACATCCAGTTGATTGCAGTGGAATCCCCAAAGCTGCCGATAATTTGGTGTACATGAGGGAATAAACATGGGCAGCATTATAAAAGCATTGTCATTTTTTCTCCATATCCCAAGTATAATGGTTTCCTGAGATAAGGCAAACTATATTTGTCAGACATGAGATTTATGTTCCTATGAAGGGGACACCTGATGTTATAACGAAACTCACAAAAACATGCAAAGAGGTTTGTAAGTAAAGAAGACATTTCAAAGTATGGAAATATTTGATGGAATCATCATAATGCTAATTTTAATAACAATCTATCAATAGCCTGCCAACTTCACTGTCTACCACATTTTACTCTTATTTATAATGATTCTAATATAATTGGAAATATTTTTGAATTAAAAATGCACATAGTACTTGGATAAAGGAGATGCCTCTTGGGTAGCCTTGTGGCTATTGTGCTTTGCCTGAGGCTTCTCGAGCTTTTGAAAGGACAAATCACACATTCCATGTGGATGTGTCAATGAGACAAATCAAAGAGTTTACTATTGAAGCTGGCAAGGAGACCACCAGTGCCAGCTCATCTTCAGCAGTCATATTTCAATGACCAATTTTCAGGTTTATTTCAGTGAAAACAAGCATAAAGTACATGCTCAAGCCTCTCCTAAGGATCTTCTACACTCACTGGATTCTTCTCCAGAAGAGAGATAGCCTCAGTCTTGATTACCTGTCCCAGTTGGTTAGTGGTCTCTCTAAAAGATGCCACCTGGCTCTTAATTCTCATGCAGGTCAGCATCAAAGTAGTTTTTGTCCAGGCATTGGCAGAGAGCAGGAGGCTTTTGCATTCAGGAATTTCCCAGTTCATTCACTGTGCCTTTAGTACCAAAATGTACCTCTCAGTATCAACCTGATCAAGAATGAGGGCCTGGGCTGATGGTTCCTTCATGGTGCAAATGAGTAAGTTGAAAGAATTGATCTGCAACAAATAAAGAAAACGCGTACCCTCAGAGAGAGCTTGGGTAATATTTACAGGAGGCTTCCTCAGTGAAAGCACTTTTGTCCACCGTTTATGTGCCACATGGGAAACAGTGGAAGAATTTAGTTACAATATTTTATTGGAAGAATAAATTAGGCTATATGCTATCTATTGCAAGGAGATTGCATTCTTTCCTACCACCAGTAGAAGTCATCTTCTCAATAACAAGATTAGTAGTTGTTGTAACTGTCCTAACAAGTCCTTTTAGCACCTACTAGACTGAATCCCTTCACATACACTGTCTCAGTTATTCAGAATGTTATAACGAAACTCACAAACATGCAAAGAGGTTTGTAAGTAAAGAAGACAAGTATGGAAATATTTGATGGAATCATCATAATGCTAATTTTAATAACAATCTATCAATAGCCTGCCAACTTCACTGTCTACCACATTTTACTCTTATTTATAATGATTCTAATATAATTGGAAATAATTTTGAATTAAAAATGCACATAGTACTTGGATAAAGGAGATGCCTCTTGGGTAGCCTTGTGGCTATTGTGCTTTGCCTGAGGCTTCTCGAGCTTTTGAAAGGACAAATCACACATTCCATGTGGATGTGTCAATGAGACAAATCAAAGAGTTTACTATTGAAGCTGGCAAGGAGACCACCAGTGCCAGCTCATCTTCAGCAGTCATATTTCAATGACCAATTTTCAGGTTTATTTCAGTGAAAACAAGCATAAAGTACATGCTCAAGCCTCTCCTAAGGATCTTCTACACTCACTGGATTCTTCTCCAGAAGAGAGATAGCCTCAGTCTTGATTACCTGTCCCAGTTGGTTAGTGGTCTCTCTAAAAGATGCCACCTGGCTCTTAATTCTCATGCAGGTCAGCATCAAAGTAGTTTTTGTCCAGGCATTGGCAGAGAGCAGGAGGCTTTTGCATTCAGGAATTTCCCAGTTCATTCACTGTGCCTTTAGTACCAAAAATGTACCTCTCAGTATCAACCTGATCAAGAATGAGGGCCTGGGCTGATGGTTCCTTCATGGTGCAAATGAGTAAGTTGAAAGAATTGATCTGCAACAAATAAAGAAAACGCGTACCCTCAGAGAGAGCTTGGGTAATATTTACAGGAGGCTTCCTCAGTGAAAGCACTTTTGTCCACCGTTTTGCGTGTGCCACATGGGAAACAGTGGAAGAATTTAGTTACAATATTTTATTGGAAGAATAAATTAGGCTATATGCTATCTATTGCAAGGAGATTGCATTCTTTCCTACCACCAGTAGAAGTCATCTTCTCAATAACAAGATTAGTAGTTGTTGTAACTGTCCTAACAAGAATACCTATCTTTATTGAGCACCTACTAGACTGAATCCCCTTCACATACACTGTCTCAGTTAATTCATGAAAGTTCTCATAAGAAATATCCAGGTTCTTTTAATATCAGCATACTGCACATGACAGTCATGGAAGTATGTATATAAAACAATTGGAGTGAGGATATGCGGTTTCTAAGTAGAAAAGCCAAATTATAACCAAATGAGAACCTAAGGAATCCAAACCTTCAGGTCTCGACTGGTATGTGACGCTGTCTCGGTTGTTACCACTCCAAAGTCATAGTTTAGAAACAAACTTCTCTTAGAACTTCCTGTGGAGTTGTTAGTCATCAGTAGTTAAACCTACCTTTTCATTTCTGCTTCTAGAGTGTCAGAAACCAACTTAAAAAGAGAATTGTGGAATGTTTGTACTGTTAGATATAAACATTACATTCTTGAAAACTGACTCAAATATCTTAGTGGAAAAAATGAAACCATTTGTGAAGATTAAAATCCTTGAGATGATCTTATTAAATACTATTGGGAGGAAATGCATTTTCAGTATCTCAGTGGTTGGTACTGTCAGGTCACTGCTATATCAGTAATCTTTTTTCAGAATTTATACACCTATCTATAGTTATGAGCTTCTACCTGGCTCCAGTACTTACAAAAGCATAAAAGCAGTTTTAAGTCAAAATAGTCATAAGGAGTTGATTCTAAATATCATGAAGAGAACTATGTAGTTGAGGCAATTCACGGTAGATTGGTGGAGCTTCCAAGGTGGCACTAGTGATAAAGAATCCGCCTGCCAATGCAGGATACATAAGAGAGTCCAGGGTTCGATTCCTGGGTAGGGAAGATTTCCTGGAGTAGGACAAGGCAGTTCAATCCAGTATTCTCTCCTGGAGAATCTGAAGGACAGAAGAGCCTGGTGGGCTTCAGTCCATGGAGTTGCAAAGAGTCAGACACGACAGAAGTGACTTAGTATGCATGCATGCATGTTAGATAGGTAATCCATGGTGGTATACAAGAGTCTGTGATAGGTGATTTTAAAAAAAATGTGTTCCTGTTGCTAACAAAGGATGCATTTGCCTTTCAAAAAAGGGCAAAAAGCTGTAGAGAGGATGGAGCAGTAAGGCTGAATAGGAATGTCCATAAGGTTTTTCAGGAGTGTTATAATTTCCTACCAGCTTATAAACAGATAAGTATTCATTTTTGTAAACATACAACTTGAGTTCAAGTCTAGCACAGCCACCAGTGGTAATATTGCCTTGAATAAGTCATTTATTACCTTTTTGCTTCAACTTCCTAATCTATAATATGGGAAGAGTAAGTGTACTTTTCTCATACGAATGAGGCAAATGTCAAATAAAGCAATGCACTAAAGCATCTAGAATAGTCCCTGATACATAATAAGACTTGGAATTTATCGATCAATTACTATTAATTTGCAAGATCAACTTGCCTATTCTATAACAAAGGACATCTTTGTAAAGGCATATTTTTTATTGAATTATAGTTAGCTTACAATATTGCATTAGTTTCAGGGGTATAGTTCAGTAATTATATATTTTTACAGGTTACACACTATACAAACTTATTATACAATTATTGCCCATATTCCCTGTGCTGTGTATTACAATCCCTGTGATTTATTTGCTTTATATTTGGTAGTTTGTATCTCGTAATCTTCTTTACATTTTTTTAACCCTCCCCCACTCCTTGTCCCCCCCTGGTGACCACTAGTTTAGTCTATATATCTGAGTCTTCTTCTGATTTGTTACATGTGCTAGTTTTTTTTTTTTTAAGATTTATTTATTTATTTTGGGCGGGGGTTGGGTTGGGGAGGGAGGGGAGTGGGCAGGCCACTTCTATTGGTCTTTCATTTCTCTATTTTCATCCGTCTTTGTTCTTTGGCTCCTGCAGGCCTCCCATCGCGGTGGCGTCTGTTGTTGCAGAGCACCAGCTCGGTGATTGGACACATCAGTCCAGCCACTCCGCGGCACGTGGGACCTTCCCAGGCCAGGGATTGAACCGGCGCCCCTTGCACTGCAAGGCGGTGTCCTTATCCACTGGACCACCAGGGGAAGCCCTGTGCTAGTTTTTAAGATGCCACATATAAGTGAGAGCACATGGAATTTGTCTTTCTCTGCCTGACTTATTTTACCTAAGAACTGTCTGACATAATAATCTCTAGATCCATCTATGTTTTCACAAATGATAAAATTTCCTTCTTTTGTGTGGCTGAGTAATACTCCATTGTATGTAAAACCCCATCTTTATCCATTCATATATCAATCAACACTTAGATTTAGATTGCTTCCATACCTTAGCTATTGTACATATGCTGTAATGAATATGGGGGTACAGATATTTGACTTAGTGTTTCCATTTTCTTTGAGTAAATACCTAGAAAGGAAATTATCAGATCATATGATAGTTCTATGTTTAATTTTTTGAGGAACCTCCATACTGTTCTCCATAGCAGCTGTTCCAATTTAAACTCCCACTCATGATTCACACAGGTTCCCTTTTCCCCACATCCTTGCCAACACTTGTCCATTCTTGTCTTTTTGATGATAACCTTTTTTTTTTTTAATTTACTTTTCGGGGGCGGCAGGTTGGGGAAGGAGGAGGGGCAGGCGGGTCACTTCTATTGGTCTTTCATTTATCTATTTTCATCCATCTTGGAGCTTTTCCTAACCACTTTATTATACTGCCTCTTTGTGTGTATATTTTAAAACAAAAAATGGTGTCATTTTATTTCTTGCTTCATAATTTTTTCACCTAACACATTGTAAACTTTCCCCTGTATTACCACGTGTTCTTCTAGGGTACCATTTTTCCTGATTCTCCTTGTGAGTTCATCTAAAGGGCAGGCAATAATGTCATTAAATGATTTCCTCTTGTGAGCCATGTAGACTGTATCACATGGCAGAACATTGTATAATTGAGGAATTTCTGCCTTCGTCCTCGAAACACTAGCGTTCCAACTAACTCATGTACCAACTTTGTTGGAAAAACAAAACAGATTGCATGTTGCAAGACAGAGCTGCTGGCAAAATACTCCATCGTGTCAGATTTATACAAACCCATCTCCTGTGTATTGCACCATGTCCTAGAAAACTGAAAACCATGAAAACAAGTGTTCATATTTTAAGGAACTCAATGACAGCTGATGAAATATTGCATTTTCTGTAGCAGTTTTTACATAAAGCTTCCACCTTAAAGAAATAGATTCGATGGGACTAGGTGGTAATTTTTTTAACACAAGCAGTGACAAAATAAACACCATCTGTTAGTATTGACTTACTCTACAGCGTTCTCAGGCTGGGTGGTTTTATTTCACTTTCTTCAGAAATGGTTAATGACACATCTGGTAGTCAGTGAAGGTACACTTTGGGTGATTAAATGTGGTCATAAGTTTATACAAAATGCTAACAGAACATTTTTTTGCCTTTCTATTCTAATCAGCAGGACATGTCTGAGTCCCCACCTAGCCAGGCATTTTAAACCTTGTGCAGAATGATCTGTTTGGCACTAGCTGAACTTTTGGAACAATGTTGTGTCATTTGGGATGCTCAGAGAAGCATATACCTAGGCAGGACTCGATATGCAAGAGATGTCTTGGGGGAAACGCCTGAAGACTGAAACGGAAGTGGGAGAGGCTACAGCTGACTCTGTGAGTCTGTCACCAGTGACAGGAGAGTGGGAGCGAAGGAAGATGGGGTAAAAGAGTCCCAGAGTGCAGCGAGTTCTAAAAAATGTCGGCCAGGACAGTGGAGGATCCAAGAACCAACTTCTTCTATCAAAACTTTACTACAGGGCTTCCCTGGTGGTCCAGTGGGTAAGGACACCGCCTTGCAGTGCAAGGGGCGCCAGTTCGAGCCCTGGCCTGGGAAGATCCCACGTGCCGCAGAGCGGCTGGACCGATGTGTCCAATTACCGAGCCGGAGCTCTGGAGCGCATGCGCCCAGAGCCGATGCTCTGCGACAACAGAGGCCACTGAGATGGGAGGCCTACATGGGCCAAAGAACAAAGATGGATGACAATAGATAAATGAAAGACCAATAGAAGTGGCCCGCCTGCCTCTCCTCCCCAACCCATCCCACCAAAAAAAAACCTTACTACACTCCACAAAACGGGATTAAATTCTGCTGTCCTGCTTTATGGCTAAGAGCATCCCGTAGAAACCCATCTCCTGTGTATTGCACCATGTCCTAGAAAACTGAAAACCATGAAAACAAGTGTTCATATTTTAAGGAACTCAATGACAGCTGATGAAATATTGCATTTTCTGTAGCAGTTTTTACATAAAGCTTCCACCTTAAAGAAATAGATTCGATGGGACTAGGTGGTAATTTTTAACACAAGCAGTGACAAAATAAACACCATCTGTTAGTATTGACTTACTCTACAGCGTTCTCAGGCTGGGTGGTTTTATTTCACTTTCTTCAGAAATGGTTAATGACACATCTGGTAGTCAGTGAAGGTACACTTTGGGTGATTAAATGTGGTCATAAGTTTATACAAAATGCTAACAGAACATTTTTTTGCCTTTCTATTCTAATCAGCAGGACATGTCTGAGTCCCCACCTAGCCAGGCATTTTAAACCTTGTGCAGAATGATCTGTTTGGCACTAGCTGAACTTTTGGAACAATGTTGTGTCATTTGGGATGCTCAGAGAAGCATATACCTAGGCAGGACTCGATATGCAAGAGATGTCTTGGGGGAAACGCCTGAAGACTGAAACGGAAGTGGGAGAGGCTACAGCTGACTCTGTGAGTCTGTCACCAGTGACAGGAGAGTGGGAGCGAAGGAAGATGGGGTAAAAGAGTCCCAGAGTGCAGCGAGTTCTAAAAAATGTCGGCCAGGACAGTGGAGGATCCAAGAACCAACTTCTTCTATCAAAACTTTACTACAGGGCTTCCCTGGTGGTCCAGTGGGTAAGGACACCGCCTTGCAGTGCAAGGGGCGCCAGTTCGAGCCCTGGCCTGGGAAGATCCCACGTGCCGCAGAGCGGCTGGACCGATGTGTCCAATTACCGAGCCGGAGCTCTGGAGCGCATGCGCCCAGAGCCGATGCTCTGCGACAACAGAGGCCACTGAGATGGGAGGCCTACATGGGCCAAAGAACAAAGATGGATGACAATAGATAAATGAAAGACCACTAGAAGTGGCCTGCCTGCCCCTCTCCCTCCCCAACCCATCCCCCCACCAAAAAAAAAAAAAACCTTACTACACTCCACAAAAACGGGATTAAATTCTGCTGTCCTCTCTGCTTGATCAGTGGCTAAGAGCATCCCGTAGAAAGCCTTATCTCAGCACATACACAGTCATGGGTCCAAAGAGGACAGTGGCCGTGGCTCTCGATCACCTGTGCTCCTACGGCAGGAGACCAGAGGGGTACATTCATGGTCACCACAAATATCTACCCAGGCAATAGCACCGGAATGAAGCGACCACTGCATTCATTCATCTCTATGCCTTTTTTTTTTTTTTTTTTAATTTAGCCACTCTGGGTCAGAGTTGTTTTTTTTTAAAGATGTATTTATTTATTTACTTTGGGCGGGGGTCGGGTTGGGGAGGGATGGGAGTGGGCGGGCCACTTCTATTGGTCTTTCATTTCTCTATTTTCGTTCATCTTCGTTCCTTGGCTCCTGTGGGCCTCCCATCGTGGTGGCGTCTGTTGTTGCAGAGCTCGGCTCTGGGCGCATGCGCTCTAGAGCTCCTGCTCGGTAATTGGACACATCAGCCCAGCCGCTCCGCTGCACGTAGGATCTTCCCAGGCCAGGGCTTGAACCGGCGCCCCTTGCACTGCAAGGCGGTGTCCTTACCCATTGGACCACCAGGGGAAGCCCTATGCCTTTTTTTTTTTTTTAAACCTTTATTTTACTTTTAACTTTTACAGAGTTTTGTTGTTCACAGACATGCATGTTCTCAGATTAGTCACATGTATAGACCCCCCGTTCCCTCCCTCCGGACCCCCTCACAGCACCCCTGAAGGATCCCCTTTTTCACAGAGCAATGACTAGAGCTATTTTCTTCACTTATGATAGTACAGGCCTTCATGCTACTTCCTTTACGCCTCTCACCCACTGTTCCTTCCCCACAATGTCCATATGTCCACTGTCCATGTCTGTCTTTCTGTCGCTTCACTGCATGTGCCATCATCACCATCCTACTAGATTCCATATATATGTGTTAATATACTGTATTTGTCCTTCTCTTTCTGACTGACTTCACTTTTTAGGATACGTTCTAGATCCAGCCACCTCATTAGGGTTGATTCTTCTGCATTTCTCTTTACAGCTGTGTAGTATTCCATTGTATATATGTACCAGAGCTTTTGGATCCATTCGTTGGTCAATGGGCATCTAGGTTCCTTCCATGTTCTAGCTATTGTATAGAGAGCTGCAATGAACATTGGGGTACAGGTGCTTCTTTCAGTTTTGATTTCGTCAGGTTGCTAATAAGGGCCCATTTTTAGAGGGATTTCCAAAGAGGACAGTGGCCGTGGCTCTCGATCACCTGTGCTCCTACGGCAGGAGACCAGAGGGGTACATTCATGGTCACCACAAATATCTACCCAGGCAATAGCACCGGAATGAAGCGACCACTGCATTCATTCATCTCTATGCCTTTTTTTTTTTTTTTTTTAATTTAGCCACTCTGGGTCAGAGTTGTTTTTTTTTAAAGATGTATTTATTTATTTACTTTGGGCGGGGGTCGGGTTGGGGAGGGATGGGAGTGGGCGGGCCACTTCTATTGGTCTTTCATTTCTCTATTTTCGTTCATCTTCGTTCCTTGGCTCCTGTGGGCCTCCCATCGTGGTGGCGTCTGTTGTTGCAGAGCTCCGGCTCTGGGCGCATGCGCTCTAGAGCTCCTGCTCGGTAATTGGACACATCAGCCCAGCCGCTCCGCTGCACGTAGGATCTTCCCAGGCCAGGGCTTGAACCGGCGCCCCTTGCACTGCAAGGCGGTGTCCTTACCCATTGGACCACCAGGGGAAGCCCTATGCCTTTTTTTTTTTTTTTAAACCTTTATTTTACTTTTAACTTTTACAGAGTTTTGTTGTTCACAGACATGCATGTTCTCAGATTAGTCACATGTATATCCCCCCTTCCCTCCCCTCCCGACCATCACACAGCACCCCTGAAGGATCCCCTTTTTTCACAGAGCAATGACTAGAGCTATTTTCTTCACTTATGATAGTACAGGCCTTCATGCTACTTCCTTTACGCCTCTCACCCACTGTTCCTTCCCCACAATGTCCATATGTCCACTGTCCATGTCTGTCTTTCTGTCGCTTCACTGCATGTGCCATCATCACCATCCTACTAGATTCCATATATATGTGTTAATATACTGTATTTGTCCTTCTCTTTCTGACTGACTTCACTTTTTAGGATACGTTCTAGATCCAGCCACCTCATTAGGGTTGATTCTTCTGCATTTCTCTTTACAGCTGTGTAGTATTCCATTGTATATATGTACCAGAGCTTTTGGATCCATTCGTTGGTCAATGGGCATCTAGGTTCCTTCCATGTTCTAGCTATTGTATAGAGAGCTGCAATGAACATTGGGGTACAGGTGCTTCTTTCAGTTTTGATTTCGTCAGGGTATAAGCCTAAGAGTGGGATTGCTGGGTCGTATGGTGCTTCTATTTTTAGTTTTTTAAAGAAATCTCCAGACTGTCTTCCATAGAAAATATACGCCTTTAAATGATCTCTCCTCTCCCAGTTTCTCCATTGATCTCCAGCAGAGGGTTAATGTAACTGAAGGGTGTGCCCAGCTGCTCAATCGTGTCAAACTCTTTGTGACCTCATGGACTGTAGCCCACCAGGCCCCTCTGTCCATGGGATTTTTCCAGGCAAGATACTGGAATGGGTTGCCATTTCCTTCTCCAGGAGGTCTCCCCACCTGGGGGGGTGCATCCTGTTTAGATAAATTTGCAATCAGCTAAAGGAAAAGAAAACAGTGCTTCAAACAGTTCTTAACTCTTCATCTGCTCTCAAAGAAGGAAAAAAAAAAAAAGCTCTATTGGGCTCTAATGCTACTGCTAATTTTGCTTCCAGTGGGAAGTGTTCTTTGGATTTGCCATAATTCTTGGCCATGAACCCAGGAACTTCTCGTCCTGTTTGCATTGAAAAATCATTTGGGAATGGGAGAGGTGGAATTTAGGAAACAGCATATGCTTTCCAGCCATTCAAAACCCCAAATGTAGTTTAAGGGGCAGAAGGCGAAAAAAAAAAACAAAACAAAACAAAGGAATGCTGCATTATATGATCACTGTCTCTGTGCCAGACCTTTATAGTGTCTTCTTCCTTCATTTTGACAGCCTTCTGAGGTAAGTAGGGCTTGTGTCCTTGGGTTTGTTTCTTTGTTTTTAACAGAAGAGGGAAATGAAGTGCAGAAAAATCTGGCGACTTTTCATAGGCACATAACTGGAAAGCACAGATCGCAGTTTCAACCTGTTCTTTCTCTGTTTTTCCTGAATTCATACACAGGGTTGATTCTTCTGCATTTCTCTTTACAGCTGTGTAGTATTCCATTGTATATATGTACCAGAGCTTTTGGATCCATTCGTTGGTCAATGGGCATCTAGGTTCCTTCCATGTTCTAGCTATTGTATAGAGAGCTGCAATGAACATTGGGGTACAGGTGCTTCTTTCAGTTTTGATTTCGTCAGGGTATAAGCCTAAGAGTGGGATTGCTGGGTCGTATGGTGCTTCTATTTTTAGTTTTTTAAAGAAATCTCCAGACTGTCTTCCATAGAAAATATACGCCTTTAAATGATCTCTCCTCTCCCAGTTTCTCCATTGATCTCCAGCAGAGGGTTAATGTAACTGAAGGGTGTGCCCAGCTGCTCAATCGTGTCAAACTCTTTGTGACCTCATGGACTGTAGCCCACCAGGCCCCTCTGTCCATGGGATTTTTCCAGGCAAGATACTGGAATGGGTTGCCATTTCCTTCTCCAGGAGGTCTCCCCACCTGGGGGGGTGCATCCTGTTTAGATAAATTTGCAATCAGCTAAAGGAAAAGAAAACAGTGCTTCAAACAGTTCTTAACTCTTCATCTGCTCTCAAAGAAGGAAAAAAAAGCTCTATTGGGCTCTAATGCTACTGCTAATTTTGCTTCCAGTGGGAAGTGTTCTTTGGATTTGCCATAATTCTTGGCCATGAACCCAGGAACTTCTCGTCCTGTTTGCATTGAAAAATCATTTGGGAATGGGAGAGGTGGAATTTAGGAAACAGCATATGCTTTCCAGCCATTCAAAACCCCAAATGTAGTTTAAGGGGCAGAAGGCGAAAAAAAAAAACAAAACAAAACAAAGGAATGCTGCATTATATGATCACTGTCTCTGTGCCAGACCTTTATAGTGTCTTCTTCCTTCATTTTGACAGCCTTCTGAGGTAAGTAGGGCTTGTGTCCTTGGGTTTGTTTCTTTGTTTTTAACAGAAGAGGGAAATGAAGTGCAGAAAAATCTGGCGACTTTTCATAGGCACATAACTGGAAAGCACAGATCGCAGTTTCAACCTGTTCTTTCTCTGTTTTTCCTGAATTCATACACAGAGTAGATTTGCCAGAATTTCTCAGTTCCACTGGTTACTTTACTTATGTGAGAAGTTCTTCTAATATTTGTATAGATATCTTTCTTTACATCCTGAAAAGGGCACTGAATGGAGAGACCTGCATTTTATTACCGTTTCTGCTATGAAATAGTTGTGTGGCTGTGAATTAGTTATGTTCTTTGGGCCTTAGTTTTCCCCTCAGTAAAGAAAGAGGGTTGGATTAGATAGTATTTACCAAATTTCAGCCATTTTCCAACACCATTATTTTTGCCACATATGTAAGAACACCTGTAATTTATTAGCTTCATGCAAATGAACTTATTTATTAAAAAAAGAATCACAGACATAGAAAATAAAGTAAAAGTTATTAAAGAGGAAAGGAGGGGATAAATTAGACATTTAGGATTAATACGTATACATGACTATATAGAAAATAGATAAATAACAAGGACTTACAGTTCCCTATATAGCACAGGGAACTAAATTCAGTGTTATAGCAACCTGTAGTGGAAACAAATATGAAAAAGAATATATTCTAGACTTCCCTGGTGACTCAGTGGTAAAGAATCTACCTGCCAATTCATGAGATGCAGGTTTGGTGCCTTGGTCAGGATGGTCCCCTAGAGAAGGAAATGGCAATCCACTTCACTGTTCTTGGCTGGGAAATCCCATGGACAGAGGGGTCTGTCTGGTGGGCTATACCAGTCCATAGGGTCATAAAAGAGTCAGACATGACTTAGCAACTAAACAACAACGTGTGTGTGTGTGTGCATGCTTGTGTTCCATCCCTCACCCTCTGCCTTCCTACCCTACCATCTACTCCCTGATTCATTGTAGGTAACTCTGTCTCCCTTCCTGTTTTACCATCCTGTGATGCTGTTCCCTGAAATTCTCTTATTTATGTGTGAGGTCTACTTGTTTACTGCTCTTCTCCCCTCATTAGATTGTAAACTCACCAGGACAGGCTTTGTCTATTGTTTTCACAGCTTATTCTCAGAATATTAGGTTTTCAATAGAATAGTACAGAAGAGGGAATGAAGGAAAAATCTGGCGACTTTTCATAGGCACATAACTGGAAAGCACAGATCGCAGTTTCAACCTGTTCTTTCTCTGTTTTTCCTGAATTCATACACAGAGTAGATTTGCCAGAATTTCTCAGTTCCACTGGTTACTTTACTTATGTGAGAAGTTCTTCTAATATTTGTATAGATATCTTTCTTTACATCCTGAAAAGGGCACTGAATGGAGAGACCTGCATTTTATTACCGTTTCTGCTATGAAATAGTTGTGTGGCTGTGAATTAGTTATGTTCTTTGGGCCTTAGTTTTCCCCTCAGTAAAGAAAGAGGGTTGGATTAGATAGTATTTACCAAATTTCAGCCATTTTCCAACACCATTATTTTTGCCACATATGTAAGAACACCTGTAATTTATTAGCTTCATGCAAATGAACTTATTTATTAAAAAAAGAATCACAGACATAGAAAATAAAGTAAAAGTTATTAAAGAGGAAAGGAGGGGATAAATTAGACATTTAGGATTAATACGTATACATGACTATATAGAAAATAGATAAATAACAAGGACTTACAGTTCCCTATATAGCACAGGGAACTAAATTCAGTGTTATAGCAACCTGTAGTGGAAACAAATATGAAAAAGAATATATTCTAGACTTCCCTGGTGACTCAGTGGTAAAGAATCTACCTGCCAATTCATGAGATGCAGGTTTGGTGCCTTGGTCAGGATGGTCCCCTAGAGAAGGAAATGGCAATCCACTTCACTGTTCTTGGCTGGGAAATCCCATGGACAGAGGGGTCTGTCTGGTGGGCTATACCAGTCCATAGGGTCATAAAAGAGTCAGACATGACTTAGCAACTAAACAACAACGTGTGTGTGTGTGTGCATGCTTGTGTTCCATCCCTCACCCTCTGCCTTCCTACCCTACCATCTACTCCCTGATTCATTGTAGGTAACTCTGTCTCCCTTCCTGTTTTACCATCCTGTGATGCTGTTCCCTGAAATTCTCTTATTTATGTGTGAGGTCTACTTGTTTACTGCTCTTCTCCCCTCATTAGATTGTAAACTCACCAGGACAGGCTTTGTCTATTGTTTTCACAGCTTATTCTCAGAGTTTAGAATAGTGGTCGGTGCAGAATATTAGGTCAATAAATATATACTGAAAAGTCGAATGGAATGGCCCGGGGCAACTGTCCCCATTCACTCTGACTTACTGAATTAGTTCCTAATTCTGCCTGCACACTACCATCACCTGGGGCTTTGCTGGAAACATAGTTTCCAGATCATCACCCCTGGATAACTTGATTCTGTTTGTCTTGGGTAAAGCTCAGGAATCTGTATTTTTAATTAGTAACTTAGGTGATGGGACACAGCCAGTGCCTGGACTGCTAGGTGGGAATTAGTGTTACTGAAGACAGAACTTCACTGTCAGCCCATGAAGACGCAGTGGCCTGTATTGAAAGTAATTAATTATGCATTTATGATTTTTAAAATGTACATCTCCAAGGTTTATCCATTTTGTGGATATGCTCTGGCAGACCTAACTGGATTTCTTCATACCCTATTTACAATATGGTAGAGAGACCAGCTGTTCAGTCAGGTGTCTCTTCCCCAAGTAAAAGATCAATTAGGTTAACAAATAAAATGCTGAACTGCTGAGAAGTTGCCCAAATGGCCCTTGGGCTTTCTTCTAGAATGACATCAATCCACTGTAGCAATGTGGCAGATGGACCATAGTGTTGCAGACTCACTTGTGCTGGGAATGAGGCCATTTCAAGTTCTTCCATCGGTCCCCTGAAGGGCTGCCTGGTTGGCTTGCATGCATCCAGCTGGCAGGATGGAGTGGAAAGTGAGAGCCCAAGCTTTCGAGTCAGACAACCCTGGGTCTGAATCACAGAATGGCCGCTGATTAAGCTGTGATATGGGGCATTCCACATAGCCTTTGTGAGCCTCAGATCTTTCATCTGTAATTAGGGATAATATTGTCCAACTTGTGGCTTTGTGATAAGCTGTAAGTACCGTGTGCCTGGCATTTTGTCTATAGGGTGCTTAATAAATGCAAATATCATAACCTCAGGGAAGATTAACTCCAACAGTTTCATTGCCAGAAATCACGCTACCGAGTCTCCAAAGTCTAAGAAATTGCATCCTCAGTGACCAAGAGAGGGACCAGCCAAGATTTGCTTAGTTGGATGTGGAAAAGGTGCTAATAATGGAAATTCGTTAACAAACAAACAAAATCTGTTCTCTAAATTCCATTTGACTCTTGTATCGAGTTAGGAGTTTAATATAAAATTTGTAAATAGTTGCATCATTTTCCTGAAAGAGTTGCCACAGAAAAAAGAACGTTGTACTTGATTCATTTGGGCTTGACTCAGATGTATCAAAAACTAACGTCCTGAGGAAGAGTCTCAGCGGTACACCGAGCAGCGGACCTTGGAAGACCAGATACCTGCTGTGCGCCGGGGCCTGATGCTGCTCTCTCTCACTGTCACCAACCCTCTCAGACACTTCTAGGCCGAAAAGTGTATTGATTAATATAAGAGTTATTAAGATGATTGGGAGTGAAAAGACCTCGAGCTGACGGTAAAAGACATATAACCCAGACATTTGTAGCAAAACCAGTATAGAGATAGATTTTAATGCTAAGTTTGACTTACATCTCAAAGTATACTGACAAGCATGTTCACAGTGCTGCAGAGGCTCCAGTACAAGAAGGCTGGCTACGTATAGGACATATCCTTTATTGGGGGGTTCTGGTTCCCCAAATACTTAGCTTTAGGTTGAACTTCAAGGAATCCAGCACAGTTATATCTTTTAATTTTTCAAAATAGCTTAAATCATGGAAGCAGAACAGGCGCATAGTTGGAATGCACTTTTTCCAATTCCATTTGTTTACGATTTTTAGACCGTCATTATAAACCTCAAGTTGAGATTTTAGTATATCAGAGACCTGCAAAAATCATCAGCCTTGTAAGCTGACCTGTCTCCAGAGCTCCCCTTGTTCGCCTACCTCCTCTGTGCTTGCTCGGTTCCGTTTTCATCCCAAATGAGTCCATTTTACAATCCTGTGGGCCTCAGGGCACATGGTAGCACTGTTGAGAAGGACCGTTCTCAGCTCTCCCTGCGTGCAGGAATCGCCCCAGCAGCCAGCCCCAGGCCTCTGATGCTGGTTGATTGGCTGGGGCGTGGCCTATCATAACCTCAGGGAAGATTAACTCCAACAGTTTCATTGCCAGAAATCACGCTACCGAGTCTCCAAAGTCTAAGAAATTGCATCCTCAGTGACCAAGAGAGGGACCAGCCAAGATTTGCTTAGTTGGATGTGGAAAAGGTGCTAATAATGGAAATTCGTTAACAAACAAACAAAATCTGTTCTCTAAATTCCATTTGACTCTTGTATCGAGTTAGGAGTTTAATATAAAATTTGTAAATAGTTGCATCATTTTCCTGAAAGAGTTGCCACAGAAAAAAGAACGTTGTACTTGATTCATTTGGGCTTGACTCAGATGTATCAAAAACTAACGTCCTGAGGAAGAGTCTCAGCGGTACACCGAGCAGCGGACCTTGGAAGACCAGATACCTGCTGTGCGCCGGGGCCTGATGCTGCTCTCTCTCACTGTCACCAACCCTCTCAGACACTTCTAGGCCGAAAAGTGTATTGATTAATATAAGAGTTATTAAGATGATTGGGAGTGAAAAGACCTCGAGCTGACGGTAAAAGACATATAACCCAGACATTTGTAGCAAAACCAGTATAGAGATAGATTTTAATGCTAAGTTTGACTTACATCTCAAAGTATACTGACAAGCATGTTCACAGTGCTGCAGAGGCTCCAGTACAAGAAGGCTGGCTACGTATAGGACATATCCTTTATTGGGGGGTTCTGGTTCCCCAAATACTTAGCTTTAGGTTGAACTTCAAGGAATCCAGCACAGTTATATCTTTTAATTTTTCAAAATAGCTTAAATCATGGAAGCAGAACAGGCGCATAGTTGGAATGCACTTTTTCCAATTCCATTTGTTTACGATTTTTAGACCGTCATTATAAACCTCAAGTTGAGATTTTAGTATATCAGAGACCTGCAAAAATCATCAGCCTTGTAAGCTGACCTGTCTCCAGAGCTCCCCTTGTTCGCCTACCTCCTCTGTGCTTGCTCGGTTCCGTTTTCATCCCAAATGAGTCCATTTTACAATCCTGTGGGCCTCAGGGCACATGGTAGCACTGTTGAGAAGGACCGTTCTCAGCTCTCCCTGCGTGCAGGAATCGCCCCAGCAGCCAGCCCCAGGCCTCTCTGATGCTGGTTGATTGGCTGGGGGCGTGGCCTGGGACTCTGGCTTTTAAGCCCGCCCCCACCTGTACAGTTAGATCCAGGACCTGACCGCAGAGGAGCGTGGAGCGTCCCTCTCCCCGGGACTAGCGGTGATTCAGGTATGTTTTTCATGACTAATTTTGATAAATTAGGGGCAAAATGTGTCCCGACTGCTTTTTTGTAAGGATTGACACAGTCTCGTTTTCATGAGAGATGATTTTGTGATGAACCCATTCACTGAGTCACTGCTTAGCTTAGCTTTCTTAGTTTGTTGTGCCTTCAAGGGGCTTCGTGGTTGGTGTCTTGTTGCCAAGTGAGCTTGACAATTGTTTCCTTTGTTTCCTACATTTTTGAGAATTGAGTCCCTTCTCAGTCTCTGGGTGTGCGTGAATAGTTCTCATGAGTTGTAGTTAAGTGAAACCAAGTATAGAAGCTGGCTGAAACTGGACCTTGTATCACGTTGTTCATTGGAATGGATTTTAATGTTTACATGGAGAGGAGAAAAATCATCACATGTAGATAAATGGTCCATTCTTTGGCAGAACAGGAACTGCCACCAAACTTTGTTCATATTTCTAGTCAGGCCAAAGAGCCAGAAATTTAGATATACTACTATACACCATATATATTTCTGTACAGTAATTATCTACTCTTCATATTGTCATTTCTCAAAGGGATACACATATTTTTCAAGCTTTATTGCGTTTTGTGGGCTCAAAACCCGACTTTAGCTGTGTTCACTCACAGAGCAGAAGTTTTCAGTGTGTGAGCTACATAAACAACAGGTAGTAATAAGATGATTTTAGAAACAGCCCCTGAGGTGGTGTTAAATAACTTCACATCACTAGGCGAGTAGACAAACTTTTCCTTTAAAAAGCCAGAGGGTAAATATCTTGGGCTTTGGAGGCCTATGTTTTGTGTAGCTACAATTCAACTCGGCCATTTTAGCAAAAAAACAAACAAAAAACCAGCTGTAGACAATTCAGAAGTGATAGGCGTGGCTCTAAAGAAGCCCTTTATAAATGGAGGCTGAGGTTTCAGGTTCATGTAATTTTGTCAAAAGTAGAAAAAAACTTTTACCTTTAAAAAGCCCCAGCAGCCAGCCCCAGGCCTCTGATGCTGGTTGATTGGCTGGGGCGACCTGCTTCCACCTGTACAGTTAGATCCAGGACCTGACCGCAGAGGAGCGTGAGCGCCCTCTCCCGGACTAGCGGTGATTCAGGTATGTTTTTCATGACTAATTTTGATAAATTAGGGGCAAAATGTGTCCCGACTGCTTTTTTGTAAGGATTGACACAGTCTCGTTTTCATGAGAGATGATTTTGTGATGAACCCATTCACTGAGTCACTGCTTAGCTTAGCTTTCTTAGTTTGTTGTGCCTTCAAGGGGCTTCGTGGTTGGTGTCTTGTTGCCAAGTGAGCTTGACAATTGTTTCCTTTGTTTCCTACATTTTTGAGAATTGAGTCCCTTCTCAGTCTCTGGGTGTGCGTGAATAGTTCTCATGAGTTGTAGTTAAGTGAAACCAAGTATAGAAGCTGGCTGAAACTGGACCTTGTATCACGTTGTTCATTGGAATGGATTTTAATGTTTACATGGAGAGGAGAAAAATCATCACATGTAGATAAATGGTCCATTCTTTGGCAGAACAGGAACTGCCACCAAACTTTGTTCATATTTCTAGTCAGGCCAAAGAGCCAGAAATTTAGATATACTACTATACACCATATATATTTCTGTACAGTAATTATCTACTCTTCATATTGTCATTTCTCAAAGGGATACACATATTTTTCAAGCTTTATTGCGTTTTGTGGGCTCAAAACCCGACTTTAGCTGTGTTCACTCACAGAGCAGAAGTTTTCAGTGTGTGAGCTACATAAACAACAGGTAGTAATAAGATGATTTTAGAAACAGCCCCTGAGGTGGTGTTAAATAACTTCACATCACTAGGCGAGTAGACAAACTTTTCCTTTAAAAAGCCAGAGGGTAAATATCTTGGGCTTTGGAGGCCTATGTTTTGTGTAGCTACAATTCAACTCGGCCATTTTAGCAAAAAAACAAACAAAAAAAAACCAGCTGTAGACAATTCAGAAGTGATAGGCGTGGCTCTAAAGAAGCCCTTTATAAATGGAGGCTGAGGTTTCAGGTTCATGTAATTTTGTCATAAAATAATATTTTGTTAATTTTCTTCTGCCATTTAAAACTGTAAAAATCATTCTTAGCTTGCTGTTTGTACAAAAAAGATCACCACGGAAGCTTGCCAATTTCTGCCATTAAGGGAAGCCTTGTTGATTGACTTGAGGGTTTTCTAAAGCCTGTGAACTTCTCTGTTTAGCAGAGTAAGAAATTGTGTTTTAGCTCTTTATCAGACAAAAGTATTTAGTTAGAATTGAAACACACTGTGTTGAATCCCTTAAATTTTATTTTTAAAGCTACCTTATATTCATGTTAAGTGGCTTTTCCATTTAGAACAGTGATTGTTAAAATGGCTTACAGAAAAATGCTCAGGAGAAGAGTCCAGGTGATTCATTGATTAGCAGTTATCACAAGACATGTGTGGAAGGGATAGTACTTGGTAAAATGCTATCTAGGTGTAATTGTCTGTCATTGTTTTCTTCTTCAAAGAAATACCTGGGTTTCTGAAAAGGACAAACACAAACCTTACCATGTTTCCCCACAGCTCACGATGTTTTTAAAAAGCCCCCAACTACACACACAAATCTCCCATTTACCTCCCCATGTCAGAGCCAGCGGAGGTATCAAAGCCAAAGTAAAACAAGGTTAAAACTTGAGGTGACCTTTGAAATACACAGAGCAAGAATAATGGAATTGCCTCCCTGGAATCATCTGTGGGAGAGTCCGACGTTATCTTACAGTTTCTGACCACACCTTTTATGTTAGTGCTTAGCACGTTTTTACTGCAGCATCAGCCACCTGCTTCATCTTTATCCAAAATGGTGACTCTTCCTTTCTTTGTATGAAAACACTCAGTGAACCTTTCCCTCCTTATAGACAGTACCACATTGTCTCAGTACATCAGTCGCAACAGGCTCTAAATTATCTCCCATCTTCTCTTCCTACTGCTTCCTGGAGCTCTCCCCTCATGTTCCACCTCCTCGCCTTCCCTTCTCACTCAGCAGTCAGTAAGATCTTTGGGAAACCAGCCTGTGGCTGCCTTACTTAAACACCTTGGGAGCCTCATCACTGCACTGGGGACTTGAATGTGTGCTTAGTTGCCAAGTGGTGATTCTTCAAGACCGGGGTAACCCACCAGGGTCCTCTGTCCATGGGATTTCCCAGGCAAGAATACTGGAGAAGGTTGCCGTTTCCTCCTTCAGGGGACCTTCCAGACCCAGAAATCGAATTGGGATCTTTTGAGTCTCCTGCATAAGCAGGTGGATGCTTGACCACGGCATTGTCTGGGAAGCACTGGGGACACCCACACCCTAACTCGGTAAGGCTGCCAGCCCCCCAGACTTAGCACAGTCCCATCCCTGCCGTTCGAGGGCCTCAGCTTACACTCCCAACTCGATCCGCCCTGGTCCTTCCTTCAGTGCCTCACCCTTGCCCAATTCTTACCCACCTCTGGGTCTGAAGCTGCGATGCTGCTCCCTCCATCTTGGAGTTCCTCACCCTTGGCAGGGTGAACTTTCAGGCCAGGTGGTTCTCGGTAGTGGCAGGTCGACCTCTGCACTGCAGGATATTTAGCAGGATATTCTGGTCTCTCCCACAGAGATGCCAGCAGCACCACCTCTCCAAAGGTAAAGCCAGCACCAGTGCCTCCAGCTGGTGCACATGCCCTGTCACTTGAGAAGCACAGCACTTCTAGAGTCACTGTCCCCTCCTTCTTAGAGCTCAGTTGACTTCTACAGCCTCCTTGACCCCTGCTTTTAAACATGGTTTCTCTGATGTGAACGTTTTTATCCCATGCTTCACTTTTCCCTATGACTGTTAGTCGTGATTTATAGCCATGAATCTGTGGTGTGTTTATTGGTTTAATCTCTATTCATTCACTAGACTATAAACTTCTTTTGCGGAGTGGGTGGTGTAAAGGGTTTTTTTTTTTAATTATTTTTTATTATTGGAGTACAGTTGCTTTACAGTGTTTTATTTCTGCTGTATGACAAAAATGAATTAACTATATGAATACATAGACCCTCTTTGGGGATTTTCTTCCCATTTAGGACACCACAGGACACAGAATAGAGTTCCTGTGCTATAGAGTGGTGTAATTTTCCACGTCAAATTCCCTCTTCCTTCACTGCTTCCTGGAGCTCTCCCTCATGTTCCACCTCCTCGCCTTCCCTTCTCACTCAGCAGTCAGTAAGATCTTTGGGAAACCAGCCTGTGGCTGCCTTACTTAAACACCTTGGGAGCCTCATCACTGCACTGGGGACTTGAATGTGTGCTTAGTTGCCAAGTGGTGATTCTTCAAGACCGGGTAACCCACCAGGGTCCTCTGTCCATGGGATTTCCCAGGCAAGAATACTGGAGAAGGTTGCCGCTTTCCTCCTTCAGGGACCTTCCAGACCCAGAAATCGAATTGGGATCTTTTGAGTCTCCTGCATAAGCAGGTGGATGCTTGACCACGGCATTGTCTGGGAAGCACTGGGGACACCCACACCCTAACTCGGTAAGGCTGCCAGCCCCCCAGACTTAGCACAGTCCCATCCCTGCCGTCGAGGGCCTCAGCTTACACTCCCAACTCGATCCGCCCTGGTCCTTCCTTCAGTGCCTCACCCTTGCCCAATTCTTACCCACCTCTGGGTCTGAAGCTGCGATGCTGCTCCCTCCATCTTGGAGTTCCTCACCCTTGGCAGGGTGAACTTTCAGGCCAGGTGGTTCTCGGTAGTGGCAGGTCGACCTCTGCACTGCAGGATATTTAGCAGGATATTCTGGTCTCTCCCACAGAGATGCCAGCAGCACCACCTCTCCAAAGGTAAAGCCAGCACCAGTGCCTCCAGCTGGTGCACATGCCCTGTCACTTGAGAAGCACAGCACTTCTAGAGTCACTGTCCCCTCCTTCTTAGAGCTCAGTTGACTTCTACAGCCTCCTTGACCCCTGCTTTTAAACATGGTTTCTCTGATGTGAACGTTTTTATCCCATGCTTCACTTTTCCCTATGACTGTTAGTCGTGATTTATAGCCATGAATCTGTGGTGTGTTTATTGGTTTAATCTCTATTCATTCACTAGACTATAAACTTCTTTTGCGGGAGTGGGTGGTGTAAAGGGTTTTTTTTTTTAATTATTTTTTATTATTGGAGTACAGTTGCTTTACAGTGTTTTATTTCTGCTGTATGACAAAAATGAATTAACTATATGAATACATAGACCCTCTTTTGGGGATTTTCTTCCCATTTAGGACACCACAGGACACAGAATAGAGTTCCTGTGCTATAGAGTGGGTTCTTCGTCTATTTTATACATAGTCTTTATCAATAGTGTGTATGTGTCCATCCCAGTCTCCTGATTCATCTACCTTCCTTTCCCCCTTGGTATCCATATGTTTCTTCTCTACATCCGTGTTTCTACTGCTGCTTTGTAAATAAGATTGTCCATACCAGTTTTTTTACATGCAACATATATGTGTTAAGTACAATATTTGTTTTCTCAGAGCATAAACTTGTTGAAGACATGCTCATTTGTTCACTGCCTTCTTTCCAGCATGTGTCACACTGCCTGGCGTGTTGCTGTGTATCAAGAAACAAATTTCAGATGGACAGGGTCAAAGTTTAGGCTACAAATAAGTCCCTTTATTATTAACAAGAAAATACACCTAACTCCATAGAGGGACATTTCTCCTCCTCCCTCTTTCTCATCGTATCAGCTGATCTGTGTCTAGATCTGGCTAATCTTAATAGGCAGCCTCTGCATGCCATATTTTGAGCTGCATTAAAAGCTCTTCTCTGAAAAAAAAAAAAATAAATAAAAGCCCTTCTTTGTAATATTCCTTTTCCTGGATCTGGTGGGGTTTTGTTATTGTTGTTTGGAGTCTTGTTTATATCTTTGGAGTTACCTCTCAGGTGAAAATATTGCATTTCTTTCTACAAGATAATAGTTTCTGCTCGCCTCCTTATTTTTGTGTCTCTGATGAACCCAGCTCACCATACATTTTATTATCCTAGTGGTTTAACGTGCCCCAACCAGACCATCGTATCTGTCTCTTCATCAGGCTTTGGCCACACTATTCCCTGTGTTCGAATATTCTCGCCTAGAACCTTTTTCAAGAAATAATCCCTCGGGGCTTCCCTGGTGGTCCAGTGGGTAAGGACACCACCTTGCAGTGCAAGGGGCGCCAGTTTGATCCCTGGCCTGGGAAGATCCCACGTGCTGAGGAGCAGCTGGACTGATGTGTGTCCAATTACCGAGCCACTGCGATGGGAGGCCCACAAGGGCCAAAGAACAAAAAGATGGATGAAAAATAGACAAATGAAAGACCAATAGAAGTGACCCGCCCGCCGCCCCTCCCTCCCCACACCACCCTAACCCAAAAAAGAAATAATAATCCCTCAATTCCTAGGATGTATCGAACATCTTTGCTACCCAGTTACCTGGGCCACGATCTTAATGCCATGGTGCTTAATACACTGCACAACACTGCTTGACTCTTAACATTGCTTGGAAATGCATAGTGGGAAGAACAGGAAAGGGCTCCCTTAAATATTTTCTATAGGAATTAATGAAGTACTTTTAAAATGTAAACTCTCTGAAATTGAACATCTATTCTAAGGTAGTTAGAAAAGTTGGACTATGTTTGACTAGGGGTAGTAAAAACAAATATGCATGGTTATTACCAAAAACAGTCCTAAGTACTTAAGAAGATGTTTCAAAACAGATGGAATATGTCAAGTCGTTCTAACCACACTTAAAAGACTTGAGAGTCTCAATGCTCTGGAATACTGTGCTGAGCAGGATTCTGGGGCCTCATTCAAACTTAATAAAAAGAATTAGATACATCAGCAAAACATTATGAACATCAGGCAGGGGTATGTAATGTCCAAACTCCAAAGAGATAAGAAAAAAGTAAAATATGAATCCTAACAAAAATGCTGCCTCTTACCTGATGTTGAAATCAGAGAATCTGGTACTTGAAGAGACCTCTTTAGACATCCCTGAATCTAATCACCTTCCTTTAAGGATGAAGCAGCTAAGGTTTGCAGAATCACTGTGATGAGCAAGCCACACAATCACAAAAATAGAACTAGAACAATGCCCTGCTGATTATCTTTCTAAGAATTCTGCACCATGCTGAGTTCATGGGGCAACATTCCCTTGCCATGGCTTTTAGTTGAAGAGGTTTCTGGATCTAATACTCCTCTGCTCCTGACTAAGAGACACAGACTAGCAACTAGTAATAATGTAGCAATGGTTTGTGTAGTATGAGCTCTGAGCCAAGCTTTGATTAAACACTTTGCTAAGGCAGTATCTTACTCATCCTTCCAAACAGTGCTATAGGATGGAAATTATCATCATCCCCAAGATGCATATGAGAAAATTGAGGCTTGAAAGATTAATTTATGGAAAATGGAAAGACCTGAACTTTGACTCAGTCTGACTCCAAAATCACTGTTCTTTGAGGCCATCTGGAGTTCTTTAGACCTCTTCACAGACATGATATAGCATGGAAACAGAATGAAATTTGCAAAGAAAATTGCTCTGAAAAGATAGGAAGAATACCTGGAAATTTACAAAATCCCATTATTCCCTTGATAGGAAAAGCACATGGAATGTGGGCTACAGTATTTTCTTAAGTCTTTTCAAGATTGGAATGTGAAACTAGAAGTCATAGATGATTTAAGTTAAGATAAAACCAATAAAAAGAGCAGGTACTCCCTGGGAATTTACTACATGCTAGGGACTGGGCTGTCTTACAGATAGAATGACTTGAGTCCCTACAACCCTTGAGCAGGCTGGCACATTCAGGTCGTGCACTGCACCATTCATACAAACAGCGACAGGCACAGTGGCATTGAGTGTAGGGCAGTTTAATGGCTCTGACCTTGAGGTCATTGATATTATCCTACTTGTTTAGAAGGCAGAGTTTCAGTGGCTGGTTCAGGCTTCATGAAACTAGAAAGGGGCTGAGCTGGGATTTGAACCGGGAGCATCCTTCAGAGTCCTCATTCCTCACTGCTCTTGGTGCACCAGTTTGCCTGTAAGCGTCCTCTCACAAAGGCAGAAAAGCAGGCTGATTAAATAAGCATGGCCAGGCTTGCCCGGGTTGTGTGAAATAGGTCTTCAGAGGGAGCACAAAACCAGCCATTAATGACTTGATACTATTAGCAATAGATTGTGGATATCACAATTCAGTCCATGTTTTCAAAGCAAAATAAACAGATTCCATTTGAATATGTATTGATTCTATATTCAGTACCATTATCCTGCTTTTTAGCATAGCATGCACTGGAAAAATAAAATCGCTGTTTAGAAATAATACTTGGTTCAGCATCAGTACACACAGTCTCTACCTTAAAAAAAAAAAAAAGAGTAGGTTTTTAGGTTACTCCAAGGAAAACAATATGTGAATTAATTTCAGTTTCCAAAGAACAGCAGGGATTATTCAGGTAAAATATTTATGTCACTATGATGAAATTGCTTCATTTTATCAGTGTGACCAGTAGCACTTTCTAAACAACAGCTGCTAGAGAAATGTACACAAGAAATGCGGCAGTTCTGTAGAAAATGGAATTTTTGTATTCTAGCTACTCAATTTTTTTTCCCACTTATTACATCCCCCTCACTCTTGCAGGATGTGGGGTTTGTGCACAAGTTGCAAATTCATGGTTAAATGAGTTGCTTTTTTCGACTTGACGAAAGATGTGTAAACATGAAGACCCTGAACTGTTTGAAAGGCGGAACCTTGAACACCAGCGTTATCACGACGATCATATTTTTTTTATATTGGTTTCAAATGACTGCATGAAATTAGCGTTAGGTAGCAGTTACCCATTCTCACTCTATGTAGCTTCTGACGTTTCAGTAAGAAGGCAAAGCAACATGAATTTCTGACATATCACGTCTGAGACCATTGGCCTCAGAACCAGGCTCGCTTTGCTTTGCTCCTTACTAACTTCGTGCTGGGCAAGTCATTGAAGCTCTGGTTTTGTTCCTCCTTTAGAAAGAAAAGCTGAGTCCGTGTTATTGACTGTTGTATGGTTTCACTGAACCAATATACGCATAAAGTATTAGGCACAATGCCTGATTCCTCGTTAGTGGGACTGTAAATTGTTGCTTTTATACTGATAATTACTGTATGGTGATATTCCCTGCTCTGCACTGGAAAAGGATATGCCTGTATCACTATATAAATGTTTTCTTATTTTAATGATAGTTGCTAGCTTTTTATTTGACCTTTCTTTAATTTTATATTATGTTGTAGTAAGCTTGAACTACACTAAAAGTAAATATATTTCTTTCAATGTCATTATCTACCAGTCTCTTTTATAGGGTATTTGCTTTGGCAAGTAGAGATATTTCCTGCTCTAATCAAACCACCAGCCTTATTCAATTTAAGGCATTTTCACAACATTTTGAGTATTGCAACAGTTACGAAAACTCTAAAGTATGTTCTCTGCCTTTGAAGTAATCCGGGGGAGGATTATTGACAGGCAGAAGAAGAATCATCCTGAAATAACAAAGAAAGATTTAATATACATGTAATAACTGAGATGACATGCTTGCTGATTTAAGTGTTTAATGAGCAGATGCCATGCACTCTGCCCACCTGTTCATTCAGGTACACAATGAAATCAAGGACCTCTCAACACCCAGGCATGGATGACCAAATCTCATAAACAAGGTAACAAAGGATAGAGCCACTTGGGGTTCAGCATCATGTCTTTCCTTGAGAACGTTCTCTCTCTCAGGTCCTTCTAGGACATCTCCTGAGTGCCTAAGTCCATGTCTACCTCACCAACATACTTGTTTATATGTTTCAGGGTTGGATATTGTTTCTCTCTGTGGTGCCATGTGCCTCATGGATTTCACTTTGCTTTAATGAAGAAAGGACAAGTTTGCCACAGTGTGAATCTTTTAAATAGTAAATGTTTTTCTGAGAATGGCTCTTCTTCAGAAGTCCTTATCCATGCCCTCTCTCCCTCATCTCTCTGTCCTGTTCTCGCTTTCTCTCTTGCACACCCCCACAAGCACAGGCAGATACACCAGCATTCTTAGACCTCTAGTCTTCCTTCTGGTGGTGTCGTCCGATGCCCCACAATTGCATTGGCTATAATTAGTCCAGACACTTCCAATCCAAAGCCGTGTACAATATATGCTAGGGGACCCCTGTAGTGAGTGGAATGCAACATTAGAAAGAATACAGTAAGTCTTGATTTAACAAGAGAATTGGGTGCAAGTCTTACTTGTTCAGCAAGAGGAATCATCATAGGATTAGTTTATATCATTTAGGGAAAAAAAAAATCTTATTTTTTTTCCAGAAAAGTATAGTGGAAGCCAACAGGTAGTACACTGAATTAACACTAATCCTCAAGCTCATAGTCTAATTGATGGGTTTGTTTTAGGAAAGTCATATTAACAGAGTGGGCCTTTAGGTGTGACATAGCACAGAGTTTTCTCCTATGCCAATAGGGGAGAGCAACAGGAGGTAGGGATTTGTTCCTATCCATGAAAAGCCTGTGTTTTATTGCTGCTGTTGCTGTCTGTACCTGCTCTGCAGCCTCTCTTAAGCCAAAAAAGCAGATTTAAGGAATAGAGAGGGATAAAGAAGGAACCAACTGTTAGGCAGAGCAAGAAGGAATTTCTTGAAGGTACAATAATGACTTCCAGGCAGTTCTGAACTTTGTCCCATCGGAGAACTTTGTGATGGAAACTGGCTGTGGAGCTCTCCTACATGGGATTATTGTGGTTTGAGTCTTTTAGTCCCTCAGTTGAGTATAGTCATGGTGTGGGATTTGGGGAACTGGCTGGAAGGAGTCTGTGTCTCCCACTTACCTTCATGGGAACATCCTCTCAGCCTTATCTGTACTCTGGGTTTCTGTCTTGACAAGTGGTATTTATTTGTCACTACCCACTGTTTCTCTGGGTATAATCTTACCCCCAGGTTTTTGTCACTTTAACACTTTTGGTTTTCTGAGAGCTATAACCTAAGCACACCTCATCCAGTAGGAACCATCCTACTAACTCACTGATTTAATAAAGAGCTCACAGATGGTAAAGAATCTGCCTGCAGTCAGAAGACCCGTGTTCTGTCCCTGGGTCAGGAAGATTCCCCTGGAGTAGGAAATGGCAACCCACTCCAGTATTCTTGCCTGGAGAATTCCGTGGACAGAAGAGCCTGGCAGGCTACTGTCCGTGGGACTGCAAGGAGTTGGACACGACTGAGCAACTAATACTTTTTCCACAATGCAAAACCTAGCAGATGGAGTCCCTTTCTGAATGGAAAAGTAAATAGCTCTGATAAAAAACAATGTTCTGCCCTCACTCCTCACTACAATTAGGAATATAAACTATACTCAAGCAGAAGAGTTAAATGACAGTATTTTGTGCCACATGATTAAGTCTATAAATAACAGTAACATAAAGGGTAAGGCAGGGAAGACCAGAAACTCAAGGAAAAGCAAAACCTTGAATAAAAATTGTAGAAATTTGTGTGAGTTAACTGGTTTTGCTTATTGCCATAGTGTTAAATTGCAAGGATCACTTCTTTTCATTGGAGTAAAGTGTTGGTGCATTATCTCCAGGCTGTAATTCTTGGTGTTGAAATTAATGTGCTGTTTTGGGTTTTTTTCCTAAGATGCCAGGGAGTAGCATCCTGGGTAAGAGCACAGGGCATGTGTCAGTTCAGGTAGAGTGGAATGAAGGTAGATGGAGCTGGGGTATATTGATTCTTTATGTCCGCAGAGCAAGAAGGAATTTCTTGAAGGTACAATAATGACTTCCAGGCAGTTCTGAACTTTGTCCCATCGGAGAACTTTGTGATGGAAACTGGCTGTGGAGCTCTCCTACATGGGATTATTGTGGTTTGAGTCTTTTAGTCCCTCAGTTGAGTATAGTCATGGTGTGGGATTTGGGGAACTGGCTGGAAGGAGTCTGTGTCTCCCACTTACCTTCATGGGAACATCCTCTCAGCCTTATCTGTACTCTGGGTTTCTGTCTTGACAAGTGGTATTTATTTGTCACTACCCACTGTTTCTCTGGGTATAATCTTACCCCCAGGTTTTTGTCACTTTAACACTTTTGGTTTTCTGAGAGCTATAACCTAAGCACACCTCATCCAGTAGGAACCATCCTACTAACTCACTGATTTAATAAAGAGCTCACAGATGGTAAAGAATCTGCCTGCAGTCAGAAGACCCGTGTTCTGTCCCTGGGTCAGGAAGATTCCCCTGGAGTAGGAAATGGCAACCCACTCCAGTATTCTTGCCTGGAGAATTCCGTGGACAGAAGAGCCTGGCAGGCTACTGTCCGTGGGACTGCAAGGAGTTGGACACGACTGAGCAACTAATACTTTTTCCACAATGCAAAACCTAGCAGATGGAGTCCCTTTCTGAATGGAAAAGTAAATAGCTCTGATAAAAAACAATGTTCTGCCCTCACTCCTCACTACAATTAGGAATATAAACTATACTCAAGCAGAAGAGTTAAATGACAGTATTTTGTGCCACATGATTAAGTCTATAAATAACAGTAACATAAAGGGTAAGGCAGGGAAGACCAGAAACTCAAGGAAAAGCAAAACCTTGAATAAAAATTGTAGAAATTTGTGTGAGTTAACTGGTTTTGCTTATTGCCATAGTGTTAAATTGCAAGGATCACTTCTTTTCATTGGAGTAAAGTGTTGGTGCATTATCTCCAGGCTGTAATTCTTGGTGTTGAAATTAATGTGCTGTTTTGGGTTTTTTTCCTAAGATGCCAGGGAGTAGCATCCTGGGTAAGAGCACAGGGCATGTGTCAGTTCAGGTAGAGTGGAATGAAGGTAGATGGAGCTGGGGTATATTGATTCTTTATCTCCAGTCAGTTCTGTGGTGTGTATTATTGATGGTGGAGTTAGAATAGTTTGAAGTTGGTCAGTGTTTCTGTCAAGAAACTATGTGTCCCTTTGAGTTTTGCAAAAACACTTGAGGAAGATGGTCCCTTGCTGTCCTGACAGTCCTGTGCATTTTGTGCATCAGAAGGGGAAAAGTGACCTAAGGCTTGAACTAATTTTTTTTTTTTATTGAAGTATAGTTGATTACAATGTTGTGTTAGTTTCAGGTGAACAGCAAAGTGATTCAGTTGTACATACATATATATATTTTTCAGATTCTTTAACTATTTAAAATGTCAAGTGTAGTTCCCTGTGCTATACAGTAGAACCTTACTTATCTGTTTTATATGTCGTAGTTTATATCTGCTAGTCCCAAACCCCCAATTTATTCCTCTTTCATTTTTTCTTCGGTAACCATAAGTTGGTTTGCTATGTCTGTGGGTCTCCTCCTGTTATGTATATAAGTTCATTTGTGTAATTTTTTTAAAGTCCACATATAAGTGATATAATATGATATTTGTCTTTCTCTGGCTTATTTCATTCAGCCTGTTAATTTCGGGATCCATCTGTTTTGCTGCAAATGGCATTGTTTCATTTTTTATAGTTGAGTAATACTTCACTGTATAAATATCTGCTTTATCCATTTTCTTAAGAGTATCTAAAGGGAAAACTTTGTACTGATACTTTTAGCAAGTATGATTATTATGTCCCTATTACATGTAGACTTCTGCTGAGTTCATATTAGGTGATATTTAATGCCAATACAAAACCAGGTAAGGAAATATGGATATTCCAGTGAAACAGAATAATTAATAAGATCTTGGCTTACTACACTTCTCAAAACTATGGAATAATTAGTTGATAATCTGGGTGGTTGTTCTGGATGGAATTTAAGAATATTTATGATGGTCTTCGGCTCTCTCATTGGCATCCTCCCTACTGTTTGTCTGTTTCTCTAGTGATTTGCTTCTGAATTTGAGGCTTGAAAGAGACTGAATGGCAAGGCTTAATATTTACTAGCCATGGTGGAGAGGGAATGTGTGGATTTTCCTAACACTCAGAATTAATTCATCCAGTTCAAGGTAGTTCACCCTGTGCATTCCGTGCTCTAACACATGATTTAGACACAGAATGCATGGAAGTGTTATTAAAAATACATCAACACTGACAGCATGAATTCTGCATGATAAACTTCTAGAAATTTGGAACCAGTGCCTGTATCTTGCATAAAGTCTTGGGCAGTCGATCTCTTTTTCCATTCGGCTTTCGTGTGCAGTCCAAACCAGACTGAACATGTGTCTGTGCAGCAGAAAACTGTTTTTATTCAGAAACCTCCAAGGTCTGATAGAGGTCTTTAAAGTAGCTCTGATTTAGTAGACACTCCCCATCACTTCTGGAAATCATATTCAGAGCCACATCAAAAGTCAAACTATTAGCTACAGTTGATCATACAAAAGTGAAAAACAGTAAGTGATGCTCCGTTTTCTGGTCCAGCCATTTCTCTGCTCACTAAATATGATCAGGGCTTTCTTGCCATCTTGATGTATTTTAACTCATTGATGTTGAGATACAGCCTAGGCTTGGAAAAGCAAATAGATTTTTATCTAAAGTTCTGATTCCTACTGATTGATAGTGGCTGCCTAAGGTGTTGATTTAAAAAGATTATGATATCATGATACTGGGTTCCATTTTAAAATAAAGTTGCCACAATTGAAGAGTTCTTTCTGCTGCAAAGTGAAAACTGAGGAGGGAAAGGGGGATGAAAGATGCTTTATATAGACATATCTGTATGTATGGATCTATCTAAAATAATAACATATAGACTTTTAAGAGGTCATTGTAAGAGTGAAAGTACACAGTATAGGTGACAAATACTGGCTAATTGTTTATCAGCCTGTTGTCCCTTTCCCTCTTGGATGAACAATGAAAATGTGCTTTCAGGCTTCCTTGAAGATAGATGTGTCCCTATTCCTGAGTTCAGGGAATGGAATATGATTCCGGCTCTCTCATTGGCATCCTCCCTACTGTTTGTCTGTTTCTCTAGTGATTTGCTTCTGAATTTGAGGCTTGAAAGAGACTGAATGGCAAGGCTTAATATTTACTAGCCATGGTGGAGAGGGAATGTGTGGATTTTCCTAACACTCAGAATTAATTCATCCAGTTCAAGGTAGTTCACCCTGTGCATTCCGTGCTCTAACACATGATTTAGACACAGAATGCATGGAAGTGTTATTAAAAATACATCAACACTGACAGCATGAATTCTGCATGATAAACTTCTAGAAATTTGGAACCAGTGCCTGTATCTTGCATAAAGTCTTGGGCAGTCGATCTCTTTTTCCATTCGGCTTTCGTGTGCAGTCCAAACCAGACTGAACATGTGTCTGTGCAGCAGAAAACTGTTTTTATTCAGAAACCTCCAAGGTCTGATAGAGGTCTTTAAAGTAGCTCTGATTTAGTAGACACTCCCCATCACTTCTGGAAATCATATTCAGAGCCACATCAAAAGTCAAACTATTAGCTACAGTTGATCATACAAAAGTGAAAAACAGTAAGTGATGCTCCGTTTTCTGGTCCAGCCATTTCTCTGCTCACTAAATATGATCAGGGCTTTCTTGCCATCTTGATGTATTTTAACTCATTGATGTTGAGATACAGCCTAGGCTTGGAAAAGCAAATAGATTTTTATCTAAAGTTCTGATTCCTACTGATTGATAGTGGCTGCCTAAGGTGTTGATTTAAAAAGATTATGATATCATGATACTGGGTTCCATTTTAAAATAAAGTTGCCACAATTGAAGAGTTCTTTCTGCTGCAAAGTGAAAACTGAGGAGGGAAAGGGGGATGAAAGATGCTTTATATAGACATATCTGTATGTATGGATCTATCTAAAATAATAACATATAGACTTTTAAGAGGTCATTGTAAGAGTGAAAGTACACAGTATAGGTGACAAATACTGGCTAATTGTTTATCAGCCTGTTGTCCCTTTCCCTCTTGGATGAACAATGAAAATGTGCTTTCAGGCTTCCTTGAAGATAGATGTGTCCCTATTCCTGAGTTCAGGGAATGGAATATGTATAAGGAAATGGCATCATTTCCAGACACAGAAAATAAATCCACATAGGATTCTCCACCCTATTTCTCTGTGCTCTGGCAGAAGGAATGGAGAGGACTTGGGTAAGAAAATGTAGAAGGGGCTGTGGACACAAGAAGTGACCCGAGTCCCTGAATGACTGTGTGGAGCAGAGGCCTTCCCTCAGCCCCTCCCACTTATGCCTGCCTACTGACTTTGCCCTGCCATGAACAAAAATACACTTTTACTTTGTGGTACCACATGATCAAGGGGGTTGCCTACATTGACTCATGCTGTATATGTCAAAGCTTTTTAGAAAATGTAAGTGTGTTAGTCGCTCAGTCGTGTTCAACTCTTTGGACTCTCTCCACCTCCCTCCTCCCCCGGTATAGACTGTGGTCTTCCAGGCCCCTCTGTCCATGGGATTCTCCAGTTAAGAATACTGGAACGGGTTGCCATTTCCTTCTCCAGGGCATCTTCCTGACCCAGGGATCAAACTCAGGTTGCCTGCATTGCAGGCAGATTACATGTCAATCATGCTGGAAGTCCACACTAGAAATACAAGAAAGCAAAATATGATTTCCCTTTCCATACACATTATTTTCACACCATTCTTTCTCTTTCATTAAATGGGTGTGTTGAGCACATTTGCCTTCTTCCTAATTGGACTTATGCTTAGAACTCTCTGTTAGCACAGTCCTCCCTGAAGCTGACAGTGTCAACATTAGAGTCCAGGGGCAGCCACCAAAACTACAGGTGAGCTCGGGGAAAATCTCGAGGGGAGGGCACAGTAAGGGGACACATCACCCTGTCTCACCACCCTCACCTGGCACATCCGTCCTTGACTCGGTCACTGTCTGCTTTGTAGCTACTGTCTCTGCCCACATGGGTTCACTGTGTGGCCTCCTCTAATCCCCGAGTTATTTGACCTTTTCCTCTGATTTTCTCCCCAGCAGTTTGCTATTTAGATTTTATAGAATTTATTTTCCCTTTCCTAAGTGTAATTTTGTATCTATCTTATTTGAATTTCATTTCATGTAATCCCTCCAGTGCCACCAGGCCATTTTGGATTCTAAACGTGTTGTCTCATTCCTGACAGCTGGGTATTCATTGTCGAGTACAAATATATACTTAACTGTGATGGCCACGCTCTTATAAATAGAACAGTAAAACTAGAGTGAACGTTAGAAAGATGGGAGCCATCACGAGGTTGGTCCAGTGGATACTTACTTGTCCTTGCAATAAGGCAGCTAGAACAAATGGCAAACTGATTTAACGTGTGTGTGCGCATGTGCTCATGTGCTCTCCTTCTCTCTCTAAGGATATCTTTGTCTCTGTGTATCATTCTTACTCTTCTTTTCCTGCAGACCTGCTTTCCTTACTCCACAGTTCACATAGCAGGATACGGCTGTCAGCACCCCAAAGTTTATTACCTCCCCCTTTTGAGAAACTGGCTTTGATTTTACTCATTTGAAATATTAGAATGAAAGAGTGAGAGAGACTGGGGAGGCAGGAGAGGGAGAGAGACTGCTTTTGGTCCAACTCATTCAAGCATCCACATCTGACCCAAAAAACTCTAGCAAAGAAAGCAAAGTTTTAGAGTCAAAATAAGGCTCTTGAGTCCCAAACCTTGGATAAATTAAGGAGAATTGTTCTGTATTAGATACAACCTGGAAAAGATGTAACTACAGTGATGAATGAAAGTGAATGAAAGAGGAACATACAGGAATAAAGATAAACTGTAATTTAACTTCTTTTGAACCTAAATTCAAAAGATCCTGTGGATGTGTGGATGTATATGTACGTGTACACACTTAGACACATGCACATATAGCGCACTTAGTGACTACATACTGTACCAGACACTGGAGGAGCCCTTGTTCTCAGGTAGCTTTCGGTGGCAAAGGAAAGACAGACATACAAACTAAGAAAAGTTAAACGCCTGTGCACAGTGGTCATGGAGCCCAAGGAACCCTCACTAACCCAGGAGAGGGGAATGACAGAAAGTCTTCCCAGAGGAGTAGAGGCCTGAGATGACTCTGAGAGGCAGAAGAGAAAGGACGGGTGAGCAGCCATTCAATGTGGATGGATAACATTGATGGAGACAGGATCATGAGAAATAGTTTGCTGTATTCCGGGAAGGGTGCCTAGATGTGTTAAAACCTAGAGGAGAGCAGTAGGGAGGGAGCAAAGGACTGCCTCTAAAGACCCTGATGGCCAGGTTCATTCATTTAGGCGTTACTCTCAGGACATTGGGAAACTATGGGAAGATTTTAAGCAGAGGAGTGACACCATCACACTTGTGTTTTAGGACTTAAGGTTGCCTGTACACACTGCTGTGTTTAAAGTGGATAACCAGCAAAGACCCTACCGTATAACACAACACGGGGAACTCTGCTCAATGTAATGTGGTGGCCCGGATGGGAGTGAGGTTTGGGAAATGATGGATACGTGTATTTTTATAGCTGAGTTCTTTTGCTGTTTCACCTGCCACTATCACAACATTATTAATTGGTTATACTCCAATACAAAATAAAAAGTTAAAAAAACTGTTTTCTGTTGATCACTTGGCAGCTAAGTGGAAAATGGACAAGAGAGGAAGAAAATTAGGATACAGAAAGATGAGTTAAGTAACTGTTGCAGTCATCTAGGGGAAAGGTGGAGATCTAAGCTGAAGTAGGGTAACAACAATATTCATGAATTCAACAAATAGCTATTAACATTTCTTATGTGCCCTGTGCTGTGTTAGATATCACCCATGGGCCATCTTATTCAAATCTTATTCAGTTTCCAAAAATGACCTAGGTTGTCAGGTACTGTCACTGCTGGTGAGAAAACTGAAGATGAGAGAGATTACCTGGCCCAAAGTCTCATAGCCATTAAGTGGAAGAGACAATATTTAAATCCAGGGCACCCTGACCACCTTTTACCTTTCTAGATAACTCAGTCTTGTCCAACTGTTTATGGCCCCATAGGCTGTAGCCCACTAAGTTCCTCCGTCCATGGGATTCCCAAGGCAAGAATACTGGAGGGGGTTGCCATTTCCTTCTCCAGGGAATCTTCTCAGCTCAGAGATTGAATTCAGGTCTCTTGCACTGCAGGCAGATTCTTTACCGTCTGGACCACCAGGGAAGCCACTTTGACAACAGACTTAAGTAAGTAACCACCATCCCAATGATAATAAAGGGATTATCCAGAATAAGTGATTGACCAGGTTCAGAGAATAAAGGAGAAGAATATACCCAGGGTAACTACCATGGTTTGAGCCTTAATCCTAGGATAGTGGATGTGGAAGGACTGAATTTTGTTCATTTGGGGGTCTTTTTGTTTGATTTGTTTTATGTTGTCATTTTAATTTTTTAAAAAAAGTTTAGTATTATAGTTGATTTATAATATGGCAATTTCAGGTATACAACAAAGTGAATCAGTTATATTTTCACATATATATGTATATATATCTCCAGTCTTTTTTTAGTTCTTTTTCCTATACAGGCCATTACAGGGTTTAAGTAGAGTTCCCTAGTATATGCAATAGGTCCTTATTAGTTATCTATTTTGTATATAGCAATGTGTATATGTCAATCCAACCTCCCAATGTATCCAGTCCTAACCACTGAACTGCCAGAGAGTTCCCTGTTCATTTTTGAAAAGGGCTTTGACATTCATTCCAATTGAAACGTGTCACCTGGAAATCAGCCACTAGCCAAGATCACTCTCTCCAGTGCCTTGGTCCTTCCATGTTCTACAGCTTGTCAGACTCTCTAGCCCTCCTGGGCCCCTGTCTGTTTTATACTTCCTGCAGTCCTTTGTCCTCTGAATTCTCCACCATACTCACCACCAGTCACTTTCTTGGATCAGACCAACTGTCCCTTTCCCCGTGCCACCTCTTGGAAAGTCATACAGTGACTGTATCTCTGCAAGATACAGCTGTCTGAGTGGTCTTATTTCCCCTTCTCATCTCTTTCTCCCATCAGCCTCTTCATCCTCTTCTACACCGAGCCCTCTCCTTAGACCCTAGCCAGACACCTGCTATTTACAGGGTGATACGACTTTGCCACTGACTTAGGAATCAAGGTGACGCAAGTTGAGGTCACTCAGCTAAGCCTGCCCCAACCTCCACCTTCTGTGCTGAGTCATTCTCCTGTGTCCACTCTTATTTCAGAAAAGAATACTGGAGGGTTGCCATTTCCTTCTCAGGGAATCTTCTCAGCTCAGAGATTGAATTCAGGTCTCTTGCACTGCAGGCAGATTCTTTACCGTCTGGACCACCAGGGAAGCCACTTTGACAACAGACTTAAGTAAGTAACCACCATCCCAATGATAATAAAGGGATTATCCAGAATAAGTGATTGACCAGGTTCAGAGAATAAAGGAGAAGAATATACCCAGGGTAACTACCATGGTTTGAGCCTTAATCCTAGGATAGTGGATGTGGAAGGACTGAATTTTGTTCATTTGGGGGTCTTTTTGTTTGATTTGTTTTATGTTGTCATTTTAATTTTTTAAAAAAAGTTTAGTATTATAGTTGATTTATAATATGGCAATTTCAGGTATACAACAAAGTGAATCAGTTATATTTTCACATATATATGTATATATATCTCCAGTCTTTTTTTAGTTCTTTTTCCTATACAGGCCATTACAGGGTTTAAGTAGAGTTCCCTAGTATATGCAATAGGTCCTTATTAGTTATCTATTTTGTATATAGCAATGTGTATATGTCAATCCAACCTCCCAATGTATCCAGTCCTAACCACTGAACTGCCAGAGAGTTCCCTGTTCATTTTTGAAAAGGGCTTTGACATTCATTCCAATTGAAACGTGTCACCTGGAAATCAGCCACTAGCCAAGATCACTCTCTCCAGTGCCTTGGTCCTTCCATGTTCTACAGCTTGTCAGACTCTCTAGCCCTCCTGGGCCCCTGTCTGTTTTATACTTCCTGCAGTCCTTTGTCCTCTGAATTCTCCACCATACTCACCACCAGTCACTTTCTTGGATCAGACCAACTGTCCCTTTCCCCGTGCCACCTCTTGGAAAGTCATACAGTGACTGTATCTCTGCAAGATACAGCTGTCTGAGTGGTCTTATTTCCCCTTCTCATCTCTTTCTCCCATCAGCCTCTTCATCCTCTTCTACACCGAGCCCCTCTCCTTAGACCCTAGCCAGACACCTGCTATTTACAGGGTGATACGACTTTGCCACTGACTTAGGAATCAAGGTGACGCAAGTTGAGGTCACTCAGCTAAGCCTGCCCCAACCTCCACCTTCTGTGCTGAGTCATTCTCCTGTGTCCACTCTTATTTCAGAAAAAGATGTGGTTTTTCTTCTTGCCACCCCCTGAAACTTGATCATTTATGGGTAAACTATTTTTAATACATTGTTTAAAATATATGTACCAAGCAAACTCAGGTAAAGTTGTTTATTCTCTCTATTGAAAACTAGTATTGCCATTCTAAGCAGAACTTTCATCATCCCACATTGGACTATCAGGAGGGCCCAACTTTCTTCATCCTTACCTAGATCAGGATGAAGTAGGTTCAGCTCCAATCAACTAGATTTTAATTAGCTCCCAAATGATGTTTCACTTCCATTTCTAAGCCGCAGCCGCTGAATAACTAGATAAAAAATAAGTCTAACAAGAAAGGCAAAAATCATTAATATCTCAAAAACAAGGTGTTTTACGTATTAGCAAATCTTAAGATGCCACCAACTGGGAGAAATTTTTAAGGAATGTAGGGGAAAGTAAATGCATATATGTGAATTTAATCTGGTAATAGTGGTAAAGAGCCCCCTACCAATGCCAGGAGACACAAGAGATGTGGATTCGATCTCTGGGTCAGGAAGATCCCCTGGAGGAGGTTATGGCAACTCATGCCAGTATTCTTGCCTGGAGAATCCCATGGACAGAGGAGCCTGGCGGGCTATAGAGGTGCAAAGAATTGGACATGATTGAAGCATTTTAGCACACATGCATGCAATCCTAATGTCAGAAATGTGAATGTGCAAATGTGAAGGAAAGTTGGGTCTTATAATTAAAACAATACAGTAAGTTTTATTCCTAGAATTATGCTTCTTTTTGTGTAGTACTTGTAGCTAAGTATAATTTGGTCAGTCAGAAAATTCCTAGGCTACTGTGCCCTCTGTTAAAAATTTTCCTTTATGTTTTGTTTTACAGGGAAGTAGTATCTGAGACCCACGATAGCCATTTCTCTCTTAGGTTAGGAATTGGTTTTTGATGCTGTTGCTCAATAATCTTCTTCAAAAACCTAAACATACCTCCAGTAAAGATTGAAGCACCATAAGGAAAGAAAAAACTATAACTTCAGAGGCTTTTTTGAATATGAAATAAAACATGGGTCTAGAATGAGCAAATTGCAGCACATTTTTCATTGTAATACTGCAGTAGGAGTTTAGTGGAGAAAACAATTTATTTTCTCTAAAATGACAGAATATTTCTCAGCAAACACCAATATGTGTTCGCATGTGCATGTTTCCCTTATTAAATGATAACATCACTCCCTGCTGGAAGCATTTGATTGCACAAATTAAGCCTAAAACTGAGCTTGGTCAAAAGTATTGGTGTCTCTGTAGGCTCACAGTTAGTGGTGCTATATGGATGTATATACTTCTGTGCACATGTATGTGTATGTTTATATATTTTAAGAGCAATTTGAAAAGGATACAGTGTTTGTAGTGTTCAGTGAGTGTTGTGTTTGGTGACTATTTATCATAATGCATTGTATTGCCTGAGCCTCTGCCATGGTTTCTCTCTTCCTATGGAGATTTCGGGTTTTTCTCTCTTCTGAAATATAATGCTGGTGAGAGGTGCCAAATTGCCAGCCTCGAAGTCAGGAAGCTACTTGTTACTACCATCCTGTAGAACTCATTTGGATTTCTGTGCCAAAGCTCCTGAGAGAGCTCTAGTTTCAGCTTCTTATTTAATTTGGCTGGTACTCCCTTCCTGGTGAATCATTCCACTGCTTTGTGCATAGGGTACGGATCTTATGGACATACTGGTTAGATGTGTACACACAAACACAGGCACACACACATGCAACTCCCACGCAAATGCACACATAAATGTACACATGAATATCATGTACCCCTGTGCACATGCATGTGTATTTGCCCATAAACACAGCACGTTCCTATATATGCACACCCACATACACACAAGTGTGTTTAGGTAGTAAGCATGCACACACATGTATGTGTGTGAACACACGTGCACACAGATCTGATGCTCTTTTCATCTTACCTCTCCCATCTAAACCTTTATGTTCCCCTTTTTAAAACAATTTATTTCGTATTGAGGTATAGTTGACTTATTACTATGTGTGTTCCAGGTGTTTAGCAAATAGATTCAATTATATCTATACATATATTTATCCTTTTTCACATTCTTTTCCCACATAGGTTATCATAGGATGTTGCATAGAGCTCCCTGGGCTCTGCAGTAGGTCCTTGTTCATTTTTTATATATAGTAGTATGTATGTGTTAGTCCCAAACTCCAAATTTATCCCTCCCCACCACATTTCCCCTTTATAACCATAAGTTTGTTTTCAAAGTCCATGAGCTTGTTTCTGTTTTATAAATAAGTTCATTTATAATCTTTTTTAGACTGCACGTATAAGTGGTTTCACTCGATGTTTTTCTTACTCTGACTTATATTACTAAGTTGATCATCTCTAGGTCCTTCCATGTTTTTACAAATGACATTAGATTTTAATGATGGAGTAATATTCCATTTTACATACCACATCTTCTTAATCCATTCCTACATCATGGACATTCAGATTGCTTCCATGTCTTGTCTCTTATAAATAGTGCTACAGGGAACATTGGAGTGCATGTATCTTTTTGAGTTATGTTTCTCCCCCCAATAGTGTAGGAAGCTTCCCTTTTCTCCATACCCTCTTTAATATTTATTGTTTGTGAGCTGTTTGATTATGGCCATTTTGACCTATATGATGTGATACTTTTCCCTTCAACATTTCTAATACTGAGACTCTTTTGAGGTTACTGATAACCCACTGTTATGAATATGATTATTTCTATAGTTGAATCCTGGATTTATTTTTTTATGAGATCACTCAACAGTCCTATGCACCAGATATGGAAGTTTCCATAACCCACCTGAGCAGAACAAACAGATCATTGAGACCTAACCCTAAAGAAGTGATGGTCACCTTGGCCTTGCCTTCTGACATGGTCTGTCTGTATTGTACTGAGTTAGGGACATGGAACAGAGAGTTTCCCACAACCTCCTTCCCTGGAACCTGGGGGTCAACACACATAAATGTTTCTAGGTGTTTTCTATCATTTTCACTCATTACTATTTTTTCCCCCTTTTTTAAATTTTTTTGCAGAGTTTAGTTGTTCACTGCCACACATCAACCTGGATCAGCCATAGGTATACACATGTCCCCTCCCTGTTGAACTTCCCTCCCATCTCTCTCCCCATCCCACCCCTCTAGGTTGTTACAGAGCCCCTGTTTGAGTTCTCTTAGTCTTACAGCAAAATCTGATTATTTATCTATTTTGCATATGGTAATATAAGTTTGCATGTTACTCTTTCTGTACATCTCACTCATTCCCGCATTACTTCTTTGGGGATTGATTTTTATGTCCCAGCACCTTCCTGGTGCTCCAGGGTTTTTTTGTGTTGGGTTGAGGAGAGAAGCCTTTAAAGTTGTTGGGAAAGAAGTGGCAGGGCTTGTGGGTGGCTTCATCACACCCTGTAGATCTTTTCTCTGCTCTTTCCCTCTTGTTTTGTTTCATGCATGTATCTCTGGCTCCCACCTCTGCTAAGTCACTGTGAAAAAGATTAGGAAAAAAAGAGAGAGGAGGGATTGTGTCTTTCGGTTGAGCAACCTGAGTTCATTGACTCTTACCTTTCTTGTGCATAGACCTGAGTCTCGCGGGCCTCTGAGCTCAGGCCTCTGTGATCTGTCAGCTTTCAGCCAAAAAACCCCTGCCAAAAAGACTCCTGAACAAGTGAGAAGAACTAGATTTTCTAACAAAAGTGGAAAAACAAAACAAACTGATTAGGAGAATTGACTAGCTGGAGGAAGCATCTACCAGCTCAAATCCCATGAGATTCTTACCTCATTCTTCTTTTTAAAATTTTTAAGTGAAAGATAATTATAATATTATATTTCTTTGTGTTATATATCAACATGGATCAGCCAGAAGCATACATATGTCCCCTCCCTCTTCAGCCTGTCTCCCACCTTCCACTCATCTAGGTCGTCACAGAGCCCCCATTTTAGTTCCCTGGATCATACAGAAAATTCCCACTGGCTCTCTAGTTTACATAGGGTAGATACATGTTTCTATGTTCCTCTCTCCATCTGTCCCACCCTCTCCTTCTTACCACCACTCCCCATGTCTGTAAGCCTGTTCTCTATGTCTTGTGTCTCCATTGCTGCCCTGCAGATAGGTCTGTCTTTCTAGATTCCATACCTATGCATTCATATACAGTATTTGTTTTTCTATTCTGACTTCATTCTGTGTAATAGGTTCCAAGTTCACCTACCTCATTAGCACTGATTCAAAGGTCTTGTTTATAGATGAGTGATATTCCATTGTATATACATACCATGCCTTCTTAATCCATTCATCTGTCAATGAACCCATGAGATTCTTGAAATATTTTTCCAGTCTTTTTAAATTTTTTTAATTCATTTATTTTTGGTGTGCTGAATCTTCCTTGCTATGTATGGGCTTTCTCTAGTGGCAGCAGATGGGAGCTACTCTCAGTTCTGATGCATGGGCTTCTCATTTTGATGGTTTCTCTTGCTGTCAAGCACAGGCTTCTCGTAGTTGTGGTGGTAGTTCTAGTAGTCTAGTCTAGTAGTCTAGAAGTCTATGTGAGCAGGCTTCAGTAGTTGTGGCTCATGGGCTCAGTAGTTGTGGTGCACAAGCTTAATTGTCCCAAGGCATGTAGGATCTTCTCAGACCAAAAATTGAACCTATGTCCTTTGCATTGGCAGGTGAACTCTTAACTACTCAGTATTTTCCCAGTCTTTAGCCTACCATCCTTAATCCAGACACAGCCCCCAAGTTCATGTCACTGGGACTCTCCTAACAGCCCTACACTGTCATTTTCCCCCAGAGTTGGTGAACATAGCAAGGTGGGAATTCCAGTGTTAGCTCACATAGTTCTGACATTTATAATGACCTAAACACTTTGACCCTTGTTCATGATTTCTAAGCAGCATACACCTACTAAAACAATGCATGCCTACTTCATATTACTCTGAGTGTTAGACTCTAAGGATGCCAGGGGAACAGGACATAACCTCTGACCTCAACCGTCTGGAAGGAAGAGACAGGACAGTTCCTATCAGAGAGAATCCATAAGACATAATACATGGACACGTGATGGTGAAGCTGCAGAAAGGATACCAGGAGGGAAGGAGACTGTCTTGGCAGAGTGGGCCCAAGAAGACACATTTTACACTAAATCTTACGGAAAAAAGAGGGTTAATCCAATTAATCGCCCCTTTATGTGTCTTCTCATGTCTTGTGTCTCCATTGCTGCCCTGCAGATAGGTCTGTCTTTCTAGATTCCATACCTATGCATTCATATACAGTATTTGTTTTTCTATTCTGACTTCATTCTGTGTAATAGGTTCCAAGTTCACCTACCTCATTAGCACTGATTCAAAGGTCTTGTTTATAGATGAGTGATATTCCATTGTATATACATACCATGCCTTCTTAATCCATTCATCTGTCAATGAACCCATGAGATTCTTGAAATATTTTTCCAGTCTTTTTAAATTTTTTTAATTCATTTATTTTTGGTGTGCTGAATCTTCCTTGCTATGTATGGGCTTTCTCTAGTGGCAGCAGATGGGAGCTACTCTCAGTTCTGATGCATGGGCTTCTCATTTTGATGGTTTCTCTTGCTGTCAAGCACAGGCTTCTCGTAGTTGTGGTGGTAGTTCTAGTAGTCTAGTCTAGTAGTCTAGAAGTCTATGTGAGCAGGCTTCAGTAGTTGTGGCTCATGGGCTCAGTAGTTGTGGTGCACAAGCTTAATTGTCCCAAGGCATGTAGGATCTTCTCAGACCAAAAATTGAACCTATGTCCTTTGCATTGGCAGGTGAACTCTTAACTACTCAGTATTTTCCCAGTCTTTAGCCTACCATCCTTAATCCAGACACAGCCCCCAAGTTCATGTCACTGGGACTCTCCTAACAGCCCTACACTGTCATTTTCCCCCAGAGTTGGTGAACATAGCAAGGTGGGAATTCCAGTGTTAGCTCACATAGTTCTGACATTTATAATGACCTAAACACTTTGACCCTTGTTCATGATTTCTAAGCAGCATACACCTACTAAAACAATGCATGCCTACTTCATATTACTCTGAGTGTTAGACTCTAAGGATGCCAGGGGAACAGGACATAACCTCTGACCTCAACCGTCTGGAAGGAAGAGACAGGACAGTTCCTATCAGAGAGAATCCATAAGACATAATACATGGACACGTGATGGTGAAGCTGCAGAAAGGATACCAGGAGGGAAGGAGACTGTCTTGGCAGAGTGGGCCCAAGAAGACACATTTTACACTAAATCTTACGGAAAAAAGAGGGTTAATCCAATTAATTTAGCTGAGATGAAAGGTCCGTATGGAGGTATATATATTAGTGACCACCTGTTTCTTTGGGGATTTTTCAAGATATCTGCTTTTGAGGGGGGGTAGTGTGTGCTGCTTACAGAGGTCCAGATGGAAGGGGGACTAGAGAGGCCATTTCGTCCAGCATGAGCCATTGAATGGTTTAAAACAGTAGAATGCTAGTGGGATGCTGCAGTGTAACACAGGCAGCTCAACTTGGTGCTCTGTGACGATCTAAACAGGTGGGATGGAAGGGGCAGAGGAGAGGGAGGCTCGAGAGGAAGGGGCTGTGTGTATACATACAGCTGATTCATTTTACTGTACAGCAGAAACTAACATGGTACTGTAAAGCAATTATAATCCAATTAGAAGATAAATTTTAAAAAGCAGTAGAATTAAAGTATCATTTTTATTGCTTTGAATTGTAAGATTTTTTGACTTTATGAAGAAAAAAATATTTTCAGCAGAATTGTCCCAAGATGGATGTCTTTTATTCAGAAGATATTTCCTAGGTGTGATAAACTTAAGGTAATTTAATTTCTCAATTTCATACATTTCCATGGAAATTTCTACATTGCCATATAGACCCCACTCATCCAGAGTGAATGACAGGGTCAGATCTTCTTTGGAATCAGAGTGACAAAGAAAAAAATTCCATGTCGTGTAGGAAAAAAACACCAGTGGTGAATTCAAGGCTTCCCCGGTGGTTCTCAGTTCACATGACCTGCTGAATACAAAATAACATTCCTGCCACATTCTTGTATTTGTCTGGGATGCAGGAGGGATCCACTTCAATTCAGTGAATCCATTATTTTCGAATGCCTCTCTCCTTGGGCAACTTATGAATCTTCTAATTCCTCTAAAGTAACTGTACATGTTTCACATGGCCCTTCTAAGAAGAGGGACAGTGGAGATCAAACCATTAGGTACACTTTAATTGCTACCATCACAAGCAAAAGAGGCAAAGCTTGGTGGGGAGGTCTAATCGTCTTCACCATGGCTCACGCCCACCGCAGCTGGCATGGTGTACTTGGAGCCCAAGGCTCTCCAAGGTCACAGAGGAATAGTCATCCCACATCAGCACGGGGACCTGGAGGGGTCCTGTGTTGTAGAAACAGTGGCTGCTGTCAAGAAGGCTTGAAGACAAGTCACCTGAGAGTTGATGACTGGTTAGCTGCACCGTGAAGGGTCCCGAGGATCTCTTTAGCATTCATGCCTCCACCAGCAATCTGCTAGTCTGTCAACTTCAGCTTTCATCTCCTCGAACGTCACCCATCGCCCCTTGTTGTGTCATGTCTGTGAAATGTGCGTCAACCCCGTGCTTTCATCTGAGAGCTGATGACCAAAATTCAAGTGTTTGTCGGCAGTGGGTTAATGTCAGCTGGAATGAACAGCAGTTTCACCCGTGGGCTTTTATTGTTAATATTTACATAACTTCCAGATTGTGGCCTTTGGGTAGGGAGACCAATGGAATGTGTAATGAGCCAAGGTTGGGAAGCTCACAAAGTCACTTCTTGCTTTTTTTTTTTTTAAAGTGTGTTTTATTTATGCTTTTAATAAATGAAATGAATTGAATGGCTTCCAGTAAAACTGACAAAATTAAAATATAAGGCTTGGCTTTATGCAAGTCTGAGCCATCCAAACAGATACTCAGCAGTAGAATTTGGGAGCTGGGTAAACGTGACTTTGTGAAGGGAGTCATTTCTGTGCCTAGAATACAGAAATCTAAAGGAAAAGAAATCAATTTTAAGTCTTTTTTTGTTACCTTTATTTTCAAATTGGTAAGATTTATATACAGCCATCTTTACTCAGCCTTTGTACGTTTCTAGCATGATCAAGACCACACGAACCTGCTTTCTTCAGCCTGACTTTCAGCTCAGTGTTTTGAGTACTCCATCCTTGGCTGTAAAGTGACCTCTTCTAAAGTTTTAAAATCTCAAACCAAGATGGCCTAGAAATAGATTGAACATATTCTCCAATATTCTGAAATAACCCAAGAGTTGTGTTTGAGTTATTTCATTGACACACACTCCATGCTCTGAATTCTTTGCTTCCTTGAATGCTTATTAATTCTCGCTACATTTTGCTGGGGTGGGGAGGTCTAATCGTCTTCACCATGGCTCACGCCCACCGCAGCTGGCATGGTGTACTTGGAGCCCAAGGCTCTCAAGGTCACAGAGGAATAGTCATCCCACATCAGCACGGGACCTGGAGGGTCCTGTGTTGTAGAAACAGTGGCTGCTGTCAAGAAGGCTTGAAGACAAGTCACCTGAGAGTTGATGACTGGTTAGCTGCACCGTGAAGGGTCCCGAGGATCTCTTTAGCATTCATGCCTCCACCAGCAATCTGCTAGTCTGTCAACTTCAGCTTTCATCTCCTCGAACGTCACCCATCGCCTTGTTGTGTCATGTCTGTGAAATGTCGTAAACCCCCGTGCTTTCATCTGAGAGCTGATGACCAAAATTCAAGTGTTTGTCGGCAGTGGGTTAATGTCAGCTGGAATGAACAGCAGTTTCACCCGTGGGCTTTTATTGTTAATATTTACATAACTTCCAGATTGTGGCCTTTGGGTAGGGAGACCAATGGAATGTGTAATGAGCCAAGGTTGGGAAGCTCACAAAGTCACTTCTTGCTTTTTTTTTTTTTAAAGTGTGTTTTATTTATGCTTTTAATAAATGAAATGAATTGAATGGCTTCCAGTAAAACTGACAAAATTAAAATATAAGGCTTGGCTTTATGCAAGTCTGAGCCATCCAAACAGATACTCAGCAGTAGAATTTGGGAGCTGGGTAAACGTGACTTTGTGAAGGGAGTCATTTCTGTGCCTAGAATACAGAAATCTAAAGGAAAAGAAATCAATTTTAAGTCTTTTTTTGTTACCTTTATTTTCAAATTGGTAAGATTTATATACAGCCATCTTTACTCAGCCTTTGTACGTTTCTAGCATGATCAAGACCACACGAACCTGCTTTCTTCAGCCTGACTTTCAGCTCAGTGTTTTGAGTACTCCATCCTTGGCTGTAAAGTGACCTCTTCTAAAGTTTTAAAATCTCAAACCAAGATGGCCTAGAAATAGATTGAACATATTCTCCAATATTCTGAAATAACCCAAGAGTTGTGTTTGAGTTATTTCATTGACACACACTCCATGCTCTGAATTCTTTGCTTCCTTGAATGCTTATTAATTCTCGCTACAATGTTAGAGGTTTTATGCCATCCATCTCTTTTAAGACTTTACTGGTGCTTAAAATATAAAGATATTTTCCTTCTTCTTAGGGAAGCAGTATTTTCCCTTTCTGGTTGAAAAGGCTTATAGCAAAAGAGAAGAGTGTGATGGTGGGAATCGGCTGTCATTGGCAATCAATGCTACGTCACTGATAGACATGCCCTTGGGGTCACTTCTGAGCCTCAGTTTCTAAATCTGCAAAATGGAGATTAAAATAAACAAAACCCCAAACTGCTGTGGGACAGAAGCTGTATCAATTTGCTCATAGTGAAAGTTAGTCTCTCAGTTGTGTCTGACTCTTTGCAACCCCATGGACTGTAGGCTGCCAGGCTTCTCTGTCCATGGAATTCTCCACGTAAGAATACTGGGGTGTAGAGCCCTTGTCTTCTCCAGGGGATCTTCCAGACCCAGGAATCAAAGGACTCTACTGTCTGAGCTACTAGGGAAGCCCTCAGAGATAGCCCCCAAAGTGGACTTTTGGGAAAAGCAGACTACACTTTTGCTTTGAAGACCAGTGTTCTTTGAGTTGGAATTGCAGTGAGCTGTTCTACATTTATCAAACACCCTGAATTTTGAAATTTTTAGCCCTGCTTTTGAAATTTTTTGCAAGGGAGTTTTAATTTTAAATAGGTGGTCTCAAAAGATTTTACTGTTGTGAAATTCTGAATATCTATCATGAAATACAAATTAGATTTCAGATGTACTGTGATAGTTATTTCCTGAATCCAAGGGACAACAGCTTCCTTCTACATAATGTGGGAAATTTTTCAACTCTCTTTTATCCTTTACTCAGCCTTTGTACGTTTCTAGCATGATCAAGACCACACGAACCTGCTTTCTTCAGCCTGACTTTCAGCTCAGTGTTTTGAGTACTCCATCCTTGGCTGTAAAGTGACCTCTTCTAAAGTTTTAAAATCTCAAACCAAGATGGCCTAGAAATAGATTGAACATATTCTCCAATATTCTGAAATAACCCAAGAGTTGTGTTTGAGTTATTTCATTGACACACACTCCATGCTCTGAATTCTTTGCTTCCTTGAATGCTTATTAATTCTCGCTACAATGTTAGAGGTTTTATGCCATCCATCTCTTTTAAGACTTTACTGGTGCTTAAAATATAAAGATATTTTCCTTCTTCTTAGGGAAGCAGTATTTTCCCTTTCTGGTTGAAAAGGCTTATAGCAAAAGAGAAGAGTGTGATGGTGGGAATCGGCTGTCATTGGCAATCAATGCTACGTCACTGATAGACATGCCCTTGGGGTCACTTCTGAGCCTCAGTTTCTAAATCTGCAAAATGGAGATTAAAATAAACAAAACCCCAAACTGCTGTGGGACAGAAGCTGTATCAATTTGCTCATAGTGAAAGTTAGTCTCTCAGTTGTGTCTGACTCTTTGCAACCCCATGGACTGTAGGCTGCCAGGCTTCTCTGTCCATGGAATTCTCCACGTAAGAATACTGGGGTGTAGAGCCCTTGTCTTCTCCAGGGGATCTTCCAGACCCAGGAATCAAAGGACTCTACTGTCTGAGCTACTAGGGAAGCCCTCAGAGATAGCCCCCAAAGTGGACTTTTGGGAAAAGCAGACTACACTTTTGCTTTGAAGACCAGTGTTCTTTGAGTTGGAATTGCAGTGAGCTGTTCTACATTTATCAAACACCCTGAATTTTGAAATTTTTAGCCCTGCTTTTGAAATTTTTTGCAAGGGAGTTTTAATTTTAAATAGGTGGTCTCAAAAGATTTTACTGTTGTGAAATTCTGAATATCTATCATGAAATACAAATTAGATTTCAGATGTACTGTGATAGTTATTTCCTGAATCCAAGGGACAACAGCTTCCTTCTACATAATGTGGGAAATTTTTCAACTCTCTTTGCAGAGTTATGCACAGGAAACCCATGATCCAGTTTGTTCTAGTGTAACTATATATTTTTTATATGGCCTCATAATTGCCTCTATCCTTGTCTCTGTTGCTGTGGAACTGATGCAGCTCTGAGGACCTCACTTAAAGCTCTGTTGTGTGAAGGCAGTAGTACCAGGCTTATTGTCTGACAAATTGAGTCCTGTTCCTGGACCTCTCACAAAGAGCTGGTGACTGGGGCCAGTCACAGCTTCTTTGTGGCTCAGTGCCTACATCTCTAAAACTGGGTAATCACCCCTTGTCCTTTGTGCCTTGCCAGAGACAATGTATGTTAAAGAACTTTGAAAAACCTCCTGGGATGAACAAATTCCGGATGACCTCTTGGTAGTGTGGAAGAGTGCAGAGCCTGTGTAACCCTCTGGGAGTAAAAGAAACCAAAGTCAAATTGAAATTCAAGGACAGGTTGAGTGGGGTTTGATATTGGAATTATTTTATCCATTGTGTGGTTGAAAGAGTCAAGGTTTTGAGGTCATACCATAGATCAAGATTCACACAAATTGAGAGGAACCAGTTTCCAAGCACTGCAAGGTGGCTTCCAGTCAAGAAAACGCTAGTTTGAATCAATGATTTAGCTTTATATTTTGTTCTGCTTCAAAATGTCTCAATTTTGAGACCTTTGGCATTTCATTTCACCTGAGCTTCAGTTTCCTCATCTGCCCAAAGACAATATTCACAGCAGTTTTTCAGCTTTTCTGTGTGTGTAAATGAAAATAAGCCCTCAGAGATAGCCCCAAAGTGGACTTTTGGGAAAAGCAGACTACACTTTTGCTTTGAAGACCAGTGTTCTTTGAGTTGGAATTGCAGTGAGCTGTTCTACATTTATCAAACACCCTGAATTTTGAAATTTTTAGCCCTGCTTTTGAAATTTTTTGCAAGGGAGTTTTAATTTTAAATAGGTGGTCTCAAAAGATTTTACTGTTGTGAAATTCTGAATATCTATCATGAAATACAAATTAGATTTCAGATGTACTGTGATAGTTATTTCCTGAATCCAAGGGACAACAGCTTCCTTCTACATAATGTGGGAAATTTTTCAACTCTCTTTGCAGAGTTATGCACAGGAAACCCATGATCCAGTTTGTTCTAGTGTAACTATATATTTTTTATATGGCCTCATAATTGCCTCTATCCTTGTCTCTGTTGCTGTGGAACTGATGCAGCTCTGAGGACCTCACTTAAAGCTCTGTTGTGTGAAGGCAGTAGTACCAGGCTTATTGTCTGACAAATTGAGTCCTGTTCCTGGACCTCTCACAAAAGAGCTGGTGACTGGGGCCAGTCACAGCTTCTTTGTGGCTCAGTGCCTACATCTCTAAAACTGGGTAATCACCCCTTGTCCTTTGTGCCTTGCCAGAGACAATGTATGTTAAAGAACTTTGAAAAACCTCCTGGGATGAACAAATTCCGGATGACCTCTTGGTAGTGTGGAAGAGTGCAGAGCCTGTGTAACCCTCTGGGAGTAAAAGAAACCAAAGTCAAATTGAAATTCAAGGACAGGTTGAGTGGGGTTTGATATTGGAATTATTTTATCCATTGTGTGGTTGAAAGAGTCAAGGTTTTGAGGTCATACCATAGATCAAGATTCACACAAATTGAGAGGAACCAGTTTCCAAGCACTGCAAGGTGGCTTCCAGTCAAGAAAACGCTAGTTTGAATCAATGATTTAGCTTTATATTTTGTTCTGCTTCAAAATGTCTCAATTTTGAGACCTTTGGCATTTCATTTCACCTGAGCTTCAGTTTCCTCATCTGCCCAAAGACAATATTCACAGCAGTTTTTCAGCTTTTCTGTGTGTGTATGAACTAGAGACGTGTAAACATATGTACACCACCAGGCACAACCCCGGAGATGGACATGCCCCAAAGAAATATTGATGACTGTTTCTAGTTTGCACACCTTTCAAGTGTACAACTATAAGCCAGTTGTTGAACTCAGCCCATGTGTTAGAGATGCTTTTTTAAGTATGCAGGTCTGTATAAATAAAAGATGAATCGAATTCTACCGAGAAAACCAAAGATGGGTTGGGAATGTAATTAGAACAGACAAAAGAAATTATTTGTCAGAGAAGAGATCTCATTCCTAGCAAAATACGCATCACCTTTCAAGGTAGATTGTAGACTGGAAACACTTTTTGAAATGGATTGGTCTACACGCTTGTGAAGGTCGCTCTGGACCAAGTTTTTGTCTTGAGTCAATACCCTTGGTCTCAATGACTTATGCCAAAGGACTTGATAGAGAAGACAGTGCTTTGGTGACCAGTATTGAGCTTTTGTGTGTGCTCAGTCACTCAGTCATGTCCGACTCTTTGCAACCCCCTGGTCTGTAGTCCACCAGGCTTTTAGGGCAACACCAAGATGTAAGGAAATTCCTAAGGATTTGAGCTCAAAGGGTCCTGAAGAGCAGGAGGAGTCTTTGAGCAGCTTACATTGGTTTTCTATAGAGGAGGAATGTGTTTCTGAGGGGGTGAAAGGTAAAATGAATGTCTGATGAACTGAAAATGAGAGCAGAATGACAGGCAGCAAGCAGCCTAAACCCTGGATGATGGCTCGGCATAGGGCTAATGGCAAGAAGGAAGGAAAATCTAACTAAGCAGAGGATGTACAATGAAATACACAAAAGGTCAGCTTCACAGGGATTGAGCAGACACCTTAGAACAGTAATTCACAACAGGGGTTATTTTGCTCTCCAGAGAGTTTTGCTGTTGTCTACATGCATTTTTGTTTCACACAACTTGTGTGGGGGGATGTTGCTGCCTACATCTCATTAATAGAATCCAGAGATGCTGCCTCACGCCCCACAGTGCACAAAACAGCCCGCACCCCAACAAAAAATTATCCAGCCCAAGATGTCCAGATTGCCCAGGTTGAGAAGTCCTGCTCTAGAAAGGCATTTTCTAAACTCCATTCCACTAGCATGCCACAGGGTAATGACCCTTTTCAGGATGGGGGTGAGAAGATGTGTTTTGGAAAGGGAGATTCCATGTTCCCATAAATTTGGGAAGTTCTGTGACCCCAAAATGTAAATAGTTTTCTTTACTACAGAATGTTTCTGCATATTTAATTAAAAAGGAAAGCATTGCTAACACCAATTTTCCTAGAAATAACTTTATAAGTTCTACAAAACATAGTATGGGAAACATTAAGATAGCATCTTACGTTAATTACTCTACATTATCTGCTTGAGATAAAAAAGGTGGAAAGTTGACCTTCAGTTGTTGAAGTACACATACACACAACCAAATATGAAACCTAGCCATACATTTGAACAGAAACGTGGAGGCACAAAAGATTGTCTCCTGACAGGGAATACATCATCTTGATGGCTTGGGCAGTGGTAATCCATAGTTCCTTCATACCATCTCGAATGGTTAAGAATGACAAAAGTCTAACGTCTTGTCTGTGTGCCAAGATGCTGTATTAGCCATTTCCCTGATAGGCACTCAGTATGTTTGTTGAACTGAATTTATTGTTGGTACATAAGTGTTTCTCCCCACCCCTGTTATAAGTGAGTAGTTACAGCAGATACTCAGATCTGATTGCTTTGTTTGTAAAAGGAATTCCATTCCCTTGCATTTTTTCACTCTGAAATATTGCATTTATTTATTTCAGTGCATCTTCTTAGAAGATGTATTCAGGAGAGAGCCCGAATAATGTATACTTCCTCGTTGAGTCTGAGGACATAATTTATATGGAGGCGTTGGGCTGACAGCAGAGCTTTTGAGGGAAATAGAAGCCCAGAGGAAGAAGAGGGGAATTGATGATCGTTTACATGTAACATGGAAGCTTTAAGTTCCCTTAGTTGCATAAATATAATATGTGTCACTGCAAAGAACCTTGAAGGAGCTTTGCGGGAGAGGAAGTTGGGTGTGTGCTGTGCTGTAATAAAATCTTCAGTAATCTGTTACAAATGGTAGTTTATTAGGAAATAGGCATGTGTATTTAGCATAATAAATCTCTGCCTTCTAGTAGCCCAATTACTTAATTTTCTAGGAGAAAACATATCTCATCTCTCCTTTGATCCTACTTACTATAGTATTAAGGGATTAAAAGCCTTGGGACCTTTTGTCCTTCAATCATTCATTAGCTTGATGTTATACCTAATCCCCATTTCCATTTGCAGAGAAGTCAGTTAATATAATCAGCTATCATCATTTCGCAGGTTTAAAAAAAAAAGAAGGTAACGTCATTTGAAAAGAATGTGGAAATTTTTTTCAGTGGTTTGAGTGGTTTAATTTTTTTATCTAATTCCATTTAAAAACTTAGGAATTCATTTTCCTATCGCTACTGCAGCAGAATACCATAAAGATGATTTAAAACACTACATATTTGTTATCTGATGGTTCTGTGGGTCAGAAGTCTGACATGAGTTTCACTGGGATAAAACCAGGGTGGTATTTCTTTCTGGAATTTCCAAGGGAGACTCTGGTCTGTCTCTTCCATTTCCTAGCCTCTAGAGGCTGCCCACACTCCTTGGTTCATGGCCCCTTCCTCCATCTGCAAAGATGACCAACACTGTCTCTCTCTGATCATGCTCATTGGCATATTTCGCACTCACCACAGCCAGGAAATTTTCTCCTTTTATAGGGATTCACAGATTGGGTTTCTCAGGTAGTTCAGTGGTTGTTGTTGTTTGTTTGTTTATTTAAAAAAAAAAACACCTGCAATCCAGGAATGCAGAAGATACGAGTCAAATCCCTGGGTTAGGAAGATACCCTGGAGAAGGAAATGGCAACCCACTTCAGTATTCTTGCCTTGTTGATTCTATGGGCAGAGGAACCTGATGAGCTATAGTCCATGGAATCACAAAGAGTCAGACATGACTGCATAACTAACACACACTAACATGGATTAGATATAACTCACCTGGCTATCCCATGATCATCCCCCATTTTGAGGTCCTTAATCTCATCCGCAAACTCCCTTTTTCCATGTAGGGTAACATATTCACAAATTCTAGGGATTAAGATGTGAACAACTGTGGGAATTCATTTTTCTACCTAGCATGCCTCGTTTCCAGTATGATTTGAGAGAAATTCCAAAAGATTCTCAAAATCAGAAAAGCACATTTCAAAGTGTCTTTTAAAAAAAAAGTGGAGCCCTTAATTCTTCAACTTTGAAATGAGATTAACCTGGATATGGAATCATCAGCTCCATTTCTTCCCCATCCATGCTCTAGAAAATAAAAGTCCTGAAGGTGCTGAGAGATGGTGTTAGTGGTAAAAAAAACAAAAACAAACAAAAAAACCCTCCTGCCAATGCAGGAGATGTAAAATATGTGGGTTCAAACCCTCGGTCAGAAAGATCCCCTGGAGAATAAAATGGAAACCCACTCCAGTATTCTTGCCTGAAGAATCCCATGAACAGACGAGCCTGAAGACTACAGTCTATAGGGTCACAAAGGGCCAAACATGAGTGAAGTGCGTGAGAACATGCGCACACAGGATTTGTCCCAGGGCACGCAATGCATAGTAGATGTGGGTGGAACATCTCCCCTGTCAACTTCTGGCTGGGAACACCCACGTGTCACCTCCTAGCCTGCATGTCTGACTCAGTGAAGCTCAGCTGTGTCACTTCTGGCTTCCCTCCGGCACCGATTCCTACACGCAGACAATTACTGGTGTCAGCAAGCATGTGGCTACGGCTGGCTGCATGATTAGCTGTTAATATTTGGTAAAAGGAGTCATTTGAACCCCATCAGTGTACCCATCAGAGATAAACTGCTCTTTGAGCGAATGAAACCAGGCTTTCTAACATGAAGGAGGCTGTGGCCAGAATAAAGTATTACTCATTTTCCATGAAAGCTATGGGAAAATAAAGGATCCTTGTTCACTCATTGGTCCTTGTTAAAAGGAAGAGAAGGGGTTCATCTGGAAGCATTGAAAAACGCCTCAACTTTTTGTTCAAGTTCTTAGAAATGTTGGTACGTTTACCTTAGCTGTTTCTCCTATATTTCAGAAAATAGATGTCTCCAATATGACAAGGCGTGGAGAGATGAGGCAATTCGTTGGGAGGGAGAGTGTGATGAGGCAGTCAGCTCCAAAACTCTCTTTGGAACCAGAATGATAGTATTAGATTTCTTTATCCCTGAAGGACTTTAACACTGTAATCACCACATCTGTCATTTAAATACACATGAGGTTGTCTGTTCAGTAATTATAACTATATTGGCACACTTTTTAAAACTTAAGGCATTTTTTTTTTTAGTCAATGCCTGGAAACCACACTGTTATGTCCCACAGTTGACTGACGCCAACTCAGCAAAGAAAAGCATTAGAAGGTGAGCTGTTGCCAAAGGCACATGGTTCCTGTTCTAAAACGATCCGTGTATCTGCGGTTTTCCTTCTGTTGAACAGGAGATTCACATGTCCTGGCTGATTTGCCCACTGTTTCCCTTGATCCCTGTTCTGTGGTCATGTCAGGCTTCTTCCTGTTTCAGGAAAGGGGCTCTCCCGCTGGGTTAAAATAATCCCACTCCAGTATTCTTGCCTGAAGAATCCAAAAACTCCTAGGCAAGGGCCAAACATGAGTGAAGTGCGTGAGAACATGCGCACACAGGATTTGTCCCAGGGCACGCAATGCATAGTAGATGTGGGTGGAACATCTCCCCTGTCAACTTCTGGCTGGGAACACCCACGTGTCACCTCCTAGCCTGCATGTCTGACTCAGTGAAGCTCAGCTGTGTCACTTCTGGCTTCCCTCCGGCACCGATTCCTACACGCAGACAATTACTGGTGTCAGCAAGCATGTGGCTACGGCTGGCTGCATGATTAGCTGTTAATATTTGGTAAAAGGAGTCATTTGAACCCCATCAGTGTACCCATCAGAGATAAACTGCTCTTTGAGCGAATGAAACCAGGCTTTCTAACATGAAGGAGGCTGTGGCCAGAATAAAGTATTACTCATTTTCCATGAAAGCTATGGGAAAATAAAGGATCCTTGTTCACTCATTGGTCCTTGTTAAAAGGAAGAGAAGGGGTTCATCTGGAAGCATTGAAAAACGCCTCAACTTTTTGTTCAAGTTCTTAGAAATGTTGGTACGTTTACCTTAGCTGTTTCTCCTATATTTCAGAAAATAGATGTCTCCAATATGACAAGGCGTGGAGAGATGAGGCAATTCGTTGGGAGGGAGAGTGTGATGAGGCAGTCAGCTCCAAAACTCTCTTTGGAACCAGAATGATAGTATTAGATTTCTTTATCCCTGAAGGACTTTAACACTGTAATCACCACATCTGTCATTTAAATACACATGAGGTTGTCTGTTCAGTAATTATAACTATATTGGCACACTTTTTAAAACTTAAGGCATTTTTTTTTTTAGTCAATGCCTGGAAACCACACTGTTATGTCCCACAGTTGACTGACGCCAACTCAGCAAAGAAAAGCATTAGAAGGTGAGCTGTTGCCAAAGGCACATGGTTCCTGTTCTAAAACGATCCGTGTATCTGCGGTTTTCCTTCTGTTGAACAGGAGATTCACATGTCCTGGCTGATTTGCCCACTGTTTCCCTTGATCCCTGTTCTGTGGTCATGTCAGGCTTCTTCCTGTTTCAGGAAAGGGTGACGTTCTCCCAGCTGGAGATCTTTGTACCTGTTGTTCCTTCTGCGGGCACCGCTGCTCTTCCTTCCACGCCTCTCAGGGGTACCTGTCTTCTCAGCACAGCCGCCAGAGGGCGCGTGCGACCTAGTCGGATCTGTCTGCTCTGCTCCTAGCCTTCCAACAGCCTCTCATTTCACTGGGGTCTTCAGAGCGACCTCGGGAGCCCTCCACAATCCAGCCTCAGTTACCCCTTTAGCACCTTCTTGTGCCCGCTTTACCTCATTCTCACACGGAGATCTCTCCATGTCGCTCAAGTGTCCTGTATTTCCCACCTCTAGACTGCAATCTTTGCTGACTCGCACTCAGTGGTCATCCCTAGTTGCGTGCACGGCTTCTCCCCTCCTTTCCCTCATTACCACTATACTTTCAGGTTCAAAAACAAGCATTTGGTAGGTTCTCAGTAAGTGCTGAATGCATGAATGAACAAAAGCCAGCGTCGCTTGTTCATAGAGCCTCCTGATAGTCCTATTTATAGTCATCCCTGTATTCTGCAATGAATCGTCCTTTTTATTTCATAGAACTTACCTGGCACAGTTGCTGGCTTTCTATCTCTTCTATGAAGAAGTTGGCCCCTAAGAGTGGGGACCATGACTAACTGCTTCATGGCCGTGTCCCCAGCACTTAACTGCGATACTGCCACATAATTGGGACTGGATAAATATTTGATGAATGCGTAAATCTGAAAGAAAACAAGCCTTCATTGATGAAAATTATATCTACACCCCACTAGGCAGGAACTGGAATATAATGTAAAAGGTGGTGTCCAGACAGACTGTAAATTTCAGTGTTCACACTCACGGAGGCATAAATACACCGATTCTACTGCCTTTTCAGCTCTGTGCCATTGATCAGAAGTGAGTTCCATGAATACTTCGTAATTTACCCAGGATAATGGTCGCAGTGAAACCAGAACTCAGTTTCTTTGTTTTTGTCTGTATTTCTTTTACACATCTCACTGCATCTCATGTCAGTGAATATTATACAAATAACACTCTTAATGTAGCACACCTGGTAGGCTCCAGTGTGACATGCCTTCCTCTTCATCAAGTTTGTCAGTGGCTTTGGAAAGACACTGTAAGGGCAGAATACTGTTAGAAGTTTTCCTTTTACTTGCTGTGTGACTTCAGGCAAGTTTCTTAACCTCTCTGAAACTCCTCATTATAAAATGAGATTTTCAGAAAATCTACCTTGTAAGGTTTACATATGTTTGTTTGTTTGTTTTACTGAGCACCTATTGTGCTCCAGGCATCAGTTAGGTGCTAGGGAAAGAGTGATATACTAGACAAGTAAGACGCCTGTCTTCCTGTAGCTCTCAATCTGTTGGCAGTAGAGGGGGTGATAGTAAAGTAGGGAGGAGATAAATACTTTAGTAAGGTATTTTCAAAAATACATAATAAACCCAGGGTGATGAAATAGAGAGAGATGTGGGGAAAGGACACTACCTAAGGTAGGGCTTTCAGAGAAGACTTCTCTTTGGGCTGAGGATAAAATGCTGAGAAGAATCCAATGCCAGGTTTCAGTGAGATGATGTTTGACGGAGGATAGCAGTTGGTTGAGTCGCCGTGATTTCTGGGGAGGGAGAATCCAATGAGCGATCCTTTTTATTTCATAGAACTTACCTGGCACAGTTGCTGGCTTTCTATCTCTTCTATGAAGAAGTTGGCCCTAAGAGTGGGGACCATGACTAACTGCTTCATGGCCGTGTCCCCAGCACTTAACTGCGATACTGCCACATAATTGGGACTGGATAAATATTTGATGAATGCGTAAATCTGAAAGAAAACAAGCCTTCATTGATGAAAATTATATCTACACCCCACTAGGCAGGAACTGGAATATAATGTAAAAGGTGGTGTCCAGACAGACTGTAAATTTCAGTGTTCACACTCACGGAGGCATAAATACACCGATTCTACTGCCTTTTCAGCTCTGTGCCATTGATCAGAAGTGAGTTCCATGAATACTTCGTAATTTACCCAGGATAATGGTCGCAGTGAAACCAGAACTCAGTTTCTTTGTTTTTGTCTGTATTTCTTTTACACATCTCACTGCATCTCATGTCAGTGAATATTATACAAATAACACTCTTAATGTAGCACACCTGGTAGGCTCCAGTGTGACATGCCTTCCTCTTCATCAAGTTTGTCAGTGGCTTTGGAAAGACACTGTAAGGGCAGAATACTGTTAGAAGTTTTCCTTTTACTTGCTGTGTGACTTCAGGCAAGTTTCTTAACCTCTCTGAAACTCCTCATTATAAAATGAGATTTTCAGAAAATCTACCTTGTAAGGTTTACATATGTTTGTTTGTTTGTTTTACTGAGCACCTATTGTGCTCCAGGCATCAGTTAGGTGCTAGGGAAAGAGTGATATACTAGACAAGTAAGACGCCTGTCTTCCTGTAGCTCTCAATCTGTTGGCAGTAGAGGGGGTGATAGTAAAGTAGGGAGGAGATAAATACTTTAGTAAGGTATTTTCAAAAATACATAATAAACCCAGGGTGATGAAATAGAGAGAGATGTGGGGAAAGGACACTACCTAAGGTAGGGCTTTCAGAGAAGACTTCTCTTTGGGCTGAGGATAAAATGCTGAGAAGAATCCAATGCCAGGTTTCAGTGAGATGATGTTTGACGGGAGGATAGCAGTTGGTTCGGAGTCGCCGTGATGGCTGGGGGCTGCGTGGCGCAGGGACCAGAGCGATGGCTGTCCTGGCTGAAGCAGTAGAGAATGTGGCACTACATCTCTGGGCTCTGGGATGTCAGCAGGGGTGGCGCCTAGAGGAAGCCCCTTGGCAGAGCGTTCCTGGAAGAATCCTCTCACTCCTGCTGCTGGCACCCAGTCATTGTCTGATAAATGGGAATTTTCTCCTTCCTTTTCAAAGGTAAATTTTCCAAGTAGAAAGACTGTGTTCTCCCGGAAAATAAAGGACATAAACAAAGGTATATTCAAGTAGTTTGTGTGTGTGCTAAAGTGCATTTATTATCAATCATGATTTTAATTAGAAATTAAATCAATCAGAAAATATATCCTTATTAAAATCTGTTAACTTTTTAAAAAATGTTGTTGATTCATGTACTTTTGGCTGCATTGGGTCTTCCTTTCTGTGTGCGGGCTTTCTCTAGCTCTGATGAAAGGAGGCTACTGTCCACTTCACGTGCTCAGGCTTCTCACTGCTGTGACTTCGCTGGTTGTAGACCGTGGGCTTAGAGAGGGTGGGCTCAGCAGTGGTGGCGCATGGGCTCAGTGTCCCTGCAGCATGGGAATCTTCCCAGACCCGAGCTTGAACCCGTGTCCCCTGCCTTCGCAGGCAGATTCTTAACCACTGGACCACCAGGGAACTGCAAAAACCTGTTAACTTTTTAATCCAAAATGGGCTCAAGCCTTTTCCCCTTAAATTAAGGCAAGCATGGCACCTATAATATGGTACAAAATGAGTCATGCTCTTTTAAAAAATATTTTGATTTGAATATCTTTAAGAAAAACCTGCAGTGAGAAAATCCCTGGTATAGGTATTTCCTGGTAGCCTATGTGAACAAGAAAAGGATCTGAAGGTCGTCTTTGGAAATCTTTAAATAGTAAGTGTTTTCATTAATCTGGTGTGTTTGTTTGTTCTCCCAACAAATACTTAATGCTGGTGACTGTGCTATGCTGCATTCTAAATGCTTATTAATTAGGCCTAAGTTGTGTGAATTTTGTGGGCTAAATACCTCTAATGTACGTATAATTGTTTCATCTCCACAAATACAAGATCAGACTCTACCCTTCCTGCCTGCATTTCTGCAGCAGCTTCCTAATGAGGTCTTCTCAAATGCAAATAGGCCCCTCTCCTCCCAGCGGCTTTCACGTCTTTCTTTGGCTTCTGAGTGGTCTATGGGCTTCTTTCCTTTTTGCCCCTTACTTATTGTTCTCAGTATGTCCCCTGATGCTTCTACCATCACCTTAAGTTCTTCCCTTTGCTCAGAGGATCCTTCCTCTCTTTTTCTCCTGCAGTTACCTCTGCCTAAAACGCCCTTCCTCCACCTAACTTCTTCCCCTCTGCTTTCATTGTTATTCAGTTGTCAAGCCGTGTCCAGCTCTTTGCAACCCCATGGACTACAGCATGCCAGGCCTCTTTGTCCCTCGGGGTCACTCAGGGCACTAGATCCCACGTACCCAAACTAAAAGATCTCACACGCCACAACGAAGATCCTGTATGCCGCAACTGAAACCCAGCACAGCCAGATAAATGCATAAAAATAAATATTACAAAAAATCTCTCCCAGAGTTTGCTCAAGTTCATGTTCCTTCAATTGGTAATGCCTCTGCTTTTACTAAACTGATTTCTACTCATCCTTTAAGTCCCATCTTAAGTGATCTCCCAAGGACTACATTCCTGTCCATCCTGTCTCTGTGTCTAGCTGGGTGTACTCTCAGGTCTGCATGCTCAGTGCATCCACTCTCAGGCTGGTCCAATTCCTTGAGACCCTGTGGATTGAAACCCACCAGCCTCCTTCGTCCATGATGTTAGAGTGGTAGGCTATTAAAGGGTTAACACTGCAGCCGGAGATTCCCCAGCACTAAATAATCATAAGAAAGGGCCAAGTTCTTAGGGTCAACACCGAGACCAGACTCCCGGCACCAAATCAGGGGGTCAGTTGCTTACCTGCTGGCGCCTGAGAGTCTCCCTAGACCTGCAATAAGGAGATAGCCTTGGCCATAAAAATTCCTCACAAAGTGTCAAGAACTTCACACCCCCCCGCCTGCAGCCACCTGAAGGATAGTGGGCTCATCACTGGACTTCCCGCCAAGCTTAAACAAAGAACTCGTTTCTGCGCCTGCCCTGAGGGATCCCCCTCCCCTTTTCTCCTGCTCCCCTCCTCCCTAATAAAACCTCGTCCCATCTCCGGGGCGCGATTTCCCTGGCCCATCTCTCGGACCTGTGGATCTCGCCCGGGTACTCTTCCCAAATAAACTTCTTCCCTAACAGCTTGCAGCCCGCCGTGTCTTTACGATTCTTACACATGAGTTCCCCAAGCAAGAAGATTGGAGTCACTTGCAATTTCCTCCAGCAGGGAATCTTTCTCACCCAGGGATTGAACCCATGTCTCTTGCATTGGTAGGCAGATTCTTCTTCACCATGGAGCCATTTTCGAAACCAGGCTCAAGTTCTCTGTGCTCCCTCGTCATTGCTGCCTGTCCAGCCCCTCCTACTAGTCCGTTATCTGATGGGGGCAGGCATTAAGACTAAGAGGTTCTTTAAATCCCCAATCCTGGACACGCCACATGGCATCCAGTAACTACTCAGGAAGCATTGCTTGAATTTAAAAGGTGCCTTTAAATCAAATGCCTCTGAAAAAAGTAAGATTCATAGATAAACTCCTACTTGAAGTCTAGTTCGTGATCTACTGTCTAAAAATCCAATTCGATCATACCAGTATTCGTACATAAAAATAGCAGAACTTCTTGCTTCCTCTCTTTTTTCTTCCTTTTATAAAGTAGAACCATTTGCAGACTCTGACTGTCTATGTCAGGAGCCTGCCTTTCATTCGGGTGCTTGCTAATGACCACGGATGCCTCTCACAGTCCTAAACTCCCCTAGCTTTCCAGTTTGTCCTGTAGAATTGATTGCTTTGAATTTCTATTGTTAGTAATTAATTGAAAGAATAAGTCTTCATGAGAGGTTAATAAATATGTTTTATTGAAGAAAATCCCAACAGTGCAGAAGCAGAACTTGTGTGTTTTAAATTTTAAATGGTTACTGAAATGAAGCCTCTGAGTCTACCCAAAGTAAAGCTTGCTGAATCAGTAATGACTCCATTAATTTCTGACATGGCTTTTGCAGATCTTGTTAGGGCTCCCACTAGCATCTGCTGAATCCCACCTAAATCAAAGATTACTTCATAGATCTGCAATTTATCAACTCAGGTGGACAGTGCAGAGGCTCTCAGCTCTTTTTATTTAAGTCTCAGGTGCACAGCATGATAATTGGATATCAAGATACACTACTGATGGACATCACTTCATGTCTAGTTGCCATCTATGATCATCACAAAGTTGACCACCCCTGCACCCATTTCGCACACACCCCAGCTCCCTTCCCCTCTGGTAATCAGTAGTTTGAGCTCTGTATCAATGTGTTTTTTTTTTTTTTCCTTAGGTTTTTAAGATTCCACATATAAGTAAAACCATACAATAGTTATTTTTGTGTCCCTGGCATTTCATTTAGCCTATTAACCTCAAGGTCCATCCCTGTTGTCACGAATGACAGAATTTCATTTTTTATGGCTGACTAGTGTTCCACTGGGTATATATACCACATCTTCTTCATACATATACATGTATAGCCCTCCTACTAGTCCGTTATCTGATGGGGGCAGGCATTAAGACTAAGAGGTTCTTTAAATCCCCAATCCTGGACACGCCACATGGCATCCAGTAACTACTCAGGAAGCATTGCTTGAATTTAAAAGGTGCCTTTAAATCAAATGCCTCTGAAAAAAGTAAGATTCATAGATAAACTCCTACTTGAAGTCTAGTTCGTGATCTACTGTCTAAAAATCCAATTCGATCATACCAGTATTCGTACATAAAAATAGCAGAACTTCTTGCTTCCTCTCTTTTTTCTTCCTTTTATAAAGTAGAACCATTTGCAGACTCTGACTGTCTATGTCAGGAGCCTGCCTTTCATTCGGGTGCTTGCTAATGACCACGGATGCCTCTCACAGTCCTAAACTCCCCTAGCTTTCCAGTTTGTCCTGTAGAATTGATTGCTTTGAATTTCTATTGTTAGTAATTAATTGAAAGAATAAGTCTTCATGAGAGGTTAATAAATATGTTTTATTGAAGAAAATCCCAACAGTGCAGAAGCAGAACTTGTGTGTTTTAAATTTTAAATGGTTACTGAAATGAAGCCTCTGAGTCTACCCAAAGTAAAGCTTGCTGAATCAGTAATGACTCCATTAATTTCTGACATGGCTTTTGCAGATCTTGTTAGGGCTCCCACTAGCATCTGCTGAATCCCACCTAAATCAAAGATTACTTCATAGATCTGCAATTTATCAACTCAGGTGGACAGTGCAGAGGCTCTCAGCTCTTTTTATTTAAGTCTCAGGTGCACAGCATGATAATTGGATATCAAGATACACTACTGATGGACATCACTTCATGTCTAGTTGCCATCTATGATCATCACAAAGTTGACCACCCCTGCACCCATTTCGCACACACCCCAGCTCCCTTCCCCTCTGGTAATCAGTAGTTTGAGCTCTGTATCAATGTGTTTTTTTTTTTTTTCCTTAGGTTTTTAAGATTCCACATATAAGTAAAACCATACAATAGTTATTTTTGTGTCCCTGGCATTTCATTTAGCCTATTAACCTCAAGGTCCATCCCTGTTGTCACGAATGACAGAATTTCATTTTTTATGGCTGACTAGTGTTCCACTGGGTATATATACCACATCTTCTTCATACATTCATCCACTGATAGATACAAGTTGTATCCATGTATTGGCTGTTGTAGTTACTGGTGCAGTGAACATAGGGGTTCATGTATTTTTCTAATTAGTGTTTTTGTGTTCTTTGGATGCATACCAAAAGGTGGTACAGCTGGGTCATATGGTGGCGCTACTGGTAAAGAACCCACCTGTCTATGCAGGAAATGTAAGAGATGTGGGTTCGACCCCTGAGTTGGGAAGATCTGATGGAGAAGGGCATGGCAACCACCACTCCAGTATTCTTGCCTAGAGAATTCCACGGACAGAGGAGCCTGGCAGGCTACAGTTCATAGTGTCACACAGAGTTGGACGTGACTCAGGCAACTTATGGTTGGATGCATGGTAGTTCTTAATTTTTAAAGGAAACTCCATATTGTTGTTTATAGTGGCTGTACCATTTTCTGGTCCCATCACAGTGTACAAGAGCTTCCTGTCTCCACGTCCTCTTCCACATTTGTTAGTCCTTGCCTTTTTCGTAATAGCTATTCTAACAAGTATAAAATGATACTACGTTGTGGTTTTGCTTTGCCTTTGCTTGGTTTAGTGACATTGTTCATCTTTTCATGTGCCTGTTGGTCCCCTGTGTGTTGTCTTTGGAGAAGTGTACACACAGATCCTCTGCCCATCAAGTTGTTTCTTTTTTGTCGTTGTTTGTTGTGTGAATTCTTAATATGCTTTGGATGTCAACCCCTTATGGAGATGGGATTTAAAAATATATTCTGCCTCTAAGTAGGCTGCCTCTCTGTTTTGATGATGGTTTTCTTCAGTGTGCAGAAGCTTTTCAGTGTGATATAATCCTATGTGTTAATGTTTGGTTTTGTTTCCCTTGCCTTTACTTAGATCAACAAGATCACTGCTAAAACTGAAGTTAGTGAGGTTTCTACCTATGTTTTGTTGTAGGAATTTTAGGATTTCAGTCATGTTTTAGCCATTTTTGAGTTAATGTTTATATGATATAAGGTAGTTGTCTGGTTTCATACTTTTGCGTGCTGTTGATCAGTTTTTCCAGCACCATTTATTGAAGAGACTATCCTTTGTCCATGGTATATTGTTTGAACTCTACTTATACGTTGTTTATAAATGTGTGGATTTATTTCTGGGTTCTCAGTTCTGTTGCATTGACCAGCGTGTCTGTTTCTGTGCCAATACTCCACTGTTTCAGTCCATTTCGCTGTGTAGTGTAGTTTGCAGCCAGGCAAGGAGGATGATATCTCCAGCTTTGGTCTTCTTTCTCAAGATTGTTTTGTCTGTCCAGGGTGTTCTGTGGTTCCATACCAGTTTCAGAATTATTTGTTCTAGTTCTGTGAATATGCCATTAGGATTTTGATAAGTCTTGCTTTGAATCTGTAGGTTGCTTTGGGTACTCTGGATATTTTAACAGTATTACTTATTCCCATCCATTCGTAAGGAACATTTTCCTATATTTGTCTTCTCCTGTTTCATTCATCAGTATCTTTATTCTTTTCATTATATAGTTTTCACCTCCTTGGTTACATTTATTCCTAGATATTTTATTCTTTTTGATGCAATTGTAAATGGAATTGTTTTCTTTTGGGGGGTAGGGGCGGGTTGGGGAGGGAGGGAGGCGGGCAGGCCACTTCTATTGGTCTTTCATTTATCTATTTTCATCCATCTTTGTTCTTTGACCCATGTGGGCCTCCCATCACAGTGGCCTCTGTTGTCCCAGAGCACCAGCTCTGGGCATATGCACTCCACAGCACCGACTCGGTAATTGGACACATGGGTCCAGCCGCTCCACGGCACGTGGGATCTTCCCAGGCCAGGGATGAAACCAGTACCCCTTGCACTGCAAGGCGGTGTCCTTACCCACTGGACCACCAGGGAAGTGCCAGGAATTGTTTTCTTAATTTCTCTTTCTGATTGTTCTTAGTGTATGGAAACACCAAATATTTCTGTATCATTATTTTTGTGACCTTATTGAATTTGTTTATTAGTTCATTGGGACTGGAGTGTTGGAATTTCTATGTAAAAGTATCACTGCTAAAACTGAAGTTAGTGAGGTTTCTACCTATGTTTTGTTGTAGGAATTTTAGGATTTCAGTCATGTTTTAGCCATTTTGAGTTAATGTTTATATGATATAAGGTAGTTGTCTGGTTTCATACTTTTGCGTGCTGTTGATCAGTTTTTCCAGCACCATTTATTGAAGAGACTATCCTTTGTCCATGGTATATTGTTTGAACTCTACTTATACGTTGTTTATAAATGTGTGGATTTATTTCTGGGTTCTCAGTTCTGTTGCATTGACCAGCGTGTCTGTTTCTGTGCCAATACTCCACTGTTTCAGTCCATTTCGCTGTGTAGTGTAGTTTGCAGCCAGGCAAGGAGGATGATATCTCCAGCTTTGGTCTTCTTTCTCAAGATTGTTTTGTCTGTCCAGGGTGTTCTGTGGTTCCATACCAGTTTCAGAATTATTTGTTCTAGTTCTGTGAATATGCCATTAGGATTTTGATAAGTCTTGCTTTGAATCTGTAGGTTGCTTTGGGTACTCTGGATATTTTAACAGTATTACTTATTCCCATCCATTCGTAAGGAACATTTTCCTATATTTGTCTTCTCCTGTTTCATTCATCAGTATCTTTATTCTTTTCATTATATAGTTTTCACCTCCTTGGTTACATTTATTCCTAGATATTTTATTCTTTTTGATGCAATTGTAAATGGAATTGTTTTCTTTTGGGGGGTAGGGGCGGGTTGGGGAGGGAGGGAGGCGGGCAGGCCACTTCTATTGGTCTTTCATTTATCTATTTTCATCCATCTTTGTTCTTTGACCCATGTGGGCCTCCCATCACAGTGGCCTCTGTTGTCCCAGAGCACCAGCTCTGGGCATATGCACTCCACAGCACCGACTCGGTAATTGGACACATGGGTCCAGCCGCTCCACGGCACGTGGGATCTTCCCAGGCCAGGGATGAAACCAGTACCCCTTGCACTGCAAGGCGGTGTCCTTACCCACTGGACCACCAGGGAAGTGCCAGGAATTGTTTTCTTAATTTCTCTTTCTGATTGTTCTTAGTGTATGGAAACACCAAATATTTCTGTATCATTATTTTTGTGACCTTATTGAATTTGTTTATTAGTTCTAGTAGTTTGGGACTGGAGTGTTGGAATTTCTATGTATAGAATCATGTCCTATGCAAATAGTAACAGTTTTACTTCTCCCTTTCCAATTTTTATGCCTTTTCTTTCTTGCCTAATTTCTGTGGCTAGGAATTCCTATACTATTATGAATAAAATTAACAGAGGAGGCATATTTGACTTATTACTGATTTTAAAGGAAAAGCTTTCACAGTTGAGTTTGATAGTAACTGTGGGTTTTTCATGTACGACTTTATTGTGTTGAGGTATTACCCTGTGTACCCACTTTCTTGAGAGTTTTATCATAAATGGATTTGAATTTTTTTCAAATGCTTTTTCTTTATCTGTTGAGATGATCATGTAATTTTTGTCCTTTATTTTGTTAATGTGATGTATTACACTGATTGATTTGCATCCATTGAATCATCCTTGCATTCCTAGCATAAATCCTGATTGATTTTGGTATATGATCATAGTAATGTATTGTTGGATTCAGTTTGCTAATTTTTGTTTTGGTGTATGATAATTTATTGAGGATTTTTGCTTCTATATCCATCAGAAATGCTGTCCCCTCCCTCCTCTCTCTCTTTGTGTTGTCCTTTTCTGGTTTTGTAATCAGGGAGGATAATTCTGGCTGCACAAAATTTGTATGGAAGATTTCCCTCCTCTTCAATTTTCTGGAAGATTTTTAAAATGGTAAGCGTTAAATCTTTGAATTGGAAGACTTCTCCAGTGAAACTTTCTAGTCTTGACTTTGGTTTGGGGGAAATTGTTTATTACTAGCCCAATCTCCTTAGTAATAATCCTGTTTAGATTTTTAATTTCTTTAGGATTCATTCTTGGAGGATAGATTCTCTATAGAAATTGACACATTTTTCTAGTTTGTCCAGTTTCTTGGTGTATTCCAGTAGTTTCTTAGAATCCTTTGTATTTCTGTGGTATCAGTTGTCATTTCTCCTCTTTTATTTCAGATTTAATTTGCATCCTCTTCTTTTTTCTTGGTTAGTCTTGCTAAAGATTTGTCAAGTTTATTTTTTACAGGAACTACTTCTTAATTGCATTGATCTTTTCTATTGTCTTTTAGACTTTTTCTGCAGTGATTTTTGTATTTCTTTTCTTACTAATTTTGGGCTTCATTTATTCTTCTTTTTCTAGTTTGTTTAAGTGTAAAGTATTAAAGTGAATTTGCGGTATAGGACATGACAGCCCATGTCAATATTCTTGCCTGGAAAATTCCAAGGACAGAGAAGCCTAGCAGGCTACAGTCCATGGGGTCACAAAGAGTTAGCTACAACTGAGCATGCACACACAGATTTGGGGTGGGGAGATTTTTTCTTGTTTAAGGTAGGCTTGTATTGCTATGAACTTCCCTCTTATAATCACCTTTACTGCATCTTGTAAATTGGGTTTTCATCTGTGTTTAGATATATTTTTTTAATTTCTCCTTTTATTTTTCTGTGGCCCATTCTTTGTTCAGTAGCATATGATCATTATGTTTTTATAGGTTTTCACTTTTTTTCTTGCAGTTTTTGGTTTCATTTTCATTGTGGTCAAACAGAAAGCTTGATACAATTTCAGTCTTTTGAATTTGAGACTTTTTTGTGATGTAACATTTGATGTGTCCTGGAAAATGCTCCATGTTTACTCAAGAAAAGAATGTGTATTACACTGCTTGAGATGGAATATTCTGCACATTTTTGTTAAATCAATCTAGTCTACTGTGTCATTTAAGTCTGATATTTCCTTATTGATTTTCTGTCCAGATGGTCTATCCATTGATCTAAGTGTGGTGTTAATGTCTCCTATTATTGTATCTCTTTCAATTTTTCCCTTTAAGTATATTAATATTTGTTGTATATATCCACTTACATTTAAATTAATTATTGTTAGGTATGTGTTTATTGTCATTTTATTCATTGTTTTCTGCCTGCTTTTGTAATTCCTCTCTGTTCTTCATTCTCTCCTCTTCCCTTGTGTTTTGGTGGTTTTCTAAGAAATTATGTTTAGACTGCTTTCAAATTTTCTTTTGTGTTTTTGCTGTCTGTTTTTGTGGTGACCATGAGGTTCTCATACCTAATTAGTAGCTTGTTTTAAGTTAGTAGTAACTTAAATTTGAACATATTCTGAAGTTTTATCTTTTCACTCTCCACATGGTTTATACTTTGACATATTTTACATCTTATTTTTTGCATCCCTTAACTGATGATTGTAACATTAGCTCTTTCTGCTACTTTAAAAAGAAGTATTTAAATGACTGATCCACCACTTTTATATATTTACCTTTTCCAGTAAGATTTTTGTTTTTGTATGGTTTATTGCTAATTAGTTCCATTTCTTTTCAGCTTAAATATCCCTTTAATATTGATTGTAGGGCTGGTCTAATGGTGATGAACTCTTTTGCTTACTTGGGAAATTGTCCTTCAAATCTGAATGATAAGCTAGCTGGGTGGCAGAGAATTTTTGATTGAAAATGTTTTTCCCTTTAGCACTTTTAATATGCCATGACACTCCTTTCTGGCCTCTAGAGTTTCTGCTTAAAAATCTTCTCATAGTCTTATGGGGTTACCCTTGCATGTAACCAGTTTTCTTTATTCTTAACTTTCACTTTAATTACATGTTTCTTAATGTGTGTCTCCTTGGGTTCATCATATTTGCAACTGTCTGGGCTACCTGGACCTAGATGTTTGTTTTCTTCCCCAGATTAAGGAAGTTTTTACGTCTATTTCTTGAAATAGTTTTTCTGGATCATTTTTCTCACTGTCTTTTCATTCTGGGTACCCTATAATATGAATGCTGTTTTGCTTGATGTCCCCAGCGTGCCTTAAGGTGTCATTTTTTTTTAGCACTTCCCTTGTTGCTCTGAGTTCCATTGTTTTATTTTCCAGCTCATCCAGTCTGCTATTGAAACTTTCTAGCATATTTTTCAATTTAGCTACAACTTCTGTTTGGTATTTTCTTATGATTTCCATTTCTTGGTTGAATTTTTACTGGGTTCATCCATTCCTCTTCCAAATTCAGTGAGCAACTTTATGAACATTACTTTGCATTCTGTCAGGTAGATTGCTGATCTCCATCTATTCTCGTCCTTTTTCGGAGACCTTGCCTTGTTCTTTGGTTGGAACATACTCCTCCTTTTCACTTTGCCTAGATTTGTTTCTGTGTATCGAGTAAATCAGTCTATCTTCTCTGACCATGAGGTTCTCATACCTAATTAGTAGCTTGTTTTAAGTTAGTAGTAACTTAAATTTGAACATATTCTGAAGTTTTATCTTTTCACTCTCCACATGGTTTATACTTTGACATATTTTACATCTTATTTTTTGCATCCCTTAACTGATGATTGTAACATTAGCTCTTTCTGCTACTTTAAAAAGAAGTATTTAAATGACTGATCCACCACTTTTATATATTTACCTTTTCCAGTAAGATTTTTGTTTTTGTATGGTTTATTGCTAATTAGTTCCATTTCTTTTCAGCTTAAATATCCCTTTAATATTGATTGTAGGGCTGGTCTAATGGTGATGAACTCTTTTGCTTACTTGGGAAATTGTCCTTCAAATCTGAATGATAAGCTAGCTGGGTGGCAGAGAATTTTTGATTGAAAATGTTTTTCCCTTTAGCACTTTTAATATGCCATGACACTCCTTTCTGGCCTCTAGAGTTTCTGCTTAAAATCTTCTCATAGTCTTATGGGGTTACCCTTGCATGTAACCAGTTTTCTTTATTCTTAACTTTCACTTTAATTACATGTTTCTTAATGTGTGTCTCCTTGGGTTCATCATATTTGCAACTGTCTGGGCTACCTGGACCTAGATGTTTGTTTTCTTCCCCAGATTAAGGAAGTTTTTACGTCTATTTCTTGAAATAGTTTTTCTGGATCATTTTTCTCACTGTCTTTTCATTCTGGGTACCCTATAATATGAATGCTGTTTTGCTTGATGTCCCCAGCGTGCCTTAAGGTGTCATTTTTTTTTAGCACTTCCCTTGTTGCTCTGAGTTCCATTGTTTTATTTTCCAGCTCATCCAGTCTGCTATTGAAACTTTCTAGCATATTTTTCAATTTAGCTACAACTTCTGTTTGGTATTTTCTTATGATTTCCATTTCTTGGTTGAATTTTTACTGGGTTCATCCATTCCTCTTCCAAATTCAGTGAGCAACTTTATGAACATTACTTTGCATTCTGTCAGGTAGATTGCTGATCTCCATCTATTCTCGTCCTTTTTCGGAGACCTTGCCTTGTTCTTTTGGTTGGAACATACTCCTCCTTTTCACTTTGCCTAATTCTGTAGTTTGTTTCTGTGTATCGAGTAAATCAGCTCTCTCTCCTAGACTCTGAAGGAATGGCCATATTTATGAAATGTTTTGTGGGGTTCAGAAGAGCAATCCCACCTGACTACCAGAGCCAAGTGCTCAAGGGGTGCCCTCTTGCTGTGGCAGGGGCATGACTGTTGTGCACCACTAGAACTGATTGGGTTTGATCTTCTGGGCTGGCTGTGGAGCCCACCTGTGGCTTCTATTATACCATACTCATGGGTGGGGCTATCATTCCACCAACTGTGAGGCCCAGTTGAGTTGCAGAGATGAGTAGGACTTCCTGCAGGGCTCTAATGCCTTATAGGGAGAATGCCAAAATAATACCTGCCAGCAGCAGCATTAGCAAAGTGGACTGATGGCTGCCAGTGTCTACCAAGTGGCTCCAGCCAGTGTCTCAGGCCTTGGGACACACCCCAGCTATTTGGTGCCTTCCTGGTAGATGCTCCAAGATTAGTCAGTAGATCCCTTCACCTATGGTCTCTGTACTTCTCAGTTGGGTGGTTTCACACATTTTCAGGTCAATGAATATGCACGTAAGCCCTTTAAGAGTAAGTTTTCTGTTCTCTGTAGTTCTATAGTTCTATATTCCTCATTAGTTTTCAAGGCCAGGTGTTTGGAAGACTCAGTTCTTCCATGCAGGATCTAAGGGCTGAGGTGACTGATGTGGGACTCGAATACTCCCAGAGAGGAAAATTCATATCTTTATGACACTTACTGATTGTGAATCACCATGACTAGGGTCTGGTTTTTTATCTTGGTAAGACTGTATTCTGCCTCTCTTCCCTGTCTCAAAGCTGTCCTTTCAGCCTTTGTTGAGGAAGCTCTGTTTATACAGTTTTCAGGTCCCTTTCCAAAGGAATTATTCCTTGGGTAGTTGTAGATTGATTGTGCTTATGGAAGAAAATAAGTTCAGGGTCTTCCCATGTCACCACCTTGACCCCTCCAGACTCTCAACTCTTGTAGTGTAGGTGTGTGCTTGTTCATACCCACCCTGATTCCTAGAGTTTTCAGCATCACTGGACAAAGTTTAAATCAGAGTTCATTGAACATTGCATGAACACATTTTATGCTAAAAATGATATTGTATATTCACTGCTCATTGGAAACTTTCTGTGAGGCCCTGGGCACGGCACTTAGCTTATCTGGGCTTTAGATTTAGGCTGTGTTAACATTACAGCCCTAGGCAACATGCAAAATAACAATTTCATATCTAGTTTATATGAAGAGGAGGAGGCCAGGTTGGCAAAGAGAACCCCATTGCTGTGATGGGGGCTCCTTGCACATGCTGCTTATATTTCTGAAATTCTTTTTCTCCACCCCGGTTTGTTCCCTATAGCTTGTTTTGAAAAGAGTGATCTCAGCGAAGCTGAGAGAGATGAACTGCCTCTCCTCCCTTCCTCCTTTGCTTTAACTAAGGATTCTCAGCCTTGCCTACACACAAGCATTACATGAGTTTTCTTAATTTTAAGTGGAGTGTCTGAGACAGTGTGTGCTTCATTCTGTGTTTCACCTATATCCTTATTGGTCACTGCCACTTCCCCCAGCAACACTGAGCTCCTGGGCCAGTGTAGGTGGAACCCACAGGGACTTCTAGGAAGTGTCCAGCCCTTGACACTAAGGAAGAAGTCCAAGCAAAATCATTGTTCTGCATAAAGTTTCAGTAGTTAAGTTTTCTGTTCTCTGTAGTTCTATAGTTCTATATTCCTCATTAGTTTTCAAGGCCAGGTGTTTGGAAGACTCAGTTCTTCCATGCAGGATCTAAGGGCTGAGGTGACTGATGTGGGACTCGAATACTCCCAGAGAGGAAAATTCATATCTTTATGACACTTACTGATTGTGAATCACCATGACTAGGGTCTGGTTTTTTATCTTGGTAAGACTGTATTCTGCCTCTCTTCCCTGTCTCAAAGCTGTCCTTTCAGCCTTTGTTGAGGAAGCTCTGTTTATACAGTTTTCAGGTCCCTTTCCAAAGGAATTATTCCTTGGGTAGTTGTAGATTGATTGTGCTTATGGAAGAAAATAAGTTCAGGGTCTTCCCATGTCACCACCTTGACCCCTCCAGACTCTCAACTCTTGTAGTGTAGGTGTGTGCTTGTTCATACCCACCCTGATTCCTAGAGTTTTCAGCATCACTGGACAAAGTTTAAATCAGAGTTCATTGAACATTGCATGAACACATTTTATGCTAAAAATGATATTGTATATTCACTGCTCATTGGAAACTTTCTGTGAGGCCCTGGGCACGGCACTTAGCTTATCTGGGCTTTAGATTTAGGCTGTGTTAACATTACAGCCCTAGGCAACATGCAAAATAACAATTTCATATCTAGTTTATATGAAGAGGAGGAGGCCAGGTTGGCAAAGAGAACCCCATTGCTGTGATGGGGGCTCCTTGCACATGCTGCTTATATTTCTGAAATTCTTTTTCTCCACCCCGGTTTGTTCCCTATAGCTTGTTTTGAAAAGAGTGATCTCAGCGAAGCTGAGAGAGATGAACTGCCTCTCCTCCCTTCCTCCTTTGCTTTAACTAAGGATTCTCAGCCTTGCCTACACACAAGCATTACATGAGTTTTCTTAATTTTAAGTGGAGTGTCTGAGACAGTGTGTGCTTCATTCTGTGTTTCACCTATATCCTTATTGGTCACTGCCACTTCCCCCAGCAACACTGAGCTCCTGGGCCAGTGTAGGTGGAACCCACAGGGACTTCTAGGAAGTGTCCAGCCCTTGACACTAAGGAAGAAGTCCAAGCAAAATCTGTGCCGTCCGGGCCAGGCTGACCGTATGATGCTGCCAGGTCATTGTCAGAGACACGTCTCACATTCAAATGTGGGCATGCTTATCAAGAAGGCAAAGGCTTGCCATTTCAACAGAGATCTAGAATTGGTAGCATCTTTACAGTGACAACTTGACTCTGTTTTCCTTACTTTTTGTCGCCTCCCCCATATATGCTGAGCATCCTTCTCCGTACTTGACGTTGGCCAAACTGTTCTCTCACAAAAACATCTCTGAAAACCTAGGCACCATTTTCCACCTCTATGTAGCCATCTAAATTCCTAACAGACCTCCTCCTCTCCCTTCCTCTCCACTACTGGCTCTTTGTCTAGATATTAGACTTCCATGCCCTTAACTCTCTAATTTCACTTACTTCTAAAATATAAAGGGCTATTATTATTAACTTTTTATCAGGAAGCTAAAGTTTAGTTTTTGCATGTGAATAGGCCACTGTTCTTCCAGTATTAGGAACTGCTTTTTAAAGCTCTTGTGTTCCATTAAAATAACAATATCAAATTTATGTAAATGTGTTAATTGCTTTATTGAAATTAATACCCTCATTTAGCAAGTTAAACCTTGCAAAATGGCCATTTTTATTAAAAATTATGGAAGTGTGCTGGCTGTTTAAAGGCTAATGTAATTGGGTGAACCCAACAACTGGGAAATGTCAATTAACAGGAGATTGTTAAATAATATTGTTTAAACAATCAGTTTTCTCTTGTAGCTTAGAAAATGGTCCTGGTAAAGTCATAATGATGGTGTGAGGCCTGAGGGAAGGTTTATGACTGTTTTGTTCTGCCCTGGTTTTGAATCTATGGGATTTTCTTTTCTGTTTGTCAAAAGTAGATTTTGTTTAGTAACAGAATTTTAAATTTAACAGTTTATAGGAAATTATACTCAGAACATTTCTCCTATGTAAAGGTTATTTTCTGGATGGCCGTAAAGAGCCACTTGGTATTTCTGCCATCATGCTATGGGTACATGGAGAAATTGTTGGAGGTTTCTCTCTCTCTTTTTTTTTTGCTTTTTGAGGTAGTTTTCGTTTTAGAAAAGGATTTTGAGGTTATAAAGGCATTTTCTGCTTTTGATAGCAAGCATTGCATTCCATTGGGAAGATATTCTTATTATGAGTCTTAATTTCTTAACCTCTCCACTGTTCACAATAACTCTTGCCATACAGCAGTCCTAAGATCCATCGTCTTCTCAACAGCCCTCAACTGGCACTGCTCATAACTCTAGTCTTGCAGTGTAAATGTTCTCATTGGAGCGCACTACAGAAACCTATTTATGAAAATATCTTGTGGTTTCCAAATAGTTGTAGAGAAGGGAATTTTTGGTCACTTATGCAATTTACAGAATTGAGGTCAGCCGAGGATGTTGGGATCTTTTCAACTGAGGCTGTGAAGACAAAGGTATAAGTAATACTCTAGAGCTCTAAGCTCATTTCTTCTTGCATATTGTTTGTGAATTATTAGTTTTTCAAATCAGAACAGAGCCCTACATTCCTGAGTTTCTCTGTCAACACCTGTTCTTAGTGCCATCCAGCATTTGAATGTAATCATTGGAGTTGGTGGATCCTGTAGAATTCCTAGGGCTTCTTGGGATGACTAGATGAGTGTTTCTTCATTTTATGAAAGGCCACAAATTCTTTTTTTCCCCCCTCCCACTCCACAGACCCATGGTTCTGGACCAAACCATCTGAGAGTTTCATCTCTTCAAATTTTCTGTGTTCACACTGGGGGCTTCCCAGGTGGCTAAGAGGTAAAAAGTCTGCCTGCCAATGCAGGAGATACAAGAGACATGGGATCCAGCCCTGGGAGGAAATGGCTACCCACTCCAGTATTCTTGCCTGGAAAATTCCATGGACCGAGGATGCTGGTGGGCTACAGTCCCTAGGGTCTCAGAGTCAGACACAATTGAGCGACTGAGTACATACATATTGTTCACATTAGAGGTGTTTGGAGTTTATTCCACGGACTTCTATGGTTAATATTGAAAGTATTGATTTTGTCTATCCAGTCATTTGTGAAGCTGACAATTTTATTGCTAGAACCAAGAATTAGTAAAATAAACTCCCTCTTAGTAAACTCACCTAATGCTTTTCCTTACAGGGATTTATACAACTGGCTGCTATGTTTATCCTCCCCTCTACTAAATTTATGCATCATGGACAGCAAAATAAGAAATATACCTATATACCTAGATTCTTAACTGTTTCAACATAATACTTCTCACAGGAAAATGGTCTGCTCAGTTATAAGACAATTTACACAGTGATGAAACATGGTCACTCTCGTTTCTGTGTAAGGCAGGGATTCTTTTGAGAGAAACACTCTTAATTTCTAATATACAAGGGCCATAGGTAGCTGATTGTTTTACCTTTGGAAGATGCAAATCTTTTCATATCAAAGCATCAATGAAAACCCCAGTTGACTAAAATGGGCTTTTACCATCTAGAATATTTTTTGCCAGTTCTAAGGGGAAAAGTTCAATTTTTTCCTGTATCAGCAATTTTGTGCACCATGGAAAATGTTTGCCTCTGTTTGTTTCATGTATTCCATAGGACTGAAATTAGTTGGCACCTGCTGAGGGAGGTTTTTCTGGTCTGTGCTCTGAGAACATCTTTTATCGGTGCATGATCATTTATCCAGCTTTTTGTGGTCTCAACTAGGTTATTCTTTGATCTTTATCTTACTCTGAACTTTCTAATGGTCAAATCAAATCAGAATAAGGTAAATCTCAATCCTCCAGATGTTCAGAGAAAATTGTTGGTAGCTTAATTTTCTTTTTAGCAAGGAATATTTTTATCGACCTATTTTATCATTTGAAAATATGCACGTTATGTTGCTTCTGACTTCTGCCTTTTTAGAATGTGTTTGGTATAATTGAGTGTCTTTTCAGGGACTCTGGGTGGTTGCTAAAACATCCAGTTTCTTGGAACTTTTCTTGAGATATTTGAGACCGTTTGCTTGTCTCCTAAATGGACTAATACTACTGCATTCTGATGAGGTTTTATGTCTTTTTCTTTCTTTTTATAATGCTGCTCTCTCATGTGTTGCTTTCACACTGTTAGCTTGTCATGATGCCTGGTAAATAGTACGTGCTCATTAAGTATTTGTTAAATGAATAAGTGTCCCTTTTCTCTCCTACTGTGGCATTTATAGCTTTAGTATCTCCCCTTCTCTTTTCTAAATGTCTATGTCTAGTTTGCTCAGGTTTGGGAAATTTGATAGCCATTCATGATAATAACATATACAGATCAAGATTAAGGAGAATATGATTGAGGACCTGACTTGCCTGAGGGAGGACAATCCACCAATATGTGGATTTTGTGAAATCTATTTAACTACAAAAAGGGTCCTTTTAAATTTGTTTCCTCTTTTGAAACCGAGCTCTGAATTCACAAAATTGTAAGACAGCTAAGTTACAGGTAGATGAGGAGTTTTGGACTTAGTTTTCCTTTGATTTTGTCATTACTAATACCTAGGAGAACTACCAGGCGCCAGATTTGTGAAAATCAGTTATCTATTACTATTTGTGCTTATTTTAATTAGACTTCTGTTAATTTAAAAAAAAAAAAAAAAAACTGTCCAAGGAGTAATGTGTCCCATGTGGATGTAATGTCCATTATATAAAATTTAAATGCATCTAAGGCTTAGGAAAGGGTAAAATTTACACTTAGGTCTTCTTTTGTCATTGTGATGTGATTTAAGATCAATTATGGAGGGAGAACAGAACAGAAGACATTATTGCTTTCCAGAAAATTTCAAAAATGGTAAGAATTTTTCTTTCTTGCTGCCAAATGACTGGCATTTTGCTTTTTTGAATTTCAGTTGAGCTTTTGGAGTTTGTTGGTCATACTCTCTTCTGTCACTTTCTTATTGTGTCCTGGCTGGAAGGGTGAGGAGGACAAGAGAATTTCTCATTAGTGACATGTAGTGACACTTCACTTTATTGTGTGTGGACGATTTTCTGACAGAGATAGATGACATGGTTCGACTTTCCAAGAAAATGTTATTCCATCATTGAGTGGAGAAGCTCTGAACCAATCTTTCCGATTCACAAACAGGCTGTAGATGTGCCAGATATGACAAACTGATACTGAAATCCACAGCCTTGAAATGGAAGGTGCTTGCTTGTTCATTTTGGGCTTTGTGAGGTTGCAGGTAACTGAACACATTAGCAATGTCAACTTTTCACTTTTCATTAAGGAGTGTTCGGTACTTGGTCCATAGTGAAAACTCTGCATTAGTTTGAATTTTTTTTTTGCCATGGAGTCTTATTTTCCCATCTCCTACTGTGGCATTTATAACTTAAGGAAATTTTTTTTTCTGGAGTATAAAAGGAAAATGATAAATTCCCCTGTTTTCCTTAGCCCCAGCATCTTCTCAGTTTGATGCTTCAAACTGGCTTGGTAGTGTCAAAGAGAAAGACGTGTTCCCTCACAGAGGTGGACATCTGTGGATTACTCCCCTCATCCTCAGCGGCAACCAAATTTCATCACCCCCTTGCCAACTGTGCCCAGTGTCTCCCTTGGGATACAGAAAAGGAAGCCGAGAGATGGGCTAAGCCTGCCAGGGGATCCTATCCTTCTAACCAAGTGCTCAGTGACCTAAGCTGCCCCAGCCAGAGAGCGTCTCAGGATTCTTAATGAGAATTGTGAGATGAAGCAGCTCCGAGTGAATCGGTGGGGTGTAAAGATGTGAGGACAGAAACGGCTTCCACCACTTTTAGCTGCGAAGTGAGAAGCCAGCCTGAAGATAAAGTGGGTCCTCCAAAAAAAGGGGAAGAGCTCAAAGAATCTCAAAGAAATGTGAGCCGAGTGGAGAACATTGTGATGTGATTTAAGATCAATTATGGAGGGAGAACAGAACAGAAGACATTATTGCTTTCCAGAAAATTTCAAAAATGGTAAGAATTTTTCTTTCTTGCTGCCAAATGACTGGCATTTTGCTTTTTTGAATTTCAGTTGAGCTTTTGGAGTTTGTTGGTCATACTCTCTTCTGTCACTTTCTTATTGTGTCCTGGCTGGAAGGGTGAGGAGGACAAGAGAATTTCTCATTAGTGACATGTAGTGACACTTCACTTTATTGTGTGTGGACGATTTTCTGACAGAGATAGATGACATGGTTCGACTTTCCAAGAAAATGTTATTCCATCATTGAGTGGAGAAGCTCTGAACCAATCTTTCCGATTCACAAACAGGCTGTAGATGTGCCAGATATGACAAACTGATACTGAAATCCACAGCCTTGAAATGGAAGGTGCTTGCTTGTTCATTTTGGGCTTTGTGAGGTTGCAGGTAACTGAACACATTAGCAATGTCAACTTTTCACTTTTCATTAAGGAGTGTTCGGTACTTGGTCCATAGTGAAAACTCTGCATTAGTTTGAATTTTTTTTTTGCCATGGAGTCTTATTTTCCCATCTCCTACTGTGGCATTTATAACTTAAGGAAATTTTTTTTTCTGGAGTATAAAAGGAAAATGATAAATTCCCCTGTTTTCCTTAGCCCCAGCATCTTCTCAGTTTGATGCTTCAAACTGGCTTGGTAGTGTCAAAGAGAAAGACGTGTTCCCTCACAGAGGTGGACATCTGTGGATTACTCCCCTCATCCTCAGCGGCAACCAAATTTCATCACCCCCTTGCCAACTGTGCCCAGTGTCTCCCTTGGGATACAGAAAAGGAAGCCGAGAGATGGGCTAAGCCTGCCAGGGGATCCTATCCTTCTAACCAAGTGCTCAGTGACCTAAGCTGCCCCAGCCAGAGAGCGTCTCAGGATTCTTAATGAGAATTGTGAGATGAAGCAGCTCCGAGTGAATCGGTGGGGTGTAAAGATGTGAGGACAGAAACGGCTTCCACCACTTTTAGCTGCGAAGTGAGAAGCCAGCCTGAAGATAAAGTGGGTCCTCCAAAAAAAGGGGAAGAGCTCAAAGAATCTCAAAGAAATGTGAGCCGAGTTGTGAACCTTTGAATTAAACCCTCTCTGAAGCCTGTCCTATTTCTAGACTCTTTTCTACGTTCTCTCCCTTTATTATTCAGTATTGTTGAGTAGAGTTTTCTGTGGCTTGCAGTCAAAAGATGCTCACTGGCAAAGCTAGTCAGTCTACCATTTTCTATTTTGATGACCTGATATGAAAGTGCAAGCCATGCAAATGTAGTATAACATCAAGGAGCTAAATGTGGATCATTCTAATAGAATATCTAGTCACTGCTGTGCTGGTAAATGGTTAACAACAGGCTCTGGGGGCATGGCTTAAGGTTGGTGTATATAGCATTTGACAATTTGGTTTCCGTGGTGTGAGCATTCTTACCATGGCCCATTTTAAGCCACCAATGTGATACTGACTGAGGGATTAGGAAGAGATACTAATAATTGGATCCCATGAGTCCATAGTAGTCAGCACTAGCATACCACCACCTCTGTTCCAATGCTTATGTTTCATGTATGAGAAAACGATGATCCAGAGGAGTTAGGAGGCTTTCCTGAAATCACATAAAGAGAGCAACAGCTTGAACCAGAATGTCTGTTGCATGACTTCTGATGTCTGGTTTTTAATAAGTAGATAACCTGGCTTGTATATGTTTGCACATGCAGCTGCCAACATTAGCCACCACCACCCCCCGCCAAAAAAAACCCTCAAGGCCCTTTGGTTCTCTTTTTAACACCAGAAAACTGTCCAAAATTTCTAAGTCAGTATCTCACTCTTCGTTGTCCAGTTGATCAACAAGAATTCCAGCAAATCTTAACAAAGTGGTCACCACGTTTTAACAGTTTATGTGCCAGTCATTCCATACACATGATGCCCTCAGAATCGTCCTTCCATTTTATATGTGAGGAAATTAAGGTTCAGAGGCCAAGGTCACATCTCACACCTAGAAAGGGGGTGCAGGGTGGTAGCTCAACTCCAGGTTTGTTTCACTGCAAACAGCCATTAGACTATCCCAAATTTGGTGTCCTACTCTGGAGAGATGATGTTTCTACTGTGTGGTTATGGGCTTTGAAGATTTTCCTTAAGTTAGGAAACACTTGTGGGGAATCAATTAAAATTGTTAAGTTGCTCAGTCATGTCCAACTCTTTGTGACCCCATGGACTACAACATGCCAGGCTTTCCCATCCTTCTCTATCTCCTTGAGTATGCTCAAACTCATGTCCGTTGAGTTGATGATGCCATCCAACTATCTCATCCTCTGTCAGCCCCTTCTTTTCCTGCCTTCAGTCTTTCCCAACATCAGGGTCTTTTCCAGTGAGTCAGCTCTTTGCATCAGGTGATAAAATATTGGAGTTTCAACTTCATTATCAGTCCTTCCAATGAATATTCAGAGTTGATTTCCTTTAGTAATAAGAAATTACAATACCGATCAAAAATGCAGATGATTCCCTTGCTGAAAAGGGTGTGAACAGTATTCATGGTCCTTTGAGGTTCTGCTCATGATTATTATTTTTCATATCACCTTAATTTGATATGTCATCTTTGAGATTTTATAGACCTCACTCGTCAGAACTCACATGAGAAGATCCATGTCTTGTCTTGAAGGCCCTTTATAAAATGGTATGAGAAATAGGCCTTCCAGTAATAAATGTCAGCAAGCAGTAAAATCTAAAACAAAAGCCAAAGGATCATGTGCTATAAATATCAATACAAATGGTTCATAAGTAGCTATCAATACTATCAGTAATTATAGTTTCTGAAAATTTGACTGGTTAAATAAAAGAAGGCTATATTTCATTATTTCATCCTTCTGCCAAACAGATACTGCTCGTAGGATCCCCAGTTTCTCAGTGTGTTCTGTCAGCGTTATTCAGAGTGACTCTGCAGCTTTCAGTAATGTGGTCTGAATTATTTAGGTGGAATGATTAGCATAATCAGTACTGCACCCTTAAGAATACAGGAACAATTAAACACCGAGCTTGACCTACTGCCCTCTTTTGTAGGGCAGAGGAGATCCACACAGCAGAGGTGATTACAAAAATCAATTCTGTTCATTCTCCCTCCCTCCCTCACTCTGACCCTCCCTCTCTGTCACTGCCTCTCTCTGCAGCGCACACACCCAGTCTTTTTCCTTCAAAACTGGTAGAAAACTCACTCGTTTTGTTTTAGTCTAACTGGCAATGGCCTATCTCAGTGAAAATTGAATATGCCATTCAAACAGGGTGTCCAAGTATCCAAGCAGAAAAGCTGGATATTTAGTATGGTGTAGACAGACTAACCAGTTATATCCATTATGCATCTGGCTCTCTTTGGAGTCTTATAGAGACTGCAAACATAAAGAGAAAGAATAATAACAGAATGCAATTGCTTTGAAGTTCCACTGCAATCAATCATACTGTGGTATATCAGGCTGCCATATCCGTGGGTGTCTGAAAATTATGATCCAACTTGCTATAGAATATACAGCAATTTATATATTCTAATATATATTGTTAATATACCAATAATATATATTATCAATATATATAATATAATATCATCCACCAATTCCCATGTCAGAGTCTCATAATTTCCAGGTGAATGAACCTACCTATGTATACCCAAGATCATATCAGTATTTCATGAAGCCTAACAGAGAGAACAGCCTTCTTGATACAAGCTACATAAAATATCAAGTTCCTTTTGGTTAGAAAATCAGTGAGTTTTCTTTCAGTTAGAAAATCAATACTAAATCAATGCAACTTGGTAAACAAAACCTTTTTATAAGTAGAAATGCTTGGCAGATTGTTCAAAAACAAGGGTTGGGCTCAATATGAGAACTGTTGACCAAGAAAGTTCCAAGAGCCATTCTTACTAATTGAGCAGGTCTTCATCAGACTCCTAAATTATGGTCATTCAGGGATTAAGGTTGAGACTGCATGCATGATACTTAGAGTCTAGTGAGGAAAGAGAAAAAAATGAATTCTTATAAACTTGACAAAGTAGCTTAGAAATATCCATTCCTGCTTCTAACCAAAACAAATCTGAACACAAGAGCTGTTTGTCTGTAGTTCATGATTTTAAAGGAGTGCAAATTGCAATGTAAATAGGTAAATAGGTAGGCCGATAGTAGGTAGGTGGGTGGATGAATAGGTAGGTAGTTATCAAAATACCTAGCTTGTCAAACTAGTTTACAGATTCTCTGTCACTCATTCTTTTGGGTTAAAGTGTTTAAGATTTCAGTGAAAGATTCTGTCACCTCAGAGCAAACGTAAACCTGTTAGAAAACCTTAAAAATTCTGCTCTGATAACTGTGTTGGATTAGCAGCTGGTCACCCAGGACCTCTGCAGCATCGAGGCCTGGGACAGAAATGCTGACAGTGCTGCAGGGAAGCCTTAGAGGAGAGGAAGTGCTTTCTGACATGCGTACTTCCAGGAGAAGCTGCCCCAGAGAGAACTTGAGGAGTCGGGACCTTGAGGCCACTTGGAAGCAGGGAGCCCTAGGCAGGGGCTGGAGCAGCCCCACTGTGGAATGCCAGCAAGGAAGCCTGCCTTCCCCAGAGACAGGGACCCGTCCGGCTAAGCCTTGGGTTGACCTGGCTACAGAGAAGCACAGGCCTGCCTCCCTCCTGAACGGTGTGGAAAATGAAACTGAGTTGACGAGAGTTGCCCAAGGCCATCGAAACCATCCCTGTCACACCTGGGATTCCAGCTCAGCTCTTTCTGCCTTCCAGAAAGACAGCTCCTGTCGCCTCCCCATCATGTCCTATGTTTAAGTTCATTAGTTCACCTCTGGGTGCTTAACCAGTTTCAAGAGCCCTCACACCAAAGTGCTTTAAATGAACGAGTCTAAAATGATGGTCCTCTGGATGCCAGGCTCACCCAGTGAGCCCCTTGCTGAGGTTCTGTGGTTCCTACAGAGGCGGGCTGCTCATCCACAACTTTCCCTGGGAGGTGGGAACACATCTCTCCTCTGATCAGAACATGCCTGTCACTGAACACCAGTGGCTACAGAGCCAGTGCCCCAGCTCAGGAGTCCAAAATCTGTCTTCTGGCAGAGGCTTAACTGTTTGGCTGCTGCATCGGAGGGCCCATGCTGGTACCTCCCACCCAGGAAGAGAGAACTCAGCTGGGAAGCTGGCAGTTACAGGCAATCTTCTCCTTCATTTCAGCTCTACAGGTATTTAATATGTTCCTGCTGAGGGTCCAGTCCTGTGGGGTATGCCACCCTCGGAGGTCTACAGTCCTGCCAGGGAGTCCAGACACACGGCAGGAGGCAGCCAGATGATCCGTTGGGTCTCCACATAATTAAGAGCCTGGCAGTCATAGCTGCAGGAATTCAGAGATTGTTCCGGGCTCTTGATGTAGCACTGCCCCTGTGAAAGGACCACTGGCAGCATTCAGTAGAGACCAACAGCAATTGGCCCTAGCAGCATTCTGCCTATCACTTTGGGACACAAGATGTAAGACAAAATGGGACCCCCACCAAAGGTAGACATCACAAGAATGAATGGGGCTGCCTCTGATCCATGAAGTGCGTCTCTTGGGGGCACTCAGATGATCCATATCCCTCTGGGGTCAAAGGGAAGCCGGGTGAGACCCCCACCATTGTGGAGGCGGTGGTTAGTCCACCGTTGCGTTCTGAATGTCTAGCTGGCCTAGTTGGCTTCTTCTTTCTTGTTCTGTTACTTGTTTGATTTTGTTCTCAATTTTGTTCATAACTCAGAACCCGGGTTGCTGTTTGTGAGCACTTAGTGTCTGGCAATGAAATAACTACGTGTTGGCAGCTTTGGTGAAAGTTTCAAGCTAGGTGAGGTTCTATTTGTTTTAGTGAAGAAGAAAGCAGCAGTACAGGCTGTTAGAAAACAAAGTTACGTGGGCTGTTTAAGTTCATTTTGGTCTCCTTAAACCTACCAAAGTGCTTTAAATGAACGAGTCTAAAATGATGGTCCTCTGGATGCCAGGCTCACCCAGTGAGCCCCTTGCTGAGGTTCTGTGGTTCCTACAGAGGCGGGCTGCTCATCCACAACTTTCCTGGGAGGTGGGAACACATCTCTCCTCTGATCAGAACATGCCTGTCACTGAACACCAGTGGCTACAGAGCCAGTGCCCCAGCTCAGGAGTCCAAAATCTGTCTTCTGGCAGAGGCTTAACTGTTTGGCTGCTGCATCGGAGGGCCCATGCTGGTACCTCCCACCCAGGAAGAGAGAACTCAGCTGGGAAGCTGGCAGTTACAGGCAATCTTCTCCTTCATTTCAGCTCTACAGGTATTTAATATGTTCCTGCTGAGGGTCCAGTCCTGTGGGGTATGCCACCCTCGGAGGTCTACAGTCCTGCCAGGGAGTCCAGACACACGGCAGGAGGCAGCCAGATGATCCGTTGGGTCTCCACATAATTAAGAGCCTGGCAGTCATAGCTGCAGGAATTCAGAGATTGTTCCGGGCTCTTGATGTAGCACTGCCCCTGTGAAAGGACCACTGGCAGCATTCAGTAGAGACCAACAGCAATTGGCCCTAGCAGCATTCTGCCTATCACTTTGGGACACAAGATGTAAGACAAAATGGGACCCCCACCAAAGGTAGACATCACAAGAATGAATGGGGCTGCCTCTGATCCATGAAGTGCGTCTCTTGGGGGCACTCAGATGATCCATATCCCTCTGGGGTCAAAGGGAAGCCGGGTGAGACCCCCACCATTGTGGAGGCGGTGGTTAGTCCACCGTTGCGTTCTGAATGTCTAGCTGGCCTAGTTGGCTTCTTCTTTCTTGTTCTGTTACTTGTTTGATTTTGTTCTCAATTTTGTTCATAACTCAGAACCCGGGTTGCTGTTTGTGAGCACTTAGTGTCTGGCAATGAAATAACTACGTGTTGGCAGCTTTGGTGAAAGTTTCAAGCTAGGTGAGGTTCTATTTGTTTTAGTGAAGAAGAAAGCAGCAGTACAGGCTGTTAGAAAACAAAGTTACGTGGGCTTACATTAGGTCGTACCTGCTTTTTCCCACTTTTGACACCCTCTTACCTCCTAGGAGAGTGACCCCTTATGCCACATGATTTTCCTTTAGAAGACTTACTGCCAGTCTAATTAAGTGATTATTAGTAACCTGATTTATTAAATCTCTTCCCCCTTGCAACATTGTAATTCCCATGAAAATATGATAAAATAGGACTTCTTCAATATCGTAGCCCTGATGTCTTAAGCAGATTCAGCAAGAAGTGTTCAATAAATACCTAGTGAAAAGACTGTATTAGTTCAGTAAGGCTGACATAAATGAAATACCACCATCTGGGGGGCTTAGACAATGCAAATTTATTTCTCGCAGTTCTGGAGATTGGAAGGCTGAGGCCAAGGTGTTGGCAGGTTTGGTTTCTCCCACTGCCTCTCTCCTTGTCTTGCGGATACTGCTCTGTCCCTGTGTCTTTACCTCTGTGTGCATCCCCATGTGTGTTCAAATTTCTTCCTCTTAAACGGACACCTGTAAGATTGGACTAGGGTCTGGCCTAACAGCCTCATTTTAACTTAATCACCTCTTACAAGGCCTATTTCCAGTTGTAGTCACATTCTGTAGTATTTTGGGTTAGGACTCCAACATGTGAACTTGTTGGGGTCACACTTCAGATTACAAGAATGAATGCAGTAAACAGAATGATGTATTACACAGGAAACTGGTTCATAGTAAAGTGGGGGAATCTGAGAATAACGGACATAAATATTACAGTAAAATGAGTTAAGGGTATTGCTTGCAATAATTACATGCTCCCTCCTAGGTTCCCCTGAGTAGAAAAAGAAGGGCAATATGACAGCCCACAGGTGTCCTAGCAGGGTATGGGGGCACAGCTGAGATCTGTCATGTGGGGCTTGTCTATTTCTGGGTCTCCGTTCTTTAACCTACAAAACGAAGGGCTTGGAATCACTGAGTCACTCTGCCGTTCTATGAAAAGTCAACCAGAATGGAAATATTCCTTCTGGCTCTTCTGTTTGACTAAGAGCATTGACTTTCAGTAATTCTTTCTCAAAGGCTTGGAAAGAGAAAGCAAAAACGCAAAGTCTCCCCTGTCATTTCCTTATTGGGATTCCAATTCTGTGCATGTCAGAGACCTGGGGAGGTGAAAGTCTCTACCCCAGGATGCTTCCCAAATAGCCCCTTTTAAGCAACTGTGAACAGCTTCCTAAATAGGAAAAAGCTGGCCCGTGCTCCAGATTTGCATCTCATTGACCAGGAGCAACTCTCGGCTTCCCACCATCTCCACCTACTTGGTCCTGATGGGTTGAGGGTTGTGGTGGTCCTTTCAGTGAGAAAGACTCTGTTTCCACAAGTATAATAGTCAAAACTGAGCCATTTTTCCAATTCTGCCCCAAAGCTCAGAATAGATAACTGATGAAACCCATGAAGAACCACGTTCCACCCTGTTTCACTGAAATTTTCTCTTCCTGCCTCTGAGTGCTTAATTGAGACGTTATCTTGAGCAGTGAAATGAGAGTTGAAGCATGGCATTTTTTCACTCCCTCCAGTATAGTACTCCAGGAAAGTGCAATAAGTAATTTTTGGTAACCCTCTTCTACCCTTTGTCTCTTGGAAGTAGCTATTATCGCTCTGTGTGAGAATGTGCTAAGATGCTGCTAGAATAAAGTCTTAGGATGGTTAACAGCTGGCGGGGTTTCTGCTTTGATTCATGAGTGAGGCGCGCCATCTAGAAGTCCGCCCTCTTGCTCGTTGACCTCCACATGCAGGATGGTAGCTGCCTTTGTTTGGACACGCATATGTTTCTCCCATTTTCATTCAGTGCCCCTTTGCTGAAGAAATCCCCTTTCTGAATCAGCAGTGACTTTCCAAATCTGTATCTTTGCCTTTCTGGCTAGTACTTCCTCTTTGTTTCTTCAGGCATGTAGGGTTACAGAGACAGTAAAGCAGAAGCTTGCGCAAATCATTGTGATCTCAGAAGTTCAAGATCGTTTGCATTTCTACTAAAGACAGCTGCTTCTGATAGACACTGAGTGAAACTTGGGGAACTTTTGTCACACCTACATCTGACAAAAGGCTTCTCTTGTCTGCTTTGGATTGTGCTGTCAATTGACATTTTGTTGACTCTACTTCCCTTCAATCTCCCTTTCTATATAACTTCAATTCTCCCACTCGGATTACCCTTTTCTATTCCCCTGGGCTTTATACCTCAGCTCAACCAATCTTTGAGAAACAATGCCATGCATGGCTCTCATTTCTTTCCTATTCCATGTCCTACTTGATCCCTATCTTACCTCTGCAAACACAATTGGGATACTGCCAAGATAAAAACCACCCTTTAGCCTCAGTAACTGCGGCTAGGGACTCATGAAAGGTACCTGATAGAGGTCATCCAGACGTTCATACTGTGGGCTTTATTCTGAAAGATTAGGGATCAGGACAATCTTGATTTTTCTCCTACTGAGAAAAAGCATCCCTAACCTGATTCTTAATTCCTTCTTGGTGGTCCCTCCACCTTTGACCTGATCAGCCCTCACTCCCTCTTTCGCTACAGAGCTCTAGCCACACCAGTCTCCTTTAGACCCAGCAGAGAGGCCAAGCTCATGCTCATCTGAAAACCTTGGGCTTTGTTTCCTCTTCCTGGCACATCCGTACCTTATAGCTGCACTATGTCATTCTCATCGATCTGAGAAGTTCAGTCTGAGCTCAGAAACTTCAAGAAACCTCCCTGACCACCCTGGTGGAAGGGATACCAGTCACCCTCCTTTCCGCAAAAAGTGGCGGGGTTTCTGCTTTGATTCATGAGTGAGGCGCCATCTAGAAGTCCGCCCTCTTGCTCGTTGACCTCCACATGCAGGATGGTAGCTGCCTTTGTTTGGACACATATGTTTCTCCCATTTTCATTCAGTGCCCCTTTGCTGAAGAAATCCCCTTTCTGAATCAGCAGTGACTTTCCAAATCTGTATCTTTGCCTTTCTGGCTAGTACTTCCTCTTTGTTTCTTCAGGCATGTAGGGTTACAGAGACAGTAAAGCAGAAGCTTGCGCAAATCATTGTGATCTCAGAAGTTCAAGATCGTTTGCATTTCTACTAAAGACAGCTGCTTCTGATAGACACTGAGTGAAACTTGGGGAACTTTTGTCACACCTACATCTGACAAAAGGCTTCTCTTGTCTGCTTTGGATTGTGCTGTCAATTGACATTTTGTTGACTCTACTTCCCTTCAATCTCCCTTTCTATATAACTTCAATTCTCCCACTCGGATTACCCTTTTCTATTCCCTGGGGCTTTATACCTCAGCTCAACCAATCTTTGAGAAACAATGCCATGCATGGCTCTCATTTCTTTCCTATTCCATGTCCTACTTGATCCCTATCTTACCTCTGCAAACACAATTGGGATACTGCCAAGATAAAAACCACCCTTTAGCCTCAGTAACTGCGGCTAGGGACTCATGAAAGGTACCTGATAGAGGTCATCCAGACGTTCATACTGTGGGCTTTATTCTGAAAGATTAGGGATCAGGACAATCTTGATTTTTCTCCTACTGAGAAAAAGCATCCCTAACCTGATTCTTAATTCCTTCTTGGTGGTCCCTCCACCTTTGACCTGATCAGCCCTCACTCCCTCTTTCGCTACAGAGCTCTAGCCACACCAGTCTCCTTTAGACCCAGCAGAGAGGCCAAGCTCATGCTCATCTGAAAACCTTGGGCTTTGTTTCCTCTTCCTGGCACATCCGTACCTTATAGCTGCACTATGTCATTCTCATCGATCTGAGAAGTTCAGTCTGAGCTCAGAAACTTCAAGAAACCTCCCCTGACCACCCTGGTGGAAGGGATCTCATTGTCTCTACCAGTCACCCTCCTTTCCGCTTACTTCTTAACCTCCTTACTATCAAAGGTAAACTCTGTGAGGTTTAGAACTTTGTGCTGTGGTCCCTGTTTTCTCCAGTATCTTTAACTGTACTCATCACAGATGAGATACTCAACAGATCTTTGTTGAATGAATAGATTTTGAAGAATTAGTTTAAGGGAGAAAGAATTCAAGTAAAATACAGTGCATGACCTTCAGAAGGCAATCAATGAGAAAATTGCTTTGTTGGTTCAGGTTATAGCCCTTAAGCCTGTAGTTCTTGAGGAATTTCCACTCATGGATCATCTCTGAGATATGGCTGTGATCCAGACAACTTGTTTGAGACATCTGCTACTGCTGTTTAGTTACTAAGTCGTGTCTGACCCATTGTGACCCCATAACCTGTACCCCTACCAGGCTCTTCTGTCCATAAGATTTTCCAGGCAAGAATACTGGAATGGGTTGCCATTTCCATCTCCAGAGGATCTTCCTAACTCAGGGTTGGAGCCCGCATATGCTGCTTGGCAGGCAGATTCTTTACCACTGAGCCACCTGGGAAACCTGTTCAGACATCCTTTCTACACAAAATGCTCTCAGAGATGTATGCCATCTTCCCTCACTTCTAGATTGTACTATCACCTCAGAGTCAACCTAATGAAAATATTATCATGACTTCTGCCTCAGGAAATACATCTACATTCTGAACCCTCCTGTTCATGGCCTTTCTTCTCTTTTCTCAAGAAGAAAAAGCCCAGGCCTCTCTGGCTGTTCCCCATCTGTAGTCCCTTGTTCTCAATATATCGAAAAGAAATTATGTTCTCTTCTATAAACTTAAGCAATCATGCATTCATTTAACACCTGTTGTTACTCCTAGAAATTGTGCTAAGCCTATATGCAAACAGGACTCTGGCCCCTGGGGAACTTAGACTTACCCTTTTTCTGTTTTAATTGGATGAAAGAACAATGAGTGAGCATTGCTCCCAGGGCCCAGGCCCTCACCACCTTTCTTTTTTTCCCTTTGGCCACACTATGCAGAATGTGGGATCTTAGTTCCCTGACGGGGAATCAAACCCGCACTTCCTGCCTTGAGAATGCAGAATCTTAAGCAGTGGATCACCAGGGAAGTCCCTCAAGCCCCTCTTATCTTGGACAACAATCTTCTAACCATATCTTGAGTATTGTTGCCAAACTAATCATCCTCATCAGCAATGAGTTATTTTACCTCTTCTCCAGGAATCTAACCTAACTCTACTTTGGATCTTGAGTTTTCTTATACTGAGCTTTGGAAAGTTTTTATCAACTGACCATCACTCTAATTTCCTCCCATGTTTCTCCAGTAATTCCCTCTTTCCCAGCCACACCATTTGCTTGTCTGTCCTTTAACCCTGACTTTTATTTCTATAGTTCCTAGCATAGATTTTAGATGTGGATGGAACATTAAATGTTATTCAGCCCCACACTTGGATAGTATCAAAAAGAAAATGGAAGTTCATCAGCTTCAAGTCAGTAAGTTCATCCTAAAAATATTTGCTGTGTTTTAAGGTGCTTTACCCAATACACTTTAACTTAGGTTTTGTAGGTGTGTGTCCAGGGGGCTAGTATTTAGCAGCTACTGTCGAGTCATTTAAAGTTTTCAAATCAAGCGAAGAATTAAGAGGGAAGTTTTCTCTTGGAAACTGTGGAAGAGCAGTTAGTACAGAAAGGGGAAGAAATGGGCTAAAAGGAAGCACTCTTGCACATTTGATTACAGTCGGCATTCAGTATCCATGGATCTCACAACTATTTAACAAAACATGGGTTGCATATCTTGTTTGCTGTCTGAAGTTGGTGGAATCTGCAGATGCAAAACCCACAAAAGAGTGTGGCCCAATGATGGAACTTGAGCATCCTTGGATTTGGGTATCCACAGTGGGTCCTGGAGCCAGTACCCGATGGGTACGGAGGGATGACTTTGTATTCTCCGTTCATCTTCATTTGCCATCCGGGTTGTTAGAATAGAACACCTATTCTGAGCTGCTAGAGTCTTTAGCAGTCTAGATCCTTGAACTGATCTTGTTGCTGAAGAAATAAAAAAGAAAACAAAAACAGGTACACATAGTTGCTTTTTCTCTTTTAGCATCAAACCTGAGAGTCTACTAACTGTGGTATAGCTGAGGCCAGAGTTTAAAAGACCAATAATTGTTGACTAATGGTGCCACAGTGGTAGTTCCAATATGCCAGTTAATGCATATTGTCTCCCTGCATGAAACCTGATCAAAAAGCTTTAAAGCTGCCGGGCCCCTACCGTTTGTGGAAGAAAACACGGGAGACCCAGGGCCTCAGAAGGAGGAGTGGTGTGGACACATCGACTCTCTGGGCAAGACCTCATTTATAAAAAGACACGAAAAGAGGCACCATCCTCGACACGAACTACATTGCAAACAGCTCATGATTTGAAAATGATGTGTAAGGTAACTATTTGAAGTGACAGAAAGGCTAGCAAAAAAATAAATAAGGAAAACAAAGCCAGCTTTTCTTTCTCTTTTCTGTATTTGAAAACCTCCCCTGTTAAAAGAACACATATGCAACTGCAAACATGGATCACCCTCATTAAGAAGGAAGAAAATTGTTTGAAATAAACCTCAAAGAGAAAGAAAAAAGCTGTCATTTTCTTTAAGGACACTATTATGTTCTTATTGACAAGACAAAAGAGTAATAAAGTTAAATTAGAGCAACTAGAAGCTTGATAGTTTGGGTGGAGGGAAATAGAACAACCTTTGCTATTAAAAAAGACAAAAGAAAGAAAAGATCTTTTAATCAGCCTCTACTGAAGCAATGACTGTTGACCTTACCCTCATTGAGAGCTTTCTTGAGTCTGTTCCAGAGGCAAAATCCTTACCTCATTGATACAAACCAGGAATTTTAAAACTCAAAGGAAGCTTGAATCATCATTATGTTGGAATATCTTATTTTATAATTGGAGGAATTAGTGTCAAAGCAGTTAAGTGATTTGCCCACATTCACCCAGCTTTTGAATTTCAAGGTTAAATTTGAGAAATCAGCAGGAACAGAAACTTATTTTCTCCAGATAGAGAATCTGTTTGTTCAGTCTTATCAGGAAGGCATCACACTTGAAAGGAAATTCATGGTGATTACTGAAATCAATCCAGAGACATGTTCAAGGATTTTGAGTATACCTGTTCAAGACGCAGGGTTCTCTTCCCTATCTGGACTAGGCATCGCACAGTGGAGGAGGAGTGACAGGAGACCCCCATCCTTCCTCACTACTGCACACGGTGACAGCACCTTGTACCTATGTGCTCTCCTTGTTGGAACAGAAGCAATGCCTGCCTGGCCCCTATTGTAAGAAGAATTAAGTGCAAAGACCCCGCCAGCCATGAATGAGTTATGGAACTCTCCACAGCAGCAGTGAGAGAAATCAGACACCTCAGAAGTGACAAGTTTTCCCTGGTAATATATAGTAGGAGTTTAGAAAAAGGAAAATGCAGTAATTTCTTAAGTACTTTGGGCCATTTTCCCTTCTTCCTCCCCTCCCCCAGAAGTCTGAACATGTTTTTATTTGGAAAGGTGCCTTGTGACATTTTATATCATTCCTTCCACCTATTAATAGCTATGGCTGCCCCAGGTGTTCATTTTCAAGATGCCCTGAGAGAAGCAGGACTCCTGGCGGCCGCTCCGCAGCTGACAGCTTTGGGGAAACGGCAGGTTTTAATTGATGTATTGTGGGCACTGTGCTTTTCCTCCCTCTCTCTTTAAAAAAAAAAAAATGTTTGATGGGTTTAGTATCCTCCTAGGACCTATAGATTTTAATATGTCAATTACTCCTCTTTCATTGGAACCTGTATGTGGCTGACTGATGATCTTCCGGGCCCCTTTCTGTCTCCGTGTGACACCAAACACCCGCGCCAGCATCCCCCATGTCTCTTTGAACACCTTTCTGGACCGGCTACAGCCAACAGCCCCCATATAGATTCTAATCAGAATAGCAAGTCGTGCAGAGGACTTCTTAAATTAGCTGCCTGCCGTTAGTTAGTAATTACAATGAGATGAAATTGGAAAGGGTGGCTGGGAGGCAAGAATAGGAAGTGCCACAGTTTCTCATTTCAGAACTGTCCCAGTGGCAGCTCTCTGGCTACCCTGAGGGAGCCTGCAGCCCCCAGGCTGACAGTTGGGTGTACACTGGTTCCAGGAGCCATGCCCTAGGATTTGGGCTGGCTGCCTACTTTATGATGGAATGAGAGTATTTCCCAAGAGTCTTGAAGAATGCCAAGTCTGGCATCACTTTGCGCAGTAAAGCCACCCCACTGCCTTTATGTCAGCTGCTCCATAGAGCTCTATCTGAGACCCTTCTCCGAAGAGCGAGTACAAGGGGATTTCTTACATCCTCAGTGTCTATTAGTATTCTAATAAATATTTTAAAAAAAATAAAGAAAATACCTTTGTTGCTATATAATTTGTAGAACATAAAATTTACCCATTATAAGTATACAATTTATGATTTTTTAAATCAAATTCATAGAGTTGTACAGCTGTCAGCATGCTCTAGTCTTAGAACATTTCTCCCATTCAGAAATTTCTTACTGCTCATTTCCTGGTAATCTACACTTCCACCCTCAGCCCTCAGTCAGCACTAACCGGTACTTTTTGTCTCAGTGAATGTACCTTTTCTGGACACTTCTTACCAATGGAATTGTTGTAGCATGTACCAATCACTTATTCCTTTCTATGACCTAATTGTATTCCATGGACACAAGTATATCATCTTATCGACATCTACCCACTGCTTGATGGATATCTGGATCATTTCTAGTTGGGTGCTGTTATGCTGTCGGGAGCATTTGCATGCATTTCTTTGGATGGCCCTCTTAACTGCTGCTTACTAGATGCCCATGGGCCCTAAGCTATGCTCATCACTTTCAGTGCATAATTTCCGGACTTCACAACAATTGGTACAGCAGGAATTTTAATCTGACAACCAAGGCTCAACAGAGCATGCTCATTTGGAAAAAAAAAAAATGTTTCTGGGGCCAAAATTCAAACTACATTCCTTCCACAATGCCTGGCAGCCTCTCTAACAGAAAGGCAAGCATTATCACTGAGCTTTCCACCACAAACCCCTTGCTCAGCCTCCAGCCTCATCAAAACTCCCCAGTGTAGCCACTTTAAATGGATTTGAGGTTTGTACATCTGCCCTAGGATTCTTTCACCTAAAAATACTCTCATCGAAATTGTAGTAGGTCACTTCCTGCTCAGTTTTGGCATTGATAGTAAACCAGTGCAAATGCATCAATCTTCTGTCTTATGCTTAGCATCAGGACAGGCAGTGCATGGATTCAAAAGATGAATGACCAAAACCATGGCCCCTTGAGGGCAATATGGTGGAGGACCAGACTCATAACCACTCATCTAAATAATGTAAAACCAACTACACATGCTTTGTAAACTTTAATTAGTTAAAAACTTGTGCTATTAACTGACCAATTAAAACTCATCTGGCACTTGCCTCTTTCCTTGTCGAGTTATTTGGCCACTGAGAAGGTGAATTAGTAGTATGTAATATAAAGAGGACTGGACTCTATGCAATTAGTGAGATATTCTGTGGAGACATAGAGATATGAACATCATTTAAGGCAGTTTATTTTATGTTCCAAGCTATATAATTTGTAGAACATTTCCCAAAGTATACAATTTATGATTTTTTAAATCAAATTCATAGAGTTGTACAGCTGTCAGCATGCTCTAGTCTTAGAACATTTCTCCCATTCAGAAATTTCTTACTGCTCATTTCCTGGTAATCTACACTTCCACCCTCAGCCCTCAGTCAGCACTAACGGTACTTTTTGTCTCAGTGAATGTACCTTTTCTGGACACTTCTTACCAATGGAATTGTTGTAGCATGTACCAATCACTTATTCCTTTCTATGACCTAATTGTATTCCATGGACACAAGTATATCATCTTATCGACATCTACCCACTGCTTGATGGATATCTGGATCATTTCTAGTTGGGTGCTGTTATGCTGTCGGGAGCATTTGCATGCATTTCTTTGGATGGCCCTCTTAACTGCTGCTTACTAGATGCCCATGGGCCCTAAGCTATGCTCATCACTTTCAGTGCATAATTTCCGGACTTCACAACAATTGGTACAGCAGGAATTTTAATCTGACAACCAAGGCTCAACAGAGCATGCTCATTTGGAAAAAAAAAAAATGTTTCTGGGGCCAAAATTCAAACTACATTCCTTCCACAATGCCTGGCAGCCTCTCTAACAGAAAGGCAAGCATTATCACTGAGCTTTCCACCACAAACCCCTTGCTCAGCCTCCAGCCTCATCAAAACTCCCCAGTGTAGCCACTTTAAATGGATTTGAGGTTTGTACATCTGCCCTAGGATTCTTTCACCTAAAAATACTCTCATCGAAATTGTAGTAGGTCACTTCCTGCTCAGTTTTGGCATTGATAGTAAACCAGTGCAAATGCATCAATCTTCTGTCTTATGCTTAGCATCAGGACAGGCAGTGCATGGATTCAAAAGATGAATGACCAAAACCATGGCCCCTTGAGGGCAATATGGTGGAGGACCAGACTCATAACCACTCATCTAAATAATGTAAAACCAACTACACATGCTTTGTAAACTTTAATTAGTTAAAAACTTGTGCTATTAACTGACCAATTAAAACTCATCTGGCACTTGCCTCTTTCCTTGTCGAGTTATTTGGCCACTGAGAAGGTGAATTAGTAGTATGTAATATAAAGAGGACTGGACTCTATGCAATTAGTGAGATATTCTGTGGAGACATAGAGATATGAACATCATTTAAGGCAGTTTATTTGTTCATGTTCCAAGCTGAATAACTGGGTAATCTGGCTACCCCTAGAGATTATATTCATATATACATGGTTATGCACATGTGTGTACTTGTGTGCACGCATACACACACACAAGGTGTAGGGGGAGGAGGACTATAAATATTTGCCCTTTCGTACATCCCATAAATCTTTATGAAACACCCATAGTGTTCCAGGCACAGTGCAAGGCATGCAAGATTTGGCAGGGAGCAAAACAGAGTTCCCTGACCAACGAGAGCTTACAGTGCTACAGGGAAGATGAAGATTATAGATTGGTCATTTGTGCCTTCCCCCCTCCAAAAAACAAATTCATGTCGTGAATCGCTAATCCCCACTGTGATGGGAATTGGAGGTGAGGCCTTTGGGAGTTAATAAGGTTTAGATGAGCTCATGATGGCAGACCCCCCATGATGGGGTTAGTGCCCTAAGAAAGGATGAAGAGGCCAAAACTCGGGTCTCCCTTCACTGTGTGAGGCCCCGTGGGAAGATTTTTTACACAGCAGGTACTGAGTTCACCGGAACCTAACCCTGCTGTCTCATGCTTTGAGTCTGCAGAACTGTGAGAAAGAAATGTCTGTGGGGCTTCCCTGGTGGTCCAGTGGGTAAGGACACCACCTTGCAGTGCAAGGGGCGCCAATTTGATCCCTGGCCTGGGAAGATCCCACGTACCGCAGAGCGGCTGGACCAGTGTGTCCAATTACCAAACCAGAGCTCTGGAGAGCATGCGCCCAGAGCCGGTGCTCTGCGACAACAGAGGCCACTGCGATGGGAGGCCCAGGTGGGCCAAAGAACAAAGATGGATGAAAATAGACAAATGAAAGACCAATAGAAGTAGCTCGCATGCTCTCCTCCCTCCCCACCCGACCCCACCCCAAATAAATAAATAAATAAATAAATCTTTAAAAAAGAAATGTCTATGGTGTGAGCTACCCAGTCTCAGGTATTTCTTATAGCATCCTGAGCTGACCACAACAATGGGTGTACCATAAATAGAAAAGTCACTAAACTCATGGGAAGAACGTTGAAGAAATAGAGTCATGTCAAGAAGATATGTCTATCAGGGGCAGAAGGCAGTGGGATTGTGCTCAACTTTGCATTAAAATACAGCAAATAACCAAGCAAAACAAAAAATAAAAACACCATCTTTATAGGCAATGTATGGAGGAAAAATTGGCAGGGAGCAAGTGATACATCCCAGTGACTTAGAATATGGGCCTGGCAGGATAAATGGAGAGAAATAGTCACATTTAAAAACATAAAGCACTTCCTTCTGTGTCTTTCTTAATAAATATTCTGCAAACCTTCTGTAAAGATTGACAATTTCCCTATCAAGCCTGGGTAACCTAATATATCAATTCTCCATTTTCCTGCCCACGTTAGTGATAACATATCTTCCATTAACCTATGGTGAAAGAGCTTTTATTCTTCCCTCCAAAAACAAATTCATGGAATCGCTAATCCCCACTGTGATGGGAATTGGAGGTGAGGCCTTTGGGAGTTAATAAGGTTTAGATGAGCTCATGATGGCAGACCCCCCATGATGGGGTTAGTGCCCTAAGAAAGGATGAAGAGGCCAAAACTCGGGTCTCCCTTCACTGTGTGAGGCCCCGTGGGAAGATTTTTTACACAGCAGGTACTGAGTTCACCGGAACCTAACCCTGCTGTCTCATGCTTTGAGTCTGCAGAACTGTGAGAAAGAAATGTCTGTGGGGCTTCCCTGGTGGTCCAGTGGGTAAGGACACCACCTTGCAGTGCAAGGGGCGCCAATTTGATCCCTGGCCTGGGAAGATCCCACGTACCGCAGAGCGGCTGGACCAGTGTGTCCAATTGCAAACCAGAGCTTTGGAGCTCATGCGCCCAGAGCCGGTGCTCTGCGACAACAGAGGCCACCGTGATGGGAGGCCCAGGTGGGCCAAAGAACAAAGATGGATGAAAATAGACAAATGAAAGACCAATAGAAGTAGCTCGCATGCTCTCCTCCCTCCCCACCCGACCCCACCCCAAATAAATAAATAAATAAATAAATCTTTAAAAAAGAAATGTCTATGGTGTGAGCTACCCAGTCTCAGGTATTTCTTATAGCATCCTGAGCTGACCACAACAATGGGTGTACCATAAATAGAAAAGTCACTAAACTCATGGGAAGAACGTTGAAGAAATAGAGTCATGTCAAGAAGATATGTCTATCAGGGGCAGAAGGCAGTGGGATTGTGCTCAACTTTGCATTAAAATACAGCAAATAACCAAGCAAAACAAAAAATAAAAACACCATCTTTATAGGCAATGTATGGAGGAAAAATTGGCAGGGAGCAAGTGATACATCCCAGTGACTTAGAATATGGGCCTGGCAGGATAAATGGAGAGAAATAGTCACATTTAAAAACATAAAGCACTTCCTTCTGTGTCTTTCTTAATAAATATTCTGCAAACCTTCTGTAAAGATTGACAATTTCCCTATCAAGCCTGGGTAACCTAATATATCAATTCTCCATTTTCCCTGCCCACGTTAGTGATAACATATCTTCCATTAACCTATGGTGAAAGAGCCATTTTCTATTCTAAAAATCTATTTATATTCTCCTATAACTTTCTCAAAGATATGCCTCTGGGCTGTAAAACTTCAAGCTTATAATTCAGCTGAAATGTGAATACTTTTGCTAAATTTCAATAACATCAGTTGGGCCTTTTCTGAGCCATTTGATCATGAGGATGTCTTCCCTTTGGGGGGAAAATACCATTTTTCATTTGAAGGGATTAAAAACTGAATTTACTTCTTGGTTACTTGCTGTGGATTTGGTGTTCAATGTCAACAGTATTTGACTACAACTTTTATTTTCAACTCTTTCATGAATTAGAAGAACAACAGGTAGTTCTAGTTCTGAAGTTTCTTTTAATAATTTTGTTTGTCCTTTGTTCCTTTTCTTTGTTTTAACCATCTTAAGTGACACACTGCATTTTATTTCAGAGCCTCTTCTCTGTATATTCTCAGTCTCTTTTTCACAGTTCCTTATAAAGCTTCTCTGGCTAATTCTTGTTACTTTCCAGTTGTCAGAAACCTTTAGTTATGCAATCATTTCTCCACAAAGATTTCTAGGATAAAGATACAGTTTTACCTTTTATCATCTCCACATCCCAGAGAATTCCTTTCTGAAAATTTACTACCCTATACTATTTCCTACTGTAGAATTAGTTGTCTATATTTCTTCCCGTTGCCTGTGGTCATTAACAGAATCTTTATCCATTGGGAAGAATACATAGAATTCTCCCACCCCCCACTTAGATTAAATTATTTTATGGTGTATATTTAGTGCATGCATTCTAAGCCTCTGTAGTTATGTCTGACTTTTGCAACCCTCATGGACCACAACCTGCCAGGCTCCTGTGTCCATGTGATTTTCCAGGCAAGAATACAGGAGTGGGTTGCTATGCCCTCCTCCATGGAATCTTCCTGACCCAGGGGTCCAAATCGAGTCACTTACATCTCCTGTGTTGCAGGGCAGGTTCTTTACCATTAGAGCCACCAAAGCTTTTGTCATTCCATTATTGATCCCTCTTTACAGTGTTGATGTATAAAGACTAAATTATTAATTCTCCTATAACTGTTTCTCCATGCCCACGTTAGTGATAACATATCTTCCATTAACCTATGGTGAAAGAGCCATTTTCTATTCTAAAAATCTATTTATATTCTCCTATAACTTTCTCAAAGATATGCCTCTGGGCTGTAAAACTTCAAGCTTATAATTCAGCTGAAATGTGAATACTTTTGCTAAATTTCAATAACATCAGTTGGGCCTTTTCTGAGCCATTTGATCATGAGGATGTCTTCCCTTTGGGGGGAAAATACCATTTTTCATTTGAAGGGATTAAAAACTGAATTTACTTCTTGGTTACTTGCTGTGGATTTGGTGTTCAATGTCAACAGTATTTGACTACAACTTTTATTTTCAACTCTTTCATGAATTAGAAGAACAACAGGTAGTTCTAGTTCTGAAGTTTCTTTTAATAATTTTGTTTGTCCTTTGTTCCTTTTCTTTGTTTTAACCATCTTAAGTGACACACTGCATTTTATTTCAGAGCCTCTTCTCTGTATATTCTCAGTCTCTTTTTCACAGTTCCTTATAAAGCTTCTCTGGCTAATTCTTGTTACTTTCCAGTTGTCAGAAACCTTTAGTTATGCAATCATTTCTCCACAAAGATTTCTAGGATAAAGATACAGTTTTACCTTTTATCATCTCCACATCCCAGAGAATTCCTTTCTGAAAATTTACTACCCTATACTATTTCCTACTGTAGAATTAGTTGTCTATATTTCTTCCCGTTGCCTGTGGTCATTAACAGAATCTTTATCCATTGGGAAGAATACATAGAATTCTCCCCACCCCACACTTAGATTAAATTATTTTATGGTATATATTTAGTGCATGCATTCTAAGCCTCTGTAGTTATGTCTGACTTTTGCAACCCTCATGGACCACAACCTGCCAGGCTCCTGTGTCCATGTGATTTTCCAGGCAAGAATACAGGAGTGGGTTGCTATGCCCTCCTCCATGGAATCTTCCTGACCCAGGGGTCCAAATCGAGTCACTTACATCTCCTGTGTTGCAGGGCAGGTTCTTTACCATTAGAGCCACCAAAGCTTTTGTCATTCCATTATTGATCCCTCTTTACAGTGTTGATGTATAAAGACATTTAAATTTATTAAAAAACTGCTGTTTTTTCATTTAGATAAGCACAGTTCATTTTTTGTGTGTATCTAAATATGTGCATTTCCATTTTAAAAGGACTCAAACATGATGATATTGATTTCATTACATGTCTATTGAGATTACATATTACTTTGACTGTAACAATAGAGAATCTGAGGCAAAGTGAAAAAAAGTTACTTGGGACAAGAGGTATGCAAGTTATTTATACAGACAGAAATTGAGGAATAAATAAGACACGATTCTTGCCTTTAAAACCTTGCAGGTAAATAGGTTAGAGGAAAAAGAATGTTCAGATATTCATAATTAGATGGACAAAAGGAAATTAAAGGTGGAGGTAAAGAGATTTATTTATTTGGCTGTGCCAGGTCTTAGTTGTGGTACGTGGAATCTTGCATCTATGTTATGGCATGCAGGATCTTTACTTGTAACATGCAGGTTCTTTTTTTGTTACAGGATCTTTAGTTATGGCATGCCAACACTTAGTTATGGCATGTGGGATTTTATTCCTCAACCAGGGATTGAACCTGGGCCTCCTGCATTGACAGTGCAGGATCTTAACCCCTAGACCACCAGGGAAGTCTGAAAGTGAGATTTATGAAGGCTGAGTACCTCTACCAATCCAACACTGAATCCTTATGACCCACATTTTCCAGATCTTGAGAGGAGGGGGCAGCACAGTGAGATGAGCTGGTGACATGCATCAGCATTTGGTTGTCTCTCTCTTTTTTTAAGTGGGTATATTTGCTTTTTACCCCAAATCTCTTAGACCATCCTGTGAGGAGATCAACCCCACCCAATTTTTGAAGGAGGAAAATTGGGACAAAATTGCAGTCTAGAACTGGCTTGATCCCTAGCTATGTTGCCCATTCTGATAAAATCATTGTCATCTGAATAATCTCCCTTTTGCTTTGATCAGGTATAGCTGACTTTGGTCAAAAGTAATGAAAATGATTTTTTAAATAAAAAGGCATAAGGGGGTTCTTTGCAGGACTGGTTCATTATTCAGAGGGAAAGTTATCAGCCTTCCTGGAGAACTCGAGAAAAGGAAGGATCTAGCCAAGTGACAGGCTGACTTAGCTGCTGAACTGACCCTAAAGCCCCTCCCAGGGCACTGGCACAGAGAGGTGCTCAGTGACTGTGAGTTCTCCATCCCTCTGCCCCTGCTCTGGCTCCAGGATGGTTTAGCCATGGGTGTTCCCACAAACATGCTAAGAATCCCAAGGGCTTAATTAACACCTGCAGATTTGGGTTCAGTTATCAGAGCAACATATTTCTCCTTGACTCCTGAGGTGCTGAGACACTCCTGATGATACCTTTGCTCTTGGTTTTGAGCAGTGGTTCTCTTCTTTCCACTCCAGCCTTCCCTGAAGTTTTGAGTCTGATTATAAAGGGTGAATCCAGGTATGTTCTGTTTGTGGTGACCTAACATCTGCATGGACAAAAGGAAATTAAAGGTGGAGGTAAAGAGATTTATTTATTTGGCTGTGCCAGGTCTTAGTTGTGGTACGTGGAATCTTGCATCTATGTTATGGCATGCAGGATCTTTACTTGTAACATGCAGGTTCTTTTTTTGTTACAGGATCTTTAGTTATGGCATGCCAACACTTAGTTATGGCATGTGGGATTTTATTCCTCAACCAGGGATTGAACCTGGGCCTCCTGCATTGACAGTGCAGGATCTTAACCCCTAGACCACCAGGGAAGTCTGAAAGTGAGATTTATGAAGGCTGAGTACCTCTACCAATCCAACACTGAATCCTTATGACCCACATTTTCCAGATCTTGAGAGGAGGGGGCAGCACAGTGAGATGAGCTGGTGACATGCATCAGCATTTGGTTGTCTCTCTCTTTTTTTAAGTGGGTATATTTGCTTTTTACCCCAAATCTCTTAGACCATCCTGTGAGGAGATCAACCCCACCCAATTTTTGAAGGAGGAAAATTGGGACAAAATTGCAGTCTAGAACTGGCTTGATCCTAGCTATGTTGCCCATTCTGATAAAATCATTGTCATCTGAATAATCTCCCTTTTGCTTTGATCAGGTATAGCTGACTTTGGTCAAAAGTAATGAAAATGATTTTTTAAATAAAAAGGCATAAGGGGGTTCTTTGCAGGACTGGTTCATTATTCAGAGGGAAAGTTATCAGCCTTCCTGGAGAACTCGAGAAAAGGAAGGATCTAGCCAAGTGACAGGCTGACTTAGCTGCTGAACTGACCCTAAACCCCCTCCCAGGGCACTGGCACAGAGGTGCTCAGTGACTGTGAGTTCTCCATCCCTCTGCCCCTGCTCTGGCTCCAGGATGGTTTAGCCATGGGTGTTCCCACAAACATGCTAAGAATCCCAAGGGCTTAATTAACACCTGCAGATTTGGGTTCAGTTATCAGAGCAACATATTTCTCCTTGACTCCTGAGGTGCTGAGACACTCCTGATGATACCTTTGCTCTTGGTTTTGAGCAGTGGTTCTCTTCTTTCCACTCCAGCCTTCCCTGAAGTTTTGAGTCTGATTATAAAAGGGTGAATCCAGGTATGTTCTGTTTGTGGTGACCTAACATCTGCTGGGGTGATGGATATACCGTTGAGCCTGCTGGGACTTTGAAACCTCACTCTCTTAAAGTAATACACCTACATTTTGATCCTGTCTGTATACCTCAGGGCGTCTTTTTGAATATTAAGCTCATTACCCAGCTTTTTTTACTTTTTTGTACTTTTTTTAAGTACAAATGACGTGGGTGGCTGATTCAGTATTATGGTTGATGCTAACTGCCACTCCTCTCCAGATATATGTGTGGACACATATTTTATTTCCAGGAGGCAGAGAAAAAGTCCTTATTCTGCAGTATGGCTCTTTAGAAGGTCTCAGAACTTAGGACTTAACATTTTCTGAGATAGTTATATCATATTCCACCCGTGTTTCAGAAATTACAGTTTGGGAAGGTCTTAGAGAAAATTTGTAGGATAAGACAACAGTATGTAATGTGGGGGGGTGGCGGGGGAACCTGACTTAAATACGATATCATGGAAAATTTCCCTAAAGACGGCAACTGACCAGAGGAGTGGATGGAGAAGGGGGTAAAGGAGAAATACACATTGAGTGGGAGAAACACAGAGTTCCAAGAGTGAAAGGATAAGGTCTACAGGGGTAGAGAGAGGGAGCAGGAGAGAGGCATGAAACAGCTGGTAAGAAATGGGAAAGAAAGATCCAGATCTAACAAGGATTCTTGGGTCAGCTTGAAAGGGTATGGACGCCTTCTGTGGAAAAAATAGGAAGCCAGTGGAAGGTTTTGAGGGAGGGGGCTAGAATGATGAGAAGACCATTTTGCCTACCGTGTGGAGAGGGTTAGAGAGAGGAGCAAGCATGACATTAAAAAAGGATTTTTATGGAGCAAGACAAATGACTTTTGTTTGAAGTTTGACAAACATGCTAAGAATCCCAAGGGCTTGATTAACACCTGCAGATTTGGGTTCAGTTATCAGAGCAACATATTTCTCCTTGACTCCTGAGGTGCTGAGACACTCCTGATGATACCTTTGCTCTTGGTTTTGAGCAGTGGTTCTCTTCTTTCCACTCCAGCCTTCCCTGAAGTTTTGAGTCTGATTATAAAAGGGGTGAATCCAGGTATGTTCTGTTTGTGGTGACCTAACATCTGCTGGGGTGATGGATATACCGTTGAGCCTGCTGGGACTTTGAAACCTCACTCTCTTAAAGTAATACACCTACATTTTGATCCTGTCTGTATACCTCAGGGCGTCTTTTTGAATATTAAGCTCATTACCCAGCTTTTTTTACTTTTTTGTACTTTTTTTAAGTACAAATGACGTGGGTGGCTGATTCAGTATTATGGTTGATGCTAACTGCCACTCCTCTCCAGATATATGTGGACACATATTTTATTTCAGGAGGCAGAGAAAAAGTCCTTATTCTGCAGTATGGCTCTTTAGAAGGTCTCAGAACTTAGGACTTAACATTTTCTGAGATAGTTATATCATATTCCACCCGTGTTTCAGAAATTACAGTTTGGGAAGGTCTTAGAGAAAATTTGTAGGATAAGACAACAGTATGTAATGTGGGGGGGTGGCGGGGGAACCTGACTTAAATACGATATCATGGAAAATTTCCCTAAAGACGGCAACTGACCAGAGGAGTGGATGGAGAAGGGGGTAAAGGAGAAATACACATTGAGTGGGAGAAACACAGAGTTCCAAGAGTGAAAGGATAAGGTCTACAGGGGTAGAGAGAGGGAGCAGGAGAGAGGCATGAAACAGCTGGTAAGAAATGGGAAAGAAAGATCCAGATCTAACAAGGATTCTTGGGTCAGCTTGAAAGGGTATGGACGCCTTCTGTGGAAAAAATAGGAAGCCAGTGGAAGGTTTTGAGGGAGGGGGCTAGAATGATGAGAAGACCATTTTGCCTACCGTGTGGAGAGGGTTAGAGAGAGGAGCAAGCATGACATTGAGAGAACCAACATGAGGTTGTCATCCTGTGTACTACACACTCATGGCAGAGAACTAGACAAAAAGGACCCCAAAATGTATCCTTTTGTTTTGGAAGTTTATGATGTATTAAGGGATTGGACATACGTACCCCGACTGTTACCATGCCATCTGTAATGTCCCATAGGACTTAAGCAAAATAAAATGAGAAAATGGAAAAGCCCCTTTTAGCAGAGAAAAATCAGAGCGGTATCTTCTTATGTGCTGAGCAGCGAATCCCTGTGACCTGAGGTTTGTTTGTTTTGTTTTGTTCTTTTTTTGCTCTTGTTTTGATTTTAGTTACAACTGCCTCCAGGATAAGAAATTACTTTAAAAGTAGCATTCCCACTGTTTCAGTTGTTTTGAAAGCTACAATATACACACATAGTTTATATTCAGTTTCACAGTATCTTTGGCAGTAGGCAGCAGATTTTGGTTAATTTCCTTCTAGAAAGGAGTAAGTGCATTTCCGATTTCTCATCCAGGTCATCTGTCTGTCCATGTAGTCGGGGTAGGTTTAGAGACAAATCTCCTCTTTGTAGAGCAGAGGTCCTCAAGCTCTAGGGCCATGGACCGGTACTGGTGTGTGTCCTGTTAGGTACCAGGCCCCATGGTGGGAGGTAAACGCTGGCTGAACCAGCAGTGCTTTGCCTGCATTTACAGCCATTCCCCATCGCTTGTATTATTTCCTGAGCTCTGCCCCCTTTCAGATTAGTGGTGGCATCAGATTCTGCCTGCCTCCCATCACCCCTAGATGGGACTGTCTAGTTGCAGTCAAACAGGCTCAGGGCTCCAACTGATTCCGGGTTATGCTGAGCTGTGTAATTGTTTCATTATGTGTCACAGTGTAATAAGAGCAGAGATAAAGTGCACAGCTAATATAATGCATTTGAATCATCCTGAAACCATCCCCATCCCCAGACCGTGGGAAAATGGTCTCAGAAAACGGGTCCCTGGTGCCAGAAAGGTTGGGGACCGCTGCTGTAGAAGGCATGCTGCTGCCAAGTCAACAATCCGGGCACACAGGCAAATGAAAGGGATCGTGTGCCTTTACCCTGAGAAATACCAAACAGATTGCAAGTAGAAAGACCTGTATGATGTTCTGCTTTAGTTGTTGGGGTCCCTTCTTGAAATACCCTTCTGAAACCCAACTCTGCTTATCATTCATCCCATCCCACACCTGCATCTGTGTCTCTTTCAGTGGGGGTAGCCAATCACGTTCGCTGATTTCCTGTGACAGGAAAGCTGGTAACCTCCACTGGTGAATCTCTTTAGAAAAGAAATAGGCTGGGCTTTCTGGAACTCACAAGAAAGAAAACTTTCAGTTGGTCATAGAGAGAGGGATTGGGAAAGTTCTCACTCAGGGTTTCGTCCTGGCTTAACTTTCGGCTCCATCCAAATGTGAGTTTGGGTATGTCGTTTAAGTTCTCTGAGTTTCTTTGGGAAAATAAGATGGTAAGGCTGATTGATCATCCAGGTGTTTTGCAATCTTCATTCCAGGTAGATGTTTCCATCCAGGAGAGCAGTGAACTAATTTTTCCGAAGCTTCTTTAGCCTCAGGATAATTGCAAATGTTTAGTTATGTGGGTCTGTACACTAGAGACTGCTTGACTCTATGTATACTTCATATGCATGTCAGAGGGAGAAAAGAGAGAGAGTTCCTTTAGTCCTCTGAAAATCTGAAAAATGCATTTGGGCCAAGACAGTGAGTGGCTCTTTGAATATGAGTTTTGACTGTGCCTGGTGGTTTCTGAGATTGAAGAAGTGGCATATCTGGGACTGAGAAAGATTAAAAAGTCTCCCATTGGTTTGCACTCTGAGACCCCACCCAGAAAATCCTGCTCTGTTTGATAGGATGCAATTTAAAGATGCTGACAAATGCAAATCAAAGAAACATGATAAAGATGAAGAAAAATCTGGGAAAATTGCCATATAAGGAGAAGTTGTTCAAAACGGGAAAGGCTTGTTCTTGAAGACTTAGGGATACATTACGGCTGTCTCAAATATTGTGTAGAACTGTCAGGGGAAGAGAAATGAGACTTACTCTGGCTCTGCCTTTCCTATTAGGCCTGAGGTAAATCGATTGAAATTTCAGGGAGCTTAATTTGCACTCGGTGTGGAGAAGAAATTTCTGACAACAGTATCTAACCAACAGTGGAAGGGGACCTAGTTTGTCTTGCGTGGGGGAGTGACAAGCCAGAGACTGGATATTAACAATGCCAGTGTTAAGAAGTAGTGGTTCAAGTGTTTTCCCATGTATTAACTCAGTCAATAACACGGAAGATGAGACAGAAGATTTTTTTAAGCATTCCCATAGTGTGGATAGAAGAACTGAGGCACAGTATGGCTAGGCCACTTGCCTAAGGTCACACAATTAGTAGGTGACAAAACTGGGATTTGAATTCATGCCATCTGGCGGTAGAGTTCACAGGTGTAACTGAGCTGCTATATTGCTTATAGGTGGGCTTCACTTAGACAATCTGTGGATAGGATTTCTGCTCTGAATTTCCAAGGAGGTGCTTAAAGCATCCACCAGAGGCAGTGCATTCTGTGGATGTACATAACAGTCAGGGATGCCTTTCTGCATGTGCACCCAGAGCACCAGGGCTTGAACCTCATTCTGCCGCAGGTACACATAGCCATTTACCTTCCTTCCCCATGCCATCTGGAGTTGGGTTTCATTGTTTCTTGGTAGCATTTTCTTTGTCTGCCATATTGATGTCATCCACTTCGGCAGCCATGCCATGCCATTCTTTAAAAAAGAAAAAAAAAAAAAAAGAGTCAAAACCTTTCCCAAAATATCGCAAAGAAGAAAAAGCCCTGTTTTCTGGGTACACAAGCTACAACTTGACCTCTCTCCCAGACGTGATAGATTTCTGTTGGTCCTCTTCTTCCCCAGCAACTGAACCTGATAGGAACGTTTGAAGGAGATCCTGCCTTCATTTCCCCTTTGACAGGAACCACAAGGAATGGGAGATATATTCTCGTATGAAAGAAGAGAGAGCTCCTTCCAGGCCTGGCAAGGAGAAGTGACCCCACGTCATGTTACAGGGCTAAAGCATAACTTGTTCTTGAAGACTTAGGGATACATTACGGCTGTCTCAAATATTGTGTAGAACTGTCAGGGGAAGAGAAATGAGACTTACTCTGGCTCTGCCTTTCCTATTAGGCCTGAGGTAAATCGATTGAAATTTCAGGGAGCTTAATTTGCACTCGGTGTGGAGAAGAAATTTCTGACAACAGTATCTAACCAACAGTGGAAGGGGACCTAGTTTGTCTTGCGTGGGGGAGTGACAAGCCAGAGACTGGATATTAACAATGCCAGTGTTAAGAAGTAGTGGTTCAAGTGTTTTCCCATGTATTAACTCAGTCAATAACACGGAAGATGAGACAGAAGATTTTTTTAAGCATTCCCATAGTGTGGATAGAAGAACTGAGGCACAGTATGGCTAGGCCACTTGCCTAAGGTCACACAATTAGTAGGTGACAAAACTGGGATTTGAATTCATGCCATCTGGCGGTAGAGTTCACAGGTGTAACTGAGCTGCTATATTGCTTATAGGTGGGCTTCACTTAGACAATCTGTGGATAGGATTTCTGCTCTGAATTTCCAAGGAGGTGCTTAAAGCATCCACCAGAGGCAGTGCATTCTGTGGATGTACATAACAGTCAGGGATGCCTTTCTGCATGTGCACCCAGAGCACCAGGGCTTGAACCTCATTCTGCCGCAGGTACACATAGCCATTTACCTTCCTTCCCCATGCCATCTGGAGTTGGGTTTCATTGTTTCTTGGTAGCATTTTCTTTGTCTGCCATATTGATGTCATCCACTTCGGCAGCCATGCCATGCCATTCTTTAAAAAAGAAAAAAAAAAAAAAGAGTCAAAACCTTTCCCAAAATATCGCAAAGAAGAAAAAGCCCTGTTTTCTGGGTACACAAGCTACAACTTGACCTCTCTCCCAGACGTGATAGATTTCTGTTGGTCCTCTTCTTCCCCAGCAACTGAACCTGATAGGAACGTTTGAAGGAGATCCTGCCTTCATTTCCCCTTTGACAGGAACCACAAGGAATGGGAGATATATTCTCGTATGAAAGAAGAGAGAGCTCCTTCCAGGCCTGGCAAGATGTAGCTAAACATAACTGACCAGGAAGGAGAAGTGACCCCACGTCATGTTACAGGTGCTTGAAAATAACTTGACAACAGGTAGTCACCGTCTAAGTTTGCCATGTTCTCAGTCACATCTCCTCCTTCTGGATCTGAACGCTTGTTTTACTCGAGGGAAGATGATATTTGAACATTTTTATGGCATCCATCAACAAGAATGTGCGCATGGTTTCAAATAAGGGTTTACAGCCTTCTGAAACCAACTACTTCTGCCTAAGTAGAAATGCCAAAGCAGAGAGATGTCAGCAACTAAGAGAATAATTGTTTTAAATAATAATAAATACAGCCAACAATGCCTTGAAACGACCAAAATTGTACACGCACTCACAGACACACCCGCGCACACTTGCACAAACCTTTTTAAGAGATATTTTTAAAAGTCTGTGTCAAACAATGTTAACCCAGAGAGATGCAGAAATGTCAGACACATTACATGGGCAGGACTTGCGGTTACTTGCGGTTGGCATTTGGCAGCCAGCGGGGGAGGCATCTCCCGCTACTAATTCCTCAGGAATCTCATGCTGTGCCTGTCTACAGGGGAAAGGGGGAGACAAGGAGGAGGGAGAGCAGATATTGCCGATGATGTTTTTCCCTCGCAGCTGGAGAAGACCTCAGCTGTGGCAGGCTGGGACTGCTGGTGATTTTCTGCAGTTAGGGGCGCCTGTGAAAGGAAGAGCAGCCCATTCCTAGCTTATGCCAATGGTGAGCCAGTCTCTCCTGATCCTTAGCGGGGGTGGCACAATTGAGCACAAGCCAGAGCGCCTCTCATGGAGACACGGCCGTGCCTCACCCCTGCCTGCAAGTCCTCTGCATGGAAGTTGTGATGGTGTCTCACCTTTCCCAAAAAAAAAAAAAATTCCCGCAAAGAAGAAAAAGCCCTGGTTTCTGGGTACACAAGCTACAACTTGACCTCTCTCCCAGACGTGATAGATTTCTGTTGGTCCTCTTCTTCCCCAGCAACTGAACCTGATAGGAACGTTTGACGGAGGTCCTGCCTTCCTTTCCCCTTTGACAGGAACCATAAGGAATGGGAGATATATTCTCGTATGAAAGAAGAGAGGGCTCCTTCCAGGCCTGGCAAGATGTAGCTAAACATAACTGACCAGGAAGGAGAAGTGACCCCACGTCATGTTACAGGTGCTTGAAAATAACTTGACAACAGGTAGTCACCGTCTAAGTTTGCCATGTTCTCAGTCACATCTCCTCCTTCTGGATCTGAACGCTTGTTTTACTCGAGGGAAGATGATATTTGAACATTTTTATGGCATCCATCAACAAGAATGTGCGCATGGTTTCAAATAAGGGTTTACAGCCTTCTGAAACCAACTACTTCTGCCTAAGTAGAAATGCCAAAGCAGAGAGATGTCAGCAACTAAGAGAATAATTGTTTTAAATAATAATAAATACAGCCAACAATGCCTTGAAACGACCAAAATTGTACACGCACTCACAGACACACCCGCGCACACTTGCACAAACCTTTTTAAGAGATATTTTTAAAAGTCTGTGTCAAACAATGTTAACCCAGAGAGATGCAGAAATGTCAGACACATTACATGGGCAGGACTTGCGGTTACTTGCGGTTGGCATTTGGCAGCCAGCGGGGGAGGCATCTCCCGCTACTAATTCCTCAGGAATCTCATGCTGCGTCTGTCTACAGGGAAGGGAGAGACAAGGAGGAGGGGGAGAGCAGATATTGCCGATGATGTTTTTCCCTCGCAGCTGGAGAAGACCTCAGCTGTGGCAGGCTGGGACTGCTGGTGATTTTCTGCAGTTAGGGGCGCCTGTGAAAGGAAGAGCAGCCCATTCCTAGCTTATGCCAATGGTGAGCCAGTCTCTCCTGATCCTTAGCGGGGCTGGCACAATTGAGCACAAGCCAGAGCGCCTCTCATGGAGACACGGCCGTGCCTCACCCCTGCCTGCAAGTCCTCTGCATGGGAAGGTTGTGATGGTGTCTCTGGGTAAGGATATTGGAGGTGCATGCAGATGGGGCTTCGCGAGGACCTGTCCAAATGGGCAGAGGAGCGGTTAACGTTTCCTTTAACCCTTCAGTGGGTGTGGAGGGAAGGACAGGGGACTTGATAGTGACACCACTTTTGCCCACAGCTCTCTTAGAGTAGCTCTGGCCTCTCGTCACCGAGTACAATTGCTAATTCGTATCAGCCCATGGATCTGCAGGTTTTTCTACTACCTTCATGATGGATGCCAGGTATGACATCAGAAAAATACGCTGTGGATGTAGATATTAAGTGGGATTGATTAACTGTAAACATCTGTTGAGTCAAGCATCTTAGGTCTGTTGCTGAAACAGTCTTTCATGTGATGCTGTGTACATCTGTCACGTTTTTTTCGCCCTCCAGAGACCTATTTGTGGTAGTTTTCTATGCACTGATTGGCTTTACCCTTGACTGCGGCTCCATGTTAAGGGATTTTTAAAAATGGGCAAAAAGGGAGAGAGGGGAACGGGCTCATCCTATTAACTGAACTTTTCTTCAAACATGGATGATTCTTGTGGTCAGTATCCGATATTTAGTATGCCAACCCAATTGTGAAGAAACTCCTGGTGTCTTCTGCTGCAGGTGCTGTGTCTGCTGACGCACTGGCAGGTGCACCATTTGCCTTCCAAGAGTGCACTGCCGTCGCAGCCTTGTAAATCACGTCCTAACAACCCCTTGCATTTCAGGGCCATCAAGGTTTTACAGAGTTCTCTTTCATGAGTTGATCTCATTTTATCAGGACATCAGCCCTGTGTGGTAGGTATTACGATTTTTATCAGCTCCATTTTGTCAAGGAGGAAATTAAGGACAAAAATTCTTCCAAGGTCATACAGCCAAGGAGCAGATGTGTGGGCATTTCAGCCCACTCCATGCCTCAGGCTTTAGCTTTTTCATGCAAATGAGCTGTAGGTGGTAGAGATACAAACACACACATTTAGGTTCCTTAGTGTCTAACACGTTTGCCATTTTGCTTGTTTGTTTGACCCCTTCTTGCTCTTAAGGTCACAGTAAGGACAGGTGTTGAGTAGAACACATTCAGTTTGAGTGTGTGCTGCTTCCCTGTCCTGCTACACACGTATACACACATAGGCCCCCATGTGTACACACTTTGCTCCACCGGTTAAGGAAGGGCCTCTGCGATGCTGTGCATTTCCTCTCTTTAAAGAAGTCAGTCATTAATTAATCTGATAAAGGGTTAATATTCCCTATCCTGAATCTAGAGAAAACAAAGGCTAGTTTTATCATAGTGCGATTTCTTTGAGATTTGTTTGAGTAGAAGGGATCAGGGGCTTCCCTGGTGGCTCAGCTGGTGAAGAGTCTGCCTGCAATGCAGGAGACCTGGGTTTGATCCCTGAGCTGGGAAGATTCCCTGGAGAAGGGAATGGCTATCCACTCCACTATTCTTGCCTGGAGAATCCCCTGGACAGAGGAGCCTGGTTGGCTGCAATCCACGGGGTTGCAAAGAGTCAGACACGATGAAGCACAGCACAGAGGGACCAGGGAAAGCCATGGGAAAGGCCAGGATCCTTCAGATCATCACACATTGGTCTTGGCCCTTGAGAACCAGCAGGTGTGTTTGCAGCAGCTGGGGAGAGCAGAGGCCCTCATGGAGCTTAGTGCTGCATTAAGAGTTGACCAGCCAGAGACCTTGAGAGCTGAGACCTGCTCATGAAGTACTTTCCGGGAATGCCTCTTTTCTTTTTTTTTGGTTGACCCCGCACTGTGTGGGCATTGTAAATCACGTCCTAACAACCCCTTGCATTTCAGGGCCATTTTACAGAGTTCTCTTTCATGAGTTGATCTCATTTTATCAGGACATCAGCCCTGTGTGGTAGGTATTACGATTTTTATCAGCTCCATTTTGTCAAGGAGGAAATTAAGGACAAAAATTCTTCCAAGGTCATACAGCCAAGGAGCAGATGTGTGGGCATTTCAGCCCACTCCATGCCTCAGGCTTTAGCTTTTTCATGCAAATGAGCTGTAGGTGGTAGAGATACAAACACACACATTTAGGTTCCTTAGTGTCTAACACGTTTGCCATTTTGCTTGTTTGTTTGACCCCTTCTTGCTCTTAAGGTCACAGTAAGGACAGGTGTTGAGTAGAACACATTCAGTTTGAGTGTGTGCTGCTTCCCTGTCCTGCTACACACGTATACACACATAGGCCCCCATGTGTACACACTTTGCTCCACCGGTTAAGGAAGGGCCTCTGCGATGCTGTGCATTTCCTCTCTTTAAAGAAGTCAGTCATTAATTAATCTGATAAAGGGTTAATATTCCCTATCCTGAATCTAGAGAAAACAAAGGCTAGTTTTATCATAGTGCGATTTCTTTGAGATTTGTTTGAGTAGAAGGGATCAGGGGCTTCCCTGGTGGCTCAGCTGGTGAAGAGTCTGCCTGCAATGCAGGAGACCTGGGTTTGATCCCTGAGCTGGGAAGATTCCCTGGAGAAGGGAATGGCTATCCACTCCACTATTCTTGCCTGGAGAATCCCCTGGACAGAGGAGCCTGGTTGGCTGCAATCCACGGGGTTGCAAAGAGTCAGACACGATGAAGCACAGCACAGAGGGACCAGGGAAAGCCATGGGAAAGGCCAGGATCCTTCAGATCATCACACATTGGTCTTGGCCCTTGAGAACCAGCAGGTGTGTTTGCAGCAGCTGGGGAGAGCAGAGGCCCTCATGGAGCTTAGTGCTGCATTAAGAGTTGACCAGCCAGAGACCTTGAGAGCTGAGACCTGCTCATGAAGTACTTTCCGGGAATGCCTCTTTTCTTTTTTTTTGGTTGACTGCACTGTGTGGCATGTGGGATCTTAGTTCTCCCACAGAGGATCAAACCTGTGCTCCCTGCAGTGGAAGCATGGCATCCTAACCACTGTACTACCAGGGACTTCCCTAGAAATTCTTTCTTCCCCCTTATTTATGTTTAACTGGAGAATTGCTTTACAACATTGTGTTGGTTTCTGCCATACATCAGTTTGACTCAGACATAGGTACACCTAGGTCCCTCTTGATCTTCCCTCCCACCTCCCACCCTGTCCCCACCTCTAGGTTGTCACAGAGAACCTGGCTTGAGCTCTCTGCATCATTGCAGCAAATGCCCACTGGCTATCTATTTTACATATGATAATGTACATGTTTCCATGATACTGTCTTGATTTGCCCTACTGCCTCCTCCCTACTCTGTATCCACAAATCTGTTTTCTATGTCTGCTGTCTCCATTACTGTCCTGCAAATAGGTTCGTCAGTACCATCTTTCTAAATTCCATATATATGCATCAATATATTTTAATGGCCACTTGGATGAGCCTCATAGGATTCAGGTGGATATTGTCCCCTCCTCCCAACCTTTCCCTTCATCTGCTAGCTCCCAGCATCTGCATTCAGGCCTAGAAGTGTGTGACCAAGGGCTCTTTGTGAGAACCCAGGGATGGAGCTTGACCTGTCATGACACAGGGTCCCCCCAAAGGAGGCAGGCATCTCTTTTCAGATTTACCAAGTATGCGATACTCATAGGTACCTTTCCTTCTGCGGCAGAAAGAGAGCACGGGATTTTGCGTTGTGCTACTGCCCTTGTCAGGGCAATTTCATATTCTCAAGCCACCTCCTTAGATCATTGAACAATGCCCCGGTTACTTTCTAGAGCAGAGAGATGCCCTCCCCCTCAGCCACTGTCTGCTTTCATGCTTGCATCCACTCGCACGTGCAGAAGTGATGCAGAATATCGCCTGAATTGGTGGGGGCTGTCTTTCCAACTGTCTTTTACTGAAGTTATTCTAAAGAATCTCTTGAGACATGGGTGGAGGGTGGATTCATCAAATCTTACAATGTCAGAGCTGGAAGGCAGCATAAATTGCATGTGGTCCAATTGTCTCATTATAATGATGAAGAAATCAAGTCCCAGGGAAGTTGAGGTTTGTCCCAGTTTATCACGATAATGACAGTGCTCCATATTTCCCATTTGTCCTTCACATGCCCCTCCATCTCTCAGGACCTTGCTCTCTGTCCTGAACGCTGACCACATGGGCCGCGTCAGTGGGCACCCCTGTCCTCTGGCTGCCCACTGTTTGCTCTATGGGAACAGATCCGAGGATGGAGAAAGGGGAGGCATGTGCTTATCACCAGCTTCCTCTTTGCCATGGGTTCATAGGCTGTCTATTTCTCTGTCCCCAAGATGTCAGTCCTCTCAGATGACCGTCTCCATATAATGTTCTCTTTCTGTTTCCCCTTATCACTCCCTCCCCTTGCCCCTTGACAATGCTGGTGATGTCCCTCTTTGGCTAGCCCAGGAGCACTGCACCAACCCTTCTGTTTTCCCTGAATCCCGACCTCATCTTTTCAATCTACTTAATAGGCTCTCCTCTCATTCCTCGGTTGGCATGTCATCTGCCTTCAGGTGTTGCTAGGCTGGACTGGCCTAGCAACAGCTAGAGCTAAAACAATGACCCATCCACTTCTCCCTCTCCTGAACTGTACTCTCTTACTCTTTGCACCATACTGCTTTCATACTTGGCATAAACACATCATCTCTTATCAATACACATGGCTAGTTACTGTGGAAAGTATGAGCCTTCAGTGGTTAAAGCGTGGGTTCAGAGTCTTGGGTTCAGATTCCAGTTCTGCCACTTACTGGCTGTTTCTTCCCTAGCATGTTGCTTGACCTCTCTGTGTTTCAGTATCCTCATTCATAACTAAAAGGTTATGGTGAAGATTTAAATGACATCCGTGCATTCAGATGTCTCAGTACACTTCAGTCCTCCATGTGAAATGGTCCCAAGTACCCAGCACATGCAAAGTGCTCCGTAAATGTTAGCTTTCACTAGCATTGGCTCTTTGTCAGGACTTGCATTCTGCACCTGGAAACATTGATTAGGACTGTATTTCTGAAGGTGGAACGTGTGCAGATGTTCCTGAGCCTTGCCGGGTGTCATAAAATTTCACGAGGATCAAGTCCTCAGTTCCCAGGAAGGCTGGGGAGTGGTGGGGAGGTGCGGGGGAGTGGGGTGTGAATCACGAGGCAGAGAGGAGAGGCGGAACAGGAATCTAGACAGCGCCCTGACGGACACGCCTGGATGTGCCGGGATGCTGTGCTCAGCCTGGTTCCCGGGGGGCAGGGGTGCAGGGAGTTGGCTCTCTTCCGCCACGGTGGGCGTCCCTTGCCAGCTGGTGGACCTGAGGGGAGACCATGGACTCTAGCTCGAGAGAGAGAGAGTCATGAGCCAGAGGCTGCTGCCAGAGCAGCAAGAATCAAGAGCTGGTTTCTAGAGATGCTGATGAGCCTCCACCAAGAGACAGGATGTCTTTAGTTCCAGAGGGTGAAATAAAGCATCTTTTTTAAAAGGAAGATTTTGTTTCTCAGATATGTATTCTTCCTGTGGAATTTTTGATGCATATTCAGAGATGTGAAATGGTTATTTTGAAGTGTGGCTGCCCTGGAGAAGAGTTGTGGGTATTTGGAGAGAGAGAGAGACTGGACCATCCTAAACCACTTGATCACATAGAGCATGAGGCTGCCTCCTCCCTGATTCAGACTCCACATGGTGAATTTTATCCTCCTGGCTCCTCTCCTGGTCTCCCCAGAGGTGTTCTGAGTCCTGGCTTCCCTGAGGTATGCCCAGTGGTTTCTCTCCTGTCGTTAAATAGGAGACTGTAGGACATGCCTTCAGAAGAAAAAGGAATAAAGTCATCTCATCTCCTCTTACCCGGTGACAACTCTTTATTACTTTATGTCAGACATGGAGAGGATTTAATACCCTGTTGGAGGCAGTGGGGATCTAGGAGGAAGTCCATACCATCCCATCTCTGAAAGTCGGGCTCATGTCCTAACATAGCCCCCCTTTTTCCCTTTTCTCCTTTTTATTGATTGATTGATTGATTGATTTCTGGTCCAGAAGGCCATTAACCCTGGAGCTGACAATCAGTAATGTTCATGTTGCCCTAACAGCCCTTAATGGAGTGACTTGTAAATAAGCATCAGTCCCTAAGGAGTGTGCTCCCCCGCCCCGGCCAACCCAGCTGGCCTCTTGTTCTGTCCACACTGAGTGCCCGCATCCCGCCCAGCTAGGGGCCCACCCAGCGGCTCTGGGTCACCGTGGTGTCCAGGACAGTCTGTGACTAAGATCGCAAGTGCGTGTGTCCTCCTTTCTCAACTCGCGGCTCTACCTCCTTTCAGTCTCTCTTTGTCTTTTTTATTTTTAATTCGGACCGGACTCTACCCTTCGGGCAGCAGAGTGACGGTGGGCGTCCCTTGCCAGCTGGTGGACCTGAGGGGAGACCATGGACTCTAGCTCGAGAGAGAGAGAGTCATGAGCCAGAGGCTGCTGCCAGAGCAGCAAGAATCAAGAGCTGGTTTCTAGAGATGCTGATGAGCCTCCACCAAGAGACAGGATGTCTTTAGTTCCAGAGGGTGAAATAAAGCATCTTTTTTAAAAGGAAGATTTTGTTTCTCAGATATGTATTCTTCCTGTGGAATTTTTGATGCATATTCAGAGATGTGAAATGGTTATTTTGAAGTGTGGCTGCCCTGGAGAAGAGTTGTGGGTATTTGGAGAGAGAGAGAGACTGGACCATCCTAAACCACTTGATCACATAGAGCATGAGGCTGCCTCCTCCCTGATTCAGACTCCACATGGTGAATTTTATCCTCCTGGCTCCTCTCCTGGTCCCCCCAGAGGTGTTCTGAGTCCTGGCTTCCCTGAGGTATGCCCAGTGGTTTCTCTCCTGTCGTTAAATAGGAGACTGTAGGACATGCCTTCAGAAGAAAAAGGAATAAAGTCATCTCATCTCCTCTTACCCGGTGACAACTCTTTATTACTTTATGTCAGACATGGAGAGGATTTAATACCCTGTTGGAGGCAGTGGGGATCTAGGAGGAAGTCCATACCATCCCATCTCTGAAAGTCGGGCTCATGTCCTAACATAGCCCCCCTTTTTCCCTTTTCTCCTTTTTATTGATTGATTGATTGATTGATTTCTGGTCCAGAAGGCCATTAACCCTGGAGCTGACAATCAGTAATGTTCATGTTGCCCTAACAGCCCTTAATGGAGTGACTTGTAAATAAGCATCAGTCCCTAAGGAGTGTGCTCCCCCGCCCCGGCCAACCCAGCTGGCCTCTTGTTCTGTCCACACTGAGTGCCCGCATCCCGCCCAGCTAGGGGCCCACCCAGCGGCTCTGGGTCACCGTGGTGTCCAGGACAGTCTGTGACTAAGATCGCAAGTGCGTGTGTCCTCCTTTCTCAACTCGCGGCTCTACCTCCTTTCAGTCTCTCTTTGTCTTTATTTTTAATTCGGCCGCACCATGTGGCATCTTAGCTCCCTGACCAGAGATCGATCCCATGCTCCCTGCCTTGGAAGCTTGGAGTCTTAACCACTGGACTGCCATGGAGGTACCTCTTTTCAGTCATTTCTTAAAGGAAGCGTCTCAGTGAGTCATCTCCTGAAATGCTGTTTAGAGGAAAATCAGCCTCTCTTCCCCTACCTCCTCACTCTCAGTCCCTTTTACTTTGTTGTGTGTTTTTTCTTCTTTTTTCTGTCCATGACACTTTCAAGTTTCTGATATACTGTGAAATGACTAATTATGTTATGGTTTCTTTGCCTCTACCCAATGACACATAAATCCCACCAGGGCAGGAAACTCAGTCTATTTTGTTCAGCAATATGTCCCATAGGCCCAGGATGGTACCTGGTACGTAGTAGGCTCTCTCCCAATATTCTATATGGCTAAACAAGCACCCCAAAGAAGCCACTCCAAGAAATTCTTTCACTCTAGAAACAAGCCCCGTGTTGTGTTTCTCTGCCTTGAGGATGATGAGCTGCTATCAGGAATAAAAGCATTCAAAAATCAGACTCTAGGAAAATCTCAGTATCAGTGAAAAAGAAAATCTTGTAACCGATACATGTTTTTGCTTTCGATTATTAACAAATTGAAAACACAAGATTAAAATCCCTAAGGAGCACATGAACCCCTGAGTGCCACGTGGACTTCTGATTGAGGCCGATGGCCTGATGTGAAGCATCAGAACCCATCCCGGGACCCTCTGTGGACACCAGTGTCTCCTCTTGGCTTCCTGAGTTTCCCCGCAGCTGTTGTAAGCTCGAGCCCTTGACAGTTCCCCCTCCCACCACGGAGGCATCCAGCAGGATCATGCCTCCGCTGGGCCAGAGATAGCATGCCAGCAGGGCCACGTCTAGCAACATCACTGACTGGAAAAGTTTCCACTTTTGAATCATCAGTACACTTGCGCCAGTGAGCTGAGGGCTGCAGGAACCGGCTCTCCGGCTGGAAAGAATTAAGCAAATGCAGAAGTACCGCCTGACTCGGGGCTAGCCTGAGGAGCACAAAGTTCTTGACTCTCAGGCGGCTTTTTGGAAGGAAATCAAAGTGACTAATCTTCCATCTCTCTCACACACAGTGTGCATGCATGCATGCATACCTAGATCTAAGGTAGTCTACAAATGAACTAAGACTCTAAGCAGCTTTTTAGGAGGAATAAAAATGTCCTGCCACATCTGCAAACACGCTTATTCTACTTTTAGTTGGGGCAGGGGAGAAGCTAGCCACATCTATGATCTGTTGTTGGTCTACATAAGGCCATTAGCACTGCTTTATCAGGCAGAAGAACTTTCACTTAAGGAACAGCAAGAAACAAGAAGGCACAGTGCTTGCGAACGGCCAGTCATTTTCTCGGGGTCTCCTCCCTCCCCTTCTTACCTTTTTGCATTTCTTCAGGCAACATGAGACTCCCTGGGATTGAAGGAGGTGGCCCAGGCTGCAGAGTTCTGGTTGTCAGCGGGCTGTGGGAAAGTTAGCAATGACCAGTCAGTTTTAGGTACTCTACTAGCCTCCATCTCCTTTTATCAGAAAGGGTTTTGCTGTGCTAGTTCACTTCTGTGCTGAAGCAAAGGCTTTGGCCTCAACGTAATCAATGTGTTACAAAGAAGCTCTCAGGTTGCTGTTCCCCTTACTTTGACCCAGTTTTAAAAACATCCAACTCAAGATGCGCGTCATTAAGTTTACACAGAGGTTGCAAAGCAATCAGAATTCCTCCTACAGTTGTTACCAGAAGAGTAAGACTCTCAGGTCTCTCTATCTTAGCCTCCCAAAGCTGCTGTCTTTGCGGGTAAAGAATGACTGGAAATGCTTTGCCAAAATCCAATGGAACAGTCAGAGTTTTCTCCCCCTACTTTTTTTTTCATCCTCCTTTGATTCCTTTTCCATCATCACTGATTATCTAGCTTGTAAAGTCCATGTTCACACTTTCTCTTTGCCCTGCCTTCTGGCTCCAGAGCAGTTGAAGAAATCCGTTCTATGGCCTGATTGCACGTGCTATTAAATATTGCCACTCCAAGTCCCCAAAGAGTTAATTCCAACTCTCTCCTTGAAAGTGGCCCATGCAAGACTTGCTGCTTAGAGAAAAATGGGGTTTAAGCAAGTGCATGCTTTAAACGATTTTTTTTTTAAGTGTTTCTTGAAGTAGAGTGGTTTGTGTCCCATCCTGTCCGCTGTGATCATTTTCTCTCTCACCTATATGGGCCACGGAAAGCAGAGCTTTGACCAATGACTTTTCCCCACTCTCAGGGTGATCTCATTCTGTTCTTCGCATTAGATCCTTTATGCTGAGAGTTTGAAATGACAACCTCGAGCTCCCAAGTGATCAGCAAATGTCAAGTGTCCCCAAGCACAGAAACCAGCTGAGATTGGGAGGTACTGCAGGCCCAAGGGGGATTGTATTATTGTTAGGTTTCTGGTGGGATGAGAATAGAAAGGAAAAAAGGAAAAAGATGCCTCGTACAGACACGAATGCAACATCTTCAATTACTCAGCATCTTTCAGTAACCTAAGTCGTACTAACACCAAATTTGGAGGCAGTTTGCTAATTTCATTAACAGCTTGACTTTGAATGAATGTTAACTGGCAGTGGGAACTTTGAACTTTTCGTGAATTTGTTTTAATACCTGAAATATTTCTCCCATGTAAGCTGAACTTCCCCTGGCTTTAAATTGCCTGTTTACTTTAATTAAGCCTTCTCTAGCTCTTCAAATTGTTGAGCTTGACAAGCATTAATTTACAGAGAGCATTGTTTTTCCTTTTCTTACTTTTTTTTTTCTTTAGCCCTCTCATCCTTGGCTGGCAAAGAAACCAATGAAGGACTGAAAAGTAATACATTGTTAATCTGGACTTTCTAGGGAAAGGTATCTCATCCAGTGAAAGTCTGAATTTCCAAACTATTCCAGCCTATGGTCTTTGCTGTCTCTTTATTTAAGCTTCTTAACATAGGCATCTTTAGATACAGCCTGGCCAAGAGAGAGAGAGGGATTCTGGGAAATTCTCAATTTCACATTCCAGCTGTGGCAAAAAAAATTCATCATTGGGGGCAAATTTGAGCGACTGCTGAGTCTTCCTTCCTCTTCTTGTACTCCCATTTGACACTCCAAGCTATTATCTGCTTTTTTATGTCTCCGTCCAGATTTTACTTCTCCAGGGGAATTCTCTGTGACCCCCCTCCTCCCACGCCACCCACAGTTAAGTAAGGTTCCTCTTCCCTACTCTCATGGCCCCATCTGTTTTTCCATCAGAGAGCTTCTTATATCCTATTTAAATTAATTTAGCCATTTAATTTAAACTGTCTCGATCGTCAGCCCTCCAAGGAGGGAGAGGCTGTCTAGCTCATTGTCAGATTCCACCTGGCAGAGAGGAGCTTCCCAAGAAACAGACCTCTGTTGGATGTGATCTGGAAGCCAGAAAGAGTGTTCGTTCACTCTTGCCTCTGTGTTGCAGACAGTCCATTGAGTCACTCGTGACTAAATTCGCCTGCCATTTTAGATCTAAATAGAGTGCATTCTTAAGTGGAACAGGGGCGCTGGGAGACCGTGGGCCGTGAGGATTGCCTCTTCTCCGGTCTATCATCCTCATGCAGAGAAGACGCGGGCCAGGATGCATATTTATGATCTCTGGATGAATGTGTCTTCTCTACCTGCCCACGGGGAGCTCCCACGAGCCTCCCCTCTGCCAGCCACACTTTCCTGCTTTGACAAATGGAGCTGACCAGGCAAATTGCTATGCTGATGAACTGCTCAGCTACCTGAGCACAGGTTCTAGTGAAATCTCCAGGGATAAACCACATTTGAGAGAAGCCTTCATCTGCAGCCTGGGGTGAGCCTTTTAGCCCTGAGCTAGTGGAGTACGGTGGGGTAAGGAAGATGAAAGGACTCCAGTTATCAGGCTTACTTTTTAGCAACCCCATGCCTGTCCTTGGGCTAGAAGGAAGCCTTATTGCATTTTTCTCTCCTCCCAAGAAGTTATTCAAATTGAGACCTCTAGGTCTGGGTGTCACCAAGCTCATTGAAAGAGGGAAACCAAGAAGCTGAACTAAAAGCACTTAAAGGCAGGATGCATTACCTTAAAATATGCAGATGGAAAACTGACATTATTGTCAATGTCAGAAGTCACCTTTCTGAGTAAACATTCACCTCTGGGCAAAAGCAGGACTGTGTTTCTTTCCGTTTACAAATGACTGAGTATGCAAATGCAGGGGGGTTGTGCCCTGGGATGCAAAGTCTTCTTTCATCCATCTGTAATGAGGGACAGGCAGGAATCTGTCACAAAAGGCATCCTGGGCTGGATTTGCCTCTTCTGAATCGAGGGGATTTCAGTGTTAAACCTGCCAGTTGGTTTTGTGCCTGAGAATTACATCAGTCTCTTGTATGATCTTGCATCCTGTGTAAAATGCAATATTGGGGACTAATGGGCAGGATTAGCAAGAGCTGGGAAGCCATAAATGAAAGTTTCTTGTTTCTAGAGAGCAAGTTAGAGCTTTTACATTATCTCCCGCCGAGCTCGGTGAATTTAAATGTATCTCTTGGGCTTTGGTAATATTCGTGTTAATGTCAAAATTGATCCCATTGTTATTGAGATGTGGGGGTTTTTTCAGGCCCAAGACTTCCAGTGCCTGTTGCCAGGGCTGATGAATATCTGATTGGAATAGGTTCCTTCCAATCTATTCCCAGAACTAAATGAGTTCATCCTGATGCCAGCTACCAAGTTGTGTTTGTAGGTTGTCATTTCCTGTAATTCACGCATAAACTTAATTGATGTTCATTGAGCACCTACTATGTGCCAGACACTCTAATTGACTCTGGGGATGTAACAGTGATCAACAAGATCTGGGCTCTTCTCTCATAGGATTCCTTCCTAGATACAGAGAGAAACAATCAAATAAACAAACAGCAAAACAATTGTTCACTGACCTCCATGCCCTGTGAGAAGAGCAGGGAAAGAACAGGGTCTCATGGGGAAGGAAACCACTAGGTCTCTTGGAGGCAAAACCATCTTTAAGCTGTGACAGGATGGATGAGGCTAAGCAAGACTTGATGTTGGAAAGGGAAAAAGTTTCAACACAGAAAAATAGTATGTGCAATGATCCTACCCTGGGGAAGACCCTGCCATGATTGAAGAATTAAATGGTGAGCATATCTAGAGCAAAGCAAGAAGGCAATGTAGGATGAGATGGAATGAAAGAGGTGTCTATAGAGAGTTGATCATATGGGGCCTTGTAGCCGCGGAAGAAGTTCACCTTTTTATACTATGTGCAAGTAGAAGCCATGAAGGTTTATATGTTAAACTTAGTTCAGTTTATATCTTTTAAAACTACATTTTCACACCTATTAGGATGGTTATTATTTTTTTAAAAACAGTAAGAAAGAGGAGAAATTGGAACCCTTATGCGTAGCTGATGGGAATATAAAATTGTATAGTACTGTACAAAACAATGTAGCAGTTCCTCAAAACATTAAACACAGAATAACCATATGATTCAGAGATTCCACTTCTGAAGATACTCCAAAAGGAAGTAAAAGCAAGAACGCAGAACAGCTATTTGTACATCCATGTTATTACCTGCATTATTCACAATTGCTGAAAGGTGGCAATAAACCAAAATTGTCCATCGACAGATGAAAGTATAAGCAAAATATGATATATATCAGATTGGCCAAAAGTACTTTCGAGTTCTCCCAGAGCATCTTGTAGAACAAGCTGAACAAACGTTTGGGCCAGCCTAATACATATGGTGAAGTTGTATTCACCCTTAAAAAGGGAGATGCTGACCCATGCTGCACTATGATGGACCTTGAAAACATTGTGCTAAGGAAAATACACCAAAGACACAAACTATCATATAATCCTGCTTATGAGATACCTAAAACTAGTCAAACTGATAGGGACAGAAAGTACAATGGTCGTTGCCAGGGGTGGGTGGACAGGGAAAGGGGAGCTGTTATTGGTGGGGACTGCCCTTTTGGAAAGGGATAGAAGTTCTGGAGGTGGATGATAGTGAGGGCTGTACCATGATGTGAGTGTATGTAATGCCACTTACACACTTAAAAAGGATTAAGATGATACATTTTATGGTTTGCATATTTTGCCATAAGAAAAAAGCTTTGAAAACACCCACTCTATTTTGTAATACATAGGAAGCAAGAGAAGACAATAGGGAAGACAGATTATTGCCCAGCCCAGCATTAAAACACTGGTGGTCCCGTGCCAATAGAGATGCAGAGGATCTGCGACTTGGAGATGTATGTTAAAGGGGAAAAGCTGCAGGGCTTACTGATGGAGAACATCACGGTTCTTTACAGTTTGAACTCGAATATACTTGAAGCCTTCAGACCACCCTTATGGAGGGTAAAGACTGGCAAAATCCCTTTGACTGGCAGATGTGTTTGAGCTTGATGTCCTGGTGCATGACAAGGAAAGCCTTATTTTTATACCCTTCAGTAGTCTTGGATGGAGTGTGGGAGCTATTGCTGTTGACATGTGAGTATTTGCGTGCACTGGCACACAGCAGTCATATGCTCTGTGTGAACACAGCTCATCTTGTGATTTGCAGGGATAACTAGCATGTGGCTGGCGTTGTTCGTTCCCTTCCTTATTAGTAATGCACGTCTTCCATTAGCATATGCAACTAACTACTCCCTTTCCCCTGTGTAGTGTTGACATTCATTGTAATGATTTATTATCCAAGCTAAATAACCCTCAATGTGAAACAACAAACATGCCTGTGTTTGTGTTTTCCATTTGTTTTGTTTTCTCTTTCTTGCTTCTGCATAAGTAGATAGTTCTTTATGTGATAATTACATGGTACAGAAACAAACAACTAAGAAGCCCACTAGAAAGGTTATGAACATAGGTCAAGTTTAGGTTTTAAAAAATTGAAAATCTACCCCATTTTAGTAGAATCCCACATAAGTGACCTGGAAGTTTAAAATAATGAGATTATTAAGAAAACGTTTATTAGGAGCAAACACTCCATAGAAGATTTAATGATCTATGGATGGGTCACATTTAGGCTTCCCATGAAGCTTCTGCAGTCCCTAGGAGTCTTGCTTTCTTCATTTGGGATGTTTCCAGAATTGTCAGAACTATAAGGTGATAAAATGATAGAGAGCATTGACTGGGTCCAGAGCTCAGCGATTCCACTGCTTGAATCATATTCCAGCCACTGACTGGCTGTGTGACCTTAAATGAAGTAGGTATGCTCCCTGGACCTCAGTGTTATCTTCTGTAAAAGGGGGCAATAACCATGTCTATCTCCAGGGGTCCTTGTGGTGATTAAGTGAGATACTAAATGTAAACACATTAGAACAAATAAATAAATGTTCAATAAGCATTATCTGTTATTATCAGTGTGCTGCAAACTGTGCCCATGAGAAACATATTATATATGAAAATTAATGTATGGAGAAACATAGTATAAAATGAGAGAAATAGATACATTGAGGTCATTATGAATGACTGTGTGTATATGTCACATACATACTGATGTGAAATTAATGCAGAGAGTGCTTTATAGTTTATAGAGTGCTTGCTGACCATGATAGATTTAGCAGGATTTTACCCTGTATCACAGAGCTTAGAAATCTTGGTTCATAACTAGTTTGATCCTGTCTCAAAGGCATATCCTCACCCACTCGGGTTATTCTGTTCCTTATTAAATTTATGTTGCCCATTTGAATCACGATGACCCTTCTTCACATCATTCCATACCTTGGAGACTGTTCATTGGCTAATGATGATCACAATAACTTCACATTACAGAAAACGAACTGTATTTCATCCAGTTAAAGCTGCCTCACCTGGCTTACTATAGGCAGTTCTGTTTGCTAAAGAGAAAGAAACACTAATTTTTGGTTGAGCTGCAGTTTAAAAACCTAAGCCAGTTATTCTTGCTGCAGGCCTTTCCCCAGTAGAAAATTATTATTGATGTTTTGTAAGTATCATATTCCATTCAAAGGTAAAATGCTGCTTCCTCTTGCCATTTTTCTAGTGATTTTTTTCTACACTGGGTCTGCAAGTCAGCACTCCTGGGCTCAATTAAAATATGTATTTAGCCACTGGATTTGCAGAGAGATGATCAAACTTGAATACTAATACCTATGCCATTGCCTATGAATACTAGGATGGTACACCTTGAAGGATGGCTTTCAAGACAATGACCAGTGAAGCCAGGACACATGGCACTGATGATAGCACAGTGCACACGTGTAGTTGGATTTTGCTGAGTTTTGCAACACGCACAGAACATTGCTCATTCAAAGTTACACTCAATGAATCATATTCCAGCCACTGACTGGCTGTGTGACCTTAAATGAAGTAGGTATGCTCCCTGGACCTCAGTGTTATCTTCTGTAAAAGGGGGCAATAACCATGTCTATCTCCAGGGGTCCTTGTGGTGATTAAGTGAGATACTAAATGTAAACACATTAGAACAAATAAATAAATGTTCAATAAGCATTATCTGTTATTATCAGTGTGCTGCAAACTGTGCCCATGAGAAACATATTATATATGAAAATTAATGTATGGAGAAACATAGTATAAAATGAGAGAAATAGATACATTGAGGTCATTATGAATGACTGTGTGTATATGTCACATACATACTGATGTGAAATTAATGCAGAGAGTGCTTTATAGTTTATAGAGTGCTTGCTGACCATGATAGATTTAGCAGGATTTTACCCTGTATCACAGAGCTTAGAAATCTTGGTTCATAACTAGTTTGATCCTGTCTCAAAGGCATATCCTCACCCACTCGGGTTATTCTGTTCCTTATTAAATTTATGTTGCCCATTTGAATCACGATGACCCTTCTTCACATCATTCCATACCTTGGAGACTGTTCATTGGCTAATGATGATCACAATAACTTCACATTACAGAAAACGAACTGTATTTCATCCAGTTAAAGCTGCCTCACCTGGCTTACTATAGGCAGTTCTGTTTGCTAAAGAGAAAGAAACACTAATTTTTGGTTGAGCTGCAGTTTAAAAACCTAAGCCAGTTATTCTTGCTGCAGGCCTTTCCCCAGTAGAAAATTATTATTGATGTTTTGTAAGTATCATATTCCATTCAAAGGTAAAATGCTGCTTCCTCTTGCCATTTTTCTAGTGATTTTTTTCTACACTGGGTCTGCAAGTCAGCACTCCTGGGCTCAATTAAAATATGTATTTAGCCACTGGATTTGCAGAGAGATGATCAAACTTGAATACTAATACCTATGCCATTGCCTATGAATACTAGGATGGTACACCTTGAAGGATGGCTTTCAAGACAATGACCAGTGAAGCCAGGACACATGGCACTGATGATAGCACAGTGCACACGTGTAGTTGGATTTTGCTGAGTTTTGCAACACGCACAGAACATTGCTCATTAAAGTTACAGCTCAACTGAGATTATGTCCAGTCTCAATCATATGAATTATGGGAAGTTCAAAACCACCAACACTCTGCCACCTTCCCAATGCCTTTAGGACAGGCATTAGTTTTTCTCACAGGCATTAGTGTTTCTCCTCCACTGTGAAGATCTAACACATCTTGTTGCACACTTAAGACCTAGGAGTATCATGATATCAACTAGTATTTGTGGAGTTCTTACTGTATGTGAAGTCCTCAGCTCCTGTCTGGAAATGAAGTGATAGCAGGCACAGCCTCTGTTTCTCAGAGCTTACATTCTAAAGATCAAGAAAGAGGTGATATAGTCCTGGGAATTACAGAAGGTTTCCTGGAAAAGGTGGGGCAGAACAGTGAAGGTTTGATGACTAGCAATAAGCATCTCAGGGAAGAGAAGCCATGTCCTTATTGGCTGTGTGGCAAGTGTGGATATTGCCAGGTGGGGAACTAGGAGAAGTTCTGGGTGACTGGAGCTGGGAAAAGCAAGGTCCAGAATGACTTTGGAGAAATGAGAAGGACTAGTCACCCTAAACCATGTTAAGCAGTGTGTCTTGACTTCTTAGACCAACTTGGCACGAGACTAGGTACTGCTAATACGATCTTCTCAATGCTTTTGGCAAATCAAAGCTTTCAAGTGGTGAAGTCTTCTCCTTCCTCAACTAGAAAGTGGCATGTGGAGGATGCCTGAGCTTATAACTGTGTTACAGCTGTAGAACCATTGCCTGAGCTTAGAGCCACCCCTTTTATAGTTTCTCTGTAAGATGCTTCCTCAGCATGTTCATGGGGTTTTGACTCAATGTCTTCATCCATTGTCAATGCAAGTCTTTCTACAGAACCTGTCACTTGAGACTGCCATTGGTTTGCATGCTCAGTTGCTGTGGACTGTAGCTCATCAGGCTCCCCTGTCCGTGGGATTCTCCAGGTGGGAATATCGGAGTGGGTAACTACTTCCTCCTCCATAGGATCTCTCTGGCTTAGGAATCTAATGGAAGTCTCCCATGTTTCTTGCATTGACAGACAAAGTTTTTACTCTTGAGCCACCAGGGAAGCCCTGCATCAAAATGACACCATGCTACCTGCTGGCAGACTAAAAAGCACACATATGAACTTTTATACAATCACTGTTACCTTTATGCCAAATCTTAGGCCTCCTCTAAGAGGGGGCTTAGCATTTATTTAGGGTTGAAGTGCTCCTAGTCTCCTTGGGCAGCGTGATAGCCACAAGAGGATAGTGTAGCTTCCTTAGCTGAGACCAAGTTGAGAAGTTCAAAAAAGAGTGTAAAGAGGGCAAAACTAGTATTATATTTTTTAAATGGTTACAATGTATTTAAGCAATGAAAAGAATCCTCTGAGGTTCCATGCAAAGTGGAGAAGGGGGAGAGGCCGGGAAGAGAGAAGAGCAATATTGCTACTTTGAAAGGCGCCTTCAATCATATTCTCTCTTTCCCTCCCTTTCTTCCCGCCTCTTCCTTCCCTCATTCCACCTCCTCTACCCTCAACTTTTGCTTTGAAACTAAACACTTGATAGCTTAGCCCTCCACTAAAGAAAAGGCCTTCTTTTATGTGTGCAAGCTTGGTAATTGCTGGAGAAAGATACTTAGCGGCTCCTAATATTCATATAATCAGATTAGTTTTGAATCCTACCTCAGTAGAGGCTGTTGGAGTAATCCAATCCACGCCTGTTTACCTCGTCTGTGTGGGCCCTTCTTTTTGCCCAATCGTTTCATCCTTTCTCTTGGCCTCAGTGGGTGCTCTCAACAAAGGGATTCCAGGATCTCTGAGAGCAAGTCAACTACCAAACCAAAAAGAAAAGAAAAAGAGTGAATGTAAGTGCTTGAAGAGGAGTGGGGTCTCACTTTTTTTTTTTTTTTTTTTTTGCTTTCTTGGTAACAGTTGATACAACCCTGAGGGCTCTCTACCGGAGGCTATGAAAATTCTGTTGGGCAGTTAACATCTCAATTTGGAGACAGCTGTCTCCTGACCAATCCGCTCAGAGCTTTGAACATATGGCTGCGTCTGATGGCTCTGCTGATCTCACCAGGGAGAGTTTTGTAAGATCTCTATTTGAGGGAGCAGCCACTACACAGATGGAAGTCTCCCATGTTTCTTGCATTGACAGACAAAGTTTTTACTCTTGAGCCACCAGGGAAGCCCTGCATCAAAATGACACCATGCTACCTGCTGGCAGACTAAAAAGCACACATATGAACTTTTATACAATCACTGTTACCTTTATGCCAAATCTTAGGCCTCCTCTAAGAGGGGGCTTAGCATTTATTTAGGGTTGAAGTGCTCCTAGTCTCCTTGGGCAGCGTGATAGCCACAAGAGGATAGTGTAGCTTCCTTAGCTGAGACCAAGTTGAGAAGTTCAAAAAAGAGTGTAAAGAGGGCAAAACTAGTATTATATTTTTTAAATGGTTACAATGTATTTAAGCAATGAAAAGAATCCTCTGAGGTTCCATGCAAAGTGGAGAAGGGGGAGAGGCCGGGAAGAGAGAAGAGCAATATTGCTACTTTGAAAGGCGCCTTCAATCATATTCTCTCTTTCCCTCCCTTTCTTCCCGCCTCTTCCTTCCCTCATTCCACCTCCTCTACCCTCAACTTTTGCTTTGAAACTAAACACTTGATAGCTTACCCCTCCACTAAAGAAAAGGCCTTCTTTTATGTGTGCAAGCTTGGTAATTGCTGGAGAAAGATACTTAGCGGCTCCTAATATTCATATAATCAGATTAGTTTTGAATCCTACCTCAGTAGAGGCTGTTGGAGTAATCCAATCCACGCCTGTTTACCTCGTCTGTGTGGGCCCTTCTTTTTGCCCAATCGTTTCATCCTTTCTCTTGGCCTCAGTGGGTGCTCTCAACAAAGGGATTCCAGGATCTCTGAGAGCAAGTCAACTACCAAACCAAAAAGAAAAGAAAAAGAGTGAATGTAAGTGCTTGAAGAGGAGTGGGGTCTCACTTTTTTTTTTTTTTTTTTTTTTGCTTTCTTGGTAACAGTTGATACAACCCTGAGGGCTCTCTACCGGAGGCTATGAAAATTCTGTTGGGCAGTTAACATCTCAATTTGGAGACAGCTGTCTCCTGACCAATCCGCTCAGAGCTTTGAACATATGGCTGCGTCTGATGGCTCTGCTGATCTCACCAGGGAGAGTTTTGTAAGATCTCTATTTGAGGGAGCAGCCACTACACAGATGAGTGATACACTCCTGGAATTAATTACTGCCTGCCAAGTTTGAGGACTGATGCATTCTAAGCCCAGAACCAAACACTCCTCTCCAAGCTGAAATCTTTTTTTGATGATCTGGGCCCGGCTCCCCTTGACAGACCCGCTAACCTGATGCCGTGTGTCCTTTGCGATTAAAGGTAGACTTAGAACACCTTCGTTTGAATTTCACTTTCTAATCATAAATAAATGAAGACAGGGTGGGCCATGCATTCCCTGCGCCTGATAATTAAGAAGGATCCTACCTTGAAACTCCAGCCTTCCTCTGTCAGTGAAGGCTGTCTTTCTTCCTGAAGTGAAAGTGGCATTTCAGCCATCTGGTATAGACGGCTGTCAATAAAAGCAATCCCATCACGTGTTACTCATGTTACTCTGCGTGAATAATGAGCTTAGTCTTTAGAGATAGCTGTGTGCTCCCTGACATATAGGAGTGGCCTCCAGAGTTGCTGGTCTTTCCTAAAATGAATAATACGACTTGAACAAATAACCTATCCAAAAAAGAAGTCCTAATAATGGCTGGAACTGAATGGGGAAAAGCAGCATGGATTAACGGTGATAGCACTTGTCAGTCTTGGAGAGCTACCCAAAGGGCTGTCGGCTGGGTAAGGTTTTCTCCAGACCAACATCTCACCGTTAGACCATCTCACTTCGGGCTTGAGCTGTTTTTAGGCAGCATGGCTTTCTCCTCGTTAGGATGTTATCCTGGGCCAAGGGTCCAGGCCACCTTCTCTCATTTTGTGTTAGGACTGTGAAGTGTGATGTTTTCAATTACCCTACCAGACCTAGGGTTCTCTCTAAATAGAACACCAAGTATCTGACCTGCTTTTCTGCAGTCCTAAGATTGAAAGCACCTTGTTAATACTTTGTTGCATAGGCATGACCACCATGCCAAGTTTAAGCACCTTCAGTAGGCAGTCTTGAATGTTAAATAGGATCAGAATCCTATTAACCAGAATGAATAAAACTATTCTCCATCTTCTGTATGTTGAACCTCTTTCAAACAACTGATCTCACCAGGAGAGTTTTGTAAGATCTCTATTTGAGGGAGCAGCCACTACACAGATGAGTGATACACTCCTGGAATTAATTACTGCCTGCCAAGTTTGAGGACTGATGCATTCTAAGCCCAGAACCAAACACTCCTCTCCAAGCTGAAATCTTTTTTTGATGATCTGGGCCCGGCTCCCCTTGACAGACCCGCTAACCTGATGCCGTGTGTCCTTTGCGATTAAAGGTAGACTTAGAACACCTTCGTTTGAATTTCACTTTCTAATCATAAATAAATGAAGACAGGGTGGGCCATGCATTCCCTGCGCCTGATAATTAAGAAGGATCCTACCTTGAAACTCCAGCCTTCCTCTGTCAGTGAAGGCTGTCTTTCTTCCTGAAGTGAAAGTGGCATTTCAGCCATCTGGTATAGACGGCTGTCAATAAAAGCAATCCCATCACGTGTTACTCATGTTACTCTGCGTGAATAATGAGCTTAGTCTTTAGAGATAGCTGTGTGCTCCCTGACATATAGGAGTGGCCTCCAGAGTTGCTGGTCTTTCCTAAAATGAATAATACGACTTGAACAAATAACCTATCCAAAAAAGAAGTCCTAATAATGGCTGGAACTGAATGGGGAAAAGCAGCATGGATTAACGGTGATAGCACTTGTCAGTCTTGGAGAGCTACCCAAAGGGCTGTCGGCTGGGTAAGGTTTTCTCCAGACCAACATCTCACCGTTAGACCATCTCACTTCGGGCTTGAGCTGTTTTTAGGCAGCATGGCTTTCTCCTCGTTAGGATGTTATCCTGGGCCAAGGGTCCAGGCCACCTTCTCTCATTTTGTGTTAGGACTGTGAAGTGTGATGTTTTCAATTACCCTACCAGACCTAGGGTTCTCTCTAAATAGAACACCAAGTATCTGACCTGCTTTTCTGCAGTCCTAAGATTGAAAGCACCTTGTTAATACTTTGTTGCATAGGCATGACCACCATGCCAAGTTTAAGCACCTTCAGTAGGCAGTCTTGAATGTTAAATAGGATCAGAATCCTATTAACCAGAATGAATAAAACTATTCTCCATCTTCTGTATGTTGAACCTCTTTCAAACAACTGACAGGTCTTTTATTTTGGAAGTGTATTTTACAGGGGAAAACACTTCCTAAATATGATTTAATTCTTTTCTTCCCTCCAGAGAAATAGGATTTAAAACTTTGTGCTTGTACCCTCCAGAAAAGGCTCAACCAAACAGAATCAAAATATCACAGCAGTGATAAAAAGATGCTGTATTGTTTCAGAGTCCAGATCTGTCTCTTGTGATAAAGCGATTTTAAATCCTCACTATTCACAGGGTACGAGCCAATCTGAGCCATGGAATATGTTGAAATGATAGAAAGCTTTCAAGTTGAGCATTTCTGTGTGTGTTCCATGGTTGGAAATTCTGTTGCAGAAATATGGTTAGACTATTTTGACGATTTTTAACCTGCTTAAATTGGATTTTTTAAAGTGCACAAATTGATGTTCTGCCTACTTGGAGAATGTTTTAAAGATACCAAGACTTCAAAGAAAAACAGTGAGAGTAAATCAGATGCAAACATCCCAGTATCCATCCTAGCAAAATTAGTTTAGGATTTCCTAGGGCAATGCTAAATTAGAATGATGTGCAGGCATGAGGGCGGGTACCACTGGTAATCATCTCTCTCTCTCTTTTTTTTTTTTTTTAATTGGGGGCTTCTGAGAAAAGGAAAGCTATTTTTTCCATCTGTGGGTATCACCAAATGACATCAGCTTCATAGATATTTTTCAAAGATGCAATCGAGAATTCTTAGTAACCTTGCCACTGTCATGGAGGATAGTGTCACTTCTGACCCACTGGAATTTTGGGTGTTTGGGGACCTTTGTCTTACCCTCCCTGTTCTTTACCACCTTCCAAGTTGGTCATCAATTTTTTTTCCTTTACCGCAGGGTAAATTAGGTCTCAAAAACAGCAATGTGTATTAGACACAATATCAACTCTAGAAGCTGAAAGCGTTTTTGTTTTTTGTGTTTTTTTTAAATGAAGCCAGAGAGATGGAGTGATCTGCTTGATAATAAAGCTTAGCTTTAATGCCAGCTCCATGCTGTTACAGCATATTACTAAACAGCAAGAAATGTGGCACAGATGTTGTGGCGGCCATATTTTACACCATCCAAAAGGTCATGTCGCTTGTTATTACATTCAGAATCAATATTAAGTGAGCGTTCCAAATTTCAGCTGTCAGTTGAATTTATTGCTGCAAACCAGTGCTGAAGGGTTCTCAACTGTGATTCAAGCAAGCTAACAAATTAACTAATAGAAGGGCATGCCTAGAAGAAGCAGGTGACCCATATGCCAGCCGCAAAAGCTGAGTTCTTACGTAGCAGTAAGAAAGGGCTGCCCTAGTTGCCAATCACAAACAATTGCCATCTCAGTATTTTGCAAAGAAAAAAGGTAGATGGATTCTCAAGTGGATGAGGGACGCGAAGGGCAACCCCTTTACCAAAAAAAATGTGATATACCTTTATCTGTCAGACAATATTCAGTATGATTAGCACACTTTTAAGCTGGCTTGACTTGCCTTGCCAAATTTGCCCAGTGGTCTGTTCCCCTACCCTCACTGCATAGTTATCTTTACACCTAGCCATGAAAATACTAGACCAGGTGCAAACTATCCTATATACTTCACCTTGCCATTCATCACCTCAGCAGGCACATCAGGGACAATCTTTCTTAGCAGTAGTCAGCTCTAGAAAGAGTACAGAAGTATCTAATAGATGTACAGCCATTCAATTAGTACACAGACACCCCCCAGCTGCCTAACACGATTTATTAAAGAGAGTGAGGAATTTCAAGATGCTGGAAAGGAACTGTGGGTATTCTCCAGTCACCAGATCAAGAGTCTCAGAAACATGTTCCACACAGAATGGATGGTGAGAAAGCAGAGGACGGTTGGCAGTAGTCTACAAGCCTGTGCGTCCATATAGCCATGATTTTCTCTGTAAGTATTTTTAAAACCTCTCCTCAGCACTGGCTGTGTCCGTGATGCAGTCTCTCCAGTGCATCTGTTGAGAGAGTGACTGTTGCCCAATTAGCAAGTGGTCCAGTGGATGTGCCGGGCCTTCTGCAGGATGTGAGATCTCACAAGGCCACCTCACCAGGAGAAGTGAGCAGGAGGAAACCAGGTTGTGTGGTCCCTTGGCAGATGGAATTTCTCTGCTGAGAATTTCCAACTCTTGTTGGAAAATCTCCTGAGACTGTGGATTCATTGGTAAGCCTCCAAACTGCTGGTAATGAAGAACGAGGTTTAGCTAAGCCCCTCAGATACTTCCTGACAAAAATGGCACTCACTTTTGGAATAGTTTCTCTTAGTCTGCCTCCTGTGACAAATGCAAGTAGTGATTTTTAATTGACTTTACCAGGAGTGTTTAGGGGGAAAAAAATCTGTAATTCTAGTAAATAAGTACTTGAGTCAAGGACTATTCATTATTCAAGATTCAATAAACATTTTTTTGAGTACCTATTCTGGGCACGCAGTCTGTGTTTAGTGTTCTGGGATAAAAAGATGAATAAGACATGGTTCCTGTTCTCAGGGACTGGGAAATAAAGGCAGGCGCAGGCAGGTAAGTGTAATGCAATGTAGCAGAATGTGGTTTAAATTGTGTTGCCTTTGGACCCAGCAGGTTTATTTCCAGGAATTTATCCAAAGAAACAGTGTGCAAAATTACGTTTGAATGGATATTAGTTGTACCATGGTGGCTATCAGCTAAGTAGATACTCAATGACTATTTGTTGCATAAATAAATATTATTATGAACTCCTCATAAGAGCAGGAAAGGGACATTCTGAATGCAGCAAAGTGAATTAGCTAAACATGTTATCTACCAACTAAAGGTAGACAGTTGGTTGATATCATCCTCCCAACTATTCCTCCCAGTAGTTGAGAGGAATTTTAAATTTTGTGAGGAATACCTCAGATGGGAAAGATTTCTTCATTTATTATTTAATGAATGTGCTTACAAAGAAATATGTATAGTATGACTTTGATTTTTGTGAAAAGAAAAAACATACAGAAGAAAAACATTCTTGCTATGTGACCAAACCAAGTGATGAATGGGTTAATTAAAACAGTAAAGCAGTGGGTCATAAAGATCAATCCATACATATCTAAATAGTTTCTTTCAAGGTAAACCATAGAAAAGTATTGTTCAGTTGATTCTAAACCACAGTGATCTTAAGGGGCAAGGCTAAGCCTTTTCTCTGAGTGTGAAATTGTGTCTTTCTTGCGCAAACTACTCCCATTAAGCCATCTGTATCAGAATCAAATGGCTTGAAAAGAAGTCTGAATCCTGAGTCCTTCTAGATGTTTACATGTTCTCCAACGATTTTTTTTTTTCCAGTTGTATCCAGACCTAATTTGACAGTATTGTTTGTAGCAATTTGCATTCATTTTTTCAAAGTGCCTGAATTTTTAATTGACTTTACCAGGAGTGTTTAGGGGGAAAAAAATCTGTAATTCTAGTAAATAAGTACTTGAGTCAAGGACTATTCATTATTCAAGATTCAATAAACATTTTTTTGAGTACCTATTCTGGGCACGCAGTCTGTGTTTAGTGTTCTGGGATAAAAAGATGAATAAGACATGGTTCCTGTTCTCAGGGACTGGGAAATAAAGGCAGGCGCAGGCAGGTAAGTGTAATGCAATGTAGCAGAATGTGGTTTAAATTGTGTTGCCTTTGGACCCAGCAGGTTTATTTCCAGGAATTTATCCAAAGAAACAGTGTGCAAAATTACGTTTGAATGGATATTAGTTGTACCATGGTGGCTATCAGCTAAGTAGATACTCAATGACTATTTGTTGCATAAATAAATATTATTATGAACTCCTCATAAGAGCAGGAAAGGGACATTCTGAATGCAGCAAAGTGAATTAGCTAAACATGTTATCTACCAACTAAAGGTAGACAGTTGGTTGATATCATCCTCCCAACTATTCCTCCCAGTAGTTGAGAGGAATTTTAAATTTTGTGAGGAATACCTCAGATGGGAAAGATTTCTTCATTTATTATTTAATGAATGTGCTTACAAAGAAATATGTATAGTATGACTTTGATTTTTGTGAAAAGAAAAAACATACAGAAGAAAAACATTCTTGCTATGTGACCAAACCAAGTGATGAATGGGTTAATTAAAACAGTAAAGCAGTGGGTCATAAAGATCAATCCATACATATCTAAATAGTTTCTTTCAAGGTAAACCATAGAAAAGTATTGTTCAGTTGATTCTAAACCACAGTGATCTTAAGGGGCAAGGCTAAGCCTTTTCTCTGAGTGTGAAATTGTGTCTTTCTTGCGCAAACTACTCCCATTAAGCCATCTGTATCAGAATCAAATGGCTTGAAAAGAAGTCTGAATCCTGAGTCCTTCTAGATGTTTACATGTTCTCCAACGATTTTTTTTTTTCCAGTTGTATCCAGACCTAATTTGACAGTATTGTTTGTAGCAATTTGCATTCATTTTTTCAAAGTGCTGAACTTAAGAAAGTGTTTTGCATTTACACCATTTTATTGGTTCATGCTATATTTAACTGAATTGTGAAATTAGATTAAAATTCAACTGGCATAAATAGGTTTGGGAACAAACACAGTTTGCAGGAACAGAAGGGAGAAGGTTATTAGAGAGAGTGGCCTCCAAGCTGTGTGCTGTGGGTATGCTTGTACATTTTGTGGAGGGAGACAGAGTATGGGCTAATCCAGCAATCCAACTCAAGTGAAAGTTGATCAAGGGAGCTTCAAGTGCGTACATTAGCCAGGTTGTTGTTCAGTCACGTCTCATTCTTTGTGACCCCATGGACTACAGCACACCATACCTCCCTGTCCTTCACCATCTCCCAGAGTTTGCTCACGCCGTGTCCACTGGGTCAGTGATGCCATTCAGCCATCTCATCCTCTGTTGTCCTCTTCTCTCTGCCTTCAATCTTTCCCAGCATCAGGATCTTTTCCAGTAAGTGAGCTCTTCAAATCAGGTGGCTAAAGTATTGGAGCGCCACCTTCAGCATCAGTCTTTCCAGTGAATGTTCAGGGTTGATTTCCCTTAGGATTGACTGGTTCGATCTCCTTGCTGTCCAAGGGACTCTCAAGAGTCTTCTCCAGCACCACAGTTCAAAGGCATCAGTTCTTCAGTGCTCAGCCTTTTTTGTGTGTCCAGCTCTTACATCAATACATGACTACTGGAAGCAAAAAAACCCCAATGACTAAAAGAATAAGACCCACACAGTAAAGCAGTGGGTCATAAAGATCAATCCATACATATCTAAATAGTTTCTTTCAAGGTAAACCATAGAAAAGTATTGTTCAGTTGATTCTAAACCACAGTGATCTTAAGGGCAAGGCTAAGCCTTTTCTCTGAGTGTGAAATTGTGTCTTTCTTGCGCAAACTACTCCCATTAAGCCATCTGTATCAGAATCAAATGGCTTGAAAAGAAGTCTGAATCCTGAGTCCTTCTAGATGTTTACATGTTCTCCAACGATTTTTTTTTTTCCAGTTGTATCCAGACCTAATTTGACAGTATTGTTTGTAGCAATTTGCATTCATTTTTTCAAAGTGCTGAACTTAAGAAAGTGTTTTGCATTTACACCATTTTATTGGTTCATGCTATATTTAACTGAATTGTGAAATTAGATTAAAATTCAACTGGCATAAATAGGTTTGGGAACAAACACAGTTTGCAGGAACAGAAGGGAGAAGGTTATTAGAGAGAGTGGCCTCCAAGCTGTGTGCTGTGGGTATGCTTGTACATTTTGTGGAGGGAGACAGAGTATGGGCTAATCCAGCAATCCAACTCAAGTGAAAGTTGATCAAGGGAGCTTCAAGTGCGTACATTAGCCAGGTTGTTGTTCAGTCACGTCTCATTCTTTGTGACCCCATGGACTACAGCACACCATACCTCCCTGTCCTTCACCATCTCCCAGAGTTTGCTCACGCTCGTGTCCACTGTGTCAGTGATGCCATTCAGCCATCTCATCCTCTGTTGTCCTCTTCTCTCTGCCTTCAATCTTTCCCAGCATCAGGATCTTTTCCAGTAAGTGAGCTCTTCAAATCAGGTGGCTAAAGTATTGGAGCGCCACCTTCAGCATCAGTCTTTCCAGTGAATGTTCAGGGTTGATTTCCCTTAGGATTGACTGGTTCGATCTCCTTGCTGTCCAAGGGACTCTCAAGAGTCTTCTCCAGCACCACAGTTCAAAGGCATCAGTTCTTCAGTGCTCAGCCTTTTTTGTGTGTCCAGCTCTTACATCAATACATGACTACTGGAGCAAGCAAATGACTAAAAGAATAGACACCACAATGTTAATAGTACTTATCACTAGAAGTGGAAATTATGACACATTTGTATTATTTTTCTCCTTTTCTCTGTTTTTTAAACTCTTTACAGTGAATAAGCATTCTTTCATTGGCAGACAAATTACTCATTCAGTTAATTAAGTTTTCAATAAATACCAGAGACAAAAGACGCAGTGTACTTCGCACTGGGCTTTATGATGCAGCCAGTGTTGGAGAGGTGGTTGGACAGATTTACTAGCAGGACTCTAGTCTCTACGCTTGGACTCCTCGGCTTTGAATCTCAGATCTGCCACTTTTTACATGCATACCTTTGGGAAAGTTGACTTTAAACCCAGTTTCTATACCTGCAAAATGGAGACAATAGGTATAGCATCCAACAGCCAGATTGTTGTGAAGATGAGATAAAGTATATCAAGATCTAAAAAATTTCATGATGCAGAGTACTTATGTATGCACTACTAGTCCTGCATTGTTATTTTTCTTATGTCAAGGGGCCAAATTTCTAAATTCTGAGCCAAACTGAGGCTTACCCATTACTCAAAGAGAAATGCAAGTAAACAGATGATTGAGAACACGAGTATTTGTCCTGATGCTGTGGGAGAGGGGTTGGCCAAGTACAATCCATGGCCCAAATCTGACCTGCTGCCCATTTTTGTAAATAAGACTTTCTGGGAACACAGCCATGCCACTCATTTTTTATTGTCTGTGGCTGTTTCCACTCTGCAGCAGATAAGAGTAGAGTAGCTGTGGAAGACATTGGACTACAAAAGTTGTACTATTTACTGCCTGTTTTGTTTTGTTTTTTCAATAGAAGATGCTTGCCCACCTGCCCTATAGGGAATTCATTGGGTAGCCTTATGGGTTGGAGTAAAAAGAGAGAGTTTTGTGAAATAGAAGGAGGTGGACAAAAAAGGATACTCAGATGTGTTCAAATGATGTGTTCAAGGAAGCTGCTGAAGCCAATAAGATTTATGGAAGGATAAGTTTCCAAAATAGTTTCGCCAAGTAGGGTAGGAACCATGTGAAGATATGTGTCCACCGCATTGAATATACTTAGGTCTCGAGTGTTGGGCCACAGGCTGTTGAACAGGACAAACACAACATGGCTTATAGGAGATTATCTGATGGTGGGGTGTGTGCAGGGATTATAGAAAGTAAACCTGTAACTAGGGCATTGATAGGTACTCGTTAAAGCAACATGGTGATGAGAAAATGGGATCTCAGCAAGATTACTAGTGGGAGGGAATAGAAAATTAAGTTTCATGTTGTCCTTTAATCCTTTTAAGAACTATTTTCCATATTCTCACAAAGGAGACATCATGGGTTTCTTCCCTGGAAACAAGCTTAGTTGCATATAGTCAGCAGCAGAGTTCATCGACATCAGCAGAATAGCAGTCTTTTCTACAAAAGGTATTAAAATAATAGTTCCAAAATGGGATTCTTCTTTTCAATAAAAAGGCTCCTAACGTCTTCCTTGAAAAGTCACACATTCATATATGTGTAGGCTGCACAAGCTTTAGTTTGGGGAAACAACATTAAAATGATCTTATTCTATCAGAATTCCTCCTGCCATGGCAGGATCTGCGTGCTTACTTTGCCAGTTCTCAATGTCTGATCTGACTCGCACTCAACTTAGCCCTTGGCTAGTGGTGTCAATGGCATTAACACATATCAGCCTGTCACCCAGAGCTTCGGGTATCTTTATAGGCCTTTATTGTGGCACCAAACATCATAGTGGTAATGAGGTGGAAGGAAAAAGTTTTCCTCCTAAATGTAAAGGGAAAGGGAAGTATCCAGCGTGCAGCCTTTGAAACACCAAGTAGACAGGCAGGTAGGCAGCAACACTGCCTTCTGGGTGGAAGGGTTTTTATACTGCATCTTTGAGGTCCTCTGTTAATTATTAAAGCCTCCATTGACAAAAGGTCCTTAGTAACTCAGAACTGAGAAATAGTTCAACAGCACAAATGATATTATAGGAACTAGTCACTGCCCTACCAACTAAGAACCTCTTTAGGATTCAGTAGGATGGGAGTGGAGATTGATGATGGGGTGGACATGGTCCTCAGTAGCCTAGATCATATGTCATGAGATGCTAAGTGCACTTTCATCATGTCCAAAAATTCATGAGATCGGGTGAGCACACCACAGACTCTTAAAAAAAATGAAAATGTATTACTTCCTCTTGTCCTATGTGCAGGGAGTTTACTAGAACATCCTTTCCCTTTAACCTCAGTACCAGTAGACATAGAACAACATATACGAGGGCAGAACTCTTTAGAATAACTGAGTTTTAAGCAATGTATCTGTCAGTGGTCCTCCACTTGATGTTGGAGTCAGGTAACACACCAGAATAAATGTGGCTTAGAAAGGCACGGTCTCTGAAAGCACTGGCATTGCAAAGATCTCCTGCAGTTGCTGCACAAAAGAATTTATCCTAAATAAATTCTAAAGGCTACATCCAGCTGCAACAGGGGCAGTGGAAGGAAACATAGGCATCTTTGTACTTTGTCATGAAAGCTTGTGAGCCATCCTTCCATGTTCCAGAGGTACCAGGGCTAGGCTCCATGACAAATCTCAGTCTCCCAAATCTATACAGATAAGGGAGAATTTCCCAAAGCGTGGGGCAAGTATAGATGGTGAAGAGTAGCTGGTTCACATGGTTGACATTTAAGGGCATTGAATCACATAGCAAGCACAGCGTTGACTATTTATTGAGTCAAGGAGAAAGCCTCTGTTTGATACTGGCAACTGATACAAACAGTCCTTATTGTTCATGGATTTCATATTTGTGAATTTGCATATTCACTAAAATTTATTGTTAACCCCCAAAATCCACACTTATAGCACTTTCACAGGCATACATGGACATGTGCAGAGCAGTGAAAAATTTGAGTTACCCTGTGTACATTCTCAGCTGAGGCTGACAAGGACATGCTCTTCTTGTTTTCATCCTCCCAGAGTTGAAAAGTGTTATTTCACAGTCTCTTCAGTGTCATGTTTTCACATGCTCGTGGTTTTTGTTAGTGACTCTGTTCTTCAAAACAGTCCCTGAGCACACTGCTGAAATACTGTCTACTGATCTCAAGCACAGGAAGGTTGCAATGTGACTTAATGGAGAAAGCGCATGTGTCAGATAAGCTTTGTTAAAGCTTTGTTAAAATTACAGTGTTTTCAGCTAAGAGTTCAATATCAGTGACTCAACAATATCTATTAAATAAGATAGATAGTTAAATAAGATAGACATTAAATCAGTTAAATAAGATAGATAGATAGATTTGTCTTTGAACAAAAAGACAAAACAGAACTATATACTGGACATTTGGTGAAAATATTGTGACCAGAGGCTTATAGGAGCCCAGCCCTTTTCCCCACTAGGAGCAAAGGTTCAGTATTCCCTAATTCAGTGTTCATGGTGACTTTATCACGAGTAATGAGGATCGTCCTTACAAATTAGCTGACAGTAGCATTTGTAAGAGTTTGTAAATACTTATATTTCCACTTGTTTTTCATAAATTATTTATCTTTGCTGTTACTTTCAATTTATGGCAAAAATACAATAGTAGTATAAAATTTTCTTGTGTGAAGAGGTTATAAGTCAAATATTTTTCCCAGATACATTTAAGTGAAATAGGTGAGTTAATTGAAATTCATAATCTTAAGCCAAATGATAATATGGAAAATAGGAAATCACCCCATCTATACAGATAAGGGAGAATTTCCCAAAGCGTGGGGCAAGTATAGATGGTGAAGAGTAGCTGGTTCACATGGTTGACATTTAAGGGCATTGAATCACATAGCAAGCACAGCGTTGACTATTTATTGAGTCAAGGAGAAAGCCTCTGTTTGATACTGGCAACTGATACAAACAGTCCTTATTGTTCATGGATTTCATATTTGTGAATTTGCATATTCACTAAAATTTATTGTTAACCCCCAAAATCCACACTTATAGCACTTTCACAGGCATACATGGACATGTGCAGAGCAGTGAAAAATTTGAGTTACCCTGTGTACATTCTCAGCTGAGGCTGACAAGGACATGCTCTTCTTGTTTTCATCCTCCCAGAGTTGAAAAGTGTTATTTCACAGTCTCTTCAGTGTCATGTTTTCACATGCTCGTGGTTTTTGTTAGTGACTCTGTTCTTCAAAACAGTCCCTGAGCACACTGCTGAAATACTGTCTACTGATCTCAAGCACAGGAAGGTTGCAATGTGACTTAATGGAGAAAGCGCATGTGTCAGATAAGCTTTGTTAAAGCTTTGTTAAAATTACAGTGTTTTCAGCTAAGAGTTCAATATCAGTGACTCAACAATATCTATTAAATAAGATAGATAGTTAAATAAGATAGACATTAAATCAGTTAAATAAGATAGATAGATAGATTTGTCTTTGAACAAAAAGACAAAACAGAACTATATACTGGACATTTGGTGAAAATATTGTGACCAGAGGCTTATAGGAGCCCAGCCCTTTTCCCCACTAGGAGCAAAGGTTCAGTATTCCCTAATTCAGTGTTCATGGTGACTTTATCACGAGTAATGAGGATCGTCCTTACAAATTAGCTGACAGTAGCATTTGTAAGAGTTTGTAAATACTTATATTTCCACTTGTTTTTCATAAATTATTTATCTTTGCTGTTACTTTCAATTTATGGCAAAAATACAATAGTAGTATAAAATTTTCTTGTGTGAAGAGGTTATAAGTCAAATATTTTTCCCAGATACATTTAAGTGAAATAGGTGAGTTAATTGAAATTCATAATCTTAAGCCAATGATAATATGGACTAGGAAATATGGTAGGAAATATAAACATGAAATAATCTGTGAAGGAGGTAGGCAAAAATAAACATTTATGGGAACCTGGAATTAGAGAAGGCATTTATTCTTCATGTTTCTTACTTACTGCCTCCTTAGAGTGTAGTTTTGTAGCCATGAGCACATTTAATAGAGGGTCTGTGAAGTAAGTCAAAGGAGTGCAGAGAGCAAATGAGAGAAATGAGGAGAGTGTACGGCCATTCTAAATTCAGACTAAAAGCCTGGACCTTCTAGACAGAATTGATGAAGATCTTGGGTTAGGAATTTTCCATATTGGTTCTATATTTCCTTACAATTAATGACAGACTTCTGAACTACTGTTAATAATCTAGCTCACCATACTTATCCTTCAAAACACAAATGAGCCAGTGACCCCAGTGAGCTCGTTCTCCCTCATCTCATGAAGATGACCCACTTGCACCTTTAGAAAGGGAAACTGCTCCTGCTGCATCTCAGGAAGGCAATGAGATCATTTCCAAGTTCAGGTCTTCATGACACACCATTCTGCCTTTTTTTTATTTTGGCCATGCCACACATCATGTGAGATCAAAATTCTCCAGCTAGAGACTGAATCTGCACCCCTGCACTGGAAGCACAGAGTCTTAACCACTGGACTGCCAGGGAAGTCCCCCCCGCCTGCTTTTATAGTAAAAGCAAGAGAAAGGAGATTTTTGGCACTTGGAGCCAAAGATGTAAAAACAAAAAAAGTACAAGGGAGCAGTCAAACTGAAATGAGAGCAATTAAAGAGACCACTAGGAGCAAAGGTTCAGTATTCCCTAATTCAGTGTTCATGGTGACTTTATCACGAGTAATGAGGATCGTCCTTACAAATTAGCTGACAGTAGCATTTGTAAGAGTTTGTAAATACTTATATTTCCACTTGTTTTTCATAAATTATTTATCTTTGCTGTTACTTTCAATTTATGGCAAAAATACAATAGTAGTATAAAATTTTCTTGTGTGAAGAGGTTATAAGTCAAATATTTTTCCCAGATACATTTAAGTGAAATAGGTGAGTTAATTGAAATTCATAATCTTAAGCCAATGATAATATGGACTAGGAAATATGGTAGGAAATATAAACATGAAATAATCTGTGAAGGAGGTAGGCAAAAATAAACATTTATGGGAACCTGGAATTAGAGAAGGCATTTATTCTTCATGTTTCTTACTTACTGCCTCCTTAGAGTGTAGTTTTGTAGCCATGAGCACATTTAATAGAGGGTCTGTGAAGTAAGTCAAAGGAGTGCAGAGAGCAAATGAGAGAAATGAGGAGAGTGTACGGCCATTCTAAATTCAGACTAAAAGCCTGGACCTTCTAGACAGAATTGATGAAGATCTTGGGTTAGGAATTTTCCATATTGGTTCTATATTTCCTTACAATTAATGACAGACTTCTGAACTACTGTTAATAATCTAGCTCACCATACTTATCCTTCAAAACACAAATGAGCCAGTGACCCCAGTGAGCTCGTTCTCCCTCATCTCATGAAGATGACCCACTTGCACCTTTAGAAAGGGAAACTGCTCCTGCTGCATCTCAGGAAGGCAATGAGATCATTTCCAAGTTCAGGTCTTCATGACACACCATTCTGCCTTTTTTTTATTTTGGCCATGCCACACATCATGTGAGATCAAAATTCTCCAGCTAGAGACTGAATCTGCACCCCTGCACTGGAAGCACAGAGTCTTAACCACTGGACTGCCAGGGAAGTCCCCCCCGCCTGCTTTTATAGTAAAAGCAAGAGAAAGGAGATTTTTGGCACTTGGAGCCAAAGATGTAAAAACAAAAAAAGTACAAGGGAGCAGTCAAACTGAAATGAGAGCAATTAAAGAGACAAAACGTCCCCTTAGCTGCCTTTTGGGTACTTTTTTGATCTTTTCACCAAGGAATTAGCAGCTTTTCATTTTCCCCACCTTAGCTTAAAATACTGCTGGCGGAAAAGAAATGAACGTTAAGGGGGAAGGCTGCTTTGAATTAAAAAACAGATGTAGGTGACTCAATCAAGCAGCTGTCAGGCGCCACGAACACAGGGTCTGCTTGCTTAGCCCAGTGGCCATGCTTATGCTGAACTACGAAAGTCTCCTGTATAAAAGCAGACACTTTTTCCACCTTATTTCTAATCATCAGATGCGTGTCTCCACTTGGCTTGACATTTTGTATGATCATCTCACAGACTTACTGCTTCTGCCCCTTGAAAAGGAGGAGGAAGGGTCACTTAATTTTGAAAGCCTTTGAAATCGGGTATACACTCAGGTTCCTGTTCTTTGCAGGGAGCATGAAACACTGATCAGCTCCAACTGAAAACAGGGTTTTGTTTTTCTGTGTGTGTGCTTTTGCTTTTGTTTGTTTTCTCATTCCCATCAGATGGTTTTTCCATCAGCACAACCCCGGTCCAGTCTGAGGGGAAGGGTCTGTCCTTCTGGGAGGTGGTGAGGGCCAGGCTGGGGCTGTGCAGGGCAGGGGTGGGGCGTGTTTGTGGATGACCACTGGATGCCACGGGGCAGACCCGCACGGCGCTGGCAGCAGCTTTCACCGTTGGGAACCGCGAGTACATCCTTTCACAAGGAAGGGTTTCTGAACCCCAGTTTAACAAGCCCTTCACAGCTCTGGTTTCAATCCCCAGGAAACTCGTTACTACAGTTAGATGCCATGGCTGTGTGTGCTTCAGACAGAGGCAGCGTGGCTCCGCTTGCTCTCTACCAGGGCCCGTAGAGCTCCTCTGCTCATCAGCCCAGCCCCTTCCCCCACACTGACCTTTTGGAGATGCTTCCAGCCGGTTCCAAGAACCGGCACAGACACAGTGGCAAAGCAAAAGCACCGTGATGTTTCTAACATGATAAAAACGTCAACTGACACATGAAGGGTTTTTTGCCTACCAACAAATCACTTGGTTCTGCTGAGAAATCCCACGACTTTAGCAAGGCCTTGGTCAAGCTTACGGGTAGAGTAAGTCCCCTACGTATGAATGAGGTCCGTTCCAAGAGCACATTCGTGATCCCATTTGTTCTTAAGTCCAGCAAAGTTAGCCTAGGTACCCAACTAATATAATCAGCTATATGCACTGTAATAGGTTTACAATACTTTTCGCATAAATATACATAACAAACACAAAACGTAAAGAAAACACTTGGAATCGTAGAGTACCATACCTTGAAAGGTACAGTACAGCAGCTGGTCACCAGGAGCTGACATCGAGTGAAGAGGCAAGAAGAGTTACTGACAGGAGGAGGGAGATGGTAGAGCTGAAGGACTGTCAGCAATAGGAGACTGAGAGCAGCACCTGCCGTGGATGGCATTTTTGAAAGTTTGATGCTTCAGGTCTCCTATGTAGGGGACTTACTCTCCAGTCCTCTATGTGCGTGTGATGAGTATCAGTGTTTGGAACTGACAGAGGGAGAAGGGAAGAGACAGGGACCTGGCAGTAACTAAGTAAACCATGGGGTGTACGTGGTAACATTGTGGCATTTTCTGCCACAAGCTTTGGGGCTAATTCAGTAGGGAAGAGTGTACAAGACCCCGGCAGGCTCATCACTGCAATAAAAATTGACATTAAAGTCGCTGTCTAATTAAAATTCTATCAATAATTAGTTTTTATATTTTGGACACAATTGCTAAATCTCTAAAGTCTTGGCTGCCTCTTCTGTAAAATGGGGGAGAAACAATAATGATCTGAAGAGTTTGCATTTTGGTTTGGGGGGTTTTGTTTTGATAAAGAGATAAATGAAATGGCGTATGTGAGTATCATTTGTACATGGCCTAGACCACTTTAGCTTTCTTCTGAGGTTAGGTCACTTCAAGTAGGAATAGTGGTTTTACAGACATCATTCATCCTTCCATTTTAAGCTAAGTCATACATTGTCCCATAAACCTTAAATGTGACCCCATGTGTCTAGTTGTTGACCGAAGAATGGCGGAGTCCCAGTCTTCTTTAACCTTCTCAAGCATGAGAAGTTCTGTGACTTGCAGGTGCCAGTGAAACAGAAGACTGTTTCCCTCTCTGTCAGCCAGTGAATATGAGATTACACACATTTGCATTTGTCATCGTTAATTCTTTTGTTCCAAAAAAAGGGGTGAAAAGAAGGTTAACAGGGATGTCATGCATTGGAAAGAAATATCAAAATGTGTATCAGTCTCTCTTCAGAACATCACCCCAAATTGAGAGTTTGTGTTATTTGGGTTTTAATTCATGGTAGAGAATCTAAAATACCAAAGACAAGTGATTTGTGACTCCCACTCAATTTATTCAACTATAAACTGTTTCAATAAATCTAGGAATTCATCTATATCCTGTTAAATTAAGGGTTTTTTTTTTTTCATGTTGAAGCAAGTAGTGCCAAATTGATAGAGTCTTCTGAATTATTCTCTCTAAATAATCTTCATTAATGCAGCCCTGCGTGGTATTTTGAGCCAATCTAAACTAACAGGAAAAAGTTTCACATATCTAATCTTAAAATAGAATGTCTTTTTTTTCTCCCCCTACTATACAGTCTGTCGAGGCACGTGTGTGTAAAGAGTCTGTGTACATATGGAGTTTTTGTCTCCTGGTCTACTATCCCCACCCACCCTCATTTCTGGGTATCATATCATATGATTTAATATGGACATGAAATTTTTTTTATTTCTCCTGTTTTTGACTCCATGTCATCAGAAGCTAAATCAACAGTCTATTAATACGCACTCCATTTGGTCAAGTCATTGAGGGGAGTCTCTTCCTGTCTTTATTTTTTTTCCCCTTGCTGAGGTAGCTAATGAAACCATATTCATTTCAATGCCCAGACTTCCTGGATTCAGACCTGGAGAGTAGCTAACACACAATTGATTTCCCACCAGGAAAAGGGGAAACAGTAGAAAAGTCAGATGGATTGATCGCTAAGATACAGGCCCTGTGGGATGCTTCGATATCATCCACGTCCTGAATGCATGAACAGTCCTCTCGTCAATAGAAAAATCCCTAGGATAGTGACTTCATGGGGTCCAGAGAGAAGTGGAAACAGGCAGGAGTGCTCACCCGTGTTCATCTCTGTTTGGGTCTGCCCTACCATGTGAACTGCCAAATTCACGAATTCAAACTATAGAAACTGGCAGATCTGAGGTAGATGACGGTGCTGAAATCCCCTAAGGGAATATTAGTCAGGGGATTGCATATTTAAATATCTACAAGCACCAGGTGGGCACAAGATAGTGTGTGCTCAACTGATGCTTTGTAAGACAGAGTAGGCACATGTTATGCTAGGAGGTAAAGAAACGAAATGGCTACACAAGACATAGTCATGGGACAACAGGACCTATTGTGTAACATTGAGACTTAATGTTCAATATCTCATAGTAACTTATAATGGGAAAAATCTGGAAAAAAGCATGTGTGTGTGTATACCCGAATTACTTTGCTATACACTTGAAACTACCACACAGCATTGGAAATCAGCTGTACTTCAATTTAAAAAAAAAGAAAAAAGGCTATGTGTATTAAAAACAAATGCATAGGGCTTCCCTGGTGATCCAGTGGGTAAGGACACCGCCTTGCAGTGCAAGGGGCGCCGGTTCCATCCCTGGCCTGGGAAGATCCCACGTGCCGCGGAGTGTCTGGACCGATGTGTCCAATTACCGAGCCAGAGCTCTGGAGCGCATGTGCCCAGAGCCGGTGCCCTGGGACAACAGAGGCCACTGCAATGGGAGGCCCACACAGGCCAAAGAACAAAGATGGATGAAAATAGATAAATGAAAGACCAATAGAAGTGGCCTGCCTGCTCCCCTCCCTCCCCACCCAGGAAAAAAAAAAGTAAATAAAAATTAAAAAAAAAACAAAAAACAAATGCATAGTCATGGGTTATCTTTGCCAGCAACCTGTTCTTTGTGGCCCTTGATTTAGTCTCACCCCTCATTTTCCAGATGAGAAAACTTAGAAGATGAGAAGTGAAGCTCCTTACCCAGTGTGTCACACTCAAATTCTCTGCTCTTCTCACTTTTTTTTGGTACCTGATGCCATTGCCAAATCTCATGTGTAAAGTTCAGCTTCTAGTTCAGAGAAATAGCCTGTCACAACTCAGGTCCCAAGCCCTATGGAATGCTGCTGATGATAGTGTTAGACAGGATTCTCCCCTTGAACATTGACAGCAAGTGAATTTCAACCAGCTTCTGCAAATGAGTAGCAAGTTTTACCTAAAAGCATGACTGTATCTACCTGCTTGAATCAGCTCATCAAGACACACACTCTACTTTTGAGCTTTTTTTTCTTCCTTTTGGGCTTGTTATTAGGCAGACTTCCCTTTGTCATGAAAAAATGAGTTCTGATAGATGTACACTTACATATTTATGTGATGACCCAACTACACTGTCGTAGAGCTTCTCTCTCTTAGTGGCTCTAACCAACAGAATCCTCAGATTGATTCTCACTGGAGTAGTTTGGGAGCATATGTCCTTCCTTAACCCAATCAGTGTGGCCAAGAGAAAGGAATCATTGATTGGAGGTAGAGTGTCCCCAGCGAACTTGCTGGCTTGGGAATGAGCAGAAAAACTAAGACACTGTTTTAACAGGAGGTGGTAAGAACCAGGCAAGGTAAAAACATTAGATATTCATCATACCTTCCCTTCATACTCTGTTCAGCACTAGTCTCTCCCAGCAGGAGCATTAGCATGGGGCTTAGATAGTTGAAATTTGTAGGGAAATATCTTAGCACTCCTAGCCTGGTCAGGAGGCAGTACTAGGGACCAGTACAGTTTCCAGTGACTCAAATACAAAAGGTGAACCCCTTCTTTGTCTTTCTATTTTCTCCATTCTTTTCTTTAACTTATATTAAGCACTTACTAAATATCAGGTTCTTTGTTAGATATTCTTTTCTTACATGGTGCTTTATTTTATTCAGACAGCAATCTCACAAAGCATAGAGATGATTATTCCTGGGGTCTAAATAGGGAGCATGTGCTCCTCAGGGTTTTCATGTGTGTCCCAGGGAGCCAGAAGATCTAATAGCAGTACTTCATCGGTCTCACATTTGTAAGTTCTGTGTACTAATTTTTTTAAAAGGCATTGGTATTTAACACTTTTTTTCTAAACATTACTTAGCAAGTAGTTGATGTTCTTTTCAGGGTTCATCAGTTGCAAATGATGGAACCCTTATCTTTAATTTAACTGCAACAACAACAACAACAAAATGGAAATATATTGAGATGACAGAAAAGGCCAGGAAGAGCTCATTCTAGGGGTTCATACCTCAGATCTCTTCTGTTCAGAATTAGCTGCATTCTTTGCCTCCATGGGGAAGCTGGACAGGTATCTATTACCTTTCTTTTTTCACTAATTTAGTTCCTGCCTCTACCCCAGGCAGCTCTGAGCATTCATCCCATCTTTTAGCAATCTCTACACAGACAAGCCTTTCATTTTCCAATAGTTCTAGGAGTCTTATTAGATCTGCTTGTCATTGAGTCTTAATATTTAATAGGTCTATTTGACCCGTCTCACGTGCCTGCCTATTCCTGACCTCTGTGGTCAAAGGAATACCCTGCTTTGTCTGACCATGGTAGAATCAGGTGGTTCTTGGGCACCTAGGAATGAGAGATGACCATGGCAACCCACGTGGGTTGAAAACATAGGAGAGATGGCCTTTAAAGAGAAACCAGAGAATCGTTAGTGGAAGGTGGCTGGTGGCAGGGGAGAAGGTCCACCATCCCTATGGTTGAGCTGGAATCATATCATAGACCTTTAATTTCAAGTGAGTACTCTTTCCAGCATATCTTGTTGCCTCTCTTTGTCCCTGGTATAGGCCTTTAAAAGTAGCAATTGTTGAGTCACTCAGTCACGTCCAAAGTTTCAGCACACCATGCTTCCCATTTTTGTTGAGTCACTGGTGAACCCTTTTTTTATTTTCTTTTTTTAACTTATATTAAGCACTTACTAAATATCAGGTTCTTTGTTAGATATTCTTTTCTTACATGGTGCTTTATTTTATTCAGACAGCAATCTCACAAAGCATAGAGATGATTATTCCTGGGGTCTAAATAGGGAGCATGTGCTCCTCAGGGTTTTCATGTGTGTCCCAGGGAGCCAGAAGATCTAATAGCAGTACTTCATCGGTCTCACATTTGTAAGTTCTGTGTACTAATTTTTTTAAAAGGCATTGGTATTTAACACTTTTTTTCTAAACATTACTTAGCAAGTAGTTGATGTTCTTTTCAGGGTTCATCAGTTGCAAATGATGGAACCCTTATCTTTAATTTAACTGCAACAACAACAACAACAAAATGGAAATATATTGAGATGACAGAAAAGGCCAGGAAGAGCTCATTCTAGGGGTTCATACCTCAGATCTCTTCTGTTCAGAATTAGCTGCATTCTTTGCCTCCATGGGGAAGCTGGACAGGTATCTATTACCTTTCTTTTTTCACTAATTTAGTTCCTGCCTCTACCCCAGGCAGCTCTGAGCATTCATCCCATCTTTTAGCAATCTCTACACAGACAAGCCTTTCATTTTCCAATAGTTCTAGGAGTCTTATTAGATCTGCTTGTCATTGAGTCTTAATATTTAATAGGTCTATTTGACCCGTCTCACGTGCCTGCCTATTCCTGACCTCTGTGGTCAAAGGAATACCCTGCTTTGTCTGACCATGGTAGAATCAGGTGGTTCTTGGGCACCTAGGAATGAGAGATGACCATGGCAACCCACGTGGGTTGAAAACATAGGAGAGATGGCCTTTAAAGAGAAACCAGAGAATCGTTAGTGGAAGGTGGCTGGTGGCAGGGGAGAAGGTCCACCATCCCTATGGTTGAGCTGGAATCATATCATAGACCTTTAATTTCAAGTGAGTACTCTTTCCAGCATATCTTGTTGCCTCTCTTTTGTCCCTGGTATAGGCCTTTAAAAGTAGCAATTGTTGAGTCACTCAGTCACGTCCAGCTCTTTATGACCCTGTAATTGCAGCACACCATGCTTCCCCATCTTTCACTGTCTCCCAGAGTTTGCTCAAACTCATCTCCATTGAGTTGATTAAGCTATCCAACCATCTCATCCTCTGTCACTCTCCCCATACCCTAAATCTTTCCCAGCATCGGGGTTTAAAACTAGTAATTTTTTTTTTTAGTTCATTCTCATCCATCTTTGGCCTATGTGAGCCTCCCATCGCAGTGGCCTCTCTTGCTGCAGAGCACTGGCTCTGGGCACATGCGCTCCAGAGTGCAGGCTCGTAATTGGACACACCAGTCCACCTGCTCTATGGCATATGGATCCTCTCGGGTCAGGGATCGAACTGGTGCCCCCTGCACTGCAAGGTGGACTCTTTACCCATTGGACCACCAGGGAAGCCCGAAAACTAGTAACTTTTATGTTAACCTTTTTTGAATTTTTATTTTCTCATGGCAGTTACAGGAATATCAATAACTGGATTGCTTGTCCATGGAGACTGCAGTTTTGCCAAAAGTGAGAGGCATTTTTCTTATTTACTACACTTCAAGAAAACATATTTACATTAGATAGCAGGTAATGGGCTCAGATCCTGGCCCTGTGTGACCTTGAGCCAATGCTTTTCTCCAGAATCCTCCTCCATAGGATTTTTTTCAGTATGAATTGAAACAGCATGATTTATAAAAAGATCTTAACACAGTGCCTAGCTCATGGGAAGTATTGTTTTCCTCTTTTTCAAGTGATTTGCCCCCAAGGATCCTTTAAATAAGGAATTCCTTGAACACGTGAACCATAGATGAATTTACATTTAAGGAATCTATAAAAATGCTTCCTAGATTGAATCTGTTTCACCAAGAAAAAATACACCTGATTTACAACTCATTATTATGATAAAAGTGTCATTAGTAACTTAGTGGCATATAAAAAGAACAGTGGAATACCAAATAAGGTCTTGAAAATTTGGGGCATATTTAGGTCTTCTGAGACTCAAAGTGGTTCATGACAGAATGGATCATCAACAATATTTTGCTTAGAGGTCATGAATTAGTTAAGGTGATGCTAGAAAAAATGTCTGGATTCCCCCAGTAGCTTACCTCAGAAGAAAAATGCTTATCTTGGGGCTTCCCTGGTGGTCCGGTGGGTAAGGACACCGCCTTGCAATGCAAGGGGCGCCGGTTCGATCCCTGGCCTGGGAAGATCCCATGTGCCGTGGAGCGGCTGGACCGATGTGTCCAATCACCGAGCCGGAGCTCTGGCGCGCATGCGCCTAGAGCCGGTGCTCTGCGACAACAGACGCCACCGCGATGGGAGGCCCACACGGGCCAAAGAACAAAGATGGATGAAAATGGACAAATGAAAGACCAATAGAAGTGGCCCGCCTGCTCCCCTCCCTCTCCACCCCACCCCCACCAAAATAAATAAATAAATAAATAAATCTTTAAAAAATAATAATAAAATAAAAAAGAAAGAAAGAAAAATGCATATCTCACTTGCACCATGAACCAGTTGCCAAAGCTCCAGCCTTCCCCATAGCTATTCAGGAATGAGACCTCCCTCCAATTGTTGATTCTGCCTCCCTTTGGATTGTCTGCATCCTCTCCACTCAGCTCTAGGGAATGTACCACTGTCTTGATCACTGACCCATGGCTTCCTCTCCTGTTCCACTAATAGTTATGTGGCCCAACCAAGATGCACATGAAGCTGGGAAATAGAATATAGCAACAACCCTTCACAATGGAAGGGTGGGCAAAACCAGGGCCTACATGGGCCAGCTGCTCCAGCCCTGCCACTCTAGACCTTGCTGCACCACACTGCGGTGGAGGATTCTGTGAGCACTCCTAGGAGAATGCTGTGTGTCATTGATCATTGCATCCTTACTGCACAGCATCCTACCTACATGTTTCCTTGTTGAATAAAGGAATTACTGCAACAAAGTAGCAAATCATCAAGATGGGGCTCAAAAGTAATCCTTAGATAAACAGTTTCTGTCCTTTTCATAGTTTCCTTTTCTTAGGCTCTGTGCCCTTGGCATGTGCTATCGCTCAGTCAAGTCTGACTCTTCGCGACCCCATGGACTGTAGCCCATCTGCCTCGTCTGTCCATGGAATTTTCCAGACAAGAGTACTGGAACGAGTTTCTATTGCCTACTCCAGTCCCCCTGGTAGGTAGGGGTTAAAAAAAAAAGATCATTATAATCTTAATAGCACAGACTGGAGGACTGAGAAGCAGGAATTCCCCAGGTCAGGAAGCCAGGCCCATTGTAGGTCAATGGCAGGCTCACTCCCCAGATACCATTTTCTCTGTAAAAGCTCAGCCCACCTCATTCCTTTTTTTATGGAAGAGGAGCCACAGTAGCCCCTGAGCATGAGGGAGGACCTGAATGCAGTCTTGTTGTTTGGCCAGCTGACCAGTTTGGGCTGCCCATAGGCCATGGATCTGTCATCTTCCAGGTGACTTGGGCATTTTGAAAGCCCTATTATTAATGGTTATTGTAGCATTCACATTAACTAATTTGGATCTTCTTTGCTCCTTTTCGATAGTGTTGACCGGATTCTAGCTAGCTACCTTCTATCAACCAACTTAGTGGGTGCTTTTGTTTGTTTCTGTGAACAACAGCATTCTCCGTCGGTCCTCTTAGGCAGTTGAGAGAAGCAGCTGGGAATATGCTATCTGCAGTCAGACTGCCTTAATTCAGATCTTGGCTCAGCTACTACCAGTGGGGTAAAATTGGGTTTTAATAAGATTTCTTATTCTGGAAGGTTATTATGTCTCTTAAGAGTACTTAGCACAGAGCCTGAGACATAATATTTACTTAATAAATGTTAACCAATGTTATTTTTATTGTAATTATCCAAGTATTCATACCTGAAAATTTTTAAAAAGAAGCTATATCCTATTATAGCTTACAGATAAAAGAAATAGCATCATGGAAGTCGTTTCTCATTGCCTGGCTTTTTGATTTAACCTCTCTCTCAGCACTTTGAGTATATTTTTTGTTAATAACAGACAAAATAAAAAGCAGGCTTTTTTTTTTTTTTTAAAGATATGATGAAGCATGCCCCAGCTTTGATTCCTGCACAGAGCCACCATTCATTGTCAGAGCGATTTCTCTGCATGGATTGATGGCAGAATGCAGTCTGTTTCTAAGACTGTTTAAAGCAGGACACAAAAGAAATCATACTGGCGGGGTCCACAGCTGGCAAAAGGGAGAGACTAAGCAGGTGAAAGAAGCTGTTAATACAGACCAGAAAATTTTTAAGCTAAAAAAAGGAACATGCCCACCGAAAGTATGAAAGCAGAAAAGTTTTATTTGGGTAAAGCGATGTTCAACTCTGCATGATTCCTACTTAGAAATGCACGCTCTTGCCTTCACCAACTGCCGGAACATCATTTTTTAACACAGAGGAATCAAAATAGGGAGAAGAATAATGGACTTTCAGACCACAGATGTCCAAAAGCAAACCTGGAAACATAAGTACTAGGTTCCCTAGACCTGGCTAAGTATAAAAGAGGGGTTCCCATAGCCCCTCTATTGCAGAGACACCCTTCTGCTCTCATTTGCCATCCCTGTGGGAATCAGTATTAGCAAGACATCTTCCAGAAGAGGGCTTCCCAAGTGGCGCTAGTGGTAAAGAACCCACCTGGCAATGCAGGAGACATAAGAGAGGTGCAGGTTCAATCCTTGGGTCCTGAAGATCCCTTGGACAAAGGCAAGGCAAGCCACACCAGTATTCTCACCTGGAAAATCCCATGGACAGAGGAGCCTGACAGGCTACAGTCCATAGGGTCACAAAGAGTTGGACACAACCGAAGTGACTGAGCACACACACATACCAACAGAAGGGAGACACGTTTGCAGAGCTGGTACTTAGTTTCCAAGTCACTTTTCAAAACTCCTTTCTCTCACCTCCTCCTCATTACATCGCTGCAAAGATGTTTGCCTGAAACCCTCAAGTGATAATCCACCCCTTGGAAACCATTGTCTGAAAACACAACTTCTCCCACAAATGCCTTCCATATTGTAAATATTTCTGCATTGCTGGTAGGGCAGTGATTCAGTGACTACCTTGATTACTCCTTTTTTACAGTGAAAAAATGAACTTTAGCCTTCATTTTTCACTCTAACCCTTAGACGATGACTCAACTGTCTCATGGCCAGTCACATCTCTGCTAAAGGTTTCTGTTTCTCTGTGCCTATGCCTTATCAATAACTGCCCACAGGATAAATTCGGCTTAAGAAATAAACCCTAAATGTGTAAGAAGAGAATCTATTTAATCCTTAGATTTCATCCCACAAAGCCCTTTAATAAAAGCTCTCTAGTGACATGTTAGCCATCATATTTCAATTTTTTCGTACTTTTTCTTTCTCTTTGACACGTATATTCCAAAAAACATGTATATATGTATGTACATTTTTATCTGTATTTTATTTAAAATATAATACACATACACTCTACCCATGAAAACATTCCATAGAATATAGTAAAGTTCTTTTGTTCAGTCACAAAATCATGTCTGCATGCAACCCCATGGACTGCAGCACACCAGGTTTCTCTGCCCTTCACTGCATCCCAGAATTTGCTCAAATTCATGTCCACTGAGTTAGTCTGTAACCATCTCATCCTCTGCTGTCTTCTCCTTCTCAATCTTTCTTAGCATCAGGGTCTTTTCCAATGAGTTATCTCTTCATATCAGGTGGCCAAAGTATTGGAATTTCAGCTCCAACATCAGTCCTTCCAATGAATGTTCAGGGTTGATTTCCTTTAGAAGTGACTGGTTTGATCTCCTTGTAGTCCAAGGGAGTCTGAAGAGTCTTCTCCAACACCAGACTTCAAAGGCATCATTTCTTCAGTGCTCAGACTTCTTTATGTTCCAATTCATTGTCTTCAGAAAACATAGCTTTGATTATATCAAGAGTGACTGACAAAGACCAACAGAAGGGAGACACGTTTGCAGAGCTGGTACTTAGTTTCCAAGTCACTTTTCAAAACTCCTTTCTCTCACCTCCTCCTCATTACATCGCTGCAAAGATGTTTGCCTGAAACCCTCAAGTGATAATCCACCCCTTGGAAACCATTGTCTGAAAACACAACTTCTCCCACAAATGCCTTCCATATTGTAAATATTTCTGCATTGCTGGTAGGGCAGTGATTCAGTGACTACCTTGATTACTCCTTTTTTACAGTGAAAAAATGAACTTTAGCCTTCATTTTTCACTCTAACCCTTAGACGATGACTCAACTGTCTCATGGCCAGTCACATCTCTGCTAAAGGTTTCTGTTTCTCTGTGCCTATGCCTTATCAATAACTGCCCACAGGATAAATTCGGCTTAAGAAATAAACCCTAAATGTGTAAGAAGAGAATCTATTTAATCCTTAGATTTCATCCCACAAAGCCCTTTAATAAAAGCTCTCTAGTGACATGTTAGCCATCATATTTCAATTTTTTCGTACTTTTTCTTTCTCTTTGACACGTATATTCCAAAAAACATGTATATATGTATGTACATTTTTATCTGTATTTTATTTAAAATATAATACACATACACTCTACCCATGAAAACATTCCATAGAATATAGTAAAGTTCTTTTGTTCAGTCACAAAATCATGTCTGCATGCAACCCCATGGACTGCAGCACACCAGGTTTCTCTGCCCTTCACTGCATCCCAGAATTTGCTCAAATTCATGTCCACTGAGTTAGTCTGTAACCATCTCATCCTCTGCTGTCTTCTCCTTCTCAATCTTTCTTAGCATCAGGGTCTTTTCCAATGAGTTATCTCTTCATATCAGGTGGCCAAAGTATTGGAATTTCAGCTCCAACATCAGTCCTTCCAATGAATGTTCAGGGTTGATTTCCTTTAGAAGTGACTGGTTTGATCTCCTTGTAGTCCAAGGGAGTCTGAAGAGTCTTCTCCAACACCAGACTTCAAAGGCATCATTTCTTCAGTGCTCAGACTTCTTTATGTTCCAACTGTTACATCTGTACATGACTACTGGAGAAAACATAGCTTTGATTATATGGACCTTTGTCACCAAAGTGATATCTTTGCTTTTTAATATGCTGTCTAGGTTTGTTACAGCTTTCCTTCCAAGAAGCAAGCATCTTTCAGTTTCATGGTTATAGTAACCATCCACAGTGATTTTTGAGCCCAAGAAAATTAAATGTGTCACTGCTTCTACGTTTTCTCCTTTTATTCGCCATTAAATGATGGGACCAGATGCCATGATCTTAGGTTTTTGAATGTTGAGTTTTAAGCCTATATTTTCATTCACCCCTTTCACCCTCATCAAGAGGCTCCTTAGTTCCTCTTCACTTTCTCCCATTCGAGCAGTATCATCTGCATATCTGAGGTTATTGATGATTCTGCCAGCAATCTTGATTGAAACTTGTGATACATCCAGTGCAGCATTTCTCATGATGTACTCTGCATATAAGTTAAATAAACAGGATAACAATATACAGCCTTGTCATGCTACTTTCCCAGTTTTGAACTAGTCAGTTTTTCCCTGTAAAAGTCAAACTCTTGCCCTTGACCTGCATACAGGTTTCTCAGGAAACAGGAAAGGTGGTCTGGTACTCCCATCTCTTTAAGTATTTTCCACAGTTTGTTGTTATCCACACAGTCGAAAGACTTTCACATAGTCAGTGAAGCCGATGTTTCCATGTAGTAAATTCTTGAATAAATATCTGTTGAATAAATTTAACAAGGATCATGATTGCCATGCATATAAGTAAAGCAAAATAGTTTTAGATTCTCAAATTCTGCAATTAGGAACCAGGAAGCAACTTCTCCTCTTGATTTCCATGCTTTAGGTAAATTCATGTCCACTGAGTTAGTCTGTAACCATCTCATCCTCTGCTGTCTTCTCCTTCTCAATCTTTCTTAGCATCAGGGTCTTTTCCAATGAGTTATCTCTTCATATCAGGTGGCCAAAGTATTGGAATTTCAGCTCCAACATCAGTCCTTCCAATGAATGTTCAGGGTTGATTTCCTTTAGAAGTGACTGGTTTGATCTCCTTGTAGTCCAAGGGAGTCTGAAGAGTCTTCTCCAACACCAGACTTCAAAGGCATCATTTCTTCAGTGCTCAGACTTCTTTATGTTCCAACTGTTACATCTGTACATGACTACTGGAGAAAACATAGCTTTGATTATATGGACCTTTGTCACCAAAGTGATATCTTTGCTTTTTAATATGCTGTCTAGGTTTGTTACAGCTTTCCTTCCAAGAAGCAAGCATCTTTCAGTTTCATGGTTATAGTAACCATCCACAGTGATTTTTGAGCCCAAGAAAATTAAATGTGTCACTGCTTCTACGTTTTCTCCTTTTATTCGCCATTAAATGATGGGACCAGATGCCATGATCTTAGGTTTTTGAATGTTGAGTTTTAAGCCTATATTTTCATTCACCCCTTTCACCCTCATCAAGAGGCTCCTTAGTTCCTCTTCACTTTCTCCCATTCGAGCAGTATCATCTGCATATCTGAGGTTATTGATGATTCTGCCAGCAATCTTGATTGAAACTTGTGATACATCCAGTGCAGCATTTCTCATGATGTACTCTGCATATAAGTTAAATAAACAGGATAACAATATACAGCCTTGTCATGCTACTTTCCCAGTTTTGAACTAGTCAGTTTTTCCCTGTAAAAGTCAAACTCTTGCCCCTTGACCTGCATACAGGTTTCTCAGGAAACAGGAAAGGTGGTCTGGTACTCCCATCTCTTTAAGTATTTTCCACAGTTTGTTGTTATCCACACAGTCGAAAGACTTTCACATAGTCAGTGAAGCCGATGTTTCCATGTAGTAAATTCTTGAATAAATATCTGTTGAATAAATTTAACAAGGATCATGATTGCCATGCATATAAGTAAAGCCATTGGAACACTAAGTATTATCAGTGATTCTCAAATTCTGCAATTAGGAACCAGGAAGCAACTTCTCCTCTTGATTTCAGCTCTCTATTGCTATTTAAGGGCATAAACCTGTCTTATGTGGCTTACACAGTAATTAAGGAAATTTGAAATTAGTAAGCTAGGATCCATAGCAAAATGACCACCTAGATTTCCAGTTGCTTTTGAAATAGCACCATCTGATTTCTGAGCCACACCCCTATGAGATGTCATTCACGCACGAGGGTTTCAGGTGGAACATATGCTTTCTAGGGGGCCAGAGACCCCCGCTCCTCATTTTGTCTTCCCAATAGTGACATGCACTTAACATCAACATTGAAATCATTGTTTTTCTGACAGCAAAGAACAGAGTGAATTATTTCTTTTCTGTTGTTGTTGTTAACAAGAAAGGATTTTATTGTCAACTTATATTATACCTTACTAGATGTGTTTTAACCCAGGACATTTTCTAATGGTACAAATGCGACAATTCAATTTGCATTTTCTTTTTTAAAAAATTGTATTGGGACATAGTTGATTTACAGTGTTGATAGTTTCAAGTCTACAACAAAGAGAATCACTTATACATATACATATAGCCACTCTTTTTAAAATTTTTTTTCTGTATAAGTCCTTATAGAATATTGAGTAGAGTTCCCTGTGCTATATTGGAGGTTCTTATTAGCTATCTGGTTTATAAGTAATAGTGTGTATATGTCAATCCTAATCTCCCGATGTGTGAGAGTGAACTATTTCTTACCCCCTCTCTATAATAGCAGAGGCATGAAAAACAAATCAAGAGGCCTTCAGTTTCTCATAGCCAGGCTTCCTAGTTTATGAGTTCTAAGTTAATGTTCCAGGCCTGTGAATTTGCAAACCCTGCTTAAGCAAGTCATAAGAGCTCAGAGCCTTCCTTAAATGTTCCTCTTATCTTACTGTTTTCTTTGAGGATTCAGTAGACTAACTGCCATGATGATGTCATTAGAACCAGCTGAGACCATCTGTATGAATTGAGGGTCAGCCATTGACCTCTGGCCTCAAGATCATTGTGTGAGTCCTGCGGACAGCTCAGGCATGAAGGCAGAGCATGCCGACACTTGCTGGAGGAGCATGGTCTCTACCCCGCCAGTCTCCCTGGTGGTGGTGGTGACCCCGGTGCAGAGAGGACACAGGGATGCATTCCAGCCAGAAGAACCTTCAGGGAAGGTGGTGATCCATGCAAATCTCCAGAGGGTTGCTCAACACTTGGGGACAGCCTGTTCTGACTTTAATAGTTCTGCAAGGGCCGGACAGAGCAGTTGTCTGCACACTTAAGTTTAGGCGTTTCCTAATCAGTCAATACTAAAAGAAATAAACCCTGAATAGTCACTGGAAGGACTGATGGTGAAGCTGAAGCTCCAGTACTTTGGCCATCTGATGCAAAGAGCCAGCTCATTGGAAAAGATCCTGATGCTGGGAATGATTGAAAACAGGAGAAGAAAGGGGTGGCAGAGAATGAGATGATTGGATGGTATCACTGACCCAACAGGCATGATTTAGAATGGGGGTTGGATGGCATGTTCAATTATTTCCCCCTTTTCTAAGAAATTTTGCATTTTCTTTTTAAAAATTGTATTGGGACATAGTTGATTTACAGTGTTGATAGTTTCAAGTCTACAACAAAGAGAATCACTTATACATATACATATAGCCACTCTTTTTAAAATTTTTTTTCTGTATAAGTCCTTATAGAATATTGAGTAGAGTTCCCTGTGCTATATTGGAGGTTCTTATTAGCTATCTGGTTTATAAGTAATAGTGTGTATATGTCAATCCTAATCTCCCGATGTGTGAGAGTGAACTATTTCTTACCCCCTCTCTATAATAGCAGAGGCATGAAAAACAAATCAAGAGGCCTTCAGTTTCTCATAGCCAGGCTTCCTAGTTTATGAGTTCTAAGTTAATGTTCCAGGCCTGTGAATTTGCAAACCCTGCTTAAGCAAGTCATAAGAGCTCAGAGCCTTCCTTAAATGTTCCTCTTATCTTACTGTTTTCTTTGAGGATTCAGTAGACTAACTGCCATGATGATGTCATTAGAACCAGCTGAGACCATCTGTATGAATTGAGGGTCAGCCATTGACCTCTGGCCTCAAGATCATTGTGTGAGTCCTGCGGACAGCTCAGGCATGAAGGCAGAGCATGCCGACACTTGCTGGAGGAGCATGGTCTCTACCCGCCAGTCTCCCTGGTGGTGGTGGTGACCCCGGTGCAGAGAGGACACAGGGATGCATTCCAGCCAGAAGAACCTTCAGGGAAGGTGGTGATCCATGCAAATCTCCAGAGGGTTGCTCAACACTTGGGGACAGCCTGTTCTGACTTTAATAGTTCTGCAAGGGCCGGACAGAGCAGTTGTCTGCACACTTAAGTTTAGGCGTTTCCTAATCAGTCAATACTAAAAGAAATAAACCCTGAATAGTCACTGGAAGGACTGATGGTGAAGCTGAAGCTCCAGTACTTTGGCCATCTGATGCAAAGAGCCAGCTCATTGGAAAAGATCCTGATGCTGGGAATGATTGAAAACAGGAGAAGAAAGGGGTGGCAGAGAATGAGATGATTGGATGGTATCACTGACCCAACAGGCATGTATTTGAGCAAGCTCTGGGAGATGGTGAAGGACAAGGGAAGCCAGGCATGCCGCAGTCTGTGGCATTGCAAATAGTCAGACAAGACTGAACAACAGCCACAACCGGTGTTTCACTCGTGGCTCTTTGGAAATTGCTTTGGAAATTGGAAATAAAACCGTTTGGTGGAACTTACCTTGGTGTTCAGTGGTGACAACTCTGTGTTTCCGCTGCAGGGAACAAGAGTTCAATCCCTGGCTGGGGAACTAAGATCCCACATTCTGCCTTGGTATGGCCAAAAAAAAAAACCCCAAAAAACAACTCTGCCTAGCTATCTGTGCTGTCCTTTTATTTTTTTTAAGGTGACTCATTTTTACCTCCAGGAGGTATTGTTCTGTTAACAGGCATTTACATGTTAATATTGATGCCAACATTTGTAATGTGAAGCAAAGAGTTTTGCTGTAAGCCCTGTCAGGTTTGAACAACTTCTGTAGGAGTCTTCTCCCCTGAGGTTTTTGTCCCTGACTGAGTTTTCCCGTTTGTCCTCTTCTTCCTTCTGTGAGTCCTGCTGCACAGAAAGCAGTCATGGGAAGAAAATCTTTTATTTGTACACCCACATTCCCAGTTCTCCAGAATGTGCCGCAGATACTTGTTCCTACCAGCTGTTAGAGGAGTCTCTCCTTGCTGTGAAAGCCTCAAGAGAGCTTTCCCCCCCTAGAATGAAGTCATGGCCTGAAATGAAATAGTCTCTCCTTCCCTTGTGAGGTAGTTTAGTGAGACCTGAGCTTAGAAATCAAGAAGACACTGAATTCCTCTAATTGTTAAGGTATGACCTTGGTTCACTTGGTTTGAGGATCAGAGTAGAGAATGACTACAATCACTCTATAATCATGTGTATGTAATACATGTTGGTAAATGTTTCATGAATATTTACTCTTATTTTTCAACTTCTTCCTCTTCTTAGTCATCTTTATTTTCTTCTTTCTTCTATTTGATAAAAACATAGATAAATAATATTTCATTTATCTCTGATGCAAAGAGCCAGCTCATTGGAAAAGATCCTGATGCTGGGAATGATTGAAAACAGGAGAAGAAAGGGGTGGCAGAGAATGAGATGATTGGATGGTATCACTGACCCAACAGGCATGTATTTGAGCAAGCTCTGGGAGATGGTGAAGGACAAGGGAAGCCAGGCATGCCGCAGTCTGTGGCATTGCAAATAGTCAGACAAGACTGAACAACAGCCACAACCGGTGTTTCACTCGTGGCTCTTTGGAAATTGCTTTGGAAATTGGAAATAAAACCGTTTGGTGGAACTTACCTTGGTGTTCAGTGGTGACAACTCTGTGTTTCCGCTGCAGGGAACAAGAGTTCAATCCCTGGCTGGGGAACTAAGATCCCACATTCTGCCTTGGTATGGCCAAAAAAACCCCAAAAAACAACTCTGCCTAGCTATCTGTGCTGTCCTTTTATTTTTTTTAAGGTGACTCATTTTTACCTCCAGGAGGTATTGTTCTGTTAACAGGCATTTACATGTTAATATTGATGCCAACATTTGTAATGTGAAGCAAAGAGTTTTGCTGTAAGCCCTGTCAGGTTTGAACAACTTCTGTAGGAGTCTTCTCCCCTGAGGTTTTTGTCCCTGACTGAGTTTTCCCGTTTGTCCTCTTCTTCCTTCTGTGAGTCCTGCTGCACAGAAAGCAGTCATGGGAAGAAAATCTTTTATTTGTACACCCACATTCCCAGTTCTCCAGAATGTGCCGCAGATACTTGTTCCTACCAGCTGTTAGAGGAGTCTCTCCTTGCTGTGAAAGCCTCAAGAGAGAGCTTTCCCCTCCCTAGAATGAAGTCATGGCCTGAAATGAAATAGTCTCTCCTTCCCTTGTGAGGTAGTTTAGTGAGACCTGAGCTTAGAAATCAAGAAGACACTGAATTCCTCTAATTGTTAAGGTATGACCTTGGTTCACTTGGTTTGAGGATCAGAGTAGAGAATGACTACAATCACTCTATAATCATGTGTATGTAATACATGTTGGTAAATGTTTCATGAATATTTACTCTTATTTTTCAACTTCTTCCTCTTCTTAGTCATCTTTATTTTCTTCTTTCTTCTATTTGATAAAAACATAGATAAATAATAATGTCTCCCTCAGTTGCAGTTTATTCTTACAGACCATCCAGAATTGTGTAAACACGACCAACTAGGGTCCAAAATATAAGACAGCCATGTAATGTAACTCTCTGTTAGTCCTCAGTTTTGCTTCTGCATTCACCTTTCTGCTCACTTGGGGGAAATCTATGAGAAAAATGTTAATAAGCCCTAAATTTGAGAAGTAAGAATAGAAAAATGATAGACAGTAAGGAATATCGCTTAGGGCTCCTCTCCTCAACAATTATTATTCCTGAATATTTAAATTCTATTTCTATCCACATATTTAATTGAGGAATATATTACAGTAGATATGTCACCTACCAGTCCACTCAGAACCCAGATAAAATCTAAAACTGCTTCTACAATCATGCATTATCCCATGGCTACAAGTGGCACATGTTTGCCAAATAAAACAGTTGTTCAAGAAAAGCATTTTCTTTGGGTATGACAAATTACATGTGTTTCTTTCAAAACTGTTGCCTCAGCTAGTGAACCTCAAATGGAAAGTAAGTTGTTCTGGTGCTGGGGGAATGGTTGGCTGTTAGGAGGGTCAAGTCATCAGTAATTCCTTTAGTAGGAAAATGGGCAGGGTGGAGGGAGGGATTGCACTTGAAATTAGTCCTTTACAACCTAATTTTGCTTCACTCTCTGTTAGAAGTGAATCAAAGAGGTTTTGATTCCTTCTGTGTTCTGGATACTGAGGTTGATATGGGTGTATGTAGTAAAAGTCGTATTAATGGAGGAAATGATAAGTTCTGGAAGCCCTGGAAGGAGAGAGAAAAAGGTAGGCAACTTTCCTGCAGGAGGTTTTACAGTGAAGGCAAGTGGAGAGAGCTCTCCAGGGAAGAGATTTGGAAGTAGCAGGGAAAACAGGAAAGCTGGAAGGTAATTAGGAAACAAATTGTTGGGGAGAGGAGACGTTTAGGCTAATAAAAAGCAAGCAAGCTACTGCAGTGTGGTGCCCTGGTTTGAATCCTGGGACAAGAAAGCCTGGCAAGGTCTGGAGTTGCGTTACCCACAGTGCACCAGTGGTAATGTCTTCCTTTTGAAACATACACTGTGTTGACATAAAATGCTGAGGCTGGGGGACTGGGTGCAGGGCATGTAAGCCCTCCCTGGCTTATCTTTGAAATCTAAAGCTACTCCGCGGTAAGTTTACTAAAGAAGATGAAGAGTGGGGAATACAGAGCAGAACCATGTATTCGGTTGACCTAGAGTTTGGGTAGCTGAGTGAAGCTATGGCTTAGATGACAGAAAGGTTAGGTCTTATTGAAAAGGCACTTGAGGAACTTCCCTGATTGTTTAGTGGATACGGTTCTGTGCATCCACAGCAGGGGCCATGGGTTCGATCCCTGATCAGGGAACTAAGATCCCACATGCCATGGTCACATAAAAGAAAAGGGACATGAATGCCAGATTGGGGAATTTTCACCAGGGTAGAGTAGTGTTCTTTGTATTTTATTTCGTTTTAAGAAAACTAGCAGTCTTAATGAAACAGTTTTCAGATTATCTAATCCAATATCTGGTAGCAGTGTGCAGAAAACACAAATAAGCAAGAAAGATCGACAGGTAGAAAGAATTTTTGAAAGAAATGTTCTGAGGGAGAGATAATATCTTATGCATTTATTTTCCCCTGGCAGCTGCCAGGAGGGTCAAGTCATCCATAATTCCTTTACTGGGAACATGGTGGGGAGGGGCATTACATTTTGCATGAGTACTTTCTCAGAATTTGAGAATATAGTGATGGTGCTACATAAAGGCAGGTATATCTTCCAAAACTTGAAGGCTTATGAGTACATTTTAGAAGTTGGAGAAGCCCACGTTGAGTTATGTTCACCTCTACAAGGGAGTGACCCACAAAACAGTCATCTGAGTCCTCCCTTTGGCAGAAATCCTCAATGAGGAAGTACAAGGAGGGTGAAAACCTTGCAGGTAACTTGAGAATGAGGTAATGGAGGAGATGAGAGAAGAACCATGAGGATATAAGGCTCCTGAAAATACAGGGAGGAAAGAACTCCAAGGAAGTGAGTGTGGGCTGTATTATTCAACGTAGCAAGCTCCAGCATGGCTAACAGGAGGCATACAGGTATCACTAGGGAGGGAACGGTGATCATCAAGGGAACTGTTTCATGGAAGTGATGAGGTCAAAAGCCAGATTTTCACCAGATGGAGAAGAGAAGAAACAGAGGCACAGTACCCATCCCACTCTTTGAAAAAATTATTTTTTTAGAAAAAGATGGGGGAACTTCCCTGGACATGGGTTTGATCCCTGGTTGGGGAACTTGGATCCCACTTGTCATGGGAAAACTAAGAGCTTGTGCACCGAAACTGGAGAACCCTTGCATTGCAGCAGTGAATGATCCTTCATGACCCAACAAAGATCCCACATGCCACAGCTAGGCCCCAACACAGCCAAATAAGTATGAGAAGAAATAAAGAGGAAAAGGAAGATGTCACATAATGGAAACACCTTATGAGTCAGAATGCCTTTTGTTGTTGTATTTTTTTTTTTTTTTTTTGAAGAAAGAGAAGGTGGGTTTTGTGAAAAAAGCAGAGAGGGTAGGAAAGACTATACATACTGAAGGAAGTAATGGAAAGAAGCAGTGTCCTTTAGGAGCTTTAGAAAGAGAGAAGCACAGGGCATCTGTAAAGGAACTGGCTTTGTCTCCAGACACCATCACCATTTCTCATCAAGAGCCACGATAGCTTCCTGGCTAGTCTGTTGCATTGTTTCTTGCCCTCCCTGCCCCATGTATTTGTTAACTAGAATCTTAGCATGTGGTCCACTCCTCCTCTGAAAACACTGTACACAATTGTTCTTTGGATAAAGATCAAAATCCTACCAGCCTTCCAGCTTTCTATGACACTACCTTCCCTCCTTGTTCTTTGCTTCCACCCACTATGCCTTGCTTTCCACTTCTTGAAAGCACTGTGGCTGTGGTTTCCTCCTTCTCAGTATTTGTACAAGCAGGCATGCTCCCAAGTTATTGTAGGTTTGGTTCCAGACTGCCTCAATAAAGTCATTATCCCAATAAAGCAAGTCACAGTAATTCTTTTATAAAGTTATGTTTACACTATGTTCAACAGCATTATGTGTAAAAAAAGGTACATACTTTAGTTTAAAAGTAGTTTGCTAAAATACTTCGCTAAAATGCCCCGACCAATCATCTGATTCACAGGAGCTAGTCATAGGGAGGAACGGTGATCATCAAGGGAACTGTTTCATGGAAGTGATGAGGTCAAAAGCCAGATTTTCACCAGATGGAGAAGAGAAGAAACAGAGGCACAGTACCCATCCCACTCTTTGAAAAAATTATTTTTTAGAAAAAGATGGGGGAACTTCCCTGGACATGGGTTTGATCCCTGGTTGGGGAACTTGGATCCCACTTGTCATGGGAAAACTAAGAGCTTGTGCACCGAAACTGGAGAACCCTTGCATTGCAGCAGTGAATGATCCTTCATGACCCAACAAAGATCCCACATGCCACAGCTAGGCCCCAACACAGCCAAATAAGTATGAGAAGAAATAAAGAGGAAAAGGAAGATGTCACATAATGGAAACACCTTATGAGTCAGAATGCCTTTTGTTGTTGTATTTTTTTTTTTTTTTTTTGAAGAAAGAGAAGGTGGGTTTTGTGAAACAAGCAGAGAGAGGGGTAGGAAAGACTATACATACTGAAGGAAGTAATGGAAAGAAGCAGTGTCCTTTAGGAGCTTTAGAAAGAGAGAAGCACAGGGCATCTGTAAAGGAACTGGCTTTGTCTCCAGACACCATCACCATTTCTCATCAAGAGCCACGATAGCTTCCTGGCTAGTCTGTTGCATTGTTTCTTGCCCTCCCTGCCCCATGTATTTGTTAACTAGAATCTTAGCATGTGGTCCACTCCTCCTCTGAAAACACTGTACACAATTGTTCTTTGGATAAAGATCAAAATCCTACCAGCCTTCCAGCTTTCTATGACACTACCTTCCCTCCTTGTTCTTTGCTTCCACCCACTATGCCTTGCTTTCCACTTCTTGAAAGCACTGTGGCTGTGGTTTCCTCCTTCTCAGTATTTGTACAAGCAGGCATGCTCCCAAGTTATTGTAGGTTTGGTTCCAGACTGCCTCAATAAAGTCATTATCCCAATAAAGCAAGTCACAGTAATTCTTTTATAAAGTTATGTTTACACTATGTTCAACAGCATTATGTGTAAAAAAAAAAAGGTACATACTTTAGTTTAAAAGTAGTTTGCTAAAATACTTCGCTAAAAATGCTGACCATCATCTGAGCCTTCACTGAGTTGTAGTAGTAGCATCAGAGGTCACAGATCACCATGTGTACTCAATTTTTCATCGTGTCCAACTCTTCTGTGACCCCATGGACTGTAGCCCACCAGGTTCCTCTGTCCATGGGATTCTCCAGGCAAGAATACTGGAGTGGGCTGCCATGTCCTCCTCCAGGGGGTCTTCCCAACTCAGAGAATGAATCTGCCTCTCTTGCATCTCCTGCACTGGCAAGCAGATTCTTTATGGTGATCCAGGTATACCCAGTGCACCACCTGGGTCACCCTAACAATAATAATAATAATGAAAAAGTTCAAAATACTATGAGAATTCATAAACTGTCTCTCCCCAAGACAGAGAGTGAACAAATGCTGTTGGGAGAAATGGTGCCCATAGACCTGCTCTGGGAAGGGTGGCCTTAAATCTTCATTTGTGGGGAATATACTATCTGCTGAACAGCATCAAGTGCAGTGACGTGAGGCATGCCTATACTGCTTACTCGTTCTTGCCGTTCCCTTCTGTCTTCATCCTGCAGCTCTTAGCTCAGTGGGCAATGCCTCCATGAGGCCTTCCATATGTCCCTCAGGTCTCCCATTTTATCCTCCTAATGGCACTTTCTTTTGAGGCTTTTCTCACAGTTCACTTGACTCGTGTATGTGTTCCTATGTGTGTGCACACATGAATGCATGCACGCACACAGAATGATGTAATACCTGTGTATATCCCCCATAGAGTTGGGAGCAGCTCGAGGCTTTAGGAATGCAGTACTTTAGCCCCCTTCATCCTCCACAGCCTGGAAACAGCCACCAGTGCATGGAAATTGCACACCTACAGAAAGTTGCTACAGAAACGAGTTGTTCATGTTCAAGTGTTTATTTGGGAATTCTTCTAGAAATCCCCTCTCTAGCTCTCTGTCAGGTCCTCCTAAAGCTTGGCTCAATGCTGTCCTCCCCAGGAGTAAATGTTTATCTTGTTCTCATTTATGTTACATACTATCAATATGGTATTTGCCAACAAGCTCCATAAACTCTACTGCCTATAGAAGCCAAACAGGGGCCCGCTCTCCCATTTGTCACAATCCCCTGGTAAATACCACTCAGAGAAGTGGTAACAAAGTGGTGGGATCTCCACTCGTTAGTCTTAGCCTGACATTGACCATTGCTTGGCCATTTTGCCAGGATGGGGACATTGCAATTGTTGACATGCAGAAGCCCTTTCTCAGTATTGTCATATCTACTGATTTTTGCCCCAGTCAGCCCAGAGCCCTCTAGTCATTTGCTCTGGCATGTGGGAGGTGTCTCATGTGCCCTGGAATCCTGAGTTCCTTTTTCTTGTGACCTGCCACTTAAAGCATCCTGGCATTATGTGGGACTTCTTCTCAATAGCATCTCTTTTCATGAGTGGAGCTATTTGTCACCTTTAACTGACCAATGCTTTGAAGCCATTAGCATTGAGGGAATTTCTTGTTTTGGAAGAATGTCTGCCTCACATTACCCTTTGTGGACAAACTTGAAGCTAGAAGATAGATACTTATTTTTCCCATTGATATCACCTGCTCAGGTGTGGTTTTGAGGCTAACAGCGGCCTTATTGTGAGTTGTCATATTGACGTCATGAGTGAAAGGACATCAGCATTGTCTAAGGAAGGAGACTATTCCTTTCAAATTGTGTTATTCACCTGTCATTTCAGATCTGGAGGCTGAGTGTGCTTCAGGTGTTACAATTAATTCTCTCATTCCCTTTGAGATCACTGATTTCCAGCCACTGTCGGATAAATGAAGAGTGAAGCTATCAATCAAAAATGAGTACTTGTGGTTGGTAGATGCAGCTGTTGCATTTAGAATGGGTAAAGAACAAGGTCATACTCTATCGGACAGAGACTATATTCAACATCCAGAGACAAACCATAGTAGAAAAGAGTATTTCAAAAAGAATGGATAAAAAGTGTAAACATGAGTGCCTGCTCAGTCACTCCGTTGTGCCTGACTCTTCACGACCCCATGGACTGTAGCTTGCCAGGCTCCTCTGCCCAGGAGGTTTTCCAGGCAATAATACTGGAGTCGGTTGCCATAAAATTAAAAAAAAAAAAAAAAGATCGGCACTATGTCAGATTGTAAATGGGTCAGTCTTCGGAAAAGTCCCAACAAGGAAATCACTGGCAGCCATTTTTTCCCCACGCAGATCAGTCCGCAACGCAGGACCGGAGTGGTGGTGGTTTAGGACACCGTCCACCTGTGTTTGATGAGAAAGTAGACAGAGAGCTTCAGACTATGTAGCACAGTTCAGGCCCTGAACGCCTCTGTGTCTCACAGAAGCCTGCAGGGGCCAGAGTGGATGGCACCTAGCAGGGCAGGTGTGCTGGATGCTCTTTCAGGTTGGGTGGCCCTGACTGAGGAGTTGGAGCTCAGAAGGAAGCAAGATGGGAAGGCGGTGGTAGCTTCCAGGAGATCGCACACTCCGCACTTTTGCCTAGGGCCAGCCTGGCTTCAAAGTGAAACTTCCACGGGAAAACTAAATAAAGGAAAGAAAAGCCAAACAGAACAAATTCCCATTTAGTCAGCTTTTACTGTCCTCGGAGGCGCTGTGTTTATGCTAGATCTTAATTATGCTGCTTGTCAAAGGCATCCTAAACTCCACTGTGGTTGAGGGAGCTATTTTATCTTTTTATATTTACAGTCAGGAAAGGACTTAGTATGCTGAACCCTACCCTCCATGAGATTCAAACCTGGAATAAAAAACCTTTCTCTTGTGCGCGTCTCATTGTCCCCACCTCTGGGCTGCTTCCCGTGAAAACCTAATGAGGACACTTTGGCCGTGTGTGAAGTCAGCAGACCCTGGGTGGCCAGGAACAAAACTGTGATGTCCAGGGAGGCTGCGAGGGCTTCCCATGTCGGACCTGTGGGACCCCAGACTCCAACCCCGTGCCTCCAACCTCCAGTCTCCCTCCACAGGGCTCATCACTCAGAGGATTTGGTAGAGCACTGACCTGTGCCCTGCACCCATGCCCTTGGGGTAATGACTCAAGGTACTATTGGGGGTTTTTGAGAGTGTAGGTGTCCAGCGGTGTGTGTTGAATGACTGAATCACACAATCAGGAGAGTCCCTTTTCCACTCTTAATCCTTCATATTAAATCAAGGAGAACATCTTTCATGTTTTATCATCTCAATTTCCTTTCATTCAGTCCTTCCCTTTACTTTGTATTTAGGACAGATGTTCCTTGTTTTACACTTCATGCAGTGACGTAAAATTTTATTTTCCATGAATGCATTTAGTCAGAAAAAAAACAGATGTACAGATATACTTAAAGAAAACTTGTCAAATCAGTGGTCGACCATGATAAAGATGGCGAGGGGAACAGAAACTTTATTCTAGACGCCCTGAATTATGCTTCACTCTAACTCAGTCTGTGAGATATTGTTCCTGCCCATCTATTTTCCGACACGAGCTTTCTCAGGGAGTCCTGAAAATTGTGGCATGATTCTTAACACTGAGTGGTGACTGAATCTAAAGGCAGAATCAAAAGGGTGATATTGGGGGGTCAGTATCTCCAGAGGTCATAGATTACCATCGTCTATGGTAACAGTGGTTGATAGGTATCAGACTTATGGGAGACTGTGGCTTTGTTTTTCTCTATTAAAATTCAGATACCTGATCCCTGGGTCGAGAAGATCCCCTGGAGAAGGGAATGGCAATTCACTCCAGTATTCTTGCCTGGAGAATCCCATAGACAGAGAAGCTGGGCAGGCTATAGTTCATGGGGTCTCAAAAAATTGGACATGACTTAGCACCTATCGCTTTGATTTTCATCTGAGTCCCAGCCCCAGAGATACTGTTTTGCTGGGTATGGGTTAGGGCCGAGGAATGTGCCTTTTAATAACCACCCCACTCACCATTGACCATTCCCAATGAAGAAGCTCCACTGATAGAATTTGGCCCACATTCATGCCCAGGGTTGTGGGCAGACCAACATGAGGAAATATGTGGACTGCATCATGTGAATATCAAGCCATCCAGCGTAAAGAGCCCAGACCAACAATACAAGTAACAGCCTCATAATTAGAAATGGTAAGAATAAACTCCCAATTCATGCAGCCTTGCATTCACTAAACAGCTAAATGGCATATCAACCCATGCCCTTGGGGTAATGACTCAAGGTACTATTGGGGTTTTGAGAGTGTAGGTGTCCAGCGGTGTGTGTTGAATGACTGAATCACACAATCAGGAGAGTCCCTTTTCCACTCTTAATCCTTCATATTAAATCAAGGAGAACATCTTTCATGTTTTATCATCTCAATTTCCTTTCATTCAGTCCTTCCCTTTACTTTGTATTTAGGACAGATGTTCCTTGTTTTACACTTCATGCAGTGACGTAAAATTTTATTTTCCATGAATGCATTTAGTCAGAAAAAAAACAGATGTACAGATATACTTAAAGAAAACTTGTCAAATCAGTGGTCGACCATGATAAAGATGGCGAGGGGAACAGAAACTTTATTCTAGACGCCCTGAATTATGCTTCACTCTAACTCAGTCTGTGAGATATTGTTCCTGCCCATCTATTTTCCGACACGAGCTTTCTCAGGGAGTCCTGAAAATTGTGGCATGATTCTTAACACTGAGTGGTGACTGAATCTAAAGGCAGAATCAAAAGGGTGATATTGGGGGGTCAGTATCTCCAGAGGTCATAGATTACCATCGTCTATGGTAACAGTGGTTGATAGGTATCAGACTTATGGGAGACTGTGGCTTTGTTTTTCTCTATTAAAATTCAGATACCTGATCCCTGGGTCGAGAAGATCCCCTGGAGAAGGGAATGGCAATTCACTCCAGTATTCTTGCCTGGAGAATCCCATAGACAGAGAAGCTGGGCAGGCTATAGTTCATGGGGTCTCAAAAAATTGGACATGACTTAGCACCTATCGCTTTGATTTTCATCTGAGTCCCAGCCCCAGAGATACTGTTTTGCTGGGTATGGGTTAGGGCCGAGGAATGTGCCTTTTAATAACCACCCCACTCACCATTGACCATTCCCAATGAAGAAGCTCCACTGATAGAATTTGGCCCACATTCATGCCCAGGGTTGTGGGCAGACCAACATGAGGAAATATGTGGACTGCATCATGTGAATATCAAGCCATCCAGCGTAAAGAGCCCAGACCAACAATACAAGTAACAGCCTCATAATTAGAAATGGTAAGAATAAACTCCCAATTCATGCAGCCTTGCATTCACTAAACAGCTAAATGGCATATCAACCCCCTGGCCTTCTTGACCTCAGGAATCTCTTCTGGAAAGTTGGGATGGGGATTTTCACCTGCACGAGACTAACACATCTGGCTGGATGATTCCTTTAGGTCTGTCTTATCTGCACAGTGTGCACACATGGTCCCTTAAAAACTCACTCTGACCGGAGGCGGCTGGTGTCATACAAGCAGTTTCTCACTTCCTGTTTGAGGCATGTCTTGAGTCAGGTTTTCTCATATAGATCAGAGGAGAACCACGCATCCCTCCAGCAGGAGTCTGACAGCCCTTCTCTTCACTGAGCCTGACGACGCTGTTTACCTTCTGGTTTCTGCAAAACCAACGGGCTTTGTCAAGGAACAGCCCAGCCTGAACCTGTTCAGATTTCATTTCTAGTCACTGACAAGATCCAGGTGACTTGCTCGAGCCTGGCTTCCACAGAGTTCCCTTTCAGCACAGACGGTGCATAACTGGCCCCATCCTGTGCCACCCAAAGCCATGCAAAAATATTTCCAACAGTTAACAAGCAGAGCCTGCAGTTAGAATATGCTCATTAGACTGCACGTTAGTTTTCAAGTCTTGCAGCTCACGTAATCTACTACTTGATTTCCACTGAATTTCATTTCTCTTGGGCATCAGAGTAGGAATGCTGGCAGCCCTGTGGGCGTTGCCATGGGCTGCTGTCTCTGGTGTGTTTTCCACGAGGCCAGACTGACTGTAAAGTAACACACCTAGCCTCTTTGCATCTCCTGTCATTCTTAATCTGGGGAAGATCCCTTCAATCACCAAATTGACTTTCTCGATCCTCTTGTAAATGGATTCCTTCAAAAATCAAATTAATTTTAGATGACACTGTGAAAGGAATGCCTAGTAGTCCCTGTAGATGAATGGGCTGGTTTCTGGAATTCATTAGATCTTCTAAGGTTCTAGACCTTATTTCTGTGTGTCTACAAACCACTGCCTTGAAAAATAATGCCCTAATTCCAAGTAATCAGATTTCAAGTAAATGCCTTTAGCCAACTAAGAATAGCACTTATTCTTTCTCTCTCCCTATAGTTTGAAAGCCCTGCATTTAGGGGAAAATATTTTGTGTCTCCGGGTCAGAATGTCCCAGTGTTGTGGGAACTGCATTTGGGCAGTTTCGTATTTTGTAAAGAAATGGTGCTGGCCAGTGAAGGAATCATTTATTTCTTTTCCTTTAATTTTTTTGCTTGGTGACTGGCTATGAAGGATCATGTTCATTCCTTTGTCGGTCAGTGAGTTAGTGGTGCCTGGAATGTGCCTGACAGGGTTGTTGGGCCTTGAAAGTACAGTGATAAATCACCCCCACTTCATTCCCTACTAACAGTTAGTGGGGACTTCCCACCTATTGAAGAGATAAGTACAATGGAGTGAGGTGAGTGGGGTGTATAGAGCTATGAACAGATGGCAGCAGGATGGAGAGAAGGCAAAGAAAAACTGAACAGATAATGACATACTGTGTTGAGAGAGACCCAAGAAGAGTCAGGATTGAAATGGAGGGACAGAGAACCAGAGATCCAGAGAAGGAAGGCAGGTTGACTTCAACTATTGGCAGAGATGAGGAATTGTCTCTTGAGAAGATCAAGCCCCCTTGAGATCTGCAGTTAGAATATGCTCATTAGACTGCACGTTAGTTTTCAAGTCTTGCAGCTCACGTAATCTACTACTTGATTTCCACTGAATTTCATTTCTCTTGGGCATCAGAGTAGGAATGCTGGCAGCCCTGTGGGCGTTGCCATGGGCTGCTGTCTCTGGTGTGTTTTCCACGAGGCCAGACTGACTGTAAAGTAACACACCTAGCCTCTTTGCATCTCCTGTCATTCTTAATCTGGGGAAGATCCCTTCAATCACCAAATTGACTTTCTCGATCCTCTTGTAAATGGATTCCTTCAAAAATCAAATTAATTTTAGATGACACTGTGAAAGGAATGCCTAGTAGTCCCTGTAGATGAATGGGCTGGTTTCTGGAATTCATTAGATCTTCTAAGGTTCTAGACCTTATTTCTGTGTGTCTACAAACCACTGCCTTGAAAAATAATGCCCTAATTCCAAGTAATCAGATTTCAAGTAAATGCCTTTAGCCAACTAAGAATAGCACTTATTCTTTCTCTCTCCCTATAGTTTGAAAGCCCTGCATTTAGGGGAAAATATTTTGTGTCTCCGGGTCAGAATGTCCCAGTGTTGTGGGAACTGCATTTGGGCAGTTTCGTATTTTGTAAAGAAATGGTGCTGGCCAGTGAAGGAATCATTTATTTCTTTTCCTTTAATTTTTTTGCTTGGTGACTGGCTATGAAGGATCATGTTCATTCCTTTGTCGGTCAGTGAGTTAGTGGTGCCTGGAATGTGCCTGACAGGGTTGTTGGGCCTTGAAAGTACAGTGATAAATCACCCCCACTTCATTCCCTACTAACAGTTAGTGGGGACTTCCCACCTATTGAAGAGATAAGTACAATGGAGTGAGGTGAGTGGGGTGTATAGAGCTATGAACAGATGGCAGCAGGATGGAGAGAAGGCAAAGAAAAACTGAACAGATAATGACATACTGTGTTGAGAGAGACCCAAGAAGAGTCAGGATTGAAATGGAGGGACAGAGAACCAGAGATCCAGAGAAGGAAGGCAGGTTGACTTCAACTATTGGCAGAGATGAGGAATTGTCTCTTGAGAAGATCATGAATCTGCCCCATGCTTGAGATCTGTATGTACACATGGGTAGGACCATGATGCAGGGGTACATTTATCTAACCTAAAGAGCTGGGTGATACTGAAAGATGGGGAAAGGGTCAGGGTAACGGGGTTGAAGAGGGAAACAATCATAGTAAGTGCGAGATCCTTTATGATTCAAGACCCTGGCAACTGTAATGAGGCATGCAGGTCAAGACTAACCACCTCTTCCACCTTAGCATTTCTTCCAATACATTTTGTGACCCTCTGGTGACTCATTCATGATGGGATCTTTCCCTGTGTGCTACTAGAAGCATCAAACAACATGGCAAAGTAAAATAAGCTTTTTAGATCTTATTTTGACCACCGCGTGAGCACATTCCTTACATCTCTCCAGTTCCTTAAAAAAGTGTGATCTTCTTAGGTAGTAATACACTGAGTTGCAGATTTGAAAGGTCTGTCTGCCTACTTTAAGCATTCCAGAATATTTTCTGAAGGATGACTAAGATGTTTCTTCCAGTTTGAGATGTTTATACAGTTACGCACTGGGCAAGGTTAACATTGTTTGAAGCATCTGGTGAGAGGCTTCTCTGATCATTTAAATGGGTTCTTCTTGATTCCCATTAAAGTGATCAAGCACTCATGTTGGTTTGAGTGATTGTAAATGAACAGTAGTAGAACTAATGTCATCTGCACAAGGTTCATGCTTAGCAACCTGTCACCAGGAGACTTCTATGTCCTGAGAGGCCACCTATTAACTTGCTAGAATTGATGGCATATTAACCCTGCATGTTCATTCCTTGTCGGTCAGTGAGTTAGTGGTGCCTGGAATGTGCCTGACAGGGTTGTTGGGCCTTGAAAGTACAGTGATAAATCACCCCCACTTCATTCCCTACTAACAGTTAGTGGGGACTTCCCACCTATTGAAGAGATAAGTACAATGGAGTGAGGTGAGTGGGGTGTATAGAGCTATGAACAGATGGCAGCAGGATGGAGAGAAGGCAAAGAAAAACTGAACAGATAATGACATACTGTGTTGAGAGAGACCCAAGAAGAGTCAGGATTGAAATGGAGGGACAGAGAACCAGAGATCCAGAGAAGGAAGGCAGGTTGACTTCAACTATTGGCAGAGATGAGGAATTGTCTCTTGAGAAGATCATGAATCTGCCCCATGCTTGAGATCTGTATGTACACATGGGTAGGACCATGATGCAGGGGTACATTTATCTAACCTAAAGAGCTGGGTGATACTGAAAGATGGGGAAAGGGTCAGGGTAACGGGGTTGAAGAGGGAAACAATCATAGTAAGTGCGAGATCCTTTATGATTCAAGACCCTGGCAACTGTAATGAGGCATGCAGGTCAAGACTAACCACCTCTTCCACCTTAGCATTTCTTCCAATACATTTTGTGACCCTCTGGTGACTCATTCATGATGGGATCTTTCCCTGTGTGCTACTAGAAGCATCAAACAACATGGCAAAGTAAAATAAGCTTTTTAGACCTTATTTTGACCACAGCTTGAGCACATTCATTACATCTCTCCAGTTCCTTAAAAATGTGTGATCTTCTTAGGTAGTAATACACTGAGTTGCAGATTTGAAAGGTCTGTCTGCCTACTTTAAGCATTCCAGAATATTTTCTGAAGGATGACTAAGATGTTTCTTCCAGTTTGAGATGTTTATACAGTTACGCACTGGGCAAGGTTAACATTGTTTGAAGCATCTGGTGAGAGGCTTCTCTGATCATTTAAATGGGTTCTTCTTGATTCCCATTAAAGTGATCAAGCACTCATGTTGGTTTGAGTGATTGTAAATGAACAGTAGTAGAACTAATGTCATCTGCACAAGGTTCATACTTATCAACCTTTCACCATGAGACTGCTATTTCCTGGGAGGCCACCTATTAACTTGCATGAGTCCTAGAATTGATGGCATATTAACCCTGCATATTCAAAGGAAATCAAATGAATGCTTGCAAGATCAGTGGCCCTCTGCTGGCAGCAGAGACTTCAGTGCAGATGAAGTTACAGACCTGATGTAGGAGGCATTAGGGAGAGCCTTACACATAGACAAGAAAAGGGTGAATCAGTAATTGCTGAAAAAAACTATTTTGATTTTATCAAATTCTTTACCTCTTACACAGTGAGCATCAAATCTGCCTGCCTGGGTCAGATATCTCTTTTGTGGTCATGTACCTGGGAAGATAGGACTGGAGATTGCACCACTGTTCTCTGAACCTGTGGTCTGGCACCTAAAATTGCACCAATGAAGGATCCTCTAGGAGAAGTGGCATCCTGTGCAATATTCAGCTCTGTTTAACTTTGCCTCACTTACTTTCTCTATTGTTTTGAACAGATAAAGATTTAAAAGTAAATTTGGATTCATGGAAGATTTAGTGTATTAGGACATCTTGTAGGAACCGACTGGGAAGAAGACTCTTCAAGGAACTTAGAAATGAACCAAGTAGCCTTGCCCTTCTCTTCCTTTCTTCATTTTCAGGAGTAGCTCTGCTTTCTGTGTTGAGAACAGATCACGATTCGGGCAGCACTGGCTCCTATGGAACTCCCAAGTTTTGCCTTACCAGGGCTAAGAAATGTTTTGACCATTTTGCAGCTTGAGCACATTCATTACATCTCTCCAGTTTAAATTACTTCTTAGGTAGTAATACACTGAGTTGCAGATTTGAAAGGTCTGTCTGCCTACTTTAAGCATTCCAGAATATTTTCTGAAGGATGACTAAGATGTTTCTTCCAGTTTGAGATGTTTATACAGTTACGCACTGGGCAAGGTTAACATTGTTTGAAGCATCTGGTGAGAGGCTTCTCTGATCATTTAAATGGGTTCTTCTTGATTCCCATTAAAGTGATCAAGCACTCATGTTGGTTTGAGTGATTGTAAATGAACAGTAGTAGAACTAATGTCATCTGCACAAGGTTCATACTTATCAACCTTTCACCATGAGACTGCTATTTCCTGGGAGGCCACCTATTAACTTGCATGAGTCCTAGAATTGATGGCATATTAACCCTGCATATTCAAAGGAAATCAAATGAATGCTTGCAAGATCAGTGGCCCTCTGCTGGCAGCAGAGACTTCAGTGCAGATGAAGTTACAGACCTGATGTAGGAGGCATTAGGGAGAGCCTTACACATAGACAAGAAAAGGGTGAATCAGTAATTGCTGAAAAAAACTATTTTGATTTTATCAAATTCTTTACCTCTTACACAGTGAGCATCAAATCTGCCTGCCTGGGTCAGATATCTCTTTTGTGGTCATGTACCTGGGAAGATAGGACTGGAGATTGCACCACTGTTCTCTGAACCTGTGGTCTGGCACCTAAAATTGCACCAATGAAGGATCCTCTAGGAGAAGTGGCATCCTGTGCAATATTCAGCTCTGTTTAACTTTGCCTCACTTACTTTCTCTATTGTTTTGAACAGATAAAGATTTAAAAGTAAATTTGGATTCATGGAAGATTTAGTGTATTAGGACATCTTGTAGGAACCGACTGGGAAGAAGACTCTTCAAGGAACTTAGAAATGAACCAAGTAGCCTTGCCCTTCTCTTCCTTTCTTCATTTTCAGGAGTAGCTCTGCTTTCTGTGTTGAGAACAGATCACGATTCGGGCAGCACTGGCTCCTATGGAACTCCCAAGTTTTGCCTTACCAGGGCATGGATCTAATGCTGTTCACTTCAGTTCAGTCACTCAGTCATGTCCAACTCTGCAACCCCATGGACTGCAGCATGCCAGGCTTCCCTGTCCTTTACCATCTCCCAGAGCTTGCTCAAAGTCATGTCCATTGACTCAGTGATACCATCCAACCATCTCATCCTCTGTTGTCCCCTTCTTCTTCTGCCTTCTATTTTTCCCAACATCAGGGTCTTTTCCAATGCGTTGTCTCTTTGCATCAGGTGGCCAAAGTATTGGAGCTTTACCTTCAGCATCAGTCCTTCCAATGAATATTCATAGTTTATTTCCTTTAGGATAGACTGGTGTGATCTCCTTGCTGTCCAAGGGATTCTCAAGAGCCTTCTCCAAGACCACAGTTCAAAGGCATCAATTCTTCAGTGCTCAGGGTTTGTCACAGTGACGTTACTCTTTAAAATAGAGGGATGCATATTTATTATTCAAAATTTAACCTTACCTTTTCTCCTTTCCTCCCTTCTATTTCTTTATTCTTGAGTTGCCGTGTCTCTTTATGGAGGTATAATTTATATACCAAAAAATTCACCTATTAGAAGTGTTTGATTTAATGGCTTTTAGTAAATTTATACAATTTATACAGTCATCCCCCAAATTGATTTTTAAAGTTCTTCCATCATACAGCCCCCTCTACTCTTTATCTGAAAACTGTGGAAGCATGTTTTAGAATATCTTATAATAAAAATGTATTTAAATTGATTTTTCTAGCTTGTATTTTAAAATTGAGAGAGAGAGATGAGATCATCTTTTATGATGGCAAAACCAAGTTTGCAAAGTTGCTTCACTTCTTCATGCTTTGGTATCCCACACTGCCATCTGAAAAAGTACAACATTTTGTGGCTGGCAGAAGGGAGACCCAACTTCTTGAGTTATGTCTCTTCTACTGAAGGTATTAAGCCATTGTACGTGCATGCTCAGTTGCTCAATTATGTCTGACTCTTTGCAACCCCATGGACTGTAACCTTCCAGCTCCTTCTGTCCATGGAATTCTCCAGGCAAGAATACTAGAGTGGGTTGCCATTCCCTTCGCCAGGAGATCTTCCCAACCCAGGGATTAAACCCACATCCCTGTGTCTCCTGCATTGGCAGGTAGATTCTTTACCACTAGCACCACCTAAGGTAAGCCTTTAGCTGCCAGTAAACTGGAACAATAATAATAATCATCTCTGCTACTCTTTGACTGTATCTTGCATTTTATTCTCTTCACATATGTTATCTCACTTAAGCCTCTCTGTGAAGGCTCACCCTGGGCTCTCTCCCTTTATAAAAACTAGAAAACTGAGGTCCAGAGAGATGGAATATGTTTTCTCAGAGGTGCTCCATAGTAGCTGTCAAAGAAGAAATGAAATCCATGTCTGTCTCACTACCCCATCCCCTCCTTTCAAGATCGTACTTCATTCCAACTCTAGACAAATGAATCAGGGCACAGCAATACAGGGGCAGGCCAGTTGTCAGAGGTCTGCTTCTAGTTCTTGGAAAAAAAAATTGAAAGCACGTGGCCCTAGGGGGAAAAAAAGGGTAGGCTGACATCACACTTAACAACCATTCAAGTATAGATGAGAATAGAAGAATGATTTAAGGCGAGAATCCTCATGGCTATGGAAGTCCTGAGACATTGTCCTTTGAGCTGCGTGGTGTTAGAGACTCTGAGGGATGGGGTGAAACAGTGTATAGACAGACCTGGATAACTTATCTTTGGTGGCTCTTTACCTGGGAATGAACTTCACAGATATGTGGCAACGCCTGAGGAGGAAACACCATCTGCCAGCTTGAATAAACTCAGAGTAAGTTATGATTATATAGCAACTTGGAGGGTGTAAGGGGGCCTTGTCTGAAGTGATTTCTCTCTTAACTAACTCCTCAATGTACCCCTCACTGCCACTTAGCATATAAACACTGCCTTGTATTAGATTGTTTTCATGTATGTGTTTTAGCATCTATCCCTGTGGTTCTCAAACTTGGTTAAGCACAACAGATGAGGGACCCACTTACTGGAAGAATAGGTTTCTGGTCCCTTGAGATATTTTTCATACAGTAGTCTTGAATTAGGGCTCAGATACCTGTAATTTTTTATGAGGCTTTCTTGTGAATCTTAGAATGGACTGTATTTGTGATTTGCTCTTCCTTACGATGGTGAAGTCCATAAGGGTATTTTGCTTCCTGCATCTAACGGAGTTTAGCACAGAGTAAAATTCAGTAGAGATTTGTTGATGGTAAGAGGGAATGAATGAATATTAGACTTTCCTTAGGGTCAGTGATAATGTAACTTACTTGCTACACTGTTATTAGGTAGTAATCAATAACTGTATTGACTGATTAGCTTTCATGAGTACAAGCTCAGTCTGACTCTTTGTGACACTATGGACTGTAGCCCCCCAGGCTCTTCTGTCCATGGGATTCTCCAGGCACGAATACTGGAGTGGGTTGCCTTGCCCTCCTCCAGTGGATCTTCCTGAACCGGGAATCAAACTGGTGTCTCTTGCATCTCCTGCTTTGGCAGGTAGGTTCTCTACCACTAGCACCACCTGGGAAGTCATGATAAGTTTTCAGTCTGCTTTATCTTTCCTCTGCCATTGCTCAACACTGGGGAAGTGGCCATGAATTTGCCTCAAGTCTTGTGTTCTAGAAAACCTGATGCCTCTTCAGTGAGGGAAGGTTGTGGGTGTAGCAGCCAGGAGATGATTTTGAATAGTTTCAGGGGTTCACTTAGCTTCGAAACCCAAGGAGAAAACTGGTTTCCACATTTTGCAAGTTTATTTTGCTGTAGTACAGTGAATAATTGTCCTGAGGGGACTAGATGGCATCAGAGAATATTAATCTTAGATTTTCATTTCCTGTAAAATAACTTTCCACTTATTACATTCAGTGAGAATACTTTGAGTTTCAGGAAATATGCATATTTTATCACAGAGTCCTTGGAGGGTGTAAGGGGCCTTGTCTGAAGTGATTTCTCTCTTAACTACCTCCTCAATGTACCCCTCACTGCCACTTAGCATATAAACACTGCCTTGTATTAGATTGTTTTCATGTATGTGTTTTAGCATCTATCCCTGTGGTTCTCAAACTTGGTTAAGCACAACAGATGAGGGACCCACTTACTGGAAGAATAGGTTTCTGGTCCCTTGAGATATTTTTCATACAGTAGTCTTGAATTAGGGCTCAGATACCTGTAATTTTTTATGAGGCTTTCTTGTGAATCTTAGAATGGACTGTATTTGTGATTTGCTCTTCCTTACGATGGTGAAGTCCATAAGGGTATTTTGCTTCCTGCATCTAACGGAGTTTAGCACAGAGTAAAATTCAGTAGAGATTTGTTGATGGTAAGAGGGAATGAATGAATATTAGACTTTCCTTAGGGTCAGTGATAATGTAACTTACTTGCTACACTGTTATTAGGTAGTAATCAATAACTGTATTGACTGATTAGCTTTCATGAGTACAAGCTCAGTCTGACTCTTTGTGACACTATGGACTGTAGCCCCCCAGGCTCTTCTGTCCATGGGATTCTCCAGGCACGAATACTGGAGTGGGTTGCCTTGCCCTCCTCCAGTGGATCTTCCTGAACCGGGAATCAAACTGGTGTCTCTTGCATCTCCTGCTTTGGCAGGTAGGTTCTCTACCACTAGCACCACCTGGGAAGTCATGATAAGTTTTCAGTCTGCTTTATCTTTCCTCTGCCATTGCTCAACACTGGGGAAGTGGCCATGAATTTGCCTCAAGTCTTGTGTTCTAGAAAACCTGATGCCTCTTCAGTGAGGGAAGGTTGTGGGTGTAGCAGCCAGGAGATGATTTTGAATAGTTTCAGGGGTTCACTTAGCTTCGAAACCCAAGGAGAAAACTGGTTTCCACATTTTGCAAGTTTATTTTGCTGTAGTACAGTGAATAATTGTCCTGAGGGGACTAGATGGCATCAGAGAATATTAATCTTAGATTTTCATTTCCTGTAAAATAACTTTCCACTTATTACATTCAGTGAGAATACTTTGAGTTTCAGGAAATATGCATATTTTATCACAGAGTCCTAAGTGTGCTCCAAAATATATCTGAAGCTCAGGAGTTAAGAGGGGCAGCTGTGGGCAATTGCATAAGCCAGTCTCAGCTGAGAGAAGATTGGGTGTAGACAGAAAATCAGGTCATCTGGGGTCAGCACAACCAGTGCATCATTGTTTAATTTTAGGATCAAAGGGCTTTAAATTGTTTTCAGTAGGACAATATTGAAAATTAGAATGACTATAATAATAATAATAATTAATGGCCTAGTATTCATCAAGCCCCTAAGTTCCAGATATTATACTAAGCTCTTTCATACCTCATGCTATTTAATTGATTCTTTATAAGAACCTAATGAAGTAATACAGTGAATTATAAATGAGAGCGTCTCAACTAAAATTAGGCTTAAGAAAAAAATTTTCTTTGCTCATAAAATTGAATAGGAGTCCAGGGGTACACTTCTAGACAAGTTAGATTTTAGGGGCTCAAATGGTCTCATAGGACCCTTCTGTATTGGCATTTTCCATGCTAATAAAGATGAACACCAGCAACTCCAGCTGGTGTCCTAGGAAGACCAATTCCCATGGGAAAGAAGACTCTCTTCCTGCAGAGACAGGGAAGTCTACAAGAAGATCACTGTCACTTTTAACATCAACTGCACAGTTAGGAAGTCCCCACCATCAACTTCAGCTCTGATCACTTGCTTAAAGGATTCAAAGAGCCCACTAACAGATACTCATAGTTAGGGTTTGTTACCATAAAAGGATACAGATGAAATTAAATCAGGTGAAGAGGGCTTCCCTGGTGGTCCAGTGGTTAAGAATACCACCTTGCTGTGCACGGGGTGCCAGTTCGATCCTTGGCCTGGGAAGATCCCACATGCCATGGAGTGGCTGGACTGATGTGTCCAATTACCAAGCCGGAGCTCTGGAGCGCATGTGCGCAGAGCCAGTGCTCTGCAACAAGAGAGGCCACTGTGATGGGAGGCCCACACAGATGAAAGAACAAAAAATTGATTTTCATTTCCTGTAAAATAACTTTCCACTTATTACATTCAGTGAGAATACTTTGAGTTTCAGGAAATATGCATATTTTATCACAGAGTCCTAAGTGTGCTCCAAAATATATCTGAAGCTCAGGAGTTAAGAGGGGCAGCTGTGGGCAATTGCATAAGCCAGTCTCAGCTGAGAGAAGATTGGGTGTAGACAGAAAATCAGGTCATCTGGGGTCAGCACAACCAGTGCATCATTGTTTAATTTTAGGATCAAAGGGCTTTAAATTGTTTTCAGTAGGACAATATTGAAAATTAGAATGACTATAATAATAATAATAATTAATGGCCTAGTATTCATCAAGCCCCTAAGTTCCAGATATTATACTAAGCTCTTTCATACCTCATGCTATTTAATTGATTCTTTATAAGAACCTAATGAAGTAATACAGTGAATTATAAATGAGAGCGTCTCAACTAAAATTAGGCTTAAGAAAAAAATTTTCTTTGCTCATAAAATTGAATAGGAGTCCAGGGGTACACTTCTAGACAAGTTAGATTTTAGGGGCTCAAATGGTCTCATAGGACCCTTCTGTATTGGCATTTTCCATGCTAATAAAGATGAACACCAGCAACTCCAGCTGGTGTCCTAGGAAGACCAATTCCCATGGGAAAGAAGACTCTCTTCCTGCAGAGACAGGGAAGTCTACAAGAAGATCACTGTCACTTTTAACATCAACTGCACAGTTAGGAAGTCCCCACCATCAACTTCAGCTCTGATCACTTGCTTAAAGGATTCAAAGAGCCCACTAACAGATACTCATAGTTAGGGTTTGTTACCATAAAAGGATACAGATGAAATTAAATCAGGTGAAGAGGGCTTCCCTGGTGGTCCAGTGGTTAAGAATACCACCTTGCTGTGCACGGGGTGCCAGTTCGATCCTTGGCCTGGGAAGATCCCACATGCCATGGAGTGGCTGGACTGATGTGTCCAATTACCAAGCCGGAGCTCTGGAGCGCATGTGCGCAGAGCCAGTGCTCTGCAACAAGAGAGGCCACTGTGATGGGAGGCCCACACAGATGAAAGAACAAAGATAAATAAATGAAAGATCAATAGAAGTGGCCAAAAAAACAAAAACCAAAAAAAAAAAAAAAAATCAGGTGAAGAAACTCATGGAACGTAGTTCCAGAAAGTTTCAAGAGCAAGCCTTCCATTCAGGTACCACTAGTGCAAGCATGGATAACACCAGCTTTACCAAGTAACCATGTGTGACCATGTGCATGGAGCACTATGAACCAGGGAAGCTCTCCCAGGTCTTAGTGTCCAGAGATTTTATTGGGCGTCAGTCACAGAGTTGTGATTGACCACCCACATGTTGACCTTCAGCCTCTAATCTCCCCAGCAGTCAAGATGATAACCTTGTGGTTCAAAGCTCCCACCATAAATCACATTGTTAGACTATTCAGTGTGGCCCAAGGCCCTCAGGTAAATGAAGACAGGCAGAACATTCCAACAGCTTTCAGATCACATCACAGGAGCCAAGGACAAAGGCCAGACTTCTTTCAATAAGGTTGTCTATTTGCTACACAATTCCCCAACTGTTCCATTAACAGCCCTGGTCTCCATTGGGGTTATAAGCCCATGCCTGAACCAATTGCCTAGGCTTAGGGGTGGGGCCATTGGACTTGCCCACTACATGAAAACAAGAGCAAGGGGTGGTAGCTTTCCAAGAAAACTGGACATTGCTCAAGCTCTTCTCAGTAGTAAACAAAATGAGAGGATGAAAGTCTGTGTTAACCCATGGAAAGATTCCACAGAGTAAATAAAAGACCAAATTCCTTTTATGTTGACTTCAGAGATGTCATTAGCAAGCCTATGGGAAAAGAAACTAAAGGTGACTTAATATAAATGTAGTTTTTCAAAGAGAGACAGAACTTCTTAAAATACGATGTGTGATTTAAGAAAGAGCAGACTATAACAAGTTGGTGAAGAAGCTCTGTGTGTGATCCTTCATGCAAATGTCCCACCAGGAATGAGGCTTGCTAAGCATTAGAATCATCTGGGGAGCTTTTAAAGTCAGAATGCCCAGGTCACACCCCAGAGCAGTGAAATCAGAATGGCTCAGGATGGGATCCAGGCATCCATATTTTTTTAAAGAGCCCTAGGAGACTGCAGTGTGAAGGAGTTTGGAAGCCACCATGATGGGATATTAAAGCAATGCAAACACCACCGCTCTGACACTAGCCTCCAGTATGAACAAATTTCCTTGATTAAAAGAATACCACTCGGGCTTCCCTGGTGGTCCAGTGGGTGAGGACACCGCCTTGCAGTGCAAGGGGCGCCAGTTCGATCCCTGGCCTGGGAAGATCCCACGTGCCGCGGAACGGCTGAACTGATGTGTCCACTTACTGAGCCGGAGCTCTGGCGCGCATGCGCCCAGAGCTGGTGCTCTGCGACGACAGAGGCCACCGCGATGGGAGGCCCACACGGGCCAAAGAACAAAGATGGATGAAACTAGACAAATGAAAGACCAATAGAAGTGGCCCGCCTGCTCCCCTCCCTCCACACCCCACCCTCACCAAAATAAATAAATAAATAAATCTTTAAAAAAAAAAAAAAAAAAAAGAATGCCACCCAATCACTAGTCAGAAGAATCGCTCTCCAAAATTAGCAGGATGTAGTAGAAAACTGAAGTCACAGATGCCTGAGTTCAAATTTGGCTTTTATATATACGAGGTATTGTATCTTAGCTTCTGAGATTCAACTACATCATCTGTGAAACAGTAGCTTCTGCCACGTGGAACTTCAGAAAGAAAATACGGAGAAGGTGCCTGACATAGCAGATATCAATTCCCCTTTTTATATATCATTACATTTATTTTAAGAGAGGTAGAATAGAACCCCCTTCTCTTTTTCCCCTACCTTTTAGACATCCTTGCTTTGTGTTTGTTATTTTTTATTTTTAACATATCTATGTAAGATTTAAAACTTGTATCTCAGTCAGTGATGTAAAAATTGGAAGGATTTGTCATTAAATACAATTATTCACTTAAGTATTGCTAGTCCCTTGAGAATATAGCTTATTTATTCAGTCATTTATCTGAGCAAGATTTATTAAGTCTCTAGGACAATAATTCAACAATCATAAAATATACTCACTTGCAGAATAACTCCTTATCTTACATATGAAGAGAGGAGAAACCTTTGATGTGATTTGCACGAGTGATTCCTATTTCATACGTGTTCCAGTGAGCAAGGACATGCATATCACGAGTCAATGAGATGTGGGTTCATGAGAATGCTGGGGTGTGAGAGCTATACGTGATGCTGATTCAGCCACTGGAGGCTGGAAAGGACCACATTCCACAGATGGCTTCATCCTCTCTCTTTCGAAAAATGACTATTTCCGTCAGAACATTTTTGTCATGCCTCCTTTAGATCATTAAATATCCTACACTGATCATCGTTTCACCTTTGCAAAATAAAATGACCTGTTTAAATGGTCCCCATTTTTAAATCATTTTTCTCCAAATGGGGCCAATTTCAAATGGCTGAATGCCCTCCCACCTAGGGAAGGGAGCGTGAGAAGGGCTCATTATTTCAGTAGATCACACAAGCCTTGATACAGGAAGGTGGGGGGTGGAAAGCTGGAATTCAATTTGATGATCACATGATCTTTCTTCCTCAAACCTTCCCATTCAACTGAAGATTTTGGGTTATGATCCCAAATGAGTCAAAATAGAACCCTGGAAAAATTTTTCTGAATAGCACTTTTGCTCTATTCTATATATACTTGATATAGCTTTGTCCCATTTCTCACTCCTTACATTAAAGCTGGCTTGCCCAGAAATGTACCTACACTTAAAAGATTTTTTTTTGGTAGCCGGCTAAATAAGTCCCCAAGATGCTTGGAGAGATTTTGAGAATACGTGAAACATCAATGATTCCAACTCAATTCATTGAAATGCAGTCTTTGTATTTAGTTTGGGAAATTAATTTTTTGGTGACAGGAAAAAAAAAAAAAAGACAAAAATAATAGCCACCTCAAATCCAAAAGAGAATCCCACTAATAACATCTCAGTGTGCCATGCTGGGGCCCTGGTCCAATCAGCAGAGCTTTTCCTTTGAAGGTGAGCAATTTAGAGAATGAATTGGCTCTGCTGTCTAATGGGCAGATGGGTGCCAAAGTTAGATCTTTAAGGAAATAATCTTATTAGTCCCTCTTATTAAGGAAGCCTCTGCAGTGTGTAGACTTTGAACCTGCCTGATAAAAAGTAGGTCTTGTCAAACAGCTCAGAGCTCCTAGTGAAAAGGTTGAACTTTGTTGGTTTAGATCATCCAATCCAAATGCAAACATGTTCCTAAGCTTCTGTTTGCATACTCGGGAAGGAAAAAAGACTTCCTCATTTTCCCTGACTCTTGACACTAATAGTATTCCAAGGGAATGGCATCTCCCACAGAAATTACTGATCACTGCATTAATGGCAAAGGCAGAAAGGCAAAAGTTTCCTGCGTACCCTGAAATTTAAAGCTCCCCATTGTCATTGCCCTTTTGTTTTATTAACTCTTCTTTTTCTTTTCTCTTAATGGATTGTGATCCTGCCATTTCTCTGCCGTTCCATCTCTGGGCTGATCCCATCTGGAAATTGTAAGGCTGAAATTTTTTTCACACCTTTGTTTTTTTCTTCTTTTTATATATAATAATAATATTCTTTTGAATTGAAGGAAAATTGCTTTACAATGTTGTGTTGGTTTCTGCTATACAGCAACTTGAGTCAGTCATTGTTATAGATAGATAGATAGATAGATCCCCTTCCATTGAGCCTCTTTCCCCTCCCCTCAGTCCTACCTCTCTAGATCATCACAGAGCACCAGGCAGGGCTCCTAGTGTTATATAGCAACTTCTCACTATCTATCTATTTTACACATGATAGTGTATATATAACACCTTTTTAAAACCAGATACATTTGTGTTATTCATTCACTTATATTTTTGGCCTCCCAGCATATAGGATCTTAGTACCCCCACCAGGGACTGAGCCCCTGTCCCCTGCAGTGTAAGTGTGGTTCCCACTGGACCACCGGGGAAGTCCCCATGAGGATGAAATTTTGACAGCTTTGTCATTTTCATAGCTGCAAGGGTTGATGTCGAGTTTATAGGATTACTGCACTCCAGGAGTACTTCACTACATAATCAAGCGGAAGGTCAAGAGAGATGGAGGGGAAAAAAAAAAAAAAAGCTCTAATTAAATCAGAAAGGGCTGACTTGTGCCATCAAGCACAGGTGCACCTCCAGGCAGGGCCTGAAGCTCGTATCCAAGAGCAACCATTGGCCCCAGTGAGGGGCCGCACTTGTCGTTGCTGGCCCACAACAACAACAAAAAAGTACCATTAAAATGGTCCACTCCTTGAAGAACTAGCTTCATTCTTTGCCTCTACCCTGCTGTTACGGCCCTTCTCGAATCAGATTAAGGGAAAATGCTGTAACACAGAGCTTGATTAGAGTAGTGGAAAGAAGGGAGCCAACTTTTATCTTGCCTATGCTCTTAGGATGTGTGGCTTCTGGGCAGTGGCCCGATAAGTAATGCAAGAAGACAGTGGTGCCCAAATAGGATTAAAAGAGAGTATGAGACATTGTCTACTGGGAATAGAATTGAGAAGAGCCTCACTGTTTTTGCATGATGGGTCTTTTCAGTAATTAACCAGTCACCATGTCAAATTCCTAGACACCCAAAGTGCTATTGTCTGTTTTAGCTCAACACATCCTGAAGCCTACTACGTGCCAATCACTGGCAGGACATTAGTGGTTTAGCAAAGCCATACACAGGAGCTTTGTGTCTAACAAGGACATGGGAGCAAATACTATAAGTATGAGGTGCTTTGACGCAATGATGAGGTGATATGTTATGGCTTTTAAAACTTACTTAGTATCTGCTATGTGCTCATCCCAGTTTGCTTTAGAAGGAGCTTCTAAAGCACTCCAAACAGTGCTGATGGTAAAGAAACTGCCTGCCAACGCAGGAAACGAAAGAAGCAGGTTTGATCCCTCTTCTCATCAGGAAGATTCCCTGGATAAGAGTGTGGCAACCTACTCCTGTATTCTTGCCTGGAGAATTCCATGGCAGAGGAGCCTGGCAGGCTGTGTATAATCTGTACAGTCACAGAGAGTCAGACATGACTGAGCATGCACACATGAGAGGGAACAGATAATTTAATGCAGAGGTGAGACTGTCATCCCTGAAGCACAAATGGTATGGAAAGTCTTCCCGAAGGATGGATTTGAATGGGTTTGGAAGGAAGCCCAGGGATTACTGCCTATATTTAAAAAACAGAAGAATGCAGGAACAACCTTGTAATAAGGACAGCCTCACCCTAGAGAGAGGCTTTAAGTATGACATAAGATGAAATCACCCAAGAAATACTGTATTCCTATAGCATAAGGCAAAAAGCAGCTGGTGGAGAAGGAGCTGACGGTCGTGGGAAGGAATGAAGGTTTTGTCCTATGGGTGGTAGAGCCATTGAAAGATTTTAAAGTAGAGATTTTCCAGTCCATAAACGGCTCCTAAATTAGAGTTTACGTGAATCAGATTAAGGGAAAATGCTGTAACACAGAGCTTGATTAGAGTAGTGGAAAGAAGGGAGCCAACTTTTATCTTGCCTATGCTCTTAGGATGTGTGGCTTCTGGGCAGTGGCCCGATAAGTAATGCAAGAAGACAGTGGTGCCCAAATAGGATTAAAAGAGAGTATGAGACATTGTCTACTGGGAATAGAATTGAGAAGAGCCTCACTGTTTTTGCATGATGGGTCTTTTCAGTAATTAACCAGTCACCATGTCAAATTCCTAGACACCCAAAGTGCTATTGTCTGTTTTAGCTCAACACATCCTGAAGCCTACTACGTGCCAATCACTGGCAGGACATTAGTGGTTTAGCAAAGCCATACACAGGAGCTTTGTGTCTAACAAGGACATGGGAGCAAATACTATAAGTATGAGGTGCTTTGACGCAATGATGAGGTGATATGTTATGGCTTTTAAAACTTACTTAGTATCTGCTATGTGCTCATCCCAGTTTGCTTTAGAAGGAGCTTCTAAAGCACTCCAAACAGTGCTGATGGTAAAGAAACTGCCTGCCAACGCAGGAAACGAAAGAAGCAGGTTTGATCCCCTCTCTTCTCATCAGGAAGATTCCCCTGGATAAGAGTGTGGCAACCTACTCCTGTATTCTTGCCTGGAGAATTCCATGGCAGAGGAGCCTGGCAGGCTGTGTATAATCTGTACAGTCACAGAGAGTCAGACATGACTGAGCATGCACACATGAGAGGGAACAGATAATTTAATGCAGAGGTGAGACTGTCATCCCTGAAGCACAAATGGTATGGAAAGTCTTCCCGAAGGATGGATTTGAATGGGTTTGGAAGGAAGCCCAGGGATTACTGCCTATATTTAAAAAACAGAAGAATGCAGGAACAACCTTGTAAATAAGGACAGCCTCACCCTAGAGAGAGGCTTTAAGTATGACATAAGATGAAATCACCCAAGAAATACTGTATTCCTATAGCATAAGGCAAAAAGCAGCTGGTGGAGAAGGAGCTGACGGTCGTGGGAAGGAATGAAGGTTTTGTCCTATGGGTGGTAGAGCCATTGAAAGATTTTAAAGTAGAGATAATATTCCAGTCTCCACTTAGAATGGCTCTGTCCCTGTTGAAGTAGAAGCTATGCCAATTTAACCCATAGACCTTTCTTGGGAAAAAAACCCTACCCCTCAGGATGGACACTGCCCCAGTAGAGGTCCCTGTGAAGAACTCTCCAGATTCACACATCCCAACTTTCTGTTGCTTGACTAGAAATGGAAAGAATGAAGACTCATATTTTTTGTTTATCGATGCATGCTGCTCATGGAAAGATAACATTCCTGTATCAATCCAGTGCCGTATGTTTTCTGAGAAAACATTGCCTTCGTTAAGTGACAACCTGGGTGTATCCACTAAGTGTCTAAAATATGTCTGTGGAAAAGTTGCTCCGTGGGTTGTTGGCTAGAGCAGGCATATACTCCTAGCTCCCCAGGCTTGTGTCTAAGGACATCTCTGTCTTATACTTGAAAGTTGTGGAAAACCATCTTGCTAAGCAATACCTACCTTTGATAGCATGACTTAAGTGACAGTCACTTAGTCATGCCCAACACTCTGCAGCCCCATGGAACGTACCTGCCAGCCTCCTCTGTCCATAGGATTCTCCAAGCAAGAATACTAGAGTGCATTGCCATGCCCTCCCTCAGGGAATTTTCCCGACCCAGGCATCAAGTTTATGTCTCTAGCATTGGCAGGGGGATTCTTTACTGCTAGCATTGCCTAGGAAGCCCCATACAGTGCCAGGGAACACAGCAAACCTTCGGTGGACAAGAAGCAGAGAACTGAGGCCTCCAATCCCCTGGCTCCACAGCCTGGGCGGTGCCACCTGGAAGTGTCTGCTCCTTCCCAGCATCCCACGCTGCACAGATTTCTAAGGAACAGGATTCTGTCCTCCTTGGTCATTTCAGGCCTGCGTCATTTAATTCCCAGCCACAGCCAGCTTTCTAAATTGAGAAGGTGATGAATTTTTAAATTCTTGAACTTGTACCGTAATAATCTTTCTGCTGTGCCACACATTATGATGCAGGAAGGCAACAGATGTGTTTTCTTATAGTTCTGGGGCCATGAAATATTGATGGGGGAAGGGAGCATGGATGTGGAATCAAGATTTGCCTATGATGAAGGCAGCACATCTCTTCCCAGCTTCTCCTTTTCCACCTTTCTCTTCTGACACTTAGGACATGAAGCAAGCCCCAAACTCATGATTGCTCAGGCTAGTTCAATGCAAGCTCTTAAAAAAGCTGTGCAGGGAAATCTGTCTGAAAAGGTCTTTATCAGTCTCCAGGGGCCGATCGCTAATGTGGCTAATACACGTTTGATCTACACAGATGATTTTTCCTCTGTCCCCAAGAGAACCTCTACAAACACTTTGGATTTACATGGTGCCAGGCCCAAGCGGCCTGTCAGAAAATAAATAGCATCTTAACACCCTCCAGCGTCAGTCCCCGGGATGAAAAGTAGCATGTGGGCTTTCTCTGAGTTTTCTACCCAGGCTGTAGGACATAATCAAAACTTCATTTTTAGAGCATTTCTTTCCTGGTGACATTTCACTCTGAGGCACTACATTCTGAAGAGGGAAAGGCACATTCTGGTGCAAAAAGAAAGAAAGAAAGAAAAAAGGAGAATATTTCATCTAGGACAGTATTTCCAAACACAAAACATGTGTGCTATGTGGGTGCCAACACATGCGCTACAAAAATACAAGATGTCTTTAAGAGGCACAGAGCTAATTTTTAAACAAATTTTTCATATTTGCTTAAATGTAATGCGTATTAGAAATTATATGTATGACATATATACACACACATATAAGCATGCATGTATATGTAGTTATACATAGGTAGTACTCGTATGCTGTGGTTTCATGGATATTATTACCTAGGATGAGGTTTCCATTAGAAACAATGTCAGTTTAAGGGAAAATATTAAGTAACTGGAAGAAGCAAAGATTGGATGGAATCACAGCTCTAGTCCCTGTGGGGAAGAACTGGGTAGAACAGAAGTGCAGAAGACAGGAGAGGGATGACTAACCTTGGGGAAAATGCTGATCTAGGAAAATTCCCCACCAAGTGAATTAATAAGAGAGTTGAGGCCAGCCCCGCCCTTTCCCAGCCAATAGTGCTGAGTGGGAATCTGTGAGCTTGCATCCGTAGGCAGAGACACAGTCCACACTGATGTCCTGGAGCTCACTGGGATTTGAATGGCCATTCCCTCTAGACCAAAGTCCTGTTCTCGCCTTGTCGTCTGGTGGTTTTAAGCAGAAAACTGCATGTTCATTGTACGTCAATCCAGCATGCACGATCACCCCTCTTAACAGTAGAAGGATGGTGAGACAGGTTATTGCTGGCCACTCAGAAGACTCGCCTTTCAGAGAGGGAGCCCTACACAAGAGTGGGCTTTGCCCAGGGTTCTCAAGCGCTCGAGGAGAACTTATCATTCTCCTAGACCTTACAACTCTCCTAGAATTTTAACTCTCTTAGGGGGTATCTAGGGCTTCCCTGGTGACTCAGTGGTAAAAAATCTGCCTGCCAATACAAGAGACATGGGTTCAGTCCCTGGGTCAGGAAGATCCCCTGAAGGAGGAGATGGCAACTGACTCAAATATTGTTGCCTGGGAATCCCACGGACAGAGGAGTCTGGTGGACTACAGTCCATGGGGTTCAGAAAAGAGTTGGACACAACTGAGCAGGTAAACGACAGCAAGGATGTGTCTAAGTCCATGATGAAGAGATGATCACAGTAGTACCTAGCTACTGAGTCTTCAGGATATGCCAGGCATGGCTCATTACATCTAAATTTCAGAAGAATGGGATGATCCAGGCACCATTATCTCCATGGTGTATTAATACAGAAGCTAATGTTAGGGCATACACTGCCCAGAGGTTCAAATCCAGTTCTTCCTTAACAAGAGGTTGGGCATTTGAGGGGCTACACTCCAGTGGTGAGCATTTTGTGGAACAGCTACTCAGATACCTAGAGTCCTGTCCCCAGTGCACATTTGAATATCCTACAAAAGCTCCCTGAGAATGGTGTCCAGAGTTAAACTTCCCCTCTGGCAACAGGAGATCACATACTGTGGAAATGTTGACCACGATCATTTTTCAGGTCTGGCGAAGGCTGGGTAAGAGGGAGGAGGGTTGATGTGGAAGGTGCAGCACATGCATGTTCAGCCATGTCTGACTCTGTGACCCCAGGGACTGTGGCCTGCCAGGCTCCTCTATCACGGGATTCTCTAGGCAAGAATACTAAGGTGGGTTGTCATGTCTTCCTCCCAGGGATCTTCCTGCCCCGAGGATCAAACCTACATCTCATGCATCTCCTGCATCGGCAGGTGGATTATTTTCCACTGTGCCACCTGTGTAGCCCACATGTGGGATGAAGAGAAGAAATAATAAATTTTCTGGTGAGACAGGTTATTGCTGGCCACTCAGAAGACTCGCCTTTCAGAGAGGGAGCCCTACACAAGAGTGGGCTTTGCCCAGGGTTCTCAAGCGCTCGAGGAGAACTTATCATTCTCCTAGACCTTACAACTCTCCTAGAATTTTAACTCTCTTAGGGGGTATCTAGGGCTTCCCTGGTGACTCAGTGGTAAAAAATCTGCCTGCCAATACAAGAGACATGGGTTCAGTCCCTGGGTCAGGAAGATCCCCTGAAGGAGGAGATGGCAACTGACTCAAATATTGTTGCCTGGGAATCCCACGGACAGAGGAGTCTGGTGGACTACAGTCCATGGGGTTCAGAAAAGAGTTGGACACAACTGAGCAGGTAAACGACAGCAAGGATGTGTCTAAGTCCATGATGAAGAGATGATCACAGTAGTACCTAGCTACTGAGTCTTCAGGATATGCCAGGCATGGCTCATTACATCTAAATTTCAGAAGAATGGGATGATCCAGGCACCATTATCTCCATGGTGTATTAATACAGAAGCTAATGTTAGGGCATACACTGCCCAGAGGTTCAAATCCAGTTCTTCCTTAACAAGAGGTTGGGCATTTGAGGGGCTACACTCCAGTGGTGAGCATTTTGTGGAACAGCTACTCAGATACCTAGAGTCCTGTCCCCAGTGCACATTTGAATATCCTACAAAAGCTCCCTGAGAATGGTGTCCAGAGTTAAATTTCCCCCTCTGGCAACAGGAGATCACATACTGTGGAAATGTTGACCACGATCATTTTTCAGGTCTGGCGAAGGCTGGGTAAGAGGGAGGAGGGTTGATGTGGAAGGTGCAGCACATGCATGTTCAGCCATGTCTGACTCTGTGACCCCAGGGACTGTGGCCTGCCAGGCTCCTCTATCACGGGATTCTCTAGGCAAGAATACTAAGGTGGGTTGTCATGTCTTCCTCCCAGGGATCTTCCTGCCCCGAGGATCAAACCTACATCTCATGCATCTCCTGCATCGGCAGGTGGATTATTTTCCACTGTGCCACCTGTGTAGCCCACATGTGGGATGAAGAGAAGGGAAATAATAAATCTGTATAAATGAGAGGAATTTCTGTGCCAGGGTTGTCTTCCCAACTCCATTGTGAACCCTGACAATAGGAGGCAAATCTCTTATCCTCTTGATCTTCTTTCTCCTCACATATATTGTGAGGGATTTGGACTAAATGGCCATTTAGTCCCATTAAAATCCTTTCAATCTATATGAGGATAAGTAATTTATCTTGATTTTGCCTTTAATGTAGAATAGCTCAGAAGGAGAGAGATTGGTTTGAGGATGGCTCAGATGGTAAAGAATCTACCTGCAATGTAGGAGATCTGGTTCGATCCCTGGCTCAGGAAGATCTCCTAGAGAAGGGAATGGCAACCCATTCCAGTATTCTTGCCTGGGAAATCCCATGGGCAGAGTAGTCTGACTGGGGATCAGTCCATGGGATCACAGAAGATCTGGACATGACTAAATGATTAATACTTGCTTACAGTTGTTAAAACACTAGGAAAACCGTCTCTTATGATAACTCAGTCTCAAAAAGGAAAACAGCCACATCATCATACAGGATCCCAGGAAACATCACAAAGAATATCTCATTCTGGAGCAGAAACAGAGGGCATGATGTAGGAGGCACCATGGGGCTCCATTCTTTCCCACCCATAAACTCTCTCTGTGAACTCTGTACTGGAATCTCTGCTGCCTTCTGGGCCAACCATAGTTTGGAATGTTGTAGAACAAGAAAAAGGCCAAGTGTCCTCTTCCTAAAGAGCGTAACTTTAACTTGAGAGGTATAGGATGACTGTTTTTCTTTTGCTTCGTTGAAGAGAGTTGTTTAGATGAGGATTATACAATTTCTGAAGCCTCCAGTTGAAAGAATAGCCTCAAACAGTTTTTCCTAATGGAGACAGGATGTAGATGCCCCAGGCCGTCCATCATGTTGTTCTGGAAGCAAGAATAGTTTCTCAATTCTGCTGCCAACGAGACACACCTATGCCTCTTAGGTTGTTTCAGGAGTACATATTTAGTGATGTTCATCCTTAGGAATGGAGTTGGAGCTTCCACCTAAAGGAAAAAAAAAAAAAAAAAACTAGAATTTAAAGACCACCAAGAGTGCCTCCACATTATTTACAGAGAAAGCCTGTGTCATAAGACTGTCAGGTGAACCCCACACGTGGTCAAAATGCACATGGCCAATGGGGCTCAGTTACCCTTTGATGAAGTAGAGCTGGTGAGAAAAGAAATGCTCAGCTTCATGCTGTGTGATTTAGTACATACCATGGAGGAAAAATACAGGAGAAATACTGACTTAACAAAGCAAAATCATGACTCGTATTAGAAAGTGATTAGCTGTGATCTGCACTGTGAATGTAACAGGGCCATGTTGCAACTTGATTTAGCTGCTGTGTTTCAGAAGAACTCATAATTCATGTTTCAACTGGAGAAATAGCTTCCGTGAGTGATGCAACATACCGCATTTTTGTTCAGGTAGTTTAACAAGAAATGAAAGATAAGGAAGTAGCATGAAGGCCTGCACTATCATAAGTGAAGAAAATAGCTATAGTCATTGCTCTGTGACAAAAGGGGATCCTTCAGAGGTGCTGTGTGATGGCTGGGAGGGGTGGGAAGGGGGGAATATACATATGACTAATCTGGGAACATACATATCTGTAAACAACAAAACTCTGTAAAAGTTAAAAGCAAAATAAAGGTTTATAAAAAACAAACTTGAGAAAAAGGATCTTAACGATGTCTCTGTGATCCAACTGGTCATAGGAATATAGTCACAGGATGTCTGACTTTTTCTTAGTAGTGAAATGTTGAAAACCTCCTTCTTAAGAAGAGACAAAAGGGTGTCCTCTTCCTAAAGAGCGTAACTTTAACTTGAGAGGTATAGGATGACTGTTTTTCTTTTGCTTCGTTGAAGAGAGTTGTTTAGATGAGGATTATACAATTTCTGAAGCCTCCAGTTGAAAGAATAGCCTCAAACAGTTTTTCCTAATGGAGACAGGATGTAGATGCCCCAGGCCGTCCATCATGTTGTTCTGGAAGCAAGAATAGTTTCTCAATTCTGCTGCCAACGAGACACACCTATGCCTCTTAGGTTGTTTCAGGAGTACATATTTAGTGATGTTCATCCTTAGGAATGGAGTTGGAGCTTCCACCTAAAGGAAAAAAAAAAAAAAAAAACTAGAATTTAAAGACCACCAAGAGTGCCTCCACATTATTTACAGAGAAAGCCTGTGTCATAAGACTGTCAGGTGAACCCCACACGTGGTCAAAATGCACATGGCCAATGGGGCTCAGTTACCCTTTGATGAAGTAGAGCTGGTGAGAAAAGAAATGCTCAGCTTCATGCTGTGTGATTTAGTACATACCATGGAGGAAAAATACAGGAGAAATACTGACTTAACAAAGCAAAATCATGACTCGTATTAGAAAGTGATTAGCTGTGATCTGCACTGTGAATGTAACAGGGCCATGTTGCAACTTGATTTAGCTGCTGTGTTTCAGAAGAACTCATAATTCATGTTTCAACTGGAGAAATAGCTTCCGTGAGTGATGCAACATACCGCATTTTTGTTCAGGTAGTTTAACAAGAAATGAAAGATAAGGAAGTAGCATGAAGGCCTGCACTATCATAAGTGAAGAAAATAGCTATAGTCATTGCTCTGTGACAAAAGGGGATCCTTCAGAGGTGCTGTGTGATGGCTGGGAGGGGTGGGAAGGGGGGAATATACATATGACTAATCTGGGAACATACATATCTGTAAACAACAAAACTCTGTAAAAGTTAAAAGCAAAATAAAGGTTTAAAAAAAAAAAACTTGAGAAAAAGGATCTTAACGATGTCTCTGTGATCCAACTGGTCATAGGAATATAGTCACAGGATGTCTGACTTTTTCTTAGTAGTGAAATGTTGAAAAACCTCCTTCTTTTGAAGATTAAAAATTTTGAGAAACTTCATTTATGTAGAAAAGAAGTATAGAGCTTCCCTGGTGGTCCAGTGGGTGGAGAGTCCCCCTTGCAGTGAGGGGGGCACTGGTTCAATCCCTGGCCCAGGAGGATCCCACGTGCCATCGAGCGGCTGGACCAGTGTGTCCAGTTGTGAGCCATCTCCCTGGAGTGCACGTGCCCAGAGTAGGTACTCTTCAGCAAGGAGTCCATGGCAGTGGGAGGCCCACACAGGCCAAAGAGTAAAGATGGATGAAAAATAGATAAATAATAAAACAATTTTAAAAAGGTCAAAATTTTAAAAAATACTTCAAATACTGCATGTTAAGGACCTCCTTTGTTTGTGTATACAGAAGATACAGTGATCTGTTAAATAGATCATTTGATAAGAGGTATATAGGCAGATATCTCTATTTTTCAAAGATACTGATACCTTGCATAGGTTCTCATCCATTGGGAATGCAGCCTTTATATAAAATAAGAGTTTAAAGTAATTGTTTTTCTTCATGAAAGACTGAAAAACCTTGATCACAACCCTTAAGTATTCCAATAGCTTAAGAAAAACAGTGATATTTAAATTCAAAATTTAAAGTAATCACTTTCTGAAAAAACAATAAGTTCATCATGCAGTTAAGTATAGATCCTATACATGCAATATTAGAGGAAAAAGACTGGATCGAGTCAAAATCAATTTATTGAGATAAAAACCTGAGTTTCATTGGTTTTACCTTTGACCTTGTGGGGAAATGCACTTGATTTAGCTGCTGTGTTTCAGAAGAACTCATAATTCATGTTTCAACTGGAGAAATAGCTTCCGTGAGTGATGCAACATACCGCATTTTTGTTCAGGTAGTTTAACAAGAAATGAAAGATAAGGAAGTAGCATGAAGGCCTGCACTATCATAAGTGAAGAAAATAGCTATAGTCATTGCTCTGTGACAAAAGGGGATCCTTCAGAGGTGCTGTGTGATGGCTGGGAGGGGTGGGAAGGGGGGAATATACATATGACTAATCTGGGAACATACATATCTGTAAACAACAAAACTCTGTAAAAGTTAAAAGCAAAATAAAGGTTTAAAAAAAAAAAACTTGAGAAAAAGGATCTTAACGATGTCTCTGTGATCCAACTGGTCATAGGAATATAGTCACAGGATGTCTGACTTTTTCTTAGTAGTGAAATGTTGAAAAACCTCCTTCTTTTGAAGATTAAAATTTTGAGAAACTTCATTTATGTAGAAAAGAAGTATAGAGCTTCCCTGGTGGTCCAGTGGGTGGAGAGTCCCCCTTGCAGTGAGGGGGGCACTGGTTCAATCCCTGGCCCAGGAGGATCCCACGTGCCATCGAGCGGCTGGACCAGTGTGTCCAGTTGTGAGCCATCTCCCTGGAGTGCACGTGCCCAGAGTAGGTACTCTTCAGCAAGGAGTCCATGGCAGTGGGAGGCCCACACAGGCCAAAGAGTAAAGATGGATGAAAAATAGATAAATAATAAAACAATTTTAAAAAGGTCAAAATTTTAAAAAATACTTCAAATACTGCATGTTAAGGACCTCCTTTGTTTGTGTATACAGAAGATACAGTGATCTGTTAAATAGATCATTTGATAAGAGGTATATAGGCAGATATCTCTATTTTTCAAAGATACTGATACCTTGCATAGGTTCTCATCCATTGGGAATGCAGCCTTTATATAAAATAAGAGTTTAAAGTAATTGTTTTTCTTCATGAAAGACTGAAAAACCTTGATCACAACCCTTAAGTATTCCAATAGCTTAAGAAAAACAGTGATATTTAAATTCAAAATTTAAAGTAATCACTTTCTGAAAAAACAATAAGTTCATCATGCAGTTAAGTATAGATCCTATACATGCAATATTAGAGGAAAAAGACTGGATCGAGTCAAAATCAATTTATTGAGATAAAAACCTGAGTTTCATTGGTTTTACCTTTGACCTTGTGGGGAAATGCAAGGAGAATTTGACAGGATATCAGACCTGTGGGTTCCAGCTGAGCTGTGCTGGGTGACGTGAAATTGAATGAGTCTCTTAATCTCTCCAGGCCTCATATATATATATATATATATATAATGCTACCTTTGTTTTAGATTGAAAAGTTTCTCAGCCTCTGTCCCTTTTGGCTTGTGGATAAATGGATGGAGGGCTCTAGAGGACAGGTTACCTCTTCCTCCATCTCAAGTGGAGTGGCACTGTTTTGGATATCAAAATTCTGAAACAGTTTTAGCTTAGGATTTAATCAAGGTATTCAATTGATTTGTAGCGTGCTGGAATCCTCTTTAAAAAAAAATTAATGATTCACGATCCGCCTCTTAACACTCAGTTCTTCTACTCTCTTTAGTTTTTATTGACATCTCTGTCATGGGGCAACTCATCCAAGCAAGTTTATTGAGGGAAACAAGAGCCATAACTGTAGTGCTTGGCACACAGATTGTCAATAACGATCCAATTGTTGGGGGAGCACTTAGAGATAGGGCTTGAGTGTCTGCATACCAGTCAGGGTCAGTTTTGAGCCGCTGAACCAATACGCCTTTGAATACTCATAGCAGCCAGGGTTTATTGTGAGCTTGCAAGGTGCCAGGCACTGGGTTGTCCTTGACTTGTCTGACAGAATCCTCAAAATCCTGGAAGTGGGTCTCACTATCCATTGTTTCCCGATGAGAAGACAGAGGCTCAGGAGGGTTGAACAGTGCACCTGAGAGCACAGATTAGCAAAGCCCTGGAGGACCCCTGGCTCTCATCAACACCACAGCTCTGAGGGGCAGCAAGAAGGTTTCTGGGGATCCTTCCCAAGGTTTTAGCCTGGCAGCCTCTGAGAGCACAGATTCACAACCCTTAAAAGTATTCCAATTAAGAAAAACAGTGATATTTAAATTCAAAATTTAAAGTAATCACTTTCTGAAAAAACAATAAGTTCATCATGCAGTTAAGTATAGATCCTATACATGCAATATTAGAGGAAAAAGACTGGATCGAGTCAAAATCAATTTATTGAGATAAAAACCTGAGTTTCATTGGTTTTACCTTTGACCTTGTGGGGAAATGCAAGGAGAATTTGACAGGATATCAGACCTGTGGGTTCCAGCTGAGCTGTGCTGGGTGACGTGAAATTGAATGAGTCTCTTAATCTCTCCAGGCCTCATATATATATATATATATATATATATATATATATATATATATATATATATATAATGCTACCTTTGTTTTAGATTGAAAAGTTTCTCAGCCTCTGTCCCTTTTGGCTTGTGGATAAATGGATGGAGGGCTCTAGAGGACAGGTTACCTCTTCCTCCATCTCAAGTGGAGTGGCACTGTTTTGGATATCAAAATTCTGAAACAGTTTTAGCTTAGGATTTAATCAAGGTATTCAATTGATTTGTAGCGTGCTGGAATCCTCTTTAAAAAAAAATTAATGATTCACGATCCGCCTCTTAACACTCAGTTCTTCTACTCTCTTTAGTTTTTATTGACATCTCTGTCATGGGGCAACTCATCCAAGCAAGTTTATTGAGGGAAACAAGAGCCATAACTGTAGTGCTTGGCACACAGATTGTCAATAACGATCCAATTGTTGGGGGAGCACTTAGAGATAGGGCTTGAGTGTCTGCATACCAGTCAGGGTCAGTTTTGAGCCGCTGAACCAATACGCCTTTGAATACTCATAGCAGCCAGGGTTTATTGTGAGCTTGCAAGGTGCCAGGCACTGGGTTGTCCTTGACTTGTCTGACAGAATCCTCAAAATCCTGGAAGTGGGTCTCACTATCCATTGTTTCCCGATGAGAAGACAGAGGCTCAGGAGGGTTGAACAGTGCACCTGAGAGCACAGATTAGCAAAGCCCTGGAGGACCCCTGGCTCTCATCAACACCACAGCTCTGAGGGGGCAGCAAGAAGGTTTCTGGGGGATCCTTCCCAAGGTTTTTAGCCTGAGGTCAGCCTCTAAGTTGATGATTGCTTCGTTACTGGAGGAATAATGAGTAATCTTTCTCCCAAGAAATCATCTCTGTTCTCATCACTCTGGTTAATTGCCCTTTCCAAGAAACATTAGAATGTGGGTGGGATTTCTTAGAGAAGTGGATGAGAGAAGTCACTTCTACCTGAGAGTGCAGCAGTACCCACGTGTGGCCAAGGCCTCCTTAAGGATCAGTGGATTGGATCATCCAGTCTTCTGGGTCTCAACAGCAGATGCCCCAACTTGAAACATCCCATAGGGCAATTTGTATCTGTTTTCCATTTATCAGATCTTTGGGTGCCTGGGTTGTATCATTTTGTGGTGTGTGTGTGTTCTCTCACGCTCCCTTTCCTCTGTTTATAGTTGAGGAAAGAGCTGCTTCTTTGTGCCCTGGAGCAAATTCCCCATTGCTTTGCTGCTGTGTGCATCAGAGAGTGGGTTTGCCCCTCCGGGCTCTGCTCCACTGACCTACACTGTGTTCTGTACGTTGCTTCTGTCTCACACACCAATTTTCCACCCAAGATATCTGAGTGGTGATGAACTAAGTCATTGGAAGTGACAGTCACTTAAAAAAAAAAAAAAAGAAACTGGCACAACACAGGAATACACCTTCAAAGGAAGCCTTTGGAGAGAAGTAGGTTGCTCCTTTCTCCTTGTGTTCCTGGATGAGACAATTGCCTTTCCCAAGGTTTGCCTACATGCTTCACTGTGAGGTCCTGCTTGGCACACAGATTGTCAATAACGATCCAATTGTTGGGGGAGCACTTAGAGATAGGGCTTGAGTGTCTGCATACCAGTCAGGGTCAGTTTTGAGCCGCTGAACCAATACGCCTTTGAATACTCATAGCAGCCAGGGTTTATTGTGAGCTTGCAAGGTGCCAGGCACTGGGTTGTCCTTGACTTGTCTGACAGAATCCTCAAAATCCTGGAAGTGGGTCTCACTATCCATTGTTTCCCGATGAGAAGACAGAGGCTCAGGAGGGTTGAACAGTGCACCTGAGAGCACAGATTAGCAAAGCCCTGGAGGACCCCTGGCTCTCATCAACACCACAGCTCTGAGGGGGCAGCAAGAAGGTTTCTGGGGGATCCTTCCCAAGGTTTTTAGCCTGAGGTCAGCCTCTAAGTTGATGATTGCTTCGTTACTGGAGGAATAATGAGTAATCTTTCTCCCAAGAAATCATCTCTGTTCTCATCACTCTGGTTAATTGCCCTTTCCAAGAAACATTAGAATGTGGGTGGGATTTCTTAGAGAAGTGGATGAGAGAAGTCACTTCTACCTGAGAGTGCAGCAGTACCCACGTGTGGCCAAGGCCTCCTTAAGGATCAGTGGATTGGATCATCCAGTCTTCTGGGTCTCAACAGCAGATGCCCCAACTTGAAACATCCCATAGGGCAATTTGTATCTGTTTTCCATTTATCAGATCTTTGGGTGCCTGGGTTGTATCATTTTGTGGTGTGTGTGTGTGTTCTCTCACGCTCCCTTTCCTCTGTTTATAGTTGAGGAAAGAGCTGCTTCTTTGTGCCCTGGAGCAAATTCCCCATTGCTTTGCTGCTGTGTGCATCAGAGAGTGGGTTTGCCCCTCCGGGCTCTGCTCCACTGACCTACACTGTGTTCTGTACGTTGCTTCTGTCTCACACACCAATTTTCCACCCAAGATATCTGAGTGGTGATGAACTAAGTCATTGGAAGTGACAGTCACTTAAAAAAAAAAAAAAAAGAAAGAAACTGGCACAACACAGGAATACACCTTCAAAGGAAGCCTTTGGAGAGAAGTAGGTTGCTCCTTTCTCCTTGTGTTCCTGGATGAGACAATTGCCTTTCCCCAAGCCAGCTTCTTGCCTACGTACACTGACTTCACTGTGAGGTCCTGCCAAAGGTGGTTTCACTAAGCAGTGCCTGGGGCTTTCATGAAGTGAAGTCACCTCTGCCTGCCAAGCAGGGACTTTCTAGCTACACACGGAGGGGGGAAATGCATAGACTTCTCACAACTCTACAGAAAAGGAAGTGACTGCCATCTGCCCTCCTCTGTTGTGGCTGCGTGCTGTGCATTGTGCCCATGGCTAAGAGGCACGGCTCAGAACACGTGGCCGAGCTACGGCCAAGAAGGGAAATGGCGGATAGCAACTTGGAGAGTTGTTCATTTGGCTAAAGAGGAGAACTGGGGCCAGGACGGTTGCTCTACTTGGCTAAATCCATGGTCTTCCGGTCTAGGGCTGTGACTTGGATGGGGCACCTAGGAGCTTTTGTTGGGATAGCGTGATTGCTCTTCATCGAGTTTGGAAGGTTAGTTATGTCGCCAAATGCTTCGTTGCTTTCTTTAACAGCCCATTCTAAATCAGTCTTCCATGAATTCATCAAAAGGGCTTTATGGTGGTGCCTTCACTTTGCTGCTTCCACATCAATATCCTCACCCCGGAGAGGCCACTTGCTGGATGTCCCCCTGACGATTGTGTCTGCGCCTTCTTCCCCGGAGTGTCTTCTGCCCACTCGAGGGAGTGTCCTTCTCCCTCAGCTGGTTTGCCACCATGATCGTATTTCAGTGCGCTCTTGGCTCGTAAGAGAAGAGCTGCTTCTTTGTGCCCTGGAGCAAATTCCCCATTGCTTTGCTGCTGTGTGCATCAGAGAGTGGGTTTGCCCCTCCGGGCTCTGCTCCACTGACCTACACTGTGTTCTGTACGTTGCTTCTGTCTCACACACCAATTTTCCACCCAAGATATCTGAGTGGTGATGAACTAAGTCATTGGAAGTGACAGTCACTTAAAAAAAAAAAAAAAGAAAGAAACTGGCACAACACAGGAATACACCTTCAAAGGAAGCCTTTGGAGAGAAGTAGGTTGCTCCTTTCTCCTTGTGTTCCTGGATGAGACAATTGCCTTTCCCCAAGCCAGCTTCTTGCCTACGTACACTGACTTCACTGTGAGGTCCTGCCAAAGGTGGTTTCACTAAGCAGTGCCTGGGGCTTTCATGAAGTGAAGTCACCTCTGCCTGCCAAGCAGGGACTTTCTAGCTACACACGGAGGGGGGAAATGCATAGACTTCTCACAACTCTACAGAAAAGGAAGTGACTGCCATCTGCCCTCCTCTGTTGTGGCTGCGTGCTGTGCATTGTGCCCATGGCTAAGAGGCACGGCTCAGAACACGTGGCCGAGCTACGGCCAAGAAGGGAAATGGCGGATAGCAACTTGGAGAGTTGTTCATTTGGCTAAAGAGGAGAACTGGGGCCAGGACGGTTGCTCTACTTGGCTAAATCCATGGTCTTCCGGTCTAGGGCTGTGACTTGGATGGGGCACCTAGGAGCTTTTGTTGGGATAGCGTGATTGCTCTTCATCGAGTTTGGAAGGTTAGTTATGTCGCCAAATGCTTCGTTGCTTTCTTTAACAGCCCATTCTAAATCAGTCTTCCATGAATTCATCAAAAGGGCTTTATGGTGGTGCCTTCACTTTGCTGCTTCCACATCAATATCCTCACCCCGGAGAGGCCACTTGCTGGATGTCCCCCTGACGATTGTGTCTGCGCCTTCTTCCCCGGAGTGTCTTCTGCCCACTCGAGGGAGTGTCCTTCTCCCTCAGCTGGTTTGCCACCATGATCGTATTTCAGTGCGCTCTTGGCTCGTAAGAGATGAGCTGGGACACGCCTCATAGCGCTTTTAGCGCGCTTTTGTTTCCTCTGAGAAAGGTTGAATCTGGGAAGAAGCGGGTGGGGGTGAAAAATATATGTGGGAACGGTTTAATTGTATCCATGAGGATTCTTAGTAATCAGGATGCCAGTGTGTGTTTTCCAGAGCCTGGAGCTGACATAAATAATGTAGCATACCTCGCTCTGTGCAGGCTTGCCGAGGAATGCTGATGGAGAAAGAGCCAAACTGGGATCTGAAGCTCCCGGCTCCAGGCACAGCCTTTAAAATCCTTTTATTGAGTAGTAGTTTGGAATCAGCAGCCAGGGCCTTGGCGGGCTGTCTCCACCAGGAGAAGCCGACGACGGAGGAGTATCGTTGAAGGAAGTGGACTCACTGGGTTTCGGGAGGATGAGAATCTGGTGCAGTCTGGCCAGCTCCCGTGAACAATTGGTTAATTTCATTCTGTGTTCCTAATCCCAGAAGGAATAGGACAGCTCTGTGAAGTCCCTGAAAGCCTGGTAAGTGTGCAGCTGTTGCTAACAAGATATGACTGGCCCCTCCAACGTAGTTAAAAGCATCTTGCTAGCCTTTTAGAGTCTCTCGCCTTAATGGTAAGAGCCAAATGAGCTTTGCGGGACAGCTAACCCCAAATGAAGTCCTGCAGCTTAAGCTCATTGAAAGGCGAAGTGTGCACTGGAGAGAGCCAGAGGGACCACAAACGCCACAGTTCATTTGCAGGAAGGAAACAAATGTGTCTTTACGTGGAATTTTTACAGGAGGTCTGCCAAGCCAAATATCCAATTGAAGCATTTCCAGATTTTGATTTAAAGTGTAACTTAAGCCTTGTCTTGGCTGCAAATTATAGAAGTGAGGGAAGAGATGGGGGTGTGGAGGATGGAGTAGTGGGATGGTAGAAATATTCTCTGTTGTCAGTATTAAGGGACACATTCTGGCCATTGCATAAGGAAGGGCAAGTCTTACTTGCCCTTTTTAAAACTAGGGAACATAAGTTTGTTTGGTTTTTGTCTTTTCTTTTGATGAAGGTATTTATGGTCTAAAAGTTACCATGATCGTATTTCAGTGCGCTCTTGGCTCGTAAGAGATGAGCTGGGACACGCCTCATAGCGCTTTTAGCGCGCTTTTGTTTCCTCTGAGAAAGGTTGAATCTGGGAAGAAGCGGGTGGGGGTGAAAAATATATGTGGGAACGGTTTAATTGTATCCATGAGGATTCTTAGTAATCAGGATGCCAGTGTGTGTTTTCCAGAGCCTGGAGCTGACATAAATAATGTAGCATACCTCGCTCTGTGCAGGCTTGCCGAGGAATGCTGATGGAGAAAGAGCCAAACTGGGATCTGAAGCTCCCGGCTCCAGGCACAGCCTTTAAAATCCTTTTATTGAGTAGTAGTTTGGAATCAGCAGCCAGGGCCTTGGCGGGCTGTCTCCACCAGGAGAAGCCGACGACGGAGGAGTATCGTTGAAGGAAGTGGACTCACTGGGTTTCGGGAGGATGAGAATCTGGTGCAGTCTGGCCAGCTCCCGTGAACAATTGGTTAATTTCATTCTGTGTTCCTAATCCCAGAAGGAATAGGACAGCTCTGTGAAGTCCCTGAAAGCCTGGTAAGTGTGCAGCTGTTGCTAACAAGATATGACTGGCCCCTCCAACGTAGTTAAAAGCATCTTGCTAGCCTTTTAGAGTCTCTCGCCTTAATGGTAAGAGCCAAATGAGCTTTGCGGGACAGCTAACCCCAAATGAAGTCCTGCAGCTTAAGCTCATTGAAAGGCGAAGTGTGCACTGGAGAGAGCCAGAGGGACCACAAACGCCACAGTTCATTTGCAGGAAGGAAACAAATGTGTCTTTACGTGGAATTTTTACAGGAGGTCTGCCAAGCCAAATATCCAATTGAAGCATTTCCAGATTTTGATTTAAAGTGTAACTTAAGCCTTGTCTTGGCTGCAAATTATAGAAGTGAGGGAAGAGATGGGGGTGTGGAGGATGGAGTAGTGGGATGGTAGAAATATTCTCTGTTGTCAGTATTAAGGGACACATTCTGGCCATTGCATAAGGAAGGGCAAGTCTTACTTGCTTATCCTCTAGTGGTTTAGAGAAGGACCTTAGGGAACATAAGTTTGTTTGGTTTTTTTGTCTTTTCTTTTGATGAAGGTATTTATGGTCTAGGAAAGAAGATTAAAGCAGGATCCGTTTAATTTTTTTTAGTTTGCCTCACAGACATGAAGCTTCAGAATGGTAAGTGTCAAATAATATTCCTACTTGTTGGGGAACTCGCTGGGGGCAGGATTCTGGAGAAGGCGATCTGAGCAAAGATGTGTTTCCAGAACCAGACAGTTTTATAGTTTCTGGCCAGTGATAGGAGCTGGTGTGTCGACAAAGAGAAAGTGTCGATGTCAAGTTTGATTGGACTGGAAGGGTCTGTGCAACTTGCTCTTTAAGAGATGGTTCTTCAAATAGAGAGAGAGAGATGGCTCTTTCTGCCGTTGCTGGTTTAACAATGATGGAGCTGTATTTAAGTGGGTTGAACTGTAACCTATTTAAAATGACTAGAAAAAAATGTAAGAATATTCAGATGCTTTTGTCTGGGGACAGAGTATGTTTCTCCCCTTTTAAGTTGGTACGTTGTTGGTGGGATGTTTTTCCCTTCGTTTAAAAAGTATCATCCAAATGTGTTTTATAAAAATAGGGTTTGGAAGTTTTGTTTGTGGTATGATCCTATGCTTTTAACCATCTGATTGAACTGGTGGGAAAACAGCAAGGGGTTTTTTTTTTTTCGTCTGAGCTTCATCTCACCCTCTCTCCAAAGTGTTCATGGTTTGTTTCCCCTGCTGCTCTAAGGGCTTCCATCAAAACTTTTATTCCGTCATCAGAAGAGCTCTGCGCGCCCCTCACTGCTGTATAAATACATTCCTAAATCAGAGGTGTTGTTCTCGCTTGTTCTGTTTACCTTGTCCAGTTTTGTCATGGTGGAAAGGACATGAGGTGGGAGCAGTTTATTGAGATTTCTCTGGTCCAAGATCGGTGGTCTGAAGTGTCTGTCTCCGCAGTTTTCTAGCAAGCCTTCCATTCTGCGACCATTGGCAAGCCCTTCAGTGAAATGGGCTTGAGACCTGAGAAAACGTAATACCTCTCTCTGCCCCCCCGGAGGCCTCTCAGTCATGGTGATGAATATTTGAAAGGAAAAAACTAATATAGAATTAGCTAAGGGTCGGTCTACAAGCTGCTCTCTGTGGGTCTGACTTTAGAAATGCTGTAAGCACGTAAAAACTGTGTTGCTTGTTGGTTTTTATTTATAAGCGCATTAGGAGAAAGTGCATTTTAACTGCAGAGAGAAATACAATACTTCTAATAAACAAAACTCGGCTTTTATAACCGAAGAAGTGACCTGGAGGAATGTGAGGGCCTGATAGAAGGCCCTGGTTCTCGGGTGCAAAGTCACAGCTTCATGTTTAATTTAACAAAACATTAAACATTTCATGTTTAATTTAATGAAACATTAGAGCACTAGGATTTGTCACCTTCATGACAGTATGTAAGAACTCTGGGATAGTTGCAGAATATATGTTCTTTCTGCAGAATTCACATGTGACATTTGGAAATGTTTCACATCCAAAGACCTCTACTTCTTTAGGGGCCTTTTCTTGCCCCTCTGATCAAAGACAGAGAGGCAAAACTTCAAGTAAAACAACAAAAACAACACCACGTTAGGCATGCATGCACTATTAGTCTAACTAATTTTAGGGGGGCTATTAGCAGGCGTTTCGGCAAATCTATTAACATTTAGCATCAGCACAAATGCAATTGCATTTCTTAGTCTTATGTTTCTGACAAAATGAGCACAAGGAACTTCAGGACAAGAAAGCAATGGATGTTTCAGTCATTCGTTACGTAGTAAACTTTTTATTTAACCCACTCAGATATTTATTTTTTAGTGAACTATTTCAGAAAGTGGTGCCATATTAGGGGGAAAAAATGAAGGAAATATATCTACTTGATAAAGATTGTTACCAGTGGGAAAGAAGAAATCCTTGATATGGCATTGCTTGCCAGTACATTTTTTCTCTTATTAGGAAAAATGTGGTTAGTGGTTGATAATGCTACTTTGCCTTCGGCTTGTGATGGAAAATTTTTACCTTTTTTGTATTTCCAAGGGCTTGAACATAGATACATCCTACTGCCCTGTCCAGATTAGTGAAGCTCTGTTTTCATCTGATGCTTTCAGTGTTTAACTCCTTTCAGTAGAAAATAAGAAATTGCGTTTGAGCCATGAAGATGATGAGCAATTCGTATATGGATATGTTTTTATACACGCATGCATACATATATACATAGCAGACAACATGCAGGCATACAAAAGCTTCCCCCTCAGACTCAGCTTCCATTCATTTGAATTATCTCTTGCCTGTTTCTGGAGCGCTTTTATACCATACTTCCAGCTTAGAATTTTGCGAGTACAGTATCTGGCTTGGTGATGGCGGGAGTCTGCATATCTCTCCGTGTTATTATAGACTCAGCCCGAACGTGTTTGTGTGCTTCCTTGTGTGCCTTGAAGTGGCTGAGACCAGATGCTTCAGCGAGAGATGTCATATTAATGCAATTCAGAGGAGCACATGGCAAGAGAAAAATCGTTACAACAGTGACTGACCTGAAGAGCAAGTAGCTTTTTTAACCTGAAAAAAAAAATTGTTTTAACCCTCTCCTGAGTAACAGCAGGTAGTTTCCTGAGTTGAAAAATTTATTTAACTTTCCTGGAGGTTGAAATCTGGAATGGGGGTGCAAAGGAATAGCCTGGACTGCTAGGGAGTCCTGTTTCCTTTCGTGTGGGGGCAGAGGGGGACGTCCCCTGGGCCATGGCAGGAAGGTTGATCTGTGCTTATTCATCAAGTCTCTCCTGAGGAAAGCCTTTGGGTCCAAGGACTGAGCTGGAGTGTGTTGGGGGTGGGGTGGGGGAAGAAGGGGTGGCTTATCTTTGTCTGCCTGGATGGTACCCTTCCCCACCCCTTCCCCAAGGGAAGAGGCCTTCTACCTCTGTGACCCCTCTCCCACCACTGTTGACCCCACTGGTGTCTCTCTTCCCTTCAGAGTGCCTCTTTGGAGGCGCATTTCTGGACTGGCAGTCTAAGGGGCACTGGAAGGAAAAGCAAATGAGACATGGTTCCCAGCCTAAAAGAGCTCCTGTCTCATGGGGAGGGACTGCTGACCGAAATGCAGAATGCACAGGCTTGGTGCTAAAGAATTTGGAAAGTCCTTGGGGGAGCTTGAACATAGATACATCCTACTGCCCTGTCCAGATTAGTGAAGCTCTGTTTTCATCTGATGCTTTCAGTGTTTAACTCCTTTCAGTAGAAAATAAGAAATTGCGTTTGAGCCATGAAGATGATGAGCAATTCGTATATGGATATGTTTTTATACACGCATGCATACATATATACATAGCAGACAACATGCAGGCATACAAAAGCTTCCCCCTCAGACTCAGCTTCCATTCATTTGAATTATCTCTTGCCTGTTTCTGGAGCGCTTTTATACCATACTTCCAGCTTAGAATTTTGCGAGTACAGTATCTGGCTTGGTGATGGCGGGAGTCTGCATATCTCTCCGTGTTATTATAGACTCAGCCCGAACGTGTTTGTGTGCTTCCTTGTGTGCCTTGAAGTGGCTGAGACCAGATGCTTCAGCGAGAGATGTCATATTAATGCAATTCAGAGGAGCACATGGCAAGAGAAAAATCGTTACAACAGTGACTGACCTGAAGAGCAAGTAGCTTTTTTAACCTGAAAAAAAAAATTGTTTTAACCCTCTCCTGAGTAACAGCAGGTAGTTTCCTGAGTTGAAAAATTTATTTAACTTTCCTGGAGGTTGAAATCTGGAATGGGGGTGCAAAGGAATAGCCTGGACTGCTAGGGAGTCCTGTTTCCTTTCGTGTGGGGGCAGAGGGGGACGTCCCCTGGGCCATGGCAGGAAGGTTGATCTGTGCTTATTCATCAAGTCTCTCCTGAGGAAAGCCTTTGGGTCCAAGGACTGAGCTGGAGTGTGTTGGGGGTGGGGTGGGGGAAGAAGGGGTGGCTTATCTTTGTCTGCCTGGATGGTACCCTTCCCCACCCCTTCCCCAAGGGAAGAGGCCTTCTACCTCTGTGACCCCTCTCCCACCACTGTTGACCCCACTGGTGTCTCTCTTCCCTTCAGAGTGCCTCTTTGGAGGCGCATTTCTGGACTGGCAGTCTAAGGGGCACTGGAAGGAAAAGCAAATGAGACATGGTTCCCAGCCTAAAAGAGCTCCTGTCTCATGGGGAGGGACTGCTGACCGAAATGCAGAATGCACAGGCTTGGTGCTAAAGAATTTGGAAAGTCTTGCATGACCATAGGCACCAGGTGGGTGCAGAGGAGAGGGCAGCTGGTCCTCAGGAAGAAGGTCAGGAGAGGCTTGGTAGAGGCCATTGATCAGGAGAGGTAGCCTGGAAGGTTGCCCTGGACGACGTGGGGTGGGGCCTTGTGAGCCCCCAAAATAGCCAGCAGTGGGCTTCCCTGGTGGCTCAGATGGTAAAGACTCTGCAATGTGGGAGATGAGGGTTTGATCCCTGAGTCGGAAAGATTCCCGTGGAAGAGCTCATGGCAACCCACTCCAGTGTTCTTGCGTGGAGAATCCCATGGACAGAGGAGCCTGGCGGGGAACAGCCTGTGGAGCTGCAAAGAGTCAGACACAACTGAGCAGCTTTCATTTTGGCAGATCAGAGAACTTCAGGTATTCAGTCCAGGAAGGCTGGTATACAGGGCAGGAGGAAGGCAACGAACTAGACTAGATTAGGGGGCAAAGCCTCCATGGTCAATGGCTTTCCACACCATCCAGTCTGGTCCGCCACCTCGGCAGTGCAAAGCAGCCAGGCTGTCCATGGCAATAAGCACACTGAAAGTCAGACGCAGGAGTTAGGGGGGAACTCCTGAGTTGTACAACTTCTACACCTAATTCAACTTAAAAAAGAAATCACACTGGCTGCCACCGTGGAACTGAATAATTAAACGCCAAGGTCCCAGATGGAGCCTGGGGGCTGCTAGCTGGCATCCTCCACATGTGGACAACAGGATGCTTGCAAAGGGATTTCATCCTCTGGCTAAAATCCAACGTGCTTTCAATCTGAAAAGATTTTATAGAGGTGCAAACACGCCTATTTACATAATAGGGTATTTCGAGACACAGTGTCTCCAAAATTCTATAACTTCCAAGTGCCCTCACTTGAAATTCAGGTTTATGTTTACCTGTGACTTCATAAGTATTTATGTAATGGTGCGTGGGTTCAGATTCTTTCACAGTCAAAACTCCTGGAGGTGGAATCAGAAACCTGGGTTGAAATGCAGACTTTACAGACAAAGACACACACCAGATCAGCCTGTATCGGCCGGCTGCGACCTCTGTGCCTAGCCCATGTTGTAGGAGGTTTGGGGACTTTTTTCCTTTAACTTTTTCATTTTCTCACCAGCGACTTAACTCTCTACCCTACAGTCACAGCCGAGATGCTCCCACGGCCATTAGGAAGTCCTAGTGGGTTCTCGTTGAGTCTTGAGATTGCAGCCCCCACAGGGCACGGTGGTGGAGAGGAGCCCACAGGTCATCCCCTTGACCTTGACTTCCTGCTACCACTTGACCTGCGTCTGGCCCCAGGCTGGGAAGGGCTGCTGCTCAGGCATGTCAGTGTGTCAGCTGCACGTCCCAGGAGAGACTGAACAGAGGGGCCCATCCATCATTCCTCAGCTTCTGCCTCCATATTGCTGGGGCTCCCTGGGCATTATGAGCCATGCTGGCGACACGCAGCCGGGGCCTGGGCCCAGGCTGCTGGCTGGTTATGGGGACTGGTGCGGGCATTTACATGTTTTTCACGTGACTGACCCCTTTGTGCCCTAGTTTGTCTGTCTGTCTGAAGAGTGAATGGCAATACTTCAGGACTCTGTGAGAATACCATTAAGAATGATTTGTTTAAAATTGGCCAAGATATCAGCTCAAACCCTAATCCCACAAACCAACCACAACTTCTGTGTATTTCCGGGTTCCCGGGGCGCCTGCTCACCTTTCCTTCCCAACAACACCTGTGCCCTCAGGGTCCAGTGGCCTGGCCTATCGCACTGTGCCAGTGCCAGTTCCTTTTTCTCCACTCCGTGTCCATCCCGTTGTGGAACTTGTTCCCCTTCCCCTGGTAAGTGCAGAAAAGAAATCACAAACCAGCAAACACAATCAGCCAAGACCACTGTGCACAGCAGAGGGTCCTCAGAGAATCTGGGGAAAGAGGAAGAGTTTCATAGGCCAGGAGTCAAAAGAACTTTGAGTGGAATATTTGATGCTTTCCCTGCTCCCCACCCGCTTCTTTGGGCTTCCCACGAGGCGCTCGCGGTAAAGAACCCAGCTGCCAAAGCAGGAGACATAAGAGACCATGGGAGACATGAGTTTCATTCCTCCATCGGGAAGATCCCCCTGGAGAAGGGCATGGCAACCACTCCAGTATTCTTGGCTGGAGAAATTCCATGGACAGAAGAGCCTGCCATGGGCTACAGACCATGGGGTGACAAAGAGTCGGGCATGACCAAACTGACTTGGCAGGCACCACCTTCTTAAACAGTCCCTACATATCTAGGAAATGAAGTCAATAAAGACCTGCTCACCTAGGCTCCACCTGCCCACCCAGCTCCCTGCTACATGTCTCTTTTTCCCCCAAGCTCCCTGCTGCATCTTTCTCATTTTGTGTCTCTCTCTCCTGCGCTCTCTTCATCTCTCCCTCTGTCCTGATGGACCAGAAATTCGAGAGTTTCTCCCCTTATACTTATGTAGAACAGGTCAGCCGTCTCCACCTCTGACCCCAGAGCCAGTGCCCTTGGCAGGACATTGGCAGACGGAAGCCAGTCTGTTCCGAGTTTGGCCTTTCTCCCTCTGTTGGCGGATTCTGCTGAAGGAAGACAGTAAGAGATTCAATTCCCTGAAGAGCTGAATAATGCCATTTCCCATCACCAACCTCTAAGCCACCAGAAAGGGAAAGCTGTTAGGTTTTAACTAAGAGTTTGTCAGACCCATAATAGTGCATTATGCATTCCGTTCTGCTGTTCAATGCCCTCCCCCCATGGGTAAATGATTGCATAATTAATCTATTGATTGATTAATGTATTGACTATCAGGCAGTGTGAATGAAAGGTAAGAGCCCAGACTCTGGTGCTCTGCCTCTGATTAGCCTCTGCTGTGCTATGATTAGTCATGTCCAACTCTTTGCCAACCCATGAACCTGTAGGCCATCAGGCTCCTCTGTCCATGGAATTTTCCAGGGAAGCATATTGAAGTGGGTTGCTATATCCTTCTCTAAAAGTTCTCTGAGCTCCAGATCAATGAGGGATCATCGTGGTACCTCTTTGATCCCTCTTAATGTGATTCAGTGAGATGTTATTTCAAAACCGGGCACGTGCAGTGGTTATTTCCTTTTACTCATTTTCCTCATTCCATTTAGCTCCACATTTTATGATGGGACTGTTGCTTTTATTTCCAAAGAAAGAGGAAGAATCTCAGTTGACCTTGGGAAGGTGCTAAGATTCTGGCAGAACGCACCGCAGCCCACCCCATGGAAACTGACACACGGTTACAGACCCCCCTCATGTTCAGCACAGAAGGAGGCGGGTCCTGCTACCTTTCTCCGTGCAGAATTTTGGGTTAGTGTGTGTTTCTCTGCAATAACCATCTTTCCTGCAGGTTACCAACCCAAAGTGGTTCAGAATGACTGGCCTTAGCAGAACTATTTTTTTTTTTTCCCGAGCATAGTTTTAACTAGAAATGCAAACACTCAAAATTGTCTCATTCATCTTTGGTGGCAGAGAATCCAATCATTCACTCTTGGTTTGAGTTCTCAGAGGGCGGGGCTGGCAGGGGGGCAAGGAAAATTATGGCGACTAAATTTTAATCAGCAGTTTTGGTGACAATATTGAATTAAAAAGTTACTAGCTACTAGTTAGAGCACGGCTCAGCTCCTACACGGACAAATCAGTCATTCTGTGGTGATTAACATCTATTCAGAACAGAATAATGGGTACCAAATTATCATAGGAATTAATGCAGTCTTTTAAAGGGCTTAAAATATGTTATAATACAGTTAACTGAATAATGCCATTTCCCATCACCAACCTCTAAGCCACCAGAAAGGGAAAGCTGTTAGGTTTTAACTAAGAGTTTGTCAGACCCATAATAGTGCATTATGCATTCCGTTCTGCTGTTCAATGCCCTCCCCCCATGGGTAAATGATTGCATAATTAATCTATTGATTGATTAATGTATTGACTATCAGGCAGTGTGAATGAAAGGTAAGAGCCCAGACTCTGGTGCTCTGCCTCTGATTAGCCTCTGCTGTGCTATGATTAGTCATGTCCAACTCTTTGCCAACCCATGAACCTGTAGGCCATCAGGCTCCTCTGTCCATGGAATTTTCCAGGGAAGCATATTGAAGTGGGTTGCTATATCCTTCTCTAAAAGTTCTCTGAGCTCCAGATCAATGAGGGATCATCGTGGTACCTCTTTGATCCCTCTTAATGTGATTCAGTGAGATGTTATTTCAAAACCGGGCACGTGCAGTGGTTATTTCCTTTTACTCATTTTCCTCATTCCATTTAGCTCCACATTTTATGATGGGACTGTTGCTTTTATTTCCAAAGAAAGAGGAAGAATCTCAGTTGACCTTGGGAAGGTGCTAAGATTCTGGCAGAACGCACCGCAGCCCACCCCATGGAAACTGACACACGGTTACAGACCCCCCTCATGTTCAGCACAGAAGGAGGCGGGTCCTGCTACCTTTCTCCGTGCAGAATTTTGGGTTAGTGTGTGTTTCTCTGCAATAACCATCTTTCCTGCAGGTTACCAACCCAAAGTGGTTCAGAATGACTGGCCTTAGCAGAACTATTTTTTTTTTTTCCCGAGCATAGTTTTAACTAGAAATGCAAACACTCAAAATTGTCTCATTCATCTTTGGTGGCAGAGAATCCAATCATTCACTCTTGGTTTGAGTTCTCAGAGGGCGGGGCTGGCAGGGGGGCAAGGAAAATTATGGCGACTAAATTTTAATCAGCAGTTTTGGTGACAATATTGAATTAAAAAGTTACTAGCTACTAGTTAGAGCACGGCTCAGCTCCTACACGGACAAATCAGTCATTCTGTGGTGATTAACATCTATTCAGAACAGAAAATGTATTATGGGTACCAAATTATCATAGGAATTAATGCAGTCTTTTTAAAGGGCTTAAAATATGTTAATAAATACAGTATTCCAGCACCTGCAGCTCAAGAAACTAAAGTCATTAAAGATGGATATAATTATATTTATTATTGCAGGGATCTAGGTGGGGGGGGTGGGGAGAAACAGTTTAATGATCATGAATGAAATAGGGGTTCTTTATTGAAAACTTCTTACCTAAGGATACTGTTCCCTTTGAGGAGATTTTTCACAGAATTGTTGAATTAGAGAACTATACAAAAGGCCAAATAGAGACAGTAGTGTTCTAAGTGTAGGGTTATGAACTTCAGAAGTCCACAGGGAATATTATAAAACTCTCCACTCCCTTGTCATCGAACTTGGCATGGGATTCAACACACTCCACTTCTATTTCCTCCACCTTTCCATGTACATCCCACCCAAAAGCCCCATTCTCTCAGCCATTTCTCAAACATACCCAGCTCTGGTCCACCCCAGGGCCTTAGCACATGCTTTTACCTCAGTATGATGTTAAATGTACTCCACCTCATTAGTACATTGCCAGGCTTGGTCCCAAACTTTCCCTTACCAGTTCATTTAGTCGTCACAGTAGTCTAATGGACTAAATTATTCTCTTCCTCAGCTCCATTCAACAGACAGAGAAGTGAGTCAGAGCAAGGTCAAGGGCCTTGCCCTGGATCATGCTGACTTGAGGTCTCGTCTTTGTCCTTGCCACAGTTCTGCTGCTTCTTTGTAGGGTTGGCTAGGACAAGTTCTCAGCTTATACGCTATCCCTGACAGCTTAATCGAATTAATTCTCCCCCATTGAACATTTCAGGATCTAGCTTGTCCTTTGCAGTGTGTATTGTGTTAGTGGCTCAGTAGTTAGTTGCTCTTTGCGACCCCAGGGACTGTGGCCCACCACACTCCTCTGTCTGTGGAATTCTCCAAGCAAGGATACTGGAGTGGTTGCCATTTCTTTCTCTAAGGGATCATCCCAACCCAGCGATCAAACCCAAGTTTCCCACATTACAGGCAAATTCTCTACTGTTTGAGCCAGCATTGGATGCACGTGTATTTTTGGTAGTTTTTGTTCTCTGGCACTACTATCACATCCGTGAAGACTGCAACTGTTTTTGTTTGTTGCTCTATCCCAACCGTAGTCAAGTAACTGACATTTAATAAGTACTGAATAAATGTTTCTTTAATGGGCCTTTGAATTCATATGTACAGCATTTGTTGTCTATAGCCAGAATAAATGGTATTTTTCATCTGTCTATCCACATAAATTGACAAATAGGTAAAATAAATATTTTTTCAGACTTTCAAAAAGAGAAGGTAACTTTGTTTTTGTGATTAAATCCTTCTTAGACAATTGATATAAAAATGGCAGCCTCGGGCTTCCCTGGTGGTCCAGTGGGTAAGGACACCTCCTTGCAGTGCAAGGGGCGCCAGTTCGATCCCTAGCCTGGGAAGATCCCACGTGCCGCGGAGCGGCTGGACTGATGTGTCCAATTACTGAGCCGGAGCTCTGGAGCGCATGCGCCCAGAGCTGGTGCTCTGCGACAACAGAGGCCACTGCGATGGGAGGCCCACGTGGGCCAAAGAACAAAGATGGATGAAAATAGACAAATGAAAGACCAAAGAAGTGGCCTGCCTGCCCCCTCCCTCCCCAACCCACCCCCCCCCCAGATAAATAAATGTTTAAAAATGGCAGCCTGATAGATACAGCCATTTCTGCTTTAAATTTGGGTCTTCAGAAATTTAAAATTGTTGCAGAATGATGAGATGATGGAGAATAACTCCTATTAGACCAGTAAGGAATCAGAGAAGCTGGGTGGAGAAGCCACCTGCTCAAGTTAGGCAGGCATTACCAGGGTTCAAGAGCAAACCCTAGTGCTCCTGGCTCATGGTCCAGTGTTATTTCTGCCCATCTACCTTGCTTACACAGTCACCCAGGCCGATAGCATCAAGAGAAACTCATCAGAAACAGAAGAGCCCTTAAGACTGACATTTTGTGCCGCTAAAAACACTGTATTTGGCAGGTTAGGAGTGGTAGATTGAAGCTCTCTTATTTTCTTAAATCTTGGGGGTGTTGGAGGTGAAAAGTAACTGTCTGCCTGTCTTCGTGGTGGAATGCATTTGAAATGCTATTTTCTGTTATTAAGTGGAAGAAGGAAAGTAAACAAATACACATCATGTGGAATTAAAAATGGAGATCCCAATGCTACACATCACACCTTAAAGGAAGACACGAGCTTAGAGAAACTGACATGTTTCATATCAAAGAAGGTAAACTTTGTTTTTGAATAAATGTTTCTTTAATGGGCCTTTGAATTCATATGTACAGCATTTGTTGTCTATAGCCAGAATAAATGGTATTTTTCATCTGTCTATCCACATAAATTGACAAATAGGTAAAATAAATATTTTTTCAGACTTTCAAAAAGAGAAGGTAACTTTGTTTTTGTGATTAAATCCTTCTTAGACAATTGATATAAAAATGGCAGCCTCGGGCTTCCCTGGTGGTCCAGTGGGTAAGGACACCTCCTTGCAGTGCAAGGGGCGCCAGTTCGATCCCTAGCCTGGGAAGATCCCACGTGCCGCGGAGCGGCTGGACTGATGTGTCCAATTACTGAGCCGGAGCTCTGGAGCGCATGCGCCCAGAGCTGGTGCTCTGCGACAACAGAGGCCACTGCGATGGGAGGCCCACGTGGGCCAAAGAACAAAGATGGATGAAAATAGACAAATGAAAGACCAAAGAAGTGGCCTGCCTGCCCCCTCCCTCCCCAACCCACCCCCCCCCCAGATAAATAAATGTTTAAAAATGGCAGCCTGATAGATACAGCCATTTCTGCTTTAAATTTGGGTCTTCAGAAATTTAAAATTGTTGCAGAATGATGAGATGATGGAGAATAACTCCTATTAGACCAGTAAGGAATCAGAGAAGCTGGGTGGAGAAGCCACCTGCTCAAGTTAGGCAGGCATTACCAGGGTTCAAGAGCAAACCCTAGTGCTCCTGGCTCATGGTCCAGTGTTATTTCTGCCCATCTACCTTGCTTACACAGTCACCCAGGCCGATAGCATCAAGAGAAACTCATCAGAAACAGAAGAGCCCTTAAGACTGACATTTTGTGCCGCTAAAAACACTGTATTTGGCAGGTTAGGAGTGGTAGATTGAAGCTCTCTTATTTTCTTAAATCTTGGGGGTGTTGGAGGTGAAAAGTAACTGTCTGCCTGTCTTCGTGGTGGAATGCATTTGAAATGCTATTTTCTGTTATTAAGTGGAAGAAGGAAAGTAAACAAATACACATCATGTGGAATTAAAAATGGAGATCCCAATGCTACACATCACACCTTAAAGGAAGACACGAGCCTTAGAGAAACTGTCTCATTTCTCTGGTTTGCCAACTTACTGGGAATATAGTCTGGCTTCTAAAATCTGCAACACTGTGATTTTTTTTTTACCATTTAGAATTTGTGGTTCACATTGAGAACGTGATTAAACTTTTGGGCCGTGTGCCCAGAGAAAAGGAATATGGACAAATGTGGAACATTTTGCAGATTATTTCAGGGAGCTCATGGACACATTTTTGTCCATTTCATAGATCTCTAGAGGCCCATGGATTTCAATTTAAGAACTCCTGGTAGAACATAATGCATAGTAGTATTAGCTAATTATAATAGCTAATATTAATTAAGCCACTGTTATGTGTCAGACACCTGGCTCGTTAGATAGATAGGTGATAAATATGCTTTATATGTGAATTATACTTATTATATATATAAGCTTTTAACCAATTCTCAAGCATACAGTTGTTCCCATTTTACAGATGATGAGGAGGAAACTGAGGCTCAGAAGAAGCTAGAAAATATTGGAACCTGGATTAGGACCCAGGTGATCTGATACTATAGCAGGCATAGGGCATGGGACAGGCATAGAACAGTTTCATAAAGTAGGTCTTGATCAGTTTGTATGTAATGCTGTGGTAAGTCCCATAGTAGAAAAGTAAGGCTAAATAGAGACCTTTGGAGTGTCAGTGAAAGCTGCGAAGGGCTGGAGATTGTATACTCTGGATCTTTCATTTCCTGTCAGGGAAGCAATCAGAATAGTTTCAGGGTATCTCCTCTTTCCACATATTGGGAGCCTGAAGTTCCAGGGGACTGAATGGGCAAATTTAGATAAGGGCTTCCCTAGTGGCTCAGACAGTAAAGGATCTGCCTGCAGTGCAGGAGACCTGGGTTGGGAAGATCCTCTGGAGAAGGGGATGACTATGCACTCCAGTATTCTTGCTCAGCTGTGCCGCTGGTGTAGTGGTATCATGCAAGATTCCCAGTATTCTTGCTTGGAGAATTCCATGAACAAAGGAGTCTGGAGGCCTATAGTCCATGGGCTTGCAAAGAGTCAGACGTGACTGAGCGACTACCACACACATATTTAGATAACTTTCGGTTTGAGAATGTCTTCCATCAGCTGGGTGGATGAACCCTGTCTGAATGTGAAGGCATCTCAGGAATATTCAGAACCAACTGGACTGTCAGCACACTTTATGGGAGGCTATTAGTGTGAAGTGTGTTCAGTTATGTCTTGCTTTCCTAAAGCGAATAAATAGTGAACCAATCAGATGTTACTTGAGAATGTTCATGGGACCATTTGTTTTTTTTCTTTAGATCTCTAGAGGCCCATGGATTTCAATTTAAGAACTCCTGGTAGAACATAATGCATAGTAGTATTAGCTAATTATAATAGCTAATATTAATTAAGCCACTGTTATGTGTCAGACACCTGGCTCGTTAGATAGATAGGTGATAAATATGCTTTATATGTGAATTATACTTATTATATATATAAGCTTTTAACCAATTCTCAAGCATACAGTTGTTCCCATTTTACAGATGATGAGGAGGAAACTGAGGCTCAGAAGAAGCTAGAAAATATTGGAACCTGGATTAGGACCCAGGTGATCTGATACTATAGCAGGCATAGGGCATGGGACAGGCATAGAACAGTTTCATAAAGTAGGTCTTGATCAGTTTGTATGTAATGCTGTGGTAAGTCCCATAGTAGAAAAGTAAGGCTAAATAGAGACCTTTGGAGTGTCAGTGAAAGCTGCGAAGGGCTGGAGATTGTATACTCTGGATCTTTCATTTCCTGTCAGGGAAGCAATCAGAATAGTTTCAGGGTATCTCCTCTTTCCACATATTGGGAGCCTGAAGTTCCAGGGGACTGAATGGGCAAATTTAGATAAGGGCTTCCCTAGTGGCTCAGACAGTAAAGGATCTGCCTGCAGTGCAGGAGACCTGGGTTGGGAAGATCCTCTGGAGAAGGGGATGACTATGCACTCCAGTATTCTTGCTCAGCTGTGCCGCTGGTGTAGTGGTATCATGCAAGATTCCCAGTATTCTTGCTTGGAGAATTCCATGAACAAAGGAGTCTGGAGGCCTATAGTCCATGGGCTTGCAAAGAGTCAGACGTGACTGAGCGACTACCACACACATATTTAGATAACTTTCGGTTTGAGAATGTCTTCCATCAGCTGGGTGGATGAACCCTGTCTGAATGTGAAGGCATCTCAGGAATATTCAGAACCAACTGGACTGTCAGCACACTTTATGGGAGGCTATTAGTGTGAAGTGTGTTCAGTTATGTCTTGCTTTCCTAAAGCGAATAAATAGTGAACCAATCAGATGTTACTTGAGAATGTTCATGGGACCATTTTTTCTTCCTTCTTTCTTTTTTTAAAGGAAGCAAAAGTTATTTTTACTTAGACGTGGATGTCATTGATCAAGTTAGAACTAACTAGCTTCAATGAATTTGTATGCTTCTAAGTGTTTCTTTTTCATTCATTGGACTTTACCTAGCCATTTCATTTGTAATTAATGTCCTATGCACTTGCTTTGGTCTAGGCCCTTCGCTGAGCATTGAGAATATAGAAGTGAATCAGATAGAGTGTCTGACCTTGGCTTACAGTCTAGTAGAGCAGGCCATGTAAACAGATCAGTGTCCTGTGTTGGTGTGTGGTACAGTGGGGAGGCAGCAGCTGGAGTGCTCGGCTCACCTTCAGAAGACTACTACTTACTTCAAGGACAGACTTAGAGAAGCAGGCAGCAAAATGGTATCCCCTAAAACCAGGATTCCTAAAGTTGAGTAGGCATCTGAATCCCCCAGAGGGCTTGTTAAAATACAGATTGGTGGGCCCCATCCCAAGATTCTAATTCCATGTGTATGGGGTAGGTCCCCAAATTTGAATTTCTAACAAGTTCTCAGATGATGGTGATGCTGCTGATCAAGGGAACACCCTTTGAGAACCCTTGTTCCAGCCTTTCCAGGGGACAGATGGTATAGAAAATACTCATTCTTGATTTTCAGGTTTTATTAGCCTAAGTTAAAAATATTTTATCCTCTTGTTACTGCATCCAAGTTCATACCAATCACCCCGCAAGAGGCGAGTGAACTGAGAGACGAGTTGTTGGGGCAAGGAATAGGGACTGTATTCAGAAAGTGAGAAGACTGAGAAAGATAGGGGTCCAGTGTCCCAACAAATCATCTTACTGGAGTTGGAGTTAAAGCTTCTTTTGGATTAAAAGAGGAAGGGTGTGGTTGGTTGTTGCAAAAGTCTTGATGCTGGACTCCTTTCTTCTTATGACCATCCATGTAGGTAAGTCAGATCATGATGTTCCTATAAACCTCCACAGGACAAATGTTATTCTCTATTCTGCAACATTTCATCTCTATTATAAGAGTGAGAAAGTCTTATACCTTCCAAGTCAGAGCCTTGAGAATGGGCTATCCTGTATATTTTAGGCTATAGGTGGCATTCTTCAGTTGTAGCTAAAACAGTAGAATGCAAAGGTTAAAGGAAAATAACAGGTCCATTATGCAGTCATATTTGTTCTCCCCTGTTGCACTCTGCCTTGTTGAAGGTTTCCTTATGTGTGCTTCTGTTCTCTCCTTTGAAAGTGCAATTCTGTAGAGTTCTGTAAGCTTTTAAAGCGCTTGAGTTTGACCTCTGATAGGCGGGAACAGCAAGATGCTAAGAAAAATGATAAACCACTTACATGAATCATGAGTTGCATAAATTCTTATGGATGCAAGGATGTGAAGCTGAGTTTCTTCTGAAACAATGTCAGCACTGAATCTCACAAAATACCGTGGATGGACAATGCAGTGAACAAGGTGGTTTTAACCCTTTCAAATCCCTCTTAGTAACAGGACAGACTTAGAGAAGCAGGCAGCAAAATGGTATCCCCTAAAACCAGGATTCCTAAAGTTGAGTAGGCATCTGAATCCCCCAGAGGGCTTGTTAAAATACAGATTGGTGGGCCCCATCCCAAGATTCTAATTCCATGTGTATGGGGTAGGTCCCCAAATTTGAATTTCTAACAAGTTCTCAGATGATGGTGATGCTGCTGATCAAGGGAACACCCTTTGAGAACCCTTGTTCCAGCCTTTCCAGGGGACAGATGGTATAGAAAATACTCATTCTTGATTTTCAGGTTTTATTAGCCTAAGTTAAAAATATTTTATCCTCTTGTTACTGCATCCAAGTTCATACCAATCACCCCGCAAGAGGCGAGTGAACTGAGAGACGAGTTGTTGGGGCAAGGAATAGGGACTGTATTCAGAAAGTGAGAAGACTGAGAAAGATAGGGGTCCAGTGTCCCAACAAATCATCTTACTGGAGTTGGAGTTAAAGCTTCTTTTGGATTAAAAGAGGAAGGGTGTGGTTGGTTGTTGCAAAAGTCTTGATGCTGGACTCCTTTCTTCTTATGACCATCCATGTAGGTAAGTCAGATCATGATGTTCCTATAAACCTCCACAGGACAAATGTTATTCTCTATTCTGCAACATTTCATCTCTATTATAAGAGTGAGAAAGTCTTATACCTTCCAAGTCAGAGCCTTGAGAATGGGCTATCCTGTATATTTTAGGCTATAGGTGGCATTCTTCAGTTGTAGCTAAAACAGTAGAATGCAAAGGTTAAAGGAAAATAACAGGTCCATTATGCAGTCATATTTGTTCTCCCCTGTTGCACTCTGCCTTGTTGAAGGTTTCCTTATGTGTGCTTCTGTTCTCTCCTTTGAAAGTGCAATTCTGTAGAGTTCTGTAAGCTTTTAAAGCGCTTGAGTTTGACCTCTGATAGGCGGGAACAGCAAGATGCTAAGAAAAATGATAAACCACTTACATGAATCATGAGTTGCATAAATTCTTATGGATGCAAGGATGTGAAGCTGAGTTTCTTCTGAAACAATGTCAGCACTGAATCTCACAAAATACCGTGGATGGACAATGCAGTGAACAAGGTGGTCAACTTTCAAATCCCCTCTTGTACATCCTCAGATCGTCTCAGGTCCTATGGGGCCTACATCATATTCTCAGAGGGATGGGTAAGAGAGACAGGAGACCAAGGGACACCCAAAATAGCCTGACCTCATGAGAATACTGCAGGCTTTTCATACATAGAGTCACGTTTCTGGCCAAATGCAATGGAAAATATGAACTCATGTCAAAAAACAATGCCCAGTTCCTAAATTAATGATTCTTTTTCTTCTCCTTTATTCTTTTGGTCCATTTTGCACAGGAAATAAGAACCTTGTGGACAGAAAGATCATCATTTGTCAATCCTTTTGCAGCAATTTTCCTAACAGTTCTTTCAGCTTTAAATGCTTTTAAGCATCTGTCAGTATCATGTAATGGCTTTAATGGGAGGGCAAACAGCAACAACAACAGTGACAACTATTTGCTGCATATGAATGAGTCCAGTGGCTCTCTCCTTCCTGGACCACAGTGAAAACGATCATCTGTCCCTATGTGGGTTTCCAATGCAGTTGTGCCGTTATTGTTTGTGCGTAGACCTTAAGTTGTCTGTAATTTTTGTGTGGAGGAATGATGCCAATTGAGAGAGAGAATGGACCCCCCCCCCCAAAATATTTAGCATCTCAGAGATGAGACAAGTCAATAAACAGCTTGATTACTAATTCACTCAGGAACAAAAATAATGGCTCTCTAAACTGAAATGACCAAATCCAATAACTAACAGTTTGTCAGGGCAGTAATAATGGTATTTGTATCTCTTTTAATTGGTTTTAACCTTTCCCTTCATGTGTGCAGTATTAAAAAATTAAAGAGGAAAGTATTTAGAGGCATAGATTTACGGCACGGCGTGGATTACATGCCTTTAATGAGGTCAGGACAATAAACCATCTGAGCAGAACTGCTGCCCATGAAGCAAGATGCTAAGAAAAATGATAAACCACTTACATGAATCATGAGTTGCATAAATTCTTATGGATGCAAGGATGTGAAGCTGAGTTTCTTCTGAAACAATGTCAGCACTGAATCTCACAAAATACCGTGGATGGACAATGCAGTGAACAAGGTGGTCAACTTTCAAATCCCCTCTTGTACATCCTCAGATCGTCTCAGGTCCTATGGGGCCTACATCATATTCTCAGAGGGATGGGTAAGAGAGACAGGAGACCAAGGGACACCCAAAATAGCCTGACCTCATGAGAATACTGCAGGCTTTTCATACATAGAGTCACGTTTCTGGCCAAATGCAATGGAAAATATGAACTCATGTCAAAAAACAATGCCCAGTTCCTAAATTAATGATTCTTTTTCTTCTCCTTTATTCTTTTGGTCCATTTTGCACAGGAAATAAGAACCTTGTGGACAGAAAGATCATCATTTGTCAATCCTTTTGCAGCAATTTTCCTAACAGTTCTTTCAGCTTTAAATGCTTTTAAGCATCTGTCAGTATCATGTAATGGCTTTAATGGGAGGGGCAAACAGCAACAACAACAGTGACAACTATTTGCTGCATATGAATGAGTCCAGTGGCTCTCTCCTTCCTGGACCACAGTGAAAACGATCATCTGTCCCTATGTGGGTTTCCAATGCAGTTGTGCCGTTATTGTTTGTGCGTAGACCTTAAGTTGTCTGTAATTTTTGTGTGGAGGAATGATGCCAATTGAGAGAGAGAATGGACCCCCCCCCCCAAAATATTTAGCATCTCAGAGATGAGACAAGTCAATAAACAGCTTGATTACTAATTCACTCAGGAACAAAAATAATGGCTCTCTAAACTGAAATGACCAAATCCAATAACTAACAGTTTGTCAGGGCAGTAATAATGGTATTTGTATCTCTTTTAATTGGTTTTAACCTTTCCCTTCATGTGTGCAGTATTAAAAAATTAAAGAGGAAAGTATTTAGAGGCATAGATTTACGGCACGGCGTGGATTACATGCCTTTAATGAGGTCAGGACAATAAACCATCTGAGCAGAACCTGCTGCCCAGTGATGAATTACTCCCTCTTACAATAGATAGATGACAGCGAGTGTGTGGGCACACACGTGCTCGCAGGCTCCTCTGTAGACCAAGTGGGGCTCTGCTTCACTGTTGAGCTAGCACAGAGTGTGTCCAGTTACAAGGAAGGTCAAGAAAATTTCCAAATATAAAGCTGCTGCAATATACCAAGTGAAAAAGTGAAACTCATAGGATAAAATGCATCATGTTTGTTAGATATTGACTTATATCTGTCTGCTTGTGTACAGGTATATATGGATGGATGAAAGGAAGGAACAGTGGAGAGGAGGGGAAGATAAAGAATGGGAGCATGGGAAGGAGGGGAGGATCGGGAAGGGATAGAAATACAGTGTGGATGGAGCACACAGTGGTGTGCTGGAGCTGGCTTGGGCTGTCTGGTAGACTTGACTATGTAACACCCTTTCCCAATTCCATCACATTCTTAGCTGAAGATTGCGCACGGTGAAAGTCTTTGTGCCACAAAAACGAGCAAATGCTAATATGAACCAGAGCTTTTTTTCCTAGAAAGCTGATTGTGAAGCTTTTATCAGCACCTTGCTGGACATACAACCAACCAGAGTGGTTATATCTAAAATGTGGGTTTACTAGAAGGAGGCGTATATGAAACAGGAGTGTTGGGAATTAGAAACAGGTATCTTTCCTCTTCCTTGCTACCATTTTTGCACAGTTTTTATTACTTTTACAATAATATTAGTAATTTCTTTTAAACAGTTGATTTTTAAATGACTGCACAAATATCACTGATACATCTTTTAAAATATAGAAATAGAATTAGTCAACTTTACTTCGTAACTCAGCCCTTATCCAAGGAAAAAGCAATTCAGACAAGTGAGAGAATCAAATACTCAAGGGACTTAAGACTCAGAACTCTCAGAAGTGTGTCCCTTGGTGGTGAAAACTGCCTCAGTCTCCAAAATCAAAAGGGAAACAGAATCACACACAAAGTGTGAATGGAGACTGGCCCAGGAGCATGGAGTGTTTGTGGTCAGATCCCACTCCACAACAAATTCTAGTGATGAAAGTCACATCGTGTCCATCCAAAGCTCATGTCCTCGTATTGACTGGTTGTGCCAAATCATCTCACAACTTTTATCTAATCAGTACCCTTGAATTGACAGTGGGAAATATTGCTAACGAAGAGAAAAGCCTAGAAATGGGAGCTGCAATTCCACTATCAATGTCCCATCCTTGAGGTCCATCCAGTCTGTCACCACCTGAAGTGGTGGGGACACTTCCTTCTGCCACTCTGAGATGCTGATATCTCTAGTCAGCCTCAGGCAGGTGCAAGGTCAAGGAGGCTCACTGTTTCTCCTCTTATCCGTACACCGTCTTCTCTGTTCTGTCTCCATGAACACCAAGTGATACCCTGCTCATGACTGAATTGTTTTTATTTCCTTAAAAAAACACACACACAAAACTTGCTTAGTTGTTTCTGACTCCTGCCCCATGGACTGTAGCCCACCAGCCTTCTCTTTTCCATGGAATTCTCCAGGCAAGAATACTGGGGTGGGTTGCCATTCCCTTCTCCAGGGGATGTTCCTGATCCAGAGGTTAAACCTGGGTTTCCTGCATTGCAAGCAGATTCTTGACCCTCTGAGCCATCAGGGAAGCCCTGGACTCTTATTCCCTAGGACTCGTACTAATGAAAGTTCCACGTCTAAATGCCCATAGCCGAGCCATTCAAGAAGACAGATGCTTGGTCTTATAAACATGTATTCATTCATTCAGCATGTTTCTATTACCGACGAGGGTCCTTGGCCTTCTTAATCAATAAAAGTTGCTAAGAGGCCAGATGAGAATCATAGGCAAGGCTTTATTGGGGTTCCTGCAGGGAGGAGTGAAAACAGGTAATGGTTTCCCTTGCTCACTGGCTCACTGGATGGAGGGGGATTGAGTTGGTTTCTTACATGAGGTGAGGTGTGTCCAGGGGTCAGGCTGGAGGGGCGGCTTAGGTGGCTTGCCCATACCTTTGGTGGTGGTGTGTGCAGAGGAATGTGTAGTTACCCTGCTTTTGCCCCTGACACCTTGCTTTTAGGACTTCCCTGGTGGCTCAGATGGTAAAGAATCCACCTGCAATGCAGGAGACTCAGTTCAATCCCTGGGCAGAGAATATTCCCTAGGGAAGGGAATGGTTACCCACTCTTATATTCTCGCCTAGAGAATCCCATGGACAGACGAGCCTGGCGGGCTACAGTCCATGGGTTTCAAAGAGCTGGAGACACCTGAGCAACTAACACTTTCTACCCTGCTTTTCGGGAGCATTTTTGGGGGCTTTTTGGTCTCTTTGTTTCTTATTGTCCGTAATTTGCTCCAAATGCACAAGCACACAGTGATTTTTAGTCCCTTATAGTTGCTTTGTATTTCGTTGCTCAAGGAGATGTTTGTCCAGGTGCAGGCACTGCTACAAATGGTCTCAGATCCTAGGTCCCAGCCTGTCTCACTTGTGTGTGCCTGGTTCTGGGTTAGGTGTACAGAAACAGTCATAAAACACATCAGACAAATATCTCCCTTTCCTGAAGCTGACCTTCCAGTAAATGGAGACAGACATAAACAGGTAAGCTAATAAAAAATACCAGCATGTGAGTGATATTTGAAACACAGTGAAATAAGGAGGTGTCATAGAGAGTAATAGGTCCTTTATATTCTCTGCTTTAGAGGTGAGGAAGGGAAAACATTTATTGGGAAAGCAAAGTCTGAACTGAAATGAGAATGACAGGGAGCAGCCAGCCATGTGTAGATCGTGATATGGACTGTATGGAGCATTCTCTGCTCCCACCATGGGTGCGCCCACTTTTAAGACTGGGTGCAGTTAAGAGCACTGTGGGTGCTTGCTTGCTTTCCTCATTTCTCAATTCAAGGTCGCTGCTCCAAGTACTTCCAAGAAGTGTTCTAAATGGATATCATTTGTGTATATGTGTAGCTGATTTCATATTCTGAACTACCCCTGAGATGGTTTACTGGTTATAGTGGAGAGCATGCAAGAAAGACAGGGCAGTCACAAGTTGAGAGGTGACATCTCACAGCTGTGAGCTATGTCCTTGCAATGTTAACAGAAAGATGGTGTGTTGGAGTGAGTGCAGGCAGACTTTGGATGGAGCAATAGCTGCGTTCAGATGTCAGCACTGCCACTTAGTGTCACTCACATGGTCTGGACCCTCTCTGAGGCCTCAGGGCCATCGTCTGTAACATGGAGAGATAAAAATGCCCTCTTCATAGGGCAATGCTGAAAATGGAATATGGTCATCTCTATGAAGTGCCTGGCTCAAAGCATCCGGGAGCTTCCTTTTAGAGACGTTTTTAGAAATACTGCCGGACTGTGCCTCACTAGAGTGAGACTTTCATTGCATGAGGACAAGGAGTGTCCATTCTCGTCTTTGCTTCTGTCTTCCTGTTGGCTGCAGCGCTGCAGTTTGGGGCTTGAAGCTGTAACAAAATGTCCTTTTGGTCTCTTTGTTTCTTATTGTCCGTAATTTGCTAAATGCACAAGCACACAGTGATTTTTAGTCCCTTATAGTTGCTTTGTATTTCGTTGCTCAAGGAGATGTTTGTCCAGGTGCAGGCACTGCTACAAATGGTCTCAGATCCTAGGTCCCAGCCTGTCTCACTTGTGTGTGCCTGGTTCTGGGTTAGGTGTACAGAAACAGTCATAAAACACATCAGACAAATATCTCCCTTTCCTGAAGCTGACCTTCCAGTAAATGGAGACAGACATAAACAGGTAAGCTAATAAAAAATACCAGCATGTGAGTGATATTTGAAACACAGTGAAATAAGGAGGTGTCATAGAGAGTAATAGGTCCTTTATATTCTCTGCTTTAGAGGTGAGGAAGGGAAAACATTTATTGGGAAAGCAAAGTCTGAACTGAAATGAGAATGACAGGGAGCAGCCAGCCATGTGTAGATCGTGATATGGACTGTATGGAGCATTCTCTGCTCCCACCATGGGTGCGCCCACTTTTAAGACTGGGTGCAGTTAAGAGCACTGTGGGTGCTTGCTTGCTTTCCTCATTTCTCAATTCAAGGTCGCTGCTCCAAGTACTTCCAAGAAGTGTTCTAAATGGATATCATTTGTGTATATGTGTAGCTGATTTCATATTCTGAACTACCCCTGAGATGGTTTACTGGTTATAGTGGAGAGCATGCAAGAAAGACAGGGCAGTCACAAGTTGAGAGGTGACATCTCACAGCTGTGAGCTATGTCCTTGCAATGTTAACAGAAAGATGGTGTGTTGGAGGGGAGTGCAGGCAGACTTTGGATGGAGCAATAGCTGCGTTCAGATGTCAGCACTGCCACTTAGTGTCACTCACATGGTCTGGACCCTCTCTGAGGCCTCAGGGCCATCGTCTGTAACATGGAGAGATAAAAATGCCCTCTTCATAGGGCAATGCTGAAAATGGAATATGGTCATCTCTATGAAGTGCCTGGCTCAAAGCATCCGGGAGCTTCCTTTTAGAGACGTTTTTAGAAATACTGCCGGACTGTGCCTCACTAGAGTGAGACTTTCATTGCATGAGGACAAGGAGTGTCCATTCTCGTCTTTGCTTCTGTCTTCCTGTTGGCTGCAGCGCTGCAGTTTGGGGCTTGAAGCTGTAACAAAATGTCCAGTTTGGGCAAGAAAATTGAGAATGCTGCTGTCATTCTTTAAGCATGATCCATTGCAGAAGACAAAAGAGGCATGATAGAATGGGTACTCAGCAAGAGGAAAACCCATTCCTTTCATCCTGATTTAAAAGTTACCTTCTGCCCTTACTCTACCTCCTTCTCCTCCTCTCTTACTTCTTTTAGCCTCTCTCTCTCTCTTTTTTTTTCACCTGTGGTTCTCCCTGAAGCACCGGAGATAAAGCTCAGCTCAGAACCAACTGGTCAGAGTCCTTGAATCCCATCCCACGTGCAGTGCAATTTATGCAGCAAACAGCATAGCCTGAGAATCGAATTGTAAGGACATGCATGAATGCTGACTCTAGTCCTAGGGGTAATGGAAGCTGCATGTGAATATGAAAATAAAAATTCAAAAACCTTGGAAGAAAAATAAACATGACAGAAGCAACAAGATAATGTTTTTATGTTTTCACCTTTAATTGACTAAAAATATCAATACACCATATTCCTTGGACAGTCTCCTGCCCCACCTCCCACCCCTGTTTTTAATGGGAGTGAGAAAGTGGTTTGGAGGAAGAATGCTCACTGAATTGATAAAACAGTGGTTACCCCTGGGAAGTACAAGTGCAGGCCTAGAAAAGGCTTTATTTTTTATTTTAAACACATTCATCATTGTTTGATTTTGTTTTGAACCAGCCTGTACTCCATTTTTAATTAAGAACTGCACCTTTTTTAAAAACCGATGAGGAAGAGAGACGAGTTGCTTTCTGCACAAGACAGCTACGTTGTTTTTTAAGTAAGTTTTATTAGCAAGTGACAATTACTTTTTTATGATATATTTAAGATAGTGAATTATGAATGACTGAAAATCCCCTCCAGCCTAATTGGGAACCATTATGTCTGGTAATTGCCACTGATTTCTGCAAACAGTCATTTTTCTCTGGCCTATTAACATAATTCGAATTTTTAATTGCCCTTCGTAATTGTCTGTTGGTGCCTAACCCAAGGGTTTCAGACCATGAGGACAAGGAGTGTCCATTCTCGTCTTTGCTTCTGTCTTCCTGTTGGCTGCAGCGCTGCAGTTTGGGGCTTGAAGCTGTAACAAAATGTCCAGTTTGGGCAAGAAAATTGAGAATGCTGCTGTCATTCTTTAAGCATGATCCATTGCAGAAGACAAAAGAGGCATGATAGAATGGGTACTCAGCAAGAGGAAAACCCATTCCTTTCATCCTGATTTAAAAGTTACCTTCTGCCCTTACTCTACCTCCTTCTCCTCCTCTCTTACTTCTTTTAGCCTCTCTCTCTCTCTTTTTTTTTCACCTGTGGTTCTCCCTGAAGCACCGGAGATAAAGCTCAGCTCAGAACCAACTGGTCAGAGTCCTTGAATCCCATCCCACGTGCAGTGCAATTTATGCAGCAAACAGCATAGCCTGAGAATCGAATTGTAAGGACATGCATGAATGCTGACTCTAGTCCTAGGGGTAATGGAAGCTGCATGTGAATATGAAAATAAAAATTCAAAAACCTTGGAAGAAAAATAAACATGACAGAAGCAACAAGATAATGTTTTTATGTTTTCACCTTTAATTGACTAAAAATATCAATACACCATATTCCTTGGACAGTCTCCTGCCCCCACCTCCCACCCCTGTTTTTAATGGGAGTGAGAAAGTGGTTTGGAGGAAGAATGCTCACTGAATTGATAAAACAGTGGTTACCCCTGGGAAGTACAAGTGCAGGCCTAGAAAAGGCTTTATTTTTTATTTTAAACACATTCATCATTGTTTGATTTTGTTTTGAACCAGCCTGTACTCCATTTTTAATTAAGAACTGCACCTTTTTTAAAAACCGATGAGGAAGAGAGACGAGTTGCTTTCTGCACAAGACAGCTACGTTGTTTTTTAAGTAAGTTTTATTAGCAAGTGACAATTACTTTTTTATGATATATTTAAGATAGTGAATTATGAATGACTGAAAATCCCCTCCAGCCTAATTGGGAACCATTATGTCTGGTAATTGCCACTGATTTCTGCAAACAGTCATTTTTCTCTGGCCTATTAACATAATTCGAATTTTTAATTGCCCTTCGTAATTGTCTGTTGGTGCTAACAAACAGTCCCATTCACCGAAGGGTTTCAGACCAGTAGTCTCCCCCAGAAAACTCATGCTGGAAGCTCAAAGACCACTGGAGGACACTCTTAGGACCTGGTGGGTTGTTAGCTTGAGGTGGCAGCCATGGTGATAAATGAGACACAGCTCTTTAAGGACCCACTGGGATGGTCCTTTTTCAGATTTCTGCATCACTGAGTTTGTCCACTTCGTTTTGAAGCTACCACACACACACACACACACACACACACACACAGAATATCACACTGTTAACAATTTTAACGAGAACTTTCATACCAGTACTTTATTGCACTAAGTGTGAACCTTCTGGAAGGAGGGGAAAACATGTCCTGCCCTGTTTCCTATAGGATTTGTAGTGTAATTAACTGTGACATCAGAAAGGGACAGAATTCCCAATAGAGACACATACATATCTTAATATATGTGGAATAATATTGCCTACAAAGACGACTTATGTTTCTTTTAGTTAAAATCAGTAACATACAAAGAGAAATAGGAAATTAACTATGATTCTACTAACAGTATATAGTATATTTTTGAATAAACGCATACATATATGTATACTAGTGTTTATATTTTCTCACATGATTTAATATTCTTTGAAGATATTATTTTTAAGGACTGCATATGGTCCAACATATGGGTTCACTGTTGGTTAGTGAAGCATTGCACTCCTGTTGGATATTTAGTTTCTCAGTTTTACCATGTTGGATATTTAGTTCTCTAGAAAAGGGGCTTTATTTTTATTTTAAACACATTCATCATTGTTTGATTTTGTTTTGAACCAGCCTGTACTCCATTTTTAATTAAGAACTGCACCTTTTTTAAAAACCGATGAGGAAGAGAGACGAGTTGCTTTCTGCACAAGACAGCTACGTTGTTTTTTAAGTAAGTTTTATTAGCAAGTGACAATTACTTTTTTATGATATATTTAAGATAGTGAATTATGAATGACTGAAAATCCCCTCCAGCCTAATTGGGAACCATTATGTCTGGTAATTGCCACTGATTTCTGCAAACAGTCATTTTTCTCTGGCCTATTAACATAATTCGAATTTTTAATTGCCCTTCGTAATTGTCTGTTGGTGCTAACAAACAGTCCCATTCACCGAAGGGTTTCAGACCAGTAGTCTCCCCCAGAAAACTCATGCTGGAAGCTCAAAGACCACTGGAGGACACTCTTAGGACCTGGTGGGTTGTTAGCTTGAGGTGGCAGCCATGGTGATAAATGAGACACAGCTCTTTAAGGACCCACTGGGATGGTCCTTTTTCAGATTTCTGCATCACTGAGTTTGTCCACTTCGTTTTGAAGCTACCACACACACACACACACACACACACACACACACAGAATATCACACTGTTAACAATTTTAACGAGAACTTTCATACCAGTACTTTATTGCACTAAGTGTGAACCTTCTGGAAGGAGGGGAAAACATGTCCTGCCCTGTTTCCTATAGGATTTGTAGTGTAATTAACTGTGACATCAGAAAGGGACAGAATTCCCAATAGAGACACATACATATCTTAATATATGTGGAATAATATTGCCTACAAAGACGACTTATGTTTCTTTTAGTTAAAATCAGTAACATACAAAGAGAAATAGGAAATTAACTATGATTCTACTAACAGTATATAGTATATTTTTGAATAAACGCATACATATATGTATACTAGTGTTTATATTTTCTCACATGATTTAATATTCTTTGAAGATATTATTTTTAAGGACTGCATATGGTCCAACATATGGGTTCACTGTTGGTTAGTGAAGCATTGCACTCCTGTTGGATATTTAGTTTCTCAGTTTTTACCATCGCAAAAAAGTGATGTGCATTTCATATCCGTCTCTGGTAATTGCCTCAAGAAAATGTCCTAGCAGTTGCATGTACCCTTGCATCACCCTCCAAGAAGTTGAATTTCACTCTGCGCACTCCCTCCTGTATGTAAGAGTGCTGAATTTCCCATTCTTTCCTCAGCATTAGACATTAACCTTTATTAAAATATCAATCCAGTTGCTAACTTAAAAAAATGCCATCATTTTGTAATGTTGCATGTGTCTGATCAGTAGTGAAGTCACACATCTTTTTCATCTGATTATTAATGTCTGTTTAGTTATGTACTCATGAACGCCACGTTCATCCCCACAGTGGCCATTCTTCTGTGGGAACGTACTTCTTTGTCTTATGGGCACAATCAAGGTTTTAAATTCTCTGTGCTGTATTAAATCTCTGGACATAGCCCTGCCCCAAGCCAGTAGGTTGGCAACGCAAGGGAAACAATGGACTCGAGACCAGAACACACAATGAGGTCAGGATCTATGGGAAGAGGGGTTGGTCTGATTGCTGCTGTCAGGCTCTCACACATTTGCCACAGGTGAGGAGGAAGCGTTCATCTCTCAGTGTAACATATGGAGCCATAAACAAAACTGCTCGAGGGGCCTCCGTCTTCCTTCTTCCAGTCCTTGATTTGGTCCCCTTGACACATCCCTGGGAAGCTCTTTGGGAACCTGCACCTGGCTGAGAATTGAGGGAGAGAGGGAGTACCCATCAGAAACATAGACTGGAGCCACTAGTCTCAGATACCAAATCACACTCATTTCTCCCCATCCAAGTTCATAGGGTCTCTCATAAAGCAATGTTTAATCAACCTATTGACGAGAATCTGATGCTTAATGATCCAGGAGGAACCACAGTAAGAGTCTGCAGTTCCAATGAGACTGGACTCAAATCTCTTTTCCAAAGTTGGCAGCTCTAGGGTCCATGGAAGTACCCTGAACAAAGGTTCCAGCTGAGATTAATATGAAATTCACTCCGGGCCAGCCCATTTGCCAGTGTGAGAGCAAGTCTAGAGCTGAGACATGTATCCTCAACTGGGGAACCATCAGTACTATTTGTATATATGTGTTCCAAGTGGCCATGATTCTTCATAACTTTGCAGACGAGGAAGGGTGGGTGCTAAATGCATTCCTGTTAGAAGCTTCCAGGGCTCAACGTCGCCAGTGACTCTGATGAAGACGTTTGTTATAAAAGTAGTAGCAGTTACTGGTCAGTCCTGACACAGCCTACACTTTCAAGGTGAAACTAAGTCTTATTACTCTTATTTCTTTCAAGTCCCCAACAAACTCCAACCATAACCCATTTTTCCGTGTTTACCATCTAAGTCTATCCTTTGTAGACTTAGTTCCAAACTTGCTTTCCTTGGGAGGCTCTGGAAAATCTCTTTGCTTCATCAACTAAACAGAGAGCAAGAACGTTGTATAGGTTTAAGGTAACATTACAAACCAGGATTTCTAGCGTGAATTTGAGATTTCTTTTTAAATTTTAAATAATACACAAGGACTTCTTTGAGAATGTGTGGTTTCCTTGGAGGAAATTTATAGACACTTGATGGCAGAGAGGTCCAGATTTACAGTCAGAAACTGGTGTGAATTCCAGGTTTGCCACTTTCTAGATTAAAGATGTGCCTATTGTTGAGGGAAATAGGGTTGTTGTTATAACTTAGGCATATAGTACACTGTTAATAAGGATGTCTGAATACAGGCATGTCTCAGAGACCTGTGTTCAGATCCAGCCCATTGCAGTGAAGTGAGTCTCATGGTATTTTTGCTTTCCCAGTGCAGATAAAACATACATTTACACTGTAGTCTAGTAAGCGTGCAATTGCATTATGTCTTTAAAAAACAACATACATACATTTTCAAAACCTTTATTACTGAAAACTGCAAACCATCATCTAAGCCTTCAACAAGTTGTGATTTTTTTTTTTTTTTTTTTGGCTGGTGAAGGGTTTAAAATATTGCACAAATCACCAAAGTTTGATACAAAGATGTTAAGTGAGCAAATGCTGCTGGAAAAATGTCCCCCTTACTTAATGCAGGGTTACCGCAACCTTTAATTTGTATAAAATGCCATGTCTGTGAAGTACAAGAAAATGAGACATTTCTGTATTGTCTTCATTATTGGTCAGAGTTGACCAGAATCATTGTATTCAGCACTCAGGACATCTGTGCGGTGGCAGTTTATCTGTTCTTCGGCTTCTCAGAGACCTCTGTATTCCCCGCTGATCCCGGCAGGCCCAGTCCTGCCTTTATGTGAAAATAGGAAAATATGGGGTAACTTAAAAGATGCCAGATGAATCTCTGCCCCGAAGCCAACTGTTTATTCAGCTCATTCAACTAACAAATAATTTTACTGGTGATTTATTGTTTTCTTCAGTAAAATTTCCTATCATCCATCCATAATTAAAAAGGGTGCAGAGCAGTAAATCGGTGGCCTGTCAGATAACATTTGTTAGCATTGAGAACTAAGGCATCATAGCTTTTCGAAAAGAAAAATGAAGAGGTTAAATAGATAGAACCTGAGATATGGTTTTTTTTTTAACCAACTTTTATTTTAGCAATGGAATATTATGTGTGTGTGTGCATGCATGCACGTAAGCACATGTGTGTTTTAAAGAACTGAGGCCAGGATGCGAAGTCTGTGTGATAGTGTGTGCTCCAATAAGATAGCTTAATTTTCATTAATACTGAAAACATTCTCCTTATTAGTGCTGAGCACATACAGTGTTTATAAGTTATTTTAGAAGAAGGATACTTTTTTTTAGTAGCAAGGAGCATGTCCAAGCTTGAGGAAGAGATTGAATTGCTTGCCTAGTTTACGGTTGTCCTTATTCAATCCAACTACTCCTTTGCCCATCGGAAGCATAAAATGGAACAGTAGGTAAGCATTTGAATCTCAGAGACTGATTAGAGCAAAAGAAAAGTTTAACCTCTTTCCTGAAGAAAGTTCAGAGTGGAAAAAGCAGAGTTTGGGTCCTAACTTTTCTGCAAAGCTAACAAACATCTGTGGATTTCTTGTCTATTACATGACCCATTGGTCCAGTAATGATACTTTTAAAATTAGGGTGTTACCAAACCCAAGTTTGGGTGCCTGATGCACAGTGAAGCCAAATACACTAAAATGTGAGAGTCTAGAGCAGAGAAAGTTTTGTTGCAGGGCAATGAAAGAGACAGGTGGCTCCCTCGCCAAAACCCCAAACTCCTTGAAGGATTTCAGCAAAACATTTTTGAAGGCAGGGTGAAGGGGGTGTTGTTGGTTGTTGCAAACTTCTTGGTGTAGGGATCCTTTGTTCCTACAGCTGTCCTCATAGGCCAGGTTATCATATTCCTGTAAACCCCCAACATGACAAACGTGATTCCCTGTTCTGCAACTTATTATCTTTTTATGAATGGGAAAATGTTACACTCTTAAAGGACAGTGTCTTGAGAATGGCCTCTCCTGTATATTTCAGGCTGTAGGCCACATTCTTAACTGTAAGCAAAAGCAATAGAATACAGAGATTAAAGTAAGAGAAACAGATCTAATAGGGAGTTAGATGTGTCCTTCCCTATTCCAAGGGGAGAGAAATGATGGGAGGAATTAAAGAAGGACAGGTGTATTTCTCCCATACAAAGTCTGCTATGACTGAATGCCACTCTTTAACAAGTTCACACACATAAGAATGAACTTGGTACAAACTGTGTATGCTTAGTGCCTCCTGGACCAATTTATCTCATCTACCCTCCTCCTTCTCCCCACCTTCACATTAACTGAAGACACAATAAATCAGCCAACAAAATAGAAGCCTCATTAAGCCTCTAAAAAGTGCTTAGTCTCAAAAGAGAATAGTATTTTGAAAGAGACAGAGTGTAACAACAGATATAATCATGAGGAAGAAAATATAGAATAAGGGAAATGGCAATAACTATACCAGGCGCCATTAAGGATAAGCTAATAAACTCAGCATTGCTCCAGATCACAAGTGAGCCAATGTCAGAAAAAGAAAAGAACATGTGGTCTATCATACTGTCAGACTGGTTTGAATACATCTGCCCAGGGAACTGTCAAGATTTCTCCTTTTGAGGGGTAGTTGTGCCAGTGACTCTTAATGCTCAGAGAACCTTTGCCATCTCACATTTCTTTGTACATAACACCCATTTTTTTGGAACAACCAAACGCCACCTAGCAAGCTGGTCATTCATTTAAAGAACAAGTAACGTTTCTTTAAAAGTTGTCATCCTCATTTTGGTAACTTCTCATGCAGTTTCAAAACTATAGGAAAAAGTAGAACCCCTCCAACACAATTTTCAGATTCAGCTCTTGTATATGTTTGCCTCATTTGCCAATCACTGTATCATTCTCTCCCCCTTTTCTCCTCTTTCTCTCCACCCCTCTCTCTCCTCCAAACCCCACTTTCTCATAAGCATATAATTTTTTTTCCTGAGCCAATTGAGTATGGTTCTCCCACATCCAACCCCTTGATGCCTGAATGCTTCAGTGTGCATTTCCCAAGAAGAAAGACAGTCTCACACAGGAAGTGTTAGTCGCTCAGTCGTGTCCAACTCCCTGAGACTTTATGGACTGTAGCCTGCCAGGCTCCTCTGTTCATGGGATTCTCCAGGTAAGAATACTGGCGTGGGTAGTCATTCCCTTTTCCAGGAATCTTCTTGACCTGGGGATCAAACCCCATCTCCTTCAATGCAGGCAGATTCTTTATTGTATGAGCCACCCAGGAAGCCCCCATTCTTTCATAACTGCAATACAAATTACAAAGCCTGCTATGACTGAATGCCACTCTTTAACAAGTTCACACACATAAGAATGAACTTGGTACAAACTGTGTATGCTTAGTGCCTCCTGGACCAATTTATCTCATCTACCCTCCTCCTTCTCCCCACCTTCACATTAACTGAAGACACAATAAATCAGCCAACAAAATAGAAGCCTCATTAAGCCTCTAAAAAGTGCTTAGTCTCAAAAGAGAATAGTATTTTGAAAGAGACAGAGTGTAACAACAGATATAATCATGAGGAAGAAAATATAGAATAAGGGAAATGGCAATAACTATACCAGGCGCCATTAAGGATAAGCTAATAAACTCAGCATTGCTCCAGATCACAAGTGAGCCAATGTCAGAAAAAGAAAAGAACATGTGGTCTATCATACTGTCAGACTGGTTTGAATACATCTGCCCAGGGAACTGTCAAGATTTCTCCTTTTGAGGGGTAGTTGTGCCAGTGACTCTTAATGCTCAGAGAACCTTTGCCATCTCACATTTCTTTGTACATAACACCCATTTTTTTGGAACAACCAAACGCCACCTAGCAAGCTGGTCATTCATTTAAAGAACAAGTAACGTTTCTTTAAAAGTTGTCATCCTCATTTTGGTAACTTCTCATGCAGTTTCAAAACTATAGGAAAAAGTAGAACCCCTCCAACACAATTTTCAGATTCAGCTCTTGTATATGTTTGCCTCATTTGCCAATCACTGTATCATTCTCTCCCCCTTTTCTCCTCTTTCTCTCCACCCCTCTCTCTCCTCCAAACCCCACTTTCTCATAAGCATATAATTTTTTTTCCTGAGCCAATTGAGTATGGTTCTCCCACATCCAACCCCTTGATGCCTGAATGCTTCAGTGTGCATTTCCCAAGAAGAAAGACAGTCTCACACAGGAAGTGTTAGTCGCTCAGTCGTGTCCAACTCCCTGAGACTTTATGGACTGTAGCCTGCCAGGCTCCTCTGTTCATGGGATTCTCCAGGTAAGAATACTGGCGTGGGTAGTCATTCCCTTTTCCAGGGAATCTTCTTGACCTGGGGATCAAACCCCCATCTCCTTCAATGCAGGCAGATTCTTTATTGTATGAGCCACCCAGGGAAGCCCCCATTCTTTCATAACTGCAATACAAATTACAAAAACAAAACCACAACAAAAAAAGAATTTAGCATTGATAGAAGATAATCTAATTCTCTATCTATCTATGTATCTCATAAATGTAGAGTCCAGTGAATTTTCCATAGATGGAACATACCCTTGTTATTGGTTCCCAAGCAAGAAATGGACCATAAACACAGCACCCAGGAGCCCTCCTCAGCAGTTAACTTTTATTGTGCGCATTGATTAGCCAAAAGAAGCATGAATTATTTTTGACCAGATTCAACTCTTTTATCCCAGAATATCTCCTGATTATGGCTCTAAGTTGTCTCATTGTCATAGTACAACATCTGAGAGTGGGAATGGATTGGGCATTGCTGTCTGCTGTGTTCTAAATGAAGCCACGTGTTTGGCTTAATGAAGTTAGGCAGGGGAAGGATAGTGTTTACATCTCAGGATCAGAGCTTCTCACACTGTCTATGGTGATGGACCCTTTGAAACCCCAGTTCTTTAGAGACCTTTTAAATATGGTCTTTCTGCACTTGACCGTGTGCAGTTCACCCCATCTGAGACTTCCATGCAAAGGCGACCTCTCCTAAGATGGTGTGTGGCCCGTTCCCATGGACCAGTGGCATCATCATGTCCATGGCCGGCTACCATGTGCGCTCTGTTTCTGTACTTTTCTCCTTGGAGACTGACAGGATGGGGCCGGCCACATTTTGAGCAACAGTAGGGCTGGTTTTCTTTCTTATCATGGTCCACTTTCTCATAAGCATATAATTTTTTTTCCTGAGCCAATTGAGTATGGTTCTCCCACATCCAACCCCTTGATGCCTGAATGCTTCAGTGTGCATTTCCCAAGAAGAAAGACAGTCTCACACAGGAAGTGTTAGTCGCTCAGTCGTGTCCAACTCCCTGAGACTTTATGGACTGTAGCCTGCCAGGCTCCTCTGTTCATGGGATTCTCCAGGTAAGAATACTGGCGTGGGTAGTCATTCCCTTTTCCAGGGAATCTTCTTGACCTGGGGATCAAACCCCCATCTCCTTCAATGCAGGCAGATTCTTTATTGTATGAGCCACCCAGGGAAGCCCCCATTCTTTCATAACTGCAATACAAATTACAAAAACAAAACCACAACAAAAAAAGAATTTAGCATTGATAGAAGATAATCTAATTCTCTATCTATCTATGTATCTCATAAATGTAGAGTCCAGTGAATTTTCCATAGATGGAACATACCCTTGTTATTGGTTCCCAAGCAAGAAATGGACCATAAACACAGCACCCAGGAGCCCTCCTCAGCAGTTAACTTTTATTGTGCGCATTGATTAGCCAAAAGAAGCATGAATTATTTTTGACCAGATTCAACTCTTTTATCCCAGAATATCTCCTGATTATGGCTCTAAGTTGTCTCATTGTCATAGTACAACATCTGAGAGTGGGAATGGATTGGGCATTGCTGTCTGCTGTGTTCTAAATGAAGCCACGTGTTTGGCTTAATGAAGTTAGGCAGGGGAATGATAGTGTTTACATCTCAGGATCAGAGCTTCTCACACTGTCTATGGTGATGGACCCTTTGAAACCCCAGTTCTTTAGAGACCTTTTAAATATGGTCTTTCTGCACTTGACCGTGTGCAGTTCACCCCATCTGAGACTTCCATGCAAAGGCGACCTCTCCTAAGATGGTGTGTGGCCCGTTCCCATGGACCAGTGGCATCATCATGTCCATGGCCGGCTACCATGTGCTCTCTGTTTCTGTACTTTTCTCCTTGGAGACTGACAGGATGGGGCTCATGGGCCACATTTTGAGCAACAGTAGGGCTGGTTTACATGCATCTGGAATATTCCCAATTCCCCAGCCTGGTTTAGGCCACATTCAATGTGTCCTGCCCAGCAGTAATTTCTCTTTATACCAATACTCTTATTGGGGAGATGATTTCATTGGTATCTAGTACCCTGATCTGACTCTGGGCTCCATGAAACAGAGAGCCCCTAAGTTTGGATCCCCTGTATGTCGTCAGTGGTGCCCAATGCTTAGTAAACACTCAATAGACAGCTGTCCCCTGGGAGAGTGAAAACCTCAGTAGTGCCTTCTAACAACTCATAAGATTGTGGGCCACCATGCCAGATGCCTCAGCCCAGCAGAACTGCATTTGGCATAAAAGAATAAGGGTTGGTCATTTGGTGTCTGAGAATTTGAGAACACTTTGCTTGTTTGAAGTTTAAATGGGAGAAATCACACTTTTGAAAAATACCTAAACTGGGGCTCACATGTACCCAGCAGGCACTTAAAAAGCATCCATTTCTAATTAATCATTTTGAGAGCATAGTGCTACTTGAGCAGGAAGGCTGCATTTTCAGGAAATTCTATTTGTCCAATTGTGTTGCTTTTTTAAGAGCTGCATTTAGCCAGGCCTCATTTCAGTGTGTATTCTTAACATTTGTGGGAGTGGGACTGAAAAGTTCTGTTTTGCTCAGCAATCAGAGCCTGATTTCTTCAAAAATATACAGACACTAGGTGTTATGAAGTTAGTCGAACATCTGAGAGTGGGAATGGATTGGGCATTGCTGTCTGCTGTGTTCTAAATGAAGCCACGTGTTTGGCTTAATGAAGTTAGGCAGGGGAATGATAGTGTTTACATCTCAGGATCAGAGCTTCTCACACTGTCTATGGTGATGGACCCTTTGAAACCCCAGTTCTTTAGAGACCTTTTAAATATGGTCTTTCTGCACTTGACCGTGTGCAGTTCACCCCATCTGAGACTTCCATGCAAAGGCGACCTCTCCTAAGATGGTGTGTGGCCCGTTCCCATGGACCAGTGGCATCATCATGTCCATGGCCGGCTACCATGTGCTCTCTGTTTCTGTACTTTTCTCCTTGGAGACTGACAGGATGGGGCTCATGGGCCACATTTTGAGCAACAGTAGGGCTGGTTTACATGCATCTGGAATATTCCCAATTCCCCAGCCTGGTTTAGGCCACATTCAATGTGTCCTGCCCAGCAGTAATTTCTCTTTATACCAATACTCTTATTGGGGAGATGATTTCATTGGTATCTAGTACCCTGATCTGACTCTGGGCTCCATGAAACAGAGAGCCCCTAAGTTTGGATCCCCTGTATGTCGTCAGTGGTGCCCAATGCTTAGTAAACACTCAATAGACAGCTGTCCCCTGGGAGAGTGAAAACCTCAGTAGTGCCTTCTAACAACTCATAAGATTGTGGGCCACCATGCCAGATGCCTCAGCCCAGCAGAACTGCATTTGGCATAAAAGAATAAGGGTTGGTCATTTGGTGTCTGAGAATTTGAGAACACTTTGCTTGTTTGAAGTTTAAATGGGAGAAATCACACTTTTGAAAAATACCTAAACTGGGGCTCACATGTACCCAGCAGGCACTTAAAAAGCATCCATTTCTAATTAATCATTTTGAGAGCATAGTGCTACTTGAGCAGGAAGGCTGCATTTTCAGGAAATTCTATTTGTCCAATTGTGTTGCTTTTTTAAGAGCTGCATTTAGCCAGGCCTCATTTCAGTGTGTATTCTTAACATTTGTGGGAGTGGGACTGAAAAGTTCTGTTTTGCTCAGCAATCAGAGCCTGATTTCTTCAAAAATATACAGACACTAGGTGGTTTGTGAGGAAAAGACGGTTTTGAAAGTCAAACCTTTGAAAGGATTGTTTTCAAAAAGTTCAACAGGTTGAGTCGTTTTCTCTCCTCTACTTTTTCTCTTCCATATAAATAATAATAATAACAATGATAATAGTAATCAAAGTTGATGCTTTACTCAGTAACGCTACGAATTTTCAACAAAATGCTCTGAAACCCTCTTCATGGTAGGTCTTGCTCTTTGGGGCCAACACTTAAAATTGCCAACTTTGGCCTGTCGAGTGCTGATGATGTTGTTGTACTGTGTGACTCCGTCTCTAACTAGGGCTGACCAGTGGTGTCTAGGGGCTTTCCTGGTGGCTCCATGGTAAACAATCTACCTGTCCGTGCAGGAGACACAGGTTCGGTTCCTGGGTGGGGAAGATTCCCTGGAGAAGGAAATAGAAACCCACTCCCATATTCTGGCCTGGGAAATCCCATGGACAGAAGAGCCTGGCATGCTATAGTCCATAGGGTCGTAGAGTCAGACATAACTGAGTGATTGATCAAGTGGTAGCTAGAAACTCAGGAGTGCTCTTTCACAGTAAGATTTCTATGTTAGCTTGGTGAATCTTAGAAACCAAGGAATGTATCTGACATACACATTTCCTTACCACTTTCTCAACTGAGTTTTCTCAGCTGCTAGGTGAATAGTGATGACTTACAACTCTGCGGTGGCCTTTTTAAGAGAACTGGTGGGGTGGAGGGGGGGGAAGGTAGTATAAATGTAAATGTAAAAGATACAGCTCATTCTGTCTTTGAAATTGTTGGTGTGAAAAGAGTTCAACAGTGTTTTATTTAAACAAGGTCGACTCCGACCTTGATTGACTTGCAGTAAATTGCCTGGTACAAGAGGCGAAAGGAAGTGGAGAGAAAAATGGCAATCAGCACCAAATGTTTCATGCATTGATTGACAAGCACCAGAGATGTGCTAGAGTAAGATAAATTGGCCAACAGGGCCCATCTTGACAGCTCCTGAGATGGGAAAATTGTTCTTGTTAATTTGCTGCGGAAACCTTGTCATTTACAGAATGTACACGTGAGTGTCCCCTAATTGTATAAACAAAGTTCAGATTCCGATGCAGCCTTGCACTGTTCTTGGGTTTGGTAATTTCTTGGTCTGGATCACCAGGATGCATTTGTAAATGACTTTTGAATTGGGGGAGAAAAAGGGAAGCAGTGTACTTGCTTCAAGCTGGCATCTTCCACTGAAATATAGGTAATTACTTGGCAGACGTTTTCCACGAAACAATAGCTCTCAAACAAACTCATGGGCAGGATCTCCCCTTCCATCCACGTTCCATACTCCTCTTCTGGCGTGGTGGATCTTATTGGTGCTATCTCATCACGGGTGAGAATTGGCAGTTTTTAGATATGGGAGTTTTAGAGATTTGAGAATGGCCAAAAAACATCATTCTGGCCTGGGAAATCCTGGGCCATGGAAAAAGGGAGAGACACAGGTTCGGTTCCTGGGTGGGGAAGATTCCCTGGAGAAGGAAATAGAAACCCACTCCCATATTCTGGCCTGGGAAATCCCATGGACAGAAGAGCCTGGCATGCTATAGTCCATAGGGTCGTAGAGTCAGACATAACTGAGTGATTGATCAAGTGGTAGCTAGAAACTCAGGAGTGCTCTTTCACAGTAAGATTTCTATGTTAGCTTGGTGAATCTTAGAAACCAAGGAATGTATCTGACATACACATTTCCTTACCACTTTCTCAACTGAGTTTTCTCAGCTGCTAGGTGAATAGTGATGACTTACAACTCTGCGGTGGCCTTTTTAAGAGAACTGGTGGGGTGGAGGGGGGGGAAGGTAGTATAAATGTAAATGTAAAAGATACAGCTCATTCTGTCTTTGAAATTGTTGGTGTGAAAAGAGTTCAACAGTGTTTTATTTAAACAAGGTCGACTCCGACCTTGATTGACTTGCAGTAAATTGCCTGGTACAAGAGGCGAAAGGAAGTGGAGAGAAAAATGGCAATCAGCACCAAATGTTTCATGCATTGATTGACAAGCACCAGAGATGTGCTAGAGTAAGATAAATTGGCCAACAGGGCCCATCTTGACAGCTCCTGAGATGGGAAAATTGTTCTTGTTAATTTGCTGCGGAAACCTTGTCATTTACAGAATGTACACGTGAGTGTCCCCTAATTGTATAAACAAAGTTCAGATTCCGATGCAGCCTTGCACTGTTCTTGGGTTTGGTAATTTCTTGGTCTGGATCACCAGGATGCATTTGTAAATGACTTTTGAATTGGGGGAGAAAAAGGGAAGCAGTGTACTTGCTTCAAGCTGGCATCTTCCACTGAAATATAGGTAATTACTTGGCAGACGTTTTCCACGAAACAATAGCTCTCAAACAAACTCATGGGCAGGATCTCCCCTTCCATCCACGTTCCATACTCCTCTTCTGGCGTGGTGGATCTTATTGGTGCTATCTCATCACGGGTGAGAATTGGCAGTTTTTAGATATGGGAGTTTTAGAGATTTGAGAATGGCCAAAAAAAACAGTCCTTCATGGACTTTTCTTACCTTACCCCCCTTCAGTGTTTTCTTCTTTTTCAGTTGTTCCCTAGCATTTTTAAAAATTAGTTTTCTTTGGAGTGTACTATTAGTTGCTACTGTACAGCAAAATGAATCAGCCATACATATACATACATCCCCTCCTTTTGGAATTCCTTCCCATTCAGGTGCCCACCTTCCCACCACGGTGCCTGGAGTTCCCTCTGCTATACAGTGTGTCCTCTTTCCTTCTGTATTTTATACATGGTATCAATAGTGCATATGTGTCAATCCTAATCTCCTGAGTCCTCCCACTCCCCCTACCCCTCACCATTTATTTGTCTAGCATTTTCTCTCCTGGTCTCCTCTTCCACCATGCTGAATTAGTGAATGTCTGTCATTTCTCAGCCCCTTCTTTAACATCTCTTTCTATAAAATTAACTATAATTTACATCAAGAAGTGGGCAGCCTGCCAGAGAGATCCATCTAGCAACCTCTTTCAGTCTTATTTGCCATTTTTTGCAAATTAGGTAAAAATTTATTTTCCTTTTAAGGGTGTCATTTAAATTAAGTCATCATTACAGAAATTTCTTTATGTTTATAGTTTTCAAGTAGGAATTCTCCCCACCATTACCTTCTTCTATGTCTGAATTGTTCAAACCATTGTCCATTCTTCATAGGGTAGGAATTATATTTATTTTCATTTAAAAGGGCTGTGTGAAAAATAACTTCAAAATATAAGAAATATAAGCAATGAAATATAATAGTTAAATATAAGAGAATCTTTTAAATCATTGGGTATTATGTCATTTTATTAATCACCTTCATTGATGTCGCAGCTCTGAACGATATATATCACTTTACCACTCTCTAAGAGAAAGATCCAGGCTCACAAGTGTCCACAATTTCCATATAACCTGGTGCAGACCCCTTTGCCATTAAGATGTTCTGGTTTTAGGCAGGCTGTGTAGATATTTAAAGCAGCCTGGCATATGAAGCAAGATAAGAAGTGGGAAGGCCTGAAGCGGGCTGGAGAATATGCACCCGTTTGAAAGCATTTGAGGTAATGCCCACAGACAGACAGACATTGCATGCTGCAAGCTATAGAGATGCACAGTGTGTGATTCTTCAACTTACTACCCTTAACTTTTTCCAAAATACTCCCTTGTTATTTCATTTTTGTTTCAGAGTAACCCTGGAAGCAGGCACTTGAAATTCCATTTTCCCCACTTCACATTAGAAACAGACACACCAAACAAGTGTTCAGTGGAGACAACCACTCACCTGGCCATGCCACACTTTTTCCTTCCCATTCAGGTGCCCACCTTCCCACCACGGTGCCTGGAGTTCCCTCTGCTATACAGTGTGTCCTCTTTCCTTCTGTATTTTATACATGGTATCAATAGTGCATATGTGTCAATCCTAATCTCCTGAGTCCTCCCACTCCCCCTACCCCTCACCATTTATTTGTCTAGCATTTTCTCTCCTGGTCTCCTCTTCCACCATGCTGAATTAGTGAATGTCTGTCATTTCTCAGCCCCTTCTTTAACATCTCTTTCTATAAAATTAACTATAATTTACATCAAGAAGTGGGCAGCCTGCCAGAGAGATCCATCTAGCAACCTCTTTCAGTCTTATTTGCCATTTTTTGCAAATTAGGTAAAAATTTATTTTCCTTTTAAGGGTGTCATTTAAATTAAGTCATCATTACAGAAATTTCTTTATGTTTATAGTTTTCAAGTAGGAATTCTCCCCACCATTACCTTCTTCTATGTCTGAATTGTTCAAACCATTGTCCATTCTTCATAGGGTAGGAATTATATTTATTTTCATTTAAAAGGGCTGTGTGAAAAATAACTTCAAAATATAAGAAATATAAGCAATGAAATATAATAGTTAAATATAAGAGAATCTTTTAAATCATTGGGTATTATGTCATTTTATTAATCACCTTCATTGATGTCGCAGCTCTGAACGATATATATCACTTTACCACTCTCTAAGAGAAAGATCCAGGCTCACAAGTGTCCACAATTTCCATATAACCTGGTGCAGACCCCTTTGCCATTAAGATGTTCTGGTTTTAGGCAGGCTGTGTAGATATTTAAAGCAGCCTGGCATATGAAGCAAGATAAGAAGTGGGAAGGCCTGAAGCGGGCTGGAGAATATGCACCCGTTTGAAAGCATTTGAGGTAATGCCCACAGACAGACAGACATTGCATGCTGCAAGCTATAGAGATGCACAGTGTGTGATTCTTCAACTTACTACCCTTAACTTTTTCCAAAATACTCCCTTGTTATTTCATTTTTGTTTCAGAGTAACCCTGGAAGCAGGCACTTGAAATTCCATTTTCCCCACTTCACATTAGAAACAGACACACCAAACAAGTGTTCAGTGGAGACAGGGGATAGCTGGCCGAGTGCAGAGCTCACCCTGGCCATGCCTATTGCGGCCACGCTTCTTGACAGTTTCCACCCATTTAGGTTTCATGCGCGACCTCCTTCCAGCCTTGTTCCTTCACCCTGGTCAACTTAACCAAGTCTGATTCCCAAACCATCTCCGTTTCTAGTCGTCATCAACACCCTCCTTTCCCAGCGGGGTTTCAGGCTAAGTAGATCTCTTTAGGAGCAGTTACCACTTTGAAAACAGCCATCTAGGTGAGGAGTGTGTGTTCCTGGCAAAGGTGTGAATTCCTCGAGGACACAGGCAGAGTCTGGTCCTGTGTTTTCTTCCTCCTATCAAATCTGGCTTCTGCTACATGGTCAGCCCTCAGTGAAGACTGGCTGAGCAAATGTGAAAGATGAGTGTACACTCACAATGGCTCAGCGTCTTAGAGAAGCGTTAGAGCCAACATTCCTGCAGTCAACTTTTTTCTCCATCCACAGGCATCCATCCACCGGGTGTGACTGGTGAATTGTTGGATTTAGGAATTATTCTGAGTCAGAAACGAGAGGGGAAGAGAAACTCTGACCTGTCAGCAGTGCTAAGAATGCTGGAAAATGTTCACCTCCAAGTAGCCTAAAAATGCTGGGAGTCTTTTTTAGAATGCTCAGGTGTTGTTTACATGATCCCAAGCATCGTTTGAAAGGTTGAGAACAGATGATGCCAGAGTAAAATGCTACAAATAACACTGAAAACTCCAGTGCTGACGTGTGTTGGATCTCTTTATTAACAAATTAAAAATGCCGGACTTGCTTATGAACCACATTCCCAAGGCTAGGTTTCACCAGGGACCAACGTATTGGAACAGAAAACCTCTCTGGATTGTTCCTAAGTGGAATCTTTTGCTCCACGTAAATGAACTTGATTTTTCCCTTTCTATTTCTAGAAGAGCCACATTCCAAATTGTAGTAAACAACAAAACCCTGTAAATAATGATAATAATAAATAAAATTTATTTGGGGTTTCCCTGGTGTTCCAGAGGGTAAGGACACCAATTAGCAGTGCAAGGGGCGCCAGTTCGATCCCTGGCCTGGGAAGATCCCACCTGCCGCTGAGCAGCTGGACCGATGTGTCCAAGTACCTAGCTGGAGCTCCGGAGCGCATGCACCCGGAGCTGGTGCTCTGCAGCAAGAGAGGCCGCTGCAATGGGAGGCCCACACAGGCCAAAGAACAAAGATAAATAAATGAAAGATCAATAGAAGTGGCCAAAAACATTTTATATGGAATAAAAAGAAATTGTGCATTAGCTTAAGGACAGTAAGTTTCAGAGAATCGTGGTTTGGGACTGAACCACAGAACTCATCTACCTCCACTTCTACCACCCTTGAATTTTCTCTCTAGTATTACCACTAAAGGGCTGCTTAACATCGGCTTGCATGCCTCTGCTTGTGGTGAACTCATTTCCACACAAGAAACTTCATTTCATATAGATAGTAGTCAATTCATTAGGAAATTCAGCCTATTTGGCTAGACTTTTTTTTTTTTTATGTTCTTTATTTTTGGCCCCTTTTTCTGCCCTCTGTAAACAAAATGAATGCCATCCTCTCGCTATGGGGCTGGATGATATGGAATGGATTGAATCTTCTGCATCACTCCAGAGCTGTCTGCCCAGTCTCTAGTTCTGACTAAGCATCTTAGTTTCTTTCTTTTTTGACTGCACTGTGCAGCATGTAGGATCTTAGTTTTCTGATCAGGGACTGAAGCCCCAAGTGCTGTGCTGGAAGCACGATCTCTTAAGCACTGGACTAGTAGGGAAGTCCCTTAGTTTCTTTTAGACTTTCACCTGAGCTGAATTTATCCCCAACACCATCCTGCTTTTTCTTATGAACATTTTCCAGTTTACACTGCCATGTTGAAATGTTGCTGTATCTATGGGCAGACGCTGACTCTCTGAGTGAGGAACTGGAAGAAGTATTATTTCTGTTGATCAGAGCCTTGACTTCTCCTAGTGGTTTATTTGAGCCAAACACATCTATCAGTGCCTCTTAACAGAGCTGCTATTCTACATGTGCTTCTGTGGAATCATATTTTCCCACCTAGGACTTGACTAATTTTTTTTTTCCTTTTCTTTCATCCTCCATAAAGAACTTTTTATTTTCCCTCTTAGGTTTCAGGTTTGGTGGCTCAGGTATATTTGCACATTCATTCTTGTGTCCAAAATATAAGCTCTTGATTCTAGCACTGTGTTGCCTACAAATATGCTAAGACCACTCTGTTGCCTTACTCAGTTCTTTCATGAACAATCAGGACATAGCCAACAAGGTAGCCCTATGACATCAGTAGGAACGGGCAGAGTGAGAGACTTTGGCCAGAACAGACAACTGAACAGATCATGAGTGCTGGATGGGCTATGAAAGTTGCTTCAAAGTGTTAAGTCGTAAGTGCACAACAAAGTAACCATAGATCTTAGCCTGGGTCGAAAACTCAAGTTCCCATAAGGACCATCTAGACAGTATGAATGAATGAAATAGCCAGGGTTTAAGTACAAGAGGATTAGTGAGGCCTCTGGTAAAGTAAGGGTTTCCCAGATGGCACTAGTGGTAAAGAATCTGACCGCCAAGGTAGGAGATACAGGAGACAAGGGTATGATCCCAGGGATGGAAAGATCCCCTGGAGGAGGAAATGCAAAGCCACTCCAGTATAGTTGCCTGGAGAGTCTCATGCACTGAGGACCCTGGCAGGCTACATAGGCTCACAAAGAACTGGACATGGACGTGACTGAGCATGCATGCATGCTGATAAGAGAGTGTATGTTTTCATCAAAGACACTAAAATTCAATTTAACAAACAAACAGAAAAAACACTGTTTTGGTAAAGAAAAAAAAAAGTTTACGGTATGTGTGTGTGTGTGTGTGTGTGTGTGCATGCGTGTGTGCCATATGAGACCAGGGACCTGATGCAGGGCAGACCATACGGCATTATTAGAACCATACAGCAGCATTAGAAACAAGAAACAGACCTGGACTCATTTTTCTTCCAAGTAGACAGCAGTCCCAGCTCTTAAAAGATCTCCTGGGGAGAGAAGCTAGTGCCCCAAGTACTTTTCCTTCTTAGGTAGTTTTAAGATATTAGTTGATTCATGAACTGGTGACTTTTGACAGACCTTGTCAGCCTTATTTCTGTTGTTGGTTTGACTGCTGTCACAGAGCTCCATTTGGCTGCTGGGGAATTTGGAAGCAGGCTGGACATCTCAGCATTTAAAACAAGAAACTTCCCTCCTTAACATTCATTCTTGTTTCCAAAATATAAGCTCTTGATTCTAGCACTGTGTTGCCTACAAATATGCTAAGACCACTCTGTTGCCTTACTCAGTTCTTTCATGAACAATCAGGACATAGCCAACAAGGTAGCCCTATGACATCAGTAGGAACGGGCAGAGTGAGAGACTTTGGCCAGAACAGACAACTGAACAGATCATGAGTGCTGGATGGGCTATGAAAGTTGCTTCAAAGTGTTAAGTCGTAAGTGCACAACAAAGTAACCATAGATCTTAGCCTGGGTCGAAAACTCAAGTTCCCATAAGGACCATCTAGACAGTATGAATGAATGAAATAGCCAGGGTTTAAGTACAAGAGGATTAGTGAGGCCTCTGGTAAAGTAAGGGTTTCCCAGATGGCACTAGTGGTAAAGAATCTGACCGCCAAGGTAGGAGATACAGGAGACAAGGGTATGATCCCAGGGATGGAAAGATCCCCTGGAGGAGGAAATGCAAAGCCACTCCAGTATAGTTGCCTGGAGAGTCTCATGCACTGAGGACCCTGGCAGGCTACATAGGCTCACAAAGAACTGGACATGGACGTGACTGAGCATGCATGCATGCTGATAAGAGAGTGTATGTTTTCATCAAAGACACTAAAATTCAATTTAACAAACAAACAGAAAAAACACTGTTTTGGTAAAGAAAAAAAAAAGTTTACGGTATGTGTGTGTGTGTGTGTGTGTGTGTGCATGCGTGTGTGCCATATGAGACCAGGGACCTGATGCAGGGCAGACCATACGGCATTATTAGAACCATACAGCAGCATTAGAAACAAGAAACAGACCTGGACTCATTTTTCTTCCAAGTAGACAGCAGTCCCAGCTCTTAAAAGATCTCCTGGAGAGAGAAGCTAGTGCCCCAAGTACTTTTCCTTCTTAGGTAGTTTTTAAGATATTAGTTGATTCATGAACTGGTGACTTTTTGACAGACCTTGTCAGCCTTATTTCTGTTGTTGGTTTGACTGCTGTCACAGAGCTCCATTTGGCTGCTGGGGAATTTGGAAGCAGGCTGGACATCTCAGCATTTAAAACAAGAAACTTCCCTCCTTAACATGTAACCCGAAGATGTAGCCTCCATTTCTGAAAGTAAAGTGTTGTGTTAGTTGCTCAGTCATATCCAACTCTTTGCAACCCCAAGGACTGTCGCCCACCAGGCTCCTGTGTCCGTGAAATTCTCCAGCCAAGACTACTGGAGTGGGTTGCCATTCCCTTCTCCAGGGGGTCTTCCTGACCCAGGGATCAAACCTGAATCCACTGCATTGCAGGCAGAGTCTTCAGCATCTGAGCCACCAGGGAAGCCTCTCTGAAAATAAGCAAGGCCATAAATACAACCCAGGAAAAGCCTAGGGAATAACTTCCTGGGGAAATGGGGGCTATTCCAGAATATAGCATCTACAGAGGTAAGGCTTGAGTGATTGTTTAAGAGAAACAAACTCTTCTGAAGCACCCGGGTTGTGAAGAGAAAGCAGGAAAACTGGACCTTCATATGGTCAGCAAAGGCTGACTTCCTGTGGCTGTCCCACCCCACTCTCCCCACCCCCATTAGTGTGCAGGAAGTTAATAGCAACTCTGTAGTGCTGGAATCAGGGATTAGTGTGACGTAGATGAGGTTTGGCATTAACAATGCTAAATAATTGCAACTCTGAATTTTCTCATCTTCGTTCACGAAGGTGTGATCTTTCCCACCTAGTGCTATCACTCTTAAAGTGCATTAATCACTAATTGTTATCTGAATCTCGAGAGTTAAGTTTCTTCATTGAACCCAGCAGTAAAGAGTCAAGTCTTAGAGCTGAGATTTTTCTTTCCCACCATGGACATTGTGTTGATTGGAGTAAGTGAAAGATTAAGTTGGGAGAGGGTATTGATCAATGTGATCATCTACTAGGTGGTGAGTAAACTGTGAGAGGAGAGACAGTTTTAGTTTGTCCTACGATTCATGAATTCTGAGTTCTGCTACAAAATTCTTTGAGTTCTGCTACTAAAAGATCTCCTGAGAGAGCTAGAACTTTTCCTTCTTAGGTAGTTTTAAGATATTAGTTGATTCATGAACTGGTGACTTTTGACAGACCTTGTCAGCCTTATTTCTGTTGTTGGTTTGACTGCTGTCACAGAGCTCCATTTGGCTGCTGGGGAATTTGGAAGCAGGCTGGACATCTCAGCATTTAAAACAAGAAACTTCCCTCCTTAACATGTAACCCGAAGATGTAGCCTCCATTTCTGAAAGTAAAGTGTTGTGTTAGTTGCTCAGTCATATCCAACTCTTTGCAACCCCAAGGACTGTCGCCCACCAGGCTCCTGTGTCCGTGAAATTCTCCAGCCAAGACTACTGGAGTGGGTTGCCATTCCCTTCTCCAGGGGATCTTCCTGACCCAGGGATCAAACCTGAATCCACTGCATTGCAGGCAGAGTCTTCAGCATCTGAGCCACCAGGGAAGCCTCTCTGAAAATAAGCAAGGCCATAAATACAACCCAGGAAAAGCCTAGGGAATAACTTCCTGGGGAAATGGGGGCTATTCCAGAATATAGCATCTACAGAGGTAAGGCTTGAGTGATTGTTTAAGAGAAACAAACTCTTCTGAAGCACCCGGGTTGTGAAGAGAAAGCAGGAAAACTGGACCTTCATATGGTCAGCAAAGGCTGACTTCCTGTGGCTGTCCCACCCCACTCTCCCCACCCCCATTAGTGTGCAGGAAGTTAATAGCAACTCTGTAGTGCTGGAATCAGGGATTAGTGTGACGTAGATGAGGTTTGGCATTAACAATGCTAAATAATTGCAACTCTGAATTTTCTCATCTTCGTTCACGAAGGTGTGATCTTTCCCACCTAGTGCTATCACTCTTAAAGTGCATTAATCACTAATTGTTATCTGAATCTCGAGAGTTAAGTTTCTTCATTGAACCCAGCAGTAAAGAGTCAAGTCTTAGAGCTGAGATTTTTCTTTCCCACCATGGACATTGTGTTGATTGGAGTAAGTGAAAGATTAAGTTGGGAGAGGGTATTGATCAATGTGATCATCTACTAGGTGGTGAGTAAACTGTGAGAGGAGAGACAGTTTTTAGTTTGTCCTACGATTCATGAATTCTGAGTTCTGCTACAAAATTGTCTTTGATGAGAAGACATTTAACGCTTTGTGTGTATAATGACTGATTTTTCAAGAAATATTACAATGATATGTATCTGTATCCAGATTTATCCTGGTTACCCAAGATGTTAAGCAAGGATTTTTATAGTATCAGACACTACAGAAATACATGGTAAGGTCAAAGAATCTGTTATCTATTTCCCTTCTAGATGTTAGTCATCTTGTTTTAAGGTATAAAAAGTCTCCCTGCAAGGCTTCTGATTTGGGCCTTGAATATAACAATACCAGAGCTCAAGGGTAGACTTCTGACTACAAGGGAAAAAAAGAAAACTTCTGGGGCTTAAGCTTTGATTGAGGCCATGTCTGTCTTTGTGGGAAGCAGCAGCAGCAGCAAAAAGGAGTCTTCGGGTCAAGACTTGCTTAGGTCTTTCTGCAGGGGACCGCTGGAGATTCCTCCAGCTCACTGTGTGGGAGGGCGGTGGGGAGGAAGCGAAGAGAATGAAAGCAGTGTGTTCCCTCCTCCTCTCTTCATTTCTCGGTTGAAAGACATCGAAGGCAAGGAGTCGGTGTCTCTTTTAGAAAAGTTTCATTAGAGTAGTGTCAGTGGATCCTGTCTTAATTGACCCTCTGATATTTTAAAAAATAAGGAGACTAGTAATGTTGGCTATTGGTTACCTCATATACTTTCTTTATGACGCACAGAATTTTCCCCACTCCATAATTCTCATCTCTGCATTACCCTCTCCTTGATACTTTCAATGGAGAGCCAGCAGCCAGGGGTGCTGGAAATGATATTTAAATTATTTGAGAAAGACTTCTAATTAAGCTGTTGGGAAATATATAGATCTGTGTTAAAATTTGCAGGTAGCTGATTTGCTTCTCAACTTGTGTAGGGTTTTGTAAGTTTAAAGCCTTCAAGTCAAAGCAGAACTAATAAAAGCACAGTTGAACCTAATATATTATATCAAGATTTACAGTAACAAATTATTGTTTTTCAGCTATGAAGATATCATTAAGCATATGCCAAGCAATCAGTGCATGACTGTAATAGGTTCATGAAGGAAAACCTTTTTGTAATCGTATTCAGTGGTGTTTTTCCCAAGACAGCAACAGCTTTTATAAAATGATGGTTATATCTCCTCATTATAGAACCTAATCTCCCCCAAAGACATTCAGCAGCTGCAAAATGCTAGCATCTTTTAGTTGTAAATTGTTTTTTATTATTTATTCCTCTTTAACTAAAGAAGAAACGGCCGTCAGATGATTTAACAAGATGAGAATTTAGTGATTTTGACATTTGACAGCCCCCGATTGTTAGCCCATGTATTGATCTCTTTACATCTGGGCTTACTGGTAATTGGTGCTGTTTTGTTTTCATGCCTCTACTGTATAAGGTGAGTGTGAGGCTCCTATAAAGCCAACATGTGTGATTGGTTCTTTTATATCTCCCTTCAGCATACAATTTGAAGTTCTGGGTCCTCCTCCTAGAATTGAAGAGATGGCAGAATTAGACAAAAAGGAACACACATGCCCTGCTGTAGTAAGTCAGATTTTGAGAGGCAGTGTCATTTGGAGCTGGATTTACTACCCACAAAGTGGTACAGGCAAGTCAGAAGAGGGCTGCCTCTGCTAGAGTGATGGGCAATCTGATTTACTGGTGCACATCCCGTGGCAAATGATGCTCCACAGTGGGAACCCTTGAGAGAGTCATCATGCTCTGTTTGAGACTGTTCTGTGAAATTTAAAAATAAAATGGGACTAATGAGTTTTCACGTCATTCCCATTGGTAGGACTCTCAGGGGATGGCCCTATGGGAGACTACAGGGATGAGACATTCATTTGAATCAAGGCTCCTTTGGAAGAGAGGAAATTTTCCCTCATAACATCCTTTTAAGTTGATGGTTCTGACGTGGGTTTTGTGGCGATAATTCCTTTGTTGCTGTTTTAAGAAGACCACTTGCCTTTCTTTCCAGGACTTGGCTTATTTTCCTGGAAAGGTTTAAGCAGTTTCTCCAGCATTAATACTGCATGCCTGTCTAGTGGCAGGTCACTCAGAGCCAATCAAGCAACTGTTTCATTCCTCAGACTATCACAATTTGCTCCTTACTCATTCTGGGCAGACTGAAGTTGAGTATTTGTGGCCAATTGCTATCCAAGCTTTAGATTTTCTCCTTCAGAGATAGAAACTCATCTTCCACTCTTGTGATAGAGTAATTCAACAACATCAAAATTCAAATAAGACTTTAAAAACTTATGGAGCTTTACATAAATAACTCCTTCCCTATCATGATAACAACTGAGAACTGTGCATAGGTATGAATCTACATTTCTCTTTACTCAGTAATTGTACCCTTAATGCTGTTTACTATTTGATTTGTGTTCTTTATATATCCACCAAAGGGTATGAACAGTAAGACATAATTTCACATCACCTATCTTCCATTTCTTCTTATTTTAAAAGCCCCAAAGATATAGTTCTCCCATAAATAATAATAAAAAGGCACTATATTAATATTTCACCCAAGGTCCCCGTCTCCTCTTGCACACACACACAAATACATATTCTCTAATATATATACACACCCCTCCCTACAAATTATCTGTGCCTGAGGCTTATAAGAAAATCAGGTCAAGTTAAAGGAGAAATCAGAGAATGGGACCAAAATTAATATACCATTCTGTACCACATGCGAATATGAGTTTTCAGGGAGAAAACAGCCTTATTTTCTGGACCACTCCTATCTCTGTATATATTGAGACACTGTTTTACCTCTGAGGCATGTGTCGCATCCCATTGCCTGGACAGAGGTCAAAGTTCAGCTCTCTCAGCTTAGATTTTATTAGATTCTCTTAAGTTGGATGAAAAATGTCTACCTTATCAGTTCTGTTCCAGAACATCTAAAAGCCCTTTTTGTATTTCTTTCTTCCTGGAAGATATATATGTTTTCATTGTGAATAAAATAGCAATTTGCCTATCTGTATGAGAAGTGTCTTTTAGGCAGCAATTGGCAACATTTTCCAACACTGAGAATGATTTTCAGTCCAGGTATGTCTTTCATCTCATGCTGTGTGTGACAACAAGTACATAGCATCCGGATGCGAATATGGTAGGACCCATGCCTCTGGAGCCAGGCATGTTCAGGCCACGAGCTGAATTACTGCTGACCTCTCTCTTTCTCTTATAACTGCATGAGTCCCCTAGGGAAACAAGTCACCTGTACTTTCAAAATGTCTCCAGGTTCTGATCGTGGTCACAGCCCAAACCCCAGTAATCTCTGACCTGGATTATTACAGCACCTTCTAATGGGCCTCCCCACCTCTGCCCTGGCCTTCCTTAGGTCTCTTCTCAGCACAACAGACAAAGTGATCTCGCTAAAGCTTATAGCAGACGGGTCACTCCTCCCTCAGAAGTCTCCAGCAGCTCAGAGTGAAAGCCAAGACCTCACAGTGGCTTGTCAGGCCTCCCTCTCCCCAGCCTGTCATCACATTCCAGCCTCCCGAACTGGCTTGCTCTTTCTGCAAACACCAAGGATCCTGCTAGCTCAGAGCCCACCTCAGTGCTCTTCTTATGTCCCTGATGTGCTTCCCCCTAGGTATCAGCATAGCCCCCTTTTCACTTCCTTTGGATCCCTATTCAAATGTTACCTTAACTGGGAACTCCTCCCTGAGGACCGGGGTTAAGGAGCACCACCTCTGAAGCCCCATCCTGCCTCGCAGAGGTCCCCCAGTTCTCTGCCTTCCCCTCTAGCCATTTTATTTCTGTATACATTTATGCAGGTGTTTGTATATGAGTACCTGTAAGTGTGTACTTGGTTGTCTTTTTTAATTTGTTATTGTTTTTGCTATTACTTCTTTGTTGGTTTTCCTCTCTCCTAACCAGAATATAAGCACTAAGAAAGCGAAGATTTTAGTTTTTCATTTCATAACCCCAGCCCATGTAACACGCCTGGCCTGTATTTAGACACTCAAAGAAAATATGTTGAATAAATGGAAGAAAGGAGGTAAGGGAGGAAGAGAGAATTAGAAGGAAGGAAAAATGGAAGGAAGAAAATAAAAAAGAGGGAAGGGAATTGAGGGAGGGAAGAAAGGTAGGGTAGAGAAGGAGAGAGGAGGGAGAAAGGGAGGGAGGATTCCTGAATCTCTTTGTGTGAGGGCTGGTCTAGGGAACCTTGATGGGAATTCCCTACTTGTGCTTTATCTTTTTATCTTAAAATAGAAACTATTCTAGTTTAGTTACACATATGCCAACTCTTGGCTTCAATAAACAATGTGGCTTGTTTACTGGGATGGTAGAAAAAACTAAGCAGCAGGTGGGAAGAGAGCCGGGCATGCCAGTTTCTGTCTGAGCATTGACCAGTCAAACCCTCCCTCCTCCTTTGCCAAAGGCATGGGCATTTCTCCAGTGAACGTTAATCTTTGTCTTTAGCTCACTCCTCCCCCCCCCTTTAGGTCTCTTCTCCGCACAACAGACAAAGTGATCTCGCTAAAGCTTATAGCAGACGGGTCACTCCTCCCTCAGAAGTCTCCAGCAGCTCAGAGTGAAAGCCAAGACCTCACAGTGGCTTGTCAGGCCTCCCTCTCCCCAGCCTGTCATCACATTCCAGCCTCCCGAACTGGCTTGCTCTTTCTGCAAACACCAAGGATCCTGCTAGCTCAGAGCCCACCTCAGTGCTCTTCTTATGTCCCTGATGTGCTTCCCCCTAGGTATCAGCATAGCCCCCTTTTCACTTCCTTTGGATCCCTATTCAAATGTTACCTTAACTGGGAACTCCTCCCTGAGGACCGGGGTTAAGGAGCACCACCTCTGAAGCCCCATCCTGCCTCGCAGAGGTCCCCCAGTTCTCTGCCTTCCCCTCTAGCCATTTTATTTCTGTATACATTTATGCAGGTGTTTGTATATGAGTACCTGTAAGTGTGTACTTGGTTGTCTTTTTTAATTTGTTATTGTTTTTGCTATTACTTCTTTGTTGGTTTTCCTCTCTCCTAACCAGAATATAAGCACTAAGAAAGCGAAGATTTTAGTTTTTCATTTCATAACCCCAGCCCATGTAACACGCCTGGCCTGTATTTAGACACTCAAAGAAAATATGTTGAATAAATGGAAGAAAGGAGGTAAGGGAGGAAGAGAGAATTAGAAGGAAGGAAAAATGGAAGGAAGAAAATAAAAAAGAGGGAAGGGAATTGAGGGAGGGAAGAAAGGTAGGGTAGAGAAGGAGAGAGGAGGGAGAAAGGGAGGGAGGATTCCTGAATCTCTTTGTGTGAGGGCTGGTCTAGGGAACCTTGATGGGAATTCCCTACTTGTGCTTTATCTTTTTATCTTAAAATAGAAACTATTCTAGTTTAGTTACACATATGCCAACTCTTGGCTTCAATAAACAATGTGGCTTGTTTACTGGGATGGTAGAAAAAAAAACTAAGCAGCAGGTGGGAAGAGAGAGCCGGGCATGCCAGTTTCTGTCTGAGCATTGACCAGTCAAACCCTCCCCTCCTCCTTTGCCAAAGGCATGGGGTAAATGCATCCTTGCCTCCCAAGTGAACGTTAATCACTGTTTACCCTGTGCTTTGAGATCCACAGATGAAAGCACTCGTAAAAGGAAAATGTGTTATTACTTTGCAAATGGTTACAGGCTCTCATTTAGTTCTGGAAACTAATCAAGTGGGATCACTGAATCATGGGATGAAGGTTGGCCAAATATTGCACTTGTTATAATTCATGTGCGCTTGAACTTCAACACAGTGACATGTCTCCTTTAAATAAAGCAGAGTCCTCCAAGGATATGTTGAATCTATATGGGTCTGTTTTCAGTTGGGAACTAAAAGTTTTCATGTATGCAGAAGATAGGAAGAGAAATGTGCCTCTGATTTCTGGTGGGGTGGGGAGGTGCTTAGGATGGACTGCTTACTTTTGAGACATTGTCTAAATGATCCTGTTTCCTTTACCCCAAGAGACAGTGACAAGAACATTCATAAAATCATGGAGATTTAGAGCTGGAGCCGGATGTAAAGGCCCTGTAATCCCCCTTCTTACTGAACCTGAGAACACTTCTGTGGTCTTGCTAACCAGGGATGATCGGGACTGCTTCAGTAATCCCTGCTATGGGGAGCCTGTACTTGCCAAGCTGGAGATTCTGACATTATTCAGCAGCTATAGTGAGAAAGCCCTTTGCCTGTTTCTCCATTTGGTCAAATGATAATATTAAACACTTTCCATGAGCAATTGCTTTGTGAGTGCTTTGAAGATGGAACATTAAAACCAATAGCACTAGTAGTACGGATTTAACAACCACCTAGAGCAATGTTCTAGCCTAGAAGAAAGCCTGAAATGTAGTAGTTTTTCAATAAATATGTGTTGATGAATAGAAGAGTAGATGGAACTCTAGGAAGAATGAGGAAGTACATGCTTAAGGAATCACAATACTGAGCTGAATTTAGATCAATAGGAGGGGAAAATAAATACGCTAGATACCAAACTGAATCTACTGACTTTAACTTTCATCGCTCCAAGCATGGACATCTGAATTCATTCATAATAGTTTACTTCTTCTTCATCCATGGATCGTGGCTATATTAGCTGAGGAGTGCTACATCTTTCCTTACCTCTTTTCTAGGCTCAAGAGTTGCAGGACCTAAAAGCTTTTACATGATTTCTACAACATCTATGAGTCTTGATTTCCTCCCCTGGGCATGTCCAGTTTCTCAATTAGGTTCTTAAGATGAATCAGCCTAGTATGGTTTCCCTGGTGGTTCACACAGTAGAGAATCTGCCTACAGTGCAGGAGACTAGAGTTCGATCCCTGGGTTGGGATGATCCCCTGGAAGAGGGCATGGCTATCCACTCCAGTATTCTTGCCTGGACAATCCCATGGACAGAGGAGTCTATTAGGCTACAGTCCATGGGCTCACAAAGAGTTGGATGTGACTGAGTGACTAACACTGTCGCTGTCTAGGATGGGATGGATCAGACAGTCCAGATATGATCACAGCAGGCTAGCATACAGTGAGAGTTTTTTCCTGTGCTTCTCCTGTTGTGCAAACCATTTGGTCTTGGAGCCCTTCTTTCCAGGGACACATGTTTATATTCTAAGAAAACCCAGCACTCCAAAGAACACAGTGACTGTAACATGATGTGTTGGGCTTCATTTCAGCAAGAGGGGGCAGTACATATTTTATACATTTTCTTGTAAAATTGTAGCCCATTAATATGATTTGCTGTGAAGTTCAATTTCTTCACTGTAACTTGAACTTTGGTTTTGCAATGTATCCTTCTACTTGGATATTATTAAGATTACTGTAATTTAGTGGTCAGACCCTGGACCTGGACCTTGGACTCAGGTCACTAATTCACTGCATGTTCTGGGAAAAGTCACTTTCTTTCTCTGAACCACAATTTCGGTATCAGCAAAATGAAACAGTTGATCTGTATACTCTGTGATGTTCCTGGTAGAGCTAGCATTTGATGGTCTTAAGCCATAGCTTTCTCTGACTATCTCAGGACATTCTATGAATTTTACTAATCTTAGAGTAAGAAATAACTAGACAACTGTTCTAAAGAGAAGAAAAGCAAAGAATCCAAATTTCATAAAAAAGTTTACTTGACTTTAACTTTCATCGCTCCAAGCATGGACATCTGAATTCATTCATAATAGTTTACTTCTTCTTCATCCATGGATCGTGGCTATATTAGCTGAGGAGTGCTACATCTTTCCTTACCTCTTTTCTAGGCTCAAGAGTTGCAGGACCTAAAAGCTTTTACATGATTTCTACAACATCTATGAGTCTTGATTTCCTCCCCTGGGCATGTCCAGTTTCTCAATTAGGTTCTTAAGATGAATCAGCCTAGTATGGTTTCCCTGGTGGTTCACACAGTAGAGAATCTGCCTACAGTGCAGGAGACTAGAGTTCGATCCCTGGGTTGGGATGATCCCCTGGAAGAGGGCATGGCTATCCACTCCAGTATTCTTGCCTGGACAATCCCATGGACAGAGGAGTCTATTAGGCTACAGTCCATGGGCTCACAAAGAGTTGGATGTGACTGAGTGACTAACACTGTCGCTGTCTAGGATGGGATGGATCAGACAGTCCAGATATGATCACAGCAGGCTAGCATACAGTGAGAGTTTTTTCCTGTGCTTCTCCTGTTGTGCAAACCATTTGGTCTTGGAGCCCTTCTTTCCAGGGACACATGTTTATATTCTAAGAAAACCCAGCACTCCAAAGAACACAGTGACTGTAACATGATGTGTTGGGCTTCATTTCAGCAAGAGGGGGCAGTACATATTTTATACATTTTCTTGTAAAATTGTAGCCCATTAATATGATTTGCTGTGAAGTTCAATTTCTTCACTGTAACTTGAACTTTGGTTTTGCAATGTATCCTTCTACTTGGATATTATTAAGATTACTGTAATTTAGTGGTCAGACCCTGGACCTGGACCTTGGACTCAGGTCACTAATTCACTGCATGTTCTGGGAAAAGTCACTTTCTTTCTCTGAACCACAATTTCGGTATCAGCAAAATGAAACAGTTGATCTGTATACTCTGTGATGTTCCTGGTAGAGCTAGCATTTGATGGTCTTAAGCCATAGCTTTCTCTGACTATCTCAGGACATTCTATGAATTTTACTAATCTTAGAGTAAGAAATAACTAGACAACTGTTCTAAAGAGAAGAAAAGCAAAGAGGATGTGTGTTGTGTGCATACTCAGTCATGTCTGACTCTTTGCAATACCATGGACAGCAGATCACCAGGCTTCTCTGTCCATGGAATTTCCCAGGCAAGAATACTGGACTGGGTTGCCATTTTCTCCTCCAGGGGATCTTCCCAACCCAGGGATTAAACCCATCTCTCCCATGTCTCCTGCTTTGCAAGTGGATTCTTTATCACTAAGCCACTGGGTCACCCTTACCTTTTGCTTCTGAGATTAACCTAACTTAGCAGAACTATGTACGTGGTGAAACAAACACATGAACTACTACCCATGACTGTGATACTGACACCTCAGTCACATCCCTTCCACCATGGTGGGTTTGCCCCACCTCGCCCATCATTGCATCACCTGACATGTGAACTCCTCTCTTACCTTAGGTCTGTCTATATTTCAGCCCTAGTTGACAACGATTTCTTTCTTAGCAACTATGATTGTTTGAAAATAACGTCAAAACAAGTAATTTCCTTTTTTCATCCCTGACAATCATTTAGTCACTGTGCATATTCCTGAATCTCTCATCTCTCTTTAATTACTCTCTGTCTCTTCTCCATCAATTCCCTTGTCTAATTCAAAACTCCCACAAGAAGTTAGGCAGATGTATCACAGGGCTGGGAAGAAAGAAGTGACCTCTTCCTAGTACTCAGTGAGGTTTCAGGACCACGGACAGCTATACTGGCTGGAGCCTTGGGGGAAATCCATTTAGTCCTGTCTTGGCCTGTGGTTTCCAGGCCCATGTTGGAACCCCACAGGTGGCAGAAATGACAAAACTCCACAAAGAAGCTTTGCAGTAAGAACCACTTTCCCCAGAGCTTAGAAGCCAAACCTTATACCATCACATACAAAGAACAGATTGCATCTGGGCCCGGCCGCTGTCCTAATGTCAGCTTGCTTGGCATTTACCTTCCTTCCCCAGGCTGACCTCTGATGATGGGGGCAGGCCCCGGAGGCATTGTTCTAGCTGGGCAAAGGCTGCCGCCATTGTGTCAGCATGGGAGAGCTGCCGGTTCCTTTCCAGCCCAGCACTGTAATTTTATCAACTCTGGCTCAGAGAAACCTATATTTATAATGCTAATTAGGAGAGCACACATTTAATTTGAGTGGAAGACTGTTTGTATCTCGCTAAGCCTGAGAGCACAGGGCTCAAGCGACAGCAGTCAGAGGCAAGGCAGGCCTTTCTCCCTTCTCCAAGTATTTGAAACAGGGCTGAGCCTTGCCAAACAATTTCTGTTGGATTAAAGAGAGAGAGAGAGGGAGAGTGCCGAATATGCCGGGGCTCAGAAAACTTTGGGTTTATCTCCCGTCTGCATAATATATTTCTCTGTGCACTGAGAAAACATGCCTCTTATGTTATCTAATTGTTTCCTGACACATTTAGCAACATTTCGCACTCTTTAAAGTGACATTAACATTGCTGACAGTGGAGGTGCTTTCATTAGGTGGTCTTTGAATTGTAGCCAGGATGCACTGCAGGTCTTCAAGCAGGCTTGTAGAAGGCGAGAAAGGCATTATTTATGAAAATAGAGACTTGGCCAATGGTGCCCCATGGGTGTGCATTAACTTTGCTGACTGCAGTTAATTTAAGAATATGTCACTGTGCGCATATACGCATACAAGGCAGCATCTCACGAGCTGAATTAAGACATGCTCGTTGTCCAACAGGCTGCTAGGATGCCTGCGTATTGTGGAAAGTCTAAAACATCTGCTCTTCCATGTATTTTCAGCCACAGTGTGGTGATTTCAGACACATGTTGGTCATTTGGCAGGCAGTCTGGCTGAGAAGCATGTGTGGCCAGGGTGTATGGTCAGTGTGATTATTGTGCCCTGAGGTGAGGAGTCAGTTTGCCTCTTTTTTCCTTCTTAAGGCTTCCTGTTTCCCCTCCAAGGCCATTGTTTTCATGTCTTCCGCTGTCTGCATGGAAGCATAGTTCCCCCTGGAGAGTATTCTAAATGAGCCTTCAGAGAACAGGACCCTGCCGTGCCTGAAAAGAGAAATGTGAAGATTCATTCTGACTTTCAAGAAAAAGGGAAGCCAGGCTGGGAGATGAGGGGGAAGGTGCAAGTCAGGTTGTGAATTTCTGCTAGGATGCAGCCTCACCTGGGATCTTGACCCGATTATTGATCTCTATAGTTGTCATGTGGGTACAGTGACGCTGTTCAGAAACTGGAATTTCAGAGCTGAAAGAGAGCTTCCTACAGATTGTTCTGTCACCCCTACAGTGCTACAGTTTCTAACCTGCTTTCCAGCTTATTCTAATTGGAATTAATTACTCCTCTCTTTCTCTCTCAGGTTGCAGTAGCTCTTGTGGCTGTGCTATGCTTAATCACGGAGATCTGAATTTGTTTCTTAGCTTTGCTCATTACTTACCACATGTCCTTGATCCAGTCACTAGATCTCTACATGCCTCAGTTTCCTCATCTGTAAAATGGGAATAGGTATCATACCTTCCAGATAGTATTGTTGGACGGAGAAGTTACAAACCATGAAGCATGCTCTGCATACACCTAAAGTATTGTGAATACTCAAAAAGTGTTAGAATTAATCTCCTCCACTGGAATATGGGTTGAATTGTGGCTGAGACTACGTCGTCAGACTGCCTGCAAGTACTGAGCAATGTTATGTGATAGTGCAGTAACATGGCATGCACTGACTGAGGCCTGGACAGGGTAAGCCGTTTGCTGTAAGTCACACAGCTAACAAGCCCTGAGGCAGCCACAGTAGGAACTGTGGCCTCATAGCACTAACTGTATGACTAGTGGGGCTTGTTTCTGTACAAGCCAGTGACTTTTTTTTCTATTATTATTATTATATTTTATTTTTTACAGAGTGATTTGTTTACTGCCATACATCGACCCAAATCCACCATAGGTATACACACGACCCCTCAACTCCGGCCCTCCCCCATCCCCCTCCCCATCCCACCCCTCCAGGTCACCTCAGAGCCCCTGTGTGAGATCCCCTAGTCCCACAGCATATCCCCCCCTCACCCCAATGTCCATAAGACTGTTCTCCAAGTCCACCTCTCCATTGCTGTTCTGCATATTCATTTATCAGCACCTTCTTTCTAGATTCCATATATATCTGTCAATGTGCAATATCTATCTTTCTCTCTCTGACATACTTCACTCTGCATAATAGGTTCTCTATTCATCCACCTCATTAGAACTGGTTCAGATATATTTCTTTTTAAGCAAGCCAGTGACTTTGAAACAACTGTTGGGCAAGGAATGAACTAATGTGTATGACATCCATGGTCTCCTAACAAGCTAGGCCTAGTAGTGATTCCATTCTCGTTTCCAAACATGTCTCTTTCTTTGAAGGAGAGATTTTCAGTCTTTCTGTTGGCTACTAGTGGTTAGATCCCTAAGCTCTCTGATCTTTAGCCCCTTATCAAGGAGTGGTCCATGAAGAATGGGTGGGCTAGCATGAGTACGCAGCAGAGAGATGACAAAGTTCAAGCATCTGTCGCTTAGAGCCCATGTTTTATCTTTGCTGTCCCAAAGGCACAGAGCAGAACACAGACTTCAGCTGAGAACTGTTTGCTATCTGCAAACAAAGCCTTTGAAAAAGAAAGCTTCCGATAATGAGAATGAAAACAGTTACCATGGGTAGAATACTTTACCATTTGCGGTGGAGTCTCATATATGTTATTATCTAATCTACAAAATGTCCTGGAAGAGGGGAATAGGACATCCATCTCATCCCCTACTGATGAATGGCAGTACTTACTCTTCAGAGCATTTATAGAAGTGTCTCATTAGTACTCATAATAATCTGTATTTTCATATACATTTTGCTCATCAACCATTTGAGAATGGTAAAGTTAAGTGACTTGCTAAAATCCACCCAGCAAATCAGTGGCAGGGTGAAGTTCAACTTTGGTCTGGTTCCACTGTCAATCATATTGTCACATCCGTGACGGGGACTTTGTCATTACAGTGATTAATTAAATTTCATTATCATTCCTTCTGCCGTGTTAGGAGCACTAGAGGCTGAGCCCAAGTTCTTCCAGCCCCTCTTCATGCAGTCTTCTGTCCTTTGAAATGGGGATCTATTATTACCCTGGATATATTGTTATATGTTATCTCATGTTAAATATATTTCAAGAGCTTAGAAAGAATGCCTAGTATATTACAAGAGCTCAGCGAATCTTAGCAAGTGCTATTCTCTTTTCTGATTCATTTATCAGCACCTTCTTTCTAGATTCCATATATATCTGCAATGCAATATCTATCTTTCTCTCTCTGACATACTTCACTCTGCATAATAGGTTCTCTATTCATCCACCTCATTAGAACTGGTTCAGATATATTTCTTTTTAAGCAAGCCAGTGACTTTGAAACAACTGTTGGGCAAGGAATGAACTAATGTGTATGACATCCATGGTCTCCTAACAAGCTAGGCCTAGTAGTGATTCCATTCTCGTTTCCAAACATGTCTCTTTCTTTGAAGGAGAGATTTTCAGTCTTTCTGTTGGCTACTAGTGGTTAGATCCCTAAGCTCTCTGATCTTTAGCCCCTTATCAAGGAGTGGTCCATGAAGAATGGGTGGGCTAGCATGAGTACGCAGCAGAGAGATGACAAAGTTCAAGCATCTGTCGCTTAGAGCCCATGTTTTATCTTTGCTGTCCCAAAGGCACAGAGCAGAACACAGACTTCAGCTGAGAACTGTTTGCTATCTGCAAACAAAGCCTTTGAAAAAGAAAGCTTCCGATAATGAGAATGAAAACAGTTACCATGGGTAGAATACTTTACCATTTGCGGTGGAGTCTCATATATGTTATTATCTAATCTACAAAATGTCCTGGAAGGGGGGAATAGGACATCCATCTCATCCCCTACTGATGAATGGCAGTACTTACTCTTCAGAGCATTTATAGAAGTGTCTCATTAGTACTCATAATAATCTGTATTTTCATATACATTTTGCTCATCAACCATTTGAGAATGGTAAAGTTAAGTGACTTGCTAAAATCCACCCAGCAAATCAGTGGCAGGGTGAAGTTCAACTTTGGTCTGGTTCCACTGTCAATCATATTGTCACATCCGTGACGGGGACTTTGTCATTACAGTGATTAATTAAATTTCATTATCATTCCTTCTGCCGTGTTAGGAGCACTAGAGGCTGAGCCCAAGTTCTTCCAGCCCCTCTTCATGCAGTCTTCTGTCCTTTGAAATGGGGATCTATTATTACCCTGGATATATTGTTATATGTTATCTCATGTTAAATATATTTCAAGAGCTTAGAAAGAATGCCTAGTATATTACAAGAGCTCAGCGAATCTTAGCAATTGGCAATATTTTAGTATCATGAGTCCAAGGAGTGACCATTAACTGTAAGATGGATTCCTACATGTTGATTTTTGAAAATTATGTTTTGGGATGGACATACAGTTTCTTTAAGTCCTTCTCTGAGAGTCCCCTTCCCCTGCCCCCACCATTGATCTCTTTTGTGAATATAATGTAAGTTCCAAGAGGGCAAGGAAACAAGCCTGTGCATCTTGTGTGCATTACTGTGACGCTATAGGGACAGCACTTAGTGCTTCCATCTTGTGTTCTTGGACAGTGTTGGTTTACACCACCCAAGCAATTCCTAGGACAGGAAGCTTTCCTAATTATAAGGTGGGTGCATAGCTTACACAGGGGTTATACTCTAGGGTCAACCTAGCCAAGCCAAAGAAATACAGTCATACCACCATCCTGAAGACTTCCTTAGAAAGGCACCATCTTGGCAACTGACTGACTGCCTCTTGACTGCTGTGTATTCATTTGAGCACCAGATGAAGCAGTAACTTAACAGTCTTTTGCTGTTGTTCAGTTGCTAAATCGTGTCCTACTCTGTGCGACCCCCATGGACTGCAGCATGCCAGGCTTCCTGTCCTTCACCATCTCTTGGAGTTTGCTCAAGCTCATGTCTCTTGAGTTGGCTATGTGATCTAACCATCTCATCCTCTGTCATCCTTTTCTACTCCTATCCTTAGTCTTTCCCAGCATCAGAGTCTTTTCCAGTGAGTCATCTCTTTGCATCAGGTGGGCAAAGTATTGGAGCTTCAGCTTCAGCATCAGTCTCTCCAGTGAATATTCCGGGTTGGTTTCCTTTAGGATTGACTGTTTTGATCTCCTTGCAGTTTAAGGGATTCTCAAGAGTCTTCTCTAGCACCCCAACTTGAAAGTATTAATTCTTCGGTGTTCAACTTTCTTTATGGTCCGACTCTTAATATTCCAGCTGAGTGATTAAAAGAAAAATGTACATTTAAAATCAGAATCAAGTCTGCTCAGCAAAATATTTACACACTGAGAGGCACCTAAAACCCATGACCCAATAGTGATGACACCCAGCAGTGAAGTCAATGCCATTGTGCCTTTGACACACATCCAATAAATGTTGGTGGAGTGAATTGTTATAATCAACCAGTAGTACTGTTCCTTACTGGGCACAGGCTCTAGGCTGGGTACCAAGATACAAAGGTGTATAATCCATAATTTCTACCCAGTCATTCATCATCTCATGAATGAGCCAGACATTTAGAAAAATAAATATGTTAACATAGCAAAGATACAGTGATAGAAGAATGTCCTGGGTAACCAGTGGATGAGGTGATCAGGGAGGATTTATAAAGAAGACAATGCTTAAGCTGAGGCTTCCAGGAGGTTTGCAAGAGGAGGTTGAGAAGGCCAAAGAGAAAGATGACTTCCATACACAGTGGGGGGCGGGGGAGGAGACGGATTCTCAGTTGTCCCAGTGCTCTGATGTGATTAGAGTATAAGGGGTAAGGGCATCTGGGAAGAGCGAATTCCATGGGAGAGTTTGGATGCTGTTGCATAGGCACTGTGGAGGCTTGGGAGAGCTAAGAAGGATGCCAGGAACAAATCTGTATATTCAGAAATATGTTGGCTCTTGAATGGATGGATACCATTGACTTGGAAGCTAGACATGTAGTCTGAACTGAGCTGTCCAATAGGGTGGCCACCAGCCACACGTGGCTCTATAAACAAGAATTTCATTCCTCATCTGCCACCGTCGCATTGCCAGTGTTCAGTAGTCACATGCATTAAACGTTATTGGCATCAAACATGCCCATCATCACAGAAAGTTCTGCTGGACAACACAGATCCACACAGCTGCACATCACCAAAATAATAATACCATCTCATCTTAAATGAACTGAGAGATGTAATTAAGGTGTGTGTCAGGGGACTAGGAATTTCTGATCAGAATGAAGTTGAGGCTCCTTGACCTTTGAATCACCAGATCAAAAAGTTGCCTGATGTGTTCAACTTTCTTTATGGTCCGACTCTTAATATTCCAGCTGAGTGATTAAAAGAAAATGTACAAAATGAATCAAGTCTGCTCAGCAAAATATTTACACACTGAGAGGCACCTAAAACCCATGACCCAATAGTGATGACACCCAGCAGTGAAGTCAATGCCATTGTGCCTTTGACACACATCCAATAAATGTTGGTGGAGTGAATTGTTATAATCAACCAGTAGTACTGTTCCTTACTGGGCACAGGCTCTAGGCTGGGTACCAAGATACAAAGGTGTATAATCCATAATTTCTACCCAGTCATTCATCATCTCATGAATGAGCCAGACATTTAGAAAAATAAATATGTTAACATAGCAAAGATACAGTGATAGAAGAATGTCCTGGGTAACCAGTGGATGAGGTGATCAGGGAGGATTTATAAAGAAGACAATGCTTAAGCTGAGGCTTCCAGGAGGTTTGCAAGAGGAGGTTGAGAAGGCCAAAGAGAAAGATGACTTCCATACACAGTGGGGGGCGGGGGAGGAGACGGATTCTCAGTTGTCCCAGTGCTCTGATGTGATTAGAGTATAAGGGGTAAGGGCATCTGGGAAGAGCGAATTCCATGGGAGAGTTTGGATGCTGTTGCATAGGCACTGTGGAGGCTTGGGAGAGCTAAGAAGGATGCCAGGAACAAATCTGTATATTCAGAAATATGTTGGCTCTTGAATGGATGGATACCATTGACTTGGAAGCTAGACATGTAGTCTGAACTGAGCTGTCCAATAGGGTGGCCACCAGCCACACGTGGCTCTATAAACAAGAATTTCATTCCTCATCTGCCACCGTCGCATTGCCAGTGTTCAGTAGTCACATGCATTAAACGTTATTGGCATCAAACATGCCCATCATCACAGAAAGTTCTGCTGGACAACACAGATCCACACAGCTGCACATCACCAAAATAATAATACCATCTCATCTTAAATGAACTGAGAGATGTAATTAAGGTGTGTGTGTCAGGGGACTAGGAATTTCTGATCAGAATGAAGTTGAGGCTCCTTGACCTTTGAATCAAGAGTTGTCTTGCTTCAGGTGAAATAGAATTTGTGTCCTCAAAAGAGGAAATGGCACAGATTCACTGTATTTCCTCTCATGAATATGAAAGGGCTGGCATTAAAATATATATATAGGAATCTAGGACTTCCCTGGTGGTCCAGTCGTTAAAGAGTTCACCTTGCAGTGTGAGGGGCACCAGTTCGATCCCTGGCCTAGGAGCAGCCCATGTGCCACTGAGCGGCTGGACTGCTGTGTCCAATTATGAGCCAGCACTTCAGAGTGCAGGTGCCCTGAGCCGGTGCTCTGCAGCGAGAGAGACCGCTGCAACGGGAGGCCCACACATGACAAAAAATAAGGATGGATGAAAATAAGTATCAACAAAAGAGGCATGATGGAGAAAAACAAACTATATATATATATATATATAGGAATCATATTACTTCAAAAATAAAGTCTCCCCTCTGTCTAGAACCTAATCTGCGTTTGACACCTTCCCAAGTGCAATGCTTCCAGGAAGATGTGCTATATAAACAGGCAAGTTGTTAGATCTAGGAGTGACGCTCAAAGGCACGGAGCCCCAAGCTGTGAAGACAGTTCATGCTGGAGCTCTGGAATGAGGTCCTTTAACTGGGGCAGGTCCAACAGCGTGCCTCTCTCCCGATAAATTATGTATAATAGCCTGTGTGAAATTGGGAGAGTTTTACCAGGACCATCTGAAAACGATTTGTTTTCGAGAAAAATGCTTAACTGGGCTTTAGTGAGTTCAGTGAAGTGTGAGTGAAGAGGGCAATTAGGTCTTCTGCTGTAAAAATAAAAACTTGAAATGGGCTGATATGGAATAGCTCAAGCCCAGTTAAGCTGATGCTGCCTCGTCGAGGAAACATAAGAGGTCATCATGAAAATTCCTCAGGTGAGATGCACTTGCCTACACCCGAGCTGGAACATTCTCCCCTGAATCTCTTGGGTCTGTAAAGGCAATCCACCTCTCTCTTGACAGATAGGTCTTGCCTCTCTGGACAAAGGCCACCGATAATGTCCCTCAGTGACAAATTAGTTTTGCTTTGAGTAACTTTCCCCTCTCTTTAAGTTGAATTCCCTCATTTGCAACTTCAATTTACTTACTTCAAGTTTTCTTGGGTGGAGAGGAAGAGCTAACTGAATTCAAGTTTTTTACTTCTAATATCTACCTAATTCTTATCAATTGGAAGAGAAAGAGCTACTTAGAAATTGACCATGTAACACAAAGGATATTAATTGAGCCATCACACATGCAGTGTGAGGGGCACCAGTTCGATCCCTGGCCTAGAGCAGCCCATGTGCCACTGAGCGGCTGGACTGCTGTGTCCAATTATGAGCCAGCACTTCAGAGTGCAGGTGCCCTGAGCCGGTGCTCTGCAGCGAGAGAGACCGCTGCAACGGGAGGCCCACACATGACAAAAAATAAGGATGGATGAAAATAAGTATCAACAAAAGAGGCATGATGGAGAAAAACAAACTATATATATATATATATATAGGAATCATATTACTTCAAAAATAAAGTCTCCCCTCTGTCTAGAACCTAATCTGCGTTTGACACCTTCCCAAGTGCAATGCTTCCAGGAAGATGTGCTATATAAACAGGCAAGTTGTTAGATCTAGGAGTGACGCTCAAAGGCACGGAGCCCCAAGCTGTGAAGACAGTTCATGCTGGAGCTCTGGAATGAGGTCCTTTAACTGGGGCAGGTCCAACAGCGTGCCTCTCTCCCGATAAATTATGTATAATAGCCTGTGTGAAATTGGGAGAGTTTTACCAGGACCATCTGAAAACGATTTGTTTTCGAGAAAAATGCTTAACTGGGCTTTAGTGAGTTCAGTGAAGTGTGAGTGAAGAGGGCAATTAGGTCTTCTGCTGTAAAAATAAAAACTTGAAATGGGCTGATATGGAATAGCTCAAGCCCAGTTAAGCTGATGCTGCCTCGTCGAGGAAACATAAGAGGTCATCATGAAAATTCCTCAGGTGAGATGCACTTGCCTACACCCGAGCTGGAACATTCTCCCCTGAATCTCTTGGGTCTGTAAAGGCAATCCACCTCTCTCTTGACAGATAGGTCTTGCCTCTCTGGACAAAGGCCACCGATAATGTCCCTCAGTGACAAATTAGTTTTGCTTTGAGTAACTTTCCCCTCTCTTTAAGTTGAATTCCCTCATTTGCAACTTCAATTTACTTACTTCAAGTTTTCTTGGGTGGAGAGGAAGAGCTAACTGAATTCAAGTTTTTTACTTCTAATATCTACCTAATTCTTATCAATTGGAAGAGAAAGAGCTACTTAGAAATTGACCATGTAACACAAAGGATATTAATTGCGAGCCATCACACATGCTGACCCAGGGGTACTCAGCCTCTGCACTGTTGACATTTGGGGCTGAAAATTCTTTGTTGTGGGGCACAGTCCTGTGCATTATAGGATGTCTAGCAGCATCTCTGATCTCTGTGGACTAGCAGTCAGTAGCATCCCCTCCCCCCTCCACACCCACCCCACTGAATTGTGCTGGCAGTGTCTCCAGAAATTGCCAGTTGTCCCCTGGGGAAACAGAATTCCTCCCTGTTAAGAATGACTGATCTAACCTGACATCCACACTAAATATAATCAGCTAACTAGGGAATATAAATACATAATTATGATGTAAAAAATTATACATACCCATATATACACACATACACATACACACACATATATATGTGCCTCTTTTAATTTTCAGTTGCTGTGTTCTTTGAGGTCACTTTGCATTCTACAATTTTGATTGAACCTACCATCTCTGTTCTTTTTTAAAATTTTAATTGCAGGCAGGAAATTTGAGTCTTGGGTGAGTCTCTCACCCTACTCCAAGATCAGTATAATGATTGGAAGGCGCAGTGCAGCTAGAAGGTGATCTGAGTTTCTCTCAATTGCCCAGGACAGAGGCCCACGGCAGTGCAAGCTTGACTGGTTACAAGGAGACAGCCACTTGCCGGATCTCCCCACTACTCTCCCATGTCCTCAGTGTTCGTATCAGTAGACTAGGTGCCTCCTACCAGAAATGGTTTCTCTGGGACCCCGTGTGTTCAGACTACGTCGAGGAAACATAAGAGGTCATCATGAAAATTCCTCAGGTGAGATGCACTTGCCTACACCCGAGCTGGAACATTCTCCCCTGAATCTCTTGGGTCTGTAAAGGCAATCCACCTCTCTCTTGACAGATAGGTCTTGCCTCTCTGGACAAAGGCCACCGATAATGTCCCTCAGTGACAAATTAGTTTTGCTTTGAGTAACTTTCCCCTCTCTTTAAGTTGAATTCCCTCATTTGCAACTTCAATTTACTTACTTCAAGTTTTCTTGGGTGGAGAGGAAGAGCTAACTGAATTCAAGTTTTTTACTTCTAATATCTACCTAATTCTTATCAATTGGAAGAGAAAGAGCTACTTAGAAATTGACCATGTAACACAAAGGATATTAATTGCGAGCCATCACACATGCTGACCCAGGGGTACTCAGCCTCTGCACTGTTGACATTTGGGGCTGAAAATTCTTTGTTGTGGGGCACAGTCCTGTGCATTATAGGATGTCTAGCAGCATCTCTGATCTCTGTGGACTAGCAGTCAGTAGCATCCCCTCCCCCCTCCACACCCACCCCACTGAATTGTGCTGGCAGTGTCTCCAGAAATTGCCAGTTGTCCCCTGGGGAAACAGAATTCCTCCCTGTTAAGAATGACTGATCTAACCTGACATCCACACTAAATATAATCAGCTAACTAGGGAATATAAATACATAATTATGATGTAAAAAATTATACATACCCATATATACACACATACACATACACACACATATATATGTGCCTCTTTTAATTTTCAGTTGCTGTGTTCTTTGAGGTCACTTTGCATTCTACAATTTTGATTGAACCTACCATCTCTGTTCTTTTTTAAAATTTTAATTGCAGGCAGGAAATTTGAGTCTTGGGTGAGTCTCTCACCCTACTCCAAGATCAGTATAATGATTGGAAGGCGCAGTGCAGCTAGAAGGTGATCTGAGTTTCTCTCAATTGCCCAGGACAGAGGCCCACGGCAGTGCAAGCTTGACTGGTTACAAGGAGACAGCCACTTGCCGGATCTCCCCACTACTCTCCCATGTCCTCAGTGTTCGTATCAGTAGACTAGGTGCCTCCTACCAGAAATGGTTTCTCTGGGACCCCGTGTGTTCAATTTCTAGTAATATAATAAGAAGGAAATCAGCTTACAGAACATGAACTTCTCATAATTCTGGAAGTCTTCTGCCCTGACATCTATTCTAGGTCTTCTACTAAATAGCTTAATGGTATCGACCAAGTCATTTTCCCATTTTGGCTTGGTAATCAATCTTAGGCAGGATGCTTTTGGTTCTGAGTGAACTCAAACTGGCTTAAAAAAATAGGGGAAAAAAGGAGGGGGATTGAGTGGAGAATGAATGAGTTCATATATTGAGAAGTTCAGTGGCAGAGTTGCTTCAGTCCTGACTGAATCCAGGACCCTAACAATGCCATCCAAATGTCTCTCCCTGCCCCTCATACCTCTCTTTTCCTCCCTGGAGACCCCTTTTTAGGCAGCCTTTCCCCTGGGTAACAAGATAGCTGCATTGTTCCAAACTCACTGTCTACTAGACTCAACCCAAGAGGAAAGAATGACAGACCCTATGACTGCTGATGCCCATGCACACACAGTAGGTGCTGGCTGACCAACTGGAACCAGTAAGCTGCAAGTTTCACTGGCTCCGCCTGAGTCCCTGGCACCTACCATGTGTCAGGCACAGCCTTACGCGTATTCTCTGGCCTTCGCTACAGCGTGTGAAGTCAGTGTTCATCACTGTCCGTATCATCATAGAGGCCCAAAGAGGTGAAGTTAATGACTTAAACTCTCACAGAAAGTGGCAGAGCTCAGTCAGCCTGGCTTCAAAGTCCGTGCCTTCTCCATTCCTGACTTGGGCTTTGGAGGACAGAAGAAAGTGGGTAGACCAGTAAACTAAGGATGGATTACACAGCACAAACACATGAATACTGCAGGCTGGAAGGCAGAAATCCTCATTTGTAAAAAACTATTAGAATGTCACATCCACTGGCGTCTAGGCTTCATTTGTGACAGAGTGGAAAATGAGAATGGGGTAGGTTGGATGATGAAGGCAATTAACAGGTGAATTTCAATATGAGCCAAACTGCAGGTTTAGGAAGAAGCCATTGAGGTCTTAGCAAAATGCAAGCTGAAGTTCAGATCTTGGTTCTGCTCCTTGGGTGTGTTCTTAACATCCCTGAGGCCCTAGACAGTGTTGCTCTGATCATACCTTCCTCTGTGGAAGGGTATGCAAAGAATCCCAGAGCCTGGTTCTTAGCACGTAAAATAGGCTGAATAGATGTGCAGTGACTTTGTCCACGTTCTGCTGGAGGCCCGCACCGAATTAACAATTGCCATCCAGGTCTTCTACTAAATAGCTTAATGGTATCGACCAAGTCATTTTCCCATTTTGGCTTGGTAATCAATCTTAGGCAGGATGCTTTTGGTTCTGAGTGAACTCAAACTGGCTTAAAAAAATAGGGGAAAAAAGGAGGGGGATTGAGTGGAGAATGAATGAGTTCATATATTGAGAAGTTCAGTGGCAGAGTTGCTTCAGTCCTGACTGAATCCAGGACCCTAACAATGCCATCCAAATGTCTCTCCCTGCCCCTCATACCTCTCTTTTCCTCCCTGGAGACCCCTTTTTAGGCAGCCTTTCCCCTGGGTAACAAGATAGCTGCATTGTTCCAAACTCACTGTCTACTAGACTCAACCCAAGAGGAAAGAATGACAGACCCTATGACTGCTGATGCCCATGCACACACAGTAGGTGCTGGCTGACCAACTGGAACCAGTAAGCTGCAAGTTTCACTGGCTCCGCCTGAGTCCCTGGCACCTACCATGTGTCAGGCACAGCCTTACGCGTATTCTCTGGCCTTCGCTACAGCGTGTGAAGTCAGTGTTCATCACTGTCCGTATCATCATAGAGGCCCAAAGAGGTGAAGTTAATGACTTAAACTCTCACAGAAAGTGGCAGAGCTCAGTCAGCCTGGCTTCAAAGTCCGTGCCTTCTCCATTCCTGACTTGGGCTTTGGAGGACAGAAGAAAGTGGGTAGACCAGTAAACTAAGGATGGATTACACAGCACAAACACATGAATACTGCAGGCTGGAAGGCAGAAATCCTCATTTGTAAAAAACTATTAGAATGTCACATCCACTGGCGTCTAGGCTTCATTTGTGACAGAGTGGAAAATGAGAATGGGGTAGGTTGGATGATGAAGGCAATTAACAGGTGAATTTCAATATGAGCCAAACTGCAGGTTTAGGAAGAAGCCATTGAGGTCTTAGCAAAATGCAAGCTGAAGTTCAGATCTTGGTTCTGCTCCTTGGGTGTGTTCTTAACATCCCTGAGGCCCTAGACAGTGTTGCTCTGATCATACCTTCCTCTGTGGAAGGGTATGCAAAGAATCCCAGAGCCTGGTTCTTAGCACGTAAAATAGGCTGAATAGATGTGCAGTGACTTTGTCCACGTTCTCTCAGCTGGAGGCAGGGAGCCCAGTTCGAGTCGCTGTCAGGATACATTGGACCATATGCAGTGGTGGCTGTGGCTGCCATGCCCCAGCACTCACTGAGTTCACCATACCTTGAAAACTGTCCCACCACAGCCTTCTGCAATTTCCATGGGCAGAACTATGTAGAATTGAAAAGATTTGATGCATCTTCCAAAATGATGTTCACATGAAACTCCAGAAAAAGTGAGACCACATTCCTCAACTAGTCATCCGTTACAAACCCAAGTGCTCATTCGCTCAGTCATTTTGTTGCAGGGAGAAAACCAATTCTGACCCCATGATGAAGCTGTTTCTTTGACTTGCTTTTCCGTTGCCTTTGTTATTGTAATTGTACAGAATGGTTTGCCTCAGAGAATCCTGCCCCTCTGCCTGACTGCTAAACTACAGTGCCTTTGTTCAGAACCCTGTGCACCTATAGATGGCAGGAAAGGAGAAACTAACATATCCCGTGTGAAGCTTGGCATTCTGGATGTTTGCAAGATTAATGACCTTTTTACATTGCTTCCTCACCTCCCCCCATCTCTGATTTTTAAAAGAACCTGGCATCCAGACCCCAATAAGATGGCTATTTTGAGGCACTAGACTGCCATCTTCTCTGTCAGTTGCTTTCTGAACAGTCTTTTCTCTTGCCTCAACACATCACCTCTCAGATTCTTTGGCCAGTTGTATGGTGAGAAGAGTGAGCTTGGATTTGGTAAAAATTTTGTGACTCCATGGACTGTAGCCCTCCAGGCTCCTCACCATGGAATTTTCTAGGCAACTATTCTGGAGAGGCATGCCATTTCCTCCTCAGCAAAAGGAGGGCACAATCTCAGGCACTGAAATTCGTTCTGTTTAAGTATAAATCCACCTTCACCTCTTTTCACGCTGTTCAAAATAGTGACTTCACAAACCCCAAACATCTGGGTGAAATGAATAATGTAGTCAGACAACTAAACAAACCACAAGTATTGGGAAATGTCATTAGGACAGTTGCTCTGATCATACCTTCCTCTGTGGAAGGGTATGCAAAGAATCCCAGAGCCTGGTTCGCTTGTTTCAGGTTTTCACGTTCTCTCAGCTGGAGGCAGGGAGCCCAGTTCGAGTCGCTGTCAGGATACATTGGACCATATGCAGTGGTGGCTGTGGCTGCCATGCCCCAGCACTCACTGAGTTCACCATACCTTGAAAACTGTCCCACCACAGCCTTCTGCAATTTCCATGGGCAGAACTATGTAGAATTGAAAAGATTTGATGCATCTTCCAAAATGATGTTCACATGAAACTCCAGAAAAAGTGAGACCACATTCCTCAACTAGTCATCCGTTACAAACCCAAGTGCTCATTCGCTCAGTCATTTTGTTGCAGGGAGAAAACCAATTCTGACCCCATGATGAAGCTGTTTCTTTGACTTGCTTTTCCGTTGCCTTTGTTATTGTAATTGTACAGAATGGTTTGCCTCAGAGAATCCTGCCCCTCTGCCTGACTGCTAAACTACAGTGCCTTTGTTCAGAACCCTGTGCACCTATAGATGGCAGGAAAGGAGAAACTAACATATCCCGTGTGAAGCTTGGCATTCTGGATGTTTGCAAGATTAATGACCTTTTTACATTGCTTCCTCACCTCCCCCCATCTCTGATTTTTAAAAGAACCTGGCATCCAGACCCCAATAAGATGGCTATTTTGAGGCACTAGACTGCCATCTTCTCTGTCAGTTGCTTTCTGAACAGTCTTTTCTCTTGCCTCAACACATCACCTCTCAGATTCTTTGGCCAGTTGTATGGTGAGAAGAGTGAGCTTGGATTTGGTAAAAATTTTGTGACTCCATGGACTGTAGCCCTCCAGGCTCCTCACCATGGAATTTTCTAGGCAACTATTCTGGAGAGGCATGCCATTTCCTCCTCAGCAAAAGGAGGGCACAATCTCAGGCACTGAAATTCGTTCTGTTTAAGTATAAATCCACCTACCTCTCTTTTCACTCTGTCAAAAATAGGGACTTCACAAACCCCAAACATCTGGGGGAAATGAATAATTTAGTCAGACATCTAAATAAACAACAAGTATTGGGAAATGTCATTAGGACAATTGTTTAAATTCTGGAACCAACTGCTTTGCTTTTGTTAATGCAGTCCTTTTGCAATACTCAGCTTTAACACAAAAGCGATATTTTTATTAAGTCCTTAAACATACAAAAGCACAGAGGATTTTTGACCTAAGAATTGCTTTTTTTTTCTTTGCAAATCCTATTTTGTATGTGAGAGATCGCTGCAGCTGTTTCAAGGAGGAGCCTTGTTTCTGCCCCTGGTTAATTACCTCCCCTAGGATGACCTCAGTGGTGCTGTCTGGAAGAGGACCAACGAGTCTGGAGTTCATGCCTTGATCATTTTTTTAGCAGTCAGTCTTCTTTAATGTGGGAAAGCATAGAATGAACTATTCCAGGCTTGGGTTTTGTCACATGATTTCAAATCCCAGCCAGTTCTGCTAATGGTCCTTAGGAAAGTTAGTCCATCTCAGCCTCGGTTTCTTCACCTATAAATGGGGATGATATGAGGATTTTTTTCATAGTGAAGTTGTGAATGTTAAAAGAGAAAAGTGCACATAACATACTTGGCTTGTTTCTTGACACAAAGCAAGATCCTGATAATGAGGTCATTAGTTAATTATTTTCTATGTTAAGTATTGTCCTTGCTGTTCGTTTTGTTTTGACTGTCTCCAACCACCTGTCTCTGCTCCACCAAATATCTTGACACTCCATCCCTACATAGATCAATTATGCATTGTCTACATACAACATTTTCACATCAGCTGGCCATTAATCTTTTGAATGAAAGAGGAACTTGTTTGAAGTGAATTTGGGGAATTGATCTGCAACATGCCCTCAATCATACATTAGTGAATATATTAACCACTCTTGGGCAAAGCAGCAATTTCACAGATGATATTTACTGCTTTGGGGATGGTTTTTTCCATGGACTGTAGCCCTCCAGGCTCCTCACCATGGAATTTTCTAGGCAACTATTCTGGAGAGGCATGCCATTTCCTCCTCAGCAAAAGGAGGGCACAATCTCAGGCACTGAAATTCGTTCTGTTTAAGTATAAATCCACCTACCTCTCTTTTCACTCTGTCAAAAATAGGGACTTCACAAACCCCAAACATCTGGGGGAAATGAATAATTTAGTCAGACATCTAAATAAACAACAAGTATTGGGAAATGTCATTAGGACAATTGTTTAAATTCTGGAACCAACTGCTTTGCTTTTGTTAATGCAGTCCTTTTGCAATACTCAGCTTTAACACAAAAGCGATATTTTTATTAAGTCCTTAAACATACAAAAGCACAGAGGATTTTTGACCTAAGAATTGCTTTTTTTTTCTTTGCAAATCCTATTTTGTATGTGAGAGATCGCTGCAGCTGTTTCAAGGAGGAGCCTTGTTTCTGCCCCTGGTTAATTACCTCCCCTAGGATGACCTCAGTGGTGCTGTCTGGAAGAGGACCAACGAGTCTGGAGTTCATGCCTTGATCATTTTTTTAGCAGTCAGTCTTCTTTAATGTGGGAAAGCATAGAATGAACTATTCCAGGCTTGGGTTTTGTCACATGATTTCAAATCCCAGCCAGTTCTGCTAATGGTCCTTAGGAAAGTTAGTCCATCTCAGCCTCGGTTTCTTCACCTATAAATGGGGATGATATGAGGATTTTTTTCATAGTGAAGTTGTGAATGTTAAAAGAGAAAAGTGCACATAACATACTTGGCTTGTTTCTTGACACAAAGCAAGATCCTGATAATGAGGTCATTAGTTAATTATTTTCTATGTTAAGTATTGTCCTTGCTGTTCGTTTTGTTTTGACTGTCTCCAACCACCTGTCTCTGCTCCACCAAATATCTTGACACTCCATCCCTACATAGATCAATTATGCATTGTCTACATACAACATTTTCACATCAGCTGGCCATTAATCTTTTGAATGAAAGAGGAACTTGTTTGAAGTGAATTTGGGGAATTGATCTGCAACATGCCCTCAATCATACATTAGTGAATATATTAACCACTCTTGGGCAAAGCAGCAATTTCACAGATGATATTTACTGCTTTGGGGATGGAGAGAAGATTGTTGTAGCCCTTTAATCTTGGGTGGGAGTACTAGAGCTGAATCCAAGGCAGTTCAAGAAGAAAAACAGCTGTCATTGAGACATTGGGAGAGAAAGCCATGTGACTTCAAGCACAGGAGGTATATAGGATAGGGTTTTCAGGTGAGACTGAGGGCGACGATGAATGAAGGCCTGGGCACCCGTGGCAAATGCACTCTATATGTCTGCTACATTTCCCCCCTTCCTTATCCAGAATTTTTCTAATTGATGATGCCACTGTTTCCTACTGAACCCAGGGAGTTCTCAGAATCCTTCTCAACAGAGCCTTCTGAGCAGCCACTACCAATCAGAATTAACATGGAACTGATTTGTCTGGCTATAGGTCTCTTTCTAATATATACATTTTTTGAAGCATAGTTGACTTATAGTGTTTCAGGTGCATAGCAAATTGATTCAATTATATCTGTACACATATATTATTTTTCAGATTACTTTCTGTCATAAGTTATTATAAGATATTGACTATAGTTCCCTGTGCTGTACAGTAAAACTTTGTTACTTGTTACATATCTATTTTTTTATTAGAAATCTGGCATTCTGGTCACACTAAGTCAAACAAGGGGAATCAAAAATGTTGTAAATTTTTTAGTTAGGTAAAAATTCATAGGGTCTTCTTTTCCCCTCTGACAAGGCTTTACTGGGGCTCCTGCTGCAGCAACAGGTAGTGAGAACAAACAACAGGTTCCCTTGGCTGCCCACTCCTTGGGGGGAGGGTCACGTGTATTCCTTTTATGGACTAAGGGTGGGGCAGATCAAGGGATCAGGCCAGAGGGATGGCATAGGTGGGTTATCCACACCATAGGTCTCTTAATCAGAAAATTTTTGAGCTGCAACCATCACGAAATCTCACTCATTGGAAAACAGAGACATCAGCAAAATTTGACTTAATCCCTGTTTGTAAGGTCACAGGGAATCCAGTGACACAGATAATTAGTTAGACTTTGGTTTATATGGGAATCTTGGAAAACACACACACATACACACCCACACATGACATATGAGTTTAATGAATGACATATTGCTGCCTTTGCATGTTTCCTCTTGCTTCTGAACAGATTCCTGAAACCCAGTCTTCTGTATATTTGCTGTGAACTCTGTACCCATTCAAAATGACACTTCAGAAATAGTTTAGGGGTCAGAAAGCCCCCGTGGGGCATCAAAGAGGAACCAAAGAAGGACTTAGCCCTGGTTTCATGCCCATCCTGTACTGTCTTTCAGTACAAAATCGTGGTCTATCAAGTGAACCTGTTGAAGTTCCAGCTTTCTCCCCTGTACTTTGGAACCTGTTTGTGTCTGTACAGATGGTCTCTGTCAGTTGGAATAGTCATGGGGAAGAATGTATCATAAGTGAACAAAATTAGCAAATGACAGAGCAAATAGAGAACAGCACACAATTTGATTGGGGGCAGATCTTGATACTGAGAAATTTCCCAAGTCATAGTAGATACCAGTGAGGGAATTTAAGGAGCTACCAAGGCATGGATTTTAAGGGAGCAAGAATTTTACAGGAATCAGGTAATTCCATGGTGTGTATTCTAATGCACTAGAATAACACTAGCACATGCACCTGTGTTAGGACTGCTCTTCCATTGTCTGTATTTGTGTAACTTAAAATGCAGTCCTGTCTGTACTCTAGGAAATGAATCCATGCTAAACAAAATTTTCAAACGTTCCTATAAAGAATAATTTCACAGCAGCTATCATATCAGGCTTCTGGAAAATCGCCCCTGAACTTCAGTTCCACCTCAGTCACTCAAAGAATTTAAAAATTGGCTCCCAGCCACCCTTGTTCTTCAACATGCAGTCTAAGACATACCTCAATAATACAAACTTTAAAGCCTATTGATTGGGTGTTAAAATCCATTCCTGCCAGAGCCCCGCTGCCAAGTGGAGGTCAGTGCCAACTTCACTGAGCTCTGGTTGGGATGCCTCTGCGTCCAGGAGCCTTGAAGAAGGTGGAGGGTACCATGGTTGTGAAGAAGCCACTTTGAACTTCATAACAAACGTTCCAGAAAAGCTTTGAACCCTGCCGACTGGTAGCAGCTATCAACAGTTCTTCAAAGCAGTGTTTGTCATTTGAAATCTCAAGTGTGCCTTGGGATGGGGAGATGAGGGCCTTGAAAATAGGATTTCCTCCTGTCTGTCCCCTCCTCTACTCGTATGTCGCCTTCTTCTGTTGCTGTCACAGGCCGTTTAGGCAAAGAGTGCGCAGACCCATAGGAGGAGTGGGTTTGGATAAAGACAAACCTGGCCCTGTTTTTGCCATTCTTGCTGTTGCTTTTCACAGCTGAGAGTTCCCCTTTTAAAATCGTGGTCTATCAAGTGAACCTGTTGAAGTTCCAGCTTTCTCCCCTGTACTTTGGAACCTGTTTGTGTCTGTACAGATGGTCTCTGTCAGTTGGAATAGTCATGGGGAAGAATGTATCATAAGTGAACAAAATTAGCAAATGACAGAGCAAATAGAGAACAGCACACAATTTGATTGGGGGCAGATCTTGATACTGAGAAATTTCCCAAGTCATAGTAGATACCAGTGAGGGAATTTAAGGAGCTACCAAGGCATGGATTTTAAGGGAGCAAGAATTTTACAGGAATCAGGTAATTCCATGGTGTGTATTCTAATGCACTAGAATAACACTAGCACATGCACCTGTGTTAGGACTGCTCTTCCATTGTCTGTATTTGTGTAACTTAAAATGCAGTCCTGTCTGTACTCTAGGAAATGAATCCATGCTAAACAAAATTTTCAAACGTTCCTATAAAGAATAATTTCACAGCAGCTATCATATCAGGCTTCTGGAAAATCGCCCCTGAACTTCAGTTCCACCTCAGTCACTCAAAGAATTTAAAAATTGGCTCCCAGCCACCCTTGTTCTTCAACATGCAGTCTAAGACATACCTCAATAATACAAACTTTAAAGCCTATTGATTGGGTGTTAAAATCCATTCCTGCCAGAGCCCCGCTGCCAAGTGGAGGTCAGTGCCAACTTCACTGAGCTCTGGTTGGGATGCCTCTGCGTCCAGGAGCCTTGAAGAAGGTGGAGGGTACCATGGTTGTGAAGAAGCCACTTTGAACTTCATAACAAACGTTCCAGAAAAGCTTTGAACCCTGCCGACTGGTAGCAGCTATCAACAGTTCTTCAAAGCAGTGTTTGTCATTTGAAATCTCAAGTGTGCCTTGGGATGGGGAGATGAGGGCCTTGAAAATAGGATTTCCTCCTGTCTGTCCCCTCCTCTACTCGTATGTCGCCTTCTTCTGTTGCTGTCACAGGCCGTTTAGGCAAAGAGTGCGCAGACCCATAGGAGGAGTGGGTTTGGATATAGACAAACCTGGCCCCTGTCACTTGCTAGCTGTGCATTCTTGCTTTGCTGTGTCTCCGTTTTGTCATCTACAAAATAGGGATGGTAATCATTCTAACCTCATAGAATTGTTTTTAGAATTAGATGAGATAATCCCTGTCACACCTGCACTGTGAGACAGTCCTTAGCAGTTAAAATAGTAATAATGATGACAGTGTTCTTACTAGAGGTGGACTGTAAGGGGAAGGCACGTTGGTGAAACCTGAGTACTGACTCTGATCACATGCTGATCATTCAGTCTGCCTTTGCCAGAGCATCTGGCAGGAATATCATGCCTTACATAACTCCTGAACAGTTATGAATGAATGGGATTTTTAAAATCACACTTGATTCATCCATTGACCTGCCTCAGGAATGAGTCTTTTTGGACTGTGTTACCAAGCCCCTAGCAGGACTTTCAGGGTACCTTATTTCCTGTCTCTTTCTGCCACTCCCACTCCCAAAAAGGATAACAGGCTAGAGGTTGGGTGTGTCTGGTCTGTGCTGCTGTTCATTGTGTTTCATCTCACCAGGCGCTCTTTTCCTCTTCTTTTGAAGATGGCCCAGACTTCACCTTTTCCAAGAATTCTTATTTGACTCCACCCCCACTTCCACCTGGCCAGACTCAACCAAGTGTCTCTTTCCTGGGCCCCCACAGAGCCGTGTTCTTACCTGTGGCCCTTCTGCTCTTTATCATGTGATACTGAAATGGCATATTTTACTGTCTGCCTCTAGACTGGGAGCTCTCTGAGGGCAGGGATCGTGTCTTGTTTTCTTTTGTATCCTCAGCATTTCACACAGTGCCTCTAGGAGGCTGTCATACATTTAACTGACTCAAAATGATTTTTTAATAACATTAAATGCCACAAGTGATTGATCATGAAATATAATTACAAAAATGATGACAAGAATATGCATCCATATGAGATGTCTGAGGGCTTTTCTGGTGACTCAGTGGTAAAGAATTCACCTGCAGTGCAGGAGATGTGGGTTTGATCCTGGGTCAGGAAGATCTTCTGGAAGAAGAAATAGCAACACACTCCAGTATTCTTGCCTGGAGAATCTCATGGACAGAAAAACCTGGCAGGCTACAGTCCATGGGGTCGCAAAGAGTCAGACATGACTTAGTGAGTAAACAGTAACAATGAGATGTCTGAAAATGCCTCCACAGACATAGTGCATCTAAAAGCAGGAACATGGGTTTCTTCTGCCTGCTTCTTTCTTGTCTGAGTTGAAATTCTAACCTGGTTCTTGAGGTTACCTTCTTCATACCTTACCCTTTTCTCAACAACCTCCGATTTAGGGCATATCCCCTAGACTGCTGTTCTTGGCTCATTTTTCTGAGCTTTCCAAATGAACAAACCAGTAGGCGGACAATCACAAGGACCCCAAGATATAAGGGTGACTCAGGTGTAAGTCCACACAGCACTTATCTTCACTCAGCAGTTTGGCTGCCAGGAGCTCCCTGCCAAAAACGAGAGGTTGCAGCAACCTTCTGTGAAGGAGGAGGACTTCTTGACCCAAGACCAGCTCCAAGACACTGCCCACACCTGCACGCAACCTTTGTGAAAGGAGCCACTCCCAAAAGGATAACAGGCTAGAGGTTGGGTGTGTCTGTGCTGCTGTTCATTGTGTTTCATCTCACCAGGCGCTCTTTTCCTCTTCTTTTGAAGATGGCCCAGACTTCACCTTTTCCAAGAATTCTTATTTGACTCCACCCCCACTTCCACCTGGCCAGACTCAACCAAGTGTCTCTTTCCTGGGCCCCCACAGAGCCGTGTTCTTACCTGTGGCCCTTCTGCTCTTTATCATGTGATACTGAAATGGCATATTTTACTGTCTGCCTCTAGACTGGGAGCTCTCTGAGGGCAGGGATCGTGTCTTGTTTTCTTTTGTATCCTCAGCATTTCACACAGTGCCTCTAGGAGGCTGTCATACATTTAACTGACTCAAAATGATTTTTCAATAACATTAAATGCCACAAGTGATTGATCATGAAATATAATTACAAAAATGATGACAAGAATATGCATCCATATGAGATGTCTGAGGGCTTTTCTGGTGACTCAGTGGTAAAGAATTCACCTGCAGTGCAGGAGATGTGGGTTTGATCCCTGGGTCAGGAAGATCTTCTGGAAGAAGAAATAGCAACACACTCCAGTATTCTTGCCTGGAGAATCTCATGGACAGAAAAACCTGGCAGGCTACAGTCCATGGGGTCGCAAAGAGTCAGACATGACTTAGTGAGTAAACAGTAACAATGAGATGTCTGAAAATGCCTCCACAGACATAGTGCATCTAAAAGCAGGAACATGGGTTTCTTCTGCCTGCTTCTTTCTTGTCTGAGTTGAAATTCTAACCTGGTTCTTGAGGTTACCTTCTTCATACCTTACCCTTTTCTCAACAACCTCCGATTTAGGGCATATCCCCTAGACTGCTGTTCTTGGCTCATTTTTCTGAGCTTTCCAAATGAACAAACCAGTAGGCGGACAATCACAAGGACCCCAAGATATAAGGGTGACTCAGGTGTAAGTCCACACAGCACTTATCTTCACTCAGCAGTTTGGCTGCCAGGAGCTCCCTGCCAAAAAAAAACGAGAGGTTGCAGCAACCTTCTGTGAAGGAGGAGGACTTCTTGACCCAAGACCAGCTCCAAGACACTGCCCACACCCTGCCAGGCTGGCTGATCCTCCCTGTGGCTTGACATGGATTGTCTTTGTAGGAATTCTTGTGAGACGTCTGGAAGAACCACATGATAGAAACAGTGGCACCACAGGCCAATTCTTTGGGATGTTGCAAACGTGTTGCCCTTTCTTCCTCTCCTCCCCTTCTTCATATTTGACTAACATATTTGACTTTAGTCTACCTTACTTCATTCAACAGATGCTATTTATTAAGAAGATACTGAGAATATAGGGGTGAATAAAATAAGCAGACATATCTACCTTCTGATAGTTGTAAGAGCTGTAAAGACATTTAAATAGGCTAATAAGATAGAGCAGATAAATGGGCAGTTTGGGGGAAGGCAAACAGGGAAGGCTTGAATGAAGAGAAGAAGTGGGCTTGTGAATATCAGTAAGGTGGCAGGTAGGGGAGAATGTTCCACATAGAGGGACCAGGAGGTGTAAAGACTTGGAAGATAGAATGGTGTGGTGTGTGCAAAAAAACAGAAATAAAGATATAGATTGGCTGGAGAAGAAGTGGCCAAATGGAGCATGATCAGGGCCACTACCAAGGACGAGGTGGGAGAGGCAGCTAGTGCCAGTAGGTAAGACATGCAGGGCATCATATGGAGTTTGGGTCTCTTTATGGGCAGTGGGAAGCCACTGGAGGGTGCCAAGCAGTGGGGTAATAAGGTCTAATTTCTATCATTAAAATAGCATTCTGGCTGCTGTAGTGATGGGAGAGAGACAAAGGGTCAGAGATGGATGTGGAGACTTCCATTAGGACCATAGAAGAAGGTGGATGTCTTCCTGACTGATTCCATTTTAGCTGTGTCAATGAATGCTTCCATTTTCATGTCCATTTTCTGAAATACACAACTGCTATCATTGAATTTGGACATTTGGAGAAACCATAAAATCACTCGAAAAAATACATCTGGAACATTGTTTTGTTTTGGATATTTGTATTGTGAGGTGGTTGTAATGTAACTTTGTCTGGATGCAATCATGACACTCATTGCTGACCTTTGACCCCTCTGTCCTCTTTCCCAGGTCGTCCCATTCCACCTACATCCTCGTCTAGCCTCCTTCCATCTGCTCAACTGCCTAGCTCCCATAATCCTCCACCCGTTAGCTGCCAGATGCCATTGCTAGACAGCAACACCTCCCATCAAATCATGGACACCAACCCAGATGAGGAGTTCTCCCCCAATTCATACCTGCTCAGAGCATGCTCAGGGCCCCAGCAAGCCTCCGGCAGTGGTAAGGAAACTGTGGCGTCTGAATGTGTGGTATTGTGTGTGTGACAGTCTGCAGTCTCCTGAGAAATGAGACCTCTGAAACAAGGACTGGGGAGAAGGTGGTGTGGGGAGCCAGGAGAAAAAGCCCATTTGTCCTTGGGTGGCATTGCGGTCCCAAGGTGTATTTGTTGACCAGTCGTGGTTACTGAAGAGGTGTGGCTTATCTGAACAGAGCTTGGCCCTCCTTCAGTGGGAGGAATTCCACTCCCACACTCCTGCATGTGAGAGCTTTCTGATCTCAGAGGTGAAGTTCAGAGAGACAATGGAATATTGAAGGTTGTATTACTACAGTTCTGGTCACAACCGACGGACCCCAGACACCCTCAGGTTCTCAATGCATGTGTGTGTTTGATCTTTGGGGGTTTTTTGATTGTTGGCTTCTGACTTTCTTCCTTGCTTGTTTAGATGACTTTCCAATTAAAATATGTTCCCTTGATGTGAGTGTTGAACGTCTTGCCAAGTCTGAAGCATGTGAGGTGTGACCTTTCCTCTGATGCTCTACAAGTTGATCAAGTGATACCACAGGAAATACTGCCTCTAATCTCACCATCATTTTCACATTCACAGAGCAAAGGGACCGGTCACAGCGTTCCATCCTCATTTTGAGGATTGTGTGGTACCCGCCTCAGCTCCAGATCTCTAAATCTTAGGTGGCGCTGTCCCAGATCCAGCCATAGCTATTCCTTATTTTGATTTTTCTGTTGGTGGTTTACAAAACATGTGAATGTAAGATTGGGCAGCATCTATGGTTAAGTACCCCCAAAAAACTTTTTTCTGAGCTCCGATAATGTAAAACTTTGTCTGGATGCAATCATGACACTCATTGCTGACCTTTGACCCCTCTGTCCTCTTTCCCAGGTCGTCCCATTCCACCTACATCCTCGTCTAGCCTCCTTCCATCTGCTCAACTGCCTAGCTCCCATAATCCTCCACCCGTTAGCTGCCAGATGCCATTGCTAGACAGCAACACCTCCCATCAAATCATGGACACCAACCCAGATGAGGAGTTCTCCCCCAATTCATACCTGCTCAGAGCATGCTCAGGGCCCCAGCAAGCCTCCGGCAGTGGTAAGGAAACTGTGGCGTCTGAATGTGTGGTATTGTGTGTGTGACAGTCTGCAGTCTCCTGAGAAATGAGACCTCTGAAACAAGGACTGGGGAGAAGGTGGTGTGGGGAGCCAGGAGAAAAAGCCCATTTGTCCTTGGGTGGCATTGCGGTCCCAAGGTGTATTTGTTGACCAGTCGTGGTTACTGAAGAGGTGTGGCTTATCTGAACAGAGCTTGGCCCTCCTTCAGTGGGAGGAATTCCACTCCCACACTCCTGCATGTGAGAGCTTTCTGATCTCAGAGGTGAAGTTCAGAGAGACAATGGAATATTGAAGGTTGTATTACTACAGTTCTGGTCACAACCGACGGACCCCAGACACCCTCAGGTTCTCAATGCATGTGTGTGTTTGATCTTTGGGGGTTTTTTGATTGTTGGCTTCTGACTTTCTTCCTTGCTTGTTTAGATGACTTTCCAATTAAAATATGTTCCCTTGATGTGAGTGTTGAACGTCTTGCCAAGTCTGAAGCATGTGAGGTGTGACCTTTCCTCTGATGCTCTACAAGTTGATCAAGTGATACCACAGGAAATACTGCCTCTAATCTCACCATCATTTTCACATTCACAGAGCAAAGGGACCGGTCACAGCGTTCCATCCTCATTTTGAGGATTGTGTGGTACCCGCCTCAGCTCCAGATCTCTAAATCTTAGGTGGCGCTGTCCCAGATCCAGCCATAGCTATTCCTTATTTTGATTTTTCTGTTGGTGGTTTACAAAACATGTGAATGTAAGATTGGGCAGCATCTATGGTTAAGTACCCACAGCCCAAGGAGAGACATTTGCAGAAATTTATGGCTCCAGACCCCCAAGGCTTTGGAGTTATCTTTTAAGTTGGCCACTCGTGGTGTGCATTAGCATATCCCATCAAAAGCAATCCAGAGCTTTCCATGCCAAGAGTGTTCTTGCTGAGATTGTATTTGGGTGCCATCCATGAATATATGCCACCAGTGGCCTCTATGATTAGAGAGGACCTCCTCAATATATTAAAGATGACTGATTCAGGAGGTAGAATGATGGACTGCTACTTATGATGGCCCATGCCCTTCTTCAAAGCCAGCCCTGATATATTTAGTAAACTCGTATTCTTTTTCAAAAAAAATTACCTAATCAAATCTCTCATCAAATGAGCAATCCATTGTTGATATTATGAAGGCCTTTAATCTACCATAAATCTTTATTAGAACTCATCAGAGCTTCTAGTTTGAGAGAAATGTGATTATGGCACTCTTAAAATGACATTACATCATTGGGGTGATTGGTTTATCATTTGGAGAAGAGACATCAATCATAACTAGCATAACCACACAGTAAATGAATTCAACCTTTCTACCGCGGAACAATGACACTGTAATTGCTCAAAATCAGGCTTAAAATGAAATCGGAAAATGCTCTTTCTTCAAATATGATGTTAACTTAATGGAATATATTATGAAAAATCATGTTTGAGGAAATTCTATATAATTAAAAATATGTGGAAATATATTCCCCTTTTTCTTTCATCGGAACCTGATTTTAGCTACAGGATCTTTTTTTTCTCTGCTCCTGAGATTATGTTGCATTTAATTGAACTATCCTCACTTATGTTTTGCTGCTTTTTATTTCATAGTATGTAATCGTGATGAATATTGTATTATAAAGGACAAGAGGCTTTTGAAATGAGGTGCACCTGCTGATAGCTTTTTAAAAACAGATGATTATTAGCAAGAAAATGAGCTTTTAAAAACTATATCCCTTTATGCATATATGTATACCCAAGCCAAGATGTTTTCCATAAAAGGGGTCAATCCATATCTCAGGGCTGTCTAGAATGTTTTCTTAGTGATAACGCCGTGAGTGATTTCTTTTCTTTTCGATGTTGTATCAGATTGTAAGTGGTTGATTGGGAATTTTTGTAGAGTTTCTGCCTGATCAAGACCTCATTCTGGTGGACACAACAGATGTGTGTGCTCAAACTCAGACTTACCCGTGTTTCTTCATTCACACCCATTTGTTTTGCTCACTTAAGATTGACAGCTATTTGAGCTTCAGTAACAGCGCAAATTACCACAGAAAATTTGAGGGTCCATTTTCATTTCACACAAGAGCTACACCAGTGTGATTTCTTCACCTGATGGGGAAAGATCCAAATGTGCAGTATCCTTGTTTTGGGGAAGCTACTTATCTGAGAACTGGTTAATACACTGGTCAACAGGGAGCATTGCTTGACTCTGGCTTAGTGCTACAGTGAGTGCAAATCAAGCTTGGACATGTGCGTACTCACGTGTGACTGTGTGTGTGTGTGTGTGTGTGCGTGTGCGTGCTGTGGAATGGATGTGGGGTCGAGGGCAAATTGGGAATTCTATCAAGATCTGAATGCAGTTGCCATGCACTTAAATTTGACGTAAAGGATTGAAAACAGAATTTGACACAGAAGACACACAGTGCAGAGCCGTGCCTGGGTATTCTGAATTGAGTTTGATGAATGGGGCTGGCTTTTCCAGTAGGTGTCGAGGCACAAAGTGACCACATGACTGGTTGTATTATGTTTAACTGGTTAAGAACACAGAACATTCGAAGCTGATTTCTTGGCAGTGACCTTGTGCTCTGACAATCCAGGACCAGTTTGGTCTTTGTCTCTTTCTTCGGTGAAGTCAAACCCCTTCCAACACCTTCAGTCCATACCTATCAGTAAAAAAAATTTCCTGCCGTCCTCTGATTGTTGTTGTTATGACTTGATGTTAGTGAAGCCCATCATTAGGAGAGTCAGTGCACTCATTTCCTGCCCAAAGAGCCTCTTAAAGAGACGAACAGGACATAAACTGTACGCTAAAATGTTTTTGACAGCATGAACACCTCCTCAAGGCAACAAGCCAAGATGTTTTCCATAAAGGGTCAATCCATATCTCAGGGCTGTCTAGAATGTTTTCTTAGTGATAACGCCGTGAGTGATTTCTTTTCTTTTCGATGTTGTATCAGATTGTAAGTGGTTGATTGGGAATTTTTGTAGAGTTTCTGCCTGATCAAGACCTCATTCTGGTGGACACAACAGATGTGTGTGCTCAAACTCAGACTTACCCGTGTTTCTTCATTCACACCCATTTGTTTTGCTCACTTAAGATTGACAGCTATTTGAGCTTCAGTAACAGCGCAAATTACCACAGAAAATTTGAGGGTCCATTTTCATTTCACACAAGAGCTACACCAGTGTGATTTCTTCACCTGATGGGGAAAGATCCAAATGTGCAGTATCCTTGTTTTGGGGAAGCTACTTATCTGAGAACTGGTTAATACACTGGTCAACAGGGAGCATTGCTTGACTCTGGCTTAGTGCTACAGTGAGTGCAAATCAAGCTTGGACATGTGCGTACTCACGTGTGACTGTGTGTGTGTGTGTGTGTGTGCGTGTGCGTGCTGTGGAATGGATGTGGGGTCGAGGGCAAATTGGGAATTCTATCAAGATCTGAATGCAGTTGCCATGCACTTAAATTTGACGTAAAGGATTGAAAACAGAATTTGACACAGAAGACACACAGTGCAGAGCCGTGCCTGGGTATTCTGAATTGAGTTTGATGAATGGGGCTGGCTTTTCCAGTAGGTGTCGAGGCACAAAGTGACCACATGACTGGTTGTATTATGTTTAACTGGTTAAGAACACAGAACATTCGAAGCTGATTTCTTGGCAGTGACCTTGTGCTCTGACAATCCAGGACCAGTTTGGTCTTTGTCTCTTTCTTCGGTGAAGTCAAACCCCTTCCAACACCTTCAGTCCATACCTATCAGTAAAAAAAAAAAATTTCCTGCCGTCCTCTGATTGTTGTTGTTATGACTTGATGTTAGTGAAGCCCATCATTAGGAGAGTCAGTGCACTCATTTCCTGCCCAAAGAGCCTCTTAAAGAGACGAACAGGACATAAACTGTACGCTAAAATGTTTTTGACAGCATGAACACCTCCTCAAGGCAACAACAAAACTTCACTGTGATGCCTCCACTGTCATTATTTTCTATGACTGTAGTGCATTCTTTAGTGGACGGTCCTAAAACCTTGACACCTTTGCAGCCGAATTGCTCTAACCTTCAACCTGTGCCAATCATGCAGGTACCCATGTACAGCTAGTGAGATGCCTAGAAGAGGCACGTTTCCAGGTAACTGAGCTCCGGCAAGTGACTCATCCTGTGTTCTGACCTTCTGCCAGAGCAGGTCAGCTCCAGAGATGTTTCTTGTCTACAGCAGCATATTTTCAAATTCTATGAAGTAATTCACCTGGAAGAAAAAAATCTGGATGCCAGTGGCAGCATAGTGGAGGCTCCTGCAGATGGACGCAGAAGACCACCTTCCAAATCGGAGCAGGGTTTGCACTTCGCCATCAGCATAGGAGGCAGAAAATACCCAGACAGCCACATTATCGTGTAAAAGCATCAACTTATCTCCTCCACTCTTAAAGGTTGAGTGTTCATTTTCTTGACAGTCTAAATAAAGGAATTTGGAATACTCATTAGTAACACCAAAGGATGCAGAAGAAATGTTACCAGTATGGCTCTGCGAGGACCCTTTTCATTGGTCCTGGGTGACACAGAAGCTGTCCCCACTGGAGAGTGTCACTTTGTTAAAGCACTTTGAAGATGCCCAACTTTTTTTTTTTTAAAGCAGCACTTTGTTTAAACCAAACCAGCAAGCTCTGGGTTCCCTAGTGTGGTTCAGGAATTCAATTGCCTAGCTCATTATTCTCATGTTTATCTGGCATCATAAAGCAAAAAACCTTCCCTAATCCATCCATTCATTCAGCCATCCATTTGTTCATTCATTCCTTCTCTTACATCTTCACTATAGTTTATGACAGCTTATAACAGTTTAAAAAAAAACTGAAAACTATAAGAGGATAAGGGAAAAAGAATCAAGGGAGAAAAGCATACACACAGGCTCATATACATAGTCTCGTTCCATTATTTAAGATAGAAAACTTGATTCTAAGCTTCCTGGAAACAAAAGTAAAAAGAGAAGAAAAAAAAAAAAGCAAGACACACTACATCTGTGAGATAAAAACAAATCAACTGACTGCTTCAGGGAAATTGTGTGACTCCTTATTAGTGAGTCCAGAAAGAAATTTCTCTTAAAGGTGATAACATGTGCATTCCAGATGACCGATTCTCAGAAACATCCCGTAATGTGTATACAAAAGAAGATCCTGTCAAAAGGTCTTAGAACTTCCCTCCACATGAGCCATAGAGAACATTTTCAGTTGAAAAACCATTCTACTAATGTACCAAGATTACACAGCCCAAGGGTAAAACTTGACTTGATCCATAGATAAACCTTAGTTCTACAAAAGACCATGTCAACTCTTTGTCCCATAGGCAACAGACCTTAAATAGCATTGTTCACATTCAGTGTTTATGAAAATTAGTCAACTTCAGGGTGATAGTCCTAACCCAGAACCTGAAAAGCAAATGTTCTATATGTCATGTTTTTCTTGACAGCCGTTGAGAGGTTACAGATGACATCCTCTCCTATATACTAAAGCACTGCCCCCAAGACAGTCTCATTCATCTGGCCCCTCCCACCACCCATGGGGCTGGAATTGGGATGAGGAGGAAGGCGGGTACCCAGATCTTTTTTTCTTTTTTTTTGCCTCTAAGTCATCATTTATTTTTCAACCATCTTTATTCTTTAGCCTGTGAGGGCCTCCCATCACAGTGGCCTCTCTTGTTGCAGAGCATGGGCTCGCATTTGGACACACTGGCCAGCCACTCCTCAGCAAGTGGGATCTTCCCGGGCCAGGGATCAAACCTGTGCCCCTTGTACTTCAAGGCAGACTCTTTACCCACCGACCACCAGGGAATGCCCAGAATCTTTTTAGGTTAATCAAATGTCTTCCCCTTATTGATTGGCTAAAAAGTTCATTTGTGTTTTCCTGTAGGTACATATGGAAATATCTTAACAAACTTTTAGGCCAACCCAAAATATCTTAGGCTTGGGGAAGAATTTTTCCTCTAATATGTTATAAATATTTTTCCCTCCTTAGACAGATTGGGTCCACTATAATTTCATTTCATTTAGATTTTCCTGAATAGCTAGCTCACAGCAGTTCTTACGCACATGGATGATCAAACTGTGCTGATAATACTACCTTGTTTTCTTTTAAAAGTCCTTCTGCATTGTGAGGCTATTTGTTGTTGTTCAGTTGCTAAGTCGTATCTAACTCTGCAACCCCATGGACTGCAACTCGCCAGGCTTCTCTCTCCTCTACTATATCCTGGAGTTTGCTCAACTTCAGGTCCATTAAATCAGTGATGCTATCTAACCATCTCATCCTCTGCTGCCCCTTCTAATCCTTTTCCCTTCAGTCTTCCCCAGCTTCAGGGTCTTTTCCAATCAATGAGTTGTCTCTTCGCAGTTGATCCTACCTCTTTTAAGGTGCTGCATTTTAACTTTGTTCTTTCTAGACTGCTCTTTCTCTCCTTAGGTTCACTTTATTATCCAGAAAACTCCCCTGCAGGATTCTGGCGTCTGATCCACAACAGATGCTCAATAAGTATTTATTAAATAAATGAATTAATTCACGTCTTCAGTAACTGCTTAATGTAATGCTTTTCATCATGTTTGAATGGAAAAACTGGATAAAGATTGGGAAGGAAGGCATGTTAGAATATCCCAACTCAGAGGAATATACAAAAGATATTCAATATACCTATTTCTTCTTTGATTTTTCCTGTCATAGGATCCTCTAGAACTTTGTAGAGCGCCTTTAAATGAGTAGGTTTTGAATAACACTTTCTCTACACCTCACGACAAAGCCAGTGTAAAAGACTCAGTGGGTGCCTTGGCAAACGGAGACGCACCTGTTCGGGAAAGATTTCATTCTTCACTCTCGACTAGGGTGTCAGGAAATTGAGTCCAAACATCATTCCCGCCCCCAAATTGGATTTGTTCTGTGCATGAGTCGCGTGGTTCCCAGTTCCTCTCACTCAGCTTGGACATGGGGACCAGATGTTCAGAGCCACCTGTAATCCCTTCCTCGTTCCGGGCAACAGTTTGACTGCTTCTCTTCCAAGGGGCTCCCAGTGTACCAGCGGCCTGGACAAGTCCTGGATGCTGTCCAGAGGCCTGGAGGGCACACCCGCCCTCTGTTCTTGCCCTAAATATAAAGCCCATGGGGTCGGCTCTCCTCCAAGGCTGCCTTCTCCCTCCACACTAGCTGTGATGCTAAGCACGTTATATACCTTCTTTTATTTACTTTTATTTAACCCCGACCACATCCCAGAGCAATACAGATTACCATCATACCCATCCTATGTATGAAAACACCTAGGTAGAAAGAAGTGAAGTAACTGAAGTCACAAAACTGGGGAAATTTGGGGCCTGGGTTCCAAACCTAAGCTTCCTAATTCCAGAGACTTTTCATCCCACTCCTTCTGTTAAATGTTATCCTGGAAGGTGTCTGTGTGGCTTATTGAGAGTAACAGAAGACAGTGAGAGCATCGCCTTAAGGGACAGGAGTTACAGTGTCTAAAAGGTTGGGAAAAAAACTGATAACGGCATCACAGAATACTCCTCACCTCCACTGCTTGGCAGACACACACATCCCCTGCCTCTTTGCAGATGATTCTGCTCGAGTAAGTTGAGGAGGAACTCAGGAACCGCGTTTTCGTTCCTTTCTCCATATGATACTTCAGGTCTGGCGAGTTTGGGAAGCATGAGTGTAATGGGAAAGCCCTAAAATAGAAGCGGAAGAACTTGAAACTTTCTATACTCTGTCCTTGATTCACTTCACAACATAATCTTCAATAATCAGTCCCGAGCCTCCATTTCCCTACATGTCAGGATCGAGCATTGGCCCCCAAATGTCCCCGAGCTTCCCTTCTTGCTCAATATTGTGTGTAAGTTACTTGGATTCAACTGGACCAGGGCCCTGCATTCAGAGCCCACCCCTAGCCCTCTTCCTGCATAGTGTGAATTTCACCACATCCCCTGGGGCTTTTTCAAAGCTGAGACCTAGCCGTCCTGCAAAGGAGCTCCTCGCAGTTTCCCTGCAGAGGTTTTGAGACCGAGTGGTTTGGCCGCTGTTGACACGAGGTTGAAAATGTTGATTACCACCCAGCACCTGCACTGCTGACCTGGGTTCCCAGAGCACCTCCTGGATTCCACTCTGAGATAGGGAATTGTTAGTTCTCAGGGACTCTCCTGACACTGATATACTGAAGTTGGGCCTTTTCTTCTTTTCATGTGGGCTGTCTTGTAATGCATGCACGGGCGTGTGTACGCGAGCAAGTTTGTGGGTTCAGCAGGTTCCAGCCCAGCCACGGCTGGGCTGCTCGTCTGCACCGCAGTGCAAATGAGCACACAGGCAAGATGGACAGGTAATTCCTTAGGAGAGGCACAGCATGGGAGTGACATACGGCCCCGAAATGTTCCTTCTCAGCAAATAATCTTGCTATTGACAAAATTTCCAAGGTCGATAAGCATTGTGTACTTTCTGCCTCTCCATCTCTGTCCCTGGTTTCATGGTATTAATACATGCAAGATGTTCCTATAAACTGTATGCAACATCTTAACAGTTTCCTGCCCTAACAAGTTTTATCCAGAACTCGAGTTTCTCCTAATTTTTCTTAAAGACTACATTTAATTCTAACTAGCTTCTTGCCTAATATTAAATAGCTGTTTAAAAGCATGGTCCTGGTCTCTTACTAGAGATATCTCATTACTCTTAAATGAAACAATTTTTCTCTTACTAGGGGGCAGTTTCAACAGAAGTTATAACCCCAGACCCTGGTAAATCTCTTAGACCCCTCCCAAAAGCAATAATTAAGAATAACCATATTCGTAAGAGTGAGTTCTGAAGTCTGTACTAGGTGGATTCAAGTCATAGCTCAGTCGCTTTATAACACTGTGATCATGAATAACTTATGTTGTCTATGTGTCAGTTTCCTTTATTGATAAAACAGTGATGAGTCTATATAACTCCTGAAGTTGTCGTGAATATTAAAGGACATTCTGTTGCTTCTAAATATCTTGAAAGAAAGTTTAGATGGAGCAGAGGTCAGGTTTAATATTATTTATTTCTTACTTTAGAAAATACATTGTGATAAAGTATACACACCATGAAATTTACCATTTTTAAGTGTCTCCATCATCCCTGATTATCACCATCAACCATCACCAGAATTTTTCATCTTCCCAGCAGAACTCTCTGCCAGTTAAACTCTAACTCCCTCCTCACTCCAGTCACTTGCAATCCCGATTTTATTTTCTTTCTTATGAAATTGACTAGTCTAGGTCCCTCATAGAAGTAGGATCAGGCAACATGTGTCTTTTTTGAGACCAATTTATTTCACTTAGTGTCATGACTTTAGAAGTCATTCATGTTGTGTCATGTGTCAGAGTTCCTCCCTCTTTAAGGCTGAATAATCATCTTTTGTATCTGTATTTTAATTACTCATTAATCAGTCACTGGCCACTTGGGTTATTTCCACTTTTCAGCTGTTCTGACTCATGCTGCTCTGAACCTTGGTGTATAATTATCTGTTCAAGGGCCTGTTCTGACTTCTTTTGGGTATACCCAGAAGTAGAAGACAGAGTCATGTAGAGATCCTATGTTGACTTTTTTGAGGAATTGTAGGTGCACCATTTTAGATCCCCACCAGCAATGCACAAGGATTACAGTTTCTCTACACCCTTCTAACACTTGTTGTTGTCTGTGTATTTTTTTATAATTGCCATCATAATGCATGTGAAGTGGTTTTGATTTGCATTTTCCTGTTGATTAGTGATGTTGAGCATCTTTTCATGTACTTACTGGCCATTTGTATGTCTTCAGTGGAGAAATGTTTTCTCAGATTCTTTGCCCAGTCTTTAATCAGGTTGTTTTTTGTTGAGTTTTAGGAGTTCTTTATATGCAGGCTTATCCCATTTGATTCAGCTTTGCTTTAGTGCACGTCTGGTTTTTTATAAATGGAAGTTTTATAGCACCCTTGAATCAACCCATCAGGACTATTTTTCCAACAGCATTTCCTCACTTTGTATCTCCATGTCATATTTTGTAGTTCCTGCAATATTTTACTTTTTCATTATTATTATATTTCATACAGTGATCCCTGATCAGTGTTCTTTGCTGTTACTACTCTGAATCACTGAAGGTTCAAATGAGAGTTAACATCTTTTAGCAGCTGAGTGTTTTTAAACTAAGGTATGTGCTTTTTTTTTTAAGATATAAGGCCATTGCATATTTAATAATTACAGTATAGCATAAGCATAACTTTACATGCACTGCTAAACAACAAAAAAAATTTCTGTGACTCTCTTTATTGCAGTATTAGCTTTATTGTGGTGGTCTGGAACCAAACCCACAATATCTCTGAGGTCTGACTGTCCTCTGGATATCACTCACGTAATTAAAATTTCTTGAATTCTGAGGGTCTTTTGGGCATCCTTTGATATTCACATGACTTTAAGTGTCATGACTTTAGAAGTCATTCATGTTGTGTCATGTGTCAGAGTTCCTCCTCTTTAAGGCTGAATAATCATCTTTTGTATCTGTATTTTAATTACTCATTAATCAGTCACTGGCCACTTGGGTTATTTCCACTTTTCAGCTGTTCTGACTCATGCTGCTCTGAACCTTGGTGTATAATTATCTGTTCAAGGGCCTGTTCTGACTTCTTTTGGGTATACCCAGAAGTAGAAGACAGAGTCATGTAGAGATCCTATGTTGACTTTTTTGAGGAATTGTAGGTGCACCATTTTAGATCCCCACCAGCAATGCACAAGGATTACAGTTTCTCTACACCCTTCTAACACTTGTTGTTGTCTGTGTATTTTTTTATAATTGCCATCATAATGCATGTGAAGTGGTTTTGATTTGCATTTTCCTGTTGATTAGTGATGTTGAGCATCTTTTCATGTACTTACTGGCCATTTGTATGTCTTCAGTGGAGAAATGTTTTCTCAGATTCTTTGCCCAGTCTTTAATCAGGTTGTTTTTTGTTGAGTTTTAGGAGTTCTTTATATGCAGGCTTATCCCATTTGATTCAGCTTTGCTTTAGTGCACGTCTGGTTTTTTATAAATGGAAGTTTTATAGCACCCTTGAATCAACCCATCAGGACTATTTTTCCAACAGCATTTCCTCACTTTGTATCTCCATGTCATATTTTGTAGTTCCTGCAATATTTTACTTTTTCATTATTATTATATTTCATACAGTGATCCCTGATCAGTGTTCTTTGCTGTTACTACTCTGAATCACTGAAGGTTCAAATGAGAGTTAACATCTTTTAGCAGCTGAGTGTTTTTAAACTAAGGTATGTGCTTTTTTTTTTAAGATATAAGGCCATTGCATATTTAATAATTACAGTATAGCATAAGCATAACTTTACATGCACTGCTAAACAACAAAAAAAATTTCTGTGACTCTCTTTATTGCAGTATTAGCTTTATTGTGGTGGTCTGGAACCAAACCCACAATATCTCTGAGGTCTGACTGTCCTCTGGATATCACTCACTTATTAGAAATATAATTTGCAAACATTTTCTTGAATTCTGGAGGTTGCCTTTGCAGTCTGTTGGACATCCTTTGATATTCACAGTGCTTTAATTTTGGTCTTATCCCACTTGCCTGTGTTTCCCTTTTGTTGCCCAGTGCTTTTAGTGTCATATAACAAACCCTTTTAAGGGTGTATTTTATGGCAGCCATTGTGCAAATGTTTTTTACAGATGGCAGCTCATTTAATCCTCCTTAGCGATGAGAGCCAAAACATCAACCCTGGGAATTAGCCCAACACTAGCCTCTAGGCATAGGTGCCCTTAAGGACTGGACTGGCATTCCCAGTGAGGTCAGGATATACTCCCTGTGAACCTAAACAGCCTTGAAGAATAATAGCCTTCATCAAGACTACTCTGTGGATTGGGGTGAAGTAAGGAAAGATGAAAGCAAGACGACTTCATAATACTGCCTGACGACGGACAGAAACCAGGTCACGATCCCAAACAAGAAAGTCTAAAATACCTCCCTTCCTGGGCTAAAATGAGGAGCTATACTTTCTTTCCCAAGGGCAGTGTTAGCCTCTTCGACTCACCCCTTCCCTGTACAAGAAATATATTAAGATAGTCAATCAGGGTCATCCCCACTATCTGACAGCACAAAATGCAAAGCGAACCTGTTTGTTTGGCCCCTCCCTAAAATTATTCAGTGCACCCCTCTCTAATCTCCTTCTACTGAATGAGTTAATTAACCCAGCTTTGTTTGACCACAGTGTATTCCTGGTGGTGTTTTGGCTGGAGGACATGGATACCATTACATTGTGGGTTGTATGCTCTTCTGTTCAACAGATGGGAAAACTGCAGCACAGAGAAGTTAAGTAACTTGCCCAAAGACACACAGTGAATAAGGAAAACAATTCAAACAAAGCAATCAGTCTGCAGTGTTGATGAGGAAATAGAAATTTAAGTAAAATCTTAAAAGACAGCTTCAAAAAACTGTTCAAGAAATAAAAGATAGTTATCATTTACTATGGGGCTTACTGCATTGCTCAGTTTTTAAACAATGAGTATTAACCTAAGCACTGTATCGGAAGGATGAGGAGATGCAAAAGGACATTACATATGTGGATGGAACAGGTAGAAGAAAAAGACTAGATGTGCATTTCCTTAGTGAGAAGTTACTAGATAAGGACTAAAATTGAAAGTACAAGAAATAGCAGCAAAGCATGTTATTTATAGACCTGGAGATAAATACCAAAATAATCAGCTAAAAAAAAAAGGTAAATGTAGTTGCCTCTGGGAAAGAAAAAATTGGTGGTAATGCAAAAGGATTGCTATTTTTGAAGCAAACACTGTAAAACTATTCGATTCTTTAAACGATGTACATTTTTCTCTTGACAAACAGAAAAATTTTAAAACAAAGTACGAGGTTGCTCATGTACAATACTTCATACAGTGTTAGAGCACTCAAATGGTAGCTGTTTAATATTGCCAGGTGAGGTCAGAATTGACAAAAGCCTTGAAGCATAATACCCCTAATCAAGACTACTCTGTGGATTGGGGTGAAGTAAGGAAAGATGAAAGCAAGACGACTTCATAATACTGCCTGACGACGGACAGAAACCAGGTCACGATCCCAAACAAGAAAGTCTAAAATACCTCCCTTCCTGGGCTAAAATGAGGAGCTATACTTTCTTTCCCAAGGGCAGTGTTAGCCTCTTCGACTCACCCCTTCCTGTACAAGAAATATATTAAGATAGTCAATCAGGGTCATCCCCACTATCTGACAGCACAAAATGCAAAGCGAACCTGTTTGTTTGGCCCCTCCCTAAAATTATTCAGTGCACCCCTCTCTAATCTCCTTCTACTGAATGAGTTAATTAACCCAGCTTTGTTTGACCACAGTGTATTCCTGGTGGTGTTTTGGCTGGAGGACATGGATACCATTACATTGTGGGTTGTATGCTCTTCTGTTCAACAGATGGGAAAACTGCAGCACAGAGAAGTTAAGTAACTTGCCCAAAGACACACAGTGAATAAGGAAAACAATTCAAACAAAGCAATCAGTCTGCAGTGTTGATGAGGAAATAGAAATTTAAGTAAAATCTTAAAAGACAGCTTCAAAAAACTGTTCAAGAAATAAAAGATAGTTATCATTTACTATGGGGCTTACTGCATTGCTCATTTTTTAAACAATGAGTATTAACCTAAGCACTGTATCGGAAGGATGAGGAGATGCAAAAGGACATTACATATGTGGATGGAACAGGTAGAAGAAAAAGACTAGATGTGCATTTCCTTAGTGAGAAGTTACTAGATAAGGACTAAAATTGAAAGTACAAGAAATAGCAGCAAAGCATGTTATTTATAGACCTGGAGATAAATACCAAAATAATCAGCTAAAAAAAAAAGGTAAATGTAGTTGCCTCTGGGAAAGAAAAAATTGGTGGTAATGCAAAAGGATTGCTATTTTTGAAGCAAACACTGTAAAACTATTCGATTCTTTAAACGATGTACATTTTTCTCTTGACAAACAGAAAAATTTTAAAACAAAGTACGAGGTTGCTCATGTACAATACTTCATACAGTGTTAGAGCACTCAAATGGTAGCTGTTTAATATTGCCAGGTGTGTTGTCATTCAGCATATATACATTGATTAGAGGCTATGTCTTTGAGGTGATCAGAGATGATGTGAACTTGAATGGTTGGGCACTGAAGCATTTTCATCAAAACTGTAGATGTGTATCTTCTGCTGTTGATTAGAGAGCCCTGTGGGGTTTTTAGGGATTTAGAACTTTATCCAAACCCAACCCCCCAACCCTGTTGAAAAATCCCAGGCTTAGGATGGCTTGGAGCCAAGAAGAAACCCTAACTGTTCCTCCTTGTTATTTTTTTAAAATTCTTTATTCATAAGGGTTTTACAGAGTTTTGTTGTTCATAGACATGCATGTTCCCAGATCAGTCATATGCATATTCCTGGTCCTCTCCCCACTCCCAGGTCCCCCTATCCCACTCCTCTGGGCCATCGCACCAAGCCTTTCTAAGTAGTCCTGTTCCCTTAGCACAACGACGATAGCTATCTTTTTCACACGTGACAGTATAGGTTTCCATGTTACTCCCTCTATGCCTCCCACTCACTGTTCATTCCCCACAGTAACCCAGGCTGTATTACACATGGGTCCCATCTTTTCCCCAAAGCTTTCCCAACCACCTTAGCCCACTCCAGCCAGAGTCAGAATAGCGCCAGTCTTGGAGGCTGCCTTATTCAATTTAGCACCTCATTACATTCTCATCTGTAATATTCTCTTGGTATTTCATGCATATAAGTCACTTGTGTCAACATTAAATTGTCACCACCTCAAGACAAGGGTCATTTCTTTGGTCTTTTAAAATCATTCAGCCCTCGGTATAGATTGAGAAGAGCTAAGACATCCTCACTAATCTAGCTTTAAAAAGACAGTGGTAGACTTGGGTGGAGGCTTTCCATGTGGCTCAGTGATAAAGAGTCTACCTGCAGTGCAGGAGACACAGGAGATGCTAGTTTGATCCCTGGGTCGGGAAGATCCCCTGGAGGAGGAAATGGCAGCCCACTCCAGTGTTCTTACCTGGGCAATCCCATGGACAGAGAAGCCTGGTGGCCTACAATTTATGGGGTCACAAAAGAGTCAGACATGACTGAGCACGCACCCACACAGACTGTGGCAACAAACAGATGGATGTATTCCCAGTTAAGGTCTTCTGACTTGGGTCCGTTGACTGAAGGCGGCTGTAACATTTTTAGATCTGAGATCATCTGTGATTGTGGATATGAGCTTTTCACCATTAGAAGGAATAGAAAAGGCAGCCTCGGGCATGATGAGAAAAGGCATGTTTGTCCAGTATGTTGTCTTCCTTAGATCTTCCATTCTTTCTATCAGCTGTTTTCCTGAGTTGATGGTGCTTTTGAGATAGTTGCTTCAACTGCTAAGTATTTGGTGAACCAGTCATAACCTGGCGAACTAGCTTGGGGACCGCATGGCCTCAGCATCTGTATAAGTTTCCTAGGGTTACTGTTAAAAGGCACTACAAACTAGGTGGTTTAAAACAACAGCAGTGTATTCTCTCACAGTCCGAGAGGTTAGAAGTCCAAACTCAAGGTATTGGTTGGTCCGTGCTCCTTCCAAAGGTTCTAGGGGAAGATCTTCCCTTGTGTCTCCTCATTTCTAGTGGTTGCTAGAAATCTGTTTTTCACATGGCCATCTTCTCCCTGTATGTATCTCTGGGTGCCCCAAATGCTCTCTCTTTCTTTTAAATTTATTTATTTTCAATTCAATTGATTTCCCTATTATTTTAAAATTTATTTTTGGCTGTGGTGGGTCTTAGTGTGGCACATGGTATCTGTGTGGCTGTGGGCAGGCTCTTCATGGCAGCGGGTGGACTCTTCTCTAGGTGTGGCACGTGGGCTGTGCAGTTTGCAGCACATGGGCCTCTGCTAGTGCCCCATGGCGCAGCCCCATTGTCACCACCTCAAGACAAGGGTCATTTCTTTGGTCTTTTAAAATCATTCAGCCCTCGGTATAGATTGAGAAGAGCTAAGACATCCTCACTAATCTAGCTTTAAAAAGACAGTGGTAGACTTGGGTGGAGGCTTTCCATGTGGCTCAGTGATAAAGAGTCTACCTGCAGTGCAGGAGACACAGGAGATGCTAGTTTGATCCCTGGGTCGGGAAGATCCCCTGGAGGAGGAAATGGCAGCCCACTCCAGTGTTCTTACCTGGGCAATCCCATGGACAGAGAAGCCTGGTGGCCTACAATTTATGGGGTCACAAAAGAGTCAGACATGACTGAGCACGCACCCACACAGACTGTGGCAACAAACAGATGGATGTATTCCCAGTTAAGGTCTTCTGACTTGGGTCCGTTGACTGAAGGCGGCTGTAACATTTTTAGATCTGAGATCATCTGTGATTGTGGATATGAGCTTTTCACCATTAGAAGGAATAGAAAAGGCAGCCTCGGGCATGATGAGAAAAGGCATGTTTGTCCAGTATGTTGTCTTCCTTAGATCTTCCATTCTTTCTATCAGCTGTTTTCCTGAGTTGATGGTGCTTTTGAGATAGTTGCTTCAACTGCTAAGTATTTGGTGAACCAGTCATAACCTGGCGAACTAGCTTGGGGACCGCATGGCCTCAGCATCTGTATAAGTTTCCTAGGGTTACTGTTAAAAGGCACTACAAACTAGGTGGTTTAAAACAACAGCAGTGTATTCTCTCACAGTCCGAGAGGTTAGAAGTCCAAACTCAAGGTATTGGTTGGTCCGTGCTCCTTCCAAAGGTTCTAGGGGAAGATCTTCCCTTGTGTCTCCTCATTTCTAGTGGTTGCTAGAAATCTGTTTTTCACATGGCCATCTTCTCCCTGTATGTATCTCTGGGTGCCCCAAATGCTCTCTTTCTTTTAAATTTATTTATTTTCAATTCAATTGATTTCCCTATTATTTTAAAATTTATTTTTGGCTGTGGTGGGTCTTAGTGTGGCACATGGTATCTGTGTGGCTGTGGGCAGGCTCTTCATGGCAGCGGGTGGACTCTTCTCTAGGTGTGGCACGTGGGCTGTGCAGTTTGCAGCACATGGGCTCTCTAGTTGAGGCTCACAGGCTTAGTTGCCCCATGGCGCAGCCCCCATTTCCTGACAAGGGACTGAATTTGTGCCCCCTGCATCGGAAGGTGGAGTATTAACCCCTGGACCACCAGGGGAGTCTCTTCTCTCTCTTTATGAGGATTCCAATGATTGGATTTAGAGCTCACCTCAATCCAGGGTAGCCTCATTTTAATTATAGCTGCAAAGACTCTATTTCCAAATGAGGTCATTTTCACAGAGTGGGTAAGACTCCGTCATGTCTTTTGGAGGAACACAGTTCACCCACAGCAGCATCCAACTGAGTACAAAGCAGAACAGAGCTACGGATGTTGACCATCAGAGAGAGCTCAAGCCTCTTGTCTTCCTTCTGTGAAATTGGAAGAAGCATCATTCGCCTTGACTCCCTTCACTTGTATTGTTGATTCTGTCTGGTCTCACCTTCTCCTTGTATTAAGGATTCCCTCTGGAGGACTTCTCCCAACAGGATTTCAATAAGTGGAGAATTACTCCTCCCCTTGAAAAGCTTCTTAAAAGAGTTACCTGGCCCCTCTCTCTACTTGCTCACTCCCCACATGCTCTGCAACCTGTTATTTTTACTTACTCAAGTAACTTCTTTTACTGCATTCACAAACAGCCCCCTATTTGCTAAATATAACAAACATGTCTCATTACATCTTACACTTTCCTTTCTTTACTGCTCCTTTCACCTTGAAATGCCATTTCTTGTGGCATCTGTTGTTCCATGTTCTTTTCATTCTCACTCCTATGTCTCCGGACACTTCTGTCTTCCTCTACATGCTGCTTCTCTGTTGATCCCTTAAATGTCGGGGTATCTATAAACCGGGTCCCCTTCACTTTTTATAGACTCTTTCATGGGCAATCAGCTACACCTCGGTGCTAGAAATCTGTTTTTCACATGGCCATCTTCTCCCTGTATGTATCTCTGGGTGCCCCAAATGCTCTCTCTTTCTTTTAAATTTATTTATTTTCAATTCAATTGATTTCCCTATTATTTTAAAATTTATTTTTGGCTGTGGTGGGTCTTAGTGTGGCACATGGTATCTGTGTGGCTGTGGGCAGGCTCTTCATGGCAGCGGGTGGACTCTTCTCTAGGTGTGGCACGTGGGCTGTGCAGTTTGCAGCACATGGGCTCTCTAGTTGAGGCTCACAGGCTTAGTTGCCCCATGGCGCAGCCCCCATTTCCTGACAAGGGACTGAATTTGTGCCCCCTGCATCGGAAGGTGGAGTATTAACCCCTGGACCACCAGGGGAGTCTCTTCTCTCTCTTTATGAGGATTCCAATGATTGGATTTAGAGCTCACCTCAATCCAGGGTAGCCTCATTTTAATTATAGCTGCAAAGACTCTATTTCCAAATGAGGTCATTTTCACAGAGTGGGTAAGACTCCGTCATGTCTTTTGGAGGAACACAGTTCACCCACAGCAGCATCCAACTGAGTACAAAGCAGAACAGAGCTACGGATGTTGACCATCAGAGAGAGCTCAAGCCTCTTGTCTTCCTTCTGTGAAATTGGAAGAAGCATCATTCGCCTTGACTCCCTTCACTTGTATTGTTGATTCTGTCTGGTCTCACCTTCTCCTTGTATTAAGGATTCCCTCTGGAGGACTTCTCCCAACAGGATTTCAATAAGTGGAGAATTACTCCTCCCCTTGAAAAGCTTCTTAAAAGAGTTACCTGGCCCCTCTCTCTACTTGCTCACTCCCCACATGCTCTGCAACCTGTTATTTTTACTTACTCAAGTAACTTCTTTTACTGCATTCACAAACAGCCCCCTATTTGCTAAATATAACAAACATGTCTCATTACATCTTACACTTTCCTTTCTTTACTGCTCCTTTCACCTTGAAATGCCATTTCTTGTGGCATCTGTTGTTCCATGTTCTTTTCATTCTCACTCCTATGTCTCCGGACACTTCTGTCTTCCTCTACATGCTGCTTCTCTGTTGATCCCTTAAATGTCGGGGTATCTATAAACCGGGTCCCCTTCACTTTTTATAGACTCTTTCATGGGCAATCAGCTACACTCATGACTAAAATTACTGTCTGTAAGTTTATGACCCTGATATCTGTTTATCCAGGGCAAATCTTTTATCCAATATATCTAATCATCCCCTAGATACTACCACTAGGATTTCCAATAGGCATTTCAAATACAACAGCTCTGAAATAAAACTATAAAAGCTCAATGCATTTAATCTCAAACATATTATTTGCATCTGATTCATCTCAGGCATTCCTGATCTCAGTGCACACCCCAGCATCCAATCACTTGCTCCAACCAGAAACCTAGAAACCAGCCTTCCTGTTTTTCACTTCTATGAAGAATAAATTGCCAAACCCTGTCAGATTTGTTTGTTTTACTTTTTTAAGCTTTTCATTTTATATTGAGCTATAGCCAGTTAATGTTGTGAATGTTTCAGATGAACAACGAAGTGACTCAGCCACACATAGGCATGTATCCATTCTCCTCCAAACTCCCCTCCCACCCAGGCTTCCACATAGTGTTGAGCAGAGTTCCATGTGCTGTACAGTAGGACCTTGTTGGTTTTCCATTTTAAACACAGCAGTGTCTACATGTCCATCTCAGCCTCCCTAACTATCTCTCCCCTGACATCCTTCCCCCTGCACCCATAGGTTTGTTCTCTAAGTCTTTGAGTCTCTTTCTGTTTTGTAACTTTAATTGTGTCATTTCTTTTTAGATTCCACATAAAAAGATGTCATACAATATTTCTCTTTCTCTGAGTGACTTCACTCATATGACCATCTTTAGGTCCATCCATGTTGATGCAAATGGCATTATTTCACTCTTCTTAATGGCTGAGTAATATTCCATTGTGTATATGTACCATGGCTTTATCCGTTCCTCTGTTGATGGACATGTAATTGTTTGCATGTCTTGGCTGTTGTAAACAGTGCTGCAATGAACATTGTAAACCCTATTAAATTTGGCTCTTAAATATTTGTCTATTTTCCCTGCTACCAAACTAGCCCTAGTTTTTTTTATTCTCACTCTAGGGACTACATGCTGCTTCTCTGTTGATCCCTTAAATGTCGGGGTATCTATAAACCGGGTCCCCTTCACTTTTTATAGACTCTTTCATGGGCAATCAGCTACACTCATGACTAAAATTACTGTCTGTAAGTTTATGACCCTGATATCTGTTTATCCAGGGCAAATCTTTTATCCAATATATCTAATCATCCCCTAGATACTACCACTAGGATTTCCAATAGGCATTTCAAATACAACAGCTCTGAAATAAAACTATAAAAGCTCAATGCATTTAATCTCAAACATATTATTTGCATCTGATTCATCTCAGGCATTCCTGATCTCAGTGCACACCCCAGCATCCAATCACTTGCTCCAACCAGAAACCTAGAAACCAGCCTTCCTGTTTTTCACTTCTATGAAGAATAAATTGCCAAACCCTGTCAGATTTGTTTGTTTTACTTTTTTAAGCTTTTCATTTTATATTGAGCTATAGCCAGTTAATGTTGTGAATGTTTCAGATGAACAACGAAGTGACTCAGCCACACATAGGCATGTATCCATTCTCCTCCAAACTCCCCTCCCACCCAGGCTTCCACATAGTGTTGAGCAGAGTTCCATGTGCTGTACAGTAGGACCTTGTTGGTTTTCCATTTTAAACACAGCAGTGTCTACATGTCCATCTCAGCCTCCCTAACTATCTCTCCCCTGACATCCTTCCCCCTGCACCCATAGGTTTGTTCTCTAAGTCTTTGAGTCTCTTTCTGTTTTGTAACTTTAATTGTGTCATTTCTTTTTAGATTCCACATAAAAAGATGTCATACAATATTTCTCTTTCTCTGAGTGACTTCACTCATATGACCATCTTTAGGTCCATCCATGTTGATGCAAATGGCATTATTTCACTCTTCTTAATGGCTGAGTAATATTCCATTGTGTATATGTACCATGGCTTTATCCGTTCCTCTGTTGATGGACATGTAATTGTTTGCATGTCTTGGCTGTTGTAAACAGTGCTGCAATGAACATTGTAAACCCTATTAAATTTGGCTCTTAAATATTTGTATATCCCTGCTACCACTAGCCTAGCTCAAATTACTCTCATCTTTGACCTAAATATCTAACTGGTTCTAATTGATTCTTCTTTCTTTTTGTCTCTATCATCTAATTCTTTTTCACATTTCAGTTAACAGTGTTCTCATATAGATGCATATCTGAGCAAGTCTTCCTGCTGCTTCAAATGCTTTGGTGGGCCCCCCTTGTTCCCTGGATGTAGCAGATACATCTAAGCCTGTCACAAAAGGCTCCTATGCTCATCCCTATCCACATCTGTCACCTTTCACCCCACTCCTTATAAAGCCCTGAATATGGCACACTTCTGCTGGGGAGTCTTTTCATATGATGCGCATTCCTCTGGGAAGCCTTCTGGTCTACCTGATCTGGTTCTCTCTCGCTCCCATAGCTCCTATGCCACCTGTTATTGAACTCACCATCTGACTGCACTCAACACTGTGTTAACACTGTTTGAAGACAAATATCTAATCTGCCTGTGTCCCGTCTGACTCTAAGCATTTAGGTAGCACAGTGTGTGGCACAGAGACGCTCAGTCAATGTTAGATAAATGAACAGATGAATAGGAATGAAGTCACAGGGTGAAGGAACGATGTGCAGAGGTTATTTGCAATTTCCAAAGAGAAAGTAGTAGGGGCTGATGCTGACTCACAGGTTGTTTTCCTCATACTATTGTAGAAGAGGTAAGGAACAAAGAAGGCATTTCTGGTTGGTGGAATAGTGCAGTGTGCATGGCAAAGAAAGCCCGAAGCAAGTAAAGAAAACCAGTATAGTTAATTTTTCAACTCTAAAATCTGAATAAACTATACAGTTAAGTGTCGGAAAAAACCGTTTCATGTGGTGCTTTAAAGTTCTTGTACCAGCCTTCCTCCTGATTCCTCCCGGGCTGCCAGCCCTCTCTCATTCACTCTTGTCATTTTCTGTCACATCTTTTGTTGCTTATTATCCTTATTCTTTTCTCGTGCTTGAAAAGCCCAAAGATGTGAAGGCACATGCTTTTTTGATACTGAAGCATTTAGGCAGTTATCGCTTCAATTAATGTTTTCTGCTAGAGTTGTATTTTCGTGGAAAACAGTAATTGTTTCAAAGACAGCATCTTGGAGTTGAACCAGTTCTATCAGTGAACATTCAACCATGGGACGCGAACAATAAAGGCAATGATCAATTGTTTTTTCCTTCCCTCTTCCACTCAAAGGCAGATTTCACATCTCTTCACTTTAAAAAAAAAAAAAAGCCAAGTTGGTGGTATAGCATCTTTTTAACACCTCAGCGGAACAGTCCTCCTTCTCAGAAAGACCCTCTGATTTATCTTTATCATTTTTTCTCACCCCTCACCCTCACCCAGGATTTGCAAAGATGCATGTGTGCAAACTATGACCTTACAAATCCCTGCTTTTCAATTGTTTATGTCATCTCATGGACTGGAGGGTGGGGTCGGGGCTCATAGTCCCTCTGCCGGCCCCGCCCCGCCCCTGGTAGCTCCACAGTGCATTTGGTGGCATTCACACTTGACTGGAATCGCATTTCAGTCTGTTCCATCTGATTGGACACTGGGTTTTCTTCCCGTCTGTGGTAATGGAGCACTCTTTCCAAGTTCCCAAGGTTATTTTCATCTCAGTGACCTTTTCCGTCTCCCTGGGGCACCTCACCATTACCCACCCCGCTTCCACTCGGCCTGCTTTAGATATTGCTTTCTGTGTTAGTCTTTCTGCAGGAACCGTTGTTACTGATACATTTCTATCAGCAATTTTATTGGAGCAATGATCTTTATCAGCCTGTAATCCCACCACTGTTTCTAGGTGCCTTCTCTCTCAGGTCAAGCAATTTGCTTTCAGAAGTGGGAAACGAAAGAAGGGGACCCCACCTATTTAAATACTACGATGCTGGCTTTCTGTTTCTTTTGCTAACCCGCGGACCTCCGCTTGAAGACTGAAAACTTGTTAGCATATAAGAGACAAAGTGGGCGGTGAAAATAATTCACAGGGAGGGAAAAACACCTCACTACACTGGGCAGATGTGGCCTTTTCTGCCTTTCTTTATTGATCTCAATTCGCTGAAGGGATTCAGAAGATAAAAAGAATCTGTGAAACAAAGACAGAAAATCATAGCAAAGAAAAAAAGAGCCCTGAGACAGTGGGGAACCACGGGATCAGAAGCTGAGTCCTGATTCTCGGAGGACTCAGTATGTCATCTGGCTGGTCACTGCTTCTCATGGACCCTCTTTTTTTCATTCTCTAGCATTAGGAAAATTGAGACCAGGTGTTTTGAAAGGTTACAGTTCTAGGAAAAGAACAAGAAAATGAGGCACACCACATTTTGTCCACGTGGAGGGATGCCTTGGGTTGCCACTTCTGTTAACTCTCTTCGAAAGCTCTTTGCTTCCCAAAAGAGAGGAAACTCAAGCCAGGATCCATCTCTAGATTGCTGGTGGTGATGATAGGGACAGTGATGGAAATGATGTTAGTGACATGATGATAATAGGAAATAATGATTACAGTGTTTCTTTACATGACATATCTCTGATATTTTCTATTTCAAGGAATAAGTTCCTGTACATTATCTCATAGGTTGCAGACATCTGGCCTTTGGACACATGAGCTTGCAGACCTATGTGATTTGTCCTTGTTTGTATTTTTCAAATGCTTTTACTTAGATGACAATGTAGAAAATACAGGCTATTTTATAGGCACATTCTTAAGACTGTCTTTCTTGAAATAACATATCTAGCATTACCTGCCTGTACTACATCATAACCATAGATACCCAGAGTCACTAGAGGCTGCCCAGTTTAGATAGGGTAGACATTTTCTGTTTACTTCTGTCTGTGATTGGCCTGACCTCTCTAGATATTTGAATCTGTGGTCCCCATGATCTTGTTTATGAGTGATGATGACGATGTTGGCAGCATCACCATTGTCACTGATAATAATCTCCCTGTTGGTGCTTCAGAAAGTACTGTCATGTATTATTGATTTAAAGCCCCACTACTCCCAGGTAGTGAGAAGGATATAGTAAGTTTCATTATCCCCATTTAACAGATAGGACTAATGCCAGGGTCAGAAAGCTAGATTAGTCTTTAATTTCCCAATCTTTTCACCACCAAAATCTCTTTCATAGGACTTCATCTACCTATGCACAAGTATTAAGTCATAGTATTTTTTCTCATTTTTTTTTGTTAGATGAAAATACACATATAATTGTTTCAGTCTATTGGTTTGTTTTAACACATTGAACTAACAGAATCCTTACACGTGGGACTTAGGCTTTACCATTAGGCTTTTACCTTCATGACCAATTTCTCCTAACTTGCCCTAAGCCACCACAAATTTTCAACTACATTTCAACTACTATCTTCCTATATTCTCAGTGTTGTGTTTATTTACTAAGTAAGATTATAATGGCTCATGAACAAATTTTTTGTTCCCTTTGCACTAGTACTCTGGATTTCTAGGTGGACTTATCAACAAGTATAAACAGTTAAGAGAAAGGAGAGCTTATGTGGGTTATGGAAAGGTTAGGTGAATCTATGGGAGCCTGAACCACATGTCTTTATAACATAGCTAGTTTTATGCTGATCTGCTAAGGTCACTGCCAAAACAACCAAATGGAGACGACTTCAAACTCAAGTATTTTGTTATTTTTGATATGGGAGTACCCAGTGTGGAAGGTGGCCTCACCTCTGGTCCTGAGGTGAGTATTTGGCAAACCAGAGTGTCAGCACATTTTAACTGAAAACTCACTGTGCATCCATCGTGTCAAAGGGGCTGGCATTGCCTGCATTTGATGGTCCATCATCACCCCAGAGGCAGCTCCTGGCTTCCCTCTGGCATTCTGTCTGATGCGTGTGAGTTTCAAGCTCTGAGACATTCCTGGCCTGAACTTGCGGACCTTCTCCTAACAGCACATTTTCTAGATTTTTAAGATTTGAATCTGTGGTCCCCATGATCTTGTTTATGAGTGATGATGACGATGTTGGCAGCATCACCATTGTCACTGATAATAATCTCCCTGTTGGTGCTTCAGAAAGTACTGTCATGTATTATTGATTTAAAGCCCCACTACTCCCAGGTAGTGAGAAGGATATAGTAAGTTTCATTATCCCCATTTAACAGATAGGACTAATGCCAGGGTCAGAAAGCTAGATTAGTCTTTAATTTCCCAATCTTTTCACCACCAAAATCTCTTTCATAGGACTTCATCTACCTATGCACAAGTATTAAGTCATAGTATTTTTTCTCATTTTTTTTTGTTAGATGAAAATACACATATAATTGTTTCAGTCTATTGGTTTGTTTTAACACATTGAACTAACAGAATCCTTACACGTGGGACTTAGGCTTTACCATTAGGCTTTTACCTTCATGACCAATTTCTCCTAACTTGCCCTAAGCCACCACAAATTTTCAACTACATTTCAACTACTATCTTCCTATATTCTCAGTGTTGTGTTTATTTACTAAGTAAGATTATAATGGCTCATGAACAAATTTTTTGTTCCCTTTGCACTAGTACTCTGGATTTCTAGGTGGACTTATCAACAAGTATAAACAGTTAAGAGAAAGGAGAGCTTATGTGGGTTATGGAAAGGTTAGGTGAATCTATGGGAGCCTGAACCACATGTCTTTATAACATAGCTAGTTTTATGCTGATCTGCTAAGGTCACTGCCAAAACAACCAAATGGAGACGACTTCAAACTCAAGTATTTTGTTATTTTTGATATGGGAGTACCCAGTGTGGAAGGTGGCCTCACCTCTGGTCCTGAGGTGAGTATTTGGCAAACCAGAGTGTCAGCACATTTTAACTGAAAACTCACTGTGCATCCATCGTGTCAAAGGGGCTGGCATTGCCTGCATTTGATGGTCCATCATCACCCCAGAGGCAGCTCCCCTGGCTTCCCTCTGGCATTCTGTCTGATGCGTGTGAGTTTCGAAGCTCTGAGACATTCCTGGCCTGAACTTGCGGACCTTCTCCTAACAGCACAATATCAGATCCCTTTTTTAAAATGACCCGGAGGCTTTGAGGGTTTGATTTCACTCTGGCCTGTTTTGGAAGATATAGATTTTACAAAGAGGAAACTTCCTATACTGAGGAAATTCTATTTCATTGCATTTTCTTATAAAGTCTTTAAGTTCTTTGTGAAAGAGGCTTGTGTTAGAAGTAAATAAATTTAGGCTCTATGCTAGATTGTGACATGACATTGATACTAAGCACACCATGGACTTAATTACAGCATTTCATAGGAAGAAATAAGAAATGCTACTTTAACATGCACATTAATCATGAGGTCCTAATTTCAGCAGCATTAAGTGGCTGGAGGAAGTGCAGCACATCCATGAATATAAGCCAAATGCACTTCTTTAGAAATGAATGGAAGATAGATACCTAGCCCACATGCGTGCCCAGAGTTGCATGTTTTGAATAACCTGGATCAACTTAGGTTCATTTAAGAAGCATCTCTGTTTCAGTGCAATCAAGTTTGGAAGAGATTTCTACATAGCAGTGGTTTTCCTTCCGGAGGTGAAGGAATGGTAGGGTAACACACCTTGCTAGTTATCAGGGTGCCAAACCAAAACAGAGACCATCTGGAAAAAACTTATAAAGGAGGGCAGGTGTGAAGTAGTCTGGGGATGGAGGTGATTTCATTTTCCAAACCAGTTATATTTCAGAGGTCAAGGTTAGAAAAAGCACTTGAGAAGTATTTCCTGAGCATGGATCAAGGACGGAGCCCAGGTCTTCATTTTGCCTCCGTCACAATTCTGGAAAGCCCTTTGGTGAAAGATCCAGAAGTCTGTGTCTTACTCCCTTTTCCACTTGGACTCTTGGTACCTTGGGCAAGTTCTTTAACTTCTCAGTGTTTTAGTTTCACCGTTTAAAACAGAGATAATTTTATCCCAAGATCATGTGTGAGAGAAAAAATGCCTCTCCTCTGCCCAGTAAGAAGCAGACGTGCAGTTATCACCATTAGGAAAGTAATGATGCCCCACATGGACAGCAGAGTTCAGCACTTAGAACCTTCCCCACAACTCAGAACCTTTTGCCCAACTCCCTCATTAAACCTGAGATTCTGTTGAAGGGTAGACTGAGATAGAGCATCACCTCTTTGCTGAGTTTCTTCTTTTCTTGCTGCCTTGTGACTCTTTGTCAAGACCTCTGTAAGCCACTGGGCTTGGGCTACTCAAAATTCACTGACGATAATGATCCCAAGAGAAATTCATGGTGGGAAAGTAACTCACATTACTCAGACCAAAGATTTGGCAGATTGTAAAAACTCTCCATCTACCTCAGGTACAGAGGTGAATTCTGCATTTCCACAGCCCTAATCCTTCCAGAATTGGTCCGACCAGTTCAAGGTTGAACAATAGATGTGAGAAAAGCAATTTCAGAGACATTCAGCGCACACTTTAACTTTCTACATTGTAGTAGAAAATTCCGCTCATAAAACAACGAGGCACACTGATCAAGACCCCTGCCGTGTCCAATTAGACTTCCTTAAAAAGGAACAAGCTCTTTAACTTTGTGAGTTTCTGGGGGCTGTTTATCTATTTCTTTTGGCTTATCGCAACTCTTAAATTACCTTAGCATATGCTTCGTTGCTAGTATTTTTCTTCCTTTCCTTTGCCACAGGAAACAGAAAAAGGTTTTATAAGAGGCATTTCAAGAAAGTGTTGGAGGGGAAAAATCATTGGTTAATGAAATAAAGAAGAAAATTTCTGAAGGCTTTTAAAACTCTGTTGTATCATTCAAGTACAAGATGAACCCCTAAGCAAGATGAGGTCTAATGGGTGGCAGACGAACTGAGTTTGATGTGTCAGCTTTGAATCCTTATTGCCCTAGTTTCTGTGTGCCGCGCAAATTCAGGGTCCAAACAATTCTGCTTAGCATGTTTTTTGAATATAGTAAAATGATACATTTTGTGTATAAATAATCAAAGTTCTCTGGTACACAAAGATTAATCCTGGTAGGTACATTGTGTGCATACTCTTGTCCGACTCTTTGCAACCCCGTGGACTGTAGCCTGGCAGGCTCCTATGTCCGTGGAATTTTCCAGGCAATAATACTGGAGTGGGTTGCCATCTGCTACCCCATGGGGTCTTCCCCACACAGGGACTGAACCCACATCTTCTGTGTCTCCTGCATTGGCGGGCAGATTCTTTTAACACTGAGTTACCTGGGAAGCCTGGTAGATACATTGAACCCCTGAGAAATATGGCAAGATAGTTCCGTGGAGCAAGTGTCATCTTTTATATTCTACTAGGCCTCTTTCACACTTTAGTGCTTTATTAGGTAATAAATTCCTTAAGAGGGGAAGCTTTGTCTTCTTTATTTTTATATCATAGTTACCTGGTAAGCACACTGCCTGGCATGTCAGAAGCCAGAATTGACTATTGGGTGCATAGGTAGATGGATGAATGGGTGGGTGGATGGGTGAATGAATGAATGGAGAGAAAATACTTGACTTCCATGATCTTTGAAGTTTCAGGTTTCAGCAGTGAAGATATAGAGGGCAAGAATCTCATGCTTAGAAATCAGGCGAGGGTGGCATATTTAGTAAAATGTTTTTATTGCACTTAGAATAAAATCTGGACCATTTATTAAGGGTAACCCCTTTCATTCACCTTGTTCAAATATCATCTCCTCAGACTTGCCTCCCCTCTTTCTGTATCCTCAGCACCTAAGAGAATACCTGACATTTAGCCTATACTCACTATCTGTTGCGTGATTACCAAATAATTCCTATTTGCCAAATAGTCAATGTGATACTGTCAAAAAACTTGTGAGGTCATGCTTCTTCCCTAAATCCAATGAAAAAAGCAAACAATCTAAAAAGAAGATCCAAGGTGGAAATGTACCTCTCGTTTTGTGCTCCTAAATTGGAAGCCAAGGGGTTTCCTCCACTCCACCACTCTCCACCAAAAAGGAAGGAAGGGGAGGAGCAAGGGAGGGACAGAAAGAAAGAGAAACCTTAGAGAAGACTGGATCATACAGTTTTGGCGGGGAGTGAGGGGGATTTATAAGACTTCTCAAAGTCTCTAATATGCTAACATGGACTGAAAATCTTCCAAGAGAAGACTAGATGCATTGTTTCTAAAAATGACTTGACCAGGGAGCCTTGTTCTCCTCCTCTCCCTCCTCATCCTGAAGATCCAGAGAGTAATCTTAGCATACATTTTACAAAATAAATTTAAGAACCGACATCTGCAGAACATTTACCCTAGTCCCAGGCCCTGTTCTAGGTATTTCGAGTTCGTTGCTTACTTTGATACCTCTCCCTTTTGTTGATGAAGAAATGAGCCTTGCAGAGTTGAGCTAACTCAACCAGCTTCACAGAACCATCAAATCAGGCATAACAGCCAAGACCTGAAACATTTCTACTTGATTCAAATAGCCTTGATATTCTCACGGCTACACAATTCTTGTCAAAATGTTGCTTATAAGTCATTAAAGCAGATGTTCTTGCTAGCTCACAGTAGAATCCCCTTAAGAGCTTATAAGGTACGGATTCCTGAGCCCTCTAACAGCCTTTTGAATTCAGTAGGTCCAAAGCTGGACCTGTACCTTTGCATTTTCTTTTTTTTTAAATAATTGATTATTTCTTTTTTTAGCCAGTGTGGCATTTAGATAGATAGATAGATAGATAGATAGACAGACAGACAGACAGACAGACAGACAGACAGATAGATTTGGCTGCACTGGGTCTTCACTGAGGCCCACAGGCTTCTCTCATTGTGGCATACAGTCTTAGTCGCCTCACAGAAGGTGGGGTCTTAGTTCCCTGACCAGGGATCAAATACACATCCCCTGCACTGGAAGGCAGATTCCGACCGCTGGAGCACCAGAGTAGTCCCTATATTTGCACCTCTAACAAGTCCCCTGGTAGTGTCAGATGCTACTAGTTTAGGACCCAGATTTTGAGAACCACCAACTTACAAACAGTATCACTGTTTCATTTTTTTTCTCCTTTGTTAGAAAGTTCTTAGAGGCTTGAGAAATTGGAGACTCTTTCAGGTAGTTTTTCCTGCCTTCAGATGATACAACAGATTCGTTTTAATTCTTCCTATATTCCTTGAGTATAGGAAGGAGGGACAGAAAGAAAGAGAAACCTTAGAGAAGACTGGATCATACAGTTTTGGCGGGGAGTGAGGGGGATTTATAAGACTTCTCAAAGTCTCTAATATGCTAACATGGACTGAAAATCTTCCAAGAGAAGACTAGATGCATTGTTTCTAAAAATGACTTGACCAGGGAGCCTTGTTCTCCTCCTCTCCTCCTCATCCTGAAGATCCAGAGAGTAATCTTAGCATACATTTTACAAAATAAATTTAAGAACCGACATCTGCAGAACATTTACCCTAGTCCCAGGCCCTGTTCTAGGTATTTCGAGTTCGTTGCTTACTTTGATACCTCTCCCTTTTGTTGATGAAGAAATGAGCCTTGCAGAGTTGAGCTAACTCAACCAGCTTCACAGAACCATCAAATCAGGCATAACAGCCAAGACCTGAAACATTTCTACTTGATTCAAATAGCCTTGATATTCTCACGGCTACACAATTCTTGTCAAAATGTTGCTTATAAGTCATTAAAGCAGATGTTCTTGCTAGCTCACAGTAGAATCCCCTTAAGAGCTTATAAGGTACGGATTCCTGAGCCCTCTAACAGCCTTTTGAATTCAGTAGGTCCAAAGCTGGACCTGTACCTTTGCATTTTCTTTTTTTTTAAATAATTGATTATTTCTTTTTTTAGCCAGTGTGGCATTTAGATAGATAGATAGATAGATAGATAGACAGACAGACAGACAGACAGACAGACAGACAGATAGATTTGGCTGCACTGGGTCTTCACTGAGGCCCACAGGCTTCTCTCATTGTGGCATACAGTCTTAGTCGCCTCACAGAAGGTGGGGTCTTAGTTCCCTGACCAGGGATCAAATACACATCCCCTGCACTGGAAGGCAGATTCCGACCGCTGGAGCACCAGAGTAGTCCCTATATTTGCACCTCTAACAAGTCCCCTGGTAGTGTCAGATGCTACTAGTTTAGGACCCAGATTTTGAGAACCACCAACTTACAAACAGTATCACTGTTTCATTTTTTTTCTCCTTTGTTAGAAAGTTCTTAGAGGCTTGAGAAATTGGAGACTCTTTCAGGTAGTTTTTCCTGCCTTCAGATGATACAACAGATTCGTTTTAATTCTTCCTATATTCCTTGAGTATCTACTGGTATAGACCTGTGATGCACTAAACAGAGATGAGAGTCAGAAATGACTAACTCCAGGTACATGGCCTTAGGGAGACACTTATCTAGCTGGTAGCAGCATGGGCTGAGGAAAGGCACTAAGGAGAACAGAACAAAACAGATGACTGTGATGCCACGCCGGGTGTTCTGAGGAATGCAGGGACCCAGTGCTAGAATGGCATAGCCAGGCCCTCCCCACTTGGGCTAGAGCTGGGATGGGGCAGTCTTCCTATAGAGTTGGCACCCGACTGGTCTCCTAAATCATGATTGGTAGTCAGCTGGGAGGGGCAGGTAGGGTTCCAGAAAAAGCCAAGGGCAAGGGCAAAGGCATAGAGATGGGAAAGAATATGGTACATTCTGGGAAGGCTCAGGGGAATGCTGAGGCTGAGACAAGCATGCAGATATAATTGCATTCAGGCCCAGGTGGGGAACAACCAACAATGAGGGTGGAGTCTGGTTGCAAAAGGCCTTGTCTAAAGACTGTGGGTTATTGGTGGCAATCTGAGGAAAGCTCATAATTGAGGTAGGTGTCTCCTGAACAAAATAAGTGATATCTGCCATTTATTCAGACATGCTTTCACTCAGTCAATTTTTTGAATCTGCACTGGATGAGGACAGTACAAAGAAGACTCAAACCCTGAGAAAACGCTTATGACCTACACTCCAGTATGAAGGTGAAAATGAACCCTTATTAAAAGGCACTAAGGGACTTCCCTGGTGGTCCAGTGACTAAGACTCCATGCTCCCAATGCAGTGGAGTGTGTTTGATCCTTGGTCAAGGAACTGGACCCCACATGCCAAGCTCAGAGTTTGCATGCCACAAGTAAAGATCCTACGTGCCACCACTAAGACCTGGTCCCCAAAAAAGTGAGGAGCCTCAAGACACAGACTGAGATGTTGTGGATCAGCCTGGAGGAAAAGAGGTGACCACTGGAAGAAGGCCAGCAAGGCCACGTTTGTGACAGCTCTCACAGGAGGGTCAGAGCTGGGAAGCACAGCAGGTCCACCTTATCACGCTCTAAGACCTTCCTGGGTATTTGTATAACCAGCTCTCTGATTCCCTCCAGGGGTGTAGGGATGAAGGTGCATGCATGCTAAGTCACTTCAGTCATGTGACCCTATGGACCGTAGTTCACTAGGCTCCTCAGGGATTTGAGTATCTACTGGTATAGACCTGTGATGCACTAAACAGAGATGAGAGTCAGAAATGACTAACTCCAGGTACATGGCCTTAGGGAGACACTTATCTAGCTGGTAGCAGCATGGGCTGAGGAAAGGCACTAAGGAGAACAGAACAAAACAGATGACTGTGATGCCGCACGCCGGGTGTTCTGAGGAATGCAGGGACCCAGTGCTAGAATGGCATAGCCAGGCCCTCCCCACTTGGGCTAGAGCTGGGATGGGGCAGTCTTCCTATAGAGTTGGCACCCGACTGGTCTCCTAAATCATGATTGGTAGTCAGCTGGGAGGGGCAGGTAGGGTTCCAGAAAAAGCCAAGGGCAAGGGCAAAGGCATAGAGATGGGAAAGAATATGGTACATTCTGGGAAGGCTCAGGGGAATGCTGAGGCTGAGACAAGCATGCAGATATAATTGCATTCAGGCCCAGGTGGGGAACAACCAACAATGAGGGTGGAGTCTGGTTGCAAAAGGCCTTGTCTAAAGACTGTGGGTTATTGGTGGCAATCTGAGGAAAGCTCATAATTGAGGTAGGTGTCTCCTGAACAAAATAAGTGATATCTGCCATTTATTCAGACATGCTTTCACTCAGTCAATTTTTTGAATCTGCACTGGATGAGGACAGTACAAAGAAGACTCAAACCCTGAGAAAACGCTTATGACCTACACTCCAGTATGAAGGTGAAAATGAACCCTTATTAAAAGGCACTAAGGGACTTCCCTGGTGGTCCAGTGACTAAGACTCCATGCTCCCAATGCAGTGGAGTGTGTTTGATCCTTGGTCAAGGAACTGGACCCCACATGCCAAGCTCAGAGTTTGCATGCCACAAGTAAAGATCCTACGTGCCACCACTAAGACCTGGTCCCCAAAAAAGTGAGGAGCCTCAAGACACAGACTGAGATGTTGTGGATCAGCCTGGAGGAAAAGAGGTGACCACTGGAAGAAGGCCAGCAAGGCCACGTTTGTGACAGCTCTCACAGGAGGGTCAGAGCTGGGAAGCACAGCAGGTCCACCTTATCACGCTCTAAGACCTTCCTGGGTATTTGTATAACCAGCTCTCTGATTCCCCTCCAGGGGTGTAGGGATGAAGGTGCATGCATGCTAAGTCACTTCAGTCATGTGACCCTATGGACCGTAGTTCACTAGGCTCCTCTCCATGGGATTCTCCGGGCAAGAATACTGGAGTGTGTTGCTTGCCCTCCTCCAGGGTATCTTCCTGACCCAGGGATCAAACCCGGGTCTCTTAAGTTCTTTATCACTAGTGCCACCTGGGAAGCCCCAGGAATGAAGGTAGGAAGTGTAGACTCCAAAGGCTTTTAGAGAGGGATTGCCTGTAGAACACATGCACATGCCTGCTTTTTCATTCTTGCTCAATGTCCAGAGAAGAGCTAGCCTGTGTGTCTCCCAGCCTGATGAAAGGATGGGTGTGCCAGCCTCTAAATACTTGCTGCATGAATCCTTATAACCACTTGGACGAGTGGCACTCAGCTGGTCTGCAGTGGTGGCTATCACCTGCAAATGCCTCAAAGAATGGGAAGCAGAGGCTCTTTTCCCTTCCCTTGCTGCCTGATGAATCCACACTTTAAAATATGAGTGAAGACTGACTGATGAGCTGATTTAGTTTAGTTTTGTAGGATTTTTCTCCCAATTTAGCAAGCAATGAGGACCTACGCTATTTTGACTCTTCCATTTGGCTCTTAAGTCTCATTTGTGCCATTCGCTGAACCAGTACAGCTCGTAGTCACTTTTTTTTTCTCCTACTCAGAATTCAGAGACTCATTCTTCTCTTATAATTATTAAGTGCTCACGGTCACGACAGCTCTGGTAAACTTTGCTTTTCAGTACAAGAACAATATTAACTAAAGTGCTGGTTGTAATACAGATTCCTAGAAAAGTAGAGGGTGGGAATCAGGTGTTAAAAGGATTTATAAATCTCATTCTAGATTATATTCATCATCTCCCTTTCTTATTGTAAACTCCCAAGAATTTGGGTAGGAACAGTATTTACAATGATCACTGTCAGAAGATGTTGGATACAGATTTGAAAATGTAGAATATGCCTGCCAGGTTAGGATAAAAATCTTAAAGCTATTATAGCAAAACCTGGAGTGTGTTGGGCACTAAACCTTTGCTCTAAGACCTTCCTGGGTATTTGTATAACCAGCTCTCTGATTCCCCTCCAGGGGTGTAGGGATGAAGGTGCATGCATGCTAAGTCACTTCAGTCATGTGACCCTATGGACCGTAGTTCACTAGGCTCCTCTCCATGGGATTCTCCGGGCAAGAATACTGGAGTGTGTTGCTTGCCCTCCTCCAGGGTATCTTCCTGACCCAGGGATCAAACCCGGGTCTCTTAAGTTCTTTATCACTAGTGCCACCTGGGAAGCCCCAGGAATGAAGGTAGGAAGTGTAGACTCCAAAGGCTTTTAGAGAGGGATTGCCTGTAGAACACATGCACATGCCTGCTTTTTCATTCTTGCTCAATGTCCAGAGAAGAGCTAGCCTGTGTGTCTCCCAGCCTGATGAAAGGATGGGTGTGCCAGCCTCTAAATACTTGCTGCATGAATCCTTATAACCACTTGGACGAGTGGCACTCAGCTGGTCTGCAGTGGTGGCTATCACCTGCAAATGCCTCAAAGAATGGGAAGCAGAGGCTCTTTTCCCTTCCCTTGCTGCCTGATGAATCCACACTTTAAAATATGAGTGAAGACTGACTGATGAGCTGATTTAGTTTAGTTTTGTAGGATTTTTCTCCCAATTTAGCAAGCAATGAGGACCTACGCTATTTTGACTCTTCCATTTGGCTCTTAAGTCTCATTTGTGCCATTCGCTGAACCAGTACAGCTCGTAGTCACTTTTTTTTTCTCCTACTCAGAATTCAGAGACTCATTCTTCTCTTATAATTATTAAGTGCTCACGGTCACGACAGCTCTGGTAAACTTTGCTTTTCAGTACAAGAACAATATTAACTAAAGTGCTGGTTGTAATACAGATTCCTAGAAAAGTAGAGGGTGGGAATCAGGTGTTAAAAGGATTTATAAATCTCATTCTAGATTATATTCATCATCTCCCTTTCTTATTGTAAACTCCCAAGAATTTGGGTAGGAACAGTATTTACAATGATCACTGTCAGAAGATGTTGGATACAGATTTGAATGTAGAATATGCCTGCCAGGTTAGCATTACCTTTAAAACCTAATGCAATGAAAAGAGAAACCACATTCTTCTTAGTGGTGGGATATTACTGCGCTAGTCTTATAGGCATACTGTTCCTAGCTGCATCTGTGGGAGGTGCCTCGGGCGAGTCCAGAGGTCCTTATTTTAGAAGCAGCATAGATAGATGAAGAGGTAGACAGACACAGAGACACATAGATACATCTGATAGGTCGGCAGGTAGATAGACATAGGTTGGATGATAAGAGAGAAACAGAAGTAGATGACTAAACTCATGAGACTGAAAAATTCCAGGAGCTTGAGTTAGAACAGAACACACCAGCAGTCCATGATATCATCTTTTTTCTTTTTAATCCATCGGGCAGCTGACACAGTCCTATTAGATGTAGGGTCAGAATATGAACTCCAGCCCTTTCATAGTGGGCAACGTGATTGAGAGACGAGGGGTTTGTGGACAGAAAACATGACCTCCTGCCACCTCCTGCTCATCTAGGTCATCTTCCAAGAGCCCTTTGCTGTAGCTCTACTGAGGATGTCTTCGTCTACCCAAAAGCGTGTTTTTACTTCAACGAGCATGCCTTCATATACATCCTATAAAGGAAATAATTTAGTACCATGGGTCTCCAAGTTTTGATTCCCCAAAGCAGCAGTAACAGCAGCTTCTGAGACTTACTAAAAATGGAAGCCTTCAGCCCCCTCCTCTGCCCTTCCCCAGACCTATGGAATCAGAAGCTCTAGGGTTGGGACCCAGGAGTCCTTGCTTTACCAGGCTCTCGGAAGGGGCCCTTTAGCCCCCTTTCCTCTGCTCACGGTCACGTACAGAATTCAGAGACTCATTCTTCTCTTATAATTATTAAGTGCTCACGGTCACGACAGCTCTGGTAAACTTTGCTTTTCAGTACAAGAACAATATTAACTAAAGTGCTGGTTGTAATACAGATTCCTAGAAAAGTAGAGGGTGGGAATCAGGTGTTAAAAGGATTTATAAATCTCATTCTAGATTATATTCATCATCTCCCTTTCTTATTGTAAACTCCCAAGAATTTGGGTAGGAACAGTATTTACAATGATCACTGTCAGAAGATGTTGGATACAGATTTGAATGTAGAATATGCCTGCCAGGTTAGCATTACCTTTAAAACCTAATGCAATGAAAAGAGAAACCACATTCTTCTTAGTGGTGGGATATTACTGCGCTAGTCTTATAGGCATACTGTTCCTAGCTGCATCTGTGGGAGGTGCCTCGGCGAGTCCAGAGGTCCTTATTTTAGAAGCAGCATAGATAGATGAAGAGGTAGACAGACACAGAGACACATAGATACATCTGATAGGTCGGCAGGTAGATAGACATAGGTTGGATGATAAGAGAGAAACAGAAGTAGATGACTAAACTCATGAGACTGAAAAATTCCAGGAGCTTGAGTTAGAACAGAACACACCAGCAGTCCATGATATCATCTTTTTTCTTTTTAATCCATCGGGCAGCTGACACAGTCCTATTAGATGTAGGGTCAGAATATGAACTCCAGCCCTTTCATAGTGGGCAACGTGATTGAGAGACGAGGGGTTTGTGGACAGAAAACATGACCTCCTGCCACCTCCTGCTCATCTAGGTCATCTTCCAAGAGCCCTTTGCTGTAGCTCTACTGAGGATGTCTTCGTCTACCCAAAAGCGTGTTTTTACTTCAACGAGCATGCCTTCATATACATCCTATAAAGGAAATAATTTAGTACCATGGGTCTCCAAGTTTTGATTCCCCAAAGCAGCAGTAACAGCAGCTTCTGAGACTTACTAAAAATGGAAGCCTTCAGCCCCCTCCTCTGCCCTTCCCCAGACCTATGGAATCAGAAGCTCTAGGGTTGGGACCCAGGAGTCCTTGCTTTACCAGGCTCTCGGAAGGGGTCCTGACTCATGCTACAGTTTGCAGAGCCCTGATTTAGAAGCTTGATCTTGCTGAGCTCTCCATTCACACTGTAATTGCCAGCCTTGGTCACACATTGGAATCACTTTGGGATTTTAAAACAATGCCCAAGTGGCAACCAGATTCTAATGTAACAGAACATGGGGTAGGATGTGGGGTAGCCTGGGCAGCACAGTGTTTAAAGCTCTGCAGAAGTTCTCGAGGAAGGGATCCCCACGGAAGCAGGTGTAAGACATTTGTCGGGGGTATACTGGAGCTATACAAAGAAGTATTAATGGCAAAACTATGCCTGGGCTCTCAGAAGTAAGGAGAGACTTACATTTAGACTGTGGCATTGGTTAGTGGGGGTTCCTTGGTGGCTCAGCCGTGAAGAATCCACCTGTAATGCAGGAGACACTGGTTCGATCCCTGGGTGAGAAAGATCCCCAGGAAGAAGGCATGGCAACCCACTCCAGTATTCTTGCCTGGAGAATCCCATGGGCAGAGTCGTCCGGTGGGCTGCAGTGCATGGGGTTGCAAAAGCTGGATACAACTGAAGTGACTGATCATGCATTGGATGGTGAGAGAAGCTGAGACTGGCCAGGAAGAAGTGAACAGAACCTGCATGCTGGATGATTGTAGAGGAATAGAAAGAAGGAAGAATCAAAGGTAGCTCAAATAGTACTTGAGCATGGCCAGCAAATAGGATTAAGATCCCTCGTAGCAACAGGAAGTTTGAGGTTTGGAGGGAAGGAGATCTTTGATGGGAGGCAGAAGTCAAATTTGACTCTGACACTCTGTGGACTGGCCAGATGGCAGTGCCCAGTGGCAGGTGATGATTTGAGTCTAGAATTCAGGAAGGAGAGACAGGAGGGAAGGGAAGAATGAAGGGAAGAACCAGGAGGAACACTGAGAGATGCTGGGAACAGAGAGGGGAGTCTGCAGTCATCTGCTCAAAAGTGTTATTTGAAGCAGGTGCAGAGAAGGTCAAAACTGAGATCGAGGGTGTGCTGATAGGAGAAAACAGCCTCGAGGATGTTCGGGGGAAAAAACAGGATGAAAAGAGGGTTGTTAACAGAGGAGCAAGAGTCTAGGGGAAAGCCATATTCATGTAGCGTCCTAGGATGACTGCAAGAATCACAGTTACCAATAGTATCAAACGCTAGAGAGAGGCAAGGAGGGGGAGGTATTTCAAGAAAGAAGAAGCCTCACAAAATCATCATGATAGTAGTAATAATGATAATAACTCATGTTGATAATCCATTTATGAGCCAGGTCTTGGCCAAGTGCTATACGTTAACTCAACAAGCCTTGAAGTACTGGGTCTCCCCATTTTGCAGATGATGAAACTGAGCCACAGGATGACACAAAAAATGTAGTGGAGGCCCAGTACAAACTCAGGGCCACTGGACTGCAGATCCCTGCCCTCTGTGGAAACCAGCAGGAGCCATTTAGAGGATGAGACTTTAGGGGAGTGGAAAGAGCAACAGGGACCGGAAGTCTCTGTACACATAGATGAAAGTATCTCCCATGTGGCTCCAGACAGGAGTTCTCCACAGAGAGCACATTCTCTGTGCTGGGAAGATGTTCCTGGGCAAGACGCACAAGCACCTATCAGGACCCAGGGAAAGCGCTGCTCTCAGTTCTGACAAAAAGTTGACATTTGGACAAAGGGAACTAAATAAAAGAGAGGACATTAAATTAACTTGGAAGGTCTTATTTAAATTCACCCACACAAAGGCATTCTCGATTAAGGCTTTTATTCTACCCCTGGCTCACCTGCCCAAGTTTCCACAGCACATTCGGGATGATGCTGGAGAAAGTTCATTTCACACCTGAAATGGTTAGACCTCATACCGATTCTTACAGTATCTTTCTGTCTTTGCCCTCAACCCTCAAAAAAAAAAGAAGGGGGGGGAAAAAAGGAATGATATCTTCCTCTGGAAACATCACACGGAAGCAAACGGTTCACGGCGGCGCATTAGGAATCCTTAGATGTTGGGCCCCAGAGAGATGAGAAACTGCATTTGGTACTTCCCGTGCAATTTTTAAAAAAATCATCAAAGCACTTTACATATGTGAAACCAGCGACCCTTCTGTGGGGGAGGAATTATTATGTGGTTATCATGAAGTTGGAAATTGCGGCACCGAGAGGTTAAATGATTTTCCCAGCAGGTGAGAGGAGAAACTTTCCCAGGCCTGCCACGAGGCTTCCCTATTTGTGTTTGTCTTCTAATGAGGGCTGCTCTGATGATCTGTGGGAAAAATTGGGGAATTTGGGTAATGATTTATCAGCGCAAGGTTTTTCAAAGTCATTTCCCATGTTTCAAAGTGAAATCTGGCTATGAGAATTCATTGCAAATGAGCCCAGATAACTGAGGCTGACACAGATTTGGTTTTGAAGGGAAAGGATTGGAGGATTGGCCCTGCTTAACTGTTAATTTTCTTTTAATCACGGGGTTGGTTAATAACTACCTGGTTATGATTGTGGCAGAGAGAGATGGTCTGAAATAGGTCATGCCTTCAGGCAGCCCAGCATGTCCCATCTTGGTGGAAGGCTTAGAAAGCACAGAGCCTCAGCTGTAGGAGGCGGGCTGGTTATGACTTGGTTGGCAGGGGGAGAGGCACTTTTAGCCCTGCAACTAGGACATTAAAAATTCTCCCATGTGGCTCCAGACAGGAGTTCTCCACAGAGCACATTCTCTGTGCTGGGAAGATGTTCCTGGGCAAGACGCAAGCACCTATCAGGACCCAGGGAAAGCGCTGCTCTCAGTTCTGACAAAAAGTTGACATTTGGACAAAGGGAACTAAATAAAAGAGAGGACATTAAATTAACTTGGAAGGTCTTATTTAAATTCACCCACACAAAGGCATTCTCGATTAAGGCTTTTATTCTACCCCTGGCTCACCTGCCCAAGTTTCCACAGCACATTCGGGATGATGCTGGAGAAAGTTCATTTCACACCTGAAATGGTTAGACCTCATACCGATTCTTACAGTATCTTTCTGTCTTTGCCCTCAACCCTCAAAAAAAAAAGAAGGGGGGGGAAAAAAGGAATGATATCTTCCTCTGGAAACATCACACGGAAGCAAACGGTTCACGGCGGCGCATTAGGAATCCTTAGATGTTGGGCCCCAGAGAGATGAGAAACTGCATTTGGTACTTCCCGTGCAATTTTTAAAAAAATCATCAAAGCACTTTACATATGTGAAACCAGCGACCCTTCTGTGGGGGAGGAATTATTATGTGGTTATCATGAAGTTGGAAATTGCGGCACCGAGAGGTTAAATGATTTTCCCAGCAGGTGAGAGGAGAAACTTTCCCAGGCCTGCCACGAGGCTTCCCTATTTGTGTTTGTCTTCTAATGAGGGCTGCTCTGATGATCTGTGGGAAAAATTGGGGAATTTGGGTAATGATTTATCAGCGCAAGGTTTTTCAAAGTCATTTCCCATGTTTCAAAGTGAAATCTGGCTATGAGAATTCATTGCAAATGAGCCCAGATAACTGAGGCTGACACAGATTTGGTTTTGAAGGGAAAGGATTGGAGGATTGGCCCTGCTTAACTGTTAATTTTCTTTTAATCACGGGGTTGGTTAATAACTACCTGGTTATGATTGTGGCAGAGAGAGATGGTCTGAAATAGGTCATGCCTTCAGGCAGCCCAGCATGTCCCATCTTGGTGGAAGGCTTAGAAAGCACAGAGCCTCAGCTGTGGGAGGGGCGGGGGCAGTGGAATTGATGACGCTGTGGCCATCTCTGCCAAGGACAGGTGGACGGCAGCGCTGGCCCAGGGCACTCTTGTGACCAGCCCTGCCAGGGACTGGAGGACAGCCAGGCTGAGCAGGTACAATCTTCTGTTGGAGACAGGGCATTCAGAATAGAGTCACTGGGAGCCCCCCGGGGACAGGAAGGTAAAAATGGACTGATATGTCATTTTTGAAATGTATGTGCTAATTCCTTAAAATTGATTTTCATTAATAGCGTGAATTAAATATGCTCAATCTCTGTGTTCTGTGAACAAAAAACAACTGGAACATTTAGACAAGATTCAAAAGACAGTTAAAAGTACCCCAAACTTGGATCCAACGGTAAAGGATCAGCCTGCAGTGCGGGAGACCAAGGTTCAATCCCTGGATCAGGAAGATCCCCTTGAGAAGGGAATGGCTACCCACTCCAGTATCTTTGCCTGGAGAATCTCATGGACAGAGAAGCCTGGCAGGCTACAGTCTATGGGGCTGCAAAGAGTCGGACATGAATGAAGTCACTTAGCATGCAAAGATGATCACTGTTAATTTTTTTAAATTTTGGCCTCTTTTCTTGGTTTTCTTATTTCTTTTCGTCCATCTTTATTCTTTGGCCTGTGTGGGCCTCCCATCACAGTGGCTTGTCTAGTTGCAGAGCACCGGCTCTAGATGCATGCACTCCAGAGCACTGGCTCGTAACTGGACACACCGTCCAGCCGCTCTGCAGCATGTGGCATCTTCCCAAGGTGCCAGGGACTCTTACCCACTGCACCACCAGAAGCCCCGTACTTTCTTGCCCCCAATCCATGAGGGTTTACGGGTTGGTAATAACCTTTAACCCTGGTTTATAAATTCATTGCAAATGAGCCCAGATAACTGAGGCTGACACAGATTTGGTTTTGAAGGGAAAGGATTGGAGGATTGGCCCTGCTTAACTGTTAATTTTCTTTTAATCACGGGGTTGGTTAATAACTACCTGGTTATGATTGTGGCAGAGAGAGATGGTCTGAAATAGGTCATGCCTTCAGGCAGCCCAGCATGTCCCATCTTGGTGGAAGGCTTAGAAAGCACAGAGCCTCAGCTGTGGGAGGGGCGGGGGCAGTGGAATTGATGACGCTGTGGCCATCTCTGCCAAGGACAGGTGGACGGCAGCGCTGGCCCAGGGCACTCTTGTGACCAGCCCTGCCAGGGACTGGAGGACAGCCAGGCTGAGCAGGTACAATCTTCTGTTGGAGACAGGGCATTCAGAATAGAGTCACTGGGAGCCCCCCGGGGACAGGAAGGTAAAAATGGACTGATATGTCATTTTTGAAATGTATGTGCTAATTCCTTAAAATTGATTTTCATTAATAGCGTGAATTAAATATGCTCAATCTCTGTGTTCTGTGAACAAAAAACAACTGGAACATTTAGACAAGATTCAAAAGACAGTTAAAAGTACCCCAAACTTGGATCCAACGGTAAAGGATCAGCCTGCAGTGCGGGAGACCAAGGTTCAATCCCTGGATCAGGAAGATCCCCTTGAGAAGGGAATGGCTACCCACTCCAGTATCTTTGCCTGGAGAATCTCATGGACAGAGAAGCCTGGCAGGCTACAGTCTATGGGGCTGCAAAGAGTCGGACATGAATGAAGTCACTTAGCATGCAAAGATGATCACTGTTAATTTTTTTAAATTTTGGCCTCTTTTCTTGGTTTTCTTATTTCTTTTCGTCCATCTTTATTCTTTGGCCTGTGTGGGCCTCCCATCACAGTGGCTTGTCTAGTTGCAGAGCACCGGCTCTAGATGCATGCACTCCAGAGCACTGGCTCGTAACTGGACACACCGGTCCAGCCGCTCTGCAGCATGTGGCATCTTCCCATGCCAGGGATCAAACCGGTGCCCCTTGCACTGCAAGGCAGACTCTTTACCCACTGCACCACCAGGGAAGCCCCACTGTTAACTTTTTCATATATAGAGTCCCTCTCTTCCCTCTCTATGTGTAAGATTCATGAAAGCAAGGACTTTATCTTCTCAATATATTCTTTCCTTTGGAGGATAATTGCTTTACAATACTGTTAGTCTCTGCCATGCACCAGCCTGAATCAGCCACAGGTTTATATATGGCCCTTCCCTATTGATCCTCCCTCCTACCTCTCACCCCACCCCAGCCCTCTAGGTTGTCACAGAGCACCAGGTTTGCATCACACAGCAGATTCCCACTTACACGTGGGCATGTATACATTTCAGACTCACTCTTTCAATTCATCCTTTCCTCTCCTTCCCACACTGCATCCACAAGTCTGTTCTCTATGTCTGCATCTCTATAGCCAATCTGCAAATAGCCTCATCAGGAGTTCATCTTAATTGTTCGCAATTAAATTACTACCCAGAGCTGTTCCTCAGCACATAGTAGACTCTCAGTAAATACATACTGATCTAGGATGGAAATAAAAACCCATTATATTTATTATCTGCAATTATATATTATACACATAATTATATGTAATGGCATATTCATGTAATTTAAAAATCTCAGAGACCCCACTCTACACAAACCCCTTTTGCAAATGGCAGCATATGGTATCATGAACCAGCCCACGAAGACACTGGGCTTCAAAATTTGAGGCTCTGGAGTCAGACTGCCTGAACTGAAATCTACACTCCAGCACTTACTAGCAGGGTGACCTTAGGTCATGTCTTAATCTCTATAGGTCTCAGTTTCTTTAACTGTAAAATGGGAGCCATAATAATATCCATCTTGATGCACCCTTGTGAGAGGAAATAAACAGGTACATAAATGAGCTTAGCAATTTGACTCACAAGCTCATAACTGCTGGTGAATACTAGTTATTCATCTTATTGGATATTATTAAATAGTACTCCAGAGCACCATATTAATGTTATCCCATCATGCTGAGACAGCACGATTTATTTGAACTTTCTCCCTTTTGTCAGGCACTTATACTCTTTCAATTTTTTTGGTGTTAAAAAATATCATGGCAAAGATCATCCTTATATAAAAATTGCTTTACCCATCTATAATTTTTTTCCTTCAGATAAAATTGTACAAGTAGAAATAGAAGATCATAGGCAATCGATCTTTTTATAGCTGTATAACATATTGCCGATGAAATGTCGTAGCAGTGTGGAAACCACCAACAGCATACAAGTGAGGCTGTTTTTACCTGTTTCGCGGGTTCTCTTTGAAAACCCAGTCCCCTTCTATTTCTTCAGGCCGCCTGAAATCAGGTCATGAAGGTTCTCTGCCTACACACAACAGTCTTAGGAGCAAATTCTGGGTGTCTCTGCAGGTGAGGGGGCAGTTGGGCGGGGAAGGGAGGTTCAGAGTTGCCACTCTTCTGTCCTAAGAAGCTACATGTCTATCAGGGAGGAGCCTAACTGTGGATCTCAATAAATCCAAGTGCTCGAAGGGAGGTGTAGAAAGTGCCGTATCCAAGGGGTGGCCCAGGGCTGGCATCTGCACAGCTGCTTCTCGTATACTTGGTCGCCTCGTCATTTCATTTTGTTTTATTATTACTTTTTTAATTTTGGCCTCTTTTATTGGTCTTACATCTATTTATTTTCATCCACCTTTATTCTTCGTCCTGTGTGGGCCTCCCATCACAGCAGCCTCTCTTGTTGCAGCGCACCGGCTCTGGGCGCAAGCGCTCCAGAGCGCTGGCTCGTAATTGGACACACCAGTGCAGCTGCTCTGTGGCACGTGGGATCTTCCTGGGCCAGAGATCGAACCAGTGCCCCTTGCACTGCAAGGCGGACTCTTTACCCACTGGACAACTATGGAAGCCCCAGTTTGTTTTATTTTTAAGATGTATTTCTTTGGCTGCTTCAGGCATTAGTTGCGACATGAGAAATCTTTAGTTGTGGCCTTGTGGGATCTAGTTCCCTGACCAGGGGTCCATCGCAGGCTCCCTGTCTTGGAAGCATATACAGAGTCTTAGCCACTGGGCCACCAGGGAAACTCTTGCCTTGCCACTGTAATTTCCTTGCCCTTCTCAGGATATTAGATTCAAGGCCATTGCAGCCTCCCTAGTCCCCTGGATTCTACCGTTCTGCCTCTGTGATGCAGATCACAGCGTTCACTTTCTGGGGCTGCCCCAGCACGAGAGGATTCATCCCTCCTATGGAGTTGCCTCCTCGAAAGGAAAGCTGATAAGGTGTTTGTAAAACTCCTTGGAGACATGGAATGAGTTGTATAAATAAAGTGTTCTGGCAGCCACCGCACGGAGGCCGAGACCCGGTGTCACTGAAGTGTTTTGACGCTCTCTGTATCTTACGAAGGAGAACCTGGTTTCATATTGCACTGCTTCAGCTCCGCCTGGAAAGTGATCGTGTGTGACAGTTTGCTTTTGTACGCCCCCAGTTTATATGAAAGGAGCGAGGCACTTAGATTGGCTGTATTCGTTCTCAACAGGAAAACAAATATGGCATTTTTACATATTATTCTGTACTCCTGGGAAAAATAGCTTTGGCAGCCTAAGGGAAAGGCAGTTCAAACGGAAGCAGTTCCCATGAATGTTTGGATGTAGAGCACACCCATCATTGGACCGGGGAGCACTTGCATTCACTACAGTCCTTGCACACCTGTCCCAGGCAAGCACTTTTCTAAGTACTGTGGACTGAAGTGTAGCGAAGGAAGATGTGGCCCCTGACTTCATGAAACTCCTTTTCTAACAGGGAACTTAAAATCTTGGAGTCATAAAAATTAAACGATGAATGATGTGAGCGGTTTGATGGCCATGTTCAGATGCCGAGATCAAATAAACAAGCAGGAAGATACCTACTTAGACAGGACTGCAGGGAGGGCTTTTGAGAAGATGGCTTGGTAACTAAATCCTGAAAAGTAAAATTGAGGTCACCATGAAACAAGGTTTGTGTGCCTGGGGCAGGGGAAGAAGAGAGAGCTTTATACAGACCAAGGGAACACTGAGGAAAAAGCTCAGAGACAGGAAAGCTCTTGATAATGTTGCAGAGCAAGAAAAAAAGGCATGTGGTTAGAATGCCACCAGTCTGGGAGGGAAAAGCCTGAGAGGTGATGAAAAGTCAGTGGAGATCAGCCCAGCACCATCCATAGCATCTGGGAGCTTATTAAAATTATGCTTGCACGAATTCCTTGCCCTTCTCAGGAATAAATTTTAGATTCCCCCCAAAGGCCATTGCAGCCTCCCTAGTCCCCTGGATTCTACCGTTCTGCCTCTGTGATGCAGATCACAGCGTTCACTTTCTGGGGCTGCCCCAGCACGAGAGGATTCATCCCTCCTATGGAGTTGCCTCCTCGAAAGGAAAGCTGATAAGGTGTTTGTAAAACTCCTTGGAGACATGGAATGAGTTGTATAAATAAAGTGTTCTGGCAGCCACCGCACGGAGGCCGAGACCCGGTGTCACTGAAGTGTTTTGACGCTCTCTGTATCTTACGAAGGAGAACCTGGTTTCATATTGCACTGCTTCAGCTCCGCCTGGAAAGTGATCGTGTGTGACAGTTTGCTTTTGTACGCCCCCAGTTTATATGAAAGGAGCGAGGCACTTAGATTGGCTGTATTCGTTCTCAACAGGAAAACAAATATGGCATTTTTACATATTATTCTGTACTCCTGGGAAAAATAGCTTTGGCAGCCTAAGGGAAAGGCAGTTCAAACGGAAGCAGTTCCCATGAATGTTTGGATGTAGAGCACACCCATCATTGGACCGGGGAGCACTTGCATTCACTACAGTCCTTGCACACCTGTCCCAGGCAAGCACTTTTCTAAGTACTGTGGACTGAAGTGTAGCGAAGGAAGATGTGGCCCCTGACTTCATGAAACTCCTTTTCTAACAGGGAACTTAAAATCTTGGAGTCATAAAAATTAAACGATGAATGATGTGAGCGGTTTGATGGCCATGTTCAGATGCCGAGATCAAATAAACAAGCAGGAAGATACCTACTTAGACAGGACTGCAGGGAGGGCTTTTGAGAAGATGGCTTGGTAACTAAATCCTGAAAAGTAAAATTGAGGTCACCATGAAACAAGGTTTGTGTGCCTGGGGCAGGGGAAGAAGAGAGAGCTTTATACAGACCAAGGGAACACTGAGGAAAAAGCTCAGAGACAGGAAAGCTCTTGATAATGTTGCAGAGCAAGAAAAAAAGGCATGTGGTTAGAATGCCACCAGTCTGGGAGGGAAAAGCCTGAGAGGTGATGAAAAGTCAGTGGAGATCAGCCCAGCACCATCCATAGCATCTGGGAGCTTATTAAAATTACAGCACCCAGGCCCTGCCCTAGACGTTCTGAGTCAGAACAGGCTTTCCACTCCAATAGATCTTCAGGTCATTCACGGACCTGCTCAAGAAAGCTAGAGAAGAGCGGATGCAGGTGATTAAGGTAAGAGATTCAGGCTTTGTTTTCATTGCAATGGTAAGTTTGGCTTGAATAGAGTTGAATAGGGTATGGCATCCTCTAACAAGATCTTGAAAGATCACTCTGGCTGAAGGGAGAAGGATGGGAGAGCAGACAAAAACAGGAGCACAAGTCAGGAGACAGTCGTAATAGCTCACCTGAGAAGTGAATTCATCCCAAACTAGATGACGGAAGCTCCAACCATGATTATGTGCCTGGGAAGCTTTTCTGCTGTCCTGGGAGCCTGGATGAGCACAGGAAAATATGCCCATTTGTGTCCCCTAGGCTTTCCTGGTGGCTTGGACCCTGAAAAATATGCCAGCAATGCAGGAGACCCTGACTCAGTTCCTGGGTTGGGAAGATCCCCTGGAGAAGGGAATGGGCTACCCCCTCTAGTATTCTTGCCTAGAGAACTCCATGGACAGAGGAGGCTGGTGGGCTACAGTCCATGAGGTTGCAAAGTTGGACACAACTGTGCAACTAACACTGTCATGTCCCCCAGGCAAGAAAATAGGATGTTTGTTTCCTCTCTGAGAGATGCTATGTTTTAGACTCTCAAAGTGTCTAATACCATCATGGGGGTCCTTCTTTCCAAAGCATCACCATATAGTTCAGAGCATGGCCTGTGGAATCATCCAAGTGGTCCCCATCTACCTCCCTCACACCCTTCTGGGGCACCAGGGATCCTGATTCTCCCTGTCTTCCTCTTTGGTACAGAAGGAAGAAAAGTAGCACAACGCTTGACTTCGTAAATTGCATAAATTGGTATGTGTATTAATTGAGAGAATGCATTCAAGTCACTTAGCAAAGTAATTTAATAAAGGCTTTATAAACATGAGTTATTAGTAGGAGCAGTATTATTTCACAAATATGTATTGCGTACCCACCACAGGCTACATAGAGTGAGGAGCCGGAGCCCAAGTGGGGGTCAATGGCCAGCCTGTCCTGCACACAGAGGTTGCCGGCTACTCAGGAAAATAGGTGAGGAAGGAGATTCCATCTAGCAATGGGGTCATTTCTATTTATTTTTCCCCATTTCTCACTTATGTCCTTCCATGAAAACTCAGAACGTAAAGAGAGCCTAAGACAGAAAGCATGTGTTTTCTTGGAAGTTTTCTTAGTTCATAGACAAGTTAACTGTAGATCAGGTGATCCAAGGTCCTGTTTGTCAGACACTGTCCTAGTTTGAATGCTGGAAGTGGCACCTCCCAAATCCCCCCCACCCCCTGATTGATTGCCCTGACTGTAGCGATGGTGGGTAAGAATCAGGAGCTGCTGTCTAGTCATCAAGTCATATCCAATTCTTTTGCAACCCTGTGGACTGTAGCCCGCCAGGCTCCTCTGTCCATGGGGTTTTTCAGGCAAGAATACTGAAGTGGATTGCCATTTCCTTCTCCAGGGGATCTTCCTGACCCAGGGATTGAACCCAGGTCTACTGCATTGGCAGGTGGGTTCTTTACCACTCCAGGGAATCATTTTCCCTAGAGAACTCCATGGACAGAGGAGGCTGGTGGGCTACAGTCCATGAGGTTGCAAAGTTGGACACAACTGTGCAACTAACACTGTCATGTCCCCCAGGCAAGAAAATAGGATGTTTGTTTCCTCTCTGAGAGATGCTATGTTTTAGACTCTCAAAGTGTCTAATACCATCATGGGGGTCCTTCTTTCCAAAGCATCACCATATAGTTCAGAGCATGGCCTGTGGAATCATCCAAGTGGTCCCCATCTACCTCCCTCACACCCTTCTGGGGCACCAGGGATCCTGATTCTCCCTGTCTTCCTCTTTGGTACAGAAGGAAGAAAAGTAGCACAACGCTTGACTTCGTAAATTGCATAAATTGGTATGTGTATTAATTGAGAGAATGCATTCAAGTCACTTAGCAAAGTAATTTAATAAAGGCTTTATAAACATGAGTTATTAGTAGGAGCAGTATTATTTCACAAATATGTATTGCGTACCCACCACAGGCTACATAGAGTGAGGAGCCGGAGCCCAAGTGGGGGTCAATGGCCAGCCTGTCCTGCACACAGAGGTTGCCGGCTACTCAGGAAAATAGGTGAGGAAGGAGATTCCATCTAGCAATGGGGTCATTTCTATTTATTTTTCCCCATTTCTCACTTATGTCCTTCCATGAAAACTCAGAACGTAAAGAGAGCCTAAGACAGAAAGCATGTGTTTTCTTGGAAGTTTTCTTAGTTCATAGACAAGTTAACTGTAGATCAGGTGATCCAAGGTCCTGTTTGTCAGACACTGTCCTAGTTTGAATGCTGGAAGTGGCACCTCCCAAATCCCCCCCACCCCCTGATTGATTGCCCTGACTGTAGCGATGGTGGGTAAGAATCAGGAGCTGCTGTCTAGTCATCAAGTCATATCCAATTCTTTTGCAACCCTGTGGACTGTAGCCCGCCAGGCTCCTCTGTCCATGGGGTTTTTCAGGCAAGAATACTGAAGTGGATTGCCATTTCCTTCTCCAGGGGATCTTCCTGACCCAGGGATTGAACCCAGGTCTACTGCATTGGCAGGTGGGTTCTTTACCACTGAGACACCAGGAGTGAGGAGAGCTGCTGTCGATTTGATGGTCACAGACTAGACACACAGTCTTGCGCATTTTTTTAAGCTTCAATTTCTTTATAAAACTGGCTATTATTTCCCAGTCTATATTTCTCAGACCATGACTGTAAGATGAAACTGGACAGTATTTCATACTCCATATGATCAGGGTTGGTGAGTCTGTACATGGTCACAATTATATTATTAGGGTGATCACAGATGAGGATATTAGAGGCAAAAGGAAAAAAATAAACCCCCCAAAACCAAACTTAAATATTTCCTAGAAACCTTCTGTTGCTCTCTATTCCATGTTCTGATAGTTAGAAGTACATAGGTAGAAACACAGATAAGAAAATATCTCAAGGCTTCCCTGGTAGTCCAGTGCAGGGGGTACTGGTTTGATCCCTGCTCAGGGAAGATCCAGCGATGCCAAGTGGCTGGACTAGTGTGTCCAATTATGAGCTAGCACTCTGGAGCGCATGCGCCCAGAACCAGCGCTCTGCAACTATAGAGGCCACTGCAATGGGAGGCCCACACATGTCAAAGAATAAAGATGGAAATAAATAAATAAATAACCAATAAAGGAGGCCAAAAAAACACACTAAACTGAACTTCCAACTTCATCATTTCATGATGGAGAGTGGGGAGGAGGGACTACTTAGAAGGTACTTGGGACATAGCAAGTTACCACAGATGAATCCTGCCTGGGACAAAAGGTTAGACCTGTTGAGTAAATAAAAATGAGCCACTGTGCATGATTATGAGATGCTGAATTCACACAGGCTCCTAGTGGTGGCGGTTGTCTGTAGCCTGGCGAAGGCTGGGATTTTTCAATGAGAGCATCTGGCTTACAAACTCCACAGGAGGGAGTTGGGTAGAAGAGGAAAATTCAAGAAATCCCTGGGAGACCTTTTTAAATCTAGCACTCCCCGGATTTCCTTTATGGGTAAGAATCAGGAGCTGCTGTCTAGTCATCAAGTCATATCCAATTCTTTTGCAACCCTGTGGACTGTAGCCCGCCAGGCTCCTCTGTCCATGGGGTTTTTCAGGCAAGAATACTGAAGTGGATTGCCATTTCCTTCTCCAGGGGATCTTCCTGACCCAGGGATTGAACCCAGGTCTACTGCATTGGCAGGTGGGTTCTTTACCACTGAGACACCAGGAGTGAGGAGAGCTGCTGTCGATTTGATGGTCACAGACTAGACACACAGTCTTGCGCATTTTTTTAAGCTTCAATTTCTTTATAAAACTGGCTATTATTTCCCAGTCTATATTTCTCAGACCATGACTGTAAGATGAAACTGGACAGTATTTCATACTCCATATGATCAGGGTTGGTGAGTCTGTACATGGTCACAATTATATTATTAGGGTGATCACAGATGAGGATATTAGAGGCAAAAGGAAAAAAATAAACCCCCAAATCCAAACTTAAATATTTCCTAGAAACCTTCTGTTGCTCTCTATTCCATGTTCTGATAGTTAGAAGTACATAGGTAGAAACACAGATAAGAAAATATCTCAAGGCTTCCCTGGTAGTCCAGTGCAGGGGGTACTGGTTTGATCCCTGCTCAGGGAAGATCCCGCGTACCGCGAAGTGGCTGGACTAGTGTGTCCAATTATGAGCTAGCACTCTGGAGCGCATGCGCCCAGAACCAGCGCTCTGCAACTATAGAGGCCACTGCAATGGGAGGCCCACACATGTCAAAGAATAAAGATGGAAATAAATAAATAAATAACCAATAAAGGAGGCCAAAAAAACACACTAAACTGAACTTCCAACTTCATCATTTCATGATGGAGAGTGGGGAGGAGGGACTACTTAGAAGGTACTTGGGACATAGCAAGTTACCACAGATGAATCCTGCCTGGGACAAAAGGTTAGACCTGTTGAGTAAATAAAAATGAGCCACTGTGCATGATTATGAGATGCTGAATTCACACAGGCTCCTAGTGGTGGCGGTTGTCTGTAGCCTGGCGAAGGCTGGGATTTTTCAATGAGAGCATCTGGCTTACAAACTCCACAGGAGGGAGTTGGGGGTAGAAGAGGAAAATTCAAGAAATCCCTGGGAGACCTTTTTAAATCTAGCACTCACGGCACTAATGTAAGAAAACACTAGTGAGTGGATGAGAGAATGAGGGAGTCTTTACAAATAGGAGAATTTGGGATATCTGTGTTTGAGAAATTCTTTTGGACAAAAGCGGAGAAAA